>BSBM01000835.1:6452500-8852500 GCA_027924585.1 Larix kaempferi
AGGACCCATTTGTGAACGAAGGGGCACAACAAACCGTTGACGAGACTCGTACTTCCTTTCAGACTCCCTTGTCTCGACTATCAACCGTACGACGAAGAACTCCCAGACGTATTCATGTGGATGAAAGTTCATTTTCAGGACTTGAAGGTAAGATGCCCAAACACACTATTGATTTCCATTGTAGCAAGATAATCAAATATTTTTTTGAATCCAAAACCGATGCAACAAAATGTCAATTGTTTCTTGATTTGTTAAAATCACATTGTCTAGCTCATGTTAGGAGAATTTTGGGCATAAAGGTAGTTAGAAGTTCAAAGGCCAACAATCATGTTGTTATAAATCTACAATCTACATTTATTTTGATTGGAAAAACTTCTCATACAAAATATTTTAATGCGGCCTGTCATGTACTGTCGGAATCGATTGTAGACAAATCCACAAGGCAACATCGCCTACTATCACACACATGTAAAATATTTAAAGTAGATAGAAATACTCTTCAAAATTATTCTGCCATTATAGAAAAACTTGAGACCCCAGGCCAAAAAGATTGTTGGGCCTTTATTGGTAGGTTACCTTGTTCAGACATGAAGCTCATTGATGCTGTTAAAGAACTAGTGCAAAATTTTTGGCATGATAACACTAGATCGTCATCGTATCAAAGAGATGTTTTAAAGTTGAGAAAAGTTGTTAGGGGGGGTGAACCCCATGTCAAGCACTTCCTTGACACGACACAAACAAAACTCTATGAGAGGTTCAAGAATGAGCACACACAATTGAACTTGGGCCAAAGGTCCTTTGAAAAATGAAAACCCTAGTATGTTATAATTTGCATTGATCGCAATACATGTTGTTGTAGATACCATGTAGAATTTGAGTACTATTATGATACATATAGACATATATTTTGTGGTTTCCATACTAACATTGTGCAGGATTGCCCATCGTTACAACCACCGAATGCATCCAGAGAATTTATACATAGCATAATGTGTCCAAGACCTGAAGGACAAAAATATTATAAAAGATCATGTTTATATGGGACATGTTCCAGTTGCAATGGATTTTCATTATTGAGCCGCTGCATCCACGCAATCGCGGAGCACCAATTTGGGAGGATGTCAGTAGAAATGCAGAACTTCCAGTACATAACATATCAATTAAATAGTTTGAAGGAAAGCAAAAAAATTGCATTAGTGAAGTCACAGGTAATCTAAGTTTGCATACTTTCATACTATACATGTTGAATTTGTACATATATATTCAGATTGAAAATGTCACGTTGTATTAATTCCCTTGGTTTTGTGGCACCAGGTACAAATTTGCAATTTCATGAAGGAATTCTACCAAAAGACCGAGCAGTATGTACATCATGTCCATGTAGCACGATGGTAGGATGAACAGTACAGATAGTGCAGGGACACATTTCCCAATGGCACAATATTATTGGTTGTGGACTTTGCTGAAAACTACACCCTACATCCACAGAATGAGATTCAAAGTCAATACTACCATTCAGACCAAGTTAGCATAATGGTCCATATCACGTATAGGCACACACCAGAGAGAAGCAACGACATGAGGATAATATTGAAAGAGACCAACTTCTACATCAGTGACGACAGGTGCCACGACCTGCATTATGTGTAGCATTGCTTCAAAATTTTCTATGATCAGCTGAAGGAGAGAGGTATACAAATGGATCATCATTGGATATGGTCATATAGTTGTGCAAGCCAGTTCAAAAATGCACGTGTTTTCCAGTGGTTGATTATTTCACACAAGACTTATGATGTGTTGCATGTATGGAACTATTTTGAGACCAGCCATGGAAAGGGAGAGCACGAAGGCGCTGGAGCATGTCTCAAAACTACCCTATGAAGGGAGGAGATGAGGTGCATGAGAGACCCTCGTATTCGGAATGCTGAATCCATAGTTCGATGGTGCAAAGCAAAAATGTCAAATTGAACCACGGAACAATGTACATACCAATAGGTAGAGGACATGTTGTCAGAAATTTATGGAATGTAGTTGATATAGATCGATCGCGTTCTTATAGTTGTAGTATTGTGCAAGGCACTCGTTGATTTCATTCGGTTTGAAGCTCAAACAACCCCTTATTTGAAATATGGATGCAAAAACTTGCTTGCTTTTGTGGGTCTTGTAGTAGTTGTGAGTGGGATGAGTGTGAATCAATGGATTGGGTTGATGAATGGGATCATGTATCACTTGCAGTGGACCCACGTGCAGTTGTTGAAACAATCCAGTTAGAGGAAGGCCAATCCTCTATTTCGAATTAATTTGATCATATATATGACCTTGTACAGCTAGGTAAACATTTTTGCATGCATATCCTGGTTCCCTCCTTGTTTTTCTAATTATCCAAGTTATCAAACTACTACTTGTTGGAATATAACCTTAAAATGCATTTTTGCAAGACACATCTACGCATTTGTCGCCCCGATAGACAGTGCAATTGGGACGAATTATTGGTTGGCACGATGCATCCAGGGGAAGCAAACCCTCCTCGCATCATTAGCCTATAGTGAAGACATTACCTTTCCGACTGGTTCGATGGTTATTCAGGGGGAATATGTTACATTAGATGGAAAGGGACCAAAGAGCAATGGCTACACATAAATGGATTAAAGACCAGGTTCATGGGTGTATCACTTTACGCACCTCATTGTTGGTACAAACATCCAACTGCAAACAATGTCAACGAAGACATCAAACAAGGTACGCTACTTATTACCTCATGCAGAGCATGAGAGGTTGTTCAAGAAAATAAAAAATCGAGAGGATCCAGAAGGCCTAGTTAATTGAGGTACATAGTGTAGCCATGTGATTGTTTATTCATACACAATTAATGTTATTCATGTTGGATAGTTTATTTGATATCGTTATCTTATATCATTTATTAGATGTTTGAGTTATGATTTATAGCCATGTGATTGTTCATTCATGCATGATTAATGTTATTCATGTTAGATAGGAATTTGATATCTTATATCTTATATCGTTTATTTGATGTATGAACTATGATTAAGTTATGATTTATAGCCATGTGATTGTTTATTCATGCATGATTAACTTTATAAGCACTAATATAACCCTACAAACATAATCTAGCCCTAGAAATCCTAGAAAGCTAAACTAACCCTAGAACACTAATTTAACACTAGAAAACTAAGCTAGAATACTATAAACCTAATCTAGTCCTAGAAACCTAAACTAGCCCTAGAAACACTAATCTAACCCTCGGAAACTAATCTAGAATCCTAGAAACCTAATCTGGATACTACCCCTATTTTCTCTACCACTCACTCCATTTGGAGCTTTAGGAATTGTTTCAATATTGGTCTAGTACTTGGATGAATATGAGGATCATTTGGGAGCTATGATTCTTCTTCATTGGCTTCTTGAGTTGGTTCTCCATTGCCTTCATCCACATAATAATGGATAATTTCATTGTTGTTCAAATATGTTGGAAACGAGGGCATGTTAAGGCTTTTTTCATTAGTGTTAGTAACAATATTCATATTCATATTCATGATGGCTTATGATAACCATT
The DNA here is from genome assembly GCA_027924585.1 of Larix kaempferi. NCBI lineage: Eukaryota > Viridiplantae > Streptophyta > Pinopsida > Pinales > Pinaceae > Larix > Larix kaempferi. Next base: position 6,456,075 of record BSBM01000835.1, read on the forward strand.
CATGCTAGGGTTTTTGGCTTTGCAATGTCATTTGTTCATTGAGGCTTCTTGCCACTTGACAACCTTCAATCATATTCAATTCAATAGTATCATTTTGAATCGGTTCTAGAGAATATGTATGTGGTTCATGTGATGCAACAACTTCCATATTGTCTTGAACTACTTCATCATCTAATTGAGTAGCACTACCCTGTTCATCATTTTCACCTAATGGTTGGAAATGTCCTTGAGGGAGGATTTAGACCTACCTCACCCATGTCAATGCTTGAGTTTTTGGAGGTCGACCTCCCACCCCACATGTCCTCATCATCATCATCTTCTTCATCACCATATTCATCACCATCACCATCATCATCAACATCTTCATCATCATCAGCGACATCATCATCATCATCAACATCTTCATCATCATTGTCATCTCTAGGTTCCTCATCAACATCTCCATCATCTTCATCATCACCTTCATCACCATCACCATCATCATCAACGTCTTCATCATCATCACCATCACCATCATCATCATCAACATCTTCATCATCATTTTCATCTCTAGGTTCCTCATCAACATCTCCATCATCATCATCATCTTCTCCGTCATCATCATCATCATCATCATCATCTTCATCACCATCACCATCATCATCAATGTCTTCATCATCATCACCATCTTCATCATCATCACCATCTTCATCATCATTGTCATCTCTAGGCTCCTCATCAACATCTCCATCATCATCGTATTCTTCGTCATCATCATCAACATATTCATCACCATCACCATCATCATCAACCTCTTCATCATCATCACCATCTTCATCATCATTGTCATCTTTAGGTTCCTCATCAACATCTCCATCATCATCATCCTCATCTTCATCACCATCACCATCATCATCAACGTCTTCATCATCATCACCATCATCATCATCATCATCGACATCTTCATCATCATTGTCATCGCTAGGTTCCTCATCAACATCTCCATTATCGTCATCTTCTCCATCATCATCATCATCATCTTCATCACCATCACCATCATCATCAACATCTTCATCATCATCACCATCATCATCACCATCATCATTAAAATCTTTATCATCATTGTCATTTCTAGGTTCCTCATCAACATCTCCATCATCATCATCTTCATCATCATCATCATCTTCATCACCATCACCATCATCATCAATGTCTTCATCATCATCACCATCTTCATCATCATTGCCATCTCTAGGCTCCTCATTAACATCTCTATCATCATCATCTTCTTCGTCATCATCATCATCATCTTCATCACCATCACCATCACCATCATCATCAACGTCTTCATCATCATCACCATCATCATCATCATCATCACCATAAGTGTCCGGTCGACAATTTTGCAAATTTGACCCCAATGTGCAAAACTTGCAGACTCCCTTACTGAGAAAAACCCTAGTTTCCAAAATGGACCTACAAGGTGACACCCGGGCCATGGGACCGAAGGAAAGGGGCACCCCTACCACTATCCTGACATCCCGAATCCAACAAAGTTGACAGTTTGTCAATCGGAGCCACGGTTGTCATTCTATGGCTCATTCCATCTCGCATCCAAAAGGCCTTCAAGGACACCTGCTGGATACCTGCCAGGGGCATAGGACTCCAACCATGCAACAAAACTGGGTTCCGGGGATTCCTACAAGTGTGTCTAGGGAGGTTTCGGCTAGGAATGCTAGCCATAAGTTCTTGGTCGACGATTTTGCAAATTTTACCCCAATGTGCAAAAATTGCAAACTCCCTTACTGAGCAAAACCCTAGTTTCCAAAATGGACCTACAAGGTGACACCCGGGACATGGGACCAGAGGAGAGGGGTACCCCTAACACTATCCCGACGTCTTGAATCCAACGGAGTCGACGGTTTGTCAATCGGAGCCATGGTCATCATTCTATGGCTCGTTCCATCTCGCATCCAAAAGGCCTTCAGGGACACCTACTGGATACCTACTGGGGGCATAGAATTCCAACCGTGCAACAAAACCAAGTTCCGGGGAGTCCTAGAAGTGTGTCTAGGGAGGTTCCATCTAGGAACGCTAGCCAAAAGTGCCCGGTCAACGATTTTACAAATTCGACCCCAATGTGAAGGCCTTTCCAATCTTGCTCAAGTGGGCCATTTCTTGTCCTGAGGCCCCCCGACGTGCATGGCCACCGTGGACAGGTCCACAATGGCCACATGGACCTGTGGGAGTCGACAGAATCCAAGTACGCTCACCGGTTTGGGTCCCATGGCCCCAGAGCAATTCCTCAAAGTGTCCTTGAATGGCCACGAGGTGCCCGACGAAAATGCTCGCAGCACCCAAACCGTGGCTCCGATTGCGAATCCGTCGATTCCTATGCATCTGGGATGCCGGGTTTCAGCTAGGGGACCCCCCACAATGTGCCTCTAAGTCCCGGAAATGGTGCCAATGTGCCATCTCCGAAGCTAGGGTTTTGCTCAGTGAAGGCCTTTCCAATCTTGCTCAAGGGGGCCATTTCTCATCCGGAGGCCCCTGAGCATGCGTGGCCACCATGGACAGGTCCACAATGGCCACGTGGACCTATGGGAGTCGAAAAAATCCAAGTCCGCTCGCTAGTTTGGGTCACGTGGCCCCAGAGAAATTCCTCAAAGTGTCCCTGAATGGCCCCGGGGTGCTCGATGAAAATGCCCCTAGCACCAAACCCGTCGCTCCGGTCATGAATCCATTGATTTCGGTGGATTCGGGACACCAAGTTTTAGCTAGGGGTCCCCCCACAACCTTCCTCAAAGTCCACATGCATGGTCACATGTCCACATGTCCACATGCATCCCTAGGATGCCTTCTTATTCCTTGCTTCTAGCAATCTCCAAATACTTATATGTATAGTACATTTCCTCTCTACTCCACAGGTTTCCTTCTCTGCTTTGCAAGCCTTGGGTCACCTGTGGGGTGGATGTTTGTCCAACACACATGTTGCTCCACAACATCATTCAAATAGGAAATTCCAAGCTAGTACATTGACTGGGTTTATGATACATCCCATTTAGCAATGTGCCAAGCCAGTATGTCAACTAGGTTTATCAAGCATTCCCTTTAGCAATATGCCAAGCTAGCATGCCGACTAGGTTTATTAGGCATTCCATTTAGTGATATGCCAAGCCAGTACGCCAACTGGGTTTACCAGGCATTCCATTTAGCAATATGCCAAGCCAATACACCGACTGGGTTTATCAAGCATTTCAAAAATCAATATGCTAAGCCATTATGCCAACTGGGTTTATCAAGCATTTCAAAAATCAATATGTTAAGCCAGTACGTCGAGTGGGTTTATCAAGCATTTAATAAATCAGTATGCTAAGCCAATACGCCGACTGGGTTTATCAAGCATTTCAAAAATCAATATGCTAAGCTAGTACGCCGACTGGGTTTATCAATCATTTCAAAAATCAGTATATTAAGCCAGTACGCCAACTGGGTTTATCAAGCATCTCAAAAATCAGTATGCTAAGCCAGCATGCAGTTGGGTTTATCAAGCATACCAGGAAAGATGATCATGCTAAGCCAACCTGCAGTGGGTTTATCAATCATATAGGGATATACTGGTCATGTTAAGCCAACTTCCAATTGATTTTATCAAGCATACCAAGCAACGCAATCATGCCAAGCTAGCATACAATTGGGTTTATCAAGCATACCAGGAAAGCTGATCATGCTAAGCCAACCTGCAGTGGGTTTATCAGGCATACAACAACCATTTCCAAGCCAGTTCTCCGACTGGGTTTATCAGGAAATAACGCCCTTCATACTCATGGCAGCACTCTACAACCTCCACAACAACCTTCTTTACTTTGCTTCTTTAAGGTGCAACACTAATTGCATTTGTTCAAGCTATCAACACAAGTTGGATAAACAAGCTCATCAGTGTTGTTGCTATTAGATTTTGAGCATTAATTCAATATGATCTAGGATCTTATCTGAGAGAATAACAAGCATAGTATATCAATCACAAGATACAATTGCAAGAGACAATAGACACAAAGTTTCTTTGGGGAAAACCAAGAAGGTGAAAAACCCCAATAACTTCCTCAGAGATAGATAGAGCAATGATACAAAACACAAGCATAAGAGATAGACTCCTAGTAGCTTCTCCTCCTCCACTAGTGCGCGTCACTCAATGAGAGAGATAGATGAGTAAATGAATGATTAAATAGAGTGCCTCCTGCACTCTATTTGTACTTTACTTGACTTTCCTAATAACCTAACAGGGCCGAATTCTCTACGAGAGTCTAATAACCCATGGTAACCCAACTCAGGGCCGAACCCACACTTGGTGGTCTAATAAACCCTCTTGTATAAGTTACGACACTTGCAACACTTGTCAATACAAATGAAGACACTTCCATACAGAGGAATAATAACCTCACTGTAGGGATACAATATACATATATGAAATACATTATGAAGTTACATATACATCAACACTCCCTCTTAACTAGGAAGGTATTTCTCGACACAGATATTCTAGCACAAGTCTTCTTCTCTGGATCATCAGATCATCGTCACTGGATCACGGAGCATCATCGCTACTGCTGCTATCTCAATCAATCTCCAATCTATTCATCATAGGAAGTTCTACAGAGCCAGCCCTTTTTCATGCTAGATGTAGGCCTAGCCTTCTGTAGGTCTTCATCATCTCTGCGAGCAAGCCATCAAGTAGGTACACGTCAGGACTGATTATACTGCCTCTACAAAACCTGCAAGATCTCCCAGAACTGATTACACTACCTCTACAAAACCTGCAAGAGCATCTTAGGATTGATTATATGCCTCTGCAAAACCTATGTACCCTACTGTCACATCGTTGTCTTCAGATCACCTCATAGTCCACGAAGCACAACCCAGATGCACCTCACACAGCACTTACACCACCGACATGGGAGAACACATCTATCACCATTCATGGAAGGCACCAACACTTACATCACGACCATGGGAGAACACATCTATCACCATGTCGGAAAGGCATATCTAGCCCTTACATCTCACCATGGGAGAACACATCTATCACCATGTGAGAATGGCCCAACCCTTATATTTCAGCATAGGAGAACACATCTGTCACTATCTGAAAATGGCTCAGGCCTTACATTTCACCATAGGAGAACACATCTATCACTATGTGAAAATGGCTCCATCCCTTACATCTCATCATGGGAGAACACATCTATCACCATGTGGGAAAGGTTCCAGCCCTTACATCTCACCATGGGAGAACACATCTATCACCATGTGAGAAAGGTTCATGTGCATCTGTGTCTCCGGACTCGTCACTTCCCCTTGGAAAGAATCTCGATCTGAAGTACACTAAGTCTCTCTCTGAAGTACTCAAACTTCACTCTGGCCAGCAATTTGGTCAACACATCGGCTATCTGCTCGTCCGTCGCAACATACAAGAGCTTCACTTCTCCTTTCTGCACCATAACCCTAATATAGTGATATTTGATCTCGATGTGCTTTGACCTGTCATGGAACACCGAGTTCTCAGACAGCTTCACACAAATCTGGTTGTCGCACTATATACAAGTAGCACTCAACTGGAGATCAAACAAATTAGACAGTAGCTTCCTAAGCCATACTGTCTCACAACTAGCCGAACAAGCTGCAACATACTCTGCTTCGGTTGTACTCAGTTCCACACAGGACTGCTTCTTGCTAAACCAAGAGATCATACCGGATCTCATACTGAAGTAGCACCCTGAAGTGCTCTTCCGATCAATGGCACTGCCTGTCCAATCCGAATCAACATAACCCTCTAGGTTAAACTTCTTATTCGCATCATACTTGAGCCCATAATCAACTGTACCCTTCAAGTACCTCAGAATATGCTTTACAGCAACCAGGTGAACACTTCTCAGATCCATCAGGAACTGGCTCAATGTGTTCACAGCAAAACAAATATCTGGTCTCATGTTTGTCAGGTACATCAAGGACCCAATCATCTAATGATACACTGTGACATCAACCGGCTTAGATGAAGCATCACACAGAAGCTTCAGGTTCGATACCATAGGTGTGGCCATGGCCTTGTAGTCCATCATCCCGAACCTCTTCAGGATCTCTACTGCATACTTCCCTTGTCCAAGGAAGATACCATCTACGCTCTTCCACACCTCCATGCCTAGAAAGTAGTGCATCATACCTAAGTCCTTCATTTCAAACTCGGCAGCAAGCTTCGTCTTCATGTCAGCAATCAATCTATCCTCACTTGTCACAAGCAGGTCATCCACATATAATAGTAATATCACTGGATTGCCTTCCTCAACCTTGTAGTAAATGTTCGGGTACACAGAGTACTCCCAAAAGACCAAACACCTAGAGCAACCACTTCACACAAATAGATCACAGATCAACACACCGATGTTTTGACGTGGTTTAAACTCTCGAGAGGGAAACACTCCACAGCCCCGGCTAAATAGCTTCTACGGAGCAATTTATTATGCAAAGAAAGAAAGTTACAAATGAGCTTCTCATAATCGATCAAATAAACAATGACCCTCCATGTTCTTTAAATAGAGATCATGGACCAATCGGGTGTTAAGCCAAGGATCAAGGTTAGGTATGATCTAAGAGAAGTTGAGCCGTCAGATCACAACATATAGTGACCGTCGGATTAAATATTTACAAATGCATACTAAAGAAACACACTTTTCATAACAGATATATTACACAAGTTGATTGTAACTAACTCCTAAGTGTCTCAATATCCTAACATCCCCCCTTAACAACAACTTGGGATAGGATTGAAGAATTTACAAAAGTGACACTATTAGGAGAAGGAAGGAGGCATTAGAGCCTATCCCCCCTTAATGACAAATTCTTGAACTCCTAACATAGATCAAAGTTTAGAAAACTTCGCTTCTGTAAGATACTTGGTGAAGATGTCTGCAACTTGATCATCTGTAGGATGAAAGAGCACTTCAAGAACACAATCATGAACAAGATTTCTGATGAAGTGCATATGTAGCTCAATGTGTTTGCTGCATTGATATAGGACTGGATCTTTGGCAAGCTTGATGGCATTTTGATTGTCGCACCAAAGTGGAGTAGGTTGCTGCTTCTCGAATCTAAAATCTGAAAGGATCTGTCGAAGCCATAAAGCTTCCTGACTGACATTAACTGCGGCTCGATGTTCTGCCTCTGCTGAAAAAAGAGCAAGAGCTTGTTGTTTCTTACAAGCCCAAGTGACAGGCCTAGATCCAGACTGAAAACATAACCTGCAGTAGAATTTCGATCATCAATATCGTCGACCCAATCTGAATAAGTGAAACCAACCAACAAAGGTTTCCCCCCTGTACTGTAATGAATCCCAAACTGAATTGTACCTCGAATATATTGAAGTGTTCTTTTAGCTGCTTTCCAGTGACTTTCATGAGGTGTTTGCATATAATGGGCAACACAACCAACTACAAAGGAAAGATCAGGACATGAATGACTCAAGTATAAGAGACTACCAACAAGCTGACGATACAAGGTGGCATCTACTTCAGGTGAAGTACAAGTGGCAGAAAGTTTGACTCCAGACTGAAAGGGAGAAGGGGCTGGTGTACAATCTTCCATGTGAAAGCGACAAAGAAGGTCACTAGGATACTTAGATTGAGAAAGAAAGATTTATTCTTTGGTTTGCAAGACTTGGAGACCAAGAAAATAATGCAAATGTCCTAAGTCTAACATTTCAAAATTTTGCTTAAGACTGGATTTCACATGGGTTATAAGCTTAGGGTCACTACCAGTAAGATTAAGGTCAGCAACATATAGAACAAGTATGATAGGATGGTTTCCTACTTTCTTGGTATAGACATTGGGGTCAGAATGGCATCTAGAAAAACCAGTTTCAAGGAGAAGGCTATCCATTTTGGCATACCAAGCTCTAGGAACTTGCTTAAGGCCATATAACGATTTCTTAAGGCGGAAAACAAGGCTAGAGTTATTCTGAACATATCCAGGAGGTTGTTCCATGTAAATTTCCTCCTGTAAATCACCATGTAAGAAGGCAGACTTGACATACATTTGATGGACTTCCCAGTTATGTAAGGTTGCAAGGGAAAGAAGAAGGTGGATGGAGTTCATTTCTGCTACAGGAGCAAAGGTTTCATTGTAGTCAATCCCTTCAACTTGGGAAAAACCTTTGGCAACTAACCTTGCCTTAAGTCTTTCAACACTTCCATCTGATGCATACTTAGTTCTGTAGACCCATTTATATCTGATAAGTTTTCTTCCTTTTGGAAGAGGTACAAGATCCCAAGTATCGTTTGCCATTAAGGAATGATATTCTTCATCCATAGCTGCATCCCAATCTTCATTTCCTGAAGCTTCTGCAAAGGTTTATGGATCATGATTCTCAGAAACTTGATCCAAAATAGAAGAGGCTTGCTGAAACTGCGAACTTGTTCAACGTTGATCTCTAGGATCACCGACAAGATCACCAACTGCTTCACATGTTGAACAGACCCATCAAGGAAGCACTTGTGCTGGTGCAACTGGAGGAACATGAGTAAGAGGAGGTGGATTTTCATCCTCACTGTCATAATCAGAAACTGGAGTTGGAAACCTATCAAGGTAGTTGGAAGAAAAAGAAGGCACAATCGTCGAATCAGGCTCGCAAGCCAAAGATGGCACAATTGCCGAGTTAGGCTCGCAGGCCAAGATATTTTCATCAAATTTAATATCTCTTCGAATGATTACATCGTGAGAATGTGCTTGAAGAAGTATATAACCTTTTACATCTTCAAAATATCCAACAAATATGCACTTTTCACTTTTAGGCTGCAATGCTTTCCATTTTTCATCCGAAATATGAGCCCATGCTTCACTACCAAACACACGAAAGTGACTTACATCAGGTTTAGTTTTACTCCATGCTTCTTTCGGTGTGATACCTTGTAAAGTTTTAGTGGGGGTGCGATTAACTATGTAATTTGCACAATTAATGGCTTCAGCCCAAAATTGAAGACTTAGTCCCTTAGATTGGATCATACAATTAGCCATTTATTTTAAAGTGTGGTTCTTCTATTCAGCTACACCATTTTGTTGTTGTGTATATGGAACAATGTGTTGTTGTTGGATTCCTTGTTCAGTGCAGAAAGTAGTGAACTTTTTGTAAACATATTCTCCTCCATTGTCAGATCTTAACTTAATAATTTGATGACCAGATTGTTTTTCAACAAGGGCCTTGTAGGCCAAGAACATGTTAAATACTTCTCTCTTAAGTTTTAGGAAATAAACCCAAGTGCGTTTGGTGTAATCATCCATGAAATTTAAGAAATATTTGAAACCAGAAAAGGAAGCAGATGGAAGAGGACCACGCAAGTCACTGTGCACAAGCTCCAGGGGAACCGAGGCATGCCAAGAGGCACATTTGTCAAAACTGTCCCGATGATGTTTTTCGAGTACACAATCGAAATAGACACCATCCCTGCAAGATACTATCGGAAGACCTGTCACCATATTGTCTTTACATAGTTGTTGCAATGAGCAATAATTTAAGTGACCAAATCTCTCATGCCAAAGTTTGCTCAAGTTATTACTATGAGCAACAAAAACTGAAGGAAAAGGTGATGACCCAAAGTTGTTAAATTTGTACAACCTGGTAATATCATCAACAATTCTGGTAGCTAGGACCTATTGAGGATCTTTAAAATCATTGATTACAACTTGGTGAGGTGTAAACGTCACAGTTTTACCTTCACCAGAATGAGTGATTTGATAGACTGATAACAAATTGCAGGAAATTCTTGGAACACATAGTACATCACTAAAATGACCATTATCTATTGAAATTGTTCCAGCTCCTACAACACTTAGATATCTATCATCACCAACAAATATTTGTTTGGTGTTACATTCATGCATAGTAGAAAAGATGGCTTGATCCTTAGCCATATGATAAGATGATCCAGAATCAATGAGCCATTCATTTGAAGTAGAAGAAGAAGATGCATTATAAGAATAACCAGAAGCACAAAGTGCATGTCCATGAGAGGTAGATTCTGAAGGCGAATCTAGGCTGATGTGGTGCTTCTTCATTGCTGCTTCCAAGGCTACCATCTTTTTGAAACACTTAGATTCATCATGATTATCTTTCCTACAATAGTTGCAATGACGCTCAGTCTTCTTACCTTTTGGCTTGGATTCTTTGTCATTTTTTAAAGAAGGAGCTGACTGAGAGGGTTTGGGACCCTTTTTTGACTTATTATTGTGAAAATTTTGTTTCTTGGGAGGCTTGGACTTTTCTTTCTTTTGGGACAATAAGGATTTCCCAAATGTATCTGCATTGTTAATTATTCCAAGGTGGATGAGCTTATCTTGCTCTTTAATCAAGGAATCCAAAAAGGATTCAAGACCAGGCTCTTGATAGCTAGCTACTTTTAAGGATTCTTTCATGGAGTAAAATGTAGATACAAAAACAGAATATGCAGGTCCAAGTTTGGAAAGAATATGATAATGCTTTGTTTGTGTTCCCACTTAATTTTGCATTCTTCACATAAGAGTTTAAGAGTTTTGTACTTAGATAAATAATCTTGTATACATGAAAAATCACTTGGATTTAAAGAAATCAACTCATTTTCGAGTTAGTGACCTCGAATTTCATTGTGTTTACCAAACATAGATTCCAACTTGTCCCAAACAGCATCAGGTTCATCAATTCCAGATATGTGGAATCGCAAATCAGTAGAGATTGACATCCCAATCAATCCACGAGCTTCGTCGCATCTATTTGTCCATTTGATTTTCTTATCATCATCAGTGGATTCTGTTTCTTTCCCTGAGGTAATTCTGAAAAGTCCTCTACTTCATAAAAACATCCTCCATACGAGATTTCCATGAGAAATAGTTGGAACTGGTAAATAGAATATCACAAGGGGCGGCCATATTTGTAAATTAATGGCTGTAAAATCATAAACCAATAGTCTGGATGCGAATAGCTCAAAAAAATAGGCGGTTTAAAAAAAAAGACACTGAAAACTGACTCTGTATGATGAAGTTATGCTTGATCAAAGAAAATGTTGAAGATATCCCCAATAGTGACGTGGCAGATAGAGGATAACCAACTAAAAAAAAGAACCCCCCTCTTCCCAAGATAAACCTTTGACAATCACTTTACAAGAAATTTGCTTTACGTGAATCGCTTTTATAAAATAAGTGATTTCACTTTTACAATGATGTTACTTTAAATAGTGCAGCAATAAAAATAAACTTAAGTGACTCACTTTTTATTTTTATTTTTTATTATTTAAGTGAGATGCACTTTTACAATAAAGTAACTTGAAAATAGAAATTGCATGCACTTTTTATTTTAAAAGTAACTTCCTAAGACTTGAACTCAAGACCTATTAAGGAATAAAGCAATTTTGAACCAAGTGAGTTAGATTAAAAGGTATGTAAAATATGAGAAGGAGGAAGGGTTTTTTTTTTTTTACTCTTCTTGCTCGGTTTCCGTGCTTGCCTTTTTTCTTTGCAAATCACACCATAAACCAAAACTAAACAAAAAATTCCACACTTGTAGGGTTAGATCTCATTAGATTTCCCGGAAAGTCTACGTTTTCTCTCTGTTTCTGATTTGTCGAGATCGCACAAGGTGCACGGCAAAGAGCATATACAGCCGAAACAAACCCTTTCCATTTCTGTTTCTGATTCACCGAGATCGCACAAGGTGCACAGAAAAGAGCATACACAGACAGGGAAAGCAACAATCTGAAACTAAAAAAATCTAATAATAAAAACTGATAAAATGTGAGATTTTTTTTTCTTTTTTTTTAAAACAAAAATAAAAAAACCATCATTGTAACATTATACCTTCAAATTTGATGAAATATGCGTTTCTGAAGCAACCAGAAACCATTTTCGATCAAACGAAAACTATTTCCCAATAGAAATGACACTCTAGACACAATGGATCACCTCCCACGGCCCAGAAATATACAGAAATACCAAAGCCATAAACCTTTTCAAGTTTCGGCAACAATAGTTCAAGATCTAGATCATAACTGGAAGCGGCTCTTCATAAAAGATTTGATACCATGTTTAGGTACACAGGGTACTCCCAAAGACCAAACACCTAGAGAAACCACTTCACACAAATAGATTACAGATCAACACACCGATGTTTTGACATGGTTTAAACCTTCAAGAGGGAAACACTCCATGGCCCCAGCCAAATAGCTTCTACGGAGCAATTTATTATGCAAAGAAATAAAGTTACAAATGAACTTCTCATAATCGATCAACAAAACAATGACCCTCCATACTCTTTAAACAGAGATCATGGACCAATTGGGTGTTAAGCCGCAAATCAAGGTTAGGTATGATCTAAGAGAAATTGAGCCATCGGATCACAACATATCATGACCGTCGGATTAAATATTTACAAATGCACACTAAAGAAATACACTTTTCCTAATGGATATATTACACAAGTTGATCTTAACTAACTCCTAAGTGTCTAAATATCCTAACAGTAAAGGTTGGAATCCACTTTACTCTTAGTAAATCCCAAACTGGATAGGAAGCTATCCATCTTGTCGTACCAGGTCCTAGGTGCCTGTTTTAAACCATACAAGGCTTTCGTTGGTTTGCACACATCAGTCCCTCTGTCATGTGTCTCAAACCCGAGTGGCTGCTCCACATACACTTCCTATTCAATTAAACTGTTCAAGAAGGTTGTCTTGACATCCATCTGGTGTATCTTCCATTTCATCACTGCAGCCGGAGAAAGTACTGATCTAATGGAAGTGTACATGGCCACAGGTGCAAAGGTCTCTTCATAATCAATCCCTTCTTTCTGGGAGAAGCCACGAGCTACAAACCTTGCTTTGTATTTCTCTATGATACCATCTGCAACATGCTTGATCTTATATATCCACTTGGAAGTCACAATAGACTTCCCTTCAGGTCTTGGGACCACATCCCAAACATCATTCTTCATGATCGAGCGGTACTCCTCCACCATGGCATCCTTTACTATATCCCGTATCCTGGGAACTTCAGATTCTTCAATATCTTCAATAGATAGTTTAAACTTCGTTGCTGGAACAAATGTTGTAGTCCTTCTTTTGTAGGTGATTGTACATGATTTTTCCTACAAGTCAAATTCAATTGCATGATTAGAAACTTCTCATAGTTTACAGAACAAAGTATTACACATAAAGGCATATGTCATACAATCATGCAATTATCTTAGCTAATTCTTCAATACAACATTTATCCATATCCCATAACTTTCTAGATGCCTTCCATCTCTACCAAAACATTGTTAAGAGTTTGCACTACTCCCAACATGTTAGCAAAGAGGTTTCATTCTAGATAAGTAGCAATGGAATGTTGTACAGTGCCATAGGCCACTTGTTAAATTTTGAGTATTAATTCACAATACTATAGGATCTTTGCTGAGAGAATAACATCTACAGTATATCAATGCATGACAAGCATCACAAGAATCAAAAGCATAAAGACAAGAGACACAGAGTTTCCGTGGGGAAAACCCTAAGGTGAAAAACCGCACAACTTCCTCAGATATAGAGAGAGAAATGGCTCAACCAAAATACAACCAAATAACACTGAGATAGTCTCCTAGCAGATGATCCTCCTCCTCCTCACTAGTGCGCCACTTTTGAGAGTGAGAGTGAGTTACTTTTCCGAGTGAGTAAAATAGAGATCTCCTATCTCTATTTAAACTCACCTTTTTGCCCAGTGACCTTATGGGGCCGACTTGTCTATCTAGATACATCCACACTATATTATATATAATTCAGGGCCGACCCCACATGGTGGTCTAATAACCCATCGGCAAGTACACACACTTGTGACACTTGTCAATCCACATGACGACACTTCCTTATAGAGGAATAACACATCTCTTATAAGGGTACAATAAATATATATAAAATACACAGATGAAATACATTCCGAAGTTACATATACATCAACACTCCCTTTTAACTAGGAAGGTATTTCTCGACACAGATCTGCTAGACAAGTCTTCTTCTCGGGATCATCGTCATCGATGCATCATCATCATCATCGTCACTGCTACTGCTATCTCAACCAATCTATGACTCTACTCGTCATAGGAATTTCTACAGAGCTAGTCCTTTTTCATACTGGATGTAGACCCACCATCTGCAGGTCTTCATCATCACTGGCCATACTGTGGAATCTTCAGGACTTATTACGTGTGTCACAAAACCTAGCTGCAGCATCCCAGGCTATTACGAGCACACAACTCTACCTGTAGGATCTCCCAGGAGAACATTACATGTGACCCATCACAAAACCTGGCTGAAGCATCCCAGGCTGTTACGAGCACACGGCTCTACCTGTCGGATCTCCCAGGAGCACATTACATGTGATCTCACCACAAAACCTGGCTGAAGCATCTGAGGCCTTTTTCATCCTATCCAGATCTCCCAGGAGAAAATTACATGTGGTCATGGAAAAACCTGGCTGAAGCATCTGAGGCCTTTTTCATCCTGTCCAGATCTCCTAGGAGCAAATTACATGCCATAGGACAAAACCTCGCAAGAGCATCTTCCAGATATCCCAGGGCACCGAATTACATGCCATAGGAAAAACCTCAAAAGACTATCTGCAGATCTCCCAGGGCACAAATTACATGTCCTTCCAAGAAAAACCTCGAAAGAGCATTTGCAAGATGCCCCAGGGCACCGAATTACATGCCATAGGCAAAACCTTGAAAGACCATCTGCAAATCTCCCAGGGCACAAATTACATGCTTACCTGCACACCCTGATCCACGGCCACAAAGTATCATCTGATACTCATCAAACATCATCCTGATGTACACATGATCATCCTGATCATCATCACTGCAACATCCTGCTGCATGTCATCTCGAGAAGCTCGTCATCCACGATCATCCTGATCATACAATGCATCCATCTAATGCACACCAAGTATCCATATGATACGTACATAGATACATGATCCACACAATGCATCCATCAACATACATGATCTACCTGATCATACAAAGATACATGATCCACACAATGTATCCATCAATCATACATGAACTACCTGATCATACAAAGATACATGATCCACACAATGTATCCATCAGCATCCAACATGATGCGTACATACATAAATGATCCAACTGATCATATCCAGCATCCAACATGATGCGTATACCAAATACATACAAATGATCCAACCGATCATATCCAGCATCCAACACGATGTGTACATACAAACAAATGATCCAACTGATCATATCCAGCATCCAACATGATGCATACATACATATAAATGATCCAACTGATCATATCTAAGCAGAAACCAGAACATCATCCTGATGCTCATCATTCAGCGCTTACATCCAAAGCCATGTGAAGAGTCCCCCTTCCAACATGCTTGGAATGGCTTCAGCAAATGTGTCCATCACTTCTTCCTTGAAGTGTCCTCGATCTGAAGCATGCCAAGCCTCTCTCTGAAGTACTCGAACTTCACCCTGGCTAGTGGCTTCGTCAGCACATCTGCAATCTGCTCGTCCATCGCAACATACAGGAGCTTCACAACTCCTCTCTGCACCATATCCCTGATATAGTGATATTTTATCTCTATGTGTTTCGACCTGTCATGAAACACTGGGTTCTCGGACAACTTCACACAACTCTAGTTATCACAGAAGATACCAGTAGCATCCAACGGGAGATCAAATAACTTAGACAGTAGCTTTCATAGCCATACTACCTCACAACTAGCTGAATAGGCTACAACATACTCTACCTCAGCTGTACTCAGTGCTACATAAGACTGCTTCCTGCTAAACCAAGAGATCACACCTGATCCCATACTGAAGCAACACCCAGATGTGCTCTTCCTATTTGCAGCACTGCCAGCCCATTCTGAATCAACATAACCCTACAGGTTAAACTTTTGATTCGCTTCATACTTGAGCCCACTTGAGCCCATAATCCACTGTACCCTTCAGGTACCTCAGAACATGCTTTACAGCAACCAGGTGAACACTCCTCGGATCCGTCAGGAACTGGCTCAATGTGTTCACAGCAAAGCAAATATCTGGTCTCGTGTTCGTCAGGTACATTAAGGACCCAATCATCTGACGATACATAGAGACGTCAACCAACTCAGATGAAGCATCGCATAGAAGCTTCATATTCGATGCCATAGGTGTGGCCATGGCCTTGCAATCCATCATCCCAAATATCTTCAGGATATCTACTGTGTACTTCCCTTGACCAAGGAAGATCCCACCTGTACTCTGCCACACCTCCATACCTAGGAAATAGTGCATCATTCCCAAATCTTTCATATAGAATTCAGCAGCAAGCTTCCTCTTAGTATCTGCAATCAGTCTGTCATCTCCTGTTACAAATAAGTCATCCACATACAGGAGTAGAATCACAGGATTTCCTTCCTCAACCTTGTAGTAAAGGTTGGAATCCACTTTACTCTTGGTAAAGCCCAAACTAGATAGGAAACTATCCATCCTACCATACCAGGTTCTGGGAGCTTGCTTCAAGCCATACAAGGCTTTCTTCAATCTGCACACATATGACTCCCTGTCATGTATTTCAAAACCTAGTGGCTGCTCCACATATACTTCCTCTTCAACTACACCATTCAAGAAAGCAGTCTTGACATCCATCTGGTGTATTTTCCATTTCATTGCTGCAGCCAGGGCAAGTACTATTCTGATGGAAGTATACCTGGCTACAGGTGCAAAAGTTTCTTCATAATCTATTCCCTCTTTCTGAGAGAATCCACGAGCTAAGAATCTTGCCTTATATTTCTCCACACTGCCATCTGCAGCATGCTTGATTTTGAAGATCCATTTGGAAGTCACAACAGACTTCTCTTTAGGTCTTGGGACAATATCCCAAACATCATTCTTCATTATTGATTAGTATTCCTCAAGCATGGAATCCTTCCATTCTTTCTTTTTCACTGCTTCTTCATAACTGGAAGGCTCTTGGTTCATAATGTCACAGAGTAAAGCAACATAGTTGGTCTGTGATCCGGTTCTCTTCTTTGCTCTGTGTTCTTCTTCTGGAATGCCAAATCTTTCTGCATCTTGAATGAGCTCTCTAGCCCATGTAGGTTTCCTCTTGTGAGGGTTATCCTCACGGGGTGGATCTACAGGTTCTTGTGGATCTTCAACTTCACGAACAACTTCTGGAACTGCTTCAGTCATGGTAGTGTCTTGAAATCTTGTTTCCTTAGGTTCTTCATAAACTTCGATGGGTGCCTTCCTTGATTTGATGAATGCTGAGTTTTCATTAAATGTTACATCCCTGCTGACATCAATCTTCTTGAACCTTGGAAAGTATATTCTGTAAGCCTTCAAGCTTTCACTGTAACCCACAAATATACCCTTCTTTCCTGAAGGATCTAGTTTAGTCCTCTTTTCCTTCGGGACATGAGTGTATACTAGACAACCAAATATTCTGAGATGACTAACTTCAAGTTTCTTACCAGAAAATACCTCTTCTGGAGTCTTGTTGTCCAATATCTTGTGGGGTGTTCTGTTCTGCACATACACAACTGTTCTAGCTGCTTCTGCCCAGAGATGCATAGGAAGATCCTGGTCATGCAACATTGCCCTTGCTGCTTCCATGATAGTTCTGTTCTTCCTTTCTGCAACACCATTCTGTTGAGGATTATAAGGAGCAGTCAACTCCCTCTTAATCCCTGAATCACTACAAAGCTTCTTGAAGTCACTTGAGGTGAATTCTCCACCATTGTCGGATCTGAATGTTTTGATCTTCTTGTCAGTTTGGTTCTCCATCAAGGTTTTGAATTCCTTGAATTTATCAGGCACCTCATCTTTGCTCTTCAAGAAGTATACCCAAGTCTTCCTAGAGAAGTCATCAATAAATGAGACATAGTAAACATACCCACTCAGGGAACTGGATGACATAGGGCCACATACATCTGAGTGGATGATTTCTAGGATGTCTTTTGTCTTTCTTTCACTGCTTAGGAAAGCCTTCTTAATGTTCTTACCTTTTGCACATCCTTTGCAAACACCTTCATGTTTGGTCTTGATTTCAGGAAGACCCTCTACTGCCTTGCTTGCAAGTGGAAGTGCTCTATAGTGCATGTGAGCAAGTCTTCTATGCCAAAGTTCACTTGGCTCCATGGATTCATGCACCATGGCATGTTCAGGTTGTCCCTTCAATTTATACAAGCCTCCCTCTTGCTCTCCAATTACTACTGCATCATCTATGGTCTTTCCCTTTGGCCACATTAGGACTTGGCCATCCACAAATGAAACCCTCACACCTTTTGCATCCAATGCAAAAATGGAGAGTAAGTTCTTCTTGAGCCCAGGTACATAAAGTACTTCTTTCATCTTCAAGGATTTTCCAGAATCTAGGTTGTAGGAAGCTTCACCACTTCCTTTGATTGGGTATTGATAATCATCCCCAAGTTTCACCTTATGGGGTGATTCATGTTCATATAGATTCACAAAAGATTCCTTAAACCCAGTCATGTGTTTGGAAGCCCCACTATCAATCAACAAATCATTACAACCATGGGAGATGGTACCTGTGAAAGCAGAGATCAGAACATACTCTTCTTCACTTGATGAGTCATCATTACTATCACTTTCTGCCCTAGCCTTCTTCTTTGGGGGTTCATCATCCTCAGCAGCATGAGCATGAAACCTTCTTTTGCTACCCTTTTTCTTCTTGTTGGAGTTTTTGTTGTCCTTCTTCTTCTTGGGACAATTTATGGAAATATGTCCTTTCTCATTACAGGTGAAGCATATTCTTCTTTCTTTGAAGTGATGTGAAGATTTCTTGGAGTGAGATGGCTCTCTCTTGGACTTTCCTTTCTTGGTGTGAGCTATGAGAGCTTGATCTTCATTCCCCATCTTTTCTTCTCGTGCCACAAGCCTTGCTTCTTCTTGTGAGCATTCTTCCCGTAGTCTACTAAAGGAGATCAACTTCTTCCTTGCACAAATTCCTTTGATAAAGGAATCCCATGACCTGGGTAGGCCATTTAGAGTGGTCATCACCACTTCACCATTCTCCACCATTTCATCCACTGCTTCTAGTTGTTCCTTGATCTGGGAGACCCTTGAAAAATAAGATTGAATGGTTTCTCCATTCTAAAACTTTACTCCTTTCAATTGGTTCCGCAGGGTCATCTTCCGATTTATGTTCTTCCCTTCAAACAGCTTGTCAAAGAGTCAAACATCTCCTTGGGTGTCTTAAGAGAAGACACATGGGGTATGAGATGGTCTTTGATAGAATCAGCAATGATTCTCTTTGCCTTGACCAAGTTCTTCTTGTGCAATGCCTTGGCCTCTTCATCCTCTGGGATAGGGATGTCTTCTTTCACATATGAGTCCAACTCATTTTCTTCCAGGATTAACCCAATCCTATACTTCCAGGCTCGAAAGTTATCAGCCCCTTCAAGATTATCCTCAAGCTTGGTGTGGAGAGACATCTTAAAGAGTACTTCAAATGGAAATAGAAAAGATTTAGATCTTACCACTTGAAGTGCTGAAAACTGGATCTGGTCCTGGATTAGGATTTGTCAGAGAAACCCTAAAAATTCAAAATGTGAATTTCAAATTTTTGAAAGGATAGAAAGATGTGCCTTAGTGAGCTGATCAGCCTGGTACATTCAGAATTTGAGATCAGCAAAATCTTGCCCTTCAAAATTTCCTTTTTGTCCTCCCGGGTTCACTAGGGAGAGCCCTGAATTAGGGTTTGAGTTTCCCGGAGATCTACCCAGCCAAAAATCTCGATTCAAAGCTATAAACTTCGATTTTTTCAAGGAGCTTCCAGCTGTGTCTTCAGATTCCAGAAATGCCTATTTTTGTGGAAACCCTAATTTTTAGGGCCAAATCTGAAAATGCTCGGAACTGATTTTTGATTGGACAGATAGATGTGCCTTGATGATTAGAGTCAATCTACTATATTGATTTTCAAAAATATGTGGAGAGAAACCCAATAAAAAAGGAACTCAAGATTCCGTCACCGCAAAATGTCTTCTTCTCAGGTTAGCTCTGATACCATGTTAAATTTTGAGTATTAATTCACAATACTATAGGATCTTTGCTGAGAGAATAACATCTACAGTATATCAATGCATGACAAGCATCACAAGAATCAAAAGCATAAAGACAAGAGACACAGAGTTTCTGTGGGGAAAACGCTAACACAACTTCCTCAGAAACTCTGTGGCTCAACCAAAATACAACCAAATAACACTGAGATAGTCTCCTAGCATATGATCCTCCTCCTCCTCACTAGTGCGCCACTTTTGAGAGTGAGAGTGAGTTACTTTTCCGAGTGAGTAAAATAGAGATCTCCTATCTCTATTTATACTCACATTTTTTCCCAGTGACCTTATGGGGCCGACTTGTCTATCTAGATATATCCACATTATATTATATATAATTCAGGGCCAGCCCCACATGGTGGTATAATAACCCATCGGCAAGTACACACACTTGCGACACTTGTCAATCCACATGACGACACTTCCTTATAGAGGAATAACACATCTCTTATAAGGGTACAATAAATATATATAAAATACACAGATGAAATACATTCCGAAGTTACATATACATCAACACCACTTACCCATTACATGCATATTAGTAGTATACTGTTCATTACTGCAATTATTCTAATATGCATAATACACAACCTAAGTCTAGGAACATAAGTAAATACATCATTGAGCAATATTATTTAAACAATCAGATATACAAGAAATGACAATTCAAATACTTATCTTTGTTTGTTTGTTGGGTGGACTCCCTCTGAATCTTTGCTTCCTTGCAAGAGCTAATGGAGTCCTATTTTGAAGTAACTTCTTCTACTCCTTTCTGTTGTGAATTGTAAGGAGTGGTAAACTCCCTCTTAATCCCTGAATCACTACATAGTATCTTTGAAGTTTTTTGAAGTAAATTCTCCACCATTGTCAGATCTAAAGTCCACTCAGAGAGTTGGAAGACATTAGACCGCAGACATTAGAGTGTATAATCTCCAATATTCCTTTTGCTTTACTTTCACTACTTGGAAATGTTTTCTTTGTGTTCTTTCCTTTTCAACATCTTTTGCAAATACCTTCATGCTTTGACTGAATTTCAGGAAGACCCTCTACTGCTTTGCTTGCTATTGGAAGTGCTCTATATGAGCAAGCCTTCTATGCCAAAGTTCACTTGTCTCTACTGAATCATGGACCAAGGCTTGTTCTGGTTGGCCCTTCATTTTGTATAATCTTCCCTCTTGTTCTCCAATTACTACTACATCATCTATATGTTTACCCTTTTACCACACTAGGACTTGGCCATCTACAAATGCAACCCTTGTGCCTTTTGCATCCAATACATATATGGAGAGAAGGTTCTTCTTGAGACCTGGAACATATAGTACATTTTTCATCTTCATAGACTTCCCAGAATCTAGCTTGTAGGAGGCTTCACCACTTCTTTTTATGGGATACTGATAGTCATCCCCAAGTTTCACCTTGTGGGGTGATTCATGTTCAGATAGGTTCATAAAGGATTCCTTGAATCCTGTCATATGTTTGGAAGCCCCACTATCTATAAGCCAATCATTACTTCCATGAGTAATGGTACCAGTGAGGGAAGAAATCAAAACATACTCTTCATCGCTAGAAGAATCTTCACTTTCTTCCCTATCCCTCTTCATGGGATGTTCATCATCCTCTGCAGTGTGAGCATGATGTATTATTTTGATTTTCTTCTTTTTCTTGTGGGGGGCATCTTTATTGTTTCTGGGACAATCCCTGGGATAGTGCCCCTTTTCATCACATGTGAAGCATCGGTCATTGGAAGTGTTTCTTCGAGATCTGAAGCTACCTCTCTGCTTCTGATGGTGGTGCTTTTCTTTCTTACTATGGTGATGTCCCTTCTTATTATCATACTTCTTGGAGTGTGTTGTGAGAGCTTGGTCTTCATTCCCCATCTTCTCTTCTCGAGCTACAATTCGAGCTTCTTCTTGTGAGCATTCTTCCCACGGCCTACTGAAAGTGATAAGTTTCCTCTTAACACAAATTCCTTCGATGAAGGAATCCCATGACCTAAGAAGGCCATTAAGAGTGTTCATTACCACTTCTCCATTCTCTATATCTTCTCCCACAGCTTCAAGTTGTTCTTTTATCTAGGAGACCCTTGAGAAATAAGACTGCATGGTCTCCGCATTCTGGATCTTGATATTCTTCAATTGATTTCTCAAGGTCATCTTTCGATTTATGTTCTTCCCTTCAAATAGCTTGGTCAAGGAATCAAACATCTCCTTGGGTGTCTTCAGATATGACACATGTGGTATGAGATGGTCTTTGATAGAATTGACAATGATCCTCTTAGCCTTGACCAAGTTCCTCTTGTGTAAGGCCTTAGCCTCTTCTTCCGCTGGGACAACGATCTCTTCACTTATGTAAGTGTCCAACTCATTCTCTTCTAGGATTAACCCAATCCTATACTTCCATGCTCGAAAGTTATCAGCCCCTTCAAGCTTATCCTCAAGCTTGGTGTGGTGAGACATATTTAAAGAGTACTTCAAATGGAAATAAAAAAGATTTAGGTCTTACCACTTGATTTGCTGAAAATTGGATCTGGTGCTAGATTAGGGTTTGTTAGAGAAACCCTAAAAATTCAATCTTTGAATTTTAAACTTCTGAAAGGATATAAATATGCGCCTTGATGAGCTGATCAAGCTGGTATAGTCAGATATTGAAAACTGCAAAGTTTCACCCCTCAAAATTGCTTTTGAAACTTCCGGATTCACTAGGCAGGACCCTGAATTAGGGTTTGAGTTTCCCGGAGGTTCACCCAACCAAAAATTTTGATCCAAAGCTCTAAAATTTGATTTTTCAGAGGAGCTTCCAACCATGGTCTCATATTTCAGACATTCCAATTTTTGCAGAAACCCTAATTTTTAGGTCAAAAACTGAAAGTGCTCAGAATTGAATTCTGTTTCGACAGAAAGATGCGCCCTTGCAAGGAGAGTCAATATAGCCTCCTTCCTTTGAATACATGTGGAGATAAACCCAAAAAACAAGAATCCCTAGCTTCCACAACTATATAGTGTCTTCTTCTCAGGTTAGCTCTGTTACCATGTTAGATTTTGAGCATTAATTCAATATGATCTAGGATCTTATTTGAAAGAATAAAAAGCATAGTATATCAATCACAAGAGACAATAGACACGGAGTTTCCTTGGGGAAAACCAAGAAGGTGAAAAACCCTAATAACTTCCTCAGAGATAGATAGAGCAATGATATGAAACCCAAGCATAAGAGATAGACTCCTAGCAGCTTCTCCTCCTCCACTAGTGCACATCACTCAATGAGAGAGATAGATGAATAAGTGAATGATCAAATAGAGTGCCTCCCGCACTCTATTTATACTTTACTTGACTTGCCTAATAACCTAACAGGGCTGACTTCTCTAGGAGAGTCTAATAACCCAACTCAAGGCCGACCCCACACTTGGTGGTCTAATAACCCTTCTTGTATAAGTTACGACACTTGCGACACTTGTCAATACAAATGATGACACTTCCATACAAAGGAATAATAACCTATCTATAGGGATACAGTATACATATATGAAATACATTCCAAAGTTTCATATACATCTGCTCCAAAATTATAAACATATTTCATAACATTCACTATCAACTATTGAAACACCAGGAATGTGTCCATTCCCTTAGGGCATAATCAATATTGACAACCCTAACATAACCCATCATCAGAAAAGTGTGCACCCCTCACCGATGTGATCCATGTAGGCCCCTAATCATACTCAAGTAGTCTGCCATAAAATAAAATCACAACATGCTCTGCATAGTAATTCTAACAATTAGACATATATATATATATAAGCCAGGGTTTACAGAACACTTATCCATTTGCAGATGTAGTCTCTCTTTACTTGTGAGGAATGGGGGCTCCCTTCTCTGATTTAACAGTCCCTCGGTTTGCCATCCCATTTCCTTTTATATTCTGTAACCCACACATGTCTTCCTGACATAATCTTTACCATATCACTCGCATGGTTTACCACATGCAGTTCAACTGAGATATTATCAAGATTTACAATGGCGTTTCACCCGAAACCCATTTGCAAAGCATGGGATCCTTCCCATGAAGTTTGGCTTCTGCAGGCCATCACACATGGTCTTCTTGCAATGTGTCTTCCTGGCACACTTATCAAATAGCCAAACAATCATCAACATTTAACAATCATATTCAAATCTAATTCTCATAATCAGTTAATGGGATTAAGAATTAAATTCAAACATGAATTTTACAGTTCTGTCTCCTACTGAATTGATTTGTTTAACCATGAGACCACTCTCATATTTTTTGGCTCTTGTACATGGTATATTTCAGTCTTCGCTATGGTCTTACCCATGCTGCCATACCCAAGACATTTCTACCTAAAATCTGAAACTTAAAGCAACCAAACACTTGTAAGTTTTCATGCATGTAACCTCTTCATTACTGCAACAGTATAACAGTCACTGAAGTGATCTCAGAATTATAGCACTTCATAATTCAAACACTTTCAACTGTTAACATTTCAAATGCAATGAAATATATACATATATATTTATTTATTTCACATGCATCATTGTCATAATAAAATTGCAAGACACAATCGCCCTATCCCTGCAATCAACTCAAAACTTTAAACGCTCATTACTTCGCAGCCATATCATTTTTATGTAATTCTGTCCTTCCAACAGAGCACTCTGGTAGTGCTCTCATCGTGACCACCTTTGTATAATACTCCTCCTGCATTCACAACCGCTCATGAAATGATCTCAGAATCACCACTAATTCATCATTTCATCTATTATCTAATTGCAATGAACATACATCGCAACCATGCATTCACACAATGCATCTCAACATGTGCACCCACACCTATGCATGCACATTTACAACATTTACACAAACTTTTCATGTGCATTCACTTCATGCAACCATAGGTTTACAAATCTTCAAATGCACATTTACCATTCCAAACACATATGGCCTTTACTTGCTTAGTTATTAAAGTCATAACCAATCTATGCAATTTCCATGATGTAACTTCATATGAATGCATTCTATCATTTAAATAGTAACATGGTAGAAGGTCCTTTTCCCTCACTAATCCATGTGAACATACATCGCAACCATGCATTCACACAATGCATCTCAACATGTGCACCCACACCTATGCATGCACATTTACAACATTTACACAAACTTTTCATGTGCGTTCACTTCATGCAACCATAGGTTTACAAATCTTCTAATGCACATTTACCATTCCAAACACATATGGCCTTTACTTGCTTAGTTATTAAACTTATAACCAATCTATGTAATTTCCATGATGTAACTTCATATGAATGCATTCTATCATTTAAATAGTAACATGGTAGAAGGTCCTTTTCCCTCAAGGGATTCTTACCCAATCCTTCAACACATGTACCATCAACACAAACAGATCATACCTGCAAGGTTCCCATTATCATTCTTGATGTTACCTGGTTAGCTTGGCTTCAAGGATTACACGGTCCTTTCACCAATCCTCATGCTCACAAATCTTCTAGACCAACCTTTCTTCGTAAGTTTACTGGTCACATGCAACAACATAATCAACATTTTCAACCAGGATTCAACCACAACAATTGTCATTAGTTGTTTATTGCATATGTAAAACATCACTAGATTTACCAATCCACAATTCTCATATTCATGTACTATGCAATATCTAGCAATATGTCTACTAGTGCATATTCATTTCAATTTATTTAATCATCTCGCATTTTCAGCATCTCTATGCTATGATTTTCTGTATATAAAATCATACAATATAACGCAAGATTAGAATGAGGTTAAGGAATTATCCCTTC
The DNA here is from genome assembly GCA_027924585.1 of Larix kaempferi. Classification (NCBI taxonomy): domain Eukaryota; kingdom Viridiplantae; phylum Streptophyta; class Pinopsida; order Pinales; family Pinaceae; genus Larix; species Larix kaempferi. Next base: position 6,482,021 of record BSBM01000835.1, read on the forward strand.
CAATTCCCTTTCATAGCATCGAATTCATCTTCCATGTAATAGCTGGTCCAATTTCATGGCCCTGTCAGCCTTCAGTAGCTCTCCTGGAGCACTGCAACAACTCTCATTGAACCAGGTTCACATGCTTGCTACTCACGTCGCTTTCAGAATCTGCGGTCAAGTCCAACTCGGCCTCTCTAGGACTAACCTGTAAGCTTGTACTTCGTCCCATATAGCCCCAATGCTGTAACTTGAGCTCTGATACCACTCTATAATGTCCCCATATCACCTCAGTGTCCTTCAGAGGCAATGGGAGACCCTGGTACTCTTTTTTTTCCAATGCTTCCATTCACACCTTTCCACAATTTGCATCACCAGATCCACAATCTGAAATCTGCAACTCTCTTGGATCTGAAATCTGCAATCCACAACTCTCTTGGATCCGCAATTTGCAAGTTGCCTCGAATCTGCAATCTGCAATCTTCAAGTAGCCTCGGATCCTCAATCCGCAATTCGCAAGTTTCCTTTCCACAATCTGTAATCCGCAATTTTGGAAGTCGGAATTGCGGACGTCCAACTTCAACCGAAAACTTCCCCTTCCGCAATCCGTAATCTGCATTGTGGAATTCGAAATTGCGCAAGTCCAACTTCAACCGAAAACTTCCCCTTTGGCAATCCTCAATCTGCACTGCGGAAGTCCAACTTCAATGGAAAAATTTCCCTTTCTCCAGTCCGCAATCCGCATTACGGAAGTCGAAATTGCGGAAGTCTAACTTCAATGGAAAACTTTCTCTTTCCGCAATCCGCATTACGGAAGTCAAAATTGTGAAAGTCTAACTTCAACGGGAAACTTTCCCTTCCGCAATCTGCAATCTGCATTGCGGAAATCAGAATTGCAGAAGCACCAACTTCAACGGGAAACTTTCCCTTTCACAATCTGCAAACCGCATTGTGGAAGTCGGAATTGCAGAAGCACCAACTTCAAGGAAACTTTCCCTTCCGCAATCCGTAATCTGCATTGCGGAAATCAGAATTATGGAAGCAACAACTTCAATGGGAAACTTTCCTTTCCGCAATCCGCAATCCGCATTGTGGAAATCGGAATTGAGGAAGCAACTTCCCTGCTCCTGCAACTCGCCAACTGCAAACTTTGGAGAGGCATAACTTCCTTGTCCTTGGTCCAAATGAGGCAAGGTTGGTATCATTGGAAAGCTCTTGGAGAGATATTTCCAATAGTGCAACTTCCACTCAAAACCAAGGTATCCAACCCCATCATTTCTCCAACTGAACATTATGTGCATAAATCTACCTTGACTGACCTTAACCTTCTTCCTTCCAAGGTTCTGCTCCACTTCTTCCAAGACTTTTCTCCTTCATTTAGTCCATAGGGGTTCCTATTCTCCCTGATCACAGTCCTGACTAGAATAGACTACACCTATTAGCTTGAACTTAGTCCTATTCATCAAGGGTAATATATGTAAGTACAACATAAGTATACAAGATAGTACATAGAAGCATGCTCAATAACTCATGTAGGAAGGTCCATACATCCATAAACACAAAGGTATTGAAGCATTATCCACCCTCCAAAATGGATTATACTTAGACCATTTCCCCTAAACAGATCGAGGTATGACATGGAGACATTTAGCCCTATTCCTCAAGCATGAATATTTATGAATACCAGCATAACAAGAATATGCAAGGTGCAAGAGTAAAGCAATGACATGCCCAACAACATAAGACCTAACACTGGGGAATTCAACCCTATTAACCATCTGAACCAAATCATACATTTGACATATATAACACACACACATCTAGCATGCATCCAACATTCATCATGGCACAACAACAAATTCAAACACAAGTTCATATACAAAGCATAAGTATACAACCCTACTCATACATAGCTTCCTATTCTTCCATTTCCATATAATTCATTCAATCAATAACTGGAATGCAATGACACAACCATAAACACAGGGAACATCTTATTCAAAACACCACAAGGCACTTATCTTTTAATGGAAAACCACTAGGCAACCAGCTATGGACTACAACGTTCCATCCCAACCATAGATCTATGCCTAGCCTCTATTATTTCAGTAATCAGAGATCACTCCTGACCTGGGGCTATGTATCCACTAAGGAGTATTACTCAGGCTTACTCACCAACCTAGTTGCACTGAGAGGCACTCTACAACCCAGTAAAAAGTAAACAAAATAATATCGAGTGTTTGTTGAGTAACAAAATAATACAAAGTAAACAAAAAAAGAATAATACAAAGTAAAAAGTAATAAATATTATGTCAGCCATAAACAAAAAAGAATATTACAAAGTAAAAAGTAAATGTGAGACTTAAATTAGAGACATTAGAGCTTAGTATTAGGTGGTAAATATTATGTTGGCCATAAACAAAAAAGAATAATACAAAGTAAAAAGTAAATATGAGACTTAAACTAGAGACTTTACTTTTTACTTTTAATGACTTAAACTAGAGACTTTAGAGCTTAGGATTAGGTGGCTCAGGTATTGCACTCAATGATCTATTCAAGGATAGGTTTGCACCTCGGGATATTTGATCCCTCTCAGTGCTTGATAAAGCCTAGGATTTGGATCTAGGCTAGTTCATATTCAATCAGGGTATTCATCACATAGTGGGTATGTCAAGCAATTGGGGAGGAAGGGACTGAGTTTACTAGCTCAGTGATCTCAACCATAGAGCTACAAGCAAATCCCCTTGGATTCAGACAGCCCAGGAACCCCCATCACCTCCACTCTCAGCCTGAGTAAGGTCCCCTTCTCTTCTACACAGTCTCTCAGGCGCCCCTTCCCTCAGCAATTATCTAGGCAAGTATGGATGGTCCTGACTTCTAAACCAATGGATACTTGAGCTTTCACTGGTTCCACTCTGGAATCCAAGTCTTGATCCCTTTCCCACTTCAATCCTCTTGGATCTTTCCCAAATTATTCCCATGTGAATCCCCTCACGGATTTCCACTATCCGCTTCTAAAATGGGGTTTTCTGGTAATACTTGACTCTTCAATTTGTGCTTCCACAAAATTGTGACCTCTGGTTCTCTCCTCTTTGGTCTGCAGGTTTGTGAGTCTGCATGAATGAATGAATCCCTCTTCCCTAACCACAGAATAGAAAACAGGTTGCGCGGATTCCCCAGGTATGGAGTGGTTTACGGGGCACGCAAGCACAGGTTGTCCCCTGCCATACGGGTCCGCAGGTCTGTTCCATACTCCATCGACTTTATCAACAGGGTTTCCCAATAACCCTCTGCAACTGAATTAATGTCAGCATGGGGAGTCATACGAATTCACAGGGTGACACATGGCAACACATGGTTCAATCCCACAACCCCCTTACCTCTCCCTATTGGATACGCGGCCCCTATTTCTCACGTTGCCTCCATATCTAGCCCCTTAAATGTTTTATTGAAATGTTAATATTTACATCATTTACATTTCTTCATGGCTTAACAAACGATGGATAATCAACTGTCAAATACTTGCCTATGCAACTAAAACCTGAACATCCACTAGTGGGGCCTTGGCCTTGAGCTCCACACTAGGGTGACACACATTGCATACAATATTTATATTGAGGCCAGTAACCATAAGGGTCAAGCCAACCAATCCAAACAAACTTGTTTTCATCTTCATTTAGTTAATTTTTAATAACTTCTAAATAAGACATCATATTCAATAACCTACGAACATCTTGGAAAAAAATGCCACCTTCTCCATTATCTTTTTGTCAACTCTCCCATACATTTTCACTCGCAAATATGTTGCTCATTTTCTCTATGCGCCCGTTGACTTTTCAATTTTACCCAATTATTTCACAAGATTATTCGATGCCAATTGAAATGGGAATGGCCCTACGATTTTGTATGTTTTTGTTGAAGTCCACTCATAGGATTTTGATTATTTTTTAATATTTTTCAATTTCACCAACTTATTTCACAGGATTATTGCCAATGGGAATACCCCTACAATTTTATATCATTTCTTTTGAAACTATTAAGTTTGTAAACCTTCCTTCCAATTCAAATGATAAGTTTTTATCCTTTTCAAGTTGTGGAATGGAGTATCATCATTTGTACACTAACACTTGGGTATGAAAGAGTTGCATCATTCATAAATTGACACTTTTGAGAATACAACATCTAGCCAATTACCAATTAACCAAGTGAAATGCAATAGATTATAGCATTAGTTGTTTTCAACTTAAGGCATATTGCATGTGACCACTTACCCAATCTACCCACTAGTGTCATTCACAAACACACATGCATGCGTGCACAGACGCCCACACACACACACACACATGACATGCGCGCTTCCAAAAAATGGATTCTATTGGAACACAAAAATCACCAAACGCAATGACTACAGTTTAACACCATAAGATCTGCCCAGGAAGCACACATGTACTTATGTTGGTGGCATAGCTCTTTATATCAAGGTGCAAATTAATTGGTTTCTAATGATTTCCATCAATTTAAAGCACGATATGCTTTTCCATTGATATTTATTACTACTTAGAAAATTTAGATTACCACATACAATGAGCTAATCTACTATAGTACTTCAATTTTAGCTTTTTCTTTTGTATTTTTCATAACACTTTAGCAAATGAAAAGGGACATTTCAATGATGATGAGGAAGCTCTTCATGAGATCTATTTTACTGCTTTATTTTCCATTTCACTACATCTACTTTACTTTCTTTTCTTTTTTTTCTTTTTTACGTTTCTTTACACCTTTCATACAATTGCTAATATTAAACTTTTATGCAAATGGATCGAAAATATTGTTAGAAGATATGACAAAAAAAAAAGAACTTTTAACAATTAAATTTATTTTTAAAATGTTTTATGACCAAAAAAAAAGAACTTTTAACAATTAAATTTATTTTTAAAATGTTTTATTTATAACTTTTTATGTGTTTACTAAACTACTTATAAATTGAATTAGTTAAATTTTACAAGAGAATATTTGTAATCATAAAATTATGAGATTATTTGTAATTATGGTTTTCCACTTTATTTTCATAAAAAATAAAAGATTTAAAATTAAAATTTAATTACTAATTTTTTTAAATGGAGATATATTTTTAAGAAATTTATCATAGATAAAATCAATGGTATGTAACTATTTTGTAATTATTTTTTAGTGGATGTAGCCCTTGAAAAAATTGGTGAACCAACCCTAAAAAAAAACACTCCTTAATTGAATAATTAAATATTTTAAATATTTTATGTATAAATAATTTAATTAATAATTTAAATACTATATTTAATTCAAATTCAAATTATTCACATATTTAAAAAATTGATAAAAATGTTAATTTATATTTTTTAAAATCAATATAAATAAAATAAAAAATCATATACATTATTTTCAAAATATAATTTTTATAATTAAAATTATAGAAATATAAATATTAATATCATTTTAATTTTTCTAAATTATAAAATTTTAATAAAAAATTTGAGAAACACATTATAAATTCATCTTCAATCTCCTCCTTTATATTAATATTGATAATAACCATAAGTTCATCTTCAATCTTCATTATATTAATTTTGATATGCACAACTAACCACAAAGCTAAAGCTTATCAAATGAATGACTTTTTCTAGCACCTTGCATATCATGCAACAATGTAAATATTCACATTAAAAATGATATTTATATTCAATTGTAATTTCATCAATAAAAATTAACAAGAGCTATGAGATGACAATGTCCTCAATATTGCATTTTTGTTAGTTTGTGGATTGCAATTGCTAAAAACTTACAAGAAATAAAACCATTTCAAGCCTATTTTAGTGAATGATTTTTTCTTTACTAAAATTTAATAAAAAAATTCACTTGATACAATTTAATAGAATGTGTTGTCATAAATATAATTTCTCTCATATTTTATAGATCATAAAAAATTTGATTTTCATCCCAATAACATGACTTTATATATAAAGAACAATATTTAATTAATAAATAAGTAAATAATAATGAATCAAAAATTATTTTTAAAAACAAATTAAATTAAAAAATATATTATTACTTTAAAAAATTCTCTTGAATGAAACCAAACATATAGCTCAAGCTTTTTCTTTGGTAAAGGAAATTATAGAGTTGTGTTGTAAAGAGCAATGATAAACCATTACTTTATTTAGAAAGCTTTTTTTTATAGTATATAATTAGACAATAATAAGATTATTACTATAAACTTATTGTATTTATATTAAAATATTAATATTAAATAATTATTTGTATTTTAACTTCATAGATTATACAAAAAAATATTTTCATTTTTTCTTTTAGGAAGATTAAGAAAAGGTTTTTGCTTTGGAAAACACTTTTTGTAAGATTAATGTCTTTTTCTGATGTATATAGTTTTGCATGGACAAACATATGCAGTTGATAGGTGGTAGTCTGTAGGACAAAGGCCATATTTTGTTGAACATACCTTTTGCAGGAAAGGTGACAATTTTTGTACTATTTGATTCAAAGAATAGCAATAGTACGTTTTTTTTTTCGGTTGAAAAAAAATATATTTTCCTCATAATGACATGAGTTTGTAGTTTTAATAATAATAATAATAATAATAAAGAAATAATAAACAATCATTCATTTTAAAATTTCTAAAAATTCAAAAATATATTAGTATTTCAAAAATCTCATAACAAAATACAAATATATAAGTCAAGTTTTTCCTTTGGCAAAGGAAATTATAGGGTCACTTTATAAATAGTAATGATAACTTGGAAAATACAATTGATTTATCTAGAATGTTTTATTTGGTAAAGTAATTTTGATTAGAGAATAATAACAAACTTATTGTATTTATATTAAATTATTATTTTCAATGTTGAAAACCTGGAGATAGATCAAATATGCAGTTTTCTATAGCTTTCACTGGATTCATTGTAAAAGATGAAGCGACATTGTACAGGCTTGAAGTTGGTCTGTCAAAAATCCATATAACATCTCAACAAATCTATTTTCATACTGTCACCAAAGATATACTAATCGTCGATTATATAAAGTAAACTTTGAACTAACAAGGATGAAACAGAGACAATCTATTTAGCATGTAATAAATTGCAATGTTCCTAAAAATCTTATTTTTAACTAAGATGAGCATATTATTTTTCACCAAAATGAGCAATAAAAAGGCATCATACAATAAAATCCTTTTCCATATGACATCACAAGACAAAATGATATCGAAATTAACCATTTATTTTCTGTGTTTTCTTTTCTTTACATGAATTACTTAGTTTAAAATGTATTTCATGCATTTATTTTACTTGTCTTAGTTAAAAAAAAAAATTCTTTGACATTTGAATGATTTCCTTGATGTTACTAATGTCTTGAGCAAGTTGTGACATATTTTGTTAGGTAACATTGCGAGGAATTGCTAGATGTTAACTAGTTATCTTTGTAGTACTCGTGCTTAACATGTTTATTATTACATATCCATCTACTATATACTTACTATAGTCCATAATTACCTAAACTAATCCTTTATATATGCTTAAGCCAGGTTAGTTGTGGGCTTAAAACAGTAAGCCATTAATTATTTCTTTTATACTTGCTTAATCATGTATTTGTATTTAACTAATCTATGATGATCTAGGTAAGCTTACTCTTAGGCATTGAATTCTCCCACGTTCCTTTGTTCAAGGCCATGTTAGTTATTAAGCTTGATATTTAACTCATACACAGGAACGGGTTAGTACATTGTTGAACTACCATTAATATTTAATACCTTGTACTTAAATTCACTGAACCACTATTATTTTACTGTAATCTGGATAATATGTCATTTTATTTCTATGTGTTATTAATACCGCTACGTAATTCAATCTATAAGACTCCTAGATTCTGTAGTACGTAATTATGGAGCTTGCATGGAGTTAACAAGTAAAATATGCACTAGTTAATTAAAAACAGGTACATTGCACCCTTAAGGTCATACTGGTATAGTACTTAGCTACTTATTCAGAGGTTTACAGATTTAAACTGTAATTAGTACGTTCAAATCGTATTGGCTTTATTTTCTCACATTGCTCGTTACTATATTTATTTCCATATGATATCACAAGACAAACTGATATCGAAACTAGATGTTAAGTATGTTGTAAAAAAAACAACCATTGGATCAAAGACTCTAACTTCAATCTTTAAAACAATCTCTTCAACATTTAATAAAAATCCATAGTTCCTAAACATAATATTTACGTCGTAAGGCATTTCTACAAGTAGGAGTTGACTCTCCGATTTTTTGGATTTTTTTTTAGTTTTCAATCGTCCGATGCTTCGTCTGACAATTGGGAAAATTTGCCTCGTTGATCTGCTACCTGGAATTTATGACATTGAACGGATGACCATTTAAACTCCGCACCTGCTCCCTTAAATGCACATCAATGTCTGCCGACACTCTTAGGCACCTGCTCCCTTAAATGCACATCAATTCCTGCCGACGCTCTTAGGTGGTGATGCCTCCATCTACCTCTGGCCACCCTTCAATTTATATTCCTCGCAATTCCCTGTATCAGCTTTCTGTACGTCCAGTTCAATTCGTATGGACACCAGTATCGTTTTTTTGTCCGTCTGCATCGTAGTTCCCTTGATTTTACAGTCGCACAGTCCCTTGATTTTACAGTCGCACAGTCCCTTGATTTTACAATCACACAGTCCCACATTTACAGTCGCACAGTCCCACAACACATTCTACAGTTTACAGTCGCACAGACCCACATCACATTCTGCAGGACACACAGGTTTGGATTTTGGATGCAATATTTACTTTATTGGTTAAATATTTATCTAAGCATGTTAAAAACATGCTCGTAGTAACATCAATATTTTTAATAGCCAACAAATACTCGCAAACATGCAGCTAGCATAAATACCAAACAAATTACATTCGCAAATTGGACATCAACCAAAAAAATGGACTTGTCTTTTTCTATACCTGATGTTGAAGGAAACCTGATTGTTGTCCATAGATAACCTAAGTACAGGTCGCACGTTGAGAGTCTTGAGAATCCTCATGAAACAGTTTCTGCTGAAAAAATTGAAGGTCTAAATTCCCTAGTTCTATAATCACTTTGTCTATAATAACCATATAATAACCATGTTTTCATCATCACCCGATTATTTGTAAGCTTAACAGAATTGCTTGATAGAAGCAGGTTCTCTATTGGAGAAACGAAATGAGGTTGAGATATTGCACTAGACGCCATGTTGTGATCAGAAGCAGATATCAACTTTACACCAGAACCACTGTCTAAGAATGCCCCAAAACTCATTACTCCTGAATATCCCTCCTCTTTCTTAATGAATACCCATGAAAAAATCCCAATCACAACGAATCTCAGATCAGCTTACAAAATAATGGAGGAAAAAGAGAAAAATACAAGGCCATAAATTTATACATCCACCTCCCTCAAACAGATAAGAGGGTCTGGGTGATACAGACTAAATCCCATTGTTGCCTCCCCATACCTGTTATCTATGGATGTCAATACAAAGAAAGAGGTATAGAAACAACGTTAGGTCTGCCACTCCTCCGACAGGCCCACCATTGGCCTCCTCGACAGCCAGGAGGTTGTACATGCCATCTCCTCTGCACTCCACTTGGCCTCCTTTGGCTCTGCCTCTGACCGCCTTTGCCACTATCTCTACAACTCATCATTCTCAGGTATGTCCCCCTCCGTGTCATAATATATCTCTCCTGCCTCGTCTCCGATACCCACTCCCCCCACGAACTTCTCATTGGATTCGAGGTCGTCCTGCTGGTTCTCTACACAGGTGAAGTAAAGGCCAGAGGCAGCAGACCTCTGCTTGTCCACATTCCCGACCTGACCCACCCCTCACTCTACCATGCCGCATCAATCCCCTTCAACATGATTTATGTCCCATACCTCTTGTTGAACAACTCTCTGTCGCCTTGGAGCCTTAGGATGCCGTGAAATCCACCAAGAGGGATTCCATTGTTGGGGTCGCTCTCGATCTCTTATACTGTCAAGATAACCATCTCAACAGGGCCAACGACAAACACGACGATCCATAGGTGCCTATCCAACCATCTCCACGGCCCATGAAAAACATAGTTGGGCACAACATGTCTTAGAGGCTGCATGCAGATATGGTTTTCGTGCCATCTGGGGCTACATGCAGGTAGGATTAGCGTTCCATCTGGGCGGCATGCAGTATGGACATGCATATGTGTATGTTGATGGCAATGGCACTCAGTTCTATTTTTTATATAATAATTTATTAGCATGATAATTTAGTCTCCTTGTTAACTTTGTGGCGGATTGTTATCAATCCTCAACCCGTTGTTTGTAGTTGAAAATCAACTGCAACATTGTCAACATAGATAAAGTCTTCTTCTTTCTGTAATATGTGCCCAATTTCTCGTTGTCCATCCTCAAACTTTCTAATATTTGGCTTTCTGATTCCCATTTTCAAGTCTTCTACAATATATTTTTGCAACTTTATTATATTTGGGGGTTGATGTTACATCATCATATAGTCTAACAGTCGAATATTTACATCCTTCTCTATCATGCACTGCAGACAACACATCACGAGGGTGGTCTTTCCCATACCACCAAAGCCATGCACAATAACTTCTATTGCGTTTTCCTCCCTATGCCACTCCAGAAGTTCAAGAACTTCTTCCAATGGTTTTCGAATTCCAATTGTTTTAATAAAATATCAAAACATAAAGCATGTTACATACTATAACAGATTTAAAAAAAAATAATAAAACTTTAACATAAAAATATTTTTGTGGTATATTGCAGTTTACCTACATAATCAGGATATGGTCGTGATGGAGGCTTCTAGGGACACACTTCCCTATCATAAGGACAAATAGTTGCTTCGATGTCTATATGCCTATACATCCTTTGTAAGCTTTGTTGAAATTGTTCCATCTTATCCTTGTTCCCTAAGGCTGTCAAAAGCCTGCATTTATAGAAATCCATTACGAAACTTATTCATAAAAGTGGGCAGAGAATGACAAGATGCATACACAGTGTAGGATGTACACAAAGGAATCATCAACATTCATTATGTTGTATGGTGAGATTGGTGATCACCTCCAACCTTTAGAAGAGTTCATTTGAGTGGAGCACGTAATGGAGGCTTCTACAACCAACCCCATTGCTTCTTTAATTGAATGCTACATGCCTTCCCTCAACCCATCTCGTCATCTAAGCTCCTTGACATGTTGGGACACATTACAAATTTTGTCCAAAACACGCAGGCAGTTGTCTCTATTACTAGAAACGGTTTCAAATCTCTCCAACACATTTGTCTCGATAAGAAAACCAGTAGTAGCCAAGTGTGCCGCCCCCATACCTTTTAATAGACCCTGAGTTACTGTTTTGGCTTCTCCTGTAAGCTCCTGAATCCGCATCCACGACGGTTCATTCGGTTAACAACACTCAAACTGATTTCTAGTTTGAGAAACTGTTTTCTTGCTGGGAGATTTTGGAGTGGTCCATCTAGGGTTCTCCACCTAGATTTGTGGAACAGTTGACACATAGCCATCAGAATCTTGATGGAAGCTTGGCTATTAAACCCCTGTTTGGTCCCCAATCTCACTAACTCAATCCCCTTCAATTTTACACCATCAAGAAAGAGAAAGCAAAGCTTGGAAGTACCGTACAGGAAGCAAAATTTGTGTGGAATAGGGAAATCTTCTATAGCAAGTCAAGTAGCATCAATGGATGGAGATATGATCTATTTGGTATTCTTATTTCGATTCTGTTTCTGAGTTTTATTCCGCATTTTTCAGAATCGGAAGTTTATGCTAACAGTTGGTATCAGAGCAAGTTATCTCTGCCTTGGTGTTCTGTATGTAGTTGCCATTGTAGGGTTTTCTCTGTGCATCAATTTTCTTTTTATCCTCTGTCGTGAGCCTATTGAGGTATTGTAGGGGTCCAATCTACTTGTTGGGGTATTGCTCATACATTTTATTGTTTAGTTTTTCTGCATCCGAGCTGAGATATGTGTTGATGATATCTCTGTTTACATTAGACCCAGGAATTAATTAATGGCCTGAAATGTGTAGGTCATGATCTTATTTTACATGTTCATTTAGTATAAAACCCTGATATGGTAAATTGGATATATGTGGAATGACGTTAGTTAAGTCAATAATTGCCCAACAAAATATGGTAGCGAAACCAATATGATCTTGCGTATTCAATGGCCTGCTTCGGACTCTTCTCCAGAAGATTGCGAAGAATTGAGATCACAAATCCATGGCCCACTGAAATCAATCTCTACAATCTATTTAAAATCTCTTCAAATAGATTACTCACACTCAGCAATGCTGTGTAAGTCGTTGAGTGAATACATCATGTGTAGTGGCATTTGTTTGTATTACATAAAGCCAGTAAAGGCAAGCTATCCACATTGTGAATATATATATTCTAGTCAAAATCCAACCGAATTCAATACTTCAAATGAAATCGAAGTCTTTTAAGTATGTACTATGCTTATTGATTATTCATAGTTGGCGACTCCAAGCAAGCTGCCATTTACACATTGTGTTTTTTAACTGAGTTAGAGGTCACATAAATTCACTCCCAAAACTCTGCTGATCTGATTTTGAGGAGGTCGCAGCCTCTAAAGTTTACCTACTGCCCTATTAAGGTGGGATGTGACTAGACTTAGCCCATAGTGGGCTGCCTCTACCTGATTTGGGAGACCGTGACCTGTTCCAGCTTGTCAAAAGTTTGCTTGTTGATAATTGTGAAGGTCGTGACCTCTTATAGACTGATCTAGGGCTGCATGCTAACCTCTGTGGTTTGTTTAAAAGGAGGGATGCCTTTATTTGTCTGCTTGCTGCCACAGTGATTATTTCTTATACAGTAATTACAATATGATACCTTTTCTATCTGAGTTTTATGCACATGTATAAAAGAATTGAAATCAAGAAACTGTTCTTTGGATCTCTGTTGAGATCTTTATAGTTAGCTATTTTTCTAACAGTTCATGATGTTAGATAAAGTTTTATAATATGGTGCTATTAGGATTTTTTCCTAATCAACTTGAATATATATTTCATTTGCCTGATTAGTATCAAGTTAATTTTAGTAATGTCTAGTGATCCGTATAATTATTATTGATTAGAGAATAGCCACAGCATATCTAATTAAATAATGTTATATATTATGATTGATTAGGATCACATAAAGAATATTTAGACATTAATTGTAATTAATTATACTAAATATAATAAATTTTATCCCACGGGAATTTTTATTATATTTATATAATTAATTAGGATAAAATATTAAATTATTCATAGCTTACCCACAGGAATTATGAATTAATAGTTTTATCATGAAGTTCAATTCTATCATAATGAATCATTGAATCTGCTTGAATTGAAAATTTAGCTCACGGGCAATTTTTATGTCATTAGATTCAATCTTTAAGCATGAATTTACATTGGTAAAACATGAAATTTTATTTGGTCTCAAATTTTAACGTAAGCATGTGATCTTTATTTTTATGCAGTTGTACAACCTGCAAATTTCTCTGAAATTCGTTTTGATATCCCTGAACTTAAGGGAGATAACTATAAGGTCTGGAAGGAGAGAATTCTCCTTCATTTGGGATGGATGGACATAGATTATGATATTAGGAAAGATGAACCACCAGCACTCACCAATACCAGCACTACAGCGGACATCATGCTTTATGAGCGATGGGAGCGATCTAATCATTTGAGCATGATGTTCATTAAGACTAAAATTTCAGCTGGTATTCGTGGTTTAGTTGATCAGCATGAAAGGGTCCGAGATTTGCTAAAAGCCATTGATGACCAATTCGTCACTTCAAACAAGGGACTAGCAAGCACCCTAATCATGAAGTTCTCATCCCTAAGACTCACCAGTGTGAAAGGTGTGTGCAAGCACATCATGCAGATGAGGGACATTGTGGCTCAATTGAAGAAACTCGAGGTTGAAATATCAGAGTCTTTCCTAGTGCACTACATCCTGAATACCCTTCCGCACCAATATGGACCTTTAAAAATCTCATTCAACACACATCAGGATAAATGGTCAATTAATGAACTCATGACCATGTGTGTTCAAGAGGAAGAAAGACTGGTGATGGAACTGGGAGAAAGTGCAATGCTGGCAACGCATAGGAAGGGAAAATATCAAGCCAATAAGAAAGGGAAAGGTAAAGTACCTCCCCAGGCTGATATTAAGAAGGTTTCCAAGTGTTTATTCTGTAAAAAGAAGGGACACATGAAGAAGGAATGCGCCAAATTTCATAAATGGCTTGCAGACAAAGGTAATGCAATCTCGTTTGTTTATTATGAATCTAATATGGTCAATGTCAATATTAACACTTGGTGGATTGATTCTGGATCAACAATTCACATTTTGAATTCCTTGCAGGGTTTGCAAAGCCTAAGGAAGCCAGTGGGAAGTGAGCAAAGCATCTTATCAGGAAACAAGATGAGCTCGCATGTGGAAGCTATAGGAACATGTTGTTTAACTTTAAGTAGTGGTTTTGTTTTAGAATTAGAAAAGACCTTTTATGTTCCAAGTTTTTCTAGAAACTTGATTTCAGTTTCAAGGCTTCACTTATGATTCAATGCATGTTCACATTGGCACTAAAAGATGTGTTATTAATGAAGATTCCTCTAAATTATGGCACCGTAGGTTAGGTCATATCTCCATAGAAAGAATTAAAAGATTGGTAAATGAAGGAGTACTTAATACTCTGTATTTCACTGATTTTGAGACTTGTGTGGATTGCATAAAAGGAAAGCAGACCAACAAGTCAAAGAAAGGTGCCGATAGGAGTTCAGACATATTAGAGATCATACATACTGATATATGTAGTCCAGAAATGGACTCACATGGTCAGAGATACTTCATCTCTTTTATAGATGATTACTCATGATATATGTATCTCTACATGCTTCATAATAAGAACGAAGCATTAGATGTCTTTAAGATATTTAAGGATGAAGTAGAGAAACAATGCGACAAGCAAATTAAGATCGTGAGATCAGATAGAGGTGGAGAATATTATGGTAGATACACTGAAGATGGACAAGCACCTGGGCCATTCGCAAAATTTCTTCAAGAGCATGGGATTGTTGCCCAATACACCATGCCTAATTCACCTGACCATAATGGTGTAGCAGAAAGAAGAAACCGAACTTTATTGGACATGGTGCGGAGTATGCTTAGAAGCTCCAATCTTCCTAAATCCTTGTGGACTGAAGCACTTAAGACGGCAGTGTATATATTAAACCGAGTTCCAACCAAGGTCGTTCCTAAAACGCCATTTGAATTATTGAAATGTTGGAAACCGAGTTTGCAACATATGCGCATTTGGGGATGCCCGTCTGAAGTGAGAATATATAATCCACAAGAAAAGAAGCTGGACCCAAGGACCATTAGTGGGTATTTCATTGGATATGCTGAAAGGTCTAAAGGTTACAGATTTTACTGTCCATCTCACGGCACTAGGATTGTGGAATCAAGAAATGCAAAATTTCTTGAAAACGACTTGATCAGTGGGAGCGATCTAACCAGAAACATAGTTTCCGAGAAGGATCATTCAGAATCTCAACCTTCCACCTCAAGTGATAGATTGGTTATTGTTCACAGCACCCCTCAAGTACAAACTGGTGTTGAACAACCAATTGTTGAAGTTCCACAAGCTGCTGACGGCATTCTAGTAGATCAGGTAGTTCAAGAGTTTCCAAGAACTTTTGAACAACGAGTTGAACCACATACTTCTCAAGAAGATAGTGATACAACATTAAGAAGATCTACTAGACCAAAGAGATCAGCAATTCCTGATGATTATGTTGTGTATCTGCAAGAATCTGACTATAACGTTGGAGCCAAAAATGATCCCGAGTCATTTTCACAAGCCATGAATTGCAAAGAATCAGAATTATGGTACGATGCCATGAAGGAAGAGATGAATTCTATAAAGAGTAACGAAGTCTGGGATCTTGTTGAGTTGCCTAATGGTGCAAAAGCCATTGGATGTAAATGGGTATTTAAGACAAAGAAAGACTCATTGGGAAACATTGAGAGATACAAGGCTAGACTTGTTGCTAAAGGATTCACTCAGAAAGAAGGAATCGACCACACAGAGACTTTCTCTCCTATATCTAAGAAAGATTCCTTGCGCGTTATTATGGCATTAGTAGCCCATTTCGACTTGGAGTTGCATCAAATGGATGTGAAAACGGCTTTTCTAAATGGAGATCTAGAGGAGGAGGTTTACATGAAACAACCTGAAGGATTCCCCTCTAGTGATGGTGAACAATTGGTTTGCAAGCTCAAGAAATCCTTATACGGTTTGAAACAAGCATCCCACCAATGGTATTTGAAATTCCATAATGTAATTTCTTCTTTCGGTTTTGTATAAAACATTATAGATCAATGTATATACCTGATAGTTAGTGGGAGTAAAATTTGTTTTCTTGTTTTATATGTGGATGACATTTTGCTGGCAACCAATGATAAGGGTTTGCTACATAAGGTGAAACAATTTCTCTCTAAAAATTTTGATATGAAGGATATGGGTGAGGCATCTTATGTCATTGGCATTAAGATCCATAGAGACAGATTTCGAGGCATCTTGGGTCTATCTCAAGAAACCTATATTAATAAAATTTTAGAGAGATTTCGGATGAAGGATTGTTCACCAAGTATAGCTCCCATTGTGAAGGGTGATAGGTTCAATTTGAACCAATGCCCGAAGAACGACCTTGAAAGGGAACAAATGAAGAACATTCCATATGCTTCTGCTGTCGGAAGCCTAATTTATGCTCAGGTCTGCACAAGACCTGACATTGCATTTGTTGTGGGAATGTTGGGACGATATCAAAGTAATCCAGGTATAGACCACTGGAGAGCTACAAAGAAAGTAATGAGGTATCTTCAAGGAACTAAAGACTACATGCTTATGTATAGACGGATGGACAATTTGGAAGTAATTGGCTACTCAGATTCTGACTTTGCTGGATGTGTTGATTCACGCAAATCAACATCAAGATACATTTTTATGATGGCCGGTGGAGCTGTATCATGGAGGAGTGCCAAGCAGACCTTGATTGCCACTTCCACTATGGAAGCCGAGTTCGTCTCCTGTTTTGAGGCTACTTTACATGGTGTATGGCTTAAGAGTTTCATTTCTGGGCTTAGAATTATGGATTCTATCTCTAAGCCATTGAGAATGTATTGTGACAATTCAGCTGCTATTTTTATGGCTAAAAACAACAAAAGTGGGAGTCGAAATAAACACATCAACATTAAGTATTTATCCATAAGGGAACGTATTAAAGAAAAGAAAGTGGTCATTGAGCACGTCAACACTGAGTTTATGACCGCTGATCCTTTGACTAAGGGCATGCCACCGTTTAAATTCAAGGATCATGTAATGAATACGGGACTTGGTTCCATTATGTAGTTTCTCATTGTATGGACAATGTTATTTTTAATGAAATTCTTAATTACTGTGCTGTTTTTTCTCATACATATGTGCACCTTAATTTAATTTAAGGAAATTCATCTATGAGGACCAAGAATAAACATAAGGTCTATTCATTAAGAAATTGTTGCCACATAAATTAAAATAGCAATAAATACATAGTAATACATGGAAGGTAATACTTGTCATAAGAGGACTTATCGCCATGATTCTTGTATCTATTACTTAATACAGATTGTCAATAGGTTTTAAGATGAGACATTAAGTTTGGAAGTATGGACCAAGTGGGAGAATGTAGGCTCCCGCATCCGCATCCACGACGGTTCATTCGGTTAACAACACTCAAATTGATTTCTAGTTTGAGAAACTGTTTTCTTGCTGGGAGCTTTTGGAGTGGTCCATCTAGGGTTCTCTACTTAGATTTGTGGAACAGTTGACACATAGCCATCAGAAGCTTGATGGAAGCTTGGCTATTAAACCCCTGTTTGGTCCCCAAGCTCACTAACTCAATCCCCTTCAGTTTTACACCATCAAGAAAGAGAAAGCAGAGCTTGGAAGTGCCGTACAAGAAGCAAAATTTGTGTGGAACAGGGAAATCTTCTACAACAAGTCAAGTAGCATCAATGGCTGGAGGTATGATCTATTTGGTATTCTTATTTCGATTCTGTTTCTGAGTTTTATTCCGCATTTTTCAGAATCGGAAGTTTATGCTAACATCTCCAACAAAAACATCTTTCTGAATATCATTAATAACAACACAGAATCATATTTAGCTGCACAAAATTCAAAGAACATACACTAGTATGGGATTAGATGGTAGCCAAATTAAAAGGCAAATTCTTCTCTCTTTTTTTTCTTTTAGTTTTTCAAGAACATTACATAATCTTAGGAAAAGAGATAAGAATATTAAGGAGTATATATATTTGTAAATTGGACATCTATATTCGTAAATTGGACATCTATATTCGTATATTTTTCAATTACTCATTTTCCAAATCGTTCCCATATCAAAATTACACGTTATTATTATAATTCATTAAAATG
The DNA here is from genome assembly GCA_027924585.1 of Larix kaempferi. Classification (NCBI taxonomy): domain Eukaryota; kingdom Viridiplantae; phylum Streptophyta; class Pinopsida; order Pinales; family Pinaceae; genus Larix; species Larix kaempferi. The sequence goes on from BSBM01000835.1 coordinate 6,500,579, forward strand.
CAGGTATTAGATATTGAAATCTTGTTTTCAATGAGCTCATTTTCCAATTCAATTCTCCTTTAAATATTAACTGGTAGTGTGGCATTGGAGTTATATAGGGTTAATTTTGGTCTTTAAATGAGGTTCATGAGTGGATATGTGTATATTTTTTTAGTTTTATCAAAAAATTTCTATGCACCCAAAATGACATAATGACATAGCCAAGTATTGCAGGTTCACATCCAAGTGCAAAACGCAGTGGTGCAAGTGCAAAGTCCAAAAACAAAGGTGTGTAAGGTGTAAGGTATACTTGTATTTTATCAAAATCCCTATCTGTGTTTAGTACTTTGACCGGGAATTATGATGTTATCAAATAATCTCACGTGCATGCATGCGTCTCATAGTATATATTCTTAAAAGAATACATAGTACATAAACAATAGAAAATCACCTGAAGACACCTCCTTATTTTATAGGTAAACTAAAATTGTCTTGGAACCCCATTTATGTACATGCAGTCGTTTCTATGTATATAGTGTTTTTTAAAAGCTAGTTGTTAAAATAGACTTACTTCTGAAAAGTGATTCTAAATTTAAAGGATTTTGGATTTACTATTTTCTTTACATATTTTTTTAATCTAGATTATTTAACAATGAAATAAAATATCATATTTATAAATAATATTTTTTCCTTAGTGGGTTTTATTGAATTATCTCCTTGAAAAGTGCAATAAAACAAGAATTTGATTAAACCACTTCTCACTACACTATGTCAAAATTTTAAAATGTTGTTTTTAAAAATTGCACCACATGTTTTACACCACTTGCACACACTAAAGGACCTATATTATTTCATAACAAAAAAATTGATAACATTTCATTATGACCAAGATTTTGGATATTACGCTATATCAAAATTTTCATTTACTTTACTTTTACTTTACACTCTTATTGTTACTTTCCTTAATAAAAAGTAGACCCTTAAAATCAACTTTGTAAATTTCCAATCAACTAAAATCCTCCACATGAGGTCACAAAAATATTATTTTAGTTAGGTAGGATTGATTGGGCTAGGCATCCATTAATGCCCTCCAATCTAGTTTCACTAGGTATGTTTTGAAACGTAGCATTGTTGACTTATAGGGTGCTTTCTAAATCCTGCTATATGCAAGTGTTCAAAGAAAACCCAGATCAGAAGTGCGTTGTGCCCAAGGAGGTTAAAGCCGAGGTATAGTTTCCCTGCTCTCCCCTACGAGTCACTCAACTCATTATAGGGATACGACACTATACCGTGCACGCCGAACCACTAATCCACACTTGACGGAAGGTATCTTAGTGGCCAAACTCAGGACATCGCCAAGGAGCAATTGTGGGTGAAATTGACTCCCGAAGTCAGCTATTTCAGTTGGGAGGTGTTGCCAAGTCTTCTAGATTGGAACATTTTCCCCATCGTCGGTAGAAATGCCTCTTTGTTACCTTCACTAATCAATTGGTGCGTGGATCCCATTATCACCATCAATTGTGCTTTTGGAAGGCCCAGTTACATTTCAGAGGAAGGTCATACGGTCTTTTAGATTATTTACACTTATTTTTATTTATAAATACAAGCTACCTAACTCGTAATTAAACATAACCTACATGTTGTGACTCTTTAACTAAACGAACTTTGCACATATCACTCACTTTTTTCACCTTTTACACTTATTCTTCTTTATAAATACAAGCTACCTAACTCGTAATTAAACAAAACCTACATGTTCTAACTCTTTCACTAAACCAACTTTCCACGTATCGCTCACTTTTTGCACCTTATTGCATTTGTCGTGGTTCACATGTTACATTTTTTAGATGGCTTCCCTCACTCACCTACCGCAATGTCCACACTATACCTACTGCAGTCATGCCCACCCCTAACAAAATGCATTGAAGGTCGTCGATCCTTCTGACTCACTCGTCATGACCTTTGATCTCGACAAATGTAAGTCATGACTACACTCCTACCATCCGTCCATGTTTGTTCAATATGTAAAGAATATTATCTTGTTCTCCATTTCTGCTTTTTTAATGGCCACCATACCTGAAGAATATGTTATTTATAAAACAAATGCCCACTGCTTCTCCCTCTAGAACAACATGGCTCCTAGTGAACAACCCTTTGTTCTATCCATCCTTACACAAGTTGAAGAAATGATCATTTCACGTGTCAACCCTTTTTTGCATGTAACCCATGCTCGTGGTGAACAATACAAATATAGTGGCCATACAATAAGATTTCCACAAGACATTTCAACCATCCTCAATTTTTTTCATCAACGTGCTGCAACCTTGGACATTTTAGATGTCCCTCGCAAAACCTTCAACCTTGGACATTTTAGTTGGTAACATTGTCCAATCACTTTTGAATTTTATATCACAAAATTTTGTCTTTTTTCTTTAAACCCCTTCCTATTTCTTTGTTAACAAAATCATCATTTCATGGAATAATATGATTTAATATTGTCTTTATTGTATCATTTTGTAAATATTGGTTATGACACTGCATTCCTGAGATTGAATTGATTTATTTCAATGGTTTCTATATTTAAGGCATAAATGCTTGTTATTCCTAATAAGATTTATGATTATTAGCAACACCTAACTGCCCCCTTTTTTAACTCTCCGCTTACACCTAACTGCCTTGTATTTTTGTTTCCTCCCAGGTAACAAAGAATGGCCACCCCTTTGACCAAACATGCCATTGAATTACGGGTTGCACTAACCTCCGACATGCAACCATTCCTACAAATATTTGATGTGGAGAAATTCAAATCTATTCGCACCTCAACCATGCGATACCGAACAACAATCTCTGATGGGACACACATGCACCACACAATGCTTCCATCAAAGTTCAATTCCCTCGTTGCTTCAGGAAGACTTCAACAAGGGTCTATTATACACCTTAAAAAAGGGACATGTGAAGTTCTTTGCCAATGCATGTAAGCTTCATTTTTAATTCTACTACTATGTTTTCATTTTTTCCCATTTAGTGAAATCATTATTTCTTTGTTTTCTTATTTGTTTTTTCCCTTGCGCAGGTCTATCTTACTACAGGACTTTGACGTCATCGAGCCCTTTGCATCATTTATTGGCCACCCAATTGCTATTTCTCACCCACCTTCTCTCGAAACAACTTCCCCGTGCTCTTCAATGCAAGAACCACCTCAAAAGAAACAATGCACACTTCTTCAAAGTGCTTCAACATCCATTGTTGAAACAACAATTCCTATCAATGCATTGATCCCCTACACCTCAAACTGGTCCTTAAAGGGTCATGTCTAGGATAAATCAACCCTTCACCACTTCAATAACCAGAAAGGCCCTGGGAAGGTGTTTGGATTTGACTTTATTGTTAAGGACGGGGGCGAAATACACATCACTTGCTTTAATGATTCTGCATATGCTTTTTATGATCAAGTGTTTCTTGGCCATGTCTACCTCATTTCCAAAGGCACTATCAAACCAGCAAACAAGATGTATAGCCATCTTACAAATGAATGGGAAATATTCTTGCAACCAAGCTCCATTGTTCAACATTTTCCACTAGAAAGCATTCTACTTCCACATATGCATTTCAACTTCAAAACAATTCAAGATATCAAATCATCTCCTGTTGACATCGTTGGTGTTTCCACAAACACATCCCCTACTGCCCCTATACATAGGAAATATGGTTCAGAAACTATTGAAAAAACAATCCATATAAAGGATAGTTCAGGTTTTAGCATGGACGTTACTTTGTGGGTAGAACATTGTCGTGTAGAAGGCCAAGAACTATCTACCCTCTGCAAATTCCCACCATGTGCTTGTAATCAAGGGAGGTCATGTAGCCGAGTTTAATGGAAAGACAGTTGGGACTACTTCCAAATACATCGCTCTCATAAACCCAGATATACCAGAAAAGCACAAGCTCACCCAGTGGTTTGAAAAAGAGGGATTCCATTCTTCATCCCCATCTTTAACTACACGATATCCAATTTTTCCTAAGCAGATGAATAAGAAACAAACCCTTCTTGAAATTGAAAACATTCGTCCTTCTGAAAGCGCGGAATGGGTTTCCGTAAAGGCTACCATAACACATATTGATCCTAACAACTTCTACTACCTTGCTTGCCCTTTAATTTCTGATTCAAAACAATGCATGAAAAAAATCATCAAGAATTCTACCAATGGTTGGCATTGTCCCAAATGTGAGGTTGAATTGTCTGATTGTGACTACAGGTATTTGTTGAAACTAAAAATTCAAGACCACATTGCCTCTCTTGACTCTGTCATCGTGTTCGAGGATGCATCCACTGAACTCCTTGGTATTGCTGCAAAGGATCCACACTTACTTTCTTCTGATCCTTCCTCCATCAAGGAAATATTCTCTAAGGTTGAATGCACACAACTCCTACTCACACTTTCCATTAAAATGTAAACATTTAAAGACAAGCCTCAATTGAAGGTCATCATCATGCACTCTAAACATGTTGATTTTGCGACAGCCAGCAACTTACTACTCCTTGAAATTGCCAAATTGGGGCATGCATAGAAGGCATTTACAAAAATTTCATTGCCTTCTTTTTTGTAATAGTTTAACTATATCTACTTTTCATAGCAAGCTTTTCCATACATGCAAGCAAACAATTTCCATTCTGCATTACTATAGCTACAATTTCTACACTTGAAGCTACTCTTAGATATTGTTTTTTACTTCGTATCTTATATACATATACACAAACATTTTCAAGTTTTCCTCTGCTTTGCATGCATTCTCTTTATTGCATTTATCTTCTTGTCTCCTTCTATTCTACATTAATCTTAGCAATATCAATGTTAATATTTGTTTTTTCATGTTCTCATATTTCATGTTAACATATGCACTTCTTTAAATGTCAAAAAACATACATTTCATCTTTGTATTTACTTGTATGTCATTTATTTATTTTTCCCTTCCTACATATACCTACTTACAATGTTTTCAGTCACTTACAATGCTTTCCTACATATACCTTGTACATTTATTTATGTCTCGTTTTATTTACATGCAGTCACTTTTATGCCTTTAAGTTTACTTATGGTATCCATTTATACACTATTCCAAATACACACATTTATTATCAGCACATTATTTAGTTCTTTATTACACTTACAATGATTTCAATGTTTTTTTTAAATGTACATTGAAAAACAAAAAACACACTACTACTATGTAATTTATCAACAACTGCTTCTCTTTGCATGTGATTGATTTACTTCATTTATCTAGCCATGTTTTCAATTATTTTTATATTTTTTTATTTCTTCAAACACTTTCCATCCCTTTAATGCTTTTCATATTGTATGTACCTTGAAAAAAACAATGCAATTAGAATTTCCTACATATATCATGTTGTTTCTTTAGAATGTCCATGAAAAATTGCAATGTCAATGTCTCTTTACATGTCTTACATATAACATGGTGTTCCTTGTTTTCTTAATCAAATTCAGGTGCCTTCGTTCCTCATCTACATTTGGATATGTCTTCTCCTTCCAAAAAAGAACGTCCACATGCCTATCATTTGGCTAACAAAGACCGCATAAATGCACATAGGAGACATATTTACCAACAACAAAAAAGATTCCCTCTCCATCCATATGGTAGAGTCTTATGTCCCCACTCTAACTCCTACAACATCCGAGATTTCAAATCCCACCCATCCATTTGCAGACCACAACGAAAAAATCCTACTTCCCTCCATGCAAAACAAATCTACAACTTCACATGCTCAACTCGACCATCTTCCATCATTAGACTACCCTTCCACTTCTCGAACAACATATTCCCCAACCATCCCAAATACCATTCCTCCACCCAACACAGCCACGCATTCCTTCAATGAAAATAACATATCTCAAGCACATCACCACTTTCGCTTAAGGATAGATAAGCTACCATTGATCCATGTTTGCTCAATCTGTAAAGAATCTTATCCTGGTCTTCATTTCTGCTTTTTAAATGGCCACCATACCTGTTCTAGATGTTATTTAGAAAAAAATGGTCACCACTTCTCCCTCTGGAACAACATGGACACTGGTGAACAACCCCTTGTTCTATCCATCCTTACACAAGTTGAAGAAATGCTCATTTCATGTGTCAACCCTATTTTGCAAGTAACCCATGCTCGTGGTGGACAATACAAATATAGTGGCCATACAATAAGATTTCCACAAGACATTTCAACCATCCTCAATTTTGCCTCAACGTGTTGAAGACTTGGACATTTTAGTTGTCACTCGCAAAACCTTCAACCATCAATCCTGTTGGTCCTCTATTTTGCCCATTTGATGTACTATTTTCTAGTATTTAAAGTCTTAATGGATCCAATAATAATCAGTTTTATGTGTCTTTTGAAGATCAATACTGCTAAAGGCCATGGTAAGTAATTTTAATTATTTGATTGTTGTATTTTCTTATTTTTTATGCATATGTTTTGGGTTTTAGGTTTCATTAAACCACATGCTAATAATGATATGGGTTTCTCTTTTATGCAGGGTTCGTTTTGTTACCTGACCAGCGTTCAAGGAAGGAGATCGGGGATTCAATCTACCATCAGAGCGTTTTTATTGGATCCATGTCATCTTTAAGATGCTTTTGAAGATTGCTCCACTGCTATTTCAGGCACGATCTTTGGATCAAGGGTTGTTATTATTTTCTCCTCAACGCTATGTGTATATTCTGGATCTGAGATTCCATTTTTGGCTCAGAATGGTTAAGATATTTTGAATATTGTTATTTCATATCGACCCTTGTCTCCAGGGCGATTAAATCTGCATAATTTAGTATAAAAGGAACGATGGAAACCCTACGTAGGGGAATTTGGTACAAACTCCATTTTATGAATATGATACAGTGCGTGGTTTCATCAAATTTGTGAGTTAAATGTGTGAGGCGTTGAGGGCAGGGCCCACCTTCAGCACCAAACCGTGATGCTTCAGTAGTGTGTGTGTGGTTTGCAGTAATAGATTGGTGTTTTATCAATTCACATTCCTTTTCAGAATATAAATGGTTTGTTTGTCATTAGATTGCATTAGAAGGCGTGACTGTGATTATTAATTAATAGCATTTACAGTTGATGGTCATGAATTGAGTTTGTTAGTGGTTTGAATTTAAGATTTCCTCTGTTTTGTTTAGGGTGAATTGTTATTTAAAACCTAGGGTATATATATAATTGCGTGATTGATTTGATGAAGGTTTTGGTAGATTCAGTGTTTTATTTCCAGTAGATTCAATTTTTTGAATGATTACGAACAGATTGAGTATTTTATTTCCATTTTATAACAATAGCTACAGGACTGGTTTTTGTCTTGTTCACGGGACTGTAAAATGAATTAAGAATGAATTGTGTTTTTTTCTTTTAATCTTCAGTATTGGTACATGAATTTTGAGCTTGACTCTGGATATTAAGACCCTTATGTTGCAGCATGAAAATGGCTTATAAATAACCTATCCTTTTACTGTTAAGTTTGCAATATCTGAATATCATTTACAACAGAGTTCAAGGGTTTGAAGACTGTAGTCATAAAGCTTTAAGGTTTATCTATTTTTGGATGAAGGATCGAACAGAAACTGAAGTTGCCTGTGAATGAGTTTGGAAAAGGAGCTCTCATTTATAACATTGTTTCCTTGGATGGATAATTAGCTTCATAGTAGAAACCAACCTCAGTGAATGTCTATCACACAGTTTTAATATATATCAATGAGCAGAGTTTTGAAGAGTTTTAGCGTTCTATTAGGTGCATTTGTATGCATAAATCATAAATAGAGTATGTTGGTATTTCACTAAACAGTCCAAGCAATCTTTTGATAGACTGTGTGTGTATTGACTAATTTAAGCTAAAAGGCCATAGGAAATATTTGTGTGGATTTTAGATTTGGAGTTCAATTAGGAAGTAAATCCAATTAAGTATGTATTTAATTGACAACAGGTTGATTATTTTTATGGATTATAGATGCAATAATTGCTGTAGAGATTATTAGTGGCTTTAAAGATTGTTGTAGCCTAAGATTGTGTTTATTCCTCTAGCAGGTTGTTTTTATTTCTTTAAAATCATAGAATTGCAACTTGGAAATTCCTTGTTGGCCATTTTGAGTTCAATGGTGAGATAGAGGTTAGTAGATTAGTTTCCTTTTTCTTTGTAGTACAGATCTAGTGATCTTTAGTATTGGTCCTTTAGGGTTAGCCTCATTGTTGTTGTAAGCAGATTAGGGTTCCTTGAGGAATGAGCATTAAGGTTAGTTTATTCGCACATATAGTGTAGCAGCTCAAAGTCTACGATTCTCCGGTTGATAAATTAAATTGAGGTGAATTAAATATCAATAATTTTAACCAACAAATCCTATGATTGCATTTTCAGTAGATCCCATGTTCTTGTAGCCTTGGAATACAAGATAGCACATGACCCATACTATAAAGATGTACATCTTGACCAACCTGCACTTATGGCTTTGCCAATTTCCCGCACTAATGTTTCCCCTTTTCTTTGACATTCACACTCCACTTCCCCTGATTCTACTTTTTTCGCTGAAGATGTTCACCCTTATCAACCCGACACTTCAGATCCAAACTCCCAACAAACTTCATCCTTTGCTAATATTCTCCCCAATACAGACACATAGTTCCAACAAATTAAAAATTTCTTGCAAACACCTTCTTCATCTCCAACAAATGCAATGGATTGGCCACCTATAGGTTTGTCACATATCAATGAATACAATGCTGAGGGCCTTTTCTCGATGGAATTTCCATCACTTTTCCCCCAAGGCGTTGCCATGTTCAAACAACCACATTTTAAATCAGTTGATCTCCACAAATATGCATTACACCTTCTTCGATACTATAATAACAGGTTTGGTTGCCACCCACGATTCCACTACTACCTTTACAATCTCATCATGCGTCGCCATAGCCAGTCAATAGCAGCAGTCTTCATTAAAAAAAACATTGAAGAAAACTTTCCCACAGTCATCTCTGAACTCAACAACCGCTTGGAACAAACACCTTCAGACAAACTCCCAGATTAGATCATGCGTTTTGGCGCAACACTATGTGGAACACGCTCTTTCTGGCACAAATCAAGGAACAAATTGACAAATATGATTTCCCAGCTTGGTTGCACAACTTTCTTCTTCAATTTGAGTACGACCGACACTAAGTGGCCCGACCTGCATGCGGTCATGCTTGGGACACCACCCACTGCATCGAGCAAGCACCAACAATGGCGGGAACAAAATATCATCTCCAACCCACATCTTGCATCGCTCTACATGCACCAGAGGTTCACAATATTCCATGAAGAGGTCTTGGTTAAACACCTCCTTGCACACGACTTTTGGTATAGGTAAACTTTCTTATCCCTTCTTCCAACAACAAATCTATTTTTTCCTTTTATTGTTTTTCCACATATTACTAATACATATTCCATGCATAGGTATGAATGGAAAAGTAGAGGCTCTACAGGTATTCACGATTTCATATGGTTACCAAATGCACCTGCTATGAAAATGCTTGACCAAGGGAATGATACTGAGGTTGATAAAGCTAAGGACTTCTTTGATCATTTTATTTCTACTTGGAACACACGAGATAACCACCAACAAGCCCCCTTCTTACCCCTCTATACTATGCCTGATCCATGCTTGTTATCTACTGATGACATTCTAAAAGAAAACCCTTTGCATGACTATATAGAACTGCTCAAAAGCATCCAACAACACAGAAAATGCACAACAAATACATGCCTTCGAAAAAAAGGGTCTTCCTACACATGTCTTTATAATGCACCATGGCCTTTCAAAACTCATCTTCCATGTTCATTGATGCCAATGGAAAAAAAACATACAAACCAGCTCGTAATGATGACCGTTTGAATAGCCATGTCACTTCCATCCTATCAATATGGCGTGGGAATGTTGGCTTGCAACCAGTGCTCGACATAGATTCCGTTCAAAAATACATTGCTAAGTATGCATCTAAATCAGAAACAAAATCTGAAATATTTCACCAAATGCTTCGATGAATTGTCCATGTTGCACCACTTCTTGACCCTTCCATTGTTGCTATTCAAAAATTCATTTCCGAAACACTTGTTGATCATGACATTGGAGCCCAAGAAACATGCCATATATTGCAAAAACTACCTCTCACAATTAGTAGCCGCACTTTCTTCTCCCTCAATGTCAACTGCAAAACTTATGAATGTGTTTCATCAGACAATCCCACATCCTTCACATCAACAAACTTCATAGATGCCTACCTTTCACGGCGTCCCGCTCTTCATTCCATATCTCTCATTGAGGCTGCAATATCTTGGTCATATAATGCTCATAGGAAGAAAGAAAAATGGAAACCAAGAGAGCCCCCAACCATCATTCGTGTTCTTCCCCGTTACTATTCAATCCCCTCCATAGATACACCCTTGTTCATTGACTTCTGCAGATCTGAACTCATGCTATGCAAACCTTTCCGCAATATACAGCTCAACATTGGTGCTTCTGACAAAGCCACTGTTACAAATTGGGAAGAACTGAAGTTGACCTACACTCCTTGGCATGTTGACCGGAAACCATCTGAACCCTTTTTCTTATTGAAACACACCATGGTTTCTGACAATTTGCAAAACCCACAATCCATGCAATTGGATGAATGGGAATTGCTCTCCCAACTACACCCTATTCCAATGACATCCAAATACGTGACCTTGACAACCTGGGTCGTCGTGACTTTGACAACAACTATAATTGGCATGATACGACCATCCCCCTCATCTTGCAATAACTTTCCATTGACTTCATACAAATGAATCACTCACACCACCACCTCCCTCAACCATCCTATTCTGATACACCATATTATGAAACATTGTCCCCCACTCAAATGAAATCCCACTCCATTGTCATGAATCACTCCACAAACATCAAAACAATTCCTCCAATCATAATGGTTGTACATGAGACTATTGGCACTGGCAAATCATTCTTCATTCGCTACATAAGAGAATCCCCTTCCCTGAACAAGAACTTTAGTCAATCCCCGCTATTGCTACTTTCCCCTACCGGCGTCGCAACATTCAACATCCAAGCATCTACTATCCATTGAGCCCTTCATATTCCTATAAAACATTTCATGCCTTTGGAAGGGAATTCACTTTCAAACCTCCAAGAGGAACTTCACCATATCCACTACATTCGCATTGATGAAATGAGCTTCCTAGGCCCAACACTTTTAACCCAGATTGATGAATGTCTGCGTGAAGCATTCCCTCACCATAAAAACATCTCTTTCGGTGGTTGCTCAATTATTCTTGTTGGAGACCTTGCCCAATTACCACCAATTATGGACATTCCATTGCATGCAGGCTCTTCCCATGGTACTGCACTTTGGCACAACTTCAACACAGTTGTAACACTTTCAATTGTTTTTCGCCAGCAAGGAAATGACCCATCATAGGTCACCTTCAGGAACCTTCTTAACAACATTAGAAATGCATCAGCTACTATAAAGGATCGGAAGCTTCTCATGTCCAGGACAGAATCCTTCCTTTCTAAGGATGATTTATCTACTTTCAAAGGTTCCATGCACTTATTAGCAACCAACCAACTAGCTTCGCTTCATAATCTACACATGTTTAATTATTTGCAAATTCCAATAGCACTCTCTATTGCTGAGCACATAAACAACCATGTTACTTCTCAAGTTGAAGATGAGCAACTAGAGTGTGTAGTGTTGATTTGCACTGGGCAATGAGTAATGTTAACATCAAACTTGTGGGTTTCAGTAGGCCTCGTTAATGGATCACTCGGACAAGTGGTTGATATTTTCTACAAATAAAATCATCATCCTCTACAACTTCCAACATTTGTTGTTGTTAACTTACAAAAGTACATTGGTCATCCATGGGATACCAACAATCCTACATTTCTACCAATTCCACCTATACAAAGGGGGGGTCGTACTCAAATCCCACTTAAAATGGCATGGGCATTGACAATACATAAATCTCAAGGCATGACATTACCAAAGGCTACAGTAGACATTGGTACAATGGAGCGTCAAGGTTTGACCTTCACTGCACTTTCCAGAGTCCCTTCCCTTAAGTATCTTCATATCTCCCCAACATTTTCCTATGATCGATACAAACGTATGCAGGATAATCCACATGTCAAAGTAAGGGAAAATGCAGAGACATTTCTACAATCAATGAAGCTCCCTTAACTATGTTCTATATGTAGGTACTTCCCTTTTTCCACTATTTCATTTTCCTTAACTTCCTTTCAAACTCTCTCTCAATTCTCCCTTCTCCCTAACAACTTTTCTACTTTTCATGTGCAGGATCTAATCCTCAACAAAGTGCATATTGTTGGCTATAATCTACATCTCTATGTTCTATTTTGAATTAACATATATATGTAATGGCATTTTACTCTCATATTTTTACATTCAACTTTTACATATACTGGATATGTATTTCAACATTATGCTATTCCATCTACTTGTTTCATTTTAAATTACCGTGTTCCTTTATTGCACCCCATGTTGCAATTTCTAATTCTAACTAAGATGAGTAGCAATCGAGCACCATACAATAGAATCCCTCCCATATGTGATTATGAGACAAAGTGATATCGAAACTAAACGAATATTATAAGTTCAATATTCAAAATAATAAAAATCCATCACAGTCCAGGAAATAATGTTAGCGTGTAATTGCTCGAGTACACCTATAGATAGCTATTTGCCAACTCCATACAATGATTTTTCCATAGATGCAGAACAAGGAAGCATAAAAGAGGAAAACGAGTTCTTTCTGGAAAACTGAGATGGTATATTGGTAATTTGATGCAATCAAAGTGCAAGTGCGATCAAGAAAGTCTGTTTGCAAATGCATGTCAAGATTCCATCATTAGCAGTGTGAAAAAGCATCTTTTATTGTGATCAAGAAAGTCTGTTTGCAAATGCATGTCAAGATTCAGTCATTAGCAGTGGGCAAAAGCATCTTTCATTATTGAAAGGCAAATCTTGTTAAGGTTACAATAGATTCTCGCCTTCTTTCTTGACATTTCTCTCCTTAATTTTGAGTACCCCAATTGTTAAGACCGGCGAGCAGAAGAGGAGAAGGCCCAGTGTTGAGAGAGCTAAGAAAAGTCCAACCTTGTGCGACCCATAAGCGCTTCTTTCGAGATTCCCTGGAACAAGACCTGAAATTTATTGTTTGCAAAATTCACATAAAGTAACGAACACATTTTTCAAATTCTCTAGGAATGTTCTCGTTCAAGTGATTTCCAGATACGTCCAAGCTCTCGAGAATGGGCTTCCTAGCGATTTCCACTGGGATGGAACCGCTGAACTTGTTCTCACTAAGATCAATGTAATCGAGAGAAGTGCAGTTGCTAATATCCCAAGGAATCATACCAGAAAAGATGTTTTCACTGAAGACGGTTGTTTTAATGTTCCTCAGTAGGCCAATCTCTGGCGGAACTTTACCCGTTAATTGATTGTCACCTATCAGAAGTTGCTACAATGCAGTTAATTTCCCTATTGATGAAGGAAGAGGACCATCAAGATGATTATTGGATATATCCATGAATACTAAGCTCACAAGATGGCTCAGTCGAGGGATAGGGCCGGCGAGGTCATTGTAATTCAAATACATCGTATACAGATTTTGAAGACCACCAATCTCACAAGGAATTGCACCTTTAAGACCACAACTACTCAAATCGAGATGTACAAGCTTTCTCATCGAATGAATTCCCCCCAAATAAAGTTTTTCCATATTCCCCAGCTTGCCGAGCTCTCCAAGTATTCTTCCACTCAAACTATTTCTATAGAATGAAATATATTCTACAATTTTTAGCTTCCCATACTCGACAGGAATGGGGCCCCAGAGGGAATTAGATCCGGGTTCAATATGCATGATTTTCACGAGATAGCTCAAATCCAGTGGCAAATTCCTTAACAAATTGTTGTAATGGACATCGAGGACCTCTAGGTTCCTCAATTTTTATATGTTGGAGGGCAGGCTTCGAGTGAGGGAGTTGCTGAGCATTTCGAGGAAATGAAGGGCCGGTAGATCTGTGACTTGACTTGAGAATGGGCGTGAAATCCCAGTTTAGCAAGGAGGCAAATCTTCTCCGGATACAATAGATTCGATGTGGGTGAAGGCGTGTAAATGACTAAACAACGAAAAACATCATACCAATTGCACACAAAGCAGACTGTAATTCCAGGGACCAGTGAACAGACAAAAGAGCAAATGAACAGTATTCATGAATCTGCTATAAAGGCCAACAATTTTTTTAAGACAATGAAGGGAAACCATTTTTTGTTTTCTTCTATAACAGAAACATGGAATGGGAGAAAGACAATTAGCGTACCTCGTACAGCAGCAGCAGAAGAAACCAAGCAACCGAAACCTCGTTATACAGCAGTTATCGGTGACAATTAGAAGACAGAGGACAGCAGGAACCGACACGCTCCCCCTTCTCAACCACCACATAGCCACCACCCAAAGTTGAGACACCGCACCACCGAGCAACCAGGAACACAGTCACGGAAAACACGTGGCCAAAGCAAAGGTGCAAGCCAGGGTTCCAACTAAACAGCGACAACCATGCCCGCACAAAGCAAACTCTCAATCTAGCAACAGGAAAGCAAATCACAGCAGCAGGGCACCATGCCACCATGCGAAGCTTCGAAACTCCACCACCCACAAACAAGAAGAACACCCGAAGAAAACATGACCCACTAGCAAATCTCAAAGCAAAGGCAGAGACAAACATGAAATGCTACTCCTCCGTCGCAGGAAGCCACCACCGACGAACAACAACACATAAACAAAAAATGGCGCGGTAGCAAAGCTTCAACCGAAGGAAAATGCAAATATGAACCACTCTAGGGAGCTGTATAAGGGCTAACCAAAACGCCCCCTGAATACACTAGAGCAATTTTTACCAAAATTATAATTTGGAAAATGCAAATATGAACCACTCTAGGGAGCTGTATAAGGGCTAACCAAAACGCCCCCTGAATACAGTAGAGCAATTTTTACCAAAATTATAATTTGGAGTGCTCAGATGAATTTCAGTGGATTGTTAGACTTCAGATGAATTTTAGTGGATTGTTAGACTTAATTTCAGTGGATTGTTGGACTTCCTCAAGACAATTATGTGGCTTAAGTTTTGATATTTTATCCTACATGGTAGAAAGAGAGATAAAATAATAAAAGTTTAAATTGATGGAAGAATTAATCATTTGGTTCTCCCTCTTGATTAACATATGTTTCCCAAGCCTCATAATAAGGTGTAAATTGGATAATTCTAGGGAACAATAGGGAAGATTAACATATGCTTCCTGAGGCTCATAATAAGGTGCAAATTGGATAATTCTAGGGAATAATAGGGAATTTCAGGGATTTTGGTAGTTTTAAAAGTGGATAATTAGTCTAGAACAAGCAATTCCAATTGCTGAAATTACAAAAATACATAAATAACAATTTCCAGCAAGAAGTTTAACCGATTTTGGACCCAAAATCACCAACAAAAAAAACTAGACGTTTTGATTATCTTTTATCCTATGCACCTTGGAGTTGTAGGCTCACCCATAAAAACTATGCATACACATTAAAACCTGCATTAACACCTGCCACCCGCCCTGCATTAAAACCTCCATCCTCCCAAGGTACACTCTCCCAGGAATTGCTGACCGCACTTCACCGTAAACTCCTAGGGTGCAGCGTCCCAGGCTCCCATCACCATGGATAGAGTCAATAAAAACATGAAAATCCACAAATTTAAAAATAATAATAATAATGAAAAAACTTCAAATCAACCCCAAACATTTGACGATAGAAAAAAATTTGCAGCGACCACAACTAATACCCTAGCTGCATCACTACATGTCGAGGACATAATAATAATAAAAATGCAATTACCATGCTATCATTTTTTTCATTCCTATTTTACCATGCTATCATATTTATCCAGATATGAATAAAAATCATCTTTATTTGTACCTCTTAAAGGATTCTCAGTTAACCGGAGTGAGTGGGGTCTTTAGAAACCATGAAAGTTGCATGGTTGGAATTATTTAATGGCATCTCTAAAAGGAATATGGGCTAACCAGAGTCAGAGTGAGTGAGGTCTTTAGAAACTAACCATGAAAGTTGCATGGTTGGAATTATTTAATGGCATCTCTAAAAGGAATATGGGCTAGCCAGAGTCAGAGTGAGTGAGGTCTTTAGAAACTAACCATGAAAGTTAATGGCTAACTAGAGTCAGAGTGATTGAGGTCTTTAGAAACTAACCATGTAAGTTAACGGTGCCCCTAGAAAGAATATGGGCTAACAAGAGTGCACTGTGAGGTTTTTAGAAACCATGAAAATGGTATGATTGAAATTATTTATAAATATTAGTATCCAAAAATAAATTATAGGTTTAAATTTTAGTTATTGGTGATTAAGTAAAGAAAATCTCGAAAATATTAAGAAAATTATTGATGAAAGAGGCTCATAACCCATCACAGAGATTATAGTTACATGTCATGAATGAGAAGGAACACTAGCATAGATTGGTTTTCCAATAAAACTATCATATTCTAATGCACCCAGTACAAGTGATTACACTGTTAATGAATCCTTACCTATATGAGCTTTTATGTAAGCATCCTTAGTTTAAATGCGTGTATCAATACGAGCATAATAAAAGCATTGGCATTTAGCTAATACTTACCCTTTTACTCGTAGTTGGTTAACAAACATCATAGTACTACTTGTTACTTTTACAACACTTGTATTAGCATAATCAAGAACATATTGGTATAAGCTCTTGTTATAGTCCAGATAAGGGATAAGGTGTTGTATACTTATTGAACACAGTTCCAGATGTTGAGAATCAATATCTATCCTAGGCAGTTCGGCGATCTCTCTAAGCTAAAGGTCAACCACTTTATGGGCTACTCACACATCCCTCCCTCCAGCCATCCATCCATGTCTCTGTCTCCAAAGTTCTGGCTATATAGCATAGAATAAGGCAATTTCCACGATATCTAGGGGCTTTAGTTGCTCAATCCGGGGCAGTTAAATGATCTAAGCGAAAGTTTGTGACTGTAGAAAGGCAGTTCAAACGATCCCATATAATCACAAAAAGGAGCTGTAAAACCTAATAGGCGGCATAAATGATGGGTAAGGTAAGAGATCGATAGGCCCTTTTTACTGGCGGTGCCATCGCCTTCTCTTTAGTTACACTTCCTCTAAGCGGGCGGATGGATCACCGTAGTTTCCTTGCGCCGAGTTAGCTGACTAGGACTAAAATGATGGTCTACCTTGAAGGAATCGATGAAATGGAAAAAAGAATTATCTAAGGTTATTAATCATTGCCTTCGTGACAAGCCTCATTCCCTCTCCTCCTAATCGTTCTATCTCTTAAATCCAATGGGGTTTCATTTCCTTGCATTTTGTCAAATTTTTGCAACCATTTAAGAGTGGATCTTACGTATCCTTTGGATGGTTTATATTACCTCTCGCTATCATACGATGCAATTACTCTAGAAGCCTATATGTACCTATGCTCATTCATTCCTGCCCCTTCTTAACCTTAAGCAATGCCAGCCCTCACTATCTTTTACATATTCACCCCTAGGTTTACTTATCTCTACGACCCTGCTGCTTCATGTGATAAGCTCTCCTTATCTATCAATTGCATCCATATATGATTATCTTTCATGGAATTTGATCATCAAAATATGGTCGTCAATCCTACCTTTGTTACACCTCAAATTGTCACATTGTGTACCATTGAGAGTCTTTATGTCATATCACCATGCGAAACATGATGCTTATGCCTCCTAGGGATGTTAGGACCCTTTGTCATCATGTTGGTTCCTTCCCTAGTCACACTTGGAAGCAAATCCAACAAATTAGGGGTCGAAAACCACTTGACCTAACCCACTTATTGGCCTCCTAGAGATATTTTTGTGCCCTGCTAGTGGTGCAAGGTGCGAAAATTCCTTATTTTCATGTTCTGCATGCCTATGGGGGCGTGAAAATTACAACATTTTCGTGCTTTGCTCAATTACAAGGGCGTGAAAATCCCTGAATAGCCATTTGACTTAGATTTTGGATCTTGGATCTCGAGGAGATTTTCATGGGATGAGGTCCCCCTTCGTATCCCATATCACATTCCCTCCTTGGCATGATTGAGATCCTTGATCCACATCTTCCTCACTTAGATCCATAATATCCTCTTAGTGGTTGGCCTCCAAAATCCTATAAGAAGAAGGCCATCCATGAGCTATGGGGGGGTGATATTGGAAACACCAAACCTATGGTCCTGTAATTCTTAGAGAACACTCATGAAGAGGTCATCTTGATCTTAAGAGTCTTGCAAGGGTGATGAAGGAGAGATTGGAAGAAGGTGTTGCTACTTTGGACATCAAGTATAGCACTTTGTATGGTTACTTTCATCTTTCTTAATAATAACTTGGCCTATTCTCCCATGTAATGTCTCTTTTATTGATATATGATATGTTATATTAGATCTTGTTGATGCACTTGTGTTTGGAAGGTTGGTTTCCCATCTTATGATGTAGGTTCAAGAGCTTTGGACATCAAGCTTGGAACTGGAGCTAGGACAACTTTCAGGTTAGAGGCAAGCCATCTATCTCTTTTCCTTCCTTTTTATGTTTGAATTCTTGTGCATGCTTAATCTAGGATTTTAGGGTCCCATTTGTTTACTTATTATCTTGGATTAAGTATCTAGGGGCTTAGTTATGTCCATGAGAGATTTTAACTATCTGTAGGATGAATTCTCTACAACAGAAAATGGTGACTATGTTGGGGATGTTTTCCCCTAGTTTCACCTTTGATTGCTTGTTTGGATCATCAAATCATCTTTTAAGTTTTGTTTCCCATCACTTTATATCCTCTTATTCATCATTGAGGACTATATTGAACCCAACCCTTTTTTACACCTACAAGAAAAAAATTTGCTTCCCCAAAACACCTTACTGAGCGAAAATTCTATATTTTTGCACCCCCACAGTATCCAAAGGCACAAAATTTTCCAAATTTTTTCTACCCCGTAGTGTTCCAAGGCGTGAAAATCTCATATTTTTGCTCTGTGTTGGTCTATACTGAGGCGAAAATCCTTTGTTTTGGGTTTTTGGAAGCTTTTTGCTAGGGTTTCCCTTGGTCTATTGGTTCAAGGTTATTTGCCTGACCTCTTGTTGTCTGTTAGGAGCTATAAGTGCTCTTGCAT
Organism: Larix kaempferi; assembly: GCA_027924585.1. NCBI lineage: Eukaryota > Viridiplantae > Streptophyta > Pinopsida > Pinales > Pinaceae > Larix > Larix kaempferi. The sequence goes on from BSBM01000835.1 coordinate 6,519,872, forward strand.
CCAGAGTTTGAGTGCATGTTTGTTTGCATTTTTAAGATTTTTTTGCACTAGATTTGATTAAAAGTATCATTTATCCTACAGTCCCTTTGACCCATATTAAAGTTTTTTCAACCTTTTGGGATCTTTTTTGTCGTTTGGATTGCTTTGATTGGCTTTGAAAAACTTGGGACATTCTTGTATCTCTAAGTCATATTTCTTGTTTTTTGTGCTTCGTTTCCTTTGCATCTTTATCTATTGATTGGTTATTGGAATAGATTGATTCTTTGTTTCCATTTTTGTTCAAAGAAAAGCTTCATTTTTGTCTCTCTTTTGCTAGATTTACAAGCTTGAAAAACAGAAATATTATTCTTACCTTACTTTGATCATTTGACATTATTGGTCTTACGTTCATAAGAAGAAGAAAATATTGTTTCATGTTCTTGTGCATTTTAGTTACAAAAAGATATTAAATGTTTTTCTTCGCATTGCATTTGATTGGAAACATTTATGGAATCTTTCTTTCCCATGGCTTAGATCTGTCTTTTTTCAATGTAAAAAGATATGAAATGAATTATAATTCTTGCATTTGGTATTGATGGAAATATCTATTTTTGTCACTTTAGGATAGTTTGGGTATGGTTTTACATGATTGGTTATCATTCGTTAAAAAGATAAAATTGCATTTGCATAGGGTTGTACATTTGGGAATGAAAAGAACTCTTCCTTACTTATCTAGAAGTTCATTGAAGGAAAAAGACTTGCATAATTCATCCAAATTTGCATGGTTTGACTCAATTCTACACACCACCTAGTTTCACTTCCGCTCCCCTTGAGTAAAACAACAGACTCTAAAATTAAATACCCTAACTAAACACACATTAACCTCATTTGAGGAAATAAAATAATAGTGTAGTTAGGTAGGGCATCAAGGATAGGAATCCAAATAATTCCCCATTGTCGTTTTACATATGAAACATAGTTGTTTCCTCTTAGGGTGCTAGAATCATCTGGTATCTGTTGACATGGTTATAAGCCAATTTGTTGGGGGGCTCCCGTTCCATGGGGGTAAGGAGTGAGGACTATTTACGGACGAACTTTGTAGAATACCGCACTTTACTTAGTTCCTAAGGACATTAATCCATTGTATTCCTTGTATTTTTCAGCCTCCATACTTGTAGTACAAGGGCCAAAAGGAAGAAGGTCCAGAAAACCTTCCCAGACGTTTCATGAACGAGGTATCCTAGTGACCATTCTTCTAGGTCTCTTTTACCCAGGATCCCTTTCGGTAGAGGGATATCCCTTCATCTATATTGGTCTCTGATTTCATATTGTCCGACTTGAATTTCATCACCTTGTGGAGGATACGGTCTGTTGAGGTCTTTGGATATTAGATAGGAGGTTTCTTGCTCTTTTACCTTGTAGAGGGTACTTTGCATTTTAATGCTGCTTGTTGGCTTTTTGGCCTCTTTATTATCACTCGCTTTTTGTGGAATCGGTTGTAAAGTTTTTTTAGCTTGATTTTTGGTCTGTGTGCCTCATTTCCTTCTAGATCCCCTTTTTCTTCTAGTTTAGATATGGAAACCTCTTCTGGGACTACTAATCAAGAGACCCCTTTTCAAGGGGTTCCTTTTGTTTTTCCTCCATTTGGAGATATTGGTCCTCCCTTTATTGCTACTTTGAATCTTCCTGGATTGTATGTAGGATTACCAGTATGGTTATTCTCCAATTCGGTGATCCTGAATGCACCTAATTCTTCAAATGTTAACTCTCCATCACGAGAGCATCAATACCAAATCTATCCTTCATCTTCTTCGTCGGATGTATCTTCTTATGTTTCTTCTTCCTCGCCTGATAAAAGCAATGGTGCTAGTAATCAGGAGGATAAGAAGAAGAAGAAAATGAATTTTAAGAAAAATATTAATAAGAAAGAGACCAAGCATCAACCGGCTACCCCTAATGATGCTCTTTCTAGTCAAACACCTTGAAAACCCAAGTTCCCTTGCAGGATTTGCAGGGGGATCACCTTCTTAAGGATTGTCCCAGTCTTTCCAAAGTATTAGAAGAGTGGTCTAAATCCTCCAAACAACCTATATCATCAGCCTCTGGACATCATACTGATGATACCCCATCGATCATTGACTCTATGGTTAAGGATCATAAAGGTAAAGTCAAGAATCCTTGTCTGTTATGCAAGGAAATTCACCTTACTTACCTTTTTCCTCACATGGGTGAAGCTTCACAAGTGTTGGAAGATATTATTGTATCCCAGAATCACCATCCAACTGGATATCGTAAGTTGTCCCTTAACCTTCATTGGTTGATAAAGTGGTTGATCCAGTTACATCCTCGGTCGATCCTACTCTTCCCTTCAAGAGTGAATCCAAAGTAGTCGATCCTGCTCCATCCTCGGTCAATACCACTCTTTCCTCAAAGAGTGGAGAACAAGTAGTTCATCCCACCTTTCCTTTAAAGAATGAATTTGAAGTAGATGATTTGACGTCATCTCCACTCGATCCCGCTCTTTCATTGGAGAATGCAGAGACTGAAGTATTCATTATGACACAATCTTTGTCTCATCCTGCTCTTCAAGTTGAGAGTGAACTGAAAACCAATGGTGTTATCTTAATCAGTTCATATTGTCCCGGACAAAGGGAAATCATGTCCATTTCCACGGGATCCCCTCCCAGTACTGAGGTAATTTCCTTTGATTGGAATAGTCTAACAGAATCTCGTCTTACTTTGAGTGTTCCTTTCCAGATATATGTAGAAGTTACCAGTAGGAACGTACTTCGCACTATTGTTGATGAAGGGGCTTTTGTAAGTATTTTATCCTCTACCGCTTGGAAAGCTATAGGATCTCCTCAGCTTATGCCAACCACTGATCAGATATTGGATTTTAATAGAATACCTACTGGACCTTTAGGGATCCTTCCTCGGTTACCTATTACCTTAGGAGGGAAAAATGTCTGCATTGATGTTATGGTAGTCCAAGGTCCCTTACATTTTAATCTGCTTCTTGGGCGATATTATGTCTATGCCATGAAAGATGTAGTGTCCACACTCTTTCGAGTGATGTATTTTCCTCATCATGGAAACATAGTGACCATTGATCGGTTTTCCTTTGTTACACCCAATCATTGTATGTATGCTAGCCACCAGACTTCCCTGAATGTTTTACATGTCTTAGTGGTTCCTCCCCCATCATCAATCGTGTCTCTCGGCTCTGGACATCACGTTGGAGTTGATTCGTTAGCAAACCAATAACTTCTTCCCATCATGGAAGAAGCTTAGAGAGGCATGCTTCCAACCTCTGGACATCATGCTGGATTTAATAGCACTAGCTTCTTATGATGAGGGAAAAATACCAACCTATGAACATCATGTTGAGTAGGAATCAACTTCAAGCATAGTTTTATTATATTTTAAGATCATTAAAAAATGAAATGGACTACTTCAAGCATAGTTTACTTTTGGTTTTAAGTTTGTATAAAAATGAAACCAACCATCATTTCGAGCATAGTTTTATTATGTTTTAATCTCATTAAAAAATGAAATGGGCTACTTCAAGCATAGTTATTTTTTGTTTCAAGCTTGTGTAAAAATGAAACAGGCCCCTACAAGCATAGTTTACTTTCAGTTTCAAGCTTGTGTAAAAATGAAACCTATCATGAGCATAATTCCCTTTCTGTGTCAAGCTCGTTAAAAAATGAAATGGGTCTCTACTAGCATAGTTCCCTGTCTATTTCAAAAGCTCGTTAAAAAATGAAACAGGCCATCACGAGCATAGTTCTATTCCTTTTTCAAGCTCGTTAAAAAATGAAACAGATGACCATGAGAATAGTTCCCTTTCTGTGTCAAGCTCGTTAAAAAATGAAACAGATTCCTCCCCCATTGAGTCGAGTCTCCCACCAAATTTAGGACTTGAACCTTCATTTTATCTTCCTGTGTCACTTGATCATCATGCTTTATACCCCTCTGGTGAACCTTTTCCTATTAGTAGCCAGGAATTTAATTGGGTGAAGAAAAAGAGTAGGCAGACGAAACAAAGCTTGGGGGGCATGTCTCCAGCCTCTGGACATCATACTAGAGTTAAGACACTAGCTTTCGATGATAATGCTAGGGGAAAACTTTCCAACCTCTGGACATCATGTTCGGAAATAACCCGTCAATGGGCCTCATTACGATCATAGTTTAGTTTCCACTTCAAGCTCACTAAAAAATTAAACCATCGTCCTGAGCATAGTTCATTTTTTTTTGCAATCTTGTTAAAAATGAAGCATATACCACGAGCGTTCTTCCAACCTTTCTTCGAGCTCGTTAAAAACAATAAGAGGTGTCGAGCTTACTTTTCACTTTTTGGTGCTCTAGTTAAAAACATGTGCTATGAATATTATATGTATGTTAGTTAAAGTTATTAGTTATTAAAATGAAAGGGTGTAACCCTTCACTATACACGCTCAAGCCTATAAAAGCGAGCCTCATTGTAATTATTAATCATCTTTATCATCATCAATTATATATTATTATCAAATGGAGTTATTTTCCATTGGAGGATTATTCGCTTGAATAATCATTGAGTATATCCGGACACGGATATAGCATTGGTATCAGAGCCAACCGTTCTCGGCCCTGCTAATTCTGGCTTTTAGCCATACATCTTGGAGCTTCTCCAAATTCGGCTTTTAGCCATAATTGTCCGAGTTTCTCTGAATCGGGTTTCTTGACCTCTCTCCATCCCCCGTCTGCTCATGCTGCTCCCCGTCCACCTGCAGTTTCCCTACTGCACCCTCCATGCCCACCATCCACCTCTACTCTCACCACCTTTCACCCTTCTACCCTCACGCTCCCATTAATCCATCCCCTTAATCTCCATATCACCACTTCACATCTCCTCCTATTTCGCACCGTCTTCTCCATCTCATAGCGCCCATTTTTCCTCGTTGTACTGCGTGCGTCCTTCCCCCTCCCCCGCACAACTCCACGCTCCCACCGTTTTCCACCTCCGCGACCTCTCTCCCAGCGCCACTCCACCTCCACCTCTACTGCCGCCACCACCCCCACGCCTTCCCTTCTCCATCACGCCTCTGCTCACGTCGTCCTCCACCAGCTACTCCCACTGCCTGCTCATGCCACCACATCCTTCTTCCCTAGCTCCGTCCACGCCCTTCATCTGCTGCCCCACGCATTCTCCACCAACTTCAGCCGCCGCCTCTCTCGACTCCTCCTACCCTCGCCGTCCATCTGCTCCTCCCGCCCTCGTCCACTGCAACCCCTTCCTCACTCCACGCCACGCCAACTCCCCCATTCCGCCGCTCCACATTCCCACGCTGCCCCCTTCCACGCACCTGCAAATCCACCTCTCCTCCCTCCCACACTGCCTCCGTCCACCTGCACGACCTCCCTTCCCAGCATCTCCAGCACTCCACCCCACTCCACGCTCCCTTCCACGTCGCCCTCCACTTCCTCCAACCACCGCCGCCACCACCAACTCCAACGCACATCCAGTCCTCCGCCCACACCCTCGCCTCCATTCTCACAACCCTAACAAATTTTCAAAAAAAATATTAAACATTATAATATTATTGTATTGTTTAATTATTTTAATTTTTGAAAAAGATTATCTACTAAACTATATATATATATATATATAGTTTAAAAAAACTTTATTAATAATATTATTAATTAATTGATAATTATTATTATTAAAAATATATATATATATATATATTAATAATAATATTATTATTTATTTTTTTAAAAATTATTATTATCAAAAAAAAAAGTCAATTCTTTTTTAAATAAGAATTGTTTGAAGAAACAAAGCAAATTCAAGTCAAAGAAGATATTAAAGACAAAGTCCAAGCAAGTCTCCTTATTATCAAAAAGTCGAAGAACACTTATCATCAAAGAAATCAAGTCAAGAACAAATCAAGAAGAATTCAAAGCAATCATCAAGAAGTCGAGACACGCTATCATCAGAAAAATCAAAATCAAAGAAGATCATTCCACCGTCGAAGAAGACAGACACCATGGAAGCCGATTTGCGAGAGAAATTAGAAGCCAAGTTAAAGCGTTATCAAAAAGACAATGAAGAATTACGAGACATTAATAGACAATCAGAAATAAAGATTGAACTACATAAGATACAAGAACGGTTCAATGAACAAATAATGTCCAACCATAAAAATCACATAGAATGTCGTTTTCGTTTACGAATGTCGCCTTTAGATCATTGATCTGAGTTGGAAGTTGTATTTTCGTCTCTTGAGGATTTAAGTTTTTGTTCTGTATCTTTTCCAACTTGTTTTCTAACTGCCTATTATCATTTTGAAACTTCTTAATCAATTCGACTTGCGATTTTCTGTCATCTTCAGATGTCTTAAGTTGTTCCTTAAGATCTTCATTGTGAATTCTGATACAACTATTTTCTTCCTGTTTGTCTAGAAGTTTCCCTTCAATGTCGTCCATAGATTGTTCTATCTTTCGGCTATTTTTCAACTTCTTAATTTTTGTGACTAGTATCTTGTTATGATTTCTTAGTCTAAAAATTTCTTCAGCATCGTTAGATAATGTTTTATTTCTCTTCGTGATCTCTGACTTATGTGTCTTTTTAGAGTCATCAATTTGTTGTTGAAGAACTTTTATCTGTTGTCGACACTGGTCGACCTCTGATTCTTGACTTTCTAATTTATGTCGTAACTGCATTAGTTCTTCATCTTTGTCGCTAACGATTTTGTTCAAGTGTATTATTTCTGCTTCGTAATTATTCTTCATAAGGAAATAAATAATTACGAAGCAAAAATAATACACTTGAACAAAATCGTTAGCGACAAAGATGAAGAACTAATGCAGTTACGACATAAATTAGAAAGTCAAGAATCAGAGGTCGGCCAGTGTCGACAACAGATAAAAGTTCTTCAACAACAAATTGACGACTCTAAAAAGACACATAAGTCAAAGATCGCGAAGAGAAATAAAACATTATCTAACGATGCTGAAGAAATTTTTAGACTAAGAAATCATAACAAGATACTAGTCACAAAAATTAAGAAGTTGAAAAATAGTCGAAAGATAGAACAATCTATGGACGACATTGAAGGGAAACTTCTAGACAAACAGGAAGAAAATAGTTGTATCAGAATTCATAATGAAGATCTTAAGGAACAACTTAAGACATCTGAAGATGACAGAAAATCGCAAGTCGAATTGATTAAGAAGTTTCAAAATGATAATAGGCAGTTAGAAAACAAGTTGGAAAAGATACAGAACAAAAACTTAAATCCTCAAGAGACGAAAATACAACTTCCAACTCAGATCAATGATCTAAAGGCGACATTCGTAAACGAAAATGACATCGTGAAAGTTCCTTATCGACACCCCAACCATAAAAACCGATATTTGAAAAAGTGGGAAATGTCGAAAAATAATGGTACTAATGTGATCAAATCTCCTGACGACATATCAGTAGGAAATCCCATCAGTCCACAACAAATCAATTTGGGATGGATTGATCCGTCGATGTATCGGAAGTTATGCTCTACACTTAGCAGTTCATATCGACATGTTTCATCAGCCATGGCATCGCAAAGAACAATGCAACAAAATTATAAGGCTTTGAGGACAAAGCCTTTCTAAGAGAGTGGCAATGCTATGAATATTATATGTATGTTAGTTAAAGTTATTAGTTATTAAAATGAAAGGGTGTAACCCTTCACTATACACGCTCAAGCCTATAAAAGCGAGCCTCATTGTAATTATTAATCATCTTTATCATCATCAATTATATATTATTATCAAATGGAGTTATTTTCCATTGGAGGATTATTCGCTTGAATAATCATTGAGTATATCCGGACACGGATATAGCAACATGAAAAGTGGTTTGATCTTACTTTTTCCTTGTTCGTGCTATGGATCCAAACATGAAAAATATTTTGACTGCTTTTGATACCATTGTCGTCCTCGTTAAAAATTAACTAAAAAGGTGTGTCTAACAAGTATAGCTTTATCTCTTCTTCTGTCATCGCGAGACTATTTACGGAAAAGGAACTGTGTTGAGTTTAGTTTTTACCTTTGTCGTACTCAGTTATTAACCATGAAAAAGTCATATTTCGAGTGATAGTTTATCCCTTTTTCAACCTCGTGAGACTAGATATACGAAAAAGGAACTCCTGGGGTTTCCTTTAAGTTCTTTTCAGAATCCCAAAATATGAAAGGATCATCGATCGAACTTTCTTCCTTTCACGCTCTTAAAAGGATTTTAAATGGCATCTATTCAGTTTTAGTTTAATCCTTTTTCGGGATGAGTAGTATTAATTACGAAAAAGGAAATCCTTAGCTGACCATCAACTAAGAGAGTTCTCCTTCGCATTGTTTTACCCTTCTTTCAGGCTTATGAGATTAACTTTACAAAAAAGGCCCTTTTTGGAGTATTCTTTAGATTATTTCAGACACTCTAAACATGAAAAATCACCGATGTTTCCTTCCTTGGACTCACGAAATCAAACATCGAAGGACCCTTTTGGGATCGAACCCCTCCTTTCTCAAGTTCGTAAAACATGTGATATTGGGCTCGTCCGAAGGATGAGCTATACCGAGCATTTGTTATCCTCCTCGTGATCGTTAAAAAACAAAGAGGTACTCGTCGAACATGATGGGCGTTGGGGAGAAATAAGCTAAGTTTGTTTTATAAACCTTTATGGAAGCTTGAGTCACCCTTGAACATGGCACATGTTTGCATCTCATCATACAGTTGGGTAATCTGCTTGTCTCTGAGTCATTCCAATTCTGTGGGTCGTCCTGCTCCTTCAAGTCACCTGAAAAATGCCTCAATCATTGTTGCATCATGTCTTGGTCTCTATTCATTGATTCAATGCTTCCAATTCATTGTTTTCATGCCATCCATGTTCAAGGGAAGTTTACCTGAGTCATCCTCTGCAATATCGTTAGCCTTTACATCCTTGTGTCAGTCCATACCCATCTGATTCATTACTTCACATCACTTCCTATGTTGGTTTCATGTCGATGATGTGGGATTCATCATGGCCCTCCTTCGACGAGTCTATTCATGTTGACTTCAACACATCATCCAGGAATTAGACTTAGGAACCACCTTAGTAGTTGCATGCCTCAATGGCAGGTCTCCTCGTATTCGATAGTACATTTTCATCATTGACCTCTGATCAAATAATCCCTCGAATGTTCGACATCAAAACATCTATTCACATTCGTTGGGATGTACTCGTGATACCTTGGGGATCATTATCATCATTGGTTATTTCCCTTGCATTTGTTAACGATTTACATTATTGACCGGTAATCAAGTGGTTTCTACCATGTTCAACTTCAACACCTTGTAATCACATGGTTAGATTCGTATCGATTTGGGATCGGGTAGAAGACCTTGGATGGTTATGAAGTCTATTTACCACATCTAGGCTACGATGGTTATTTTTTTAGTAGGTTCCCACATGGACATTATGTTGGTGACCTCATTGATGTACTCTCACAGAGATCCACTCTTGTATTGGTTGTGGGTGTGTAATTTTCTTAGCATGGATCTATGCTTGTATTCTAGTAGCCATGATTTGTCTTCAGTCATTATTGAGTCCGTACTATCATGGATCTGCGATGTATTGGTCAGAATCCATGCTTTGAGTCAGTTTTTCTAAGCATGGATATTCCCTCCTCGGGGTTGTTATACATATTGTTAATGTTTGCTTGCATCTCTTCTCCAATTCTCTTTCAAATATCCATGCAGACTTAATTATTGGTAAAGTGTTTCGGCCATCATATTCCTTTTGACCTCAAACTTTAGGGGGCATCTATTACACCTCAAATTGTCACATTGTGTACCATTGAGATTCTTCATGTCATGTCACCATGATAAACATGATGTTTGTGCCTCGTAGGGATTTTAGGACCCTTTGTCATCATGTTGGTCCCTTCCCTAGTCACACTTGGAAGCAAATCCAACAACTTAGGGCTTGAAAACCACTTGACCTAATCCACTTATTGGCCTCCTAGAGATATTTTTGTGCCCTGCTAGTGGTGCAAGGCATGAAAATTAATTATTTTTGCGTTCTGCATGCCTATGGAGGCACAAAAATTACAATATTTTCGCGCTTTGCCTATTTACAGGGGCACGCAAATCCTTGAATAGCCATTTTCCTTAGATTTTGGATCTTGGATCTCGAGGATATTTTCATGGGATGAGGTCCCCCTTCGAATCCCATCTAACATTCCCTCCTTGGCATGATTGAGATCCTTGATCCACATCTGCCTCGCTTAAATCTATAATCTCCTCTTAGTGGTTGGCCTCCCAAATCCTATAAGAAGAAGGCCATTCATGAGCTATGGGGGGTGATCTTGGAAACACCAAACCTATGGTCCTATAATTATTAGAGAACACTCATGAGGAGGTCATATTGATCTTAAGAGTCGTGCAAGGGTGATGAAGGAGAGCTTGGAAGAAGGTGTTGTTGCTTTGGATATCGGGTATAGCACTTTATATGGCTACTTTCAGCTTTCTTAATAATAACGCTTCCTATTCTCCCATGTCACGTCTCTTTTATTGATATATGATATGTTATATTAGATCTTGTTGATGCACTTTTGTTTGGAAGTTTTGTTTCCCATCTTATGTTGCAAGTTCAAGAGCTTTGGACATCAAGCTTGGAACTGAAGCTAGGACAACTTTTAGGTTAGAGGCAAGCCATCTATCTCTTCTTCTTCCTTTCTATGTTTGAATTCTTATGCATGCTTAATATAGGATTTTAGGGTCCCATTTGTTTACTTATTGTCTTGGATTAAGTATCTAGGGGCTTAGTTATGTCCATGAGAGAGTTTAACTATCCATAGGACAAAATCTCTAGAATAACCTTGAAACCAAGTTTCAATTCACTGACACTACTCAATTTACAACAAGCAACAATCCTCTAAATCGACTCAACATTCAAACCCAGGTCAATAACTTCATGGAGAAACATGGCTCTAAATCAACACCCACGACCCTAGACAACAACTCCCATAGTCATGTGTCCACCGAGATGACCACATTATACATTGTTAAGTAGTTGGGGTTCGACGGTATTAAGGAGAGATATGAAGCTCGAAATCCATTTGAGGATGAGTGTGTGGTGTTATACACCAATTAGTTATTGATGTTTGAACTTTGGACATTAACTATTCATTGCAAACTAATGAAGAATTCAAAAGAAAAGCTCCCAATAATTTCAAAATCAACGTGCACAAATGTTGAATTATCAATAGAGAATTATCATTCAAGAAAAACCCATTATAATTCCCTATACTATATGCATTTGCATTATAGTTACACTTTTGTATAATGATGAAAAAAATAATAAGAGAATATTTTAATGATCCATATTTTTTTAAAAGTGTATAAACCTTCGCGAATCTCATGGATTCTTAAATTTCCAACCATAAAATGTTTGGAGATATTTTTGTAAAAATATTTAAATTTGGCAATATTTAGAGTAAAATATTTTTGTCTCATGGAATTTGGGTGAAAGATTTTGTAAAAAAATGGAAATTTGTGAATAAAAAAACATGGAAAAATAACCCATGGGCTAAATTCATGGGGTATTTAATTACCTCACTATTTCACAACAAGAGTAACTAAATAGACCATACATTAATTTATCAACCCAGGTTCCTAAAGCTTGCGAGACGTTGCGCATTGTATATGCAGGCTACACTTCTTATCTTGCATCAGTTTTCTAATATGCTTCTAAGAAAAGGAAATTTTTTTTTCCATGAAAAAAAAAAAAATTCATTCATTTCTGATCAAAAATACAATCCTCGGTGCTTAATAGCAGAGTAGAATCATCAAGTAAGTACATAGATCTAGAAATATCGGAAACCAAGTTCCCACCAAGTCTAAGATTATCAGTCCAAAAATAAAAACCAAAAGATATCATTTCTTAGTCATCACATAAATCAACAAGGCAAATAGAAACAGGGGGCAAGGAAGTGCCCCTTGAAATTATTTGAGGCTTAATGCTCCTTCATGGAGAATCAGACTCTGCATTGAGAGAAAATCAGCTTGTTCATTGAACTCCCAATATATATGACTGAAGCTAAGCTCCTGAAAGGAGTCTTTGATCCTTCGCATCTGATCCACTAAAGAAACTAAATCAGATTTTACAATATCGACCCACCCTTGCATACATCTGATAACAAGAATCGAATCTCCATGAACCTGAAGCTGACTAATGCCGCACCTAACCTCTTGATGAAGCAAAAAGAAAATTCCACTGAACTCAGCCTTGTTATTTGTTCCCTTCCCAATACAACCCTTACCGAGGAAGAAATGATATTTTGAGATGTACAGTCTGAAACCAAAACCACTTATCATGTCCTAACATGCTCCATTGAAATAGGCCACGGCCTGTCTTCCTCAATCCGTGGAGGCTCCCGAATCTGATCAGACCTGCCTCCAGGATCTAACTTATAGAACTGGAGAATCAAAAAAGATTTAGAGACAACTTGAAATATTGGTAGAATACAATCATTGAAAATTGCCTCGTTCATGACTAACCACAAACCCCATGTGATGATGAGAGGAAGCGATCTGAGGGGTCTAAACTCCTGAAACTGGAAAAAAATCCTGAAGCATGCTTCCACTGATCCTTCTATCCACTGGGAGGGTGAAAACAATAGCTTTTCAAGCTCTCCCCAAACCTCCTTGGTATATCCATAGTCCACGAAGAGGTGCATCACGGATTTGTTCTCTGATTTGTACAAATAGCATAAACCGAGACCATGAAAATTTAAATGTTGCAATCTATCCCAACTTAATACTATGTTCATCAACATTAACCAGAAATGAAGAATAGACTTTGGAGGATCTTTCAATTTCTGCAGATCTCTCCACCACCATTTACTCGGGCCTGGTACTTTAGGATAGATAGATAAATATCCCAATTTTGTCGTGTAGATACTTCCCTACGTATTATAATATTAACCTAAATCTTATTTCTTATTCCGTAAGAAGATGTGGGACTTAGTGAGGTTATCTCTGAAAAAATCCCATTCATTCAACCACTCCCTATTCAAACCAATCTCCTCTCTTGAGAACCACCCATGTTTCCATAGAGTAGTCCTACCTGGAGTAGTTATCTTATCCAAGGTAAACATACCTCTCTCCTTCAAATGCACCACGACACCAAGACTAAGTCGAGCTCCCGTTGTCAAACCAATGATACAAACACACCCAAATTGAATCAATTTCTCGTTCCCCAGTTGCTAAGCAAGATAAGGGGCCAACACCTAAAATGCATTCAAAGGGGATTTCCAATTATTTGAAGCATGTCTACAATTCTTATTCCTTCTTGTAATCTAGTCTATAATTGATCTAGGAGATATATACTTTGCAATCAGGATATTCCTCCAGAGGTTGTCTTTTGTCAAGAAGTTCCAAAAGGTTTTTGCAGCTAGGGCCTTGTTGAAAAGTAGAATGCTCTTCATTCCCCACCCTCCCTGTTGCTTGGGATCCTCCAGGGTTTTCCATTTCACCAACTGGAAAACCTGATATTCTGAGCTATGCCTCCACAGTAAATTGAAATAAATTTTCCTGATAGAATTAAGGATTGAAACCGGAACAGAAACCAAAAGGTGCTAGAACAAAAGAACTGATTTAAATAGCACCAATATACCACCCCTTAACAACCACCGATTACACCATAAATTTATTATGTCTTCAATTATGTCCACCAGCCATCTCAAGTCCCTCTTCCCATGGTTGTTGGGATTTAAGGAGAAACCAACATATTGAATACCTTCCTCCATTCTTTTATAGTCGAAAGAGAAAAATCTCTTCCAGAAAAACTTGTCCCCCCACTGGTTTTCCAATAGATAAATGGAAGACTTATCTAAGTTGATCTCCATTCCCGTTTCCCTACAAAATGGCTCCAGATTTGCTTCCAATATCTAACATTCCAATTTAGAATAGATACAGATCAAGAGAATATCATCCACACACATCAGATGAGTCAAGTTTTATCTACCATGAAAGGAGAATCCCATAAGCCTTCTTCTACCCCTATCAGTATTCAATATCCTACTAAGCCCCTCCATAACTAGAAGGAATAGGTAGGGTGAGAGAGGGAAACCATGCCTAAGACCTCTTGAAGACTTAAAGAAAGTTGACCTTGCACCATTAAATTGCAAAGTGGGGGGACATCACACATCTCATTATCCAATTCGTAAGCTCCAAACTGAACCCAATATGCAAAAGATCTAATCACAAGAATAACCAAGAGGCCTTATCTTAGGATTTAGACATATCTAGCTTCGGAGTAGCCATCCTAAGGTTACAAGTTTTGATGGTATGAATACTTTCTTGAGTATAACCTATTGCCTCATGGGTTAACCTCCCCTTTAGAAGACCAAATTGTTCTCTAGATATGTACCTGGAAAGAAAAGGATTTAATTTGACAGCCAATATTTTGGCCATAATTTTATAGGCACCAATGCAAAGGGAAATTCGTCTAACGTCCCCAAAAGACTCGGGATTTCCTTTCTTAGGAATCAATACCAAAAATGTCGAGTTTAAGGAAGCAAGAATGATGTCATAAATCCTAACCTCTTCCACAATTTTAAGGAGATCTCTCACAAAGTCAAAGAAGTCCAAGAAGAAATCCAAAGGCCACCCATCTAGACTCTGAATTTTATCTCGTTAAAATGCCTTAAGAGCACTCTGCAATTCTTCAATAGATACTTCATGTATAATATCTCATTTTCCTCCTTGTTAATCAAAATAGGAAATTTCCCAATGGCCTGCAACATTCCATCATATCCTAGTGCTCTGGTTTAGTATAAATTGATTTGAGATTATCGATAACTAACTCCGAAAAATTATTGAAACCTCTGACCAAGTGACCTCCCCAATCCCTTAGCTCCCAAATGGAATTGAATTTTCGTTTATGGGCCACCATATTCTGAAAAAAAAATTGTGTTATAATCCCATGCCTCAAGCTAAAGGTCCCTGCTTTTGAATCTCCATTCCACCTCCACATCCTTGATAATATTCTTCTTTTCCTTTTCAACATCCACTATCTCCCTCCTAATTTCCTCCAAAGAGAATAAAATAGGGTCTCTGGCATAAAAGCATTCTAATGTCTTCTCTATCTGCACATGACGGGCATCACGCTCCCTTCTCGGAGACATTCCAATTCACCACATGATCTTTTAGCGATCTCATATTATCCACCATCTAAGAGCATGCATAACCATTTCCCTCTATAATATGCCTCCAATTATATCAAATTAAGTCTTGAAATTGAGGGAGTTTGTCTCAATTCGAATTATACTTAAAGGGTGATCCAGGTTTAGCATCCAGCATACCAAATTCAAGATAGATGTTGGCTATAACTGACCCAGAGGTTTTCTATAAGACCCAGGTTCTTCGCGGTTTCCCTTCGACCAACAAAACCCCTTCACACCGGCCCTTTCGACAACAACCTGTAACCAGGCCGAGGTCTCACTCGAGGTGTATCTATAGGGTACTGTGGAACTAGGTTTCCACAGTAAGTGATAAGTTGCTTGGACGGATGTACTGCGCAGCACAACAGAGGATATGTGCTGCGAGGTGAGACTGCGCAGTGATGGGAAACACTGTAGTCCGCACCACTATGTTCTTCTACCGCGGGACTTCTACTGAAGCTGCAAACAATCCAACTTTATTCTATACTTGGATTATCTTGAAAGTGCTTAAGGCACTAAAATGAATATCACTCAGCCATTCATTCAGGCGCTTAACTGACTATCCTTCTAACATTCATTCATTAACTCAGGATGTCATGATTTGAACATAGATGACTGATCTAATCCATTGTTATACATTCCTTTACTGCATGTGAGAAAGTACTTAACTAAATGACTGATTCACCGCCTTCATACACAAGAATAAATGTTCACCATTCAACTATTCATATGGAACTTAACATATCATTTCCATACTTCTCTAATGGAAAATGCATATAAAAGCTCTCTCATAACAGTATGCAAGGAAACATCTAGACATTCATTGACAAAAAACACAAGTAATTATTCATTCATAAGCACAATCGCACAACATGGGATTTAACGTGGTTCACTTACCCGGGTGGGAAGCTACGTCCACAAGAATGGTTGATAATATATTTCTTTTAAAGGGGATTGGGACAACCGTTCTTAGTCTGCGCACTCAGCTGCAAACTCTCCTTCCTCTCAGATAGGTCTCTGCGCACACAGCTGCAGAGCCTTTACAATCTTCTTAGCTCAGAGAGATTTTACAATACAAAAAGTCATAACCCAACTCACTGTAACCCCATCCCATATGAAATTGTCTTCTTAAATAGATCATGCCCGAGGGTCATGTCTTTACAATGTCAAAGACCTAAACCCAAAAACCCTTAGGGTTTACAAAACTGTGTCGGTTTCCCTAAATCGGCTTGCTGGCATCTGGTAGCGTCTGCTTCATCGTGGTGGTTCTCCACGTCTTCAATCTGTTGCTATCGGCCTTCCTGTCGCACGCATGCCAACAGGTCGCTTTCACTGAACCGTTCATCTCTAACGGTTTCTCCCACTAGGCATGCCAAGCCGTCGCTTTCTCTGAGCTGTCCTTCCCTTAACAGACCCGTGCATTGGCCGCCTTCCTGATTTGCTCGTGCCCGCCGCTCGGCACTCCTGGAGCATCTTTCCAAAATTAGACCATTACTGGTCCATCCGATACCTGCACCTGATCCATTTCCAGCACTCCGCTTTATTGGCTCCACGTGTCCTGACTGCTTCGCAGCACTGCTTCCTCGCAGCGCTGGTCTTCGCAGTGCTTCCAAAATTTGGATGCTGCGCACAGCTTCGTAGCCTGATCAAAAACTTGGATGCTGCGCACAGCTCCGCAGCGCCCTCAACACTTAGACAAAATTATATTTCTGAGCTGCGCTCAACTCAGCTTTCCCTGCTTATCAAAAGGTGTTTCCAAAACTTTGTCCCAACCTGGGCCCAACATGCCCCTAACACTTACATGTGGCTCATCCCCGAGCCACTTGCTTCTTCGGTCATCTCACTTTGCTCCACGACCGGTGCAACTAATTTGGCCACGAACTCATTATATGCACCGAGCAACTGTTCCACTGCTTCTCTGGTATCTTGCTCAACTTGTTGTATTGTTTCAAGCAGTGCTGGAGTTATCTCTTCTCCAATCTGTCCCTGTACCTTATCTTGGTTGTCGTGCAGTTCCTTTAGCTTGTCTTCTTTCTGCTGCAACACTGCTGTAGCATCCTCTAGGAGTTGCTGTGACTGATTATCCATCTCAGTCCCTTTCTCTCTTAATGCCTGGACTTGCTTCTTCAAGCCTGATACTTCCTTATACCTGGACAGCCTCTCTCTGGGTGGCAGAGCCTTGAGCTCTATGTCCAACTTCTCTAGCGCGGTCTGCTTTTCTTTTACCGCGGTCTTTACCTGAAGTAGCCCTTGATCCTCTTCAAGGGTAGTGAATTCTTTTGAGACTTTTTCCAACAGATCTTGGCACTTAGCCATCTCAGTCATTATGCTCTGCACGGCAACACTCACTGCTTGTTCTCTTAACTGCTGTTCAGTTAATGGCGCCTGTATGTTGAGTTTTTCTTTCAAGGATTCAAGCTCCATCTCATGGAGGATGTCCCTATCCTGTATCTCTATATTCAAAGATCTTACCTTTTCTTCGATCCTTAGAACTGTGTCCGCAGGATTATCCTAGAGTTCTAGACCTTCAATATCCATAGCAATAGTAGATATGGTAGTCTCCAACTGTTTTCGGCGGTCTTGTTCATCACGCAGCTGCATGTCTACGCGCAACTCGAGCTGCCTGTTTGCTACGGTGAGCTTCACTTGTGACTTCATCGATTCTACTATTTGTTCATGCATCTCCTCGACGATCTATGTGTGGATGAAGTGTAATCCCGGCAAGGGGATTTTGGCCAAGTCGAGCTCAACCCGCTCGACACCCTTTGTGTCCAAAACGATTTGTTCTACCATTGGTAATGCAATAGGCAATGGGTCCACATGGACAATCCTAGTCTTATACGGCAGCGTTATTGCTAGCTACTGCGAGGTTCATACCGACCTCCCTTCAGCTCCTATGTCGCATGGCAAGGTTAGGATTTTCTGGACATCGTCCATTTTCTTCATAAGGCCTTGTAGTGTGAGCCGAGTCTTCTGCAAGTCATATTGGATGACCTTATCCTTTTTTTCTTTATCAGCCATGAGCTCCTTCATCTGTTCTGAGATCGTTTCTGCTATCATTTTGAAGTCATCTTCATTCAGGACTATCTCAGACTGAGTCTTTGTGGCCTTCATCTTCTTCCACACCTTCGACTTCTGCGAAGTCTCAGGCTCTTTCCGCTTCCCTATTTCTTCAACAATCGGGCATGACAGCGGGATTGGCTCATCTTCTTCAGAGTTTGTCTCAACATCCATGACTTCCACACAGAAGTCAGTGGGCCAATCCTTCATGAGGACTTCAATGTCGTCCTCATACATATGGTAGTTACCCGCGTACCATTCTGGTTTTTGCATTCTTGTCTTGGGTGAAATAAAAATACATCGCATGTCAGCCTGAAAATCAAGAATACGAATGCATTTCGATGTTACTTGCTTTGTCATGCGGGATGTATGGGTGATCACATCGGGTAGCTGAGTGTAATATTGATAGAACACTTTGGTTGTCGCGTGCTGTCGCTCTGCGTTGATATTTGCCCAGAGGTTGGCATAGCGGAACCCTTTGGGATCATTGGTTTCTATATTGACACCCACATAGTCCCTTGGCTTTTTCCATCCGGAAAAGGCGATGAGGATGATCAACCATGTAAAGTGGAACTGTCCGCCATTTTCTTGGGTATCATTGAGTTCTTCCAAGAACTCATTAAGAAGAAACTGACACCAATTGAATTGCGTGCCTTCAGCCACTGCGGTACCAAGTAATACTGTGCCCGCAGGCACCTCTGGAGGCCTAGCTGTTCTGAGGACTTTTCCTGCGAGTAACTGCATGACAAATTTTGTCGTTCTATCTTCAATTTCATCTGTTAGGAACCCTCTTTTTCCCTTTACTAGTGCATGGCTTTGCTTCATCTTCTCGACAACTTCTTTTTCCTTGCTCTTCCCTTGGAAGAACTGCTTGGGATCCTTTCCGCGCTTGTTGAGACCTGTTATGTGGTGGACCAAGGCAATGTTGACATCAATATTTTTGTCTAGCCACAGGTATCCTTGATGGATTCGCGCCATCAGAGTGCGAACCACGGCATTAACTTCCGGTGAGCGATCAAAGTGTGGCAATCTAAGGAGGTTCAACAATCCTGACTGAACTACCAGTGTCAGCCAGCTTTCAGAAACCAAGTTAAATGTGCCCTTGGCATCCTTTTTCCAGCACATGTACTCATCAGGCTGGAACTGTGGGTACTTAGGCACGTTGGCCTCTTCCTTTTGCATGCCTAGGAGGTCAAAATATTCCCACTTATAGTCCAAAATCTTTTCGAGCAAGTTCTTGGCAACCTGTACATGTTTCAAAATAGGCGACAATGGGATTTCATATTTAGCGTTCTTGACCAATTTAAAGACTGGGGCATCCAATGTCCATGGTGAAATATACTCTGGTGTCAGCTTCAATGGTTCTTTCTGAAAGACCGACGATCTTGGCGCCGGCTGACCTGCCTTTAGGATTTTGCTTCGAGGTGCAGTTACGTCTTTCCCTTTATCTTTCCCTTTATCTTTCCCTTTGTCCTGCATGATTGGAGTATGGCGAGGTGATCTTCTGGATGCTTGACCTGGTTCGAGTACAAGCTTCTTGGCAGGGGTTTTCATTAACTCTGGAATCCCCCCGTACTGAAAGACTCCAATTGCTTCTTTAATGGTAAGCTCTTCTTCTTGATAGAAAGGTTCAGACATTCACTGGCGAGAGGAGGCAACTGACTCTGAGATATGACTAAGGATTGCAAACATAGGAGCGAAGGCATGAAAATTCTAAGTATCTGGTAACGCCCATGAGCCCTTATGCGGCGTTATTTATAGGCACAACTGAGTCCCCCCACGCCTTCCAATGGCTAGATGAGCATTTAATGTGGTGTCCGTTGGCCAATTTGAACGAATCCTTCAATCCCTTCCATCATCAGCGTGTTCAGAACGGCTATCTTTTCGTTAAATGCTGAAGCGAGTGCTTGCAATGGTCACCTAATGGCTATTTTTCCAATGGAAATATAATGGCTATATTTTTTGAGTGCTACATCGAGCTGCACGGCAATCCATCTGTGATCCTGTGCAGTTACTTCGCAGTGCCAAAAAAGTTCAACTGCGCATTTCGCGCAACTTCAGCAGTGCTGCACAATACACACATTGTTCTACTTAACATACATGTACAGACTCCTTGACATTTCCAGTGTCCAATTTCAACTGTACCTGACACTTGGAAATCTCTTTCTCTTCTTATCATTCAGGATTCTGCGAAGCAAGGCTGTCATGATACAGCTTTAGCCTGCTTCCATTTATCAAAGTTGGTACGATATCGCCAGCTAAATTGTCTAACTAGACTGCACCAGTGTTAGTAACATGTATTACAGTATATGGACCAAGCCAATGCATCTTAAATTTACCAGGAAACTTCATGAATTTGCTATCATATAGGAGGACTAGGTCACCTACCTGGAAGCACTTGTTCTTTATATGGCGATCATGCCAAGCTTTCTCGCGGTCTTTCTGAGCTTACTGGTGGAAGTCGGCAATGAAGCGATATTCCTCCAACCCAACGAGGTGTAGTAGCCTTTCTTCTAATGCTGCGCAGTCTGCAATTCCTATGAAGGAAACAATCCTTAAACTAGGGACAATGTACTCCACTGGCATTATAGCTTCCTTCCCATAAGCCAACTAAAAAGGTGTATGTCCTTTCAATTTCTTGCATGTAGTCCTGTATGCCAATAACACAGAAGAGACGCGCAGATCCCAATCATATCTATTTACATTGCAGACTTTAGTTAGTGCATTCTCCAGAACTTTATTGAAAGCCTCAACAGTTCCATTTACCTGTGGATGATATGGAGTACTGCGCTGATGACAAATGTGAAATTCTTCTGTAAGTGCCTCAATGGTCTTGTTCAAAAAGTGAGTACCTTGGTCACTCATCAAAATCTTTGGACAGCCAAATCTTGACAATATTTCTTCAAAAATGAACTGCGCTGCAGTCCTTTACTGGCTTTGCTTCTACCCATCTGGTGAGGTAATCAGTAGCAGTAATAATATACCTTGCACCAGTTCTTTTTCCTGGTGGGTTTATAGGACCCACAAAATCAATTGCCCATTTCTCAAATGCCTGCAAGGCCAACTGTGGATTTAATTTCATCTCATCTCTTCGTGAAGGTCTCCCTGTCCTTTGACAAACATCACAGTTCCTGTAGTATTATTTGGAATCTTTGTGGATTGTGGGCCACCATAGCCCTGCACACAATATTTTCTACGCAGTGGCCCTTCCCACGTAGTGACCTCCTGCGATCCCTAAATGCACGTCTGCTAGAATAAATGGTTGCTCATGATCTAGTATGCATCTGTGCAGGACTTCATCCGGCCCCAGTTTGTATAAGTGACCTGCAATTATAGTGAAGTCTGCGGTGCGCACCACTAGCTACTTCTTCTACTGGATAGATAATTCCTGCGGTGCCAGCCCTATTGTTAAAAAATTAATGATATCCTTATAATAGTCCGACAACCTGTATAATAAATAACTGCGCATCAGGCAGACTGTCTTGAATGTTCGTCGGCTCTTCTCTTGACTCAATCCTTGACAGATGATCAGGTCCCAAGTTCAGTCTACCTGGATTAACAACAATCTCAATATTATACTCCTGGAAAAGTAGTAACCATTTG
This sequence comes from Larix kaempferi, assembly GCA_027924585.1. Lineage (NCBI taxonomy): Eukaryota > Viridiplantae > Streptophyta > Pinopsida > Pinales > Pinaceae > Larix > Larix kaempferi. The sequence continues at coordinate 6,541,742 of BSBM01000835.1, forward strand.
CATATGCTCCCCCCTAACACTGGCTTATTGACCAAGTATTTCAACGCAGAATGGTCAGTGAACATAAGGAAGTGCACGCCAAACAAGTAATGCCTGAATTTCTGTAGGGAATATACCATTGCAAGGCCTTCCCTCTCGGTTGTAGTATAGTTCTTCTCTGCTGTTGAGAGATTCCTGCTCGAAAATGCAATAGGGTGGTCAATATCTCCTTCCCCTGGCTGAGCTAATACGATTCCCAAGGAAATGCATGATGCGTCAACATGGACATGAAATGGCTTCGTCCAATCTGGAAAGACTAGAATCGAAGCAGTCACCATCTTTTCTTTTAGTGTATCAAAACCTTGTTCGCATTCCACGTTCTAGATGAACGGTGCATCTTTCTTTAGCAGCTTTTCCATTGATATAGTTATCTGCACATAACCCTTTATGAATTTCTTATAGTATCCAGTATGGCCTAAAGTAGAGCGCAACATCTTGACTGAGTTTGGTGTTGGCAAGTTCACAATAATGGAAATCTTCGCAGGGTCCACCATTAGTCCTTGCTTACAAACAATGTGCCCAAGTAGGATCCCATAAGGAACACAAAAAATACACTTCTTCAGATTCAAAGAGAGCTGATGTTGTCGACATTTCTCAAGCATCATTCTGAGGTTCGCACAATGGTTCTTCAATAGACCAAACACAGTCCAATCATCAAAGTAGGCTTCGAGAAACTTATGCATAAACTCTTTGAATGCTCTAACGACCACTCTGGAGAATATGGCAGGTGCATTCTTTAGGCCAAAAGGCATTACTCTGTACTAGAACGACCCCCATTCTGTAGCAAAAGTCGTCTTATGCCTGTCTGCGGGGTCAATCCTTATCTGATGATCATTCAATTTTCTGAGATCAACACAAATCCTAATCTCACCCTTCACTTTCTTGTCTTGAACGACCATGGGACTAATCCATTCTGATTCCTCAACAGGTTCAATGATTCCTGCTTCAAGCATCTTATCCAGTTCTGCGCGTACTCTTTCTTTGTAGCACGGGTTTAGTCTGTACGGTCTCTGCTTTACAGGCTTCACGCCTGGCTTCAAATGTATTTTCATAACTCCTAGGTCTCCCACAATTCCTTTCATTTCTGTAAATTTTGTTGGAAACAGCTCCTGATACTCATGTAAGCTTTCTGCGATCTCTACAACAATCTGATCGTCCCAATAGTCTCCAATTGCTGCGAACTTCAGTTCTTCTTTTGTGCCAATATTCACCTTCTATGTTTTTACTGGTCCGCTCATATCTGGGATTTCTAACGGAGGTCCTTCTACGTCACGCGCACCCTCCGACTCTGGTATATTTATACTGCGCGGATCGTCATCATCATCTTCATTTCTATCATCAATGTCTTCAGCTAGGTTGTAACACTCAATAAGGTGTTCTTCATGTTCCTTCCATTCCGAGTGTAGGTGAGCGGGAACATGATCTACCCCAAAAAATTCCTCCAATGTCATATTTCTGTGAGGACAGTCTTCCCTGAATATGCGTTCCTTAATTATTTGCAATGCCTCATGGATCAGTGGATTCTCCTCCTCAAAGCTGAAGTCATTTTGGAAGTTGGCAGTCAACATTTCCCAATTAGTGGTTTCTCTACGCAACTCTAGGTCTAGGTACCATTTCTTTGGAATGTCATCATCCAGTGTATGTACAAAGAGATGCACCCATTCTGTGTGTGGCCTTTCTACCCATGCTTGTGAACAGACTTCAATGTGTTGACTAGGGTCTGTCTGTCCATTGAACTTTTCAAAGGGTAAGGTAACCTTTTCAGCAAACCGAATCTTCATCTTAGTTCTGCATTGATCCCAAGTGTTCAATGTCTGCTTGTGCGCATTCCACCATCTGGCGGGTGTGTCGCGCGGTGCCATATCCAATGCTGGTAATCTATGCTCATCTGCAATAGCTGCAGTGTATTCTTGGATGAAAGTATAACCATTAGCAGAACCATCATATGTGGGAATAGGACTTACCTCCTTCCCTATCCAGCGCAGTGATTTCGTAACCTGTGTGCATCTTCTTGCTGATACTACATGCATTCGACTTTGCCAATTTTCCAGCCCTGCCTCCAAATCAGAGACGCAGGAGCTGTCACATCTCCATCTGAGTGTGCCATCTGCGGTAAGATTGATGTAATCTTCCTGGTTCGTTGTGAGCTGGAATAGTCTGTCCAAGTCTTGAGCCTTGGATTCCTCCTGAATTGGCTCGTTGTATCTATCACCATATGCAGGATCCAACGGTGCGATGACCCTAAGATGCTTCCCTTCAAATATCATCTTCTTTGATTTTAAGTCGATAATAGCCAAGTTATCCATAGCCCAGTCAATTCCTAGTAATGCAGGAAAAGGCTGACTATCATCCACAATCTCGATAACTTCAAAGTCTGTATGACTTTGGACTCCATTGATGTCGACTATCACGTCAACTAACCTACCAAAAGGTATGACTTTCTCTTGGTTGGCCATTCTCAACTGGATAGGTGACCATGACAACTTTGGTCGACCCATCTGCTGCCATGTCTACTTAGTTAACTACCCCTCATAGACATCAAGATTGGATATATTGCTCATATTGAACCCATTCTTTGGAAGCTTAGTGTCCAAGAAGATCCATATTTTATCCAAGGTTAGAAGTTAGGGGACATGAAACTTGCAAAGGTGAATGAAGTATCATCCTTGCGGGAAAGTGCATGCATGCTAAGAGAAGTTGTAGGATATTATTGGATATGTACCTACAACTCATGTGTAAGTAATAAGAATGGGACACCTCTCATTCTCATTACTTACACATAAGTTGTTGCTTTGTATCGAGCAATATCCTGCAAATTCTCTTATCATGCATGCACTTTCCCCTAACAATGATACATCAATCACCTTTGCAAATTCCATGTCCTCTAACTTCCAACCTTTGATCAAATCTGGACCATCTGGACACTAAGCTTCCATAGAACAGGTGCAACATGAGCAATAAATCTAATCTTGATGTTTATGAGGGGATGTCAACAGTAGTCAATATTTCATCATAGCACGTACATCGAAATTTTGACGTCTTAGTGACAAAAGTGGAAGTACACTAAGGAACTATGTTGTTAGTCGGTCGACTCCATTACGACGTCCTACCAACATACTTGCATTTGTATCAATGAACTCTATTGTCGGCCCATAGTAGATTATACAACGTCATAGCAACATACATGCAACTTTATCGACGACAGTGTTATTCAAAGGTCATCGAAATTACGGCGTAAAAGTGACATATATGCAAAGTGTGGATGAAGACATTATGTTGGAACGATGTAGGAAGTTCTATGTTAGTACTAGTATGTTTTTTGTCGTTACTAGTTCTAAATAATGATAGAAGAACATCGTAATAATGTCTATTAGTTGTAAGAAGACTGGCGTCGCTGAGAATATATTCAACTACCACATAGTTGGCAGGCATGGTGTAACAATGTCGTAATAACGGCGTTGTAAGTGGAATTCAAATTTTCGACGAGAAATTTGCAATGTTCCTAATCCACTGTTTTTCGACGTTGTGACATCGGACAGGTTGTCAATCGGTTGTCATAAAATGGGCCCTTTTGTGGTAGTGTTTGTCCCTAAGATAATAAATTTTATAACTCTTATCATCCATGTGATATTAAAAATTATATCCCTTCTTCTCCCCCACAATAATATATCCACAAATCTTATATCACCTATGAACCTCCTTAATAATAATTAAATTATGGCCTTTATGCTAACTTACCCCCTTAACACTTATTATCCACATGCTAATAACCCATGTAACCATTTTCATCCCCATACCAATCATTTATATAGACCCTAGAACCACTAACATCCTAATAACCACTAATGTCCCAATTATAGTTACTTTTATAGCCGACATAACCCATATGGTCCTTGTTGTAATAACACATATAACCCCTAAGATCCCCATGGTAATCATAACTATAATCTTATGGTTAATGTACTAGTAACCACTATGGTCACTATTGTAATAATCCTTATAACACCTATACCCACTAAGCCTCCTATGTTAATTTCCCATATAACCTTGATGGTTGATGTACTACTAACCCTATAGTTCTTGTTCTAGTAATGCATATGATCCTTGTACTAATAATGCACATAACTTGTATTGCCAATATGATGGTCTTCGTGATAATAACCTTTAATACCCTTATAACCCCTAAGATCATTACTTTAATTACCATTTTAATTCATATAACCCATATAGTACATATATTAATAACTCATATTCTACCCATTATGATAACCCGCATACTCATTTAACCTTTAAGGTGTCGATGGAAAAACTCCTAACACCCCTATGGCCCCCTTTTTATTATCCTTTAGGTCCCCATGTTAATGATATCTATCGAATCCATTGTAGTAAACCATGTAGCCCTCATTATCTTTGTTTTGATATCTCATGTAACTCTTATAACCCTTATAATCTCATTGTTCATGTTCCCCGTGACCCTCATAGTTGTTTTCAATGGAATGCACACCACGGGAAACATTTCAGGCACTTTCCCTCATTTCGAGGATGGTACCCAGCGTAAATTGTTCAGTTGCAATTTTGGCAACTTAACTCGACACAGACATGAGTGAGGCCCGCGATATTCTCAAAGACAACCAACCCAAGGACTTGACCCCATGACCTCCTACTTGTATTTCACAACACTCGACCACTCAAACTAACCCAATAGGCTTGTGATCCTCATAATTGTAACTCCTATGGTCCCTAATGCCTCATGCTAATAACCCCTATAATAACTAAAGCCCACAACCTTTATAACCCCTTTGACTCCTATGATCCCCTACTTATAACATATATAATCCCTATTCTAATAACCTATAATATTCATGTAACCACTATAATTCTTGTGTTAATAACCAATATTATCCACATAATAATAACACCTATGGTCATCATTTAATAACTCTTATAATTCCTATAAACCCAAAAGTTCTCAAGCTAAATAATCCTTCAAATCCCTAGGATCTCCTACTAATAACCATCATGGTTACCTTAGTAATAAACCATGTGTTCCTTGAACTAGGGAAGATGACAAATGCATTTAAATATATAAAGATGAAATTAGTCACTTCATGTTTGATTAACTAATACAATGTCAAATAATATATTTTATATAAACAAGCAAAATGAGCAGCAAAGCTGCTTAGTCCCCGCCTTTTAAGAAAAGATTGAATAACAAATGTTTGAATATTAAACTTGTGCATAACCTAAAAGCAAAGAAGAATTATTATTAATAATTGCCTTGCTACTCCTTGACTTAGGAGTCAGCAACTATTATTAATAAAGTGTTGAACCTACCACAAATGTAAATTCGAATCTCTATAAGATTTCTAAAATAAATAGATGTTTTAGAAAACAGCAACAATATTTATTTTTTGAAATCTTAGGCATCATTTCTAAAACAAATGACATTTTAGAATATTAGCAACAAAAATTGTTTCTGGACAATATTATTTGGATCACCACATTTTTTAGCAATAAACCCCATGGCCTTTTGTTTTTATAATGTAAGGGATAAACCAAAGACTAGCAAGGCATGTGTGTCCTAATCCAATCCACAAACTAATAGTACACATAAGAAAATCTCCATGCATTAATAATATCAATATAGAGGTGTTGCAACTCTCTGGAAAATGCTTGCCCACAGGGTGTAGCTCAACCGGCGATTCGCTTGATATGAAGGAAATGTTGTAAATGGAGGTCACGAGTTCAAATCACCCCGACTTACCCGTGCCCTATGCTTGTGGGTTGTGTGAGTTCACCTAGGGGTATAGTGGTAACGGACGGGATTGGATCCCTGGACCATGTGTCATGTGAGTACCAACCCCTTTCCAGTTGTCGATTCCCCTAGTTACAAAAAAAAAAACTCTCTGGAAAATGCTTGCCAAGTTACCGATTTAGCTAATACAAAAAAAATAACAATAATTTTTTATTTTTTTTTAACCATAGCAATAGTAACGCATTCCACACCCAAGTTCAAAGCCAATACAAAATAACAGCAATAAAAGCTATATATCTTATATAATGATATGTGTTAATGCAAATAGATTTAACTTACATAATTGTATATAAATTTAAATTTATAATTTAGACATTAAAAAATTAACAAGAGCCACATGGTGGCAATGTCCCCGACATTGCCATTGCCATGTGTGGTAGTGTTTTAGATTAAATTAAAAAGCATAATAACTTATACATTATTTCAATATTATTGAATTTATCTTATCTTAGGGTGTTTTAAACCTTACTAGACATTCACATGATTGGGTTACTTGTTAAAACTTTTAACATTTAATATGTAACTTATAATGGGTTAGTTAATGGTAAAAAGGACTCTAGAACATTTAATATGTAACTTATCAGATTTTATTGCCTCTATACAATTTGGTGCCAAATTCTGATGGAATAGAGTTACACTGGAACATTATCCATAGAAGAAGACATACAAGTGTTTTCAGATTCTTATAATACATTCTTATAATACAATGATACATAAGCACAAGGAAGGAGAAATAATAAGAAGATTGATAGTCAACACTATACACTGTATGATAGATTTAAAAGTGCATTTTTTAACAGCAACAATATTCTCATGTTGGTTTTCATCATCTAACTGAACAACTCCATTAATGATCCATAATACATTCTAGTAATCTTGATCATATTATGTTTAACATTAAAGCAAAAGTTGTATATAATGGCATCACTCCACAACTAATCTGTCTTCATATCAATAATCAATATCTTGCAGGACTACTTCACATCCTGCAAAGAAGCAGACTGTACCACTTAGCTAATCAATCATGTATAGTGAATGTATAAACAAGCATAATGAATCCCTGGACTCTGTACAATCTCCATATGTATTGGCTCATGGTATTTTTTCATACAAATAACGATCAGGTTTATTTGTTCTCCTCCATGACAGCTTTAGACTTCCAGACAATGTCCTTTAGCCCAAATGAAAGATTTTTGTAAAACTGCAGTAGAAAAAAAATATGCATCCACCAGAGTAAAAAATCAAAGCAATATAAAATAGATTATACTCGAGGATGAAGCAACCCAAGGAAATGAATTTAAATATCAGTGAAGTTTACTATGAACACTCAAATACTTATTCAGTAGGAGCATATATGAAAGAAATGCGTCGTAACGTTGTGAAATTCCAACGTGTCACCTCCGGGTTTACAAACCTCGACCATGAAAAGAGAAGGAGCTACTTCAAATACCTGAAAAAAGACCAGCTCATACTCAAAGGGCCAAGACAGGGATTTTTGAAGTTATAGGATTTGTATATGATATGCAGTAGTGTCCTTGAATGCAGTGAGCATAAATTTATCAAACTTATTACTACCTCTGTAGCTACTGATAAGTGCCCCTTCCTTCCAGTCTCGGCACCTTGCAGCTTCATCTGAAAGCAGGTGAAATAGTAGGTATTAGAACTTAAATGAAAATACATTCAATTTAAATGTAGCCAGACCTAAAAGAAAATCTAAAGAAACCGAGAAACAAGTTCTAGATAGATAGGTATGTCTAAAACTGACATAAATGAGAATTGAGTTAAGAGTTCCATATCCCAATCAGACAACTTGATGTCTATGAGATTATTATCACCTTATAATTCTACCTTTTCACAGTAAATCCAAGAGGTCCGGCAGCAGCTTCAATTTTTGATATTATTTATTTGGCAGGGCGTTTGGATGTGAACCTTGCCTCTCGCTTAACAAGGCCCTAATAGCAAGACAACATTTCCACCAACCACATCAGTGAATTCCCCAAGTATTAATGAAAGAGAAGTGGATAAAACCATAGAAGCACGCACAACTTGAAGTTCTAAACATTTATCAACATCGGCCACACATTTCTTTTGCAAATATCTCAAACATGCTATACCTATATACAGTATCAAAGAATAAGCTACTTGACTTTTGTAGTTAGCAGGTCATTCTTATTGCCTAACAACGATTGAATCAATCACAAGGAGTCAAGCATGGGACAGACAGAATGGTGTGACAGATGGAAAAGAATATAATTACTGTCCTATACAAGGCATGCATTCACAAAAAATGCTTTCAATGAATAGTTCTTCAGCAGCTAATATTTCGAATATGAGGTTTCAGTTGCAAAATCAGATGTGGATTTGCATTTCAAGGAAAAGCAAGTTTTCTAAAACCTCGTTATAATCTATGATTTTCTATAACATACCATATGCTTTTCAAACAAATTGCTAAGATTGAGACCTTGTGACATAGAGATAAGTTCAAATGCATTCATCAACACAGCCTGTGTATCTTTCTTCTCTGAGACAAGATGGTCCTGATTATAAGTAGTAGCAAAAACTTAGTCATTGTTTCTTGAATACTCAGAAATTGAAAAATAACATTTCAGATACAAAATCTTACTTCCAAGCCATTAAAAACAGCATCCACATCATCCAGAGTTATCTCCTTGTCTTCTTGGAACTTGGGCGGCTTGTAACCTTTCTTAAACCAATCATTCTCTAAAATCTCAGGTACTGTAATACGCTGCCAACGGAGGATATTAATGTGCATGTCAGTTTATTCCAAAGCTCATTTCAAAAATAAGTGCAATCTCATCGCTCACTCAAAAATTCATGATTTTTTAATCTTTTCAAATTCTTCTGCTAGTAAGTATGAGATGGATATAAAAACATTGAAGGTGACCCAGTGGACAAGCTGAACATATCTGCAACATTACGGAATACAACTCAATACCAGTTCACTTACCGTCTTTGGCTTTGGATCCAAAATCCTCGAAATCATTTTTTTTGCACTAGAAGAAAACCATGAAGGACAAGTGAAATCGACTTTATGAATCTACAGTTCAGTACTATCATGTCGTTCATTGAGGTTTTTTTTCATAAATGCTAAAAAGAGAAGTAAATACAGCAAAAGGATGCATGTTTGCATTGATCTGGCCTTCTTACTTTTTTATATAGTGTCAAAAGATTTGTCTCATCAAAAGGCAAGTAACCTGCCATCAAAACAAACACAATAACCCCACATGACCACAAGTCTGCAATTGCACCATCATAACCTTTATCATTGATGACCTGCATAAAACAAGGCGACAGATCTCAATTTATAGTCTGATGCTAACAAACTGCCATGCAGTCAAACAGGGTAACCTGAATGCCCTATTTTATTTGGCAATTAATGTGAAAAAAAATTGAAGATACCTCAGGAGCAACATAATTTGGTGTTCCACAAGTAGTATGAAGTAACCCATCCTCCTGCAATTAAACACATTAAGAAGATCAGGTATTTACATTTACTCTTCAGAATGCAGCAAAATCCATCCATAACCTTTATCAATCATAGTATACTACAAAGAAAAATCTATACTTTTAAATAGGTTTTGATAATGTAATTTCTGAAGTTACAAGCCACTCAGAAGAACAATAACTGAACAATGGATGACCGAATATTCTTATCAACAAATAATGGGAGAGCTGCAATAAATACAAAGTGCATTTTTCATTTGCTGCAAATAATGGATCTGAAAGCCAAAAATTTAAAATTAAAGATAGTTATCGGTATGCACTAAGAAAGCATCATATGATATGGACTGAAAGCCAATTCTTCAGTTTTCACAGGATAATAAATTTTATCTTTGGAAACACTGCACCTTCAACAATTGCCAATTTTATGAAATACATGCAATTTACTTTGCAGTCATGTTCTAAACATCACAACAAGTAAAAATTCATATTTCACTTTTCTGTAAAGCTTGAAAGTACAGATCAATAATGTCAAATAAAAAGCCACAGTACACCTAATGGTCGAATTTGAGTGTTTACTAACCACATGCTTACCCTAATTTTCTGAGGCAGGTCACTCAAACCAAAATCAGAAACTTTGAGATTTCCATAGGCATCTAGAAGCATATTTTCTGGCTGCAAAACCCATAAGTAGTACAAACCAGTTAAAGTAGATGATATTGTCTATTGAGAGATCTTACAAAGGAAGTCGAGGTTTTGGAGTTGGCTTCAATGGATAAAGATGAATTGAGAATGAACAGGATATTAATTCATTCCCAGGTCACATGTTACCTTCAAGTCTCTATGGGACACACCCCTACTATGACAGTAGTCCACAGCATTGATGAGTTGCTAGAAGTATTTTCTTGCTTCATCTTCTCTTAATCTTCCATGGTTAACCTGCCATTTCAAAAGAAATGAGATTTTAACAGCAGGAACATAAAACAGTGGATATCCTAGTCATTTAAATGACATGCAAACAACAAATCCAAAACATATTTGTCAAAAGACAGATGGCTACCAAGTGCTTAAAGAGCTGCATAGCTCTTGATGGTTGATAATCTAAGCAAGAAACTATAACTGGACCAACATATAAGGCAATTTGCAGCTGTCGATGGTTGAAAATTGAATTAAGCAATTATGATTGAAATTCGGAAGTGATCTCTGATGCTTCTTACAATTTTATCAAAAAGCTCACCTCCAGTTACAAAATCAAGTACAATATAGATCTTTGTTTGACTAGCCATAACCTGAAAATACCAGATAACAACAACACAGGTCAATTTTAATTCTTTAGTGTAATGGGTAACCCATTACAAACTGTATTATTGCATGAACAGACTAATTCTCACGTCTGCCCTAAAACAAAAGATTCTATGCATGCAATAATAACATGAAATCCCCATTTGATAGTCTAAGGGGTCCATTTCCAACAATACCAAACCTTTGCTTAGAAGACTTTTAACATCCAGTGATCTATGGTTAAGAAAAATAGAAAACTTGTCACTATAATGTCTAAGGGACATGGGGAATAAAGATGCAATGTTAACTGATCATTTTCCAATCAAAGAGAGTGGGATTGTGGATATTGGTACCACGAAGCATGTAATTATTTGCCAATGTCAAGTTTGTCATTCCTTACTAAGAGAAGCCACAAATCCATAATCAAATTTTACCTCATGTAACCGTATGACATTTGGATGCTTGATCAATTTCATGGTAGAAATTCAATGTACAATAGAAAAACATCAATTTTCAACAAAAATGCCAGAAGATAATTTGGATTCTAGTCCTTATTCTGAGATGATTTTACAATTCAGCTACAAACAAGTACAATGGCATGAAAAATCATTCAGAGAATCATCTCAGAGTTCTTACCAGAATGTGTAAAGAAAGAGATCATTGTCACAGTGAACACCGTGATGGCTGGGAACTGGGAAGTGAGAAGGAAGAGTCTATGAACACACAATAGAGTGAAGTGGGCTGATCCCTGCAGGTTATCACGATACAATCACTGTCATTGTGTAAGATTGTCTGATTTCATTTGGGTATTCAAAATATAATAAGACAATTAGAAGACATAAATAAGTGTATATGTACAAATTTGAGATAGAAAATGACCTTATCTGTTAGCGCATGTTGATGTCTGGTTTTAGAATAATGAATGTACTTCTTCAATAATTTAACAGTGATGTTCTCATTTTTGGAATGCATTGTTTTAGAGCATTCAGAAACAGCAACCATGATACCTGAAAATGTGATTAACTCTGCCCTTTCTTTCATAATTTGAGTTTTTTAACAAATTTCAATTTTCATTCTTCCCAAACATGAAGAATGGACCAAAAATCCAAAGAATGACTTATATTCATTTTCTTCTGATTTATCTAGCTAAAGCTGAGAATCAACTAGGGAAAAAAAATGATGAAAATGTACCTTAGGCAAGATAGGTAGCCTTTTTGATGAAGTGAACTTATCCAAGATTTAGTATTTGTTTCAAGTCACAACGGTAAATCCATAATCATGATCACAAGGGTAAATTCACCATTCTAACTCATAATGACAAGGGTAAATTCATGAAATAATTCCTATCTAGCTGGCATTGAGCAATATATGGTTTTCATATAGAAGCAAAGTTTGCACATTGCATGGCATTTTTCAGAAAACATTGCAAAGATTTGAATTGGAAAATCAGATTCAACATTCACCATTCTAACTCATAATGACAAGGCTAAATTCATGAAATAATTCCTATCTAGCTGGCATTGAGCAATATATGGTTTTCATATAGAGGCAAAGTTTGCACATTGCATGGCATTTTTCAGAAAACATTGCAAAGATTTGAATTGGAAAATCATATTCAACAATAATAAGCGGAATCCCAAATCTGAAACCAAAATCATTAGATAAAGAAAAAGCAAAGCAATTAGATAACCGAAATTGTGAATCTAGTCAATATTATGTATCAATAATTCTATATCATTTTATACAGCTCTAACAATTTTATAACCATGAAAGAGGTAGAGAAAAAAACAGTTTAGCAATATTTTAACGGAAGTTCTTTCAGTTGCATTAAGTTTATAAATATGTAAAAGGTTTTAAAACCACATAAATTTACAAAATGTATAATGAGAACATGCATTTGTTCAAGTCATAGCATATGCACTTTGCATCAAAAGCTAAGAGAAGTCACGCTTTGGCAAAATCTGGAGCAGTGACAACATAAGGCATGTTGCAGTAGCATGTGCAGTTTCTATCATTCCTGCATATGGGTCGTGCATTACTATCAGCAATTATGCAAAGAGTATAAAAACAGATATGAAAATAAGATATGTAGCAAATGCTAATTTAAATGAAAAACAAATACTGTTGACTGTTATATTTCTGTCTTTTTTTCTTTCCCATACATTGGCCATTGGAATGGACAAAATATTAAAAAAAAAACAATTGCAAGAGCTTTGTGATTATGGAAAGAATATAAAAACAGATATGAAGATAAGATATGTAGCAAATGCTAATTTAAATGAAAAACAAATACTGTTGACTGTTATATTTCTATGTCTTTTTTTCTTTTCTATACATTGGCCATTGGAATGGACAAAATATATTAAAAAAAAAACAATTGCAAGAGCTTTGTGATTGACAGTAAACCGATGCAAGAGGCAAAAAATCTATTAAAAGTGAACAGGGTTTTGGTAATCTTATACTAGGGACGACTCCTGTGCTTTTATTAGGCTCAGTGCTTTTTGCAATCTTCAAATAAATGAACACAGCAACAAAAGTGAACTTCAGATGCATTAAAATTGAATCTTCAAAAATCCGTTGAAGGTTATTATGGATTAAACAATAAATAGGACAACTGACAGGTATATAAGCAATGAACATGATTACAATGCAAGGGTTGTGTGAATGGGAAAAGAAAAATTATTTAAAATTGCCTGTATTTTATAAAAAACAGGTTCAAATAAATCATAAAAGAAGTTGCAATAGAGAGTGTTTGTAATCTATTTTCAAATATTGAATCAAAGTTGAAACAATTGAAAAGTTGCTCAAAGTGTTTGAACAAAAAGGAAAATTATGATCATACCTTTTGTTCAAAAATTTTTGACTTCAACAATTCTGTTGTTCATTGCCAAAGTGTAAAGCCCTTGTTGCTTCAATTTGCGAAGATTGTAAATGGCTGAGGAAACACTATTGGAGTATTGTTCATAAGAAATAGCTAGAACATCGGGACAACATTCTTTTAATTGTGTGCCTCGAAGTGTACATTCAATAGTCCCTTCTTCAGTCTCTAGCTTACATTGTAATATATGTTCATAAGTAGTTGGTGTTTCACGATTGCAAAATGTACAAAAAACGGTGCTTTGTATCATTGGTAGTTTACACTGTGTGCAAATGCAGTGGTAGGGTGGTGCAAAAACATTTTTTACTTTCAATGTCCCATATACCTGTTCTAGGCAAGTAAACAGAAAACATAAAAAAACATTGCAATGAGCATGTTTTGATACGAAGGCCATGCTAGGAAAAAGCACAGAATCGAATTTATGAAAACATGTTTGCAAATGCAGGTTTTGCAACATGGTGTTTGAAAACATATCATTGTAATGAGTTGTGTTGCTTCTAATTGGAATACTAAATCTGGAACTGTAAAAAAAACATTTTGACAAGTAAAAAGTCTATATTTTCTTTATATCAGAAGCAGAAAACTTTGATGTCAATAATGCAGCAGGCTGAACATTTAAGAAAAAATAAAATCTGTTTTGATAACTATGAAATTGCTGAAACTACATATAAAGAACTTGCTTAATTGATAATGAAATGACAAAAAAACATTTCAAGTGACATTACAGGAGACATTGTTCATATCTCACCTGTGTTTTAGCTTCAATTATTGGTAGCAAACTTTGTATTGAGAATTCATCATTTAGGGGATCTATAAAAGTTGCTTGTGAAGCCTTCATAAGATGAGTTCCTTTTGCACCTGGTCTTACGATATTTTTTATTAGATACAGAGGCGGTTCGTCAAGTGCAAGTTGTTGTTGCACTCGGACAAAGAAATGTGTATAGCTTTCATTAACCTGAAACTGAACATGAATAACTGAAGAAGAATTAGTGAAGGGGGGATGGGAATAGACAAATGTTTTTTGTTATGGGTTCTATCTTTCTTTTTTTGTATATCCATCTAGCAGTAGATACAGCAGGAAAGAAAAAACATAAAAAAATGAAATCAAATATAGTGAAAAAAAATTGTTTAAAGAGAATCCACTTTACAGTTGCATAGTCATTTGTACTTTCACCATCTCTTATGTAGAAGTCCAATTGCTTATTGTTGTATTCACAGGCAACAACTATGACTGCAACATAACCAATGACATATGTCTCATCTGATGTAACTAGCTCATTGATTGTTGTATCTGGTGGAAGGCAATGCATTTTGCATACTTGGTCAATTGTCTCTATGATAGTTGTTGGCAATATCGCTATTGAATTTATTGCATCTCCTCGGTCATATTGACCTTTCTTTTTCAATTCAAAACCAGAAATTCTGACACTTTTGCCAGGCAAAAAGAAATTGCCAAAGCGATTTATCAAACTATCATTAATTGTAATTGTCATTGTCATCAATCCATTTTTGTCAACAACATCTGCATGTAGAATCTTTGTCTTAACAGGGGAGTTTTTATTACGATTTTGTGCAGGTCCATAGACAACCAAAACATCCCCCTCAAATACATGCCTATGTGTTGCAGTACATAGCTGTATTATTGATGATGGTTCAACTGCCATTTGCTTTAATCTGTGCACATTTAAAAATATCAAAAAGTGAAAGAACAAATGGATTAGTCTTTGATTGAATGTTGAATTTTGTATCGAATACACTAAAATGAAATTAGTAGAGAAGCTGAACTAGATGCTTCATTCAAATGTTTGAATTTGTGTTAGGTACAAGATAAAATAATGTAGTCAAAAATATTGAATGAACAAAGCTGTTGGATAGGAACATTACTTCTTAGGACTATTTGTTGGCTGCGATAGTATTCCCATTGCAATAGTCTCTGGAGCATCTTGTGAAGAAGAAACATTTCTTTCTGTTGAAGGACTGTCTGATGTCGTAGACATAGCTAAATTCTCTCCTTGGTTGAGAATATTGTTTCTGATTAGTTATTTTTTTGAAATGCTGTATTTTTTTTTTTTCAATTTGGACATCCAATGAAGACTCAGAGCATGTTAAAATATTCAAGAATATATTTCAAATAGAAAAGCATCTTAAAAAAAGACAAAAAACAAGAAAGGCAAAAAGTTGTATCAGTTCTTATATGCAAGTTCCAGGTCCTGATAAGATACTAGTAAAATTATCTGACCAATATGCATCGGAAATGGTAAATGAAAGCCTGTCAATGTCTATGTTTGTCCAAAAATGGTCAATCATAGAATCATATTCTGTTGTAGGTATGTTTGTTTTTAACTTTAGACATTTACTCTGCATAAACAATTCCAACCTCCTTTTCGATATTGTTTCTTTGTACATGTCAATGTTAAAGTCACAAGTTATTATGGTTAGCATTTTCTTGTTGTTTTGTAAGATAACAGAGTCCAAGACATCAATAAGGTTGTTAACAAGATTATTTGGTTTGTTATAAATATTGACAAGCTGGAGAATATTGTCAAGGAGCATAATGCAAGTGAGGAATATCAATTAGGTGTCGAGCAAGGAATATCAACTGATTTTGCCTTGCCCTTCCAGGATATATATAATATTTTTATGGTTAATTGGCAGCACAATGAACTAAAGAAATGCTAATTTCTTGTGAAAGGTGGTGTTTGAGACCCTGGACAATAGTGAGCCTTCAGATGTTTTTAGATCATTATAGATATAAACTTCACTAATTTAGTTGCAAGCTTATATGTTTAAAACAAGCAAGTACATAATTATTAAGCACCATGTTGAATATCAATACATAGCATGAACAATGCCTTGAAGGACATGACAACATGTTGCACCTCACAATTTACCCCAGTATACAAATATCCAAATGCATATTTGTAACCACCGAGATAGGTTTTTGTGTCATTTGCATTCAAAGGTAGAAAACATAGAGCACATGCACATGTAATAAAGTAACAGTTTGTCAACTTGCATGCAGTTAGATGACGTGATTACAGTGCAGGGTTATAAACATTTCTTGAATGATGTGAGCAAAACTTCAGTGTGCAAAAAAAAAATTAATAAAAAATAAGAATGCCATAACAATCAAACACCTTTAAGGTAGTATGTGCCCTCCCTGTATAGCTAATAATACTGAACACAATTCACATTAGTTGCACAGCACAAATTCCAATAGAAACAATAAAAACAAATTTCCAGAAAAAAGCATTCCATGGATATACATTAGTCAGTCTAAATACTTACCTCTTGAAACCAACAACTCCAAAAGTACAACCCATAAGTTCTTAACACAGGCTCTTTGGTATATTCAAAACTGTTATAATGAGTTACACTGACAAGGAAACTAAAACGATAAACTATTAATATTCAGTAACATGTAATAAAATAAACATACATATCATATAACAAAAATATAGATATAGTTTAAGATACCAACCTGGGTGTGAAACTATTCTTGAAAATATACTCAGAAGTGTTACTTTCATAAAAGACTGTTTGTGCCTCGGAGAGGTCAGTCCTCATTAGGAACCAGCTAACCCTACAAGAGGGTGTGTACAAACCAGAGAGAGAGAAATGACTGGAGTTAATTAGGTCAATGACAGTCAAGCACAGTACATAACTCAACATAAATAAAGTCACAAAAATTATAAACTTGAACCAAGTCTCAGCATAAAAGAAGTGATTATCAGCACACCACAACTGACCATAGGTGATCAAACTCAAATACTCTATAAGACCAAAAATTCAACAAGGTGGTATAAAAAAAATGAAGGAGGGTAAATGTTCGCATTAACCACAAGTCAAAGACAAGGTAGCAAAAGTCCAATAATAACTCAATCAAGGTGGAGAAGGTACAACAAGTATTTAATAATTCAATCAGTAACAAGTAATAAATAAACATATTGATCATATAACAATAAGAGAGGTATAGTTGAAGATCTCCACGTCAACATTAAACCAAAAATACGACAGCATAAATGTCGATGGTAACTTGGTCCATCCAAACCTATCAAGTGTACTTTTACGTTAGCAGTATTCTTTTCTCCGTATTGCAGCTATAGTTCGGAGTCAAGAATACTGCTGATCTAAAAGTATACTTGATAGGTTTGAATGGAAACCATTTTCAATTTTGATGCCACTACCCTCATTATTGTCTTACAAAAAAGCATGAAAATGAGGGAAAAGACTTAAAATTGTGGACTTCACCTTCAAAGAGTTCCTTACAATCACATTGATACGACATCCCACAACCATTTCTCTTGACACCCACTCTTCATTCATTCTGTATGCATTTCACTATGCAACCGTCTCAGATTCTCACTGCGTTTTCCCTCAATTAGTTTATCAATTCAGTATGACCCACAACCGCTGGCAACACTCCTCGAATGGCGGGCATGGGTCATACTGAATTGATAAACTAATTGAGGGAAAACGCAATGAGAATCTGAGACAGCTGCATAGTGAAATGCATACAGAATGAATGAAGAGTAGGTGTCAAGAGAAATGGTTGTGGGACGTCGTATGAGAGGAAATGGTAATGGGAATTGAAAGGTCAAATTAAATTTGCATGGTGGTAATAAACTACACTTGTGTCTTCCATTGTCAGCTGTACTTCAAGCCTGAAGGTGCTGGCGTGAGTTGGGTGGCATTAGTTGGGGTGGCAAAAATCGCGGATATGAAATTGCAAAGTTTTTGTTAAAGTTTATATTTATTTGTATTTTTTGATTTTTTTAAAGTTCATTTTACGTGGTTGTGGTTTCATCCTTATGCAGTGACGTTGGCCTGGGGCTATGTGCCCCAGGCCCCGGCGGCAGGGTGACGTTTGCCGTTTTAAATGAGGTTTAAATGGTCTCGGGACTGAAGACTCCTAACCCATGACCCTTAGAACCAAGGGTATGCTCCAAATGTGGCCAAACAACCGTAGTACTGTATAAGAGCAAAACTTCAACAAGGTGGTTTTAAAAAAGTTACTCAAGGAGGATAAATGACCCCATTAAACACAAGTGAAAGATAAGGTACCACAAGACCAATCATATCTCAATCAAGGTGGGGAAGGTACAACCAGTCATATCTCTCTCAAATGTACAGTCGTCCAATATAGCCTAAAAGTTCATCATCACAATATAAGGAAGGGTGGTGGGATGCCAAATAAAAATATCCGTCATTTCTCTCTATTGATCAAATAACAATAAAAGAGGTGCCATTGAAGATCTACACGTCAACATTAAACCAAAAATGAGATTTGAAGTGTGGGTACAAATATAGTACCTTGTACTATAGAAAATAAAAGCCACCTGTGTTACCTTTCAATTTAGCAATATGGTCTACAGAAGCAAAATTTCCTCACAATTACCATTGAAATTTATGACTAGCGCTAAAGCAATAGTAAAAGAATTTATAACATAATTTTGATCTCTATCAACTTCAGCACTCCTATGTGGTCCCTGTGCTAAAGTTGGTCCTCGAGATGTAAGCTGCTTACACAGATAACCATTGCATGACTGCACAATCTTCTAAACACATATAAAGTAGATAGGAAACACCAAACATTAAATGTGATACATACCTTGGCTTTGTCTTGCGTATTTCTTTCCTATGGCTTAATTTATGAGGATGTATGTGTTGTTATAGTCTTATCCTGTAGCTAGATCTAGTGCTTCAACCATATCAAGGAAATTACGATTTGCAAACATCTTCAATCAAATGAATTAACAATCATCCAAGGATAAGCAAATACACCTGTAAATGCCTATTTGTAAATGCTTTCTTAGTATAGTTATTCACATTTGCACTTTGCAAATGAAATGAAAGAGTTAGAAACCAAGAACAGGTTTTTGGTGCATTATTACATAGTTTTAAATCAGCATTCAATTGTGATGATTATGCAATAATGAGTACTCATTCTTTTGCATGAAGTACTTATATTTTCTGTTTTCCATTATTAAGGCCTATAACTAAGCATTATAGACAACTGCTTTGCAAAAAAAAATTCTTGACAGCAACTAATTTCTCTAGATTTAGCCCTAACATGAAATGAATAATAAAATCTAATTAATACAGTACTCAGCAATTTAAGAAAAAATTTGTAACCAGATTTCGTAAACAGGAAATTAATAAATTATTTATATTATTAAATAACAAAAATTCCAATTTTCAGACCTCTTTTATTTACTACAAAAAACAAAGACATTTTGCACAAAACCCAAATCTTACTCACACTCAAGCTACACTGAATTTCCTGGATGTTATGTGATTCTGAAATTTCTATATGTTATATGACTCTGAAATGTCTCTACCCTAAAGGATGTCTGTACTTGGGATATGTGTGTAGAAATTTAAATATATACACATTTCGATCAATTGCAGCTAACAAATTCAGATGCAGTTTTGGACAAAATTAAAAAGTGTTTTTAGCACATGTCATTTTAACTGAAATCATCAAGGTTAAGCGCAAGAAAATTGTGGTAATTACTAAGTGACCTATCCCCAAATCAATGACACCATCAAGCGGATTTCTTAGTCTCGTACACTACTATAGAGGTGTGTTTTATAACTCAGGCAAATTGTAATGTTCATATCTATATAATGTATATAGCTTTTAAATTGGTAAAAACTAGAAAAAAAATCACATATATTTTGTTAATAATAACAACAATAAATTTATTAATTTGTATGCATAGATATGTATATGTTTGTATGGAGTTTCAAGAGTGATTTCAAGTGGTTGAATCATCAATACAACGTATTATGTTGATAACAGGCCATAGTTCATAGGGTCAAATCTGGTCAAGTCACTTGGGATTATTAGACACTATTGTTGTTGGTGCTTGAGTTTCCCTTCATTTACATAATCTAGGGAATAGGGGGATCTCATGAGGTTTTCCTTAGAAACCCCCCTAGTGGTGGCTCAAATGGTTGAAGTGTACACCCAAAGAATCATGCCAATGGAAGGTCATAGATCATATATATAAATTTGATCAACTTTCTTGGGGTTACCATCCACTATTATAGATGGTAGTTGAAGCACCCTCCAAATATTTCGAGGAAGGGTGGGGATCCCACAAGGTTTTGCTTTAACACACACACAAACAACCCATGCAAATAGCTCAACTAGTTGTTGCAATGTTGTTGGATATTTGGGCAACTTTTCGCTAGAAGGTGCTCAGTTTGCATCTCTTTAGATGAGACATACTAGTTTACACTAATGAATTTATTAGAGATGTCATCTACAACATTGATTATCACAAATAAGCTCATTAATATGAAAATTGATAGTTTTAGAGATATATTATTTATAAAAAACAATATAATTTTTTTTCATCATTTAAGTAAAACTTCAATATGAAATACTATTAAATAATCACAAAAGAAAGCTAAAAAGTGGGAAAAAAAGTTACAATAGCATTAAAAACCTCAAAATAATGCTAAAAAGATCACTTATTACTACAAGTGAAAGAAATGACATAACGTGCATGCTTGTTTCAAATGCAAGAGCGATCTGCCTCTTATTAGAATGTTGAAACACTCAAGATACTCTGCAGAGAAAAAATATTATAATGAGTCTTTAAGTGTAAATCGGTTCATCAAATTTGAACATGTATCGCTTAGTGATATCAATTTGGAAATATCAAAGCTTTAAAGGGAACCCATTGCATAGAGAGGAGGAATATTAATTTGTTAATTGGCCAACAATGAAGAAGCTTGCAGAGATGAGATGATGAGATGTTAAGAATATATCTTATATTTTTTAATTTAATAAAAATTTATTATATATGTTTTAGATGATAAATATGGACAACGTCACTGCGTAAGGATGAAACCACAACCACGTAAAATGAACTTTAAAAAAATAAAAAAATACAAATAAATATAAACTTTAACAAAAACTTTGCAATTTCATATCCGCAATTTTTGCCACCCCAACTAATGCCACCTGACTCAAAACTATATGTCGTGGACATAATAAGAACATTGAGAACACGCACACAAATTGTGGCACTATTAACATCATGATTTAAAAGTGATGCCTTTATATGGGATAAAAAAGCTAAAGACTATTTTGAAAAGTTGAAAACCTTAATGACATTCACTCTGGTCTTGACAAACTCAGATGTCAGGAAAACATGTGTCCATGAATACTATGTTTCAGGAACATGCGTAGGAGTTCTGCTCATAAGTGATAAACATCTCATTGCCTTTGAGAGTCAAAAGTTACAACTGAATGAGCATATAAAATCTACATATGATGTAAATACGTTGGCAATAACACGTGCCTTGGTCAAGTGGAAGCAGTACTTGTTGCGAGATAAATTTCTCGCGATGTTGTAGTTGGCATATTGATGCGGTATGGTCCAGGGTTTTGTGGTGTTAATGCAGTATGACGTGGGATGACGTTTGTTGCTTTAAATGAGGTTGGTGGTCTCGGGACTCAAGACTCCTATGCGATTTATTCACCAGTCTTGTCGATTTATCGTCCATTTCGTCGAGCTCTATTGTGTGCCCGCTAGCGTCGGGTTGAGGTGTTTGTATGGCGATAACCTACAGCAATCAGAACATATTGCATCTACATATGCTGAAACGCGTAATGCAAGTGCAGAAGCAATCTTGAGCAGGGTGCTGCATTGCTAGTATAATATTTAACATATGAAGCAGTTTATCATTTGTCTCGGTTATTTGGTAAGTCATCAAAGCGGTTGAGCAAATCTAGGTTTTTTACTTCGACATTTTGTGCAAAAAGGCTAAGAAAAATCTAGCTGCAAACGGCTTATTAACAAAGCTAGATGCATCTAATTAGGAAGTGTGAGTTGGGTTCATATTTCTGTTTGTGTAACCCTCCTAATAATTATGCATGGAAACATTTCGATAAATGAAGAACTCATTTTAGCGAAAGAGATTAAAACATCTTCGTGAAAGCGATTGAAAAAATCATGACTACACCAAGTCAGCAAAATAAAAACTAAAAATAAATTATGCTCTAATTCAAAGGCTGGCATATTCATGCAACACTGCAAGTTTAAATGAGGTTTAAATGAGGTTTAAATGGTCTCGGGACTCAAGACTCCTGTGTGATTTATTCACCAGTCTTGTCCATTTATCGTCCCTTTCGTCTAGCTCTGTTGTGCGCCCGCTAGCGTCGGGTTGAGGTGTTGCAGGGGTTTAAACGTGTTGCAGTTGGCGTATTCATGCAACACTGCAGGTTTAAATGAGGTGTTGTGCACCTGCTAGCGTCGGGTTGAGGTGTTGCAGGGGTTTAAACGTGTTTCAGTTGGCATATTCATGCAACACATGTTGCAGTTGGTCCAGGGTTTCGTGCTGTTATTAGCAGAAAATCATTTTCAAAGCCATCCAAAATAGATGATACCAAGACTCAAGTAACGGAGAAGATAAGAATCTCATCAGAATCTCATAAGAAAATCCCATTTGTAATAACAAGATAAGACAAATAGTGGTTCAGAATCATACAATCGGGATATCATCCCTTTACTATGGTTATTGCCATGACTGTGGGCCATTAACCTTTGTCTTGGTGTCAAATCCCTGTCCACACAGGCCAAAAAAGTATACATCTACATTATTGCGACAAACTATAGATCACTCGAGCATACCCAAGCTAACCAATGCAGTCTATGATAGCCTAGCAACAAGCTGATCTGGTTTCATCTAAAGAAAAAGCTATTTTCAGATTGGATATTTCATCAATTTTTCCTTCAATAAAACAGCAGTTTGTCAATACCACCATCACTACATCTAAGAGTTTGTTAACGTTCATGTTTCTTGTAACAGTATTCATGACAAATAACAAACTTTCCCAATATAGGGCTCTCTAAATATTCACAGGATTCCTGTGAATTTACAGGAGTGTTCTCTTGCAAACACTGTCCACGTTTTCTTCTTTATATGAAACCAAACCATCTTGTTGCTAAGTTATCATAGACTTCATTTCAGATTAGATGTTTCAAAAATTTATCCTTAAATAAAACAGTAGGTTGTGAATCTCAGCATCACTGCATCTAAGGGTTTCCCCTTCAACCACATATGCAACTGAAATACTTGTTAGTCGTTACCTCATTTGGCAGATGTCAAAGTCAAAGACAATGGAGTATCTCGCCAAAGACCCAGATTTTATACTGCACCCAAAATGTCGTTTGTCTTATATGCGCACTTGCCAAAGGCAATGGAAAATGAGCACCCCTCTCTTAAGCTCCCGGTTTGTTGTTTTGGGGTAGACTTGTATTCTCAAGTACAAATACTTAGGTTGAAAGTGCTTTCTATTTCTAGATTCAGTAAATCTATATAGTATCTGTTTTCTAAGAAAACTTGAAAAACAGGTCCATGCGAAAAGCAAAACCACTTAAACGAAGCAGACCAAAGAACCATTTAAAAATATCACATTCATACCACATGGCATAATGGAAATGGAAAAAGAACATAGCAAAATAAAATAAATACAAACAGATCTGTAAATGTAATTAATAATATAATATAATGCCATTTATTTGCTACCCGGTGCCTGGGTGGTAGGCTGGTATTAGCATTTAATCCCAGCACTGACGCAGCCCATGATATCATGACCCACTCCATACCTCGCCGAAATACCCGGGAAGGAGGGAGGTTGCTACTCTTGGCATCAAATGTTCAGAAACATACATACATCCAATTCCATTCCCCGTACATTCATTTCAGGGAGTTTAGGTCATTACCCAAGAAAAGAAATGGTAATGACCAATTACGCAGTCTTTGTGTTTTTTAAACCACAGTCACAAACAATTCCTATGGAATAAATTATGGAACAAAAGTTTGAACAATATTTCTTGACGCAGATTGTGAAATGAAAACCATACATTTGTAAAATTCTTACATTTATAAAATTTTATAACCAATTAATCGTACAGTATAACAAAATCGGATTTTTTTCATAAAACAGAAAACACAAGTCTCAGCTGAAGAGAAAATTCCAAGAGTTACCTATCCAAAGAACCCGTCAATGAAATTGCAGAAGACACAGCTTGTTGCACCAAGAAAGCGCTCTATACGTTTAGACACGAACACCGCAAATTACTGGATGAATGAAGCGCATTCAGACAGCAATACCCACCACCAGAAACCACCCCACCTTCACTGGACCACCGCAAATAAGCCACAAACAACCACGCCACCACAAAAATGCCAACAAAAACAGCCACAACACAAAAGCAAGTCGCACCAAACAGAACGAGCTTGAACACCAGAGAACCTCTAAAATATAGCTTCAGAGTGCTCCATCACCCAAGCATGGAGACCATCCTTCACCCCTGCAAACAGCAAGCACACCGCATTAAACCCCTGGAACACCTCAACCCGACGCTAGAAGCATACAACAGAGATCGACGAAACGGACGATGAATCGATAAGACTGGTGAATAAATCGCACAGAAGTCTTGAGTCCCGAGACCACCAACCTCATTTAAACCGGCAAACGTCACCCCGCGCCATACTGCATTAGCACCACGCAACCCTGGACCATACCGCATGAATACGCCAACTGCAACACCGTTTAAACCCCTGGAACACCTCAACCCGACGCTAGCGGGCGCACAACAGAGCTCGATGAAAGGGACGATAAATCGACAAGAATGGTGAATAAATCGCACAGGAGTCTTGAGTCCCAAGACCACCGTCACCCCGCGCCATACTGCATTAACACCACGAAACCTTGGACCATACCGCATGAATACGCCAACTGCAACACCGTTTAAAACCCTAGAACATCTCAACCCGACGCTAATGGGCACACAACAGAGCTCGACGAAAGGGACGATAAATCGACAAGACTGGTGAATAAATCGCACAGGAGTCTTGAGTCCCGAGACCACCGTCACCCCGCGCCATACTGCATCAACACCACGAAACCCTGGACCAACTGCAACACATGTTGCATGAATACGCCAACTGCAACACGTTTAAACCCCTACAACACCTCAACCCGACGCTAGAGGGCGCACAACAGAGCTCAACGAAATGGACGATAAATGGAGAAGACTGATGAATAAATCGCACAGGAGTCTTGAGTCCCGAGACCATTTAAACCTCATTTAAACCTGTAGTGTTGCATGAATACGCCAACTGCAACACGTTTAAACCACTACAACACCTCAACACGTTTAAACCCCTGCACAACAAAGCTCGACGAAAGGGACGATAAATCGAGAAGACTGGTGAATAAATCGCACAGGAGTCTTGAGTCCCGAGACCACCAACTGCATTAACACCACGAAACCATGGACCAACACGTGTTGCATGAATACGCCAACTGCAACACGTTTAAACCCCTGCAACACCTCAACCCGACGCCAGCGGGCGCACAACAGAGCTCGACGAAAGGCACGATAAATGGACAAGACTGGTGAATAAATCGCACAGCAGTCTTCAGTCCCGAGACCATTTAAACCTCATTTAAACCGGCAAACGTCACCCTACAGCCGGGGCCTGGGGCAAACAGCCCCAGGCCAACGTCACTGCGTACGGATGAAACCACAACCACGTAAAATGAACTTTTAAAAAATCAAAAAATACAAATAAATATAAACTTTAACAAAAACTTTGCAATTTCATATCCGCGATTTTTGCCACCCCAACTAATACCACCCGACTCAAAACTATATGTCGGGGACATAATAATTCTTAATATAATATATTTTTAATTATAATTTATGAATACTCAGATGGGGTGATTGGTAGTTTTAATTGTCGTCACGACAACAACAAGAGTCATTGGAATGACAAAGACAATTGAATGGCAATTGGGATGTATCGGGATTCAACAGGTGGACACATGAGGAAGGTCTTGAATAGCCTCCAGCTAGAACTCATAGGCTGGAATACCCTCGCATGTGCGAACTGGTAGAAGGTACTAGGTAAGTTTAATGTTCCAATTGTGCAAGATTTGGCCCTGGATAACAATCATGGATGTCAGCAAGTGGAGCACTACCTTGGTGGTTCAGCGATGGGAATATAGCGCTAGTGGAAACTCCTTTATTCCGGTATTATGGTTGGCAGTGAAGAAAAGTGATGTGTGGTAGTTTTGCGCGCAGGGAATTGGTTTTAGTATGCAGGTCGCATGGTTCATGAGTGACTCAACACATCCACTCGATGAGGAAAGAACTACTATGCATGCAACTTCAATATGGAAGGAATTTGACTCACTCAACATATAGGTAACATTATACAGGGGTTCTATGATGTGAAAAATGAGGTGACAATCATTGGAAAAGATAGGCAAACCTGCATGCAGGTTTGGTGTACAAAGATCCGTTAATTCTGAAATGGTGTGAATGAGTGGCTCACATTCTAAATGTTCGCCTACCCATATTCACAACCAGAATGAAGCCAAATACTACCATTCTCTCACTGGAAGGCCATGTTGGTTCAACTTCAACGGGAATTCCAGAGAATGTTTCAAGGCATATTGTTGATACATTTGGGAATGTGGACTCTTCTCTAGGTGTGCCTCCAATGTTGACGTTTCTCCAGGTGTAGCATCGGGCCGACATTCACTCATGGATAACCATGTTGAATTGGCTAGTGAGGCCATGCAGAATTGGCTATTAATGAATGATACATTCACATTCTAGAGGTGAATGGCCCAGACAATGGCAGAGAATCTCCTAGTCATATGGTGTGGAGATGGTCCCTAGGGTGCTCTCATATTGCCTACTCCCATAATAGAGTGATATATTCTATATTAAAGTGTTTGACTTGTTTATTTTATTAGGGGCTTTCATCCCCTTATGAAATATATAAGTCTAGCCTAATGTTGAAATTGACATAATCACTAAAAAGTGTCTAGGACTTCTTAGTGTGGATTAAGTCAACATTAGGGCTCTATGTGGTGAATAGATGAGCATGCGATGAAGTATAACATCATCACAATGGACAACCTTTCCTCAGAATATGGAAAATCCAATAATAAAGTGGTCAACTAATGAATAATAATCAAAGTGGTCAAACTAGTAAGTCGACCCTAACAAGAAAGACAAGTCGGCCCCTAAGTGAAATTAGGGTGATCTAAAGGTTATAAATAAAGTACTCCAACAGTTCATTTCTATCATCAAGTTTTCTCTCTCCCCACAAGTGTGCATCATTAGCTGGGTTGAAGTGAAGATTCATGAAGCAATTATTGAAGACTCTTATCTCTCTTATCTCTTTCTTGGGTTCATCATTCTCTCTCTTGAAGACTCGTACCATCTCTGTGATTGCTTTGTGATGCACTGCAACTAGGTTTTCTACCATGTGATTGTCAAACCCTTGTGAACTAGGGTTCTTCTATTGTTGTTATTGTACTCTTATTATTGGAAATATTCTTCTTAAGAAAGGTTGTTTGGTTTTCTCCCGAGTCGGGTTTCCTAGGGTAAAACTTTATGTCTATTGTGCATAGTGTTGGGAATAAGGTTTTGTGTTTTGCAAACCGGTTTTGTGTTTTGCAAACCAGTTTTGTGTTGTTGTGAATAGAGGTTTCCCGGAAAAGTAGATAAAGGAAAGCGCGCCTGTAAATAGTGGAAAGGATAGTGGTTGATTAAGTCAACCAACAAATTGGTTAAGTAAGTTAGGAAGTTAGTTAGATTTTGGGTCCACTTAGTGGGCCACGGGGCTATATTGAAGAGTATAAATATGTAATGGGATGGGTATAATAGGTTGTTGACGAATTGAGAAAGGAATGTGACGAAGAATTAGAGCATACCATGTATTATTTTGTATGACTAGAGATTCTTTTGTAAAAGAGAGATGGATTTGCAGGTTGTGTGCGCAGATCTACTAGAACATGAAATGCTTTCAATAGTGGGATCTATGAATAAAAGAAGGGTCTCCATGGTTTTCTTTCATTTGGGTTTCCACGTTAAAATCTATGGTGTCCTGTGTATGTGAATGCTATGAATGTGCTTGATTTTGTTGATTATGAAATGTTGATTAATAACAAATGCTTATTGTAATGGGACATGAATGTTATATGTTATGTTATACTACACAGTTGATTTATGCATGACAATGGTTTTGTGGATTAATAGATATGTGTCGAATTTCAGTTAATGTATATTGTGCTGAAAAAAAGCCGATCCCCTTCACCGCTGCAGAAGCTTGGCTCTTGCATCTCCCATAGGTGATTCGGGTGAGATGTTGTTTACACCCAGGCAATCCCGAAAGGGCTAGTATCTTGGAGTTTGTTGGTTTGTGTCGTAGTGAATCTAGGTATGTCTATAACTGACGCAACAAATGTTTCCATTGCTAGGACCGAGATATGCTATTGAAGGGGATGTGGTATCCGAATAAGGAATGAATTGTGGAATGGATAGAAAAGAAGGAGCGAGAGTTTTCCGAAGAACATAATAGGAATCCCAAGATCAGCTTGCAAGAATGGTTGGGAAGGTATGTTTTCTTAGATATACATGAAGTTTTCTTTTCTGAGTTCCAGATATTATTATTTGAATGGTTGTCAAAGTTAACAGAGCAGAATATATGCTTCCAGGGAGGAGAACCAACGGTTTGGAATTCTGAGTTAATCTGAAGGTTTATAGGTATTAATAATAATATTTCTCATGTTGTTGATTACTGGCTTGATAGTATACTTTGGGGTTATGTCACTGAGTTTTTTGTAGAAACTTTAAAGTCTTATAGCACAATTGGAAGAGACTTTTTCAAAGAAGCGCGAGATAGGTATTTGAAATCTATGCATTTGTGGATCAAGATGTTACTTTGTGAAAAGGGTATTATGAGAATGGAAACAGAGGATTGAGGAGAGTCGCACATTGGGAATTGGGTATCGACTAGAGGAAGGTCTAAGAATATGTTGGATAAGAGTGATCTAAAATGTTGAGGGGAGAAGAGAGTGAAACAAATGAGGAGTACAGATGTTTGTGAAGTCAAGCAAGGTTTCAACACTGTAAAAGGAGAAGGACTGCAATAGGGAGAAAGGAGGTTCACAATGTGATCGAATATTGTGACTACATCATTGTACCACAACTCAGGGAAGAGTCAATTAGTACAGAAGTAGGAGAAGAGGAGGAATATCAACTGAGATCAGAGGAAGAACCAGTTGAATCGTCTCAAGATAGACGCTGTGACATACCCACAACCCTGTGTGCATCTCTTGAAATTGAGGTAAGTACTTATATCCCATCATATCTTGTAATAACAACTAATAATTCACGAAGTAGTCAGATAGAATTTCAGCTAGTCAAGGTCATAGTTCAACAAACCAAAGTAATGGGAATATTGGCCCTATAGTTCATAATCCATCGGTACCTCCGCAACAGAAGATGGTAGGAGATGATATGAAATTGCCACTTTTCCATGGGAATGTATCCAAGGATCTGAAGCAGCATTGGTTTCTTTAAGAAGTTGTGTGGAGTGTTAAACAAATACAAGATGATGATGTAAAGAAAGCATAGTTGATCACTACCATCTCGGGATCATGCGCTAAATTGGTTTATGAAGTTTTCCATTGTACCTCAAGGAGCTCCACATAAAATTTTGGATGAGATTAAAACTATGTTGGAATTTGAGTTCAGTAAGCCTAAATCTAAGTCATAGTGTATTATTGAGCTCAAGGAAATTAAGAAACTGCCAAGCGAGTCTGTATAGGACTTTGACCAGTGATTTAAGACTTTAATGGATATGTCAAGCTTTCAGATTCTGGATGCTCAACACAAAGAGTGGTTTATATCCGCATTGTTGCCACATATTCGACTTCCATTGATGCAATAGAAGGTTGTGTCACAGTCTGAAGCTCTCGAGATTGCAATGAAACTAGAGGCATCACCAGTAGGGGAGAATAGTATAGGGATTGGTCAGATTCAAACACAGTTGGCGAATTTGTCAATTCAGATTTAGGATATTAAGAAAGGGAATGAACAATGTGAGGAAGTCTGGTGTATCAAGTGTAAATCAAAAGGCCATCATAAGGATCAATGTTTGGGGTTTCAAGAATATTTAGAAACGGGGATTCCAAGTCCTTTGAATCATGGAGCTGGACCATGGTGTGAAGTTTGTAGGACTAGAGGACATCGACCAAAAGAATGTTATTTGCTACAAAAGTATGTGCCAACTCCTCGAAATCTATTCTGCAAATTTTTCAAGTCTATATCCATGATGAAAAATATTGTCGAGCATATGATTTGTTATCCGAACATACAACTGATGCATATAGAATGAAAGATGAAGAACAAGGCGAAGGAAGCAATACACATTTCCATAGCCAAAGAGGAGGGTATAATCAAGGAAGGGGTGGATTCTGAGGACGTGGAGGGGGAGGATTTGGTAGAGGAAGAGGAAAAATAATATGTTACAATTGTGGACAATCAGGACATTTAGCAAGGGATTGTTTGAACCCTTGTTCGACATGTACATATTGCAGAGCTTTAAATCATACTATTGAATATTGTCCGCAGCTGATAGCAAAATGGCGGGCTAAGGGAAATCAAAATCAGAACCAGAATGTCCAAAATATTTCTGTAGAAAGGCAGGAGGATCATCCTACCATAGCAGTAGTGACACATGGTGGGGCCGCGGTGGTAAGTGATATTGAAGGACCAGGAAATGAGTGAGAACATTGGGTAAGGAAAGCAAGTAAATGACGACCAACATTTAACCCTCGGAAGGAAAAGGAGATTTATGTTGAAACTAGGAAGGAGTTTATTGTGACAGACCGGGGTGAATTTGCTTCAACAACTCAATCAATTTATGACACAACTCTAGTATATGACATGCCTTTGATTTATGATTGGACGGTTCCAAAGAAGACATCGGGAAAGGTAAGTCCCTTAAAGAATTTTTTGCAAAGCTATTTAGATATGCTAAAAGTTGAAAAAGTCATAAAAGAGCTTTGCCATATACTTGAACAATGTGACCAAGGGGTGGTAGAACCTATTGAGGAAAGAACCGTAAATCATATGAAACAAAAAAAAGAGGACAAGTAGAGAGCTGCGACTTAGTGCACAGATTGGAGACCATGACATAGATTTTATTATTCCAGATCTGGGGTCTGATGTTAACGTACTTACCAAACAAACGTGGGAAAACATGCGAAATCCTAAGCTTGTATGGTCACCAGTATAGCTAATACTCGCAAATCAACAGAAAGTGGTTTCATTTGGTAGATTGGTAGGGGTACATGTTGAGGTTGAGGGACTGTGCAGTTTTGCATATTTTGAGGTTATTGAAATCATAGATGATACCAACCCTTATCCAGCTTTACCTAGAATAGACTGGGATATGGATAATCAAGCTATTATTAATCTAAAGAAGAGACTGATGACATTTGAAGGAGGAAAAATTTGTGTTATTGCAACGTTGGACCCATTGGAAGGACAAAGGTATGTTGAACCTATTAAAGAAGAAATGACGCTCAGGAATTGGAAAATATCTAAACGGTGACTTAAAGGACGGATGATTACATCAAACCTACAATAGATGGAAACCTGAGTTGGCAAAGGATTAGTTCGTGTGCATCAAATTCCAATGAAGGGTTAGAGAATTGGTAAACTTTCCTGCACCAGGTATCTATGGGAATATGCACCCATATCATGAGGTCACTGTGCTAGATTGGAAAAGAGGTATGCAACCCACTTGTGTATGATGGAGTAACAAATTTAGAATCTTTTATTGTTGAATTTGAGATGTATGTTTCGGAGCCACAGAGAATCTTGGCATTAGATATAGCCTTGAAGGCTACCCCAGCAAGGTGGTGGAATACTCATAAGGAGAATATAGGGGCCTGGTCGCAGTGCAAAACATTGTTAGCCATAAGATTTGGTGAGGAACTTAATCACTGTAGTGTAAAATATAATGGATTGACTAATCCAATAGACCACATAGAGATATGTACGACAACATTGGGTTCTATACCTAATATTGAGTGGGTCCACATGTTTATCCATACATTAGATACAATTCCAAGAAATTGGTGTTTGGAATTGGAACTACGGAGTGGGACAGCGGATTGGGAAGAGATGACTATATATTTTAATAAAACCTTTAGTTTTGAGGATGAAAACCTGACTGTCAATACATCTTTACAGGTTGTTAAATAGAAAATATTTGAAGAAGTACTATTACCCATATATAACCAGCCAGACTAGGCTGCGATATTAGACCAAGATCATGAATGCTATAACATTACTAAAGAATAAAATGACCCGAGGAACCTACATATTCCAGAAATTGAAGGGAACCGTGACATAGGGGGTCCTAAGATAGACTTTCATAAGTTTTTACAGTCGTTGAAAAATAGGAAAGTGAATATTGGTTCTAAAGAAAATCCTAAATTTGCTAACATAAGGGATTACTAGGATGATGAAACAGTTGGGAAAGTTACGGATTTGTTGCATGAATATCAAGATTTATTGCCAACCAAGTTTTCAGAAATGAAGGGTATCATAGGTGAATTGGGAGAGATAAAAATCCCTTTGAAACCTGGAGTGAAACCTATCAAGCAAAAACCTTATAGTTTGAACCCGAGATACAAAGAAAAAATAAAAGTGGAAATTGCAAGAATGTTGGATGTTGGTATAATAGAACCCATTGACGAGTCAGAGTGGATTAGTCCGATGGTGGTTCAAGATTGTTTACACGATCCTTTCCCCACCCTTTTTACAAACGAGGTCTTATAAAATGTTAGAGTACAGGAGGCCTACTCATTTACTGATTGTTTTTCTGGTTATCATCATATTAAGATCATTAAGGAGGATCAACATAAGACTACATTTTCTACAGAATGGGGATGTTAGAAATACGCAATGGTTCCATTTGGATTGCAGAATGCCCCTGCTATCTTCTCCAGGGTTGTCTTCGCAGCTTTTAAGGGGTTCATCCATAAGATTTTACATGTATACTTTGATGACTGGACGGTTTTTAATTTGTTGAGAAATCATATTGAGAACTTGAGGTTAATGTTGGATTGTTGTACACATTACCATATTTCCTTGAATTGAAAGAAATGTATCTTATGTGCTCCTTTTGGTATATTATTGGAACATGTAGTGTGTAAGCAGGGTCTCTTGATGGATCCTGCAAAGATTGTTATTATTGTATATCTACAGCCACCAGCTTCAGTGTGACAGCTCAGAACAACACTGGGACATATAGGATATTACGGAAAAATCATTAAGGGTTATGCTCAAATCAATGCTCCTATGGAAAAATTGCTAAAACAATATGCTAAATTTTAGTGGAAGGAGGAATGCTAGAAAATTTTGGACACACTAAAGAAAAAGATGGTAACTGCGCCAATTTCGGTTTTCCCAATTGGAAGAAATAATTCATGTTCATGTTGACTCCTCATCCATAGCTTTGGGTGCGGCCTTAGCACAACCAGGAGACAGAGATATTGATCACAACATTGCTTTTACTACCAGGAAACTATCAACAATAGAGATGAATTATACTACAATAGAAACAGAGGGGTGTTGGAATATTCTAACCATCTCATCATGGTTTTGCATGCATGCATTCCATGCAGCACTCCATGCATCCATGCATTGGTAGTTGAGTATCCTAGCACCTAGTCCTCAATTTAGGCCCCTTAGAGCTTAAATTTGGTCATCATTAGCCTTCTTATCCACTCAGAGTGCCTTGGTCACATCACTAAAGTCCAAAGGCACCCTCATGCATGATTTTAGGAGTTATCATAGTCAATTCCATGATTTAGGGCACCTTGTCCCATTTATTGACTAGTTAACTTGTTGTTACACCTAGTTTCACTACTATTGAATGTAGGAGCGCCTATTTTGACCACTACAAGTAAGTATTGGGCCTCCTTGAGTCTCATCTCCTAATATCTAGCCCCAATGACTCATTTATGTGCAAATCCACCCCAGTGGACTATTCATTCAACATCAGTGGCCACTAGACCTTATGGGAGATGGTTTCAATGCAAACTAAGCCTGTCACATGTGTGGATTCCAATTGCGTCTTTGGGCTCATGAATTTATCCTTTGGAGATGTATTATTTATGTACACATTTTACTGAATAATAGAGGTAATGGACATTTTTCTAATTTTTCTTCATTCTCTTGTGTTGTAACACAATTTTTTCTTCTCTATTTTTCCTGCTCAATTCTTTGGATCTATGTTAGACTTAGTGTGAATTTTATCTTTGTCTCTAGATCTATGTGACAATCTCACAAAATATCACATGGTATCATAGCTTTGTTGAGAAAAGTAATCTTCCGGAGAGTTTTTCAGATCTTGTTTGTGTAGGTATTCTACAACAGCTTCCATGAATCTGAAAGTAGTTCTTCCTCTCTCTCCATTCAACTATGATGAGTGGAAACCAAAGATGATAGTATATCTATAGAGACAAGGTCTTTTTGAGATGTGCATTGGTGTTATGAGATATTTTTCTTCCTATTAAGGGGAGAATGATTGGCTAAATGACTGTGACAGAGCCTTTGGAGAAATGTGTATTGATATGTCTACTAGTGTGCGCTACCTCATTGATATTGTTGAATATCCAAGTGATCTCTGGACCAATTTGGATAGAGAATTTGGAAAGTAGAAGGAAGAGGATCATGCTATCCATTTGGAGAACATGCCCCGTGATACCTCCTCAAATTTTCTCTCTAATTATGTCTCGGCATCAAGCATATCACATGATGAAGTTGTTCAATATGAAGAAGAAGCTGTAGATTCAACACATGAAGTTCTTGTTGAATACATTCCTTCCTCTATTTCTCTAGAAGTTGAAGATAGTTTTGAATTGTCCCCTTCCCATGTAGTTGATGCAGATGAAAGTGATACAACTAATGAAGTTGATCCTTTTGGAGATATTATCCATTCCTCACTCATGCTCTCAATGTCTTCTATTTCGAATTCTGACCAAGATATTTGAGTTACTACTCTAGAAGTTGAAGAGAGTTTCGAATTCTCTACTTCCCATGAGCTTACTGATGTGCAGAATGATGATCTACTGAATTTTTTGGAGTTTAAATCAGAGTTTGGAGGTAATGCATTCGCCCTCCTTTATCACATGCTTCCTAAGAACTTCTATTTGATCATTGGCACATGTTCTCAGAGTTTCATTGAACATGGAGGACACTACCATTCGCTTGGGTTCAAGTCTTAGGCATGTTTTGATTATTTTGGTTTTAATCTCACCCCTGCTAGTTCAAAGGAGATCACAAGGAACCATCTATCAATTCTTGGTGCTGATTTAACATCCACTGATCAGAAGTTCAAGTTTCAAGAGAAATTAGATATGATTAGAGTTGATCCTACGTTGGGTTTTTTGAAGTTCAAGTTCCAGAATGGTCTACATATTCATGGATTTGTTCTGATCAATTTTGGTCGAAATAGAAAGTTCAGAGGGCCTCCATATTCGCTTACATCCACTGAAGGAGAATACAAGCACATGTTTTTGGAGCATGATCCACTTCTTCCCAAGAGGAAAATACCTCCAGACATATGATCAAGCATCACACCTACTTGAGTTTGGAGCAAGCAATTTTTGGTGTGTTTCATGTCCATCTTGAGGGGGGGTTTGTTCCCACGGGTTTTTCCCTCTTTCCTCACTTAAATGGACTAATAAATTTGTAAAGGGTGACCTTTGGTCTCAATTACCAGGGCCCTATTTTTGATCTTTCCTCACATAGTCAGGATTAGGGGGGGTGTTGGAATATTCTAACTGTCTCATCTTGGTTTTGCATGCATGCATGCATTCCATGCAACACTCCATGCATCCATGCATTGGTAGTTGAGTCTCCTAGCACCTAGTCCTTAATTTAGGCCCCCTGGAGCTTGACTTTGGTCATAATTATCCTTCTTATCCACTCAGAGCACTTTGGTTACGTAATTGAAGTCCAAAGGCGCCCTCATGCATGATTTTAGGATTTAGGACAATCAATTCCATGATTTAGGGATCCTTGTCCCCTTGATTGACTAGTTAATTGACGGTTACACCTAGTTTCACTGCTACTGAGTGTAGGAGCACCTATTTTGACCACTACAAGTTATTATTGCGGCTCCTTGGAGTCTCATCCCCTAATATCTAGCCCCAATGACTCGTTTATGTGCCAATCCACCCCAATGGACTAGTCATTCATTGTCGGTGGCCACTAGACCATATCGAGAGATGGTTTCAATGCAAACTAAGTCAGCCACATGTGTGGATTCCAACTACCTCTTTGGGCTCACGAATTTCTCCTTTGGAGATGTATTATTTATGTACACATTTTACTGAATAATAGAGGTAATGGATTTTTTTCCAATTGTTCTTCACTCTCTTATGTTGTAACACAGTTTTTTCTTCTCTATTTTTCTTGCTCAATTCTTTTGATCTCTATCAGACTCGGTGTGAATTTTATCTTTGTCTGTAGATCTCTGTGAGAATCTCACAAAATATCACAAGGGATGGATATGGTTTATGCACTTCAAAATTTTAGGCATTATCTATTGGGATTCCATTTTAAGATGTATATTGATCAGTCTGCCTTGAGGTATCTAATCAATAAGCCAATGTTGGGGAGGGGATCTGTAGGTGGTTATTATTGTTCCAAGAATATGATTTTGAAATTATGGTAAAACTAGGGAATCTCAACGCAGGTCCCAATCACTTTTCAAGGTTGGAAATAGGGGAAGAGCCCGGGAGCTTAGATGATAATTTACCTAATGCACAACATTTTCGATCAGGATGGTAGATAATTATTTTTAGGATATTGTTCAATTTTTTAGTACAGGTATGGAACCAAAATATTATATGGTACAACAAAATAACTAGTTGGTTTTGAAAGCAACAGACTTTCAGCTGATAGTGAGACAATTATACAAGTTGGGTCCGGATGAAATTTTAAGGCATTGTGTGTTCGAACATGAGATACCAATAATTTTGGCAGAATCCCATAGTGATGTTGTCGGGGGACATTATGCTAGTAAGGATACTGCACATAAAGTATTAAGAGCAGGACTTTGATGGCCTACATTAATAAAGATGCAAAATAATACTGCAGGCCTTGCGATGTATGTCAAAGAGTAGGGAAGCCTTCAATATGCGATGAAATGCCATTAGCACCTGAGATAACTTTACAAGCATTTGATAAATGGGTTGTTGATTTCGTTGGAACTATTAAACCACCTGCGAAAAGAACAAGAGATAGATATATTATTACTGTGATAGATTACTTGACCAAGTGTGCGAAGGCACAACCAACAATGGATTGTAGCACAACAACTGTTGCGAAGTTTTTATTTGAGAATGTGGTTACCAGATTTGTTTTCCGCGGATTTTAATGAGTGATCAAGAATCTCATTTTCTCAACAAGACCATTGAAGCGATAATAGAAGAATTTTAGATTTACCACCAGCAAAGTAAGCCATATCATCCTCAAGCCAACGGGACCGTTGAAGTGTTTAATAAGATTTTGGAGAATGCCTTGACCAAAATATGCAATGTGAACCGTGGTGACTAGGACTTGAGAATCCCA
Organism: Larix kaempferi; assembly: GCA_027924585.1. NCBI lineage: Eukaryota > Viridiplantae > Streptophyta > Pinopsida > Pinales > Pinaceae > Larix > Larix kaempferi. The sequence goes on from BSBM01000835.1 coordinate 6,579,708, forward strand.
ACGGTCTTATGGGCTTACATAAAAACTTATAAGAATTTGACTAGTTATACACCATTCGGGTTGGCATATGGTCAGGAGATTGTCATGCTTATGAATATATTGTTCCAAGTCTAAGGATTTCTACATTTACAGAAATGGTAGACACTAGAGCATTAGAAGAAATGTTGTCGCAGTTACTGGAATTAGAAGAAGATAAATCAATTCCAGGTTTTCACCAGCAAGTACAAAAAGCATGAGAAAAGGCTTGACATGATCTCCATATAAAGCAGAAGAAATTCCAAGTTGGAGACTTAGTACTTCTCTATGACAGTAAATTTCTTAAACATCCTGGTAAGTTTAGGATGCATTAGTTAGGACCTTATGTGATTAAGAATGTAACTTAAGGAGGTGTTGTGCAATTATAGAAGTTAAATGGGGAATTCATGGATGGGTTAATTAATGGGAGTTGGCTAAAACTCTACAGGGATAGCCGCACTCCCCCTCAACACGCATAAACATAACTGTGACGTCTAGGTGCTATGTGTAGTTGAAATGAGCACTAGACGATAAAAAAGAATCTGCACAAACAAGTAACTATATGTCGAAGTGTCTTTTACTTAGGTAAATATTGAGGTGATTTTGGTTTGTATATATTTCAAAAAAAATGCACAAAGTGTGTCTAAATCCATGAAGTGGTGCATTAATGACAAAAAGGTGCACTAAATACAAGACACGGAGGCGATGTGAAAGGACTCCATAATCATTAAAGGGAATAAATGTCAAATTAGTTAAATCCTGAGGAAGGATTTGATCAGGTAGTTCCATTTTAGAATTAATGTGGTGAAAAGGCAAGGTGGCCAAACTTTAAATTGGTTGCAGTACAAGAAATGAAGTCATTTCGAACTTAAGCTAAGAACGGAATCTAAGAGCTAGTGTGTCGTGAGTGACTGTGATTGAGTATGCCTGAGAAGTCACTTGAATACATTGTTAAAGAATTCATGGTGACCATAATTCCACAAATCCAAGTAGAACCAAAGGTCATGATAACATAACCGCCATTGGTGACACCCACAGTGACAAAAAGGTCGTCAATGCAAGGAAGGAAGAAACCGCAAACAATGAATATTGAAGCACACACGAAGGAGAAGCATGATGTAGAGGCATCGACATCTAATCTACTATCAGTATTGCCCCCATATGTTCCACTTAGGTAGACGAATGCTAAACCAATTAGATTAATTAAGGATGCAAAATATACTTTGCAGACGTCAACCATCCCGAAGGGTGTACTGATGGAATGAGGTATGCTAGGTAAAGTTCCAAATCTTAAATATGTTGATCATGATTTTGCTGATAGTTTGAAATTCCCAGAGTTCGCCATAGATACTTATCTGAAGAGAGTGCAAAGTTAAGACTTCATGGCTTGTACCCTGGAACCACTGCTGTGGGCTCGAGGATTAGAAAAGTTCGACATTCTGGCGCTCTCAGAAATTCCACATTTTGAACGCACTACCGAAGTTAACATATGCGTGAAGAAGCTCTTATTGTGTGTGCATGGAGGATTTTTGTGGCTAGACTGGAAGATATCACTAGATATAGACTTGATATCGTAGATTACAGGATTTCCAACAATAGTACCAGATCTAGTGAGCTATTTTGTAGGAAAAGAAAAGGACGAGGAAATTGATGATAGAGTAAAAGACAAGTATGGCTTGGAAAATAGTACTAGGGGCTACAACATAGGATCAATTGAGAAATAGGTGGTAATATTTGCAAGTCAGGCATTGGAAAATAATCTTATGAGGAAATCCCAACAAAATCAGGTTCCTACACCAATCATTTCATTGGCAGAGCAATGTGTCGAAGGTGTTCAGTTCAACTGGACCATGTTTTTGTTGAATAAATTCTTAGTTGATTGTCTCGATGCACAGGAAAAAGGCAATCCCTTTCATTACTCTTGGATGATAATTTTAATTGCGTTAATCGCTTGGAATGAGTTGGAAGGTTCACAGTTTGTCACGTCAGTGGGGCATTGCTTAGAAATGATGTATGCATCCCTGTGGTTTAGTAACAATGGACATCGACAAAGGGACAATAATATTTCATTTTTTGTGTATAAGGAAGGCATCCAACACAGCATCAGGCGGACCCCTGGTATGAAGCCTGATGTTGTCAAGAAGTTTAAGCATATTTTTTGTAAATTTAGTCACAGCAGATCTAATGAACAAGTAAATCAATCACAACAGATGAATATAGAAAATATGGTGTAAAACTGTGCAAAACATGCAGCAGTGCTCAATATCCCAGTAAGGGTGAATGATTACAATAGAATACAGTAACAATGACAGAGCAATTCGAATTGCCTAAGGAGGTCATTCAAATCACTGAATGGAGTATCTTGACTCCAACTAGGAGTCCTCATCATCAATCAGTCGTGGTCATCAATGCACAAGAACCAGTCATCCAGGTGTCAATTTGAGTCTAACTGAGTGTAACATGTGTAACTGAAGTGTGTAGCACTGATATAGGGAAGTGGGCTCAGTGGAGGGCACATGGGAGGCTAACTGAAGTCAGAACAAGTCATCTAGTCAAACTGGAGGTCCAACGGAAGTGAAACAGTCAGTCGGGAGTGAAACTAGCCTCAAATAAGGGAGAATCAGAGCTAACTGAGTGTAACTGAAGTGGAACTGCAGTGATAGGTGAAGAAGTGCGCCCTTCTATGGCAGTAGGTGAGAAGTGGGCACCTTCCTGAATAGGAGGGATAAAACTCTGAAGTAAGTGGCTCCCGGGTGCTAGAATAAGGTGGCTAAGGTGCTGGAGGCATCAACCTGGTGACTAGGATGCATGCAAAGTACATGCAAACCCTAATTGCATGCAAGATCCTGAAAAAGATGATGTGGATATCCGAACACCCCCCCTCAAGCTAGACTATGATGTGAAAAAAATAATGTGGGGCCCTGGTAACTAATACCAAAGGTCACCACAATACAATAATCCAAAAAATGCTGAAAATAAACTAAGTGAGGAAAGAGGGAAAACCCAGTGGGAAGAAATCCCCCCCTCAAGCTAAAGCATAATAATGGATCAATCTGTCTCCATCATGATGGAACTCACCCCCAACAGTGAACGGAGGTAAGAGAACATCTTCTCAGTGAAGCTCTTGGTGAAGATGTCTGCAATTTGCTCATCAGTAGGGCAATATTGCAGAATGATGGTGCGATCATGTACCAACTGTCGAATGTAATGCATATGAATCTCAATGTGTTTGGTCCTCTGCCGCTAAACTGGATCTGTGGAGATCTTGATAGCACTTTGATTGTCACAAAATAGAACAGTCGAAGTAGTGCCACCAAAACCAAACTCGGAAATAATACCCTGCAACCAAACTACCTGAATGCAGGCATTGACTGCCCCTCGATACTCTGCCTCTACTGAAGAAAATGTAATGGCTGCTTGCTTTTTGCTGGACCAGAAAATAACACCATGACCAATCATGAAAACATAACCGGAAGTGGACTTCCGATCAATGCTATCACCTGCCTAATCTGAATCAGTAAAACCAATGAAATCAAGCTCAAAATCTGCAGCATAATGTATGCCAAAATGTTTCGTACCTTGCACATATTGCAAGATCCGCTTGGCTGCCCGCCAATGAAGCTCATGGGGCTGCTACATATACCTTGACACGGCACTCACGGCATATGAAATATCAGGCCTTAAGTGTGTCAAATAAAGTAGTGAACCAATCAACTGTCGATACATACTGCAATCTGCAAGCGGTGTAGAATCTCCCTCCTCAAGACTGATTCCTGAGAGGAATGGAAATGGGGATGCCTTACATTCAACCATATTAAACTTCAATAACAGGTCGAAAGCATATTTTTGCTGAGATATAGTGATCCCATCAAAATTTTGAGCTATCTCCAAGCCCAAAAAGTGACTCAGCAAGCCCAAATCGCTCATGTCAAAAGCTAGATTTAAGGCAGTTTTTAGCTTGTTTATTGAAGTAAGAGTGCTACCAGTAATGAGAAGATCATCAACATAAAGTACAATAACCAACAAATTACCTTTAACTCGCTGAAGATACACATTCGAATCAGATTTGCATCTTTGGAAATTCTGAGAAAGAAGGAAGGAGTCCATCTTTGCGTACCAAGCTCTTGGGGCCTGTTTTAACCCATACAAAGATTTCTTCAATCTGCAAACTAATGATGGATCTTATGTGTAGCCCTCTGGCTACTGCATATATACCTCTTCAGCAAGGTATCCATGTAGAAATGCACTCTTCACATCCATGTGGTGCACTTCCCAATGCTTGGATGCAGAAATAGCCAAAACAAGGCGGATGGAATCCATCTTTGCAACTGGTGCAAAGGTCTCAGTGTAGTCCACTCCTTGGACTTGGGAGAAACCTTTTGCCACCAACCTTGCTTTGTATTTGCTGATAGAGCCATCAGTAGCAACTTTCGTTCGGTAGACCCATTTACACTAAACTAGCTCCCATGTATTGTTCTTTTGAAGAGAACTGTACTCTTCATCCATGGCACTTTGCCATCTCGGATCTCGATGGGCAGAATAGTATGATGTGGGATCTGAACCAGCCATCAAATAAAAAATCTCAGGAATTAATGGATCAGAAATAGAAAGAGCCATACTTTCTCTTTGAAATTCTGCTCTTGTTCGTCTCAGATCAACAGGATTTCCAAGGTTCGAACCAGCAGATTGGAGAGTGTTTTGGGCCCACTTTGGTAACTGAGGAGGATCATAATGGTCGGATTCCGAACCTGATATGTCATGATCATCATGTGCTGCTAAAATATTAGAAATATCAGAACTCATACCTTCATTATCGCTGCACGGATCTTCTTCTGGTGAAGGCGGTGAATCGGCAGTCTCTTCCTCGACTAGTTGCAATTCTTGAAGTGGTTCTTCAAATTGCACACTACGCTCTATGAATATCTTTTTAGATCTGATATCCATGAGTTTATATGCTTTTGATTCTTCCCCATATCCTATCAGTATGCACTCAATACTTTGTGGATCCAAAGCTCGTCTCTTCTTGGAAGGAATTCTAGCCCATGTAGTAGAGCCAAAAACTCTCAAATTTGACACATCCGGTTTGTGACCAAAGAATGCTTCGAAAGGAGTCATACCTTTCATGGATGATGTGGAACACGGTTCTGTATGTATGCAGCAATATTGATTGCTTCAGCCCAAATATTTGCAGCCAAACCTTTTGATTCAATCATGCATGTAGCCATCTCTTTCAGTGACCGATTTTTCCTTTCCGCTACACCGTTCTGCTGGGGTGTGTAGGGAACTGTATGTTGGATCTGAATTCCGCTTTGGGCACAAAGTTGCAGCAACTCAGCCTTGATATATTATCCACCATTATCAGATCTAATATCTTTGATCTTGCTCTCAGTGGCGGTCTCAACAGAAGCCTTAAAATCCTTGAATTTTCCAAGCACTTCTGACTTATTTTTGAGAAAAAATACCCATGTAAAGCGGGAAAAATCATCAATAAATGTCAAAACATACCTTGAACCATTTAATGACGTATGGGGCAGCGAAACCACTGATATCAGAATGTATCAACCCCAAAACTGTAGAAGCTCTGCTAGCTTTGTCGCGGTCGAATCTGTGCTCGGGGTGCTTCCCAATAATGCAACCAGTGCATATTCCCTTCGAGGAACGGAGTTGTGGAAGACCATCTACCATGGAATTGTTTGATAGTAGCAGCAAATACTTATAATTAAGATGTCCAAATCTTTCATGCCAAAGCCTACTAACCTCATTACCATGTGTGCGAAGAGCAGTGGGCTTTGCAAGCGGAATAAAGTGTGAAAACTCATAGCATTTTGCAGTGTGGTTTTCCTTTCCGACTGCAACAAGTCTTCCACTTTTGATATCATAAATTTCAATTGTATTAGGGCTGAATGTAACTTGCTTCGGTTCACCAATGTGTGTCATTTGATACACAGAAAGAAGATTTGAAGCCAAGGAAGGCACATAGAGAACATTCTGAAAGCTTCCATGATCTACATGAATCGTACCTTTGCCCTTTGAAGAAATTTTTGAGTCGTCTCCAAAATGGATGGGGATGGAGCTGTTTGGATCGAATGAAGAAAAAGAATCAACATTTGCAGCCATATGATTTGATGCACCCGAATCTATCAAGAGAGTAGTGGGCTTTGAAACAGTTGCCATGAGTGCTTGTCCTCTTTCATGATCATCATTCCTATCCTTCTTCCTTGCACCGTTAGGAAGAGTTATGTTGTTCTTTTCCAAAAGGAGGGTCATTTTATCTATAGTCTTCTTCATACATGAACTTTCGGGATGAAAGCCACGATTGCAATAAGTACATTTAGATTTTTGGTTACCTTCTTTGCCCTTTTGCTTGAACTTTGAACTGGATGGTGCATCCGTCTGTTTGCCTTTCTCTCTTTGCTTGTGAGGTTCGAATTTGGGCTTCTCCTTCTTTTGATTTCCTTTACCATTCGAGATCTTGGGTCCTTGAATATATAGGGCTGAATCTTTGGAGGTTATGGATCCCATTTGAATCAACTTGTCATGCTCTTTTGTGACGGACTCAATGAAGGCATTCAAGGTAGGCATCTTCCAATTCGGGGTAGTTAGCCGACCGGAATTGAAAGTAGAGACAAATACCGAATAATCTTTACCAAGCTTGCTGAGAATGGAGAGGATCAATTGCTTATCCTCTTTGATAACTCCACTATTCTTCAACTGCATGTTCAAGTTCTTGAATTTTGTGAAGAATTCATTAATAGTCTTGAAATTCTCAGGACTAAGGGCAATCAATTCATTCTCTAATTGAAAAGCCCTAAGCTCGTCCTGCTTGCCAAATAGTGTTTCAAGTTGCTCCCATATAGCTTTTGGAGTCTTCAATCCGCTGAGATGGAAGTGAAGATCTTTGGAGATGGAGAGACAAAGAAGACCATAAGCTTCATCAAGCTTGTTGTATTGTTTGGTTCTATCTGACAAGGTGTTTGGCTCCAATTCAAGACCAAGAGTGACTCGGTAGTAACCTTTTGAACGTAATATGATCTCCATATCATCTTTCCAAACAAAATAATTGAATGGGGTGAGGTAGGCTTTGAAGAAGAGTATTCCATTGCTAGGAGCGAGTGCACATTGATGTAGAGAATCTTGCAAGGGTAGAGTAGCGAATGCAATTGATGGAGACAATAACCTGCAAATCACAATAAAACCAAGAACAATGAGGTCGAACAATCCACCCTTTTAGAGTTGCATCACACCTGGGATTGGAGATCAAACAATGTTGAATGGGTCCAATGTATCAGATCCAGGATTTATGTGGAAACTCAAGCTTCTGGAGTGGTATTGGAAGTATTTTCAAGCTTTGCATGCACAGGAGCGAATGCCCTTGAGATCTTTCATGCCAAAACTTTTTGTAATTTTTGAGCAATTCACTCAAATCTTCTTGTAGAAACACCTGTAGAAAAGAGATCTTGTCACTGCAATGGCTCTGATACCATGTAAAGTTAGTCACAGCAGATCTAATGAACAAGTAAATCAATCACAACAGATGAATATAGAAAATATGGTGTAAAGCTGTGCAAAACATGCAGCAGTGCTCAATATCCCAGTAAGGGTGAATGATTACAATAGAATACAGTAATAATGAAAGAGCAATTCGAATTGCCTAAGGAGGTCATTCAAATCACTGAATGGAGTAGCTTGACTCCAACTAGGAGTCCTCATCATCAATCAGTGGTGGTCATCAATGCACAAGAACCAATCATCCAGGTGTCAATCTGAGTCTAATTGAGTGTAACATGTGTAATTGAAGTGTGTAGCACTGATATAGGGAAGTGGGCTCAGTGGAGGGCGCATGGGAGGCTAACTAAAGTCAGAACAAGTCATCTAGTCAATCTGGAGGTCCAATGGAAGTGAAACAGTCAATCGGGAGTGAAACTAGCCTCAAATCAGGGAGAATCGGAGCTAACTGAATGTAACTGAAGTGGAATTGCAGTGGTAGGTGAAGAAGTGCACCCTTCTTTGGCAGTAGGTGAGAAGTGGGCGCCTTCCTGACTAGGAGGGATAAAACTCTAAAGTAAGTGGCTCCCTGGTGCTAGAATAAGGTGGCTAAGGTGCTAGAGGCATCAACCTGGTGACTGGGATACATGCAAAGTGCATGCAAACCCTAGAATTTGCATGCAACCCCTAATTGCATGCAAGATCCTGAAAAAGATGATGTGGATATCCGAACATTTTTCAGTTTAAAGCCAAACCCCAGTTCCTGTTTGTGCAAGCAAAGAGAGACCCTGATAAATAGTGGTTTCCTATGCCTTATAAATTAGGAGGAAGGCATTTCATGCATTATCCAGGATGGCCGCAAGAGTGGAAAGAACCAGTTCTAGATGAAGAACTGTCGTAGGATATGTCGCAGTCGGGTGAGAAACATAATGGTGGAGCTGGTCATGAACAAGATGGGCAAGTAGACAGATATTTTGGAGCACAATGTGAAGACAGGAAAGAATCCAGTGCGACACAAACTGACCCTATTATTGGAGAGAAAAGGAAATCTTCAGAAGTCCCTAAAGGAAAGAGAAAAAAAAATCCCAGAAGAATACAACAGACTTGTCCTTGATAGAGGATGATATTGACACATTGGCAGATAGGCTAAAAGGCACTACAACGGACGTATGCAGTAAGTAGAAGAAAAACTTTTAGAACTTTCTGAAGGAATTAGGTGTCAATTGGCAGAGTTGAAACAAGGTATTCCAGGCATAAAGAGTACACCCATCCATGCTAGAGTTGAGAAACAAGATCGAGTAGACAAGGAAACAGGCCAATGTCGCGGCCATCTTCGGTTGCGCAACAACGTGTTGTAAAGCTGCTACCTAGGGCATTAAATTTTGTTGTAGAAGAAGTGTAGAGTCATGTGCATGCTTTGAGTCAGGTTGAATTGAAGCTGACAAAATTACCTATGGAGATATTGCATGATCTACACCAGGGGATTGAAGAAGAAATAAAATCCCATGAAGAATGTAGCTATGCTGCAATGATATACACTTCAGAAGGAGAAGGATAAGGTTATCTAGCAGAAGGCACTCTTGATAAGAATCATGATTGTGACTTGCAGCGTAGTCCCAGAAATTGTTATGGATGAGCAAGCACCCATAAAATACCAAATGTTGGCTCTCAATGAAGTTATCAGAGGATTTAGGGGGGAAATAAGAGAGTTGCAGACACATCTAGTACCTAGTACCCCTCTAGAAGATCGGAAGCAAAGGACAGAAGTAGTGAATTCCAAAAAGAGAACATTAAGGCTCTAGAGGAAAAATATCCTAAGTTGTTTGATCAGATTTCACAAGCATGGGCTACGTTGATGGATGACAAAGAACTACATGTGTGATAGCGAAGTTGGAAGATGCACAATCCAGAGCCGTGACTCTAAAGGATATTGTCAAGACTTTACCACCACTGTAAAGAATGACCAAGGTTGTTGTGAGCAAAAGGCTATAGGCAAAAGTAAATCAACTAAGGGAGGAGTAGCAGCGCATGAGCCAAAGACACAAAACATTGCAGAATGAAGCTGTAAGAGTCACATAAATCATTGTACGTGGGTATACAGAGATATGGAAGATGACACATATGGCTGAAGCACGATTAAAAGTGGAAGTCACTACGCAGTTGGTAGAAGAGCTACGGGATCAGATTGATAAAGTCGAAGGGGAAGTTAAAGCGGACAATGAGATCTATGTTGATTTTTTGGCATCTTGGAAGTCACTATCGAAGAAAGTTTGAGTTACTCGGGACAAGAAACATGTGATTGTTGGGGTGATGTTGGGCCTAAGGTTCTGTGTTTTGTAAACTAGTTTTGTGCTGATGTGAACAGGGTTTGCATGTAAAAGTGGATAAAGGAAAGCACGCCCGCAAATAGTGGAAATGCAGTGGTTGATTGAGTCAACCAAGAAATTGGTTAAGTAAGTTAGGAAGTTAGTTAGATTTTGGGTCCACTTAGTGGGTTGTGGGGCTATACCGAATAGTATAAATATGTAATGGTTTGGGTAGAATAGGTTGTTGATGAATTGAGAAAGGAATGTGACGAAGAAGTAGAGGATCCCATGTATTGTTTTGTATGACTAGAGATTCTTTTGTAAAAGAGAGATGGATATGCAAGTTGTGTGGGAAGATATATAAGAACATGAAAAGCTTTCTATAGTGGGATCTATGAATAAAATAAGCATTTGCATGGTTTTCTCCTGTTTGGGTTTCCACATAAAATTTGTGGTGTTATATGTATGTGGATGTTATGAATGTGCTTGATTATGTTGGTTATGAAATGTTGATTAATAACAAATGCTTATTGTAATGGGACATGAATGTTATATGTTATGTTATAATGCACAGTCGATTCATGCATGATAATGGTTTTGTGGATTAATAGATCTATGTCAAATTTTGGTTAATGTATATTGTGTTAAAATATAGGATGATCCCCTTCACTGTTGTAGAAGCTTGGTTCTTGCAGCTCCCATAGGTGCTTCGGGTGAGACGTTGTCTACTCACAAGCAATGTCAAAAGGGCCAGTATCTTGGGGTTTGTTGGTTTGTGTCGTAGTGAATATGGGTATGTCTATAACTGAGCCAACACATAGTTCTCTTTAAATGATCCTTTTGTTTTTTTATGTAAATTTGAAATGATTATGCAATAATATTTGCGAGATGAAAAAAGATCTAAAAATAATAGTGCTAAGTTAAAAAATCAACATCCAATGTAGTTAAGCAAAGAGACTGAAGTGGAACCTCTAGAAGGTTCTCTCTCGCCGGAGTAGGGCACGAGACCTTCGGGTTTGACTTGATGTTCACCTGGCTTAGTTTTTCAATAGTCTTATGTTATTCATGTGGCTATGTCTATTTTTTTTTTGGTACAGTGCAATATGTTGATTATGTATGGTTTTGATTTCTCTAAAGAAAGCCCAAATGGGTTTCCCAAACTTATAAAAACTTCACAAATATGTATATTTTTTTAAGCTTAATATAAAGATCTAACTTACAAGTTTTCTTAATAATTTATTTAATGCTTTACTTAAAAATCTGTTTATTATATTTCTTAAATCTTCTTCTTATTTATACTCTTGACTTCTTTTCTCTTATTTCTATTTATATTTTTTATTGTTGTTATTTATATTTTCAAATATAATAAAAATACATATAAATTTTATATTGATATAGATATATATAATTGATTTATTATTGCAAAATATGTCAATTTCAATTTAATATATTTTTAATTAATTAAAATTTATAAAAATGTTTACTTATTTATATATACACATATTAAAGACCCGATCTACTATGTTTGCTTTGGGGCGGCGGCGATGGGGGTGGTGTCTTCTCGGCGGCGTTTCCCCTGCTTTCAGTTCGACGGCTCCCTACTTCTACAGCGGATGTGGCGGCGTTGGGGATGGCGTTTCTCGGCAGCTTTTCCCTGCACATGGTGGTAGCTGGCCAGTTCCCTTAGGTCAACGGCTCCCTCAAACTTGAAGCGTGTAACCCTGGTTCAACAGGTGTCAACGCGTTTTTTGGGTCTACTTGCTGCTTGGTACCTTGTTTCATGACCTTCTCACGACCTCTCTCTTTTTTCTTATTTTTTGCTCCTTCTTGAGCTGCTTTGTACTAACCTGTTCGAGCAGTATGTTACGGATGATGCACAGTTTGGCTGTAGTTGGTCTGAGAGATTTTTGTCTGTATATTTTTTTAAGATTCTGAGTTTCTCTCGGGAGAACTCGGATTAATGTTTTGGATAGACGCTCTATTTCTTCATGAAGTTGAAAAGCTATTTCTGGAAAAGATTCTAGAAGCCTTTCCACAATATGTAATTTGATTATACTTAATAAAATTAGGCTTTTTTCCTTGGAAAATATATATATATACACACACATATTAAAATTATTATTATATATTTGCTGGAGGTATAGTATGGCGAGAATACTAGGGTTTTCTGTCGTTTTTGCAGAAATTTTCGATTTTGATGGTTGATTGGGTGAATGGTGTGGCCTATGACGACTTGGAGTCAAGCCGTATTGGCCTAGTACCAGCCAAGATTTGATGGTCCCTACCTCATAAGGCTATACTTAGAGTTGAAGATGGCACTGATTTGATTTTTCCATATTTGGCGTGAAGAACTTTAGGGCTTGGTAATTTTTGGTACCTACCGACAGGTGTACATTCCCTGACGGCATGCCGAGGCTTGTCAGCGTGATATAATATCTCTTCCATATGGAAACTTCGGGTCATTTCCAAAACCTATCACCATTTTCTTCCCAGTCGATATTGGGGGTTTCACATGAACCTGCGGAGGGTTTGGCTGCCCCTCGACGAAAGTTGTGGGGACAGAAGGCCAAAACCAGAAGGCTGCTGAAGACATTTAAGGCTAGGTCAGAAATAGTGAGGTTTGATATTGATGAAGATCACAGTCTGGAAAAAATAAGGGTTTTTTCTGAGCGTGCACTGGTGGGCAGATTGGAGTTTGCAAAAGGTAATAAGCTGGAGTTGTCGGAGTGGGTAACAAAGTTTTGGGTACCACTAACCGGCATGGCCCCCCGCATCAACTTGCTCATGAATAGATGGATTTTATTTACATTTGCTGAAGCGGCACACCTTGAGAAGATCCTTTCCCGTTTCTGGGAATTCAAGCAGGGATCTCTATACCTTAAACGTTGGCATATACACTTCAATCCCTTACATGAATTTCAGCCGCTTCGACATCTCTGGATGATGGTACCTGGTCTACCCATTGAACTCTGGTCCGAGAAGATATTTATGGGTCTTGCAAATGCGGTTGGTAAATTTGTTAGATTTGATAAACAGAACCTGCATGGGATGGACCGCAGATTTGCCAAAATCATGGTCGAAATCGATACGAGGATTGGTCTTCCAGCTGAAATAGAAATTGCCTGGGGTTCGAGAATTTGGAAGCAGGTTCTTGATTTTTACAAAATTCCATTCAGGTGTTTCTTCTGCAAGGAGGTTGGGCATGTGCGTGCAGCTTGTCCACATAATTTCATGACTTCTAAGGTTGCTGATGATCCACATTCTCCATCAAATCCCTCGGGTAAGTACATCTGCAAAACCCCTATAAATTACCCTGATTTGACCCCGGAAGCTTTAAATTTTATAGAAAATTCGGAAAAATTACTATCTCATCGTATTGCAAAGGGTGATATACATATGAGACATGACCTTGTAACTGGGCTTCCTGTTCGTAATAAAGAGCTTGTTTCCTCTCAGTCTAAAGTTGGTCGCAGGCTATTTGATAACTTGATACCAGAGCCATCTGATGTACCGACTGTTTCAGTTGAGGAAAACCCACCTAACCCTACTTCAGATATGCCAAATTTACATTGCCCTGTGGACCCTGTGCCGGAACATATTGATACCTTGGGGCTAGGGTTAATTTCTGATTTGGGTATCCCTTCTTCGTCTACTCATAATATGAGCAGGGATTTTGATCACTCTTCGAGTTCCCTTATGATTAATGATGGCACTGAAGTTGAACTTTTTGGGACAGATAAGGACATACTATTAGAAAGTGGATACTGTTTGACTTCAAATGTTGAGGAATTCCCTCCTCTTCCCACATATTCTAAACTCCCAGGAAGTGATTCTAAGGCTCAGCCAGTACAAAATTTAAAATTCCAGAATGTCACCATTAGAAGAGGGAAGAAAAAAAAGTCTTGGGCTAAAATGGATCAGATACCTAAGGATTCCTATACCCCGATCTCTCAGAGATTAGAGGAGGTAGGCAGGCTTAAAACAAATGAACCCTTGGGGCTTAGAGCACAGTCCCCCACCCCATCTGGTCATTAATGTCTTGTCTGTCACTAAATGTGCGTGGATTGGTTAAAGCGTCCAGGGCACAGGCTTTAACCAATCTTTTCAAGGCTACTGTCCCTAACTTAATCTTAATAGACCATGTGTAATGCAGAATTCGCCATTCAAAATCTCTGCAAACTCCTGCCTTTGTGGGAAGCTACTGCAGTTAATTCTTGTGGACTTTCTGGGGGTCTTGCTGTGGCTTGGGACCCTAATATTTTTGCTTTCAAAACATTTTCAACTCCCTGGGGTATTCTACTTAAGGGTTCCTTTTGTAGCAATAACCAGTCTCTTACTATCCTTAACTGTTATGCTCCATACAAGATGAGACTACCATTTTGGACCTCCTTAAAAGATTCTGGACTTCTAAACTGCAATGACTTGATCATTGCCGGTGATCTGAACTTTACTTGTCATGTCTCTGAATTATGGGGATCCAACGCCAGAATTGATGATTTGGCAAGCTTTTTTATACAATTTATGGTAGATTCTGATCTGGTTGATGTTCAGCCACATACCCTGGCTCCCACTTGGTCTAATGGGAGATTTGGCTCAGATGGTGTGCACAAAAGACTAGACAGATTTCTGGTCAAATCAACTCTGTTGGGCATCTTTCAGAAGCATAGATCGTGGGTATGTGAACACAAATTTTCGGATCATTGGCCGGTTATCCTCCAGCTTGAAGATCTGAAAATTAAGCAAGGTTTCCCTTTCAAATTTAACACATCTTGGCTCGATGATGAAGATTTTTGCAACATGGTAAGGAATTTTTGGATAAATGTTTCTGTCTCGGAAAGCAATCCAATTCAGACCTTCTGTTCTAAGTTAAAGAAATTAAAAGATGAGGTCACCAGATGGATAAGAGATAGAAAAGAATTACAACAACTTGAAAATAATCTTCAGATGTCCATTTCTGCAAATATTCGGGGTTCTCTTTTGATTGAGGAGTTTGAGGTGATGAAAAGGATTGAGAAGAAAAAAGAAGAGCTACTTTTACAAGCAGAGAAAGAATGGAGGCTAAAAAGCCGTGCCATTTGGATTTCATCTGGTGATAAAAATACTAAATTTTTCCATTCGTATGCTTCGGCGAGAAGGAATTCCAAGATCATTTGGGATATTGTGGATGACAGGGGGCAATTGTGCTCGGGCCATGAGAATATCAAATCTGAGGCTACAGTTTTTTTTGGAAAAAATTTTGCAGATTCTGGTGAATGTGATTTAGATGAGCAGATCAAAGTAGCTACTCTATTTCCTCGCTTCTTTACTGATCGAGAAGCTGACAACTTATTAGATGCTGTGACTGTGGAAGAAATTGAACAAACCCTGAAATACTTTGCTAAAGAAAAAAGCCCTGGGCCTGATGGGTGGCCTGTAGAGCTTTACTTGCATTTCTTTGATCTGATGGGCAATGAGCTTAAGGATTTGGTGAACTATTCTAAACTCAATGGATTTATTTCTGGAGGGCTTAACTCCACCTTCATCACGCTCATACCTAAAAAGGATAAGCCTAAATCTTTTAGTGATTACAGACCGATTGCTCTTTGCAATTTACTGTATAAACTCATCTCTAAAATTATTGCAGACAGGCTCAAAGTTGTTCTTTCCAGGCACATTTCCAAGGAACAATTTGGCTTTTTATCTGGAAGACAGATCCATGATGCCATAGGCATTTCTCAAGAGCTACTACACAGTATTAAGATCTACAAGAAACATGCTCTGCTACTTAAAATGGACTTAGAAAAAGCATATGACAGGGTTAGCTGGTCATTTCTCAGAATGATTCTCATTAAAATTGGGGTACCTCCAGCTATCATTAAATGGATCATGGCCTGTATCTCATCTGTGAGTATATCTGTTTTGGTCAATGGTAGTCCTTCTGCATTCTTTCGATGTTCCAGGGGAATCAGAAAAGGGTGTCCATTGTCTCCAATCTTATTTGCATTGGTTATGGATGGTTTCAGTAGATTGATCAATCAGGCACTTTTAAGAAGACAGATAAAAGGCATTAAAATTTCAAAGGAATTTGTGATTTCTCATATATTATTTGCAGATGATGTGATGGTAGCAGGAGAAGACTCTATTGAAGAATGGATTACTTTTAATGGCCTCTTTCAGTCTTTCTGTGGTGCATCAGGGATGAAAATCAGTTTAAGAAAATCCAATTTCTATCATCTTTCTCCAGATGAAGGACATCTAAAAGACATTTTCTCGCTCCTGCCATTTAAGTGTGATAATCTGAACTTGGGCTTAAATATCTGGGATTTTATCTTAAGCCAAATAATTATTTATGCAAAGACTGGTATTGGCTGTTGAGAAAGATTGAAAAAAGAATTAATCACTGGTCTTACAGGTTTCTGTCCATCGGTGGAAGCTCATTCTATTAAAATCGGTGCTCTCCAGCATACCGATTTACTGGTTTACACTGCTTGAAGTACCAGTCTCCATTCTCAGGTATATAAAAAGTCTGTTCTTCAACTTTTTATGGTTCGGGACTGCACACTGTGATAAGATCTCTATGGTTGCAGCAGATAGTATTTCTAGACCTATCAAATTTGGAGGATGGGGAATTTTAGAGCTGGGCTCTTCAATATTGCGCTCAGACTCAAAAGTCTCTGGCGCTGCCTCACGGGAAACAATCTTTGGTCCTCCCTTATAGCTTGCAAGTATATAAAACAGGAATTTCACTGCTGGATAAGGAATCCAAAAATCGCTAGCTGGAACTTTTCTCCTATTTGGCAAGGGTTCATGAAGATTATACATTGGATTAAAGATGATCTTATCTGGCAGGTAGGGAATGGAGAAAGGATTCGAATTGGAGTCGATCCTATCATAGGTATGGAAGATAAATTTACTCTGCCACAGTCTATTATACAATACCTCCAGATTCTGGGTATGAACACGCTGGACAAAATTCACCTTCAGCAACATGGTTATGCAGGTATTACTAGGTGGGTGACTGCTAGGGATATCGGCCTCACTGGATATCTTGCTCGTACCTGGGATGATTACTTATTGAATTTAAATGCTTCAGGTATCAGACTAAGCCAGGATTTGGATCTGTTACTCTGGAAAGGCAACCCTGCAAATGGTTTGGTTACAGCTCGCACTGCATATTACAGAATTGTACAGGATAGGCTCATATATCCACAAGATTGGTGGTACAAACGTCTTTGGCACTGGTCCATACCACTCAAACTCAAATGCTTCTGCTGGATTTTAATGCAAAATAAACTAAAAACATGGGACAATCTTCGTAATCGTGGTTGGAATGGTCCAGGCATCTGCATCCTTTGTAAGGAGGACGAAGAAAACAAGCAGCATTTATTTGTTAAATGCAGATTCACATTGAAGATCTGGGAGGTGACTTTGTCACATTTATCTGTATATCAAACCTGGGATGTTGGGGATTTCAATCAGTGTTTACTCAATTGGTATAGGAACTGTAAGCAACACTTCTACATTGCTATTTGCATTCCCTGGGCCATATGGTATTCCCGTAATAGTGAGCTTTTTCAAAATGTCACTATCAACCCCACTCAGTGTAGCATGATAGCATTGAATATGTTTTCCAATTGTAAAGATGATACTTCTAAGTTAAAGACTGACAGGATCAGTGCTTTCAGTTTCAAGGTTGATCAGCCCATTATATTCTTTGATGGTGCATCTCAATCGGGACTATGTGCTATTGGAGGAGTGATATATTTGAATGAGGCACATCATTTTACTTTTAAACTCAATTGTGGCACAGGCACAAATATGAAAGCAGAACTCATTGCACTTTGGTGCATGCTTAAAGTGGCTAATATTTTCGGATTGGTCAATATTAAGGTTTTTGGGATTCCAAAGTCACAATTAAATGGGCTGCCGGTGATTTTCAACTCAATGTTCTTAACCTAAGGCACTGGGCACTTCGGGCACAAGCTGAATTGGCTAAACTTCAGGGTGTACAACTGGAGCACATCTATCGTGAGCAGAATTCACTTGCTGATAAACTCTCCAAACAAGCTATAACAGGAGTTGAAGGACATCTTATTTGGGAGGAATGGGAAGATCTCATCCTTCAGGATGAAGGCACCATCTACTTTTTTGACTAAATTTTGATGTCTTGATGCCATTGAACTTATTTTGATAGACTGTAGTCATTTGATTTTGTGTAAGAATTGTATGTTATGACTCTTGATGATATAGCTGGCATGTGATACATTTCAGGATTATGGTTTTCTGCTGAACCATTTGGCATATTCGATACATTATGTCGAATCTGGATACATATTGTACTATTTGATTCATCTTTTTTTGAATATCAATAGTAGATTTTTTTCGCTGGAAAAAATATTAAAATTATTTAATACTAATATAAAATCAATATAATTATTGAAAATTATGTCAATTTTAATTATTTATAATTTATAAAAATAATTAACTTATTTATATATACATATATTAAAAAAAATTAGTTATCATTTTTTAAATTTCACAAAAGAATTCATAAAAAAATAAGAGCCACAACGTGGAAATGTGGCCACTTGCTCTTGCAACAGAAGGGATGTTGTACGAGGAATGCCAAGAAGCCACTGACAAAGGTAGGAGCTATATGCTCGACATCATGAGCAATTTTTAGAAGTCTATATAAATGACTTAGTCCAAAACCATGCTTTCTATCATTGAAGCGCACGTAAAAAACTTATGACTTTGAATCAATCTTACGAGAATTACAAGAATCTTTGGGATTACTGTGTGAAGAGGTTTGTAAAGAGTAATAAACGTGCCCAAGTATTAAATATGTAGCTTTTATTTGGGATTTCTAAAGATTTTTAAAAATTTGAGTTATTAGTTTATGTACCCATTACTCAAAAAAAACTAATAAAATTTGATTTAAGATTTCTAAAAATTTGATATATATATATATATGATATTGGAGATATTAAATATATAACTTTTATTTAGAATTTCTAAAATTTGAGTTATTGGTTTATGTAACCATTTCTCAAAAAAAATAATGAAATTATATATATATAAATTATAATATAGTATAAATTACTAATACAAGATAATGCTCTTATTTATATATATATATATATATATATATATATATATATTATAAATTACTAAATCAAGATAATGCTCTTTAAAAATATATAAAGATTTTAAAATTTTAAAATATATATGTATATAAAAGTTTAGATAATAATGTATAGTCTAAATTATTTTATATTACAATGCATGCACATCAATACAAAATTATTACTAGTATTAATATATATTAGTGAATATCTTTAAATTTATATTTATTTTTAATTCTCATTAATATAATTAGCTTGTAAAATTAATCTTAAATACATTTTTTTATTTAACATAACACATGGTTTATATTATTATTTTATTTTTTTTTAAATGTTCATTTAACTAAAAACAAAGACATCAATTATTTGTTAACATTTAAAAGAATAATAAACTATTAAAACTTTTAAAACCTAGTAATTAATGTTTTTCATATTTTCTAATTAATTTTTCAAAACTTAAAAATTTAATAGTTATTTCTATTTAAATTGGTATTAATGTTAGATACATACTTTATTTAATATAATATAATGTTTATAATGTTTTGTTTTTTAAAATTAGATTCAATTAAAAATAAAGATATTAATCATTTATTAATATTTAAAAAAAAATTAAATTATATATAAAAAAAATTTAATCATTTAAATTATATATAAAAAAATTTAAACCTCATACAACTAAGGGAGATGTTTTAAAGTTATGCAACATTATGTAAGATAAAATGTAGTTAAAAAGATTAATATTTGCCTCATAAAAAAATAAAAATAAAAATTCATCATAAAAAATAGTTAAAAAGATTAATATTTGCCTTATAAGAAATAAAAATAAAAATTCATCTTAACATGGATTTATAAAACATCAAAAGAAACAAAAAAAATTGAATTCCTCTCAATATTTAATAGATTCGATTTTAAAATATATTTATACAATTTTAAATAAAAACATATCAAATTTAACATCATAATTGAAATCCTCACAATATTTAATAAAATCAACTTTAAAATTAATTTATATAATTTTAAATAAAAATATATCATATTTCACATCCTAAATGTAGATAACAATCAAATTTAACATCATAATTGAATTCCTCACAATATTTAATAGAATCAACTTTAAAATTGATTTATATAATTTTAAATAAAAACATATCATAATTCACATCCTAAATGTAGATATATTACACAAGCCTTTAAATCTACTTCATCTAAATCTTAAATTTTCAAAAATGTTAGTAATTTAAAAACCATAAAATCTATATATGATTATGATTATTATTATTATTATTATTTGAACTTTTAAAGATATATTAAAATTTACAAATAGTTTCACTTTGAAATTTTAAAATATATATTTGTTAGAACATTAAAAACCCACTATATACTTATAATATAATTCATTAATTATTTTTGGTTAATTTCCTAGGTGTTGACTAGGTAGTTGGTCTTATTTTGGCTCCTTATGCCACTACTTGCCATCATTGGCCATAGGAGTGCACTTGGCATGATTCTGGATAAGATTATGTCTATCTTTAGACTATCCAGGAATAGTAAGTGTGCTTTCCTGCTTTACACAGTTTTATCCTGTTTTTTATGCTTTTAGTGGATAAGGATAAAGCTAGTTTGACTTGGAAACTGGATCTTTTTTGCCAACTTGCCCTCCTTCTTTTTCTCTCTCCAAAAGCGATCATCTTTTTCCTTTTTCATCACTCATGATCTGCCAACACTTCTTTTTCCAATTCATGAGCCTTTAGACTGATTTGGAAATAGTTTTTGTCACCTAGGGGGGGTTTTTGCACAATTAGTAAGTAGCTTCTGTGAAGATTTTGAATTCCTTCTTTGGATTTCAAATCTCAGATGTAATTATATATTTGGACAGCCATTACATAGCCTAAGTTTGGTTGATGTACTCTTATACAATTATCTTTTATTGTGTGCATCAATTCAGTGCCTAATTTCAGTTATCTATGTTAGTTTTTGCATGACAATTTGTGAGAGTAATTTGTTGCTTTGCAAGATTAGCCTATGAATTGATTTTCACATGGTATCAGAGCGCCTTTAGCAGCATTATTATCTTATATTGTTTTTTTGTAGCTTGTGCAGGATCTATTCAGTCTCATGGGGGTGCAATCAGTAAATCCATGGAGTAGTCTCAAGTAATCATCTTGCATCCTTTCAACTACTTTGATTGGAAGGCGCGGATGGATATTTTTTTGAGGAGAAAAGGCCTCTACAGAGTGACTATGGCTACTGAAATTGAACCTATTGTAGTCATAGAGAAGGCTAAGTGGCATAACATAAGAGATGAGGCTTATGGTCTCTTGTGTCTTAGTACCTTTAGGGATCTTATTTTTTATTTAGATGGTCTTACCACTCCTAATGAATTTTGGGTAAAACTCCAAGCTTTATTTGGCAAGACTGATGAATTGAGAGGCCATCAACTGGAGAATGAATTAATTTTTCTGATTCCAAGCAATTTCAAGACCCTCCAATACTAGTTATCCAAGTTTAAAGCTCTTGTTATTTGAAATTGAAGCAGTGTTGGATTGACAAGAAAGATGAGCAATTGATCTTGGCCATTCTTTCAAAGTTGGGCCCTGATTATTCAACCTTTGTTTCGACCTTCCATTCCACCAAGCTCACAACTCGAAACTGGAAGATTCCCTCTCTAGCAAAATTCATGGAATCACTCACTTAGGAGCAAGACAAGTTAGTCTTGACAGGAACCATAAAGCCATCAAAAGATCATTGTTTGGTTGTTGGAGATTCAAAGAATTAAAAAAGAAAGAAGAAGGCTATTCCCAAAAAATCCATCAGATCAGAAGAAAGACAAACAAAAAGCACAAGAGAAGTCCTCAAGCTCCAAGAAGAATCCACATAAAAAGAAAGAGAAGTCCAATTGCGCATACTGCAATAAGGGATTTCATCCTGAGAGTTCCTGCTTGAAGAAGACCATTGACATGATGGCTCAACTTCTTGAGAAGAACAGCAGCCCTCTTCCATAAAGCGCAAGGAGGAAGGAAGGAGGTTCAAATTATGAATACAAGGAGAGAGTTCATGTTTGATGGCTAGCACATCAAAATATTCCTCTTTATAATTGATTACGGGGCATCCAGACATATGGTGTCTGCAAGGGAGTCTTTTTCCTCTTGATTATTTTGGTGGTCAAACAAGTGTGTTGGGATATGACTCTGCAACTGCTTCCAAAGGTAAAGGTAGAATTCATCTAGACCATGGTTCTTTCACTAATATTTTGTTTGTCCCAGGTCTTGCTTCTAATCTCCTTTCAGTTTATCAGATGACTCATACTGGGTCTCCTAAGAAGGCCATCTTCACCCCCAATGATGTGGAAATTTCTGAAATTTACACTGGTAGAGTTGTTGCCATAGGTATTGTTGATCATAGCTCAAAAGTCTACAAGTTTTATCACTTTGTGCCTTTCTCATCACCCTCTGCTCTCCTCACTCATGCCAATGAAGCAATCAAAATGTGGCATGAGATATTTAACCACCTTAACTACAAATACCTTCCTCAATTGCATGAGAAGAACATGGTCATAGGGTTGCTCAATATCAAAATTTCCAAAGGAATCTTTCAAGGTTGCATCCTTGGAAAACACCCTGAGCATAAGTATGAGAGACCTACATCTAAGCGAACCCCTGCACCCCTTGAGCTTATTCACAGTGATCTATCAGTTCCATTCCCCAATTTGTCTCTGAATAATTCCAAATATTTCCTTACCTTCATTGATGATTTTTCTAGATTCTATTGGGTTTTATTTTTCCAATTCAAGTCAGAAGTCTTTGGATTTTTCAATACTTTTTAAAGCCTCTGTAGAGAATATGTCCAGTAGGAAGATCAAAGCCCTCAAAACTGATAATGGTGGGGAGCACATCAAATCTAATTTTCAGCAACTATGTGCTAATGTTGGAATCCAGATGCAGCATACAGTGCCATACACACCTCAAGGGAATGGTGTGGTTGAGCGGAAGAATATATCTCTCAAGGAGATGGCTACTTGCATGTTGGAGTCCAAGTATTTGTCTCCAAGAATTTGGGTTGAAGCCATCAACTGTGCAGTCTATATTCAGAATAGGGTGCCACATAAATCCTTGAAAGCAATCACTCATTTTGAAGCTTGGAGTGGACACAAGCCTGATGCGTCTCATTTCAGAATTTGTGGCTCAAAGGCATGGGATAGAATTCCTCCTGAGAAGAGAAGGGATTTGCAGCCCCAAATCCAACCATGCATCTTTGTTTGCTATCCTGAAGAATCCAAGGGTTACAAATTACTCAATCTGACCACTCAAAAATATTTCATTGAAAGCAGTGTCCAATTCAAAGAAGAACCCTTGCAGGCAGTTGAAATTGGAGAATCCTCTAAACCACTACCTGTTGAAGTAAGTGAAGCTTCTCACAAAAATTTTTATGATATTTATGATGATGAATAACACATGATTTCATATCTCGGCTCACCTACAAGGCCTAATTGGGTTGCAAAAACTCTTGAAGTAGTTGGATAAATGTGGGTGATCCTCAAGATCCTAGGAGGACTAGATCTCAATTTGAGAATGCTCTTTCTGTCAAAGATCCTTTCCTTCCTGAGAATTGTTTTTGATGGTTGAAGTTGATCCTCAGTCATATGAAGAAGCCTCAAAATACCCAAGATGACAGGTTTCCATGGATGAGGAGTTTCATTCTCTTCAAAAGAATGGAACATGGGAACTAGTCACTCTCCCACTGGGAACAAAGCTAGTAAAGTGTAAGTGGATCTTCAGAACAAAGTTTGTTGTTGATGGTGCAGCAGTGAAATACAAAGAAATTTGTGTGGCTAATGGCCACTCCTAAGTCCAAGGCCTTGACTACAATGAGACCTTTTCACCGGTTACATGATGGATTCGATAAGACTAGTTCTAGCAATTTTCGCATCCAAGAGATGGGAAGTGCATCACATGGATGTAAAAATTGCTTTCCTCCATGGAGACCTTGATGAGGAGACCTATATGCACCATCCAAAAGGTTATATTTATGATCCTAATCTTGTGTGCAGGTTGAAGAAGTCATTGTATGGGCTTAAGCAAGCTCTTAGAGCTTGGTATGCCAAGATGGGTAGTTTTCTACTATCACAAAGCTTCAGCAGATGCAAATATGATCCGAATGTTTACATTAAGATAATCAATTGTTCAATTTTGATTATTTTGTTATATGTTGATGACCTTTTGATCACAAGAATCTCCATTGATGAGATTGCTTCATTGGAGACTACTTTGCATCATGCTTTTTCCATGACTGACTTGGGAATACTTAGACAATTCCTAGGACTTGAGATCACTCAATCCAACTCAAGAATTAACGTACCTCAGTCAAAATATGAACCAGATCTACTAAAGAAGTTCAAAATGAAAGAATGCAAGCTTTCTAAGACTCATTTCCTTTCAGGAGTAAGACTTGAAGATGCAGAATATACTCCTTTGGTGAACAACACCATGTATAGAAAGCTAGTTGGCAGTTTGTTGTATCTTACTCACACTCGACTTGATATTTCATATGCAGTGAGTGTAGCATCAAGGTACATGGAGCAACCACGTGAGATTCATTGGAGGGATTCCAAAATAATCTTGCACTATGTGGAAGGAACCAAGTCTCGTGGGATTCATTATGTTGTTGATTCTTTCTTGGATCTTCATGGTTTTTCTGACTCTGATTGGGATGGTGATAGCTCAAAATGGAAATCAGCTTCCGGATTTGTTTTCATGCTTGGAGGAGGTCCTATTTTCTGGTCAAGCAAAAATCAAAGTGCAATTGCACTATCTTTAGCAAAGGCTGAGTACAAAGGAGCAATGAATGTTGCTACTCAGTGTGTGTGGTTGCAAGGTATACTTTCAGAGTTTGGGATTGACTTTAGCACTCCCATGGTCATCCTTTTTGGAAATCAAAGTGATATAAGGATCTCAACTAACCCAATACAAATACAAAGAACCAAGCATATAGAGATTCATATGCACTACATCTGAAGTCTAGTGCATGATCAAATCATTGCTCTATATTTTTTCCCATCTTCTGATCAAGTTGCAGACATATTCACCAAAGCATTCTCCGAGAAGACTTTCAACCATCTCAGATCACTTCTTGTGATGGGTGAACATATGATGAATAAGGATTGAAAAACATTTTTTCAATTTTGTTCATGTCCATGTTTTGAGGGGAGGGATTTTCCCATGAGGTTTTCCTTCTTTCTTTGTTTTGTGGACAAGCAGTATGTAAAAGGGGTGACCAAGCCTTGTTGTTGGGCCCTATATTTCTGATATTTACCACATAAAAGTCAGGCTTAAGGGGGGGTGTTATAACACTAAAAACCCACTTCATACTTAGGATATAATTCATTAATCATTTTTGGTTAATTTACTAGATGTTAACTAGGTTGTTGGTCTTATTTTGGATCCTTATGCCACCACTTGCCATAATTAGCGATAGGAGCGCACTTGGCATGATTCTAGATAAGATTCTATCTATCTTTATACTGTCCAGGAATAGTAAGTGCGCTTTCCTGCTTTAAACAATTTTAGCCTGCTTTTTCTGCTTTTAGTGGACAAGGATAAAGCTAGTTTGACTTGGAAACAGGATCTTTTTGGCCAAATCACCCTCCTCCTTTCTCTTCTCTCCAAAAGCCATCAATTTTTTCATTTTTCATCACTCATGAGCTGCCAACACCACCTTTTCCAATTCACGAGCCTTTAGACTGATTTGGAAAGATTTTTTGTCACCTAGGGGGGTTTTTTGCACAATTAGTAAGCATGCTTTTGTGAAGACTTCTAATGCCTTCTTTGGATTTCAAATATTCAATGTAATTATATATTTGGAAAACCATTACATAGCCTAATTTTGGCTTATGTACTCTTATATATTTATCTTTTATCATGTGCATCAATTCAGTGCCTAGTTTCAATAATATATGCTAGTTTTTGCATGACAAATTGTGAGAGTAATTTGTTGCTTTGCAAGATAATCATGTGAATTTATTTTCACAATATTAAAATTTACAAATGATTTTCACCAAAATTTGAAAATTTGAAAAAACAATTTTTTTCCAAAGAAAAAAGATCGTTATTTATCATTAGAAACAAACCACCTTTTACATGGCTACAAACCTTTCAAAAAATAACATCATCACTGCCTAGCAGTGGAAACATATTATAGTCATGAACTGTCAAAAAAACTTCAAAAATTCTAAAGATATAGGAGATTGTATCAGTCTCTAATATGTGTGACAATACATCATTCCAAAATAGAAATTTGCCCAGAAAAGAGAATAGACATTTTTGCACTCTGGGACTTTATGTATTCATAAAAGGATTGGTCTTGGTTCATCCTCCATATTATTATCAACGGTACACTCCCATTTTTTTCAAATGCCATCGCCAAACTGTAGTCCCACCTTAGAGAGTTGATTTGCAATGTTGCTCCTCTCTCTGAAAATATAACTATAAATTATCTCCTGAAAAAATGCAACAATTTTTACCATTTCCTCAAACAGAGGCTGCAGAAAAATGTTTTTGGAGGTTTGTTCAGTTTCATCCAATTGATAACTAACATCGAATCCCTAAAAAATTGAATTCTCTGTATCCCCTTTGAGAGAGATAAAAGTAATACCATCTTAAGGGCCAATAACTCATCACGATTATTAATGCAATGACCCAAACTAGCAACAATTTTTGTCCATCCTAAGTCAGAAGAAAAGATGAGACCACCAACAGATGGGTCCCCTTGGGAAGCCCCATAAAAAAAAACACTAATGAAAATATTTGTCAACAGTCACCTCTAAAACTCTCCTAACATTTGGTTGCTTCTTTAACTGTGGGAAAGAGTAAAAAATGGCAATGTTTATATAAGCAAAGACTTCTGAAATGATTAGGAATTTGTGTTTCACTTATTTATTTTATGTCCTTATATTCAAAGCATGTGGAAGATTTTTTCTCGGGTAAAAGGTTTCACTTATGATTGGAATGTTATAGATTTGGATGATGCCTTGAAATCATGGTTAAATGACTTGTCTGTTACATGTGTTAAATCTTTGCTTGTTTTGGTTATATGGGGCACTTAGCTAGTTTGAAATTTGGTCACTTTAGAAAAAAAGGGACTCCTCCTAAGGTCTATGCTTACAAAAGTGTTGCTATTTTCGACTCCTTTCCCCATAAGAAGTTTCAACCAAAGATGAGGAGAGTTTCACTGGAGGTTATAGATAAATATTTCCACTGGTGTTTCTTTGATGGAGCTTCTCAAGGGGACCCAACTAAAGGAGGAGCATGTGGTATCATCTATTCATCATATTCTGTTTGGTAAAAATTTGTTGCGAGGGTGGATCTATGTACAAATAACAAAGCTGAATTATTGGCTTTGAAGATGGTGTTACTCCTTTCTCTTTCAATGGGGATTCACAGAATTCAAGTCTTTGGGGACTCTTTGTTAGTCATAAATTGGATGAAGATGAACAAATCACCAAAAAACATTTTCTTGAAGCCTTTTGTTTAAGGAAGTATCTATAATCATAGCACTTTTCCAAATGATTAGTTTCAATCATGTCTGTAGAGAGAGGAACAACAATGTGGATCATCTATCCAAGGAGGGTATGGAGTTTGGCAATGGTATTTGGAAAAGATGGGAGTGACGCAATGATAATTTGATGGAGGATGAACCCAGGCCTATCAATATCTAATGTTGAAAGCCCCAAATTTGAGAAAAAATTATCTACCTTATTTCTGGGCAACTTTTCTTTTAAGCTTTTATGGACTAATATATGAGTTTTTTATGGCTATAGACTACAAATCTACAATTTTGTAATGGAACTTTTTTGCTGATGACTTACAACTGTTCAATCTTTTTGACAATTTTTTTGTTGATATGTATGAAAGGATTTTAGGCAATGGAAAAAGTGGTTTTTTATAATAGAAAACTGCGATCTTTTTTCCTTGGAAAAAAAAAGCATAGACTTCTGGAGGGATATTTTTGTCCTCGAAAGTGGTCAAATTTCATGACACGCACCCCAAATTAAAAAAACGGGTAAATATTTGAAACTTGTAGAGGAGATATCATTTAACCAATTCAACAAAGCATCCTGTAGATCCAAGCCATTCCAATCATAAATAAATCCTTTAACTTGAGATACAGTTTTCCACATTCTTTGAATGTAAGAACAATGAACTAGTAAATGGGAAACTCTTTCATCGTCATTTATGCGCAAGGGGCACCTCTAAGGACTTGCAAATTTTTTGGGGGAAATGAAATCCCAAACAGGAATAAACCTAGTTTTTTTTTCAGATGTGGTTCACAAACCCCCAGCGGGGCTGCTACATCCACAGTAAAAAATCACAGGGGGGCCCCCTGAAGGCACCCCGTTCACTCTGATTACGGAGCTAACCCGATGGGGACATCTAGTGAGACCCTTATAATAGTAATGTATAGCCACCTGGGGATTTCACCCCAAGACCTTCTACTCACACCTTACAGCACTCAACCAATTGAGCTAACCCACCTAACTTAAACAAGAACATACCTAGTTATTATATACCTAGTTCTTTTACATGTTTTTCAAATTATTATATACCTAGTTCTTTTGCATATTTTATATATATATATATATAATTCTTATGATGGAATATTTTGCAGTCAAAACTCGGACCTAAAGAGGCTCATGAACATGCTAAAAAATGAATTAGTGTTAAATGTCATTGAATAGTAAGAGGAGCCTCTCACCTCTCTATGATATAACACGTTTTATTGCCTGCAACCTGATGTGTGGTTAAAAGTACATTTTTGGAACATACATACAGAGCTGAAACTTCCAGCAAAATAACTAAAATGTATCTCGAAGGCAACGATTTTCTCCATGGCCAGCAATGAAAATTACATCATTGATCAGAGAGGGTTAAACCAGAGGGCTTATTTTTCAATGTAACTATGTTGTTAATACGATTCAGTCCTTTATTTGTTCTAGTGTCGTTATTTGACTACCATTACACTGAGCTAGCGAATCTAGTCTAAAAGGCGTTGCTTCTCTATCCCCTGGAATGTCACGATCTTCGCTCCCCAGAATGATATCCTGGAGCGAAATCTGGATCTGGAAATCAAGCGTTTCTTGCACAAACCGGGGAATCTGATGGCTCTGCAGAAGTTTCTCATGTACCACGTGGTTCCTTAGAGAATCGTTGTCGAGAAATGGCACGCATGAGATGCTATCGAAAGACCACCTGAAGTTGTCGGTGAATGGAGACAAGAATACCATCGATCTAGCCTCCATTTCCCACCCCAATGTCGCTGTGAGACCCGACAGTGTCATCCATGGGATCGACAAAATGCTGATACCCAAGAGTGTTCAGGGTGATTTCAATAACTGGATAAGCGGCGTTGCTCTGGCTGTTATGCACAGGGGCTCCGGAATATGAATTTGCCAAAATCTGTAGTCGCTTCGTCCTTATCTGCCAAGTCTCTGCCCATTCACTCAGTCTACCAGAGCCTTCCCTGGCACAAGAGCCTGCTCTCGGGCCCTCTTCCGGGCACTGTTGGTTCGATGGCACGTACTCGAAAGGCACGGAATCAATTTCAATCGATGTGGCATGTAATCGACACGGAACCAAATTCAATCGACTATCAATGGATAAATTTATCCCAATCGTCCGCCAAAAGATCCGACGGACGAAGCTCGCTTGTTTCTTTATAACCATTTAAGAAATTACACTAATGATGTGAATTAATGGAATATTGTACAAATTAGTGTATATATCATTCATTGTATTCTTCATGGTGCAACACGACTCAATAATAGGCATAACTTTCAAAACTCACAGCTCCAGGTACAAAGGAGAGGCTTTCAAAACACACAGCTCCAGGTACAAAGGAGAGAGCAAGTACACAACATTCTCACCATTGAATATCTTTTAATTTGACAGCAGGTCCATGTGATTGATCCCATTCAATTGACGGACGAAATGGTGGCCAATAACACGTAAAAACCAAAATTTGGAGTCTTTCTCACTTGGAATGAGGCTGCCACTGCTGATGGGAACCATGTCAATCCTCCTTGACAGAGAAAAGTAGAACTAACATAATTCTAATATTGGGCCCATAAAAATATATTGTTGTCGCATTTATAGGATTCAAACAAAATCTCCACAATTCAAAAGAAGGAAATATGTTCCAATAATAAATTACAAAGAAACTACCGGATGTAGAAGGAAAAATTCGAACACCTAGTAGATTGTGTCCACCATGATCCTCTTTCGTCACTAATACTGCATTTGAAAAAGTATAAAATAAATAAATAGAGGTACTCCTTTCCTAAGAGTTTCACTAGTGATGAAGATGTCTGAAAATGAGCTCATCTATAGTATACTCTAAAAACAACAGCTCGATGTTATGCTTCTTAAAAGTTACTAGTGGCACTGATGTTCCTTTAAAACTGACCAATGCTCCATCTTTTTTGAGATAATTCCAAAGGGCTACAGACATATGACCGCTTAAATTCATAAAAGAATTCAAGTGAATGTTGATGAGCAACAGTTTGTTGATTTTATGTAATCATAAAGGCGGTAGGATTTTATATATTTTTGGCTTGGATCAAATGAAATCTAATAGGATCATTTCTCTCTAAAATCACTTAAGAATGTGTCAAAATTTGAGTGTAGCTAATATTTTCTCCAATCTAAGTTATTAACATTAGAATAAAGAACCGTGGTAATAAGAGAGTCAAGATGGGATCCAAAATTTGAGTGTAGCTGAGGTTTTCTCCAATCTAAGTTATTAACATTAGAATAAAGAACCGTAGTAATAGGAGAGTCCAAATGAGATCCAAAATTTGAGTGTAGCTAGGTTTTCTCCAATCTAAGTTATCATTAGAATAAAGAACCGCAATAATAGGAGAGTCAATATAGGCTTCTTAACTTTGGATTTACAATATATATTGTAACCTAATTACTTGGAGTTAAAATTCTGATTCCCCAACTTTAACATCAAAGACACAAACAAATTTTTATGAAACCATTAATTTTCTTCATTACAAATTGCATATTAGGTGTGGAAATTTTCATCCTATAGCTTATTGAAGACCTATGCTCATTTGAAATTTAATAAAGAATACAATATACACAACGATATTAATGTAATTTACAGAAAGCCACACAGGTGAAACTAGATATAATGAGAGCTACCATCCCGTGGGCATGCATCCCGTCTGCTCACTGCAAGATGTCTAGGGCAGCTCTGTTAACCCACGAGATCAATGGATTTGCTATGCATCGTTCGTTCCTAAAGGAGGTGGACGGTGAGTAAGACCTATGACACCTAGTCTGTATAGTAGTTGGATGTAGGGTATTCAACGTATCACTCGAGACTATCCCACGAGACAATGGTGTGTATAGTAGTTGCAGAGAAGGGTTTTACTGGTTTTAAGATTGATTTTCTAATGGGAGGGGTTTCTACTGCAGTGTTAAAAACTGCAGATGCACCTCTTGAGCATATCAAACTATTGATACAAAACTAGGATGAAATGTTGAAGTCTGGACGTATTTCTGAGCCATACACTCAAGTAAATACAATTTTTCATATATGCTTATGTGCATACTGATATAAGTTTTTGTTTGTTTTCTCATTTGAGGCAAGATGTGAACTTTATATTGTAAGTGACTCTGTGGTTTGAACACGGGCTTTGAACTTTGCTAAGGATTACTTCAAGATCTTCTTCGATTTTAATGAAGAGTTACTGGAAATGGTTTGTTGGAAGCTTGGCCTCTAGTGGTGCAGTTGGTGCGTCTTCTCTCCTTTTTGTTTATTCACTCTGCTATGCTCGAACTCAGCTGGATAATGATTCCAAGTCTACATAGTGAGGTCTAAGAATGGTCAGAACGCATTTTACTTCCACATGGTTAAAAGTAGCTCTGCCTGGTTTGCTTTTCCAAAAGTACATAAATGGATAGTGTGAAACAAATATCTCTGCCAACTTATAGTACATAAATGGATAGTCGATGTCATTTATGGGTGCTTTGTTTGTGTGTGATGAGATCTTGTGAGACTGCTCCAAACCTTGCACCACAGGCCCCTTCATTTTTTTTTGGCATGCCTCAATTATTGTAGGTGTTAAGCAATCTTCCTTGACATGGATGCAGAGGACATAAGATATGTGAGGCAACACAATACAAAGGATGTCAAGAGGGTTGATGTATCAATTCAAATTTGCATACTTTCATCTTTCATTTTTATTGTCACAACTGTGAGAAACATAAGAGATTTTACTTTCATATCGTTGCTTTGAATATGAGCTTTACTGCCATCTGTTTGCTATCGTTTGCACCTTGAACTGTTGTTAAGGAAATTGTCCATGCTTGCTATGACATATCAATTCCGAAGCATTCTTTAAAAAGGAAACAAGTCAAATTTATAGGTGGGTTATCTAATTGAAATCAATTAGGAAAATAACCTCTGCATTATTACAATGCCGCTGAAATCAATACATGAGATGCAAGCTATAGCTTTGCCCATTAACAAGCTCTGTTCAGAAATCTTAACTTTATCTTCGAACATTTGATTAATCTAAAATCTATCTGACACTAGTTAGAAAGCCAATGTAGTGTTATTTTTAGCTACTTGGCAGTTTAGGGATTTTAATTTTCAAGTAAATGAATGTTTCCTCTATTTTGACTTTGCAAATGGAGGATGCAGCTTTCAGTGTAATTATATTATTTGTCCATTTGGTTAATCTAGTTGCTATGAAGTTTAAAATCCTAAAAACGATGAAGACATAAACAAACTACATTTCTGCATAGCGATGGAATCAATCCATAATTTAAGAAGTACAAATTCAAAATATTCTTCATTTATACACAGAAGGAAACCGAACCAAAAAAGAGGTAGTTACTTCTTTTACAAAATATTTGGAAACTCAATGCTACGGCTCTTGAGTGCCTTCACCAGTTTTAACACATCAAATGTCTTTAGATACAAATCAATGACAAGGTCCGTTCACAAACAAAAGTAACAAAGGCGATTTGTTACATTTGTTCATAACCTCCTTTCTGAATGATTATCATTCATGGCATTCATCCTTTATCCTGTGACCTTGTCAGCTATATAGTATAGATCTTTAGTGATGCTGACTTCTAGACTCTTTTGTTGACAATCTTCTCTTGCTGTGATTAAGGATCATCTGTTGCAATCAACCAAGCTAAATTCCGTTCAACCTTTTTCACATGCAATAAAAAAAAATTGTGTGATTAGTTAACCTGGAGTACAACCAAGGTTTGTTTAGATGCAACTGGACATTGTTTTTCACAAGTTATCCACCTGAGTTCTATTTCCATGCAATTGAGACTTGGTTTTGTGCAGAGTTACTCTCTCTAGGATCTTACTAACATACCCAAGAGAAATGGTAGTCTCTTTTAGTACAATCAACTCAAATTACCAGAATTGTCATCAAATGCCATTTCACTTGATTTCTGCATAAAATAAGGATTATCTACGCTTCTCTTGACATAAGTCCTTATGGTTGTGCTGTGTTGTTTCCTTCAAATTACTCAACAAAATTGCTAAAACATGGGACAGGCTATGAATCAAACCCAGGACCTGCCCCCTGTTGTTGGGTTGCTCTATCATTGAATCACATGCATGTTTCATGACAGGCAACCTTGTTCATAGTGTAGATATTACACTCCCCCCTCCACACATGTCACATGTGCTTTGGGGTTTCCTAGCCACTTAACGAACCATGGCTCTGAACCCTATGTGGATTGTTTCAACCTATGTTTAAACTTTGGACAGGCTAAAAACTGCACTCAGAATCTTTCCCTGTCCACTAGGCTTCTCTACCACTGAACTACATGCCCATTTCATGATGGGAAACCTTGTTTGAAATGTGGATTATTACATCCAACAAAAGTTTTGAAAATTCTCTCAAAAATTTGTTAGTCTGCCTTCTCTGCTACTGCAAAAATTTTAAAGTGGCATTCCAAATTTTTCTATGAAACTTGGATCTTCTTGCCAAATTGCATGTCAGCTTAATTAGTTGCTTCCAATATGTGGATGCTTGGCAGATGTTAAGCTTTTGGATTGCAATAATGAGCATTGTGATTGCTTTCCTTCATTGCTTTGGCTTCTTGAATTTGTCTGTGTCCTTTTAGATCTTTTCTTTTTCCTGGTTTAATTTGTCTTTATGTTCTTATAAACCTGTGAGTATTGAATTTATGATATTCCCCTTGGTATACTTTTTTGGCATTGCTAATTTGATGCCCAAGATGCAAGTTCTTCTTCCTTGTTTAGATAGTTTTGGTTTGATAGATCATAGATTTCCTTGGATATCTTGAAAGTCCTGATTGTGCCTTCTCTTGCATTAGTCAATACAACTTTGACTTCAACTAGTAATTTTCCTTTAAAATTTTACTAGAATAATTGATTTCTATTGTTAGCTCACCTATATTTGTTTTTAGTTAATATGGGAACAACATTTTTCCATCCCATGCACTTT
Organism: Larix kaempferi; assembly: GCA_027924585.1. Lineage (NCBI taxonomy): Eukaryota > Viridiplantae > Streptophyta > Pinopsida > Pinales > Pinaceae > Larix > Larix kaempferi. The sequence goes on from BSBM01000835.1 coordinate 6,614,120, forward strand.
TCTCCCCAAATATCTGATTTATGTATTCAGGTGGAAGTGGTGGACCTGGTCTTCGAAGCTGGAAATCGTGAAAAACTCAGCTCCACGGCATTGAGACAACTGGATGCATTTGAACAAACCAAGAATGAATGTATTGTTCTGAAGAAACTTCGTTGGAAACATAGTTTGTACTCACTTTGAAGATGGTTTAGTCTGTGGCAACCAGAATAGATAGCATACCTGCAATGGTGAAGATCAGTGAAATAACAACGAATCAATGTAGCTAGAAAAGATATCAATAACATGCATCTGTTATTAATGCTTGAATCAATGTGTAATATTACAAAATCTGAATCAAATAATCAAGCTGCAAACTGACATTCTGAGGATCAATATGTGAACCATTGGTGCATGCTGATACTAATTCGGAATGCTGACATATACTGCTAAAGATTGTACTCTTGGAATTCTCATAAATGTTTCATGTTTAGGGACAAAACCTGTGTCATTCGGCCTCAAAGGTGTAACAATATAGGAAATGAAATAATCGGAGGAAATAAATAATTGAATTTACGATTATTGTTGTAGTGATACATTCCCCACACAAAAGATCATTTCTCACTTTACTTATGTCTACCACTCTTGGACGGTTATGGTGGTTTAACACCTAAACCCTAACCATTACATCTAAAAATTGCATTGGTCACATGTCACTATTGGCAAAAAATCGGCCAGCTTGGGAGTTGGGACTAGTAAAAACTTGGCGACTTGGCAAAACCCTGTTAAATTCAGAAATTAGAAAAAACTCAGAATACGGGAAATTGTCCCCCAAAGAATAATAAGCGATTTTTGAGCTAGGTTTGCCAAGTTTTGGTGAGTTTCAGTTTATGGGAGAGTTTCACCGACTACTCGTTTCAGGATGGACACAGCAACACGAATCACGAGTTTTGGTAGTCTTACAACACTGATAAAAACCAATTTTAGTTGTTTTACTGGTACAGGCATCAGATACCTGCATTTAAGATGTTCTAACATTACGCGTTTGTGCTAGAGAGTATGTCTCAGTAACCCAAGATATTGGTTGTGTCCTTTCAGAGGGATTTCAGTTTGAAAATGAAAGAAATATTTTATGTTGAAGCTTTAATATATCTTATAGCAGAGTCACCTCCGTGCTTTTTTTAATGTATCTTATATTTACATTACCGCACAAAAAAGAGTCCATCAAGCCTTACTATTCAATGAGTCAATTTGTGATCATGTAGCCTCTAGTGAGATGGGATATGCTGGTACTACCATAGTGTTTCTTGATGTGAAGCCAAATAAATTGTTAATTCAATGTTCAATCTCTCTTGCCAGCGAAGAGATTATTCTGCAACCTGATATCCACATGATAACCATCTTAACCTGTACAGCATGTACTATTAAGAAGCGCTAACATATATATTGATAGATGCAATAAAATATGATGAACCTGATATCCACATGACAGACATCTTAACCTATGTAACGTGTTCTATTAACCAGCACTAACGGAGAGATGAATCGAGGCCCCTCTGCCAACATAATCCTAATCTTGAAGCCAAGAAGAAGATCATTCAGTGATGTGATAAATACAAGAGCTACAGAACAATTTTCATCTCTATACTATAAATGCCGGTCCGATGTGACCTGTCTTTTCAAACCCTCAAGATCTGCAACTTGCTAGAGAAGGCGATGGAAACCCAATAAAGCTGAGTGGAGGACCACTGCAACTGCTCGATCTCGTGTCCGGCAGTGTAAGCTCGAATAGGATCGAGGCCGCCATCGACAGGATTGCTCATGGAGGAGAGATCCCATATGAGGGCTTGTGAGTCATCTCCAGCAATGCAGATGTGGCAGGAGCTGTGGGGTGTCCAAGCAATGGCATTGACACTGGCCTGGTGCCTCTGGAGCTTTGTGACTGGAAAGGTTGGATATCTGATATCGAAGACAACAACCTTGGTGGATATATGATATCCAAGACTACAACCTTGGGGATTTCCATGATGATGGTAGTTCCAGCCCAATCTGACCAGGGGAGTTTCAGGATCGGAGCTCTCGTAGATGATTGTGGAGTGCTCTTGTCCCTCAAATCAAAGATCCTAAAAGACCCATCTGCGCTGACAAAGGAAAAAACACTGGCACCCCCCAGGCAATGTCGTAGACCTCCTTGTCGTGGGAAATCAGTTAGGTGTCAACGACCTCCTTGTCGATGTCCCGTCGATGTCCCGGATAATGCAGGTTGTGTCGATGGTGGAAATGGCGATCCTCTTGGGTTCTTGCTCGTTCCAATCGAAGGAAGTGAGAGGGCCGCATAACTCGTTGTTCTTGTTATTGTTCAAGAAGCTCTTCATCTCGACCCGTTCGTTAGAAATATGCCATATGCTGAGATTGTGGATTTAGTTTCCCGTAACACCGAGATCTGGAGGATTTATACACCAATGTTTCCATACTGGGCAGCTCTTCTGGCTCATAGCACTGCGCCAACCACCTGATGCTCTTCTGGCTCATAGCACTGCGCCAACCACCTGATGCTCCTCAGCTTCACACATCCATCTGCACACAACTCCTCCAAAGACTCTTTGTGTTGTCTGGTTAAACTTGTTTGACCGCCTCGACTATTCATAGTCAATTGAATGCAGGTAAGAGTGGGGAATTGAATGCAGGTAAGGAAGAGTTGGTAGAGGTCCACCTGATTCTCTTCAGCTTCACACATTCGTCTGCACACAACTCCTCCAAAGACTCTTCGTGTTGTCTTGTTAAACTTGTTTGACCGCCTCAACTACATTCGTAGTCAATTGAATGCAGGTAAGAGTGGGGAATTGAATGCAGGTAAGGAAGGGTTGGTAGAAGTCGGTGGAAAAACCGCTAGCTGAAGTGGCAAACGAGGATCACATGTGCTGAATAGTCAGTAAACGATCGAACAGTCAAAACGTGCCAAATCAAAAATTTGGGAAGTAGATCGAAGAGTCCAAACTATCTCAATCGCCAATCGTCAGTCGAGGATCAAACGGTTAAAACTTAATTAATAAAAAACTAAATTCGGAGAGTAGACTGCCGCATGTAGAAATGCCTTACAGCTTAATTAATATACTATTACTCCTAATATTAATAGTGTTGTAATGTAATTATTTATTGGTTGATTTTATAATAATGAAATAGTGAGGAAGTATAATAATTATAATTAAAATTTAAAAAATTGATTATTTTAAAAATTTAAAATCGATTACTTTAATGTGCTTGATAGATCCGCATTTAGGATGGATCGATATCTATGTTGACATAGATCAAATCACTTGGATGTCAAAGTAAATATTGTTTAAGTTGAAAAATAAATATCTAGCATACCCCAAAATGGGGAAATGAAACACCGAGAAGAACTTCAATATGTTGTAAAATGAAAGAAAGTTGTATGTACATAGACAATATGTTTATGTGTTTGAAAGCAAGTCTAGCTAATTTATGATAGGGATAGTAGTCGATGAAATTGAAAGGAAAACTCTCTTGCAAATACTTATAAGCAATAAATAAAAACCCATGTAATCGATGGCAAGTAAAATGAATTGTACATTAATTTGTCATAGGAAAAAGTATACATATGTGAGTAAAACAATAAAGGGCTAGGTAGTGATCAACTTTGATTAAATATATTGGAAATCAACATTGGTTTTTTTATTTGGTAGGGGGAGTGCAGGGATTGAAGATTGCAATTTTAAGTGTGAAAGGGACAGAGAATGAAGGCGTGTCTCTTGCTTTTTTCGAAGTGAGACATATGAAGTGTCTTTCATCTTTGCATAGTGTTTGAAGGAGAACGATGGTGTAATTAGATTCCTTCTAATGTTGTAGTATGTGGCATTGCTGTGAAGGTCAATCCTTGACATAAATTGTTACCAATGTCAATGGTTGGCCTTGTTAATGCCAATCCTTGGGATTTACTGATAGTCAATGTACAAATCCATCTTGAGGGAAAATTGTATTTTAAATATTATTACATATTCCTATATTTCATCAATAACCACATTAATATTATTAATATGTCTGAATACGGCGATTAGACATATATTTGGCACATTTTATAGAAACAACTTTATTAATGTGCCAAATATAAACATATCGACGTATTCATATACATTAATAGTCATTTTTAGTCATTTTCATCCCGTCACAATAGAAACCCTTATTTTAATCCTTACTTGCATCCATACTCATGGAACCATATTGTGTATTTTGATAATATGTATGATAAATTGGCATAATGATTCTCATGGATATTAAATTAGGTTTGTTAAATCATTTGAACCAATGTTATGGATATTAAATTCAGTTTGATAAATCATATTGATTAGTCATATTTTCTATGTTTTCAACTCAATCTTGTCCATAACTCAAATTCACAACACAAGTAACCTTAGTCGCAATTAATTCATGACCTAATTTATGGAAGGTTTTATGTTCATGATCTTAGTTGCATAGATATATTAGTTTTGATGTTACAATTATATTTTACAAATTTCAAAAAGCTAGTTAGCAATGACACATGACATTACCACCTCGTGGTTCTTGTTAATATTCACTACATTCTCACTTTCTTTTCATAATATTTTATTTTATAAGATAAATATCATATACAATTTGTTTGCATTCGATGGATATAATTTAAAAAAAAAATTATTTATTTATTTTTGAAAATTAAAAATATCGGAAACATTTGTCAAAACTTTTCCTAAATATCTTCACATTGTATACATTATTTATTTCCATGTATCACTATACACTTAGAACGAATTATAATATTATAATACTGGAGTGGGAAATGGATGTAAGATCTCTTGTCAACATCATGTATGATTTGGATGAGATCTCTTATCAACATCATGTATAATTTAATATTAGAGCATATGAACCTATTAATTGGGTCTATCCTAGCTTTGATGAAAGCGTGATTTTTTTCGTCATTCTTCATAGTCAAAGCAATTATGTTAGAATTGCAGTATTTTAAATTTTGTTTTTGTTAGTATTGTGTTTTAAGAATTTTATTTTGTTATTATTTATTTTTATAGTTTATTTAATCTTAAAAGGGTAAGGAGCCTAACCTTAAAAAAGTAAAGGTAAGGAGTCATTATGTTTCTTTATGGATCTCATAAGAGTTTGTTCTTCTTTATCAATATTGATTTTCTAATTGTTTATACCTAAAATAAAGAGATACCTTTGATCTTTTAGATTAGTCTTCATCACATATTCTCTTTATAATATCTTAATTATCCTCTCGCTCTTTGTGGCACCACATCTTCTCCTCAAATTGAGATGTAATAATACTTTTTTGGGGACTTTCCCCAATAAGCTAGATCCTAGTGCCATCCTCACTTAAATGGTGTGTGATTTTAACAAATGATTTTTTTTTTACAGTAACGGTTAAGAAGCTTTATATTAAAAAAGGAGGACTAATACAAAAAGTGGGAAGACTGTACCCAACAAAAGGAGCGAAGAAGGCACCTCATAACCAGTCTTTACATTTCGTAGAAAGCAGAGATTCATAGCTAATCGAGAAACAAGAGAAGACTGACTGCTATTGCAACCGATTACATATTTAGAACTAAGAAGGAGATAACTTAACACAAAGATAAACGATGCTCAATTCTCTGTAGAGCGACGAGCCTTTTTCTTGCTTCCTGTTGCCAGATTCTCATTGTCATCCATGCCTAGAATCGCAGATGGGCTGTTGCTCTTGCTGGTTCTAATACAATCCACCTTGGCTTCTACTATCCTGAGACAGTTGTGCATAGACTCCATTTTGCCAATAATGCCATCAAAGTATTCCTTCATTTTGCTACTGGTGTTTCTAACATCAGAATTCGAAATTTGGACAAAGGTGGCAAGGTGAGAAATAGTTTTCTTCAGGTCTTTGTTCTCACCTCTCAGCCAGCAGACCTAAGATTCGATGTCTTGCAGATGAGAAAGCACGCCAAGAGGAGGACTTTTCGGCCCACAGGGGGAGTCTAGGTTCACGATACCTTCGTTTTCATCAACCAGATTCCAAAGCTTGCCAGTTCCTAACTCCCCATTGTTGCCGCACATTTGCTGCAGAGAGCCTTGTTGAAGGGGACCACCATAATTTTGGTTGTTGTCAGCATCTAGGGGACACAAAATTTTCCCTCAATCATGCTCATAACCAGTCTGAACACCATTGATAGGGTTCCTTATTCCTTGCCCAACGCCCTGCTGCGTCCAACCTCTGTCATTTTCATTGGGCTTGGGTTGTCCGCGACGGACATGCTTTATCTTATTAACGAGGGAGCCCTGTATTTCTTTCTCCCTGTTCCCATTCCCCTAAAACACCTCCAAGGTGGAGAGATAGCGTTTCAACCCAATTCCCTCAGTATTCACCTGAATGGTGTTCTTGCATTGACGGCATTGAAGCGCCGGGAGGCAAAGCCCTATGTTACTGCCAGCATTTCCACTATCCATGCTACACCACAAACCAAGATGCCTGAACCGTGACGAATTTAACTTCCAGAGGATGCAAAGAAGGAGTGTTTGAGCATTACCGTCGCCCAGAAGCTTGAAATAGGCGCTGGATACCCCGCCTTTTGCATGCATTGAATTCTCGCATGCGAGATAGAAGGATCCAAACTGGGAACGCCGTCGCATTTGCCTTAGGAAAGGGGGACGTGATCTTGAGTGGATCTTGAGCATGACATTTGGTGCAATCAACCATTCGATTGAGGTGGCCATTAAAGGAGTCTCCATGAAACTATGGAACATTAGTTGTAAGCAAAGGATGCTAGAAGGGCCAAGGTTACCCATAGAACTATGGAACCCAATCAACTGTGGAGTTTTGTCCATTTTTAACCACAAGGCCGCAATTTAACCCAGCTCCAATATTTTCCATGGAGTCAGCTTGTTGATTGTTGATTCTCAGAATGTGGTAGAGAGTGATAGATCTTAGTTCTTTTATCTTGTGGAAGAAGTGATAGTGATACTTGGAGGAAGGTTTATGAATGTTTTTGGCTAAGGCCGTAGCTTCTTTAATCACTAGGAGGGAGTCACCAATAGCTACCAGATCCTGGACATTGTTTTCCTTTGCTATATCAATTCCTTTGATTAGAGCAAGCCACTCCACGTCATTGTTTGTCTGCCTTCCAATCCCCCAAGCGTATTCAGTCAGCTTGTTTCCTTCGGAGTCCAGAAAAACTCCCCCTACACCTACCAACCCGGGATTGCCCTTTGAGGCGCCATCAAAGAAGAGAGTATGACTTACACAATTTCTCTTCCAATTCTGGAATTCATTAGGCTCCAATTTGATCTGCCAATTTTGGGACTTTTGGATTTTGGAGAGGATGGGAGTGGGAGAGATGTGGGGAACCAAAAGATCAGCTACCCATATTTTCTCTTCAATGCTTAGGAGCTCTTTGGCAAGATTCTTCAATCCTCACATCTTGAGGGTGTCAACCCAGAGAGCTTTGGCAGAAGAGAGCACCATGCCAGGGGAGGTCCTACTTTCCTCAAATATTTCTTTGTTCCTAGCATTCCACAGCTTCCAGCAGAGAAATTTTGGAAAGGCCACCCAAGCTCACTTGAAGTCAGGTTTCTTGGATAGCGAATTGGAGTAATAAAGATGCCAGTTAGCAAACAAATCATTCCAATTGGTGGGGAGGATGAGTTGTGGTTGTATATTGAGAAAGGCCTTATGCCAGACTTCTTTGGAGAAATTGCAGTCTAAAAAGAGATGATCTACAATTTCCTCTGCTTTCTTACACATAATACATCTAGCTGGACCTGCAATACCTCTTTTCCTTAAATTATCCGTTGTAAGAATCTTTCTGTGAGCCAATAACCAATTGAATAGATTGACTTTAGGGAGCCCGTCATTGTTCCAAACTCTTTCCCATTTCTTATCCTTGTTGTTCTGATTGTTGAGTGAATCCAGGTATTTGTAACCTTCCTTCACCGAATAAGAACCAGTTTCCCCCCTGCTGTGGTAGTCTTTCATGGTAAGATGAATAGGGAGAGCCCCATGGAAAAGAGAAAGGAGGATATTGTAGTCCTGAAGAATATGGTCCGAAAGTTCGAGGGATCTCCAGCCAATCCACTTTCCAAGATCAGACCACATGGATAAGTCATGAAGTGTACTAATGTCTGCTTGCTCCATCCAGCATTTTAAGTCACTGAACACATGAATAAAGTTTGCTGGTGGGCTTGAGAAAAACTTATCTTTCCATATTTTAATCTGTTTTCCATTGCCAGGGGTCCATGAGAGGTTATTTTGGATAATAGGAGCTGCACGCTTGCATAAGTTCCAAATGGAAGTACCCTTTCTTTCTATATCAATGTTTTCCACACATCTTTTTCTTGTTCCCTGCATATATTTTTTGTAGAAAATTTCCTTCCACTAGGCCTTCTTTCCAAAAATGAGTCTCCAGAGGATTTTGGCGCCTAGTGCTAAATTCATCTGAGAGGGATCTTTGATTCCTGTTCCTCCAAAAATCGTAGGTCTGTAGATAGACTCCCACTTGATTAGGTGGAATTTTTTGGCATTGTTGTTTTTTCCTCCTTGCCATAAAAATATTCTCAGTTCTTTGGTGATTCCCGTCATTACCGACTTGGGAGCAAGCGAGATGGAGCAATTATAAAGAGGATAGGCGGATAGAATAGACTTAATGAGGATGAGCTTGTCGGCTGGGTTGAGCCATCTAGAACCCCAGGCATTAATTTTGGTTTTTAGTTTTTCGATTAGCCCATGCCAATATGCCACTTTCTTTTTCCCTTTAAAGATGGGGATACCAAGGTATATGAAAGAGTTCCAATCCTCCAATCCCTCAAAACCTAGAATCCTAGAGATTCTCGCCAGGGTTCCCGGAGAGTAGTTCCAGCCATGAATTTTGGACTTATCAGAATTTACCTTGCCATCAGAGGCCCTGAGAAAGGTAGAGAGGACAAGATTGAAACGCTCAGCTACAATCCTGGAGGCACCCCCGAGCATTATTGTATCATCAGCAAACTGTGAGTGATTGACCGATTTTACTCCTCGGAACACCCGGATTCCTTTGAGATCTCCCGAGACTTGAAGAGCTTGTAGTTTCCTACTCATAGATTTGGCGACAAGAAGGTAGAGAAAAGGCAAAAGGGGATAGCCTTGCCGCAAGCCTCTAGAGGCCATGAAAAAATCAGTAGGTCTACCATTGACGGATTATGAATGCAAGCTTTGATCCACCTTACAAACCTGTTGGAGAAGTCGAATTTGAGCATGATGTCAAAAAGGAAGTTATGGTTCACTCTGTCAAAAGCATTGGCCATGTCAAGCTTGATGGCCATACCTTGATGTTTTTTTTCCATGCTTGAATGGATAGCTTCTTGAACCATGATAATATTGTCCAGGATTTGACGGCCAGCTAGGAAGCCCCCTTGGGATTCAGAAACTAGCTTTCCCATGATTTTTTTCATTCTGGTAGCAAGGATTTTGGAGAGTATTTTGTAAGAGGAGTTGCAAAGAGAGATCGGTCTGAACCTACCAAAGGAGCAAGGAGCTTTACCTTTGGGGATGAGAGCAAGAAAGGAGGAATTGGTAGCCCCTCCAAGTTTGTCTTTTTTCCAAGTCCAGTTGAGCATTCTTTTAAGATCCTCTTTTATGATTCCCCAAGCGGCTCTATAAAAAGTTATGGTGAATCCATCGGGTCCAGGAGCTTTGTCGAGATGCAAGGACCAAATGGCGTTAACGATTTCATGCTCCAATATTGGCTTAGATAGCTCTCTATTGTTGTTCGTCGAGATCAGGTTGGGGATGCCTTCTACAAGATCAGCTTGTGCTTCAGGATCAGTTTCTCCACTGTCCGTGAAGAGCTCCTTAAAATGGTTGAAGGCGTGCATTTGAAGGCTCTCTTGACCGTTGATTTTTTCTCCATTGCTATTTTTCAATTCTCTTATGGCATTGTGACTGCTACGAGCTTTGGCTTGGTTGTGGAAGTATTTCGTGTTGCTGTCCCCCCCTTAAGCCAAAGTTGCCTTGACTTTATTCTCCAAGTTTCCCCTTCATTTTTAACTGCAGTGAGTATTTCTTGCTCCAAAGCAGTTTCAAGACTTAGGAGTGAGTGAGAAATTTCTTTAGACTCCATCCTTTACTGAAGAGATGCGAGCTTTTCTTGACAACGCAATTTGGTGTGGCTTGGATTTTGGAAGGAGGTCTTAGCCCAGCGCTTAAGGGCCAGCTTTACAGCACGGAGCTTAGACTCCCATATGAAACTGGGGGAACCAGGGATAGTCATAGACCAAGTTTGGGAGACGATGTCAAGGAAGTCAGGATGCCGGATCCAGAGTGGATTGAGGCGAAAGGGAATTAGGCCAAGATTTTCGGGTGAGGAGATATCAAGACAAATGGGTTTGTGATCAGAGGAGGCATAAGGGATGGAGAATGTTACAACATAATTTTCCACCTTGTGAGCATCAACACTCTTTGGCTTGCATGATCCATTTTACTGACTCGGATCCACTTTATATCCTTCAGACACATTATTTCCCTATTTTTTCCCCTATACGCTAGTTGTATCACTACAGTGGGCGTACCCGCGAGTTTCATCACTATAGCCCGCGGGTAGCATGTAAAATGGTAAAAAACACTAGTTAATTACTTTTTACTCCCAAAAAGCGGTCATAGGATGACCTTTGGCCCTCCATTTGCCCCGAAACGCCTCGATGTGTCCTTTCACTTACCTTTGGGAGGACTATATATTGAGCACATATGGCATATGGACGGGAGGAGAAAGGACAGAGCAAGAGAACTCTAGTGGATTTTTTCCCTATCTTGAGTCTACACTCATTGATCCTTGTAGTTGTGAACCCTTTATGTTCACCTTCCAAACTCCTATCATAGTTTGAGTTTGCCATTCCATGAAGGATTGAAGTGGTGGAGGCACAAGTGGAGAGACCCAGATCTTGGTTCATAGTGGTTGCCGACAAGAGGTCGTATCACATTGTACTTCTTGTTATTTATTAATAGAAATACTCATATTCTCGTCCATTAATGTTGTGAATGTTGTTTATATTACATTGGGTTGCATTTACTTATAATATCATGGACCATTTCTATTGATGATGTTAATGTCGTTTACAGATCATATGCGCTTGTTGTATATTGGATGTCAAGACTAATTTGCAGGTTCAAGTGCACGGATTGAAAGCTCCAACGGGGATTTACATCAAACGTTTGGATTGAAGTTGGTTATATTCTTCATTATCTTAGCATTGTCATTTATATAGCATAGCACTAAGAATTGATTTAATTTCTGGTAGTGAGTTGTCTGTTGTGGTCTTCCCCAAGCCATAGGAAGTTTTCTCCAACACAGAAATGGCGACTCCACTGGGGAGAACATCCATTTTTGGGGATTTTTTAAGCATTAGTCATTCTTTAGAGTTGATGTGTGTCGAGTCTCTGTGTCATTGATTGGCCGTTAGGATACTCTATAAAAAACACCCTTTTCTGAGCCATTGGACTTGTTTTCTGCTCATTTTCTTTTCCTTGTACGCGGGTGAGCCTTGTTCTGCCCGCGTCTACCTGCCTTTGTCTGCACTCTAGCCCGCAGGTACCTGGAGATATTCCTTCGGCAGTGGTGTACAAATTTGGGGGTGATTGTTTTATGGCCTTTGGTTGTTGTTGGGTTGATTCTAAGTGTTCTTAAGTCTTCTTTGGCCTTGTTCCTGACTGTTGCAAGCCTTGTTTGTGACCAGAACTCCTCTTTTCTCTTGGTTTTGAGCCTCATTGGTTTTTACCCATTTTCAATTTTTTAGCTCATTCCATTGGCTAAGTCTTACTGTTTAGGATCTGCTAGGTTGTCTGAGTGATCTTCTATGCATTTTTGTAACTGAATAGTGAGATTTTGCTTGCATTTTTCATTTCATTATATTGAAAAATACAAAAAAAAATAGTTTTGCATTTTCCTTTTGCTTATAAGTAAAAATACAAAAAAAAAAATTACTTTTATGAACTGCATTTTGCATTGAGTGCTTGCTGCTTTCATTTAGGTTCTCCTTGTGCATTGGAAAAATATAAAAGAATTGCATTTTTATTTCGAAACCGTTGGATTGATTTTCATTCTAGTGGCATTGTTTTTATTGGATAGATGAGTCTAGAGTTTGACGATTTTGCATACTATTGAGTCATATACATCACTAGTTTCACGACCATATCCTTTGAGTAACCACAGCCATTAAAATTAACGCTTAATCTAAAACTGATTAGAACGATTTTATTTATAGGGTACACCAACTAGCATAGGTTTAGAGTCTTGGAATAGATCATTGTGAGTAAACGATCCAAGACTACTAGAAGAAACATTATGTGTCTGACCAGGGAGTGGTGGAATCCATGGTATACATCGATGTTCTCAGGAAGTTCTACTCAAACCAGAGTTAAGCACGAGGTCACGGGAGGTTGGTTGCGGAGATAGCCCTCCAATATCGGCTGAACGTGGGAGATATTTCCAGGGTTTGTTTGTATCTGGGGACTCTTGGGGGATTTGACCCTCTTGAGTTTCGAGCTTAGCTACTCTGCCCATACGACGGATCCCACCTGTGACTGTCCCCCTGAGCATTGGTTATACTGCGGTGAACATAGTTGCCTTACCTAGGTATCGCACAGGGTACTTGCAGTGGTTATACTGTTTGTGTCCTGAGTCAGATAGGGGATGGACAACACAGTTTTTTGTTGCCGAGGGTTACGGCCCTTTGCACGCAGTGAAGCCTGGGAACCTCTATAACTGATTCTGTTACCTCTGGCTACAGTTTGGGAGTCTCAAGCCTCTCCTAGGCAAGACATACTGGCTCTAGTGTCGGGAGCTCATTTAGCCACTCTGTTTGTCTGCTCTTGGATATAGTTTCTCTAGGTGTGTGCTCTTGATTTACTGTTTTTGATCGATAGTTGGCCATTAGGGGATGCTGTGATTTTATAGTCTCTCCTAAGATATCATGGCGCGGATTCCTACTCTCCACCGATCCATTCGGTTGGCTGGTTTATAGCCTACCGAGCTTTCACGTCGTGTTGCTAGGGGACGTCGACGGACTCCCTCCGAGTCTTCGGATTCTTACAAAACATACGTCCTCGACATTATGACTGCACACTCTGACACGGGAGAAATCCCTACGACTCCATCGGGTAGAGTCGAGCACACTTCAGACACCCCTACTCCTCGTGAGGCGTGGGGGGGTGATCCACCTGAGACCCAACCTAGTTTGTTTGGTCCGGATCCACCCGAGACCCAACCTAGTTTGTTCGGTATGGATCCACCTGAGGACGACCCGTTCGATCCTTCATATCCACATAATAATTTATACGGGATGCTAGAGTTACATGATGACACAGGCCCTATGATCAACCCTACCACGTTCTCTTTTGGTATGCCTAATTACAACACAGTTGATCCTTCCACTACATATGGTAGTCATGTTGGCACTAGTCATGGTGTTAGCAACACTGCACCCACTGGGGCCAATACCCTCGCCAGGGGCACCACGTTGTCCACTCACACACATAGTATGGGGACCGGTCACATTCCTCCTAACAATGCTAATGTTGGAAGACGGCCGCCTCCTAGGACTACCCAACCTAATAGGAACACTGTTCACAACCCGACTCGCCATCGACAACCTAATACACATGCTGTTATCCGTCAACCTAGGACCACTTTCGCGAATGTTAACGGTCCTCCCAACCACGGGGGTGGACATATACCGCACACTTTTATGTCCGCTGTCGCTACTAGTAATTCTAATGTAGGAGGTGGGAATATACCTCATACTCATGGTCACAACGCCACCATTCCTGCTACTAGTAACACCAATGTTGGGGTTGGGAATACATCTCATGCTTATGGTCACCACACAACTACTCACGCTAATCCTAATGCTTACGGTGGGGGTGGGAACATACCTTATAATCATGGTCATTACAACACGGTTCCCGCTACGAATAGTACGTATATGCCCCATAATTATGGTGGCAACCCTTACTACAACATAGTCGGTGTTGGCCACCAATACAACCCACCTCAATATGGTGCCCAAAACGCATATATACCTACTTACCCTCACACGGGTCAGGTCGAAGGAGGTTATCAATATTATGGCCATGGTCAAGCTTATGGTCCATCAAGATCGTATAATCAGCAATTTAATGCTCATGGTCTAGCTTATGGTCCTTCTTATCCTTCAGGTTCTTACAATCAACCTTTTATGGGAGCTTATAATCAAGCTTTCCAGCTGTAGCTCCCGTTCCTTGCACGTCTGAATCTTCCAGATCTTTCGAAGCTCACGAATGATCCAGTGTGTCACGACCCTAGTTGGCCTCTGGTTCCTACCAAGCTCCCTTCGGACATTCCTAAGTCTGAGGGGAAAGGTGGTGAGGATCCAGGTGATCATGTCACAATGTTTCACCTTTGGTGCTCTTCCAACTCGTTGAATCATGATTCCGTTCGATTACAACTATTTCAACGCACCCTCATGGGGCAGCTGCGAAGTGGTATGTTGAGTTGCCTGGGAACACTTATAGGGGTTTCAATGAGATCGCTTTGGTTTTCTTGGATCATTTCCAATTGTCGGTTCGTTACGATACCGGTACTGAACTTCTGTCTACCTTTCGTTAGAATAAGGCCATGCATATTTCTGACCATGTTCAAGAGTGGCGTCGGCGAAAGAGGTTAGTGAAAGCCAACATTCCTCCAAATTTTCTGTTGGAGTGGTTTCTCAAGTCTCTACTTCCATATATTGCTAAGGATGTTTCGATGTCTGGTATTATGACTAAGAAAAAATCCATCTTAAAAGTCCAGTAGTTAGATTTACTATACTCTCAGTCTGGCATTTTATATGACATTATTCATGACGCACCGCGAACACGACATGATCCCAAGACAGTTCCTGGACCGCATGCCGATGGCATTATGGGATCTGCAAGTACTCGCCCTGTAGATTTGGTGGCTAATCAAATCTAAAATTTGTCGCGTAACCAATCTACTTCCAGACAAGTTCACACCTTGTCCACTTCCACCCCATCGTCCGATGTACACACTGTGCAAATGATAAACCCATCGGGTAACTAGCAGCCTGGTGGTAAGAAGAAGGGGAGAAACAACCATAAGGGTGGAAACAATGGGAACAATAATAGTAATCGCAATACCCCTCGTAATGAGAATGCCAACCCTCCTCGGGAGGCGGAAATGCTGTTGAGGACCGTAAACCTAGGCGTAAGGTGAAATTTCCTTGTAAGCTTTGTGGGGAAGATCATCTTACTCACTTCTGTCCTCGAATCGAAGAAGCATCGAAGCATCTTGCACAGAGCCCAACTGTGTTGAAGGATCCCCTTCCTCATCATCAAAACATGGCTTCGCATGCTCCCGCCACTGGTTATGGACCTAATGAGACTACCACGTTTTCTTCCAATACTAATGGTTATGGATGCGTGAATATGGTCCAATCGGAGGTTAGTGTTGCTACTCGTCAACGCGATTATGGTGCACCACAACCTAATATGGGCAGTGAACCTCCCCCTCCTCCTGATAATTCCTTGCATATCGAGAATCCTTCTATTATGCCACAGATACCGAAAAGTGTTCTTAAGCTCTCTACGCATAATCCCAATGCTCGAGCCACCCAGAACTACGCCATTGTAGAATATTTGGGCCAAACCCCGTGTGCCATGTCGGCTCTTGAAGTTTTACAGGCGTGTCCTTCTCAAAGGCATGCCCTTTTGAGTGCGTTAGGAGTTCAGGATGGGGGAGTGCCAACGTTATCAAGTTCGACACTACTGATGTTCAACCTCGCTTACCTTACCACATGGCTTTTCAAATCCATGTGGAGTGCCTTCATAATATTGTCAAAAGAATGGTGGTTGACGAAGGTGCTTCCGCGTTAGCGATGTCTTTAGCTTGTTGGAAAGCTCTTGGCTCTCCTCCTCTACTCACGTCTAGGACCATGCTCACTGCATTTGACTGGGTCGGAATTGGATGTGCACTATGAAAGTTGTCGCATCTACTATATTTAAAATTATTTGCTTTCCACACGAAGGCAAGATTGTGACCATCGATCAGCTGGATTTCATTAATCCTCCTCCCACGGCATCCACGGGATCAGTAGTCCCGCAGGTTACAGATTCTTAGCCGACAACTAGGAACATGGGTGTTGGTATGTAGCCTTCATTGATGGGATCTTATGATTTCCCTTCACCCGTTAATTTTATTGGAACCATTTTCGACAATGTGTCTCCTCCATTGCATAATGTACCATTCCGGACTTCATATTTTGATGATAAATGGACTTTACTATCCAAGAGTTCTACGTCTGGAGACATTGTGTACGTCGGGATGTCTATGCCACTATCCACTGTTGAGCTTGCTTATCAGGATATTCAACAAGCCACCGCAGAGCCAGATCTCCCCTCTTCTCGGACAGATGAGGAAGATCCCATTACGCTTCCAGTTTGGGCAATCGACTCATCTTGTTCGAACGATTTCCTTGATGGTACTTTACCTTTGGATGAAGCTATTATCGAGGCCATGTGTGGTAGTGAGAGACCTTGGGAGGATATGCATCATCGCTCTTATTTCCTTCCCAACCTCGATCTCTCCGAGCAAGAAGAGTTTAGGATGACTCTTGCAGAGATGGTTGGTCACCCTGTGGCTCTTTTGGGCTCACATGAGATTTATGCGGAGGGGAACATGGCTAATATTTCCTCGACTAAAACGATCAACATCTCTCACACTCCCGGAAAGGTTGAGAACATTTACATCGGTGACGATTGATCTTCTGAGGAGGTTTCCATTTACACCGAATTGTTTATTGAACTTCGGGAGGCTTTCACCTGGTCATATGAGGAGATGCCAGGAATAGACCCCAGTATTGTCGAACACGAGATTAGAACGTGTCCTGATGCTAAACCAGTTCGGCAACATCTTCATGCTGTTAACCCTAGGAAGGCAGCAACTATCAAGGCAGAGGTGGAGAAACTGCTCAAAGCTGGTTTCATCTACCCCGTTCCCCTTACCGAATGGGTGTCAAACCCCGTTCCTATGGATAAGAAGCAGGGAACAATCCGCGTATGCACTGATTTTAGGGGCCTGAATCGTGCGTGTCCGAAAGACAATTTCCCCACTCCATTCATTGATCAGATCTTGGATGCTTGTGCGGGAAGTGAGATTTTTTCATTCATGGACGGCTTTTCGGGGTATAACCAGATTCAAATCAAACCCAAGGACCAACATAAGACTGCTTTCATTTGTCCTTGGGGTACGTTTGCATATCGAAAAATGCCCTTCGGCCTTAAGAACGCCGGAGCTACGTTTCAGCGTGCCATGACCTATGCCTTTCACGACCTTAAAAGTATAATGGAGGTTTTCTTGGATGATCTTGCCGGCCATTCTTGCAAGAGAGTGGACAACCCCAAGCACCTTCGTTGGATTCTCGAATGATTTATACGCTACAAGATCCGATTGAATCCCAATAAATGCATCTTTGCAGTGAGGTCTAGTCGCCTTCTAGGATTTATAGTTTCGAAAGAGGGTATTAGAGTCGATTCTCTTAAAGTTGAGGCAATACTTCGGTTGCCTCCTCCGTGCAACTTGTTTCAACTTCAAAGCCTCCAACGGAGAGCTACTTTTCTATGTTGCTTTGTAGTCAATTATTCTAATCTTACCAAATGTTTCGCACGCTTGTTGAAGAAAGACACACCGTTTATTTGGGATGAGCGAGCCTAGCGATATTAGCCCCTGTGCTTAGTCCACCCGACTTTGCACGAGATTTTATACTTTTTGTGGCTGCGTCTCAAGGGACAATTGGCATGGTCTTAGTTCAGGTTGATGATGTGCTCGTTGAGCATGTGATCTATTACCTTAGTCGAAATCTAGTAGACACTGAACTAAGATATACTCACATGGAAAAGCTTGCACTTGCGACTGTCCATGCAGTCCAACGGTTACGACACTATATTTTGCTTAGAACAACCATAGTTATAGCGCATGTCAATCTGTTTCAGTTTGTGCTATCACGACACCTTATAGGGGGAAGTACAATAAATGGATTGTGATCCTTCAGGAGTTCGATCTCGATTTTGCTTCGGTGAAGTCGGTGAAATCATTGGTGTTTGTTGAGCTTATGTCGGAACTTCCGAGACTTGATGAGGATGTCATCCATGAAGATTCCTTTGTGGATGAACACTTATTTCTTATCTCGTCAGAGGACCCTTGGTATGGGGATGTCATTGTATATCTCCAAACTTTGAAGTTTCCTTCGCATTATTCACGAGACAAGTGACGGCGTGTGAAACATCATGCTAAATATTATACTATCATCAATGACACTTTATATCACTGAGGAAAGGATGCTATTCTCCGTCGTTGCTTGACTCACGAAGAAGCGGAGCGTGTGCTTAATGATTTCCATACTGGGGCGTGTGGCGGTCACTTATCCGGGATTGCTAAAGCCCAACGTATTATGCAAGCTGGTTACTTTTGGCCTTCCATCTTTAAGGATTGTGTGAACGCTGTGAAGAGATGTCACCCTTGCTAGGTGTTTTCTCGGAATATACACTCGCATCCAGCGCCCCTTCATTCAGTCGTCACCGTCGGTCCCTTCACCAAGTGGGGGGTGGATTTCATGGATTGCAAACCAGCTTCGGCTGGGGGGCATCACCATATCATAGTGGCTGTGGACTACTTTTCCAAATGGGCTGAGGCCATGCCTACCGTAAAATTCAATGGTGCTACAACAGTCCATTTCGTGTTCAATCAGATTATTACTCGGTTCGGTATTCCGAAAGAGATTGTCATTGACCATGGCAATCACTTTCAGAGAAAAATGATGGAGGATTTGTCTCTTAAGCTTGGGTTTCGTCAAGAACACTCATCTTCTTACTATCCCCAAGCGAATGATCAAGTTGAAGCAGTCAATAAGTCTTTAAAGACCATTCTCCAACGTACCATCCAACAAAGCAAGAACAACTGGCACATTATGTTATATCCTACTTTGTGGTCGTATCGAACCGCAGTCAAGACTGCCACTGGGTTCTCACCATTTCAGCTGGTACATGGTGTGGAGTCAATTTTACCGATTGAATGTGAAATCCCTTCGCTTAAACTAGCCATAGAGCTCCTCCCTGATACGACGGGTATTGAACAACGTTTAATCCACCTTGAGCAACTTGACGAACATCATTGAGATGTCACCGTGGCTATAGATGCCAATAAACGTCGCATTAAAGTTCAGTACGATAGGTCTGTCCGTCCCCGGCAATATGTTGAAGGTGACTTGGTCCTCTTATATGGCCAAGCTAAAGAACTCCTAGGGACAGGCAAGTTTAACCCCATGTGGCACGGTCCTTACATTGTGAGATGTGTCCTGGAAAAAGGATCCTATGAATTAGAAGATTATGAAGGGAATGTCTTGAAGGATCTTAGAAATGGGCTCTACCTCAAGCAGTATTACGCTTGAACTTCTAGTTCGAGCTAATACTTTTGTATACTATTGTATAGTTGTTTCTGTACATAGTTTAGCTTTCTGTTGGTTTTCGGGTCTGCTGATTCGCTTCCATTTGATTCACAGATGTCAGCGAAATTTCCTACGTTCTTAGGATTCACGGATGGTGCTAGCCATCATATGCAGCAACTTGCTTCTGCTGCCTGGGTTATTTATTCACCTGACCACCTAGTTGTGTCTTCAGGAGGTGCTTGTCTTGGTCCTACATCTAACAATGTGGCTGAGTATAGTGTCATGATTGAGCTACTTCGGGATGCTATTTCACATGGTATCCAGTCTTTAGAAGTCCGCCTGGATTCACAACTAGTCGTGTCTCAGTTGAATGGTCAGTACCGTGTGAGGGATCCTACGTTACTACGGAAATTCTTAAGGGTAAGACTCTTGGAACGACATTTTGTTTCAATTACATACATTCATGTTCCGAGAAGTTTTAATCATATATCTGATGCATACGCTAACTATGTATTAGATTGGCATTTGTCACATTCACAGTGAAGCACACAAATAAAAGATACATTCATACATTTGTACATACACACATATAGTAGAACCGGAGAACCATAGTTTTTCATAAATAATATGTCCAAAATGGTAGTGTCATAATACAAAACTGGAGCCCGTAGCCCTCAAAAATATACATATCGATACAAAAATGGGACTCTTAGATGTCTAATCCCTACGAGGAGGCTTAGCTGCCACCCCGGTAGGATGTGTCTGACAGTAATACTGTACTGCATTTGCTATACGGTGCAGTAGTCACACCCAGTTACCCGGTACCCCCACCACATGGCACTGCATATCCTCTGGTAGCCGCGCTATCTCTATACCTGGTACCTTGTTGGTCATCCGTGATAGGTTGACCCGCATAGTCTATAGTGTACGCTCTGCTGCAACACCCACTGCCTCATCACCCCTGCCCCGTCGATGATGTCTTGGGAAGCCCTCGGGTCTCACTGGGCCCTTGTCTGCGAGCAAACAGTGAAACATTAATATGTGATACTACCCCCAAAATGATTTTTGCATTCACTTCTATAATAAAAAATCCATAAAAATTTAATACACCAAAAAACATAAAAAGAGTACTCACCCATGTCTCCAAACGTTGCATCTGGTGGAAGCGGCATGTCACAATCCTGGCGGAAGTCTATCCCTGCATAGGGGTAGTCATCTATAGCTATGACCTATCGGTCCCACCAGTGAAATAACTCCTCTATATATGGTGATGCCTGACAGCCACCACCCTGTCGCATCAAGACCTCTTCCCACCGGGTTAGGGCTAAGTCGCGGAGACTATGAGGAGGGACCTCAACCCTCGGACTGAGCCCCGAAACTCGCTCAAAGGAGAAACTGCATAAGATACTGCCGTATCCAAAGTTTTTTTCCTCCCCTTGCTTGCACTCCGTCAACTGGATATTCATGGACCCCAATAGCGTTGTGCACCAGTCGAATATCATGGGCTGCATACACTATGACGCATAGAACATCACTGGCATGGATGCCTGGTGAAGAGCTTTTGAACCAGAAATCCACATTAAGGTAGCCACTATAACCTTCATGCTCAGATTGACTATGGCTCTGATGGGCACCTGACTCCCCACTGCCCGAGTATTTGGAACACAATACTGCTCTATATAGTCGAGGATGGTGATCTCACCACCCACAGAACGAGATTGAAGGCTTGCCACCTCACCTCGGTGGGACAAACCAGTAATTAAGTAGATATATTCCACTTCCAAAGTGATTATTTGCCCGTCTAGGTTGAATTTATGTGCATCTATGTCCCAGTAATCTATCAAACGGCGAAGCAATAGGTTTTGGGCCCTCAAACCCCCTATGTTTCAAAATTTGTATAGCCCACATGCTTGTAACGCTTGTTGTGCAGGCAAATCATTGCGGACGGCCTCATCCACAAGGTCATGTTCCCTCTCTCTCCACTCTAGCACCATCCTGGAGGAAGAGAAACCAAAGAGTTCAGTCAATTTCATTTAAAAACTAACTTCACGGCCGTACCCGCGAGAAATTTTGCTCACAGAGGCGGGTACCCGCGGTCAACACATGTGTTGACCGCGAGTACCTTGCCCTACCCGTGACCCGCATAGTAATAGCCTGCGGGTAGCGCCATGACCATTTAGGGCTTGGCCACATAAAAAATACAACCACCGAAAATCAAAATAAAAGCATTGAAATGAAAGCTATGGATGAGACTACCAACCTGCTCCTGACTGTTCGATGATCGGACACCCGTAGCTCCCAGAATTAGTAGTTGAACTTCGAGGTGAAAACTAACCACAAAAATCCAAATGGGTGAATAGTAAAAATGAATTGTAAATTGTATTTTTTTGTTTTTCCTTGGAAATTGTATTTTTTTGTTACTATTTATAATTTTCAAAACCCACTTATCTATAGTTTCTGCCATTTTAAGTTGTTTTGGACTAATATAATGTCTTGGAGTAGCATTTTTTGACCAAATTTCTTCGGCGAGACTTGTTTTTTATCGTTTCGCTACGGCAGGTATATTTCACACCTGGCATATAGGTTAGATGTCATTTTCACATGCATTATGCATTTGAGCTTTTGACCATTTTCAGAAACCCTAGGTGCAACCCCGCTTCTTAAATGACACGGAGCCTTCACACTGTTATAGAAGTGTCGTTATGTGGCTGTAGGGCCTTTCCGAACATGGGTACCCTATTTAGAACCCCTTTTTTTCATTATGGTACCCATGCCATTGTTTGTCCTTAGGATCGGGAGTCCTTTGTAGTTACGCCATGACTTTGCGATAAAGACTCATACTCTACTTTGTCTTATGCTGGCCATCTCCCATAAGGACTCCCCCATTTATATCAAGTTGTGATTGCATTGCATCATCCTGCTTGCCGCTTGAGCCTTGTGCCGACTCCCGCTTACTTAGTTGTTAGTGTGGTGCCTGTGCACTTTCCCTGTCGAGCCTTGCAAAGCTTACTTTTTCCCTTCACAATTTGATGACCTTTTGACCTTGAGGGAACACCCCCCCCCCCCCCCCCCCCCCGAGTGTCTACACCCTGCACATGCTTCCTTGCATTGATCATAGGTATGTTCCACTGCTTGGGACTAGTTTGCTCACTATTTGACACTCGTTCCCTCACTTGTTGTACTATAAGCAATTTTATTCTTTTTCAAGCTTTTCCAAATATCAAAAAGACCCAAAAAATCAAATATTCCAAAAAGCCGAACGGGATTATGGTTACTACTTCTAGTTGGCAACTGTTGTGTCGCCTTTGAACAGAGCATTCATTCCACTCCATACATTATGAGTCGGGACTATAGTTGGACCTTAGGAGCTGTACTTGTTTCTCAGTTTACTCCACCGATTGGTTAAGCTTCTAGCCATTATGGAGCCCTTTGTGATGCCTCCTGCATCGCATAGTTCATATTGAGTCTATGCTAGCTGAGTCTATCCATCTGCTCATGCTCTTGTTCAAAGGAAGTCCTGAAACCAGAGTCGGCCACTCCTCAGATCTCTTGACTATTGCATGTCGGCCATCCTTATTGAGTCAATTCGTTTCACCTGAGTTCTTCCAAATCTTTCAGCGTAGCTGGTACCTCGTGTTGGTTGATGGGGGATGCCTTAATTCCCTCCTTCCAGCGAGTTTCGTTCTATCGACTTCAACCCATTTATTTTGGAACTTGGGACTTAGAGTTTGGTTGAGTACCTTGAGGCTTGCAGTCATTAGTGGCAGGTTCTCTCGCCATCAATAGTTTTGGGAATACATCAATGTGCCCTGATCAATGGATTCATCTTAGTGTTCGACTTCAACACATCTATTCGCACTCTGATGATTGTCCTCTGTGCCTTGATGCCCATTTTCATTATTGGTGGGTTATCTCGCGTTTGTTAACACTATACATCATTGATCGGTAATCAAACGATGTCACATCAGGTTCGACCTCAACTCCTTTATTCACTTGATGGGACTTGCACCGTCAAATACTTGTGTAGAAGACCCCAGGCGATAGTGGCATTCAATATGCTACTTATGATTATGACTTTACGTCTGAGATATCACCTCTCAGATATGAGCAGTTTGTACCTCCAGTTTGCACCAGTTGTTTCCTTTTCAGCAGGAGACCATATCTTACTGTAGAGAGATCATGGCTATGATCACTTATTACATGTATTCACTATGTACTGCCTATTCATGGCCATTGTATCGGATTGTTGTACTATACCGACATGTACTCAAGGATACTATTGTATTATGACAAGTGAGCTGCTCCTTCCACTTGTGTCGCCATCACTCCACTTCTGAGATTTATAATGTATTTCGTCCATCGTAGTATCAGTCTCTAACCTCACACATTAGGGGGCATCTGTTACAACGTAATTTTCCACCTTGTGAGCATCAGCACTCTTTGGCCTACAGGATCCATTTTATTGAATCAGATCCACTTTATATCCTTCAGACACATTATTTCCCTATTTTTTCCCTTGTACGCTAGTTGTATCACTACAATGGGCGTACCCACGAGTTGCATCACTATAGCCCGCGGGTAGCATGTAAAATGGTAAAAATCACTAGTTAATTACTTTTTACTCCCAAAAAGCGGTCATAGGGTGACCTTTGGACCTAAATTTGCCCTGAAACACCTCTATGTGTCCTTTCACTTACCTTTGGGAGGACTATATATTGAGCACATATGGCATATGGACGGGAGGAGAAGGAGAGAGCAAGAGAACTCTAGTGGATTTTTGCCCTAACTTGAGTCTACACTCATTGATCCTTATAGTTGTGAACCCTTTATGTTCACCTTCCAAACTCCTATCATAATTTGAGTTTTCCATTCCATGGAGGATTGAAGTGGTGGAGGCACAAGTGGAGAGACCCAGATCTTGGTTTAGAGTGGTTGTCGACAAGAGGTCGTATCACATTGTACTTCTTGTTATTTATTAATATAAATACTCATATTCTCATCCATTAATGTTGTGAATGTTGTTTATATTACATTGGGTTGCATTTACTTATAATATCATGGACCATTTCTATTGATGATGTTAATGTTGTTTATAGATCATATGCGCTTGTTCTATATTGGCTGTAAAGACTAATTTGCAGGTTCAAGTGCACGGATTGAAAGCTCCCACGGGGATCTACATCAAACGTTTGGATCGAGGTTGGTTATATTCTTCATTATCTTAGCATTGTCATTTATATAGCATAGCACTGAGAATTGAGTTAATTTCTAGTAGTCAGCAATCTGTTGTGGTCTGCCCCAAGCCATAGGAAGTTTTCTCCAACACAGAGAAAGCACTAAGCAAAATATTGGAGTTAAAAAAATTGGTACTTACAAGAAAACGATCCAATCTTGCAGCTATATGACCCACTCCGCATCTTCTATTATTCCAGGTATATTTTACATTTTTTAGTGGGATATCAATGAGGTCCAAGTCTGCAAGGAGGTCTTCAATCTTTTCGCCAAAGGGATCACGAACTATGCTGCCTCCTCTCTTCTCCTGTCGGGATTTGGTGACATTGAAGTTGCCGGCGACTATAATATTTTTTCCATTCATATTTTCTTTGAGATTGCTAAGGTCATTCCAGAAAATGAGCTTGTCCCTATAATGGTTCATCCCATAGACGTTGCATATGAAAAAGGAGTCATTGCTATCGTTATCTTTTATTTCCATTAGAAGCCAGTGGGGATTCACAAAAGAGGAAATAAGTGAAAACTTGTGGGAAAACAAGGTAGCAATACCACCGGAGGCCCCACGAGCACTGAGAGAAAAACCTTGGCAGTCTTTCCACAAGGAACGTGAGAGAGCCAAGATCTCCACGTCCTGCATTTTGGTCTCTTGGATTAGCATAAGGTCTGGTTTGTTGGATCTAATCATGCTTTTTAGGACTTCAGTTTTATTTATTCCACCCATGCCCCTGCAGTTCCAAGAGACGATTAACATTACTTCTTGGTGGTTTGAGGTCCTGCTCGGGACCTTCCTTCTTTAGCACCAGTTTGATTTTTTGATTTTTGTAGCAGCTTCATATCTTCCAAGCTTTTTTGCCTGCCCAGTTCTAGCTCCCTTTCTGCCTCAAGTTCTCTATGATACCTGTGTGACTTCCTTCCTCTGGTGTTGGGTGGCTGCACTTCTTCTGTTTCATCCAATGATTCCGAAGAGATATCCAGAGATGATGAGGATGGGATAAATTTACTTTTGACCTTGTCTGCCCCACAGCCACCGGGGGTGGTGGAGATCCCAACATTTGATTTGGTTGTTTCATCAATGAGGGGAGGAATGGGAGTGCTATTTTATTCCCTTCCGGGTTCTATTGTTTCCTCAGGAGTGTCTATTTCCCCTTCTTCAATGGGTAGATCTTGGAATTTGTTAGCTGCGGTTACCTCTCGATGCTCCGACGAAGTTTCATGTGGGATTTTTTGCTGAGATCCATTCGTGAGGGGGTGGTTTTGGGAGCTTTTTTTCCCCTTTTTTACTTGCTTCCATCCTTCTTCGGGAGCTTTCTCAGGGGTTTCTTGCACTGTCTTGGGACATTTTTTAACTAAATGACCATATTCATGGCATTTTTTACACTTGAAGGGCAGTTGTTCATAGTCCACCTTCTCCAGATGCTGCCATCCATCCATGAAAAGAATTACTTCCTCTGGTAATCCTTTTTCCAGGTCGACTTCCACACAAATTCTGGCACAAGAGAAGAGAGGTCCTTTTGGTTCAACTTTATCAATGTATTTCCCGAGAGAGTTTCCAATCGCTTGAAGGGTGTCATCGTTCCAACAGTGGAGCGACAGGTGAGTAAGACGAACCTAAACAGGAACAGTCGAGGGGACATCCTTCTACGGATCAAAAGATAGGCTCCATCGATTCAGATAAATACCACGAGGCCCCATGAAGTAAGGCCTGCTTCGAAAGATAATATCCCTATCAATTTTGTTCTCAAAAAGAAAGGTAAAATAGCCCTTACCACAAAAGCAATGCTGCAACCCTCCGGAGATCAGAGGAATCCAATTCTTATTGATCCAGGAATCCATGGATTTTGGTGACGGCCAAATTCCAGTGAATTGTCAAATCAATCCGCATTCATTCACCACAAGGGCTTTAAGTTTTGAAGGTACTGATAGGATCTAGATGCGAGGGGCGGCAGCTCGTTTGATGAAACTGAGATCCATCGGATCCGAGGTAGCTGGGAGAGGTGGGGTGGATTCAACCATGGCACAAAAGGCGATGTCCAACAGGCATCAGTGCTCTTCAGGAAAAGGTGGTGGGTGGTCCAGGTCTGCCATCGCGGGAGAAGCCCGCAGGGGCCGAGCTTGAGCAGGGCTCCCGCAGAGCACATAGCACTAGGGTTTACGAAAAAATAAATTAACAAATGATATTTCATTTACATTTAAATATTTAATTTATTTCTAAATGTTGTAAGTGATTGCCATTAAATAACGAGGTGTTTAAAGTGAAAGATCTTAATCTCAAGATGATAAAACACCTTTTATTGTACTTTAAATTTATTCTTTTCATTACATTTCAAATTGAAAATGATATGATTAAAAGATCTTCATGTAAAGATGAAAGCCACTTTTATTACTTTGAATTTTATTTTTTTCTATTATTTACATTTCAAATTGAAAATGATAAAACTGGCACATGATCGGCTTAAGTGATCTACATCACACTTGCATATGTGCTACATTATTAAACCAAACCAAAAATAATGAAGGATGATGGGAAGATCAAAGGGCTTATATTGATATTTATATTTACATTTACATGACTGCTTTGTGTGTAAATATTAGTAAGGTCTGGCTGCTATGTAGTTCCATGGTGGATAATAATTGCAGGTGATAGAAAGAAGCGCCTGAGTTGCATCTATTACAGACGGTGGTATTACTTAACTAATTCTATATATGTTTCTTATGCAACTCCTCATTATATTTTTAGCATATCAGAATTGTTTTTACGTCAATTTCTTAGCTATGTATGGATTTGATCATATAAATTGGTTCTCTATGGATTTCATGGAAAGCACGTTTCAATTTCTAGCCATTCCAGGCTACTCCAAAGGCAGTAACAAGCTCTTCATCTAGTCATGCCAATACAATAATTGACCAAATCTACCGTAATCAGGTGATCTGGTTTAACCCGCCCTAAAATACAGACAGTGAAGGCACCCTAAGTTCTGACTGTGCTTCTATTTCCTCAAACAAAATGTTTTCTGAAACCATGAACCTGAATCCTCCATTAATTTTGTCGTAGGAGATTACTCCATACACCAAAAAATATTCTTATCTATGAATTTTGTCCACTCTATATTAAATTCCAATTTACATACCAAATTGATGGTTGCAAGTCTTTGGTTATATACACAGTAAAATATAAAAGTATTGTAGACATGAATACGCCTCCTTAACATTCGAATCATGTTTACACGGCACTAAATAGAACTGAACATCTACTTTAGGTTCAAGTCCATCAATATCCACGCACTTTTGCAAGTATTCAACCAATATTGGAACACTGTGAAAAATCAACCAATCTTACATAGGAAATCGTCTACATGGTAGTTTCTAGTGGCCCAACCCTTTTATTTTGTATTCTAAGAGCTGTGACCCTGGCACTAAAGATCAATGTTACAACGTAATCTTCCACCTTGTGAGAATCAGCACTCTTTGGCCTAGAGGATCCATTCCACTGACTCGGAACCATTTTATATCCTTCAGACACTATTTTTCCCTATTTTTTCCCTTGTACACTTGTTGCATCATTACAGTGGGCGTACCCGCGACTTGCATCACTATAGCCCGCGGGTAGCATGTAAAATGGTAAAAATCACTAGTTTATTACTTTTTACTCCCAAAAAGCGGTCATTGGGTGACCTTTGACTCCCCATCTGCCCAAGAAACGCCTCAATGTGTCCTTTCACTTACCTTTGAGAGGACTATATATTGAGCACATATGACTTATGGACGGGAGGAAAAAGAAGAGCAAGAGAACTCTAATGGATCTTTGCCCTATCTTGAGTCTACACTCATTGATCCTTGTAGTTGTGAACCCTTTATGTTCACCTTCCAAACTCCTACCATAGTTTGAGTTTGCCATTCCATGGAGGATTGAAGTGGTGTAGGCGCAAGTGGATTGACCTAGATCTTGGTTCAGATTGGTTGCCGGTAAGAGGTCGTATCACATTGTACTTCTTCTTGTTTATTAATAGAAATACTCATATTCTTGTCCATTAATGTTGTAAATGTTGTTTATACTACATTGGGTTGCATTTACTTGTTATATCATGGGCCATTGCTATTGATGATGTTAATGTCGTTTATATATTATATGCACTTGTTGTATATTGGCTGTCAAGACTAATTTGCAGATTCAAGTGCACGGATTGGAAAGCTCCAACGGGGATCTACATCAAACGTTTGGATCGAGGTTGGTTATATTATTCATTATCTTAGCCTTTTCATTTATATAGCATAGCATTGGGAATTGAGTTGATTTCTGGTAGTTAGCTGTCTGTTGTGGTCTACCCCAAGCCATAGTGAGTTTTCTCCAATACAGAAATGGCGACCATACTGGGGAAAACATCCATTTTTGGGGATTTTTGAGCATTAGTCCTTAATTAGAGTTGTTGTTTGTCGAAGCTCTGTGTCACTGATTGGCCGTTGAGATACACTATAGAAAACTGGTTTTCTCTGAGCCATTGGACTCTTTGTTTGCCCATTTGCCTTTCCTTACCCACAGGCTAGCTTAGCTTTGCCCGCATACACCAGCCTCTATTTACTCTACTGCTCGCGGGTACCCGCAGGTTTTCCTTCGATAGTAGCGTACAACTCCGGCTTTGGTTGATTTATGACTTTTGGTTGTTGCTGGGTTGGCTTTGGATGATCCTGAGTCTTTGTTGGTCTGTTTCTTGACTGTTCCATGCTTTGGTTGTGACCAGAACTCTGCTTTTCTCTTGGTTGAGCCTTGTTGGTTTTTTACCCATCTTTGGATTTAGCCTTGTTGGTTTTTTCCTTTTGAGCTCATTCCATTGGCTGAGTCTTACTGTTTGGTAGTTGCTGGGTTGTCTTAGTGATCTTCTTGGCATATCAGTGACTAGATAGTAGGATTTTGCTTGCATTTTTCATTTCTTTATATTGAAAAATACAAAAATATACATAGTTTTGCATTTTCCTTTTGTTTGTAAGAGAAAATACAAAAAAAAAATTACTTTGATGTACTGCATCTTGCATTGAGTGCTTTCTGCCTTCATTTAGATTATGATTGTGCATCGAAAAATATAAGAGGATTGCATATTTATTTCGAAACCGTTGGATTGATTTTGCATGCTAGTGGCATTATTTTCATTGGATAGATGAGTCTAGGATTTGACGATTTTGCATACTATTGAGTCATACACATCGCTAGTTTCACGATCATATCCCTTGAGTAACCACAACCATTAAAATTAACGCTTAATCTTAAAATTGATTAGACCAATTTTATTTATAGGCTACACCAATTAGCATAGGTTTAGAGTCTTGGAATAGATCATTGTGGGTTATAAATCCAAGACTACTAGACGAAACATTAGGTGTCTGACCAGGGAGTGGAGGAATCCATGGTATATATCGGTGTTCTCAGGAAGCTCTACCCAAGCCAGAGTTAAGCACGAGGTCACGGGAGGTTGGTTGAAGAGATATCCCTCTGATACCGACTGAACGTGGGAGATATTTCCAGGGTTTGTTCGTATCTGGGGGTACCGGAGGTTCGTCCTCTTGTGCTTCGGGCTTATCTACCCTTCCCATACGACGGATCCCACCTGCAACTGTCCCCCTGAGCATTGGTTATATTGCGGTGACCATAGTTTCCTTACCTAGGTATCGCATAGGGTACTTGCAGTGGTTATGTTGTTTGTGTCCTGAGTCAGATAGGGGTCGGATAGCATAGTTATCGTTGTATAGGGACTTGACCTTGTGCACGCAGTGAAGTCTGGGGGTCGTTATAACCGATTCTGTTACCTTCGTCTATAGTTTGGGAATCTCAATCCTCTCCTAGGCGAGACATACCGCCTCTAGTGTCGGGAGCTCATTTAGCCACTCTGTTTGTCTGCTCTTGGCTGTAGTTTCTCTAGGTGTGTTCTTTTGATTTACTGTTTTTTGATCGATAGTTGGCCTTTAGGGGACGTTTTGATTCTATATTCTCTCTGAAGATATCGTGGCACGGAGTCCTACTCTCCATCGATCCCGTCGGTTGGCTGGTTTAGAACCTGCCGAGCTTTCACGCCGCGTTGCTAGGGGACGCCGGCGGGCTCCCTCTGAGTCTTCGAATTCTTACGAGACATACGTCCTAGATGTCATGACTGCTGCACATTCTGATACTGAAGAAATACCTACGACTCCATCGGGTAGAGTCGAACACACTTCAAACACCCCTACTCCTCGTGAGGCATGGGGGGGTGATCCACCTGAGAACCAACGTAATTTGTTTGGTCCAGATCCACCCGAGGATGACCAGTTTGATCCTTCGTTTCCACACAATTATATACATGGGATTTCAGAGTTACATGACGACACTGGTCCTATGGTCAACCCAACCGCATTCTCTTTTGGTATGCCTAATTATAATATAGTATATCCTTCCACTACGTTTGGTAGTCACGCTGGCACTAGTCACAGTGTTAGCCACATGGCATCCACTGGGGGTAATACCCTCGCTGGGGGCACCACGTTGTCCACTCACACACATAGTATGGGGACTGGTCGTATTCCTCCTAACAATGCTAATGTTGGAAGGCGACCGCCTCCTAGGACTACCCAACCTAATAGGAACACTGTCCGTAACACGAATTGCCGTCCACCACCTAATACACATGCCGCTACTTGTCAACCCAAGACTACTTTCGCAAATGTTAATGCTCCTCCTAACCACGAGGGTGGACATATACCGCATACTTTTGCATCCACTACCGCCACTAGTAATGCCAATGTAGGAGGTGGGAATATATCCTATCCACATGGACATAACGCCACCATCCCTGCTACTAGTAACACCAATGTTGGGGCTGGGAATACATCTCATGCTTATGGTCACCACACGACTACTCAAGTTGATCCAAATGCTGGGGGTGGGAACATACCATACCATTATGGTCATTACAACTCGGTTCCCGCTACGAATAGTACGTATATGACCCATACTTATGGTGGCAACCCTTACTACAACACAGTCGGTGTTGGCCACCAGTACAACCAACCCCAATATGGTGCCCAAAACACGTATATACCTACTTACTCTCATATGGGTCAGGTCGGAGGAGGTTATCAACCCTATGGCCATGGTCAAGCTTATGGTCCGTCAGGTCCTCATTATCAACAGTTTAATACTCATGGTCAAGCTTTTGGTCCATCTTATAATTCGGTTTCATTCAACCAACCTTTTATGGTAGCTTATAATCAAGCTTTCCAGCCGCAGCTCCCGTTCCTTGCACGTTTAAACCTCCCAGATCTTTCGAAGCTCACGAATGATCCGGTGTGTCACGACCCTAATTGGCCTCTGGTCCCTACCAAGCTCCCTTCGGACATTCCTAAATTTGAAGGGAAAGGTGGAGAGGACCCGGGTGATCATGTCACAACATTTCACCTTTGGTGTTCCTCCAACTCGTTGAATCACGATTCCGTTAGGTTATGACTATTTCAACGCACCCTCACGGGGGCAGCCGTGAAGTGGTATGTTGAGTTGCCTGGAAACACTTATAGGGGTTTTAACGAGATTGCTTTGGTTTTCTTGGATCATTTCCAGTTGTCAGTTCGCTATGATAATAGTACTGAAATTTTGTCTACCTTCCGTCAAAACAAAGCCACACATATTTCTGACCATGTTCAAGAGTGGCGTCGACGGAAGAGGTTAGTGAAAGCCAACATTCCTCCAAAATTCTTGTTGGAATGGTTCCTCAAGTCTCTACTCCCATACATTGCTAAGGATGTTTCGATGTCCGACATTGTGACTGAGGAACAAGCCATCTTGAAATTCTAGCAGTTAGACTTATTATACTCTCAGTCTGGCATTTTGTATGACATTATTCCTGACGCACCGCGAACATACCATGAGCCTCAGTCAGTTCCTGGACTGCATGCCGATGGAATCATAGGATCCGCAAGTACTCGCCCTATAGATTTGGTAGCTAATCAAATGCAAATTTTGTCACTAAACCAGTCTACTCCCGGACAGGTTCACACCTTGTCCACTTCCACCCTGTCGTCCAATGTACACAGTGTGCAAACGACAAACCAATCAGGTAACCAACAACCTGGTGGTAAGAAAAAGGGGAGAAAAAACTGTAAGGGTGGAAACAATGGGAACAACAATATCAATCGAAATACCCCTCGTAAAAATAATGCCAACCCTCCTCGGGAAGGCAGAAATACTGGTGAGGACTGTAAACCTAGGCGTAAGGTGAAGTTTCCCTGTAAGCTTTGCAGGGAAGATCATCTTACTCACTTATGTCCTTGAATCGAGAAGCATCGAAGCATTTGGCACAGAGCCCAGCTGTGTTAAAGGATCCCCTTCCTCATCATCAAAACATGGCTTCGCATGCTCCCACCACTGGTTATGGACCTACTAATACAGGGACGTCTTCTTCCAATACTGGTGGTTATGGATGTGTGAATATGGTTCAATCGGAGGTTAGTGTTGCCACTCGTCAATGCGATTATGGTGCACCACAACCTAATATGGGGAGTGAGCCTCCCCCTCCTCCTGACAATTCCTTGCATATCGAGAAGCCCTCTAATATGCCGCGGACACCGAAAGGTGTTCGTAAGCGCTCTACGCATAATCCTAATGCTCAAGCTACCCATAACTACTCCATCGTGGAAGACTTGGGCCAAACTTCGTGTGCCATGTCGGCTCTTGAATTTTTGCAGTCATGTCCTTCTCAAAAGCATGCCCTTTTGAGTGCATTAGGAGTTCAGGATGGGGGAAGTCCCAGTGTTATCAAGTTCAACACTACTGATGTTCAACCTCGCTTACCTTGCCACGTGGCTTTTCAAATCCAGGTGGCGTGCCTTCAGAATTTTGTCAAACCTACGATGGTTGACGAAGGTGCCTCTGTGTCAGTAATGTCGTTAACTTGTTGGAAAGCTCTAGGCTCTCCTCCTCTACTCGCATATAGAACCGCGCTCACTGCATTCGACGGTCGGTCATTTAAGCCACATGGAATTATCCCTTCCCTTGTTGTCTACTTGGGAGGGAAATCTGTGTCTATTGAAGTCGAGGTGGTTGATGCACCCATCGACTACAACCTTTTACTGGGTTGGAATTGGATGTACGCTATGAAGGCTATCGCGTCTACTGTATTCAGAGTTATCTACTTTCTTCACGAAGGCAATATTGTGACCATCGATCAGCTAGATTTCGTTAATTCCCCTTCCACTGCATCCACGGGATCCATAGTCTTGCAGGTTACTCATTGTCAGCTGGCAACTGGGAACATGGGTGTTGGCATGTACCCTTCATTGATGGGAACTTATGATTTTTCCGCACCTGTGAATTTTATTGGAACCATTACCGACAATGCGTCTCCTCCTTCGCATAATATGTCGTTCCGAACCTCCTATTTTAATGATCCATGGACTTTATCGTCCAGGAGTTCCGCGTCTGAAAACATTACACATATCGGGATGTCTATGCCATTGTTTGTAGCTGATCTTGCTTACCAACATATTCAACAAACCACTGCAGAGCCGGATTTTTCTTCTTCTCATAGAGTCGAGGAGGATCCTGTTACGCTGCCAGTTTGGGCAGCCAACTCGTCTTGTTCACATGACTGCCTTGATGATACTTTTCCTTCTGATGAAGCTATTATGGAGGCCATATGTGGTAGTGAGATACCTTGGGAAGATATGCACCATCGCTCTTATTTCCTTCCCAACCTCGAGCTCGCCGAACGAGAAGAGTTTAGGACGACTCTAGCAGAGATGGTTTGTCACCTTGTGGCTCTTTTAGAGTCACATGATGTTTTTGTGAAAGGAAATATGGCTAACATTTCCCCAACTACGTCGATCAATATCTCTCGTACTCCCGGAAAAGTTGAGAATGTCTACATCGGTGACGATTGCACTCCTGACGAGATTGCTATTTACATTGAATTGTTTGCAGAACTCCGGGAAGCTTTTGCCTGGTCATATGAGGAGATGCCGGGAATAGACCCCCGCATTGTTGAACATGATATTAGAAAGTATCCCAACGCTAAACCAGTTTGACAATGCTTACGTGCTGTGAACCCTAGAAAAGCAGCCGCTATCGAGGCAGAGGTGGAGAAACTTCTCAAGGCTGGTTTCATCTACCCCGTTCCCCTTACCGAATGGGTGTCAAACCATGTTCCTGTGGATAAGAAGCAGGGAACGATCCGTGTAAGCACTGATTTTAGAGATTTGAACCGTGCATGTCCTAAAGATAACTTCCCCACACCATTCATCGATCAAATCTTGGACGCGTGTGCGGGAAGTGAGATTTTTTCATTCATGGACGGCTTCTCTGGGTATAATCAAATTCAAATCAAACCCAAGGACCATCATTAGACAGCTTTCATTTGTCCTTGGGGAACGTTTGCATATCGGAAAATGCCCTTCGGCCTTAAAAATGCTGGAGCTACATTTCAGCGTGCCATGACCTACACCTTTCATGATCTTAAAACGATTATGGAGGTTTTCTTGGATGATCTTGCCGGCCATTCCCGCAAGAGGATTGACCACCCCAAGCACCTCCGCATGATTCTGAACGATGTATACGATACAAGATTCGATTGAATCCTAACAAATGCATCTTTGCTGTAAGTACGGGTCGCCTTCTGAGCTTCATAGTTTCGAATGAGGGTATTAGAGTTGATCCTCTTAAAGTTGAGGCAATACTTTGGTTACCTCCTCCACACAACTTGTTACAACTTTAGAGCCTCCAAGGGAGAGCCACTTTTCTACGCGGTTTCGTAGTCAATTATGTTAATCTTACCAAAGGTTTCGCGCGCTTATTGAAGAAAGACACACCCTTTATCTAGGATGAGCAAGCCCAGCAGTCTTTCGATGCCCTCAAGAAAGCTTTGGTATTGGCCCCCATGCATAGTCCACCAGACTTCGCACGAGATTTTATTATTTACGTGGCCGCGTCTCAAGAGACGATTGGCATGGTCTTGGTTCAGGTTGATGACATGCTTGTCGAGCATGTCATCTATTACCTTAGTTGAAATCTAGTAGGCGTTGAGCTAAGATATACTCATGTGGAAAAGCTGGCACTTACGACTGTTCATTCAGTCCAGCGGTTACGACATTACATTTTGCTTAGAACAACCACAGTTGTCACGCTTATCAATCCATTTCAGTTCGTGCTATCACGATGCCTTATAGGGGGGAAGTACAATAAATGGATTGTGATCCTTCAGGAGTTCGATCTCGATTTTGCTTCGGCGAAGTCGGTGAAATCGTTGGTGTTTGTTGAGCTTATGTCGGACCTTCCGAGACTTGATGAGGATGTCATTCATAAAAATTCCTTTGTGGATGAGCACTTATTTCTTATCTCATCCGAAGACCCTTGGTATGGGGATGTCATTGTATATCTCCAAACTTTGAATTTTCCTCTGCACTATTCACGAGATGAGCGACGACGTGTGAAACATCACGCTAAAGATTATACTATCGTCGGTGACACTCTGTATCGCCGAGGAAAGGATTATATTCTCCGTCGTTGCTTAACTCACGAAGAAGCAGAGCGGGTGCTTAATGATTGCCATGCCGAGGTGTGCGGCGGTCACTTATCCGGGCTTGCTACAACCCAACGTATCTTGGGAGCTGGTTATTTTTGGCCATCAATCTTCAAAGATTGTATTAACGCTGTGAAGAGATGCCACCCTTGCCAGGTGTTTTCTCGGAATATACGCTTGCATCTATCACCCCTTCATCCGGTCGTCACCGTCGGTCCCTTCACCAAGTGGGGGGTGGATTTCATGGATTGCAAACCAGCTTCGGCTGGGGGGCATCACCATATTATAGTGGCCGTGGACTATTTTTCCAAATGGGCTGAGGCCATGCCTACCGTAAAAGCCGATGGTGCTACAGCAGCCCATTTTGTGTTCAATCAAATTATAACTCGGTTCGGTATTCTGAAAGAGATTGTCACTGACCATGGTAGTCACTTTCAGAACAAGATGATGGAGGATTTGTCTCTCAAGCTTGGGTTTCATCAAGAACACTCATCTTCTTATTATCCCCAAGCGAATGGTCAAGTTGAAGTAGTTAATAAGTCTTTGAAGACCATTCTCCAGTGTACCATCCAACAAAGCAAGACCAACTAGCACATCATGTTATATCTTGCTTTGTGGGCATATCGAACTGCAGTCAAGACTGCCACCGGGTTCTCACCGTTTCAACTAGTTCACGGTGTGGAGTCGCTTTTACCGATTGAATGCGAAATCCCTTCTCTTAAACTGGCCATAGAGCTCCTCCCTGATACGACGGGTCTTGAGCAACATTTAATCCACCTTGAGCAACTTGACGAGCAATCTCGAGATGTCGCCATGGCTATAGATTCCAATAAGCGTTGTGTTAAGGTTCAGTATGATAGGTCTGTCCGTCCCTGGCGATATGTTGAAGGTGACTTGGTCCTCTTATATGACCAAGCTAAAGAACCCCCGGGGGCAGGCAAGTTCAACCCCATGTGGCATGGCCCTTACATCGTGAGGTGTGTCCTGGAAAAAGGATCCTATGAATTAGAAGACTACGAGGGGATTGTCTTGAAGGAGCCTAGAAATGGGCTCTACCTCAAGCGATATTACGCTTGAACCTCTGGTTCAGGCTAATACTTGTGTATACTACTATATAGTTACTTCTGTACATAGTTTAGCTTTCTTTTGGTTTTCAGGTCTACTAATTAGCTTCCGGTTGATTGACAGATGTCAGTTGAGTTTCCTACGTTATTAGGGTTCGCAGATGGTGCTAGACGTCATACGCAATAGCTTGCTTCTGCTGCCTGGGTTATTTTCTCACCTGACCACCTAGTTGTGTCCTCAAGAGGTACTTGTCTTGGTCCTACATCTAACAATGTGGTTGAGTATAGTGTCGTCATTGAGCTACTTCGGGATGTCATTTCCCATGGAATGCAGTCTTTAGAAATCCACCTGGATTCACAACTAGTTGTGTCTCAGCTGAATGGGCAGTATCGTGTGTGAGATCCTACGCTACTACGGAAATTCCTAAGGGTGAGACTCTTGGAACGACATTTTGTTTCAATTACGTACATTCATGTTCCGAGAAGTGTTAATCATATATCTGATGCATACGCTAACTATGTATTAGATTGGCATTTGTCACATTCACAATGAAGCACACAATAAAAAGAAGACATTCACACATTTGTACATGCACACATATATAGTAGAACCAGAGAACCAAAGTTTTTTATAAATAATATGTCCAAAAATGGTAGTATCATGATACAAAACTAGAGCCCGTAGCCCTCAAAAATATACATATCGATACAAAAAATGAGATCCTAAGATATCTACTCGCTACGAGGAGGCCTAGCTGCCGCCCCAACAGAATGTGTCTCATAAAAATAATGCACTGCATTCGCGACACGCTGCAGTAGTCGCACCCAGTTGCTCGGCACCCCCACTACCTGGCGCTGCATAGCCTCTGGCAGCTGTGCCACCTCTGCCTGTGGTACCCCGGCAGTCATCCATGATATGTTGGACCGCAGAGTCTGTAGTGTCCGCTTTGCTACAGCACCTACCATCTCATCACCCTTGCCCCGGCGTCGATGTCTCGGGAAGCCATCGGGTCTCACTGGGCCCTTGTCTGCGAGCAAACAGTCAAACATCAATACATGATACTACCCCCAAAAATATTTTTGCATTTACAACTATAATAAAAAAAATCCATAAAAATTTAATACACAAAAAACCTAAAAAGAGTACTCACCGGTGTCTCCGAACCCTGCATCTAGTGGGAGCGGCATGTCTCAATCATGTCGGAAGTCTATCCTTGCATAGGGGTAGTCATCTATCGCTATGATCTGTCGATCCCACCAGGAAAAGAACTCCTCTGTATATGGTGATGCCTGACAGCCACCACCCTACCGGGTCAATACCTCAGCCCACTGGGTCATGGCTGGGTCGTGGAGACTATGAGGAGGGACCTCAACCCTTGGACTAAGCCCTAGAACCCACTCGAAGAAGAAGCTGCACAAAATACTACCATACCCAAAGTTTTTCGCATCCCCCTGCTTGCACTCTGTCAATTGGGTCTTCATGGACCCCAGTAGTGTAGTACACCAATCGAATATCATAGGCTGCATGCACTGTGATGCATAGAACATGATTGGCCTGGATGCCTGGTGAAGAGCTTTAGATCCAGCGATTCGCACTAAAGTGGCCACGATAACCTTCATACTCAGGTTGACTATGGCTCGGATGGGAACCTGACTTCCCATTGCCCGAGTATTTGGAACACAATATCTCTCTATGTAGTCGGGGATGGTGATCCCACAGTTCGAGACCGAAGGCTTGCCACCTCTCCTCGGCGGGACAAACCTGTGATAAAATAGATATCTTCCACCTCTAGTGAAAGTATTTTCCCGTCTAGGTTGAAATTATGTGCATCAACATCCCAATAGTCTATCAAACGCCAGAGCAATAGGTTTTGGGCCCTCAAACCCCCTATGCTCCAGAATTTGTATAAGCCACATGCTTGCAGTGCTTGTTGTGCACGCACGTCTTTATGAATAGCCTCATCTACTAGGTCATGTTCCCTCTCCCTCCACTTTAGAACCATCCTGGAGTGAGACAAAACAAAGATTTTAGTCAATTTCATTTGCAAAATCAACTTCACGGCCGTACCCGCAGGAAAATTTGCATATAGTTGCGGGTACCCGCGGTCAACCTGTACGTTGACTGTGAGTATGATGCCCTACCCGCGACCCGCCTAGAAGTAGCCCGCGGGTAGCGCTGAAGCCATTTAGGGCTTGGCCAAACTAAAAATCCAACCAATGAAATTTGAAATAAAAGCATTAAAATGGAAGGTGGGGATGAGATTACCAACCTCCTCTTGACGGTTCGACGATCGGACGCTTGTAGCTCCCGGAATCAGCAACTGAACTTTGAGGTAAAAACTAACCACAAAACTCCAAATGGGTGAATAATAAAAATGAACTGTAAATTGTAAATTTTTATTGCTATTTATAATTTTGAAGACCCACTTGTCTATAGTTTTTGCCATTTAATCCTGTTATGGACTAATACAATGTCATGGAGTAGCATTTTAATCATATTTCTTCGACGAAAGTTGTTTTCGAACGTTTCACACCTACGGCAGGTATGTTTCACACCTGACATATAGGTTAGATGTCATTTTCACATGCATTATGCATTTGACCTTTTGACCGTTTTCATAAACCCTAGGTGCGACCCTGCTTCTTAACTGACACGAAACCTTCACACTGTTACAGAAGTGTCGTTATGTGGCGGTAGGGCCTTTCCGAACATGGGTACCCTAGATAGAACCCCTTTTTGCATTATGGTGCCCATGCCATTGTTTGTCCTTAGGATTAGGAGTCCTTTGTAGTTACGCCATGACATTGCGATAAAGACTCATACTCTACTTTGTCTTATGCTGGCCATCTCCCACAAGGACTCCCCCATTTATATCAAGTTGTGATTGCATTGCATTATCCTGCTTGCCGCTTGAGCCTTGTGCCGGCTCCCGCTTAATCTGTTATTAGCTTGGTGCCTGAGCACTTTTCCCTGTGGAGCCCTGCAGAGCTTATATTTGCCCTTCACAATTCGATGACCTTTTTGACCCCGAGGGAACACACCCCCCGAGTGTCCACATCCTGCATGCACTTCCTTGCATTGATCATAGATATGTTCCACTGCTTGGAACTAGTCTGCTTGTTATTTGACACTCGTTCCCTCACTTGCTGTACTATAAGCAATTTTATTCTTTTTCAAGCTTTCCCCAAATATGAAAAAGACCAAAAAATCAAATATTCCAAAAAGCCAGACGGGATTATGGTTACTACTTCTTGTTGGCAGTTGTTGTGTCGCCTTTGAACAGAGCATTCATTCCACTCCATACATTATGAGTCAGGACTATAGTTGGACGTTAGGAGCTGTACTTGTTTCTCAATTTACTCCACCGATTGGTTAAGCTTCCAGTCATTATGGAGCCCTTTGTAATGCCTCCTACATTGCACAGTCTATATCAAGTCTATGCTGCCGGAGTCTATCCATCTATTCATTCTCCTGTTCAAAGGAAGTCCTGAACCCAGAGTCAACCACTCCTCAGATCTCTTGACTATTGCATGTCGGCCATCCTTATTGAGTCAGTTCGTTTCACCTGAGTTCTTCCAAATCTTTCAGCATAGCTGGTACCACGTGCTAGTTGATGGGCTATGCCTTAATGCCCTCCTTCCAGCGAGTCTTGTTCTGTCAACTTCAACCCATTTATTCCGGAACTTGAGGCTTAGAGTTCAGTTGAGTACCTTGAGGCTTGCAGTCATTAGTGGCAGGTTCTCTCACCATCGACAGTTTTGGGAATACATCAATTTCCCCTAATCGATGGATTCATCCTAGTGTTCGACTTCAACTCATCTATTCACACTCCGATGATTGTGCTCTGTGCCTTGATGCCCATTTTCATTATTGGTGGGTTATCTCGCATCTGTTAACGGTATACATCATTGACCGGTAATCAGATGATGTCACATCAGGTTCGACCTCAACACCTTTATTCACTTGATGGGACTTGCACCGTCAAAGACTTGTGTAGAAGACCCCAAGCAATAGTGGCATTCAATATGCTACTTATGATGATGACTTTACATCTGAGATATCACCTCTCAGATATGAGCAGTTTGTACCTCCAGTTTGCACCAGTTGTTTCCTTTTCAACAGGAGACCATATCTGACTATAGAGGGATCATGGCTATGATCACTTATGACATGTATTCACTATGTACTTCCTATTCATGGCCATTGTATCAGATTATTGTACTACCGACATGTATTCAGGGACACTATTGTATTATGACGAGTGAGCTGCTCTTTCCACTTGTGTCTTCATCACTCCACTTCTGAGATTTATAATGTATTTCAGCAATCGTAGCATCAGTCTCTGGCCTCACACATTAGGGGGCATTTGTTACAACGTAATCTTCCACCTTGTGAGAATCAGCACTCTTTGGCCTAGAGGATCCATTCCACTGACTCAGAACCATTTTATATCCTTCAGACACTATTTTTCCCTATTTTTTCCCTTGTACGCTTGCTGCATCATTACAGTGGGCGTACCCGCGAGTTGCATCACTATAGCCCGCGGGTAGCATGTAAAATGGTAAAAATCACTAGTTTATTACTTTTTACTCCCAAAAAGCAGTCATTGGGTGACCTTTGACTCTCCATCTTCCCAAGAAACGCCTCGATGTGTCCTTTCACTTACCTTTGAGAGGACTATATATTGAGCACATATGGCTTATGGACAGGAGGAAAAAGAAGAGCAAGAGAAGTCTAGTGGATTTTTTCCCTATCTTGAGTCTACACTCATTGATCCTTGTAGTTGTGAACCCTTTATGTTCACCTTCCAAACTCCTACCATAGTTTGAGTTTGTCATTCCATGGAGGATTGAAGTGGTGGAGGCGCAAGTGGATTGGCCTAGATCTTGGTTCAGATTGGTTGTCGGCAAGAGGTCGTATCACATTGTACTTCTTCTTGTTTATTAATAGAAATACTCATATTCTCGTCCATTAATGTTGTAAATGTTGTTTATACTACATTGGGTTGCATTTACTTGTTATATCATGGGCCATTTCTATAGATGATGTTAATGTCGTTTATATATTATATGTACTTGTTGTATATTAGCTGTCAAGACTAATTTGCAAATTCAAGTGCACGGATTGGAAAGCTCCAACGGGGATCTACATCAAACGTTTGGATCGAGGTTGGTTATATTCTTCATTATCTTAGCATTGTTATTTATATAACATAGCATTGGGAATTGAGTTGATTTCTGGTAGTCA
Organism: Larix kaempferi; assembly: GCA_027924585.1. Taxonomy (NCBI): domain Eukaryota; kingdom Viridiplantae; phylum Streptophyta; class Pinopsida; order Pinales; family Pinaceae; genus Larix; species Larix kaempferi. The sequence continues at coordinate 6,656,647 of BSBM01000835.1, forward strand.
GCTGTCTATTGTGGTCTACCCCAAGCCATAGTGAGTTTTCTCCAACACAATCAAGTCTCTAGTTTTTGGAATCCTGTCGCATGGCAATGGAACTAGAGGTTTTGTCTATTCCACAGAAGATGAATGGAAGAAGGATTCTCTCTATTTGGAATCCTGTCGCATGGAAATGGAACTAGAGGTTTTGTCTATTCCACAGAAGATGAATGGAAGAAGGATTCTCTCTATTTGGAATCCTCCTCCCAACGCCACCTCTCTCTCCAAATGGCTACAATAACTCTCAAAATTTGAAAACATTCACGCTCACTTTGAAGCCCATCAAAAACAAGAACTCCATCTCCATTGTATTTATTTCTTCACCGCTCAAACCTCCCATAATTCCTATTTACAATTCATAATTGAAATTAAAATCACGACAATAAGAGGATCAAGGTGGAAATTAAAACAAAAAATATAAGGAGATCTTGATGGTATTAAATTAGAGAATTAGCTTACAAGTTTGAACCAAGAACTTGGAGGTGACCATGACTATGGTGATAAGCAACGTGTGGACGTTAACAGACATGATGCGGAATTGCGGATGAAATTGAATGAGACGATCGATGTAAGCGTAGGCTACTACGAACACAGAAGAGTTGCAGTTAACATACTTTAAAATCCTCTCCAGATACCAGTTTATGCACATGTCCACCAGATCTTGATTTCTTTCTCTCTGGATCCTCTCCCAAGCGGCTAAGTCCTGTTGCAACTGCCTTAGACTACCCAATTTGTTATGAAGTGTTTTCAATATAATTTTTCCAAAAGAATTTCCGTGTGACCATTTTTTCCATGCATACCGCATCCTCTAATCCTTTAATAACAGCATATTTTCATTTCCTGCATACAAGACGAGCGAGAATGATGCTTTTGGCTCCTCAGAGAATGGCTTCGAACTCAAATAATACCCTGGACATTTAATTCGATTTCAAAGGTCTCCTTGTTGATCTGTAGCCAAAATGAGCTTATTCTCATCCGTCACGGAAGTAGACTCTCTTGCAAACGAGTTTGAAGAATAGGACCATCATATATTTTCTGAGTAGGAGGGTGGTGTAAAACCTTCTGATACAAGATGAAGAAAGGTTGTAGACAATCGAAAATGAACGGAATTTCGCTCCTTTTTTTTATAATAGAAACAGAGTATAGATGTGTATTCAAGAATGTTGTGCATAGCCATTCATTATAAAAAAAGTAAGCCTTGCTTCATAGAGAGAGGTCAAAATGGGAAATGTAGGATTGCCCATATTGGCTCTAATGTTCTTGTTTAGCTGATGTCTACTATTCGTTGTAATAGAGGAGGGATATACCCTTACGTATTGAGAATTTAACAAAATACAGAAATACATACAAACTTAAACTGAGAAGAGTGCCCAATAGGAAAATAGACTATTCTATCCATAGTTTTGTTGCTGCACAGAGGTATCTTCTGCAATTTTCATGTCCATTGTGGGGGATTCCTGGAAATGGCTACATTGAGACATTCTAGCCATTTTTAACACTTCATCTTTGATGACATCTACAGTGCCCATCAATTCAAAGAGGTTTCTTTCTAAATCATCAATCCTAGAATCTTGGCAAGTTAACTGCTGTGAAGTCTCTTTGATGTCCGTTGTTGTCTCGATGTGTTGTTTAACTCCAGTGCATATTGCTTCATACACCCTGCGCAGAGTTGAAGTCCGTGATGTTGGCTCTCAGAGTCGCAATTCCTTCAGCTAGGCCGGCCATGGAGCTTCTACGAATGTCGGAACGAGGGGGAGGAGCAAGAATGCGGGCATGAGGAGGAGAAGAACCGGCGCTGGGAGGAAAGTCAGGTAACAAGGTTGAGAGGAGAAGATTGTCCAAGCCATCGGAGAGCAGGAGAACAGAGGATGAGGGGCTCGTCATGGCGCCGAGGGGGAGATAACTGGGGGAAGGGGGAGGCGAAGTGAATGCTGAAGTGAGGTGACTGGAAAGTATATGATGGGAGGAGAGGAGATCATGTGAAGGTCCATGTGCCCTCACCAAACTGCTAAGTGGAGAGTTGGCCAAAAAATTCAATGTGATATTAATTCTCCCTTGAGACTTTAGGTTAGGGGATAAACTTAAATTCTTGCTTTCCATTGTTGTAAACAATTTCCCCCATTGGAAGAATGACTCCTTGGTTGGCAGCTTCATCTACTTGGGTGTTTCTTTCCCAGAGGATATGGAAGTACTGGATTTCATAGGGGAGAGAGTTGGTTGATCCTCTTTGCATTCTGTTGCTTTTTGAATCTCCTTTATATGTCCCCATCCTCATTTTTTGTATTACATGTCTAGAGTCACCAAAGACTTTTAGCTTGTTGATTTTGAGGGTCACTATGAGTTCCATGGAGTGAAGCAAAGCTAGCCATTTGGTTTATTGTTCATTTTCTTTCCTAGTCCCCAAGCAAAGGAGATAATTTTATTTCCTCCCAAATCGAATATAATCCCTCCCGCACCCACCTCCCCTGGGTTTCCTTTGGAGGCCCCATCAAAAAAACGGTGTGACTAGATTGAGATTTCCACCATTGAGTGAAGTGAGTGTTATCTTTTCTAATTTCCCAATCAGAGTTGTTCTTTTTAGGTTTGGACTGAAGTGAGCTCACCTTAACAAAGACTTGGCACCATTGGAATTCTGACTAGGATAGAACTTCTGAGTTGGGAAGGAGAACACCTTTGGTTGTAAGAGCTTCAGAGATCATATGTGACTCTTTGTTTACTGCTCTGGAGTAGTCTGCTTTCTTATTTTCAAAAACACTTTTATTTCTTTCTAACGTTTGTTGCTCTGGAATAGTCTGCTTTCTTATTTTCAAGAACACTTTCATTTCTTTCTAACCATAACTGCCAACATATGTTCATTGGAATCAACTTCCAGATTTGGGCCATGGTTGGTTTGTATTTTGTTGTTCCCAGAAAGGAGTTTCTCCATTTTTCAACCATGATTCTGATTTATTTCGGGACTAAGGAGTCCTTCCATTGGGATCCGAGAACGTTTCCCCAAACCTGTTGGGTGGAATCACATTCTAAAATAAGGTGTTGAGCATTCTCTTCTGATTTTCTACACAGTTCGCACCTGGAGGGGCCTTCTATTCCTCTTGCCCTTAGTTTGTCTGTTGTTAGCAATTTATTGTGAGCAAGAATCCAGAAAAAGTAGTTAATTTTTGGAATGCAATCGAGGTTCCAAACTTTTGTCCATATCTTTTGGGAAGGGTTTCCATTGGAGATGATTAAGTTTTCATATCCTTCCTTAATTGTGTAGTGACCAGCTCTTCCCCATCCTATGTTATCTTTTTCCATTAGGTTTATAGGATCTTTCCCATGCAATGACTTTAGGAGGAGAAGGAAATCTTGCTTGAGATTATCCGGGGGTTCCAATTGTTGCCATCCTTCCCAAGCTCCTGAGTTCCCCCAAATTGAGAAATCTTTGAGTTTATGAATGCCTTTGTTTTGCATCCATTGTCTGATTTCTGTGAGACCTAGGATTGTGCAAAGAGGTTGAGATCCCATTATTTTGTCAGTCTAGATGTTGATTCCTTTCCTGTTACCTAGGATCCAGTAGAGTTTGTTTGTTATTAGACCAAATTTTTTCCTAATGACTTCCTTCCACCAATATCTTTTCCCCGATATAAGCCTCTAGGCGATTTTTTCTCCTAAGGCTTTGTTCATTGAAGTTGGCTCCTAGATTCCCAGTCCTCCTTTCTGTCTATTTTCTTTGATTATTCTCCAGTTGACCAAGTGGAATTTCTTGCTTTGAGTTTTCCCTCCTTTCCAGAGGAATTTCCTTATTTCCATGCTTATGTTGTTCATTACATTTTTGGGAGCCAAGAGAATAGCCCCAATGAAGACTGGATAAGACGATAGGACAACTTTGATCAAGGTGACTTTGCCTGCTAAATTTAAGCAACGTGTTCCCCCAAGACTGCATTTTGTTTTTTATTTTTTGAATTATAGGGATCCATAGGGAAGAGGGGGATTTTTTAAGAGAGATCGGGATTCCCAAGTATTTAAAGGAGGTCCAGTATGCACTTATCTTGAAATCTAAGGCTGCGGATAGGCTTATCATGGTAGTAGTTCTGCAGTTCCAGTCGTAGTTATTACTCTTACTGCTGTTTATTTTCCCTCTATAAGCTCTTAGGTAGAGGTCCAAAGTGGATTTGAATCTATTGGCTATCGGAATTGAGGCACTTCCTAGTAAAATAGTATCATCGACAAATTGAGGGTGGTTGATCGGTTGAACCCCCTGGTTATGACAAGCCCTGGTAAAGTCCCATTGGAGTGTTGGCTATTGAGTTTTCTACTGAGGGAATCTGCCATTATGATATAAAGAAAAGGAGAAAGGGGACAGCCTTTCCTAAGACCACGAGACAAAAGGAAGAAGGAGGTGGGTCTTTCATTTACCAAGGGAGCAATCCAAGGTGACCCAATACATGATTTGATCCAGTTGATGAATTCCTTTGCAAGCCAAAACCTTTCCATAACAATGTAAATATAATCATGTCTAACTCTATCGAAAGCATTTTCCATATCGAGTTTGATGGCCATACCTGGATCTTTGTTCTGACTGCTTGAATGGATCGCCTATTGAACAAGGAGGATATTGTTGTAGATTTGCCTCCCAGATATGAAACCACCTTGGTTTGCAAAGATTATATTGGGAAGAATACCTTTGATTCAATTCGCAACAACCTTGGTGAGAATCTTGTAGGAAAAATTGCAAAGAGATATTGGTCGAAATCTCCAAATGGAGGTAGGGTTCTTCTCCTTGGGAATTAAGGCGATGAAGGTGGAATTTGTTGCTCCTACAATTCTTTATCTCTTTCTGGTCTAATTTAGCATTCTGATAAGGTCTTTTTTAATCCAAGACCAACATTTTCTGTAAAAATGAATAGAAAATCCATCAGGTCCAGGAGCTTTATCAGGGTGAAGGGACCAAACAGCTTTCCTGACTTCCTCTTCAGAAATTGTTTCGAGGAGATTTTTGTTGTTGTCTTCAGTGATGAGATTGGGGATGTCATGGCTCATTAGCTCCATTTCCTCAATAGTGGCTTCGTCTTCTTCTTGGTACAAATGTTCAAAGTGGTGTTTTATTTCCTTCTTGATTTTGTGTTGCTTTTCTATTTCCCCCCCATCTTCTTTTGTCAATTCCAGAATTGTATTTTTCCTATGCCTTTCCTTGCATTGGGTATGGAAGAAATTTGTGTTTCTATCCCCTCCTTTTATCCACAGAATTCTAGACCTCAACCTCCATTCTTATTCTTCTTTTCTGGAATAGTCATGTATCTTTGCATCCAATTCTTTTTCCTTCCTCAAGAGTTCTTTTGTGATTGGGGCCATCTCCATTTTAGTTTGAAGTTCTTCCATATCTGTTTGTATTTTGTTTAACTCAACTCCCGGATTCTTGTAGTTCTACTTTGCCCAATTTTTTAAGGTATTTTTGACCTTTTTTAGTTTGGTTTCCCAAATGAATCCGGGGGAGCGTGGAACAAACTACCTCCAAACTTTGATTTCTTCCATGCATTCTTCACTTTCAAGCCAAATAGGATTGTATCTAAATGGGAGAGGGCCCAAATTCCCTACTGCTGTGAAGTAGAGGGAGATAGGTCGATGGTCAGAAGTTGCAGAAGCTAAGATTTTAGACTCAGGGATGGAAGGTTTAGAAAGCAAGGAGCATCTAACCAAAAATCGATCCAACCTTGCCGTGATGTGTCCTGGACCAACTCTCTTGTTATTCCAAGTATAGTTTCCTTGTTTAGGTTTGATATCTATTAAGTTCCAAGTAACCTACAAGTCTTCCAAGTTTTCCCCAAAGGCATCTCTGATTTTTGTCCCTCCTCTTTGTTCATTAGCAGAGATGGTGACATAAAGTCCCCTACCAAAATATAAGGGATATTTTCTCTTCCTTGTCATTGTGCCATCAATTGATTCCAAAAGTTTTCTTTCTGCCCTGTTATAGTAGGTTTGTATATGTTGCCAACCCAATTTTTTTCATTTTTGGAAAGATATTCCAATTCAACAAAGATCCAATGCCTATTAGTTATGAAGAGTGACATTTGTAAGTACCTTTATTCCACTAGGTGAGTATACCCCCAGAAGCTCCCGAGGCGCTCACTGCTTTCCCTTCACCATTTGTCCAAGCTTTATCCATGGCGCATATGTTGTCTTCTTCTTACATTTTAGTCTCCTGGATCAAGAAGATTGTGTTATTTTCCATTTTTTTAATTCTTCTGATTGCTTTTGTTTTTTGCTTTCCTCCTAATCCTCTACAATTCCAGGAGACTATTTTCATTATTTCCTAGGGACATGGGTTGCAGCTCTTTCCTTCTTTTCATTTGTTGTTCCTTGAGTCTGCTTTCTGTTTGTAAATATCCTTATATGCTAGTCTAAGTTGTTTTGCTTGCCCATCGCTTTTTCTCTAGATGCTTCCTCTTCCCTTAATGTTTTGTTGAGATTCCTTCCTTTTTTATTGTGGTTCTATCTCTTCCTCCATGCTTTCAGAGTTGCTTCCATGTTTATCTTAGCCCTTGACCCGGTAACCGAGCCCCCTGAGATGAGAGAGATTTCATTTCTCATTTCTTCATCTTGGTGGATGGGGATTGCTGGGTCTTCTTTTCCATCTTGTTCTTGAATGTTGTTTTCCAGTGGAGCTTCATTGTCTTTATTTCCTTCATTTCTTTGATACGGGCCTTGCTCGTCCTCTTTATCTTCACTGGAGAGGGCTTGAAACCTGTTTGCATCGCCCTTGGATTTAGAGGGAGACTGAGGAGGGATGTTGTTGTTAGATTTGGCTCCTTTTGTCCTTGAGACCTCGTTCCATTCCCCCCTTGGGTTTCTTCAACTTCCTATTGTTTCTTTTTGGGGAAGAGTTTTGTGAAGTGTCCATATTCATGGAAAACCTTACATTTGAAGGGGATTTGTTTGTAGTCCATTGTTTGAAAGTGATTCTGTCCATCCATTGATAAATTTATAGCTTCTAGCATACCCTTCTCCAAGTTTACTTCTACGCATATTATGGCATAGGAAAACATGGGGGGTGTGGGATCCGATTTGTCTATATACTTCCCCAGCAAGTTCCCAATCGCTTTTAAGTCTTCATCGTTCCAACAATGAAGAGGTAAGTGCAGTAGCTTGACCCAAACTGGAAGTGTTATTTTTTTAAATAGAAGATAAAGAAACCCTTGCCGTAGAATATTTGCTGCACCTCACCCTGAATTAAGGGCCGCCAATTTTTGTTCATCCAAACTTCAATAGCTTTGGGGATGGCCATAGGCCAGTGAAATGGCCAACCAAACCTTTTTCTGAAAGAGAAATGGCTTTGCATTTGGAAGTAGTGGATGAGAGCTGACTTCAGGGACTGCGGTCTTCTTGACAAATTTAGAGTCATTTGCAATCGTCGGATTGGAGGAGGCAGGTTGGGAGGAAACCAAACTACGAAAGTGATGAGCAATGGGAGGGATCCTCTCCTCCCTTCCCGCATGGCCCGGATCCGGCAGGGGATCCATAATAGAGGCCCCTAAGCTTAGCTCAGAAACCCTCGACGTTGCACCAGAGAAACCCTAATCACGCTCCCAACGTAAGTTTGCAATTTAACAGAATTCCCCTCCTTCACTGTCTCCCTTTGCGGTCTATAAATAATGGCAGTTGCTTTTGCTTTTGATTTTGCTCAACGTCTCTAAAGAATCGAACCCCTGATCTCGCGGCGGCTTTGTTGACATATCTCTGTTGCTTTGTGTTCTTTTTTTTCCCTTTTGTAGTCAAGCGGTTAAATGAAAACCCTTTCAGTTTGTAGACCCTCTGGGATGTGTTACCATACAAAATCACCCAATCAATTTGACTCTATGAACATTGTTGCTATAAACATGTAGCCTTGGCTGCAAGATTTTCCAAGTGTTTGGGATGGCATGCAACGTTTTCCTTGTGTAAAAGCACCTGACTCGTGCTCACCCCTGTAATTGATTACACATTAAATTTAGAAGTAACCACATATTTAGAAGATTCAATGCCCAGATTTGAGCTCACTTCACTCGTAAATTTTGTAAAATTTAGCTTAAATTTATATATAACCAATATTAAGGGAACTCCCACAGACTGTCATATCGTTATCTGTTAAGTCCAAAAGGAACCGAAGCCCATAAGATTTCCCAATAGGGTTCTCCTTTGGAAGACAAAAGAGCCCTGAAGAAGGTTGCATTCTCAATACTAGAAAATTGAATAAGTTAAATATAAAAATGAGCATGTGATACCTGGATGGAAACACTACCAGGCCCAACCTCACACCTAGATGTCACTAATTGCAACCACCCCTACCCATCTGGAGCATATTGTACACGCTCTTCTACCAAAAATACCAATGTTTCCATACTTAATAGCTCTTTAGATGGCCGTAATGACGGCCACGACCACCAGTCAGAGTAAACCACTACCATACTCTTTTCAAAACCCTACTCGATCAAAGTAAGAAGAACGGGAGGAAACACTGCACCCCAAAGACCGTGCGGAGATAGAAATCCATCGAGGAGACGCCATGACAAGAGAAACCAAATGAAATCAATAAAAAACCAAAATTTGATGGTCGTGCCTCCTGAATGGAAACTCATGTGCAGAGAAAAATTGAGGGGACGTGCCTTCGGAAGGGAACCCTCACGCATCTGGAAAAGAAGGAAACAATAATCAGGGGGTCTTGCAAAACATCAAGATCTGTACTTTGAATGTTGCGGAGAATTGGGGAAGTTGCCACATATGGAAACATATCTTTGACGGAGTTGGAGAGCATATGGGGATTGGGGTAGCTAACAGAGCTTGAAAAACTAGATGTTTGGAGGTGTTTCGAGTTAAAAGAGCCTAAAAAACTAGATGTTTGAAGGTGTTTCAAGTTAGAAGAGGTGGAAGGCATCAAATATTACATGTCATTGCAACATATACTTGATGTGAGAGAATGTACCAAACTGCAGTGGAGTGAGGGATTAGCGGAGAAACTAAGCCAGTGAGGGAGGGAATCGAGGATTGAGGATAGTTGAGGGATGTGAGGGAAGCAAGGGAGTAATGGAGCAACTGTGCCAGCGAGTGAGGGAATTGACGATAGCGAGGGATGTTGTAATGTCCCCCTCACCCAATCCTACCATCGGGAGGGGACGCTAGCCAAATCGAGGCTCTCAAATTTTGCCCCAAGTCCATAATACGATTTTCAACAAATGCAATGTGTGCAAAAATGTAAATAAACATGCACAACGGAATTAAAATCTATCCACGCACATCTAAGGTGAAAATACACAAGCATAACATTACAGACATGAAATAAAAACACTTCAGAATCAAATGCATAAGAATACTTATCTTTATCCAACGCAGATCTAAGCAACTGGCTGTGTAAGAGCGCTTTTCCACCCAACCATAGGCACTCCATCCAACATATACTCTTTTTGTTGGGAGGCCACCCCCAAGCTGGGTTATGAGGCCACTAGGGCGAAGGAAACACCTACGGGATTCTATCTCTCAACCCACAACCCATTCTGCTCTCTGTGCTTAGCCAAATGCTCATACATAGCTCTACAGGGGTCTCACTCAGCCCTCACAGCCTTGGCTTCCACAATACCTGCCCCACCCAACACCCTTCTAGCTCAGGCATTCCCTCACCGATTCATGGTTCTCTTGGGCAATCCATCTTGCTAGGTGCTTCCAGTGTGTGCATAGAAGAATTCTAAGCTGATATTGGCTACTATAGAACCACTTGTAGCCTCAGTTTGTGGCTTCTCAAGCACTTATGAGCAGCAAAACTCTGTGGGTAAGGGTTCTTAGATTTCCCAACCTCTCTACTCACCTACATCCAACAATTTTCACTTCCCAATCTGCAGCATGGTATCCAAATTCGAATTTATGGGTTCAAAACATCATGGTAAGTTCATGGACAACAATGGAGAGCTCTGCATCTCTGAATCTGCGTGAAAGAATGAGAGAAAATGAGGGTTGACTCCAAAGGATATGAGAAAATGGTGAAAAGACAACTGGCATAACTTTTGTCAGTAGAATAAAGGACTCCTGGAAGCTGCAGACTGACTTCTGTCATGACAAAACTGTCACAAAAGTGTAGTCAGTCCCATGCTTCAATAAATACATGAGGTGACTTTTCCCACCATCCACACACATGCATTAATGATTGGAAAAATGATAAAAAAAGGAGATAATTGGCTTATTCTCATCACATGACATAATTTTGGGTGAGTTCTAAGTTTGACACTTGGCATCAAGGATTTAGTCACCCATGGGCCCCCTTTCCTCTTCCCCTTTGGTGCTCTTTACACAACCAGTCTTGGACCATTTTATTATTTATGCACATAATATTCTAAATCAGTATAAAATCCAACCAAACAATCCAAATAAAATATAAACATCATACATGCATGGGCATTCACTAGTCAGGCCTTGGCCTTGAGCTCCGGACTAGGAATTCATACTAGCATATTTACATCATTTACATAATTTTGGATAAATACATTCCAAGTCAAAACTAGGGGTATTAAAGATGTGAGGGAAGCAAGGATGGTCGTTATTCACGAGAACGGTGAGGATAGTTGTTATACCTGCCTCAGGCAATGTATAACATTTTTTTCTCACACAAAAAAATTGTTCGACACTGTGTATAACAAAGTCATCGCCTACGGGTCAAATTCCTTTCACTCTGAATTAATCTTAATGTCAATGTGTTTGTAAATTTTTGGAATGTTTTTATATAAATTAAGTATTAAATAGATTTTTTTGAAATAAAACGTTTTTAAAATTTTTAAAATTATATATATATATTTTATATTCATAATTGATGTTTTATATAAAATAAATATTAAACATTTAAAAAAATGTTTTAAATTATAAATTTATATCTTGTAAATTTACAAGTTTTATTGTTTGTATTATGTGCTTCCAATGTTAAAATTAAGTAACTGTAACCAAAAGCGACATAACCAAAAGAGGGAACGCCGTACTGGGGTCATGTGACAATGTGTATCTAAATTTGGATTGGATTACTTTGGATTATCTTCCACTATTGAACATTTTTTTTTCTTCTAGCAGAAGACATCTTCCCTAATTTTCTGTTCTTTTCTTCTTCTAGCAGAAGACATCTTCCCTAGAACTACATAAGCACCATGAAATAGCATAATAGTATGGGGATTTACCAGGCACCAAGAGGAATAGTATCCATGGGATTTAAAAGATGTAAAAAATAAGAAGATAGACTTTAAAAGGGCTAGTAAAAAAAAAAGAAAACATAGAGGCAAATTTGCTTAATAGATCCAAGGATGGAAATATTATAAAACCTACCCAAGTCTTCAATCCCTTCCTTCTCTTAAAGGCTTCCCATGAATTGAATTTCATAGGGGTATTTTCTCATTTTCTTCTTCTAGGTGTCGAAAAACTTAAAAGGGCACTGTTATGGGAATTCAAAGTAAGCCATTTTTAGGGCTTTTTTTTCAATAGAGGTGCTCTTTCCTTGGGTTTCATTTAGAGTTATGAGTACTTTGCAAGGAAGGATAAGGCACCAATGAATTTACAATAAGAGGTTGTTTGAGTTATGGAAGTCCATCTTTTGTGCAAGGCTAACCTCAGAAAAAACGAAATGCATAATCACCACCATGCTATTATTGAAAAGTGGGAAGAAATTCACTTGATTTGTTATATAACTATGAGACTTGACTTGACTTAGCTTTGCATAATATTCAATCCAAAAATATTATAATGAACAAATTTTGTTATAACAACCACCCATTTTTTATGAAAAAAAGCAATGCATATTCTATGGATTCTTGCATTATGTTTGGGTAATATCTTTTTTGGGAAAACCTCTTCTTCTTCCTTTTATCTCATTTGGATTAATTAAAATGGCAATGGGCATTTTGTTGTGGATGTGTGAGCCATTTGAGAGTTGTAGCTTTTTGAAAGAATTGTTTTGAGTGTGCATTGATGGTTTGGGTATATTCTTGAGTGACCAAGCATGGGGATCATGGATTATAAATGCTTAAGAGAATGCTTTGATAACAATGGTCTGGTTGGGATAACCTTGTTGGTTGTAGCTGGAGAGAGAGAAATCATGTAGCTTGCCTCTCCTCCTCTATAACTATTTTCATTTGTTGAGTGTTGGGTGAGACTCCATAACAAATTATTAGGTATAGAAATTTCCCCAGGAATATAATTTCTTATGAATGTACATCTTTGTTGATATAATTTGGTGTGTATGATGCAATTCTAGTCAATTCATGGTTGAAAGTCAACTGCGTTTTCGACTTCTTATTGGCTTGGATGTCAAAGGGATGATGGAAATATTGTTGTTATACCCAATATTTGGTGTCATCTTTTATGGTTTGACTATTAAATGGATTATCTTACCAAATCAATATCTATGAGAGAAATTGTAGCCTCTTGTGGGCACAGTCTTTGTGCTTTATTTTTACCACCAATTCAACCATGGGGGGAATCACAACCTAGATTGGGCATTATCTTTGCAATAGGGAGAAATTGATTCTCTTGAACAAGTAAATCATAGATCTTATTGGTAACATTGTTGAAGTCAAATCTTGGTAGGATGTGTTGGAGAATTAGAGGATTAGGGGTGCAAGTATTTGGGTGCTTTGTAGTATCTTCCATCACTTTGGAACTAACACCATCCACAATGTTCAAGTTTGTGGTTGTTATCTACATGATACCCATAATTGTAAGATATTTTACTATAATAACATTTCCCTATGATGAGATTTTTTTTCCAAGTTAATTTATCCTCCATTTAGAGAACCATTAACTTCATCATGAACTTGAAGTGATGTGAAATCCTATGCTAATCCAAAAAAAAATTGTGTTTGTGTTTGTAAAATCATATCTTTGATTTTTAAATGTATCTTTGTCAATTGATCAACAAATGTAGAATAACTGTATCACATGACCAACAAATGAGCCATTGGGAACTCATAAGGTGCATTTAGTTACAAATAATAACAAACTTTTCATAAAGTGCATTTAATTACAAATGATAACAAACTTCAGAGTTTAGGTGGCTAATAGACACAAAAGGTGCTTGATTAAGATATATGTCCCATAACTATTTGGTGATGAATTAAAATGGCAGATAAGTATTTGGATTGATGTTGAACTGAACTTGTACACACAAGTCTCATGTCTAGCTTTTTGTTTCACCATTTCTTTGCAAATGAAAGAGTTGAATTCTTTTACTCATGTTGTCTTTGAGTAAAATGTAAACCATTCATGCGCTTTAAAGGGATGCCTTTCAATAACTAAATGTCACTAAAAGGGGTGATACAACCTATGCTTTTGAGAAAGGATTGATTGATTAGATAATGCACAACACTATATCTTGCAATTGTTGGCTAACACAAATGTCTTTGAAATGCAACATAATTGGAAGAGTGTCTTTTGAAGTACTCTTGGTTTATTGGAACACATGAGTTAACTTAAATAGAAACCAATTTTTCAAAAGGTAGTCTAAGAAGAGTTCTTGATTTATCAAATTGGTTTGGTGTAAAGCAAAGGTTGAAGGTGCATGTCTATATCAAAATTTAATGGGCACTAGAAAACTAATATTAGTACTTAACAACCATAAGTACCAATAAGAGTGAGTTAACATAAGAGTCCAAATTTTAAAAGCCATCAAGTTAAGGTGCACACTATCAAAAGCGATGCATTAAGACAAGCATAAAAAATGGCTTTGGTGCAACGAACAACATGGTACTAATTAGCCCCTTTGTTATCTAAGTACTCATTTTTATGTGGTTTGATTTCCTAGGTGACATTTTTTTGGCACGATTTATTTTCCGTAGAGATGTTAAGGGATAAGTGTGGGAATTTATCATTAACTAAGGTAGGACAATGATCATTGAATCACAACCAACAATTGTGTTGGTTATGATGTTCATAAATTGTGTGAAATGCATCATGTCTATGTTGGCCGCAACCTAGAAAAGATTGATGTTATTGGTGAGATGTGGTAATTGGACAAGCCAATGGCATCATTCTTATATTACGCAACACTTGCCCTAATAATCAAGCAATTGACATAGTTGAGTGAAATCAAGCTCAATCATTTACACTTTACTAATGAAGTTCAATGACAAGTTAGATGTGAAATATTTTGTCCTATTTAGGGTGCCATGTTGCTTGGAAATTGATAGAACAAAGAAGTTGATACCGTAAAAGGGTGGCTAGAACACATGGTGGGAATGGTGAATATAGAATTATTTTCCCATTACAAAGAGGACTTCAAAACAATTATAGAAATAGAGCAGGGAATTGACCATTTAAAAAAAAATGGCACCCGTGCTTCAAGAGACTAAAGTGAATAATATGATGGCCATCAACCAAACTCCCTTAGACATATGGCCATGCAAACAAATTCTCTTTTAGTGAGAATTCTTTGGATGGAATGAAGCCCAAAAATCCATCTTGATAGTTTAGATCGAAGTGCACAAAATTTGTTCAATCAAGAGTCAAGTTGTAGCATATGTTTTCTTTTACTTACTAAAGTCATGGAAAATTTCTTTAAAACATTATTAGAATATATTCAATCTTTGTCAAATCAACCATGTATTGTTGCAAGTGATTTAAATTATTTGATTACACTAGGTGAAAATAAGGTTATTGCTCAATGAGTGGATGTAGTCGGCGAGGGTCTCTAAGATGTGATGGATCAACACCACAAGGTGGATGCTCTCCCCCAAAATGATTTGTATACCTACAATAACAGTTGGGGTGGTTCCCACTAGATTTCTCATGGATTTAACCATTTTTTAGTGATTTCCCGTTTCTTATATAACCCACAACTCTCTACTATATGTCTCTCTCTCTCTATTCTTTTAAAAAATTGGCTCGTCCTTCAATATATAGTCAATATGAAGTCACATAACAATCCCTTTGCTTTGAAATGGTACAGACCTCCTTTCTAGGATTTAGGGAAATTGATTTTCAACAGTGATGGGATCACTATGTGTGGTTTCACAACTCTATAATGCATGTTTTTAACAAAAGTGAAAACATGGAGATATCACAACTACACACTTACCAATTAATAAGGAATCATTGTTCCTCTAGTCAAAATGCGATATAACTTATTCATAAGGTGGACTGTTTGGAAGGTTGGAGTCAAATTTCCACATATGGTGGATAAGCATAGGGGATCGAAATTCAAATTTATTTTTCTAAACAACCATGATAAATTAAAATTGTAATAAAACTATCTTCCTTTGAAAATGAAAATTTTAGAATCAAACCAAGAGATTGCTGTAATACCCCTATTTTGGACTTTGAACCCCTATGATCATTTTTGCTAAGTATTATTTCATTTATACTTAGGAAAGTTTAGAAATCTGCTAAAGAGGTTTCTATTGACCATGTGGACCAGCACAATAAAAGAGGGACTCAAAGTCTCCTAAGGTTGGAGGGAAAATGCCACTTAAGAATAATAAGAAGAAATTATTATTGGAGACAATTGGCAAACCCTAAAGAAAAGAATTGAGAGATTAATGAATTAAAAGAATTCACATAATTAGGAAAATTCCCCTAAGAGGGTAAAAGGTGAAAAATCATTGAAACTCTCATAATTTCATTATGCATCATTCACAATCTCATGAGCGGAATACACAAGAGCAATGGGAAAGGGAAAACCTGAACCTGAGACAATGAATGCTGGTGAGGGAGGACAGATTTGGGAGAACCAAACTAGTCCTGAAGCCAAGTGATTGAGTGCAGATTTGGGAGGACCAAACTGACTCAGATCAGGAGGAATCATACAGTTTGGTATGAGCTTGGCCACTTAATTGTGTGCAAGTAGGAGAACTACCCCAAGTTTGCAGGAGTACTGCATTTACCTGAATAGACTGTGATAGTGATTCTCTCCATGGCTATGGCTTAAAATCCCTTGGAGCATCCTGGAGCTCAAGAGTATTGAGTTGGGTGTTGGGTTGCATGTTCCCTTCTAATGGCAGTAGATTTACAATATTAAGACCCTCTATACTGTTATAAATGGTTGCAGCATCTCAAATAATAATGATGTGAATCATGTGATAACCTAGGGTTTGATGAGACATGTTTTCATATTGTAGGTGTTGTATTTTAAATAGATTCCAGTATTTAAATAAGATCTTATGCCTTGTATTGTAATGTTGTAAATAGGGCAGGCAGGTAAACCTGAAGGTTTACATGCCTAGCCCATATGTTATTAACTCTTTTAAAAGTAGAGTTTACTTCAGCCAAGATAAACCTTGAAAATGCTAGAGTTCAGACCTGTATAGATCTGAGTTACTATGGTTATTGACAGAGTTTGTATTTTATTCAGATCTTGTCATAATCGACTGTATGCATTTAAATGGCTATAAGGTTTATTTGTTGAGTATTGAAATGAACTATGTGCATTGCTATATTTCTGAGTAAATATATGCCTAAATGTCATGCTGAGTTAAATGAATAATGTTTATGCAACGGCATTGTAATATGCATTATTAATATAAATATGAATGTATTTGCCGATGGCATTATGCGATCCAAACATAACCTAGGTCGCCAAACCTATGTATATACATATCGATTGAATGCGTTTTGAAGTGCTGAAGGGCTGAATGCAAACGATTCAAGTGTCTAAGGGTTTTACCCTTAGCATGGATGTAATATTATTAATATATGATATTATACATTGAAACATTCACCTGTGCGTTTTGCTTATAACCTGGATTTTTCAACCATTGTTTAATAGTCTATTGAATACAGTAAATGAAAATGATGCTAGGCATAAACGAAGACCACACATTAATAATCAAACATTGCAACATATAAATACAGTTTGTATGATAATCATTGCTGAAGAATGAGACAGCGTTTCGACGCTTTGAACATTCATTGGTGCATACGATGGGCAGGCTAAACGCCTCAACCCTAAACATTCTTAATACACGAATTAAAAACTACATTACAGTATGCCATGTTCGGCTGCAATGAAATCATGGAGGACGCATGAACTAAGGGCGATTTCCTTCTAAGTGAGCATTTAAACAACAAATTCAAGCATATGTTGTTAGGCAACGAAATTGTATGCTCACGCTAACTTCATGCATCTAACATTTAAAACTGATATGCATACACAGCAGTAAAGCAAAGTATATATATATATATATATTGCATATAAATATCATGTGCCGAGGGAATGTTTACATTACAGTGTGTAAACCCAAAATACATAACGTTTAAATAACACACAGACCTGACAAGAGTCGCCGAGGGTTTTACAAAGTCAAAATGGGCTTGCAAAGGAGTTTCCATCATGAATTCAAGCCTTTAAAACAATATAAAGACAGAATTGGAATTGTAAAGACTGTGGCATGGCTACTTTAAATTACATCGAAGCCATGTACATAATCTCGACGCCTCTATCCAAGGCAGAGCGTCGTTGGATAGCTTGTCAAACTACACATGACGGTGGGAGTCCCCTGGACTGCAAATTTTGGAATGCACGACAACCTTGCATTGACAATGAAGCAAAAGAGAGGTCGCAGTGACGCTCTCATGGGCTGGCTATACGCCCCCATCAATTCGACCGAGGGCCGAGCTCCTTAAAAATGTGCAAACGAAAGCAGGATAAACCCTAACCTTAACCGTCAAGCGTTTCAGTAACTATGCCCCCACCAACGGGGTGAACTAAACCTGAGGGAGTGGGACGGTGACCTACCTGTTGAGCCAGTAAGTCGCCACGACCCCTTGTCTGTTACGAGATAGCGGGAGTGCTTCACTCCATCATTTTGTCGTTAGTTTCCTGCATAGCACAAGTGACGAGAGGTCAAACCGTGGGAATAACCATAAAACGACTGTCAAAGAAAGTAAATTAACACATGACGAAACTAAAGGTGTGTTGTGATATTACCTGGTAAGGTAACGAGTCATAGCGCAGCTCGCCTCCATTATACCTGTAACAACAATAACACGAAGGTCAACCTGGGCCTTCATTATGCAAACAAAAGTATAACTTACAGAATCAACGACATTGCAAAACATAGAGTTGGTACAAGCTGTAAACGTATCACTTACATTTTCAATGGGAGACCATGATGAACAGGGTGACGACTGGTACAATAGGAACCTCTGGAAGCCAAGTGCCAAAGCTGGGCAGTAAAGCCTTCACCATACCCTGCGCAGAGCCGAAGCTCTTGTCGCAATGGAGCAATAAGTGAACCAAATGACCAAGTGAAAGACTATCAACGCTGGATACCAGAGAGAGAGGTGGAGACCTCGGTTGCCGATGGAGGGATGAGTTAATGCAGGCATGGAGAAGGTTGGGCACGAAAACCCAACGCCCATATCAACAACGCTAAACGCATCACAAACTCCCATGCATGGTCCCGGATCACGATCGATGATGCGGAACGAAGGAGGGTGTAAATGCTTTGCAGAGTTGGGTGTGTGGTACGTCCAGACATAACTCTCCACTGACAGAGTTCATAAATGGGATGAGACCCTGTGTGTTCCACGTCGACCGGGCTTTAAATGCAGCCTGTGTACAAACCTCCATCCATGTGAACACCATTACCTGCCAGCAAGGTAGCCCGAGCGGGGTTAAAACGTTGAATTGGTTGGTAAAGGCTGAGTGGCGTAAGACACAAACCACATCGGCCACCAGGTGGGAGTGAGCCAACTTACTAACAGTCTGAGTCACATGTTCTTTGTCCACATTAAACGCCAACGTCGAGCCAAATTCATTCGTAGGCTCCATGTATCACCATCGTGGTAGCTTGGTTATCTCACACGGCCATGTGTTGACCGGTTGTAACCCAAACGTTAAGTGTTGACGTTATGGTGTGAGCCACGTCGAAGTGATAGGGTCGGCTTCCATTAGCGACCACATATATATTTTAATTAACGTTTATATATGTTAGGTGTAAGCATGTAGCCTTAGGGCTAATGCTTGTAAATGCTTATCAAGTTTATTAATCCATGCTATTGTGCATTGGAGTGGCGCATTAACCTTGGAAAAGGAGCACTTTATTATATGTAAAAATATATATATAGAACTACATATATTGTTAACCCTTGTATGCATAAGTTATGTTAGGACCCCGAACTTTAATATTTGCATTGTGATATGGGTAAGTCGAATTGCTTGGTAATGCAAAGTGTTAGAAATTTTATGTTATAATATTAAAGATGCGTTGGGTATAGGCTATGAAAATTATATATATATATATATATATATGTATATGTATTAATAGCCATTGTTATATTTAGTATATAGTTGCTTTTTTATTGACTAATGAACTTTGGCATTATTATAACTTAACATATGAGTATAATATTAATGTAAATCATTAATATAAATTAATGTGTAAATATTTACAGGTATATGTAATCAATACATATTTACTCCAAAGGAGAGTTGTGGCTAAGTCCATTAAAGTATTAATGACGATAATAGTTACGGATGGTAAACCTAAGCTTAGCATTAAATACTTACAAATTGTGGTATAGGTTGGGTGAGATGGAAAGGATACCAGGTCTGGTACGTCATTGTTTGTAATGCTTGCCTATGTACTAGTCCATAGACTATGTGTTGTATGCATACTGTTAGGCACGTCATAGAGTGTTACACCCTTGGTGTAGATAGGTAAGATGTGTCATCATGTCGCTATTAAGTACCTCTACGTCACACACATTTGTTCTAGTACGTCCGTGTCATGACACTTAAGACGTAAGGGTGCGTATAGTCTAAAGGACTATAGCACTTCGGTAAAAAACCACGACGAGCATGTGTGACAGCTTTACGTAAATTGTTATGCTTATGATATGTTTTTTCTGAGTATAATTATTACCTAATGGTGTAATTGTAAACAGTATCGAAGGGCCGTGGGCCCGTGCAAAAAAAAAATGGTAAGAGGAGACATGACAATTGCAAATGAGCTAGTATCATACTTAAAAAAAAATTTAATTGAACCACCCTCATACCACTCAAAGGAAATCTCACAACAAGCTTTTCATGACATTTGTTTTACTACTATCTTTTTCACTTTATTGCATCTACTTTAACGCCCATTTTTTTCCTTTCAGCATTCCTTTGCACCTTTTGGGGCAATTGCTAGTTTATATACAATTTATATCATTTATTTGATGGGACTTTCCATTTACTTCACGGTTTTTCACATTACACACATGGGACAATTCATTTTGATTGATGTACTCTGAAAATGGTAGGAATCAATGACTTCTTGGAAGTATGGTAGGAATTTGGAAAAAAAATATACCCATTATTTTTTACGGTTTCTACATTATATACAGACGTTTAACTGTTTCTTATGTTTTTTTGTGATGGGAGGTTCAAAATGTAGGCCGTATTTGACGGGAAAAATGGTCCGTGATGGGTATTTTTCCCATCAAATTCCAACCCTGTTTGGAAGGTTTAAGGTTTTAAATGGACTCCTAGCCTCTACACATGATGCGAAGAGGGGGCCCTATGGTTGAGCTTCAAGTGGCGTCATCGGCGCCCAGATCCCCTTTCGCACACATGGGTGAACTTACTTGGAGTGGTGGAAATGCAACATTAATTACCGCACGTACAGTTTGAATAGTTGGCACATCAAATCTTCCAAATTTTAAAAAAAACTGTAGGTTCAATTTTAATTCCCTTAATCAATTTACAGGAATAGCTGGCATAGTTCGCAAATTGGTGCAGTTGTATAAATGTAATACTTCATACGAGTAGATTAATTTCGATAAGAAATATTTGACAGGAGCCCTACAAAAATGACGGATTTGACTTGCCAGTACACAGTCACAGCACAATGTGTCAGACGACTAAGTTTGAGCTTGGGCTGCACCAAATTTTTCACCGGGGTTGTCATGATTGTGCTAGACTGGGCTCGGAGCATGCTGAGAACGCGCTTTTCAGCCTCATGTGCGGAGGCCTTCTAAAAGGGGGAGTTTGTTGGTCTTCCCATGCTTGTCCATATTATTAAAAGGATAAAATATTCAACCTCATTTCATTGATTTTAGATTTGCAAGTGGGAGAAACCAAACTTTGTATTCCACATTCTACTTCCATCAAATGAAAATTTGATGATGGTTTTTATTTTATTTTACGTTTTATACAATTTTTTCGAGTGTCAATTTCTTCTCTTGAATTATTTGACAGTAGAATCTTAGTGAAATGTTGCCATATTCATACCTTGATTTCAAGGACTACATTAATGACAAAGTTGAAGTTGAAGATGAAGACATACTATATAATGACAAAGTTGAAGATGACGTCGGTAGGAAGAATAAGAAGGTGGAGGATATGGTTGAGGTTTCGGATAAAAACATTGAGCCTTGACCTTCATTGCTCAATCCACTTCTATGGTTGTTAATTAAAATCTCCATGATCAGATTCAATGCATTGAGCTTTTAATGCTTCTTTTTTAGTTTTGTAGATATATGAAGTGAGGGTAAGGATTATTATTATTAATTAGAATCTGGAGAGCTTGTGAGAATATTACTATTATTATTAATTAGAAGAAAAAGAGGCAATGAAAATATAGATGAGATTATGAGCTTCATCAACATTTAATGTACATATGTAAGCCAAGAAATTGGAGAAATTTAATGCTTATAATATGGAAGAAATATGATGTTTATAAAAAGGAATCACATAAATTGAAAATTCGGGAGTGAGTATGATGTGAATTATTTTAAGGTTATTTCGCGGTTAAATTAGTTTTGTGTTGAGGCCATTGGAATCAGAGTCCTCAGATTTTTGTTTTGAATTGAGAAGTTGGTCCCAACAAGCAACTCCTTAAGAAGGGAGGGAATCATGGATAATAAAAATATGTTTATGTATTTGAAAAAAAAACTAAATCGATGTCAATCTCTATTTTTTAATTACTTAATATGTCTATGCCATTACAAGATCATCCCAAATGTCAAGATGATGTCACAGATAACAATATCTCGTAGCCACCCTGGATCCGGGTGACGTGGAGACTAACACGGGCTGCCAACACAGGAAACCGAGCACACGTAGGCAAGGTGCCCCTGGCCAATGCTCAGATCAAGGTGACGGCGATGCTTTAATGCAGTTCGAGAGAAGGATAACTGGTGCAATAAATCCTCGCGCTGCGGAAGTCACGTCGTCAAGGGAGTGCGAGCCGAGAGGTACCAGCCTCATTAACTCGTCACCACCACCAAAGTGACCGCCATGCGCATTAACTACATCAGCAAGGATAAGGCGAGTATGATGGCCTGAAGCAGTTTTTGCATTGCATCGACAATATGGAAGCTTCACTGCCGAGCGCGGAAGCCCCTGTTATTGCTCTGGTTAGTGTCATTCCCTGTTTGTACTTTGCCATGACGAGACCTTGTGGAACTCCGAGAAGGGGTGGAAACAGGTGTGGCGTTGGAAGAAGCACTAGAAACATCTCTGATTAGGTTGCCATGGACGGTTACGCTGAAGGTGTCTTTGCGCCAACCCGAAGCCTAATTGATAGCTGGGAAGCATGAAGAGTTTCGGCCATTCTGGCCTCGAGGCGACATGGCAGAAAAATCAACTACTACTGGTTGATAAAGAGCATGATGAGCACTCTCGTAGATGAAATGAATGCCAACTAGAACGCCAACAGAGCCATGCTCAGGGATATCAGAACCAACATTGTCAAGCTGGGGGAGCGGCTCGAGGGTATGGACTCCGGTTTTGTCTAGGAGAACTATATTTCCCTAGGTCACAACAACGAATTCGAGGGTCCACGACAATAAGCTAATACAGGTGGCAACAACGGGCACTTCGAAGGTTTATCGGGAAATTATGCTCCCGATGTCACCGATGTTGGCCTCCCTGGGACCGAGGCTTCCTTGGACGCCTCCCCATAGCCTCCCCCCTCTTCGATGTCGTCCACCATGGGCCCTTTGCAACACAATAGAACCAAGGAGCAGATGGAAGGCCACACTTCCGCAAGCCACAACACTCTGCCTCAATCTCCTACTCTCCCCTCTCAGAACTTGGATGACGACTTCTATGGTGGTTGCCTTATCGTGGAGGAAACGCCCAACCTTCCTTATGCAGAAGCTAGCTCCTAGAAGGACTGCGGTGGCTCCGGGTTACCTTTGTGACACTCAGCTTATCTGTTTCAATTTACTTTATTGTTCGTTTTTTAGTGATGTAATTAAGAATGTTATGTATGAATTGAATCCGACCTAGAACTACAGTGATGTCATAACGCCCCAGAGGGTTTTTTTTGTCATGTTAATAGTTTTTTCAGCATTTTTGAGCACCTGGGATGGTGGTTTCACCACCTTAGGCCACCCCAACAGGCTGACATACATGTATTTTTTTATGTAACTTTTGTTCCTCGGTTTTAATATACTCCTGCAGCTTTACAAAAGAAAAAACAATATCTCACAGCCAATATCTCTTTTGTGTGCCTAGAAGATGGAATACGATTGATACATATACCTTCCTTGGGAAACTAAGATTGGGAAGTTCAAGTCTAGAATATCCTCTCCAAAAGATTGATATAGATACCTTCCCAACACTCTTTGGAAAATATCAATTAATTCACTTGATATGAGAAATGAAAGAGAGATTAAATGGTTAATTGGGCATTCAGGCCTTACCTTTGGAATCATACATTACCTTCTCCTATTTCATCTGTGAGGATATATTTTTAACAATACCTTACATACTGTCATAAATTTGGGCTTTATGCTTCAAAGCCCTCTCTACTTTTCCTTTCTTACCTAACTTTGGTTTCCCTAGTCATTGATCTAAGAGTTGAAAACCACCTCTTGAGCACTTGAATCATCCATGAGGTGATTCATTTAACCTCTCCACGTCATTGATAGATCACATTATCCCTCTCGATAGTAGAAATCATGGTGGATCAACAAGAGGAGTTGGCTTTGCTGGAAAAAAGTAGGAAAAAACATATGTGCAAGTACCAAATCTATTCGACCTCTAATTCGATATGGAATGGAGTCTAGAACAACTGAACTAGCATATGAACCAACTGAAATTCTTGAAGGTTAACTGAATCCATTGGTTATGGGTAAAGAAGGCCAAGTATCCTTGGTTATACTACGACTAGAGATAAAACTAATAGCTATGCCATATCATGAATTGGTTCGAGATCAATAACTACAAAATTTATATCCTATTAATATTTTGAATCCTTTCATAATTTCTTGCACCGCCAAACACCACTAACACTACTTGTAACGCCCCATATCTTGATAGTCTTTAATTAAAAACTCTAATGTGAATTAGCTTAGCAATGCATTTGCTTATTATCTGTTTTATTAAGATAGATTGATCAAGATGATTGTTATGTGGACATGTGGACTCCCTTGAGGCATGTATGGTAATTCAAAATATTGTTTTAATTTATTAATGACAATCAATATGTTATTTCATTTGAACATGCAAAATTGAATATAGAATATCCATATGTAGAATGCTAATTTAGTTGTTTGCAAAAAATAACTTACATGATTATTTGTAAATGTCGTATTAGTGATATGGATTAGCACTTGAAAGAGTTGGTTATGGCTATATATATGTTTCATGTTAATGATGAACTATTCCACATGTTGATTGGCTATGAGATAGGCGGATTCCTATATTGCCAAGGCCCATGAGATGTATTGAACATCATGAGTATAATGACGTTATATCAAATTTCATGCTATTTAATTGTGAATTCCAATATTTCTATGACTTGTGGGTGAGTGTGAGTTTTGACAGGAATTGTGACTTGCCCAAAGTGGTTTTTCAATGACGGGACCCCTTAGATCAGTGATGGCATAGTATGGTTGATGTAGGGCGTTGACCCTAGTACTATTAGGAGGGGTGGAGGCAATTCCCACCATCGAACCTCCGAAACCCAGAGTCGTGGGAGGGCTGTGTTGAGCACGCTCTCATGGATGTGTGATGACGACTAGTGGGTGCCTGCTGGGGAAGCTTGGTCGATGTGGTCGATCGACACTTCCACTTACGGGTTATATACATGGTCATACGCGTAGTCGAGATTCCATGGTATATTCCAGCAGAGGACGGGATGGTGAGGTCAGGAGATGGAAGTAGTGGTGATTAGGGGGTTGGAGTACTGATGGGATGGATGGGACCAATGATGGATTGGATGGTGTTCTTGATTTTGATTAACTATCGTGATTATATGCTGGATTTCATCACTATGTTTATTTAATTAAATGTCTTATTGCTTCTGTATGAATGATTATGAATGATGAATGATGCATTGTTTAATTGTTCTTCTATGTGTTGTTTGTGATCATGTAATAATGATCTATTAGGAGCATTAAATGTGATTATTAGTACACACGCTTACGATGTGTGCACTGGCCATGCATACGCCAATTCGTGAGTACAATACTACGATTGGTCGATCGATGAATAAATTAATATGGTTATATTATCTAATAGTAGCTTGGTTGATGAATTGTTGAAAGTATCACTTGTGAGTTGAAAGTATGAGTTTGTTGACTTGTTTAATATGTTTTAGATTTATATAAATTGATTGGATTATTGAAATGCATATAATATTATATACAAATAATATAAATTATTTCATAGTATAATATAGTATATGAAAATATCTTATTTGACTTATGAATGAGCGGATAATATAAATAAATGAATAGATAGGATTGCACAAGTTTTTAGAAAAGAGTTGTCATAGTTGCATTTAATGTAGAAGTATGACAAGTGAGACTTTGCAACCATGTGTAATAATATTTTATTAATTTAGATTAAATTGCTATTTTTTTTAGAAAATGAATTTATTGAATGTTGACTATTATTTTTGGAATTTATTGATGGATGAGGAGGAGTTTTGATATAAATATGAGACTTGAGATTGGAAGGAGGAGAGTCTTTTCTCTTGAAGGATATTTTGGTAAGAATGTTGATAGGAAGAGGTATTTTGGATAATTTGGGGTATGAGAAGTTTGGAAGAGTTGGAAGAGTTTGAGAACTCTTGGAAGATTTGATACATAGCCTACTAGTGCATCACTGTTCTGTTCTTTGGGGGTCTTGGGCACGGAGGGCCAGGAGGCCATTTGGATGGGACCGTTCAATGGTTTCCTGGGGCTAGGGAGCCGGCTAGGCCCCTAGTTGGCTGGGAGGTAAAACCGTGGTCCCGCTTTGGGCAATAAAGATGGAAGCAACTCGAGGAGAAGAAGAGGGAATCTTGCTCAGTTTGGACTCCATCACCATTCTTATAATGAGGTATTTTTCTTGTGATTTTAAATTGTTTATATGTTGTTGTAAACTTCTCATATGATGCTATTGCTACATGATTTATGATGTTAATTTATGTTGTGTGAATCACCAATGAAGTTTTAAAAAAATTCTAAGTTATTTGATGCTATTGCATGTTGTTTATATATTGTTATGGTTACACATTGATTATATGCTGCTTAGTCACAAAATCTATGTTTAATTAGATTAAAATTTATAATGCCAATGGAAGCATTACATATGGTATCAGAGCTTAGGCTCGAATACTAGAACCTTATGGGCCTACTAGAAATTATTGAGGAAAAACATATAAGATATAAGATAATGAGGATCTGAAATGCTGGGAATTACTATGGTGGAGGAAATGACAAGCTGTATTCAAGGAAACCTGTTCAGTTGAAGAGCACACCTTCCTGTCAAATTTGGTCCTTTTGATATCATCGGCTAGGGCGACTAAAAGTGCGCGAGATGAAGAAGGGTGGAGATGAGAAGTCCCATTCTTGGTGGTGGGACAGTCATATCAGTCCAAAAAATTCAAGATGGTTGGAAGAAAATTTCGAAGGCATGGATAAACATGTGAAGACAATGCTGAAAATGGTC
Organism: Larix kaempferi; assembly: GCA_027924585.1. Classification (NCBI taxonomy): domain Eukaryota; kingdom Viridiplantae; phylum Streptophyta; class Pinopsida; order Pinales; family Pinaceae; genus Larix; species Larix kaempferi. The sequence goes on from BSBM01000835.1 coordinate 6,683,522, forward strand.
GAAGAAGATGCAGATTCATTTGCCAAGAAGGCAGAGATGTATTACAAGAAAAGGCCTGAACTTGTCAACCAAGTCGAAGAATTCTATAGAATGTATCGTTCATTGGTAGAGCGGTATGATAACCTAACTGGTGAGCTTAGAAAAAACATACCATCTAATGTCAAAAAACACTATGGTCTAGATGATGATTCACCTCCGGGTTCTCAACATAGCACAAAAAAGGAAAAAAGAAGGAGAGCAGCTGGGTTTGATTTCTTCCTTGGGTCAAAAAGCAGTGACGGTTCTAAGAAAGGTGATGGCAGTAGTGATGATAGGTCTTCAATCAACAGTTCAGATGAAGAATCTGAAAAAATCATCAAAGCCTCACCTTGACCTTCAGATGTTAAAGGAGGAGAATGAAAGGTATAGAGTTGAATTTGACAAAGTCCAAGAAGAGTATAATGTTCTTCAACGGACGACTAGGGAGTTGCAAGAAGACATCCTGCACCTTAAAGAAGAAAATGAAATCCTAAGGAATGAAGCGACAGGTAAGTCGGATTACATGGTGAACCTACAAGAGCATATTAGTGGGTTGGAAACTAAAAATAGTGAGTTGGAATCTCAGATTAGGTCAATGACTGTGCAAGTAGAGCAATCTGGAAGAAGCAATGGCATATTGCACAAAGAAGACGATCAATTGGACGAGGGATTGGAAGGTCCAGGCAAAATGGCCCGTGAGCTTGAAATAGAGATTCAGGATCTGCAGCAAAAGTTACAGAGTTCACAGGAGGAGAATGATGCTCTAAGACTTGAATTTCAAAGGTGTCAACAGGACTATGAAATGGCTGAAAGCAAAATTAGGGAAATGCAAACTAATACTTCAGCGCAGGAGAGGCAAACTCACAGACTAGAACTTGAGATTGACAATATGAAACAAGAACTGTCAGAGATGCATGAAGTAAATAATGTACTGAGTGTGCAGAATGAAACAGGGAATCAGAAGCTATGTCACGCCAAGTCAGAGATGAAACATTTACAAGAAGAAAATGAAAGTCTTATAAAAGAAAATTCCATAAAAACCCTTAATCTCAATGATCTTGAGGTGCTAAATTCTAGCTTGATAAAGGAGAGAGAACAGCTTGAAGCAGAGTTGTTACTGAGAGGCAGCATACTTCGAGGAACGGAGGAAAATTTGAATAATTTGAAAGAGAAAAAACAAATTCTGTCTGGAAAGTTAGATGCTTCAACTTAGGAGCACAATGTTCAGATTGAAACCCTGAAAGAATCAATCTTTGGCTTGCAGGACCAGAACAAAATATTGTCAGATCAGTTGCTAGAGTCCAGAGAGAAAAACAGCATGCTTGAAATGAGGTTGAACGAAGTCGAAGAAGAGAATAGACGGTTGCAAAGTGAAATAGAAAATTTAAGAGCAATTCTACAAAAAGGGGAACAAGAGGCACATGCTTTGATGACTGAAAGGGCTGCACTTGAAAACGATATTATTTCAAGTAAGGAGCAATTGCATGTTCTGAAGTCAAAATGTCACATTTTCAACGATGACGCAGAGCATCTTACAGTACTGGAAGCTGAAACCAATGCAGCAGAAGAATTTAAATGAACATGTCCTTGAACTCGAGCAGCGTATTCTTCATATAAAGGAGGAGCATGGCCATCTCAAAATCAAATTTCATGAAGAAGTTGAAGAAGGTAAAAAAATTCAAAGCAGAATTGGAAAAGCTGCAGAATGAGCTCGTCTCCTTTAGTGCTGAAAATAGTTCGCTCAAACTTGAGATATCAAGCAAAGAAGAAGCGCTGAAGAAATTTGATGGAGATGATGGTTACTTACGGGAAGAGAACATGATGCTTAAAAGAGACATTTTCTGATTCAATTGATCGTGTCCAAAAATTGGAAGAAGAGTGCTGAGAGCTTAGATTAAATATACAGCAAATGGCTCAAGTAAAAGAGGAAGAAAAACTAATGTTGCAGAACTCTCTTCAGACCCTGCAGCAAGACAATGAAAAGTTGAAATATGACCTTCAAAATGCCTGTAAAGAAAGTGATGATCTCGGGGAAAATATTTCTGTTATCAAAGAAGAACTTTTACAGCTACAGGAGAAAAGCGCAAGTTTAGAAGAACAAGTTGCTTCCATCCAGATTAAGAATGAACAACTTCAAAACCAAGTCTCAGTCCACCTTGATACCATACAAAGCTTGAAGAACATGTGTCTTATTTAGAACAGGGAAAGATAAACCTTAACTCTGATGTTGGTTCCTTGACAGATCAGATCCAAAAACCTGCTATTGCAAGTCAATGCACTTCAGGATTTCAAAGAGAAGACAACAGAAGCTTTAGTAATCGATCAAGAGCATGTACAGCAGTTGGAAATCACAGTGCAGGAACTTAAAGAATTAAATAACAGCTTGATGCTCGATAAAACAACACTGGAAGCAAAGTATCAAGACTTATCTGAACAGCTTGAAGCCTGTCAGCAGATGCTGAAAGAGCTACAGGAAGAAAACTCTGAGGTGACGGATCAGAGAAACAGCCTTGTTTCAGAACTTGCAAGTAAAAGTGCATGCATTTCTAATCTTGAAGAAGAGCTTTTACGCTTAAAACAAGAATTTTCAGCAAAGATTGGCAGGTTTGATGATGATGTCCAGAAGCTAAATGAAGCACTTAGTAGCTCAAAAACAGAAAATATGAAGTTGAAGGCAGAATATCAAAATGTGGTTGAAGAATATTGTTCCATGCAAAATAGAGTGAAAGACCTAGAAGAGGAGAAAATAGCCTTATAACAACAAAATGTAGTTCTTGAGTCCGAGGCTGAATCCTTAACAGGTCAAATAAAAAACCTGCAGTCACTGGTCCTTGAATTGAACAAATGGAAAGAGCAATGTCAGATGCTAGAAGAGAAAAACAATTGTGAGAGTGAATTGCTGGTTAAACTGGGTGGGCTTGATGACGATGTTAGAAAGCTGCAAGAAGTATATGGTAGCATTAAAGAAGAGAATATAAACTTAAAGGCAGAGCGTCAGCCTATGATAGAAGATTGCCTTTCTGGACAGAAAAATGTGAAAGATCTACAAGTGGAGAAATATACGCTTGAGGAAAAGTGTCAACATCTTCTAGAGGGTCTTGGCACCATTAAGTATAGATTGACCCTATTGCAGAAGCAACTTTCAGGTTTAGAAGAGAACGGCTTGCTTAAGAATGATGCATCAGAGACTGTAACTGTAGTTCAACAACTTAAAGAGGATATAGTGATGCTTGGAAGTTACAAATCTAGCCTTCAAACCGAGATGCCACTTAAGATGGATGAAATTGATAATCTAAACAAAGAGCTTTCCCATGTTCTATCAGAGACAAATTCTCTTAAAGTTGAAGTCCAGTTGAAAGTTGAGCAGATCCTGGAGCTTCAGGTGGAGATTGAGAGACTGCGGAAAGACATGATGAACTTGGTATTCATAATTATTTAAAATGTGTCATTTACTCACATATATTTAATCTATAACATTTATTAATCGATTAATTAATTAGGTATTTATGTACAAATATATATTATTATATTTAAATGTCATTACAATGATATTAAGATAACACTTAAATATCACTTTGAAAAAAAAAAATGCAATAAGGGAATTATATAACAAAAAAAAAAAAAAGAGTCAAGGTACGGTACAAAAGATGGCTCTAAGGATCAAACTTATTAAAGTTGTTTCTGTGTTAATTCTCTCCATGGAACCTTCATCTATTCAATGTTGAATGGGAAGGAGCAAGATCCCTCGAGCCCCAGCCATGGTATTAATGAGAGAAGGCGAGACTCATCGACATTTCACTATCCAAGTCAAATCATTTATGAAAAAATAAAAATATAATAATAAAATTCAATGTGGAACTACAATCAAAGTAAAAAAAAAAAAAAGGACAATCCAATAGATATGGGTAGACCATATTTTCTATTATCATCAGGCCCGGCCCGTTATCTTGCACGAAAACACTACTTTGCTGCAAGATTTCATATATGATCTTGATGGGATGAAAAGCATAATTTTTCGGGTCGAGGAGTTTACAACTCACTTCATCTCATTGTTAATTCGTTGATTGGGCTGCAGTTGCATTAATGGTTGAAGATACGCATTGGAATGCATGATTTTCCCTTTTTATTTTATTGGTGTGTAGTGACCATATTGTGAATGCACTTCTGCTGCTGCATTCTGAATTTTGATTACCGTGTTGGAATTTAAAACGAGTGAGACTTGTAGCTCTCATAATGTCCTCCTTGTCTGGGCTACTGTGAGGAGATAGTTGTCCAATCAAATATCTGATTTGCAATCGACTTGCACAGCTTAGAGATCCCAAAGGGGTGTAGCAGTAACGCAAGTAGGAAGAAGTAATATGACTAGGCGCCATATGATTAGAGTGCTTGCTTTCTCACTACCAACTCATCTAATCTCCGAAGTTAAGGAACGCAGTGAATAAAGAAGGAAAATAATATCTTATATATATAAGGGATATTATATTTTAATTAATGCTTAAAAATTATGTTAGATTAAGTTTGTAATCCATCTCACTGAGTTGACTATGAATTAGACTAAGAATATAGGGTTATTGTTTTATGTTTAAATTTTAGAATTTGCAGATGGAATGTTCTAATAAAAGCTCGTATATAAACGATGAGATGTCAAAATTAAATGATGAAATGTCATGGTATTAAAATTTACATCGGATCAAATATCACAATATGTAAATATTTTCTACTTTTAATAAATACTAGGAATGTATTTTATATTTTCCCGAAAGAATTTGTCTCCCTCTTATCTATATATATAAAGAGATCATCATGTTGAAGACAAGATAACGACCACAAATATGTACTATTACCTCAATATTAACAACTATTAAGTAATTATAAGAAGTGTAAGATAGCTTTGGAGTTGACCTAACATATCTATGGTACTCAAAGATTTGAATGAGGACATTGATGAAATTTTAGAAATAAAAGCATGAGTATGTGTATTTCACGCCTAGTCATAATGTATAGTTGTATCAAGCACCTATCTAGAAGTGGTAGGCTAGGCTCTACCTATGTGTAAAAACAAAAGAAAAAAAAATGCAGTTGTAAGTATTCTACATGTATAATGTGCAATTCAATGGGTAAGAGCTATGTTTAATGAGTATTGAGTGATAAAGGGTACTTGAATAATAAGCATGGTGTTGTTCATGTTATTATATACAATAGACCAATCAAGAAATTGTCAAGATGGATCTTAATTAAAATTTTTAATGAGAAAGTAAGTGGTGTAAATTTGAGAGAAAATCAATAAAGTGGGCAATTAATAAAAAGTCATAATAATACCTCAGGAACCAAAATAAATGTTATATGGCAAATAACATCTTCTTATGAACCGTAACACCAGAAGGACTATAAAATGTTGCAAAGTATCTAAATTGTTGTGGATACTAGTCTAGTAAGGCACAATGAACCTTGACATAGGTGTTATAAATGTGGAGTCTCGAGGAGGTCATGGTTGTAGATCTATGTGAGAAGGTATCAGTGTAAGCTTAGACCCTTGATGAATGCCTTTAGGCTTGATTGATCCACATTTGGGATGGATCTATGCTAGTGTAATTAAATCACAACTCATAATTATATAACAAACTTATAATCATATAACAATGTTTCCAAAATTAAGAAAGTTTGTACTAAACCATTTCTAGTGAATGACTAATGTAAATATATTAATACAATGTAAGTATTAAGTCATGGTTTCCAAAACTGGAAAACAAAAATTTATTATACAATTGAAAATTTTGAAGAGCCAAAATGAAATTGGTGAAAAAAAAAGGGTCAAAAGAGACACCACCATTAAGATATGATTGTCAAACAACAAATAATATGATATACATTGGAAAAGTATAATAAAATAGTAAAGCAAATTAGTATAATTGGGATGGCTTTACAATTATAGTAGGGAAAATGTAGAAAATAACATTATTTTGAAACAAAATAATGTAAATAATGGTACAATATATGTATAGTAAAAAAAAGTGAGAAATGATCAATTATGAAATAAAATAAAATTATAGAAGCATGTAATTAATGTTTAATATATGCGTTAAACCTAACAAAACAAAACAAAAGAAGAGAGAGAGAAAGAGAAGGTGTGACAAACATTGATAAATGGTACTTAAAATTTCAAGTGATAATCAAAACAAAGTAATATATGAAAATATTGATAAATAAAGAAATACCATCCATGCAATATTCCTATAACTTAAACGAGGATAATGGAAATTAAAATTTTAAGATGTGTAAAGTAGCATTGGATCCTTACATGTACTTGTGAGAAGTAAACATACTTCATGGTGAATAAATAGAAGCCCTACCATATCTTACAGTCATACAAATAATATTTGTAGAGGTGGTAGGTTGAAATTCATTGTTTTCATGAGTTGATTTCACTATTTCCAAATTTGGCTAGTAATATAAGGATGGGAGCGATCGATGTGTTAAAATTGAAACCATAAGTATTTTGTGCATAAAATGAGATTCATGTGCCAGAATTATCCTTTGATAAGTGTTAATTGATTATGCGTACTCAATTGATAGACATGGTGACAATCAAATTATTATATAGCACACCATTCAATCTACTATTAAGATTTTATCCAATTAAATATACTAATGAAAAAGTAATTGGAGTTTATTAGAAAAAAAAAAGATTAGTAAAACTAATAATCAATAAATGATCATAACAATACATCGTGAACCTAAGGAAATGCTATATGGGATACAAGGTCTTCCTATGAACTATGATATAGAAAACAACAACAAATTATGATTGTATGTTAACTAACTGGGAATAAATGAATTGATAAACATGATAAAGTTAGCCCAATTGTGTATACAACATGTAATATGTAATATGATAACACACCCCATGTGATAAAAGAAGTTAAATTAGATAGTATCGACATGTGGATCATGTGATGGTCAAGTGGGACCAGAGTGGTTAATATCTTCTATGATGAAGGAATAGGGGTATCGCATCAAAACAAAATTCCCTTAAGATTGAAAATGACCATAACTTCGGGACAAAGTTTCTTGAAGGGTGGGTGTCTGTAACGCCCCATATCTTGATAGTCTTTAATTAAAAACTCTAATGTGAATTAGCTTAGCAATGCATTTGCTTATTATCTGTTTTATTAAGATAGATTGATCAAGATGATTGTTATGTGGACATGTGGACTCCCTTGAGGCATGTATGGTAATTCGAAATATTGTTTTAATTTATTAATGACAATGAATATGTTATTTCATTTGAACATGCAAAATTGAATATAGAATATCCATATGTAGAATGCTAATTTAGTTGTTTGCAAAAAATAACTTACATGATTATTTGTAAATGTCGTATTAGTGATATGGATTGGCACTTGAAAGAGTTGGTTATGGCTATATATGTTTCATGTTAATGATGAACTATTCCACATGTTGATTGGCTATGAGATAGGCGGATTCCTATATTGCCAAGGCCCATGAGATGTATTGAACATCATGAGTATAATGACGTTATATCAAATTTCATGCTATTTAATTGTGAATTCCAATATTTCTATGACTTGTGGGTGAGTGCGAGTTTTGACAGGAATTGTGACTTGCCCAAAGTGGTTTTTCAATGACGGGACCCCTTAAATCAGTGATGGCATAATATGGTTGATGTAGGGCGTTGACCCTAGTACTATTAGGAGGGGTGGAGGCAATTCCCACCATCGAACCTCTGAAACCCAGATTCGTGGGAGGGATGTGCCGAGCACGCTCCCGTGGATGTGTGATGACGACTAGTGGGTGCCTGCTGGGGAAGCTTGGTCGATGTGGTCGATCGACACTTCCACTTACGGGTTATATACATGGTCATACGCGTAGTCGAGATTCCATGGTATATTCCAGCAGAGGACGGGATGGTGAGGTCAGGAGATGGAAGTAGTGGTGATTAGGGGGTTGGAGTACTGATGGGATGGATGGGACCAATGATGGATTGGATGGTGTTCTTGATTTTGATTAACTATCGTGATTATATGCTGGATTTCATCACTATGTTTATTTAATTAAATGTCTTATTGCTTCTGTATGAATGATTATGAATGATGAATGATGCATTGTTTAATTGTTCTTCTATGTGTTGCTTGTGATCATGTAATAATGATCTATTAGGAGCATTAAATGTGATTATTAGTACCCACGCTTACGACGTATGCACTGGCCATGCATACGCCAATTCGTGAGTACAATACTACAATTGGTCGATCGATGAATAAATTAATATGGTTATATTATTTAATAGTAGCTTGGTTGATGAATTGTTGAAAGTATCACTTGTGAGTTGAAAGTATGAGTTTGTTGACTTGTTTAATATGTTTTAGATTTATATAAATTGATTGGATTATTGAAATGCATATAATATTATATACAAATAATATAAATTATTTCATAGTATAATATAGTATATGAAAATATCTTATTTGACTTATGAATGAGCGGATAATATAAATAAATGAATAGATAGGATTGCACAAGTTTTTAGAAAAGAGTTGTCATAGTTGCATTTAATGTAGAAGTATGACAAGTGAGACTTTGCAACCATGTGTAATAATATTTTATTAATTTAGATTAAATTGCTATTTTTTTTAGAAAATGAATTTATTGAATGTTGACTATTATTTTTGGAATTTATTGATGGATGAGGAGGAGTTTTGATATAGATATGAGACTTGAGATTGGAAGGAGGAGAGTCTTTTCTCTTGAAGGATATTTTGGTAAGAATGTTGATAGGAAGAGGTATTTTGGATAATTTGGGGTATGAGAAGTTTGGAAGAGTTGGAAGAGTTTGAGAACTCTTGGAAGATTTGATACATAGCCTACTAGTGCATCACTGTTCTGTTCTTTGGGGGTCTTGGGCACGGAGGGCCAGGAGGCCATTTGGATGGGACCGTTCAATGGTTTCCTGGGGCTAGGGAGCCGGCTAGGCCCCTAGTTGGCTGGGAGGTAAAACCGTGGTCCCGCTTTGGGCAATAAAGATGGAAGCAACTCGAGGAGAAGAGGAGGGAAGCTTGCTCAGTTTGGACTCCATCACCATTCTTATAACGAGGTATTTTTCTTGTGATTTTAAATTGTTTATATGTTGTTGTAAACTTCTCATATGATGCTATTGCTACATGATTTATGATGTTAATTTATGTTGTGTGAATCACCAATGAAGTTTTAAAAAAATTCTAAGTTATTTGATGCTATTGCATGTTGTTTATATATTGTTATGGTTACACATTGATTATATGCTGCTTAGTCACAAAATCTATGTTTAATTAGATTAAAATTTATAATGCCAATGGAAGCATTACACTACTATATTAATTATCACACACTTTAAATAACTTAAAAATAAATGTGACGTCAAAATTATATTAATTGACACACACTGACATTAAATTTAATCACCATAGTGCATACATTAAAGTGTGAGGAGTTACTCTTTATGAGGGGTTACCTGAACTAGGCTTGGAATTTGACGACACACATAGTGTTTTTCCCTTCTTAAAACGTATTTGACAACTAATGATAAAATTGACACATCAAGAGAGACAGGCATGAAAAGTCTTAAACCCTAGATTTGGCGTCTACACATTTACACCCACCATCATAAATTTTAATACTGGTTGGAGGGTGTAGCCTATACGTACTAGTCATTACCTATGGCCATTGGCCGGCAGCGGGCCTATCCAACACTATATTATATTTGATACATACACTTAAGTAATTGGTATTATTTGTTCCTTCCAATACCGTTTCAGTTGCTATTAGATTGTAATGCAAGCCAATTTAGAGCTAAAGACCTTTGATGTTCGAACTTTTTGGTATGTATCCCTTATCTCTCTTCTATAGATCTGAAGATCCACGAGCAAGCAAGCAATAAAATCCATTCCACACTACTGAGTCGGACTTATCCACTTGGATGGGATGGAATTTGGGTTTATGAATGGTGTTGGTCGGGTAAAATCTACCAAAGCTAGGCAGTTATACATAGAGATCTCTTGAGAAACACATTTCCAGAGTAACCCAAAAGCAAAATTGATCAGTATTTATTGGGTAGCCCAAGAAAAGAACCTGGTCACTGAGGGCGCTTGAGATGGAGCACATACTCTGTAAAAATGCATTTTGAACAAAGGAACAAGGACTTAATCTCATGATATTATTGATGGTTGAAAATTTTATTGCACGCTAGTTACATCTAGATTATCGCTGGTTTGAAGCTTGGCATATATATTACATGCATTCATATATGCTTGTGATTCATATATGTTTATGATTTGCTGCATTCATATCTATTTGTGATTCATATATGTTTATGATTTGCTACATTTATATATGTTTGTGATTCACTACATAGATGGATATCAATATTGGGCTGTGGGGATTCCATCTATTTTAACTGCTCATAAATGCACTTCCTAAACTTTTTTTAACTGTTAATTAATGTACCTTTTAAGTTGTGAAATTGAATGGTAACACATTAGAAAATTGTATAATTAAATTAAGATTAAAAAATTTATAATTAAAATTAAGAGAATAAAAATTTATAATAATAAAATTGAGAATAAAAATTTATAAAGATAAAAAGGAGAAAATATTGACAATCATAAGCTTGGGAAAAACTTATACGGAAAGGCATGAAAAAGAAATTTGAAATTCCAAGCCTGATCCGAACGATTGAGACTTAAGTGACGAATTTGTAATCATCTATCAAATCCGTAAACAAAAGGAAAACAGCAAATTCCAGGTCTGGAGGAACCGTAGACCCAGAACCTGAGACAAGGGTACAAGCTTCAGATAACGTACCGAAATTGAAATGGAGAAATCCGGTTACGGTAAGGACGGAATATTCAGGTCCCTGAGACCACCATTGGAACTTCCAAAGGACGAGAATGCCAACATGGTTTCCTTCCTGTTCAGAGATTCGTTATCCTATGCTCACAGATTGGCACTGGCAGATGCAGATTCCGGCGAGAAACTGAACTTCAGGGAATTCAAAGAAAAGGTGAGCATGGTGGGTAGTGGATTAAGTCAGTTGGGCATTAGAAAAGGAGATGTGGTGCTCTTGTTTTCTCCCAATTCTATTTATTCCCCACTGTGTTTCTTTGGGATTGTTTCAATTGGAGCGGTGGCAACCACTGTGAATCCATTGTATACCGCCATGGAAGTGGCTAAACAGGTCCACGACTCGAAATCCAAGCTCATCGTAGCTGTCCCAGAGCTCTGGGATAAAGTTAAAGATCTGGGTTTGCCTGCAATAGTGATTGGGGGGGAAGGGGATCGTAAGAGGGCTAGTTCTTCCATTATTTCATTTTCTGAGATCTTAACCATGGGTGCCCAAAAGAGCCCACCTGAGGTTATTATCAAGCAGACAGATACAGCTGCACTATTGTATTCTTCTGGTACTACCGGGACCAACAAAGGTGTGGTCTTAACGCATAGGAATTTCATGGCAGCTGCCTTAATGGCGACCAGTGACCAAGAATTAAAGGGTGAGAGGCATTTGGTATTCTTATGTCTTCTTCCCATGTTTCATGTATACGGGCTGTCATGTGTCACATATGGGCAGCTTCAGAGAGGTAATGCTGTGGTTTCGATGCGGAAATTTACTTTTGTTGGGATGCTAGAGGCCATCCAAGAGTATAAGATAACCAATTTGCCTTTAGTGCCACCCATTGTGATTGCTATTGCAAAAGAGAATATTGTGGCACAATATGATCTGTCTTCTTTGAAGGAGGTTGTCAGTGGAGCTGCACCCTTGGGCAAGGATATCATGGAGGAATGTGCCAATAGAATTCCACAAGCCACAATGATTCAGGTGCGTATCTATATCCGTTTTCCCCTATGCATCATATATGAAAGGCGAGGCTGTGGACTTGATCTCGCTTTACTATTTTTCAATCAAATCATTTTTTGGATCTTGAGCTGGCGAAACTCATGTGACATGAGCACGCGATCCGTTACTATTTTCAATCAAATAATTTTTTGGATCTTGTGCTGGCGAAACTCATGTGACAAGAGCACTCGATCGGAAAGTAGAGAGCCAAGAGAAAATCAGAGGTACAAAAGTTTGCCTGAGTATACATGCTTTGCAGCCTTTATTCTATGCCTTTAAAGAGTACAAAGAAACTGCTTTCCAAAACTATGGTCAGCACACTAGTATGGACATTAACCATTGACCAAATCAAACATAGATAACAAGAAATATAAATTACAATGTGGTGTTTTCAATGTAATAATAATGACATCTTCAAATCATTTCCTTACTATTTAGAGGAAATTGTTTTCAATTTTTGTTATTCCAAAGGAACTACACCCCTTCCAACCTATGTTGCGTGGGAGCGCCCCTCCCCCCGAAGCTCACCCTTGAAGGAAGCATCCACAAAGCGCTCTTCCTAAATGCTCCCGTATGGAAGCGTTTTCAGGAAGCTTGCTTCCTTGCAAAAAAAAACGCTTCCTTCTTTTTTTTCAATTTTTCTTAAAAAAACAAAATGTTAAGTCATGGGTGGAGGGGAACTAACCCTAGGCCCATACTAATGCTATATAAAGGAGGAAAAGCCTGCTCTAATAGCAAAAAACCTAACCTAAGTAATCATTAGTAGTAGTAGCATTAATAGCAAAAAACCTAACCTTAGTAATCATTAGTAGTAGTAGCATTAATAGCAAAAAACTTAACCTAAGTGAAAGGATAGACAATGAAAGATAAGGAGAATGTCAAATGAAAGATAAGGAGAATGTCAACTTTTACTTAAATTTTTAACATTAACATTAATTGTTTCAGGATGTTTGAGAGTGGTTTCAATCTCATCGGACTTCAGATGCAAATAGTAGAATTTTTGATCCCATTCAAAATTCAACATGCTTAACAATTTTTAGGATTCAGGATTGCAATGGTTCCACTAGATTCTATCATGTATGAGGGTATGGGATTGGCATTTAATCAAAAACATCAACCCCTCTATGTACCTTGATGTTGGTGGTGCTGATTGTTCAAACTTCAGATTGATGTTGGTGGCCTCAAAACTAGTTTTTGAAGAATCCCTAGTTTATAGGCTATAGCCTATTTATTGATGTGCTTTGGTTTAGAGATGGATTGCACTCGGTGCTATTTTGGTTGTATGCACTCTTACTTGCTATATACATGAGAAACTTTGCATATTTGCTAAGTCACCTGACATGGGGACATAGGACACGAAAATACGAGTGTCCGACACGGACATGGTGACCCCTGGAATCAGGACACGTTTTATATACATATATATATATTTTAAAAATATATTAAAATTTAAAAATATAGACATATAGATCCAAAAATCTTTAGAAACTAGAATATTTACAAATATTCAATAGAAATTAGAATCAAAACACATTAATGATTACACATTTGTCATTCACAAATCATTATTCACAACACATTTGTCATTCACAAATCACGATTCACAACACAAATGACAAAAAGAAACTCAAAATTTGGTTTTAAAGCCAACCCCGACAGCACTTTTCCTCCGTTTGTGTGTCCTTTTTTTGGGACTTGTGTCCGACAGTCGGGGACACGATGTCAAATCGTGTCCGATTCGACTTTTGGTCGTGTCCTGATTTCGGACACGACCGAAAGTCGAATCGGACACGATTTGACATCGAATCGTGTCCAATTCGATCCCCACAGGACATGCGGGGGGTTTAGGACGGATCCGGTTTCTTAGCATATTTGTGTATAATGGTTTTATATTTTGATGGATGCACATGGTTTTGTTGACACATGCATCAAAATATATATTATATAAAAAATGCTCCCAAAACGGAATCTTTTGAAAATTTCGCTTTTCGCTCCCGCTCCCACTTCCCGCTTCCACTCCCACTCCCAAGTAACCTTGCTTCCAATGAAATGCAAAATAGTCTTTTGGATTCATGTAGTTGGGATCTTGTTATGGTGCTGCATGGCTGCTGAAAAATAAATGCTTGAACCACTGGATGAATACTTTGTCACATTGAGAAGGTTCAAGGTGGAAAACCGTTGGATGTCCTGCCCGCTGAAGATCAGAACTTACAGAACTTAGAAGGAAGTTAAAGTACATGTACACAATATATTTCTTCCTTCCTAGGTGAAACAAAAATGTTTTGGAAACTTTGGAACGACACAAATATTTGCGGATTTTGATAAGGGGGGATTGACATACTTAGGACTAATATGTCGAGAGGCAAGGAGTTGAGTGAATCCTTGTTCGCAGCAGGATGAGGATTTGGAAGATTTGATCAAGTATAACATAACATAGGTTAGATCATTGTTATTTCTGTACATATTAGGGTCAATATGACAAGTCATTCTTTTTCTGCATGTTAGGAATGTCAGATGAGTCATTATTTTTGTACATGTTGGGGTCATAAAGCCTGATCCTGAGTTTCAAACTATACCGAGCCTTTTTCTTGCCTGCACAATGACATGCCTTCCTTATTTTTGCTGATTCAACCATGGTGAAGTCCTTGAAAATAAGTCAGTGGGCTTTAGGCAATTCATCAGAAGTCCCTGAAAATAAGTCAGTAGGATTTAGGCAACCCATCAGCAATCTAGTGCCGAGAACCATCTCTTTTTGCTGCATTGTTGGAGGCATACATGTTAAACATAAGGCTGAGCAAAGGTTCAGTGTAGAAACTATAGTAGAGATTATGTGGGTGATATCCAATTGAATATATCTGTTGTTTTGTTTATTTTTGAGTTCATATTAAAGTAACGTTACTCAGAAGATCACAAGGTGGTGTAGGATGAGGTTGAGTACTTAATTGTTGTGGCACTGCTATCTTAGAATCTAATACTTCCATGTTGATAGGTAGTAGCTTCCAAGTCTAGTTAAAACCATCAAGTTGAAGGCTTTTAGATATAGGGTTGAATTAATATAAGCCCTTGATTGTCATGCGATTGGATGCAATTCCTAGAGAGCTGTTACATCCCAGATTCTCTGTAGCGCACCCTACCAGAAATGGCAAAGAGGGGGGTCTTTTTGCCATTGTAAAAGGCCAAGTTGGGGCTTCTTTATGTAAAAGTGTTGGTCTAATGGGGCTCAAGACCCTTGGTCTGGTAATGGCAGATTCTCTTGGTCTTCATTTCAAGGAGTACTGGCCTTGTGGCTCTTCTGACTACTCCTTGATGGGCGGTACCTCTCATCATGTCAAGTATTTATGCATTGGATGGGTCTCTGGTGCACCTTGGAATGAATCCGTTAGGACACATGGTTTAGGGGATCCTAGCCACACTTATTGTTTTATGCTTTGTAGTGTCACACCCGCTTTATACCGCCTTGGACCTCATTTTGTTGTATCATTCCTCCCTCTTGGTTATCTTGGTCATGAAGAGCAGATCATCCACCATCAAAGCAAACTTCTAGAGGCCATACCAACCTAAGAAGGAGGGTGTTGAGGGAAAAAGACACATGTTGGGGTTAGATGGGGCATGGCGTCCTCCTTCCAAGATCAACTTTTCATCATGTTGAAGCATTTCATCAATTATTATTATTATTTTTTGTTTTATGAGGTTTAGTCCTGGGATTGTGGGTGACAAATTCTGAAAAATCTTTAAAAGTCATTTTAAAGACAAATTATGTAGGTTAGCTTAAAGAAGGATTAAGTGAGCCTTTTTTCTTATAAATAAGGCACCTCCTCCTCATTTATAACCAAGATCATGGGATCAAACATGACTGAATTTTTATTTCTTCTCGTGTACATGAGCTTTTGAGTGGTGCACACCTCTTTTCTTGGCTAATTCTAGGGTTTTCAAGAATCAAAGTCGATGTGTGAGGCTTCTTTACTATCTTTCAAGGCTATTCTAAGGTGAAAGGACTCTTGAGGCGCTATTCTCTTCTCCTTTTCTTCTTATTTGTGGTAAGATCTCTATGTCTTTTGTCTTGCACTGTCGAAGGCATCCAAGGTAGGAGTAATTTAGGGTTTTATGCATAAAAGTCTAGTCTTGTTAGTGAGACATCTCTTTTGACGGGTCTCTCTTGTTTGGGCCTTGGCATCTTTCTTTGCCCTAACTAGGTCAAAGGCTAACACAACCTAGGGTTTCTTAGCCTTGCCCTAGTTCTTTCAAATATTGAATTGCCAATTCTTAGGAGAAACATTAACCTTGATTTCTCGGTGCCCGAAAGGAATAAGACCTAGGTCTAATTCCCTTATCTTCACCAAATCTCTTTTTACAAAATCCTTTGTTGTACTATATTGAAAAAATACCAAAAAAAGAAAAAACCCTAAAAATCAAATATTTTTGAAAAATTCAAAAAATATTTATTTTTTGCCCTTGTACTTGTTTTATATGCAAAATTCTGGAATATCTACAGCTGTTATAAATTTTTTGAGTTGTTTACATTACGTAAAAATCCAGAAAAAGTGAAAAAATCCCATAAAAAGTTGTTTCGCATCTCAAAAATGTTAAAGTTAGTGCAGCTGCGAGACCCATTCTTAGAGAGGATGGTACCCTAGTCAGTTAACTAGGGTTCCTGGTCAGATAACCAGGCAGAGTAAGTCCCTAGAAGGTACCCTAGGCCCCACAACAGTCTCCTGGGGTTCTTGGTCGGGTACCAAGCAGGTTAATGCCATGGTAAAGTCCCTAGCATGTGGCTAGGGCCCCTATTTGTCTCTAGGGTATTTTGGTCTGGGACCAGACAAGTTCTTGGTCACGAGGACCAAGCAAATCCTGCAGGTTGAGGCAGAGACCTCCTGGTCCAGGACCAGGCAGATTCTTGGTCACGAGGACCAAGTAGTTCCTGCAGGTACATACCTGGTCAGTTAACTAGGTGGATCTTGGTCAGTTAACCAAGATGATGATGTGTGATGCCCTCCTCTCCTAGGTCTTCGAGATGGCTGAGCTGGATGGTCTTCTCAAGGGACTGCCCACCCCTTGATGGAGCCACTAGCACTTGACCTCAGGAGCAGTTTGGAGGACCACAGGATCACATCATCCAGTGTGGACCTTCCTTATACAATGATGATGAACTTTTAGGTAGTGTATGGAACACTTGTACATTTGAGAGAGAGAGATGATTAGTTGTAACCCCACCTTGTTTTTCTACCCTTGGTCTTCCACCTTTATTGTTCTTGGTCTTGTGCACCTTGTTCACCACCTTGACTTGTGGTTAGAAGGATTATCTGCCCACTTTGAGTTGTCTTGACTCTTACCATCTTGATGTTTTGGTCTTATGGGTATTGGGGTTGTTTACACACCTTAGTGGTACACCTTTTGGTCCTAGGTGTTGTGGGTCATGTACCACTCCTTGTTTTATGGTTTGACATGTACCACTTAGTTGGTCCTTGTACCAACATCCTTCTTTTATTGTGGTTCCTAAGATACCTTGACATGACCCTAGTACCTACCTAAAAGACACCCTAATTATATTTTATAATTTTTATAAGTTGTGACCCTTATTATTGTTTTGTCTCTTAACCCTTATTTGGTGGTACCCTCCTTAACTAATGGGACCCTAAGTCATTAAAGGAATTTAATTTGTGACCCTTCTAGAAGTCTTTAAGATCCTATATAATGAAGTCTAATTTCTCATTTGAGTTCATCTCTTCAACACATATGAGCTTTGATCTTTTGCTGCATGACGTCAAGGGCTTAAAGGACTGTTCTCCTGCTTGATTAGGCCGCCCACCTACTGGAGATTACCATATAGCTCAAAAATAATCTGCTTGACTATTTAGGGTTGATGTTGAAGGTTTTTATGCTGCTGCTGCCTTTGTGGTTTAGACGTGAACCTGCTTAGACCTGTCCCACTTGACCGTGAGCCTATCTGATCTGATCTAGCAAGCCGTGAGCTAGTTTGAGCCTGTTGTTGCCTTGTTGAAGTTCGATCTACTGAACCGTGGGTTTATTGAGTGTTGATCTACTGGCCATGAGCTTCATTGGTCCCAATCTACTTGCTGAATGCATGTCTGTGGAGGCCGTGAGCCTTGTAGAGTCCGATCTAGCATGCTGAGGTTTTGTTAGGGTCCGATCTGCCCTTTGTGACCTAGCCGTGAACCTTGGAGCACTGTTTTACCTCAACCGTGAGCTTGTTGAGCCCAGATCTGCCAACCGTGACCTGATTGGGGTTTGTTTCAGCTGGACGCACCCTGCTGCTGTCTTGTTTGACTGAGCCGTGACCCTGTTGAGGCTTATTCTTGCCTGCCGTGAGCTTATCTCTTGAGTTGTGGGCCTTTTGAGGGTTTGTTGAAGTTTGATCCGCTATCATGTGAAGGCTGTAACCCTTGAGTCTATTTTGTGGTCAATTTGCTATTTTTTGTGAAGGCCCTATGTGTTGCGTTTAGCTTGAGATCTGATCTATTGTGTTAAGACCTTATTAAGGACTGATCTATTGTGGTGGGATCTTGTTTAGGTTTGATATATATGCTGAGATCTTGCCCGAGTCTGATCTATATGCTAAGACTTAGTAGTGATCAGATCTTTAGTGCTGAGACTTGTTATCACACCATAGTAGCAGGGCTACTATTCTTGTTTAGCAGATATCTGCACATTCCAGAGCTTCCATTATTCAGAGCATGGCTATGATGATTGTATATTTTGTGATCACTCATGATCAGAGCAGTGTATTATTCAGACTTATGTTAGACCTTGTGTCAAGGTTGAGCCTTGAGAGTTCAGATTTGATGACCGATGTGACCCTTTATCCCATACAGTTTCAGTTCAGTGCTTAGAGATGTATTGCCGCAGTGTTTCAGAGGGTATATGATGTTTATTACTATGATGATGTTGTATGATCTATGGATATTTTATCATTGACTGTGGATTATTATCTTGTTGATTTAGTCATGTTCACAGCATCTGCTTGGTATATTACTCCTGATGTGGCAAACTGTTTAAAATGAACTATAAATCATAAAATGGACAATTGCTTGCACATTTAGGTCATTTAACAAAACCCATTGGTTTTCCACCTTACATAGATATGGTCTTTCCTGACACCAGTTGTCTGCTAGTGTAGGCTCCATTTTCACTTGACTCCATCCATGCATGACTTTCCTATTTGACTTTAAACCTTGACCTGTCTCATTTGACTTTCTGATACTGAGGATTTCCCCATTTTTCTACCTCTGTGTTTGGACTGCATCCCTGTATGTTCAGTGTCTCGACTCTAAGTTGGTGACAAAACTTGCCTTTGGTGAGTTGGACTGTAGGCCTAAATAATTCTGGTCAGTTGTCCCGATGTTTGGCATTGGCTCAAACTCCCCCTAGTCACTTGAGATGTTGTTGGCTAAAACTGAAAGCTCATGTTCTACTTATGGAAACTTATAAATTCGCCCATGGAAACTAAAAAGGGCAAGAGCGATGAACAGCTAAAATACTTCTCGAAGAGTATAAGAAAAGGTCCAAAAAGCAATGGTTCTTAAAAGCTATATCTAAACAATTGCTGACCTTATATGTATATGAAAACATGCCCTGGATGCAAGCTGCAACTAGTTGTGCTTTTCAGCACACCTGAGATCCGAAGGGTTATGTAGGCCAAAAAGGCCATGGAATGAAATTGAATGATCCTAATGAACCTGGATCAACTTGATTAAGACATGATGCCTAAGTTGAATAAGCACTCTCTAAACAACTTATCCATTTGTGAGGCACAGCCATTCCTCATGTTATTTTGTCCAAGCACAGAGTTTGTAGCTTCCCCTTTCTCCCAGTCCAAAGTATTTTTGAGTTAAGTTAGACAAGTCAACCCCTTGGCCCAACCTTGTTCCTAGCCTTCATCCTTCACTAGCAGTTTGACCATATCCAATGGGTGAGTTTGTCATTTGAACTATTGTGCAAGTAATTTTATATAACAAAGGAATATGCTAACTTGATTAATGCCACTGAATGGATGTTATACTTTGAGCTTGGCTGTGAGAATGATTAGAAAAACATGTCTTAGTCTACTGATGTGATTTATCCTTGGTTGTATATTATTGAGATCCGTGATGATGTGGGCCATATATATATATACCTATTGATGATGATTGATGGTCCCACATACTTGATGATGATATCATATGATGGACATATGGTTCAGATGATGATTGATGCAGTTCAGCAGGTTTTATTATTACTTCAGATCATCAGATTATGCACTGTCCATATATGGTGGACCCTACAGCTGGCCCATTAGGGCAACCCATGGTGTATGAGTACACATTCCTAGTGGATTTGGGTCTTCTGGATCGAATGAGACACTTATCTTTCAGTTCTGGGCACTTCTGACAGTGATTGATGCAGTTTTACACTTGTTGACCAGATTTGGGGCTGATTTCCCAGCTTGAGCAGCAGGGGCCATGAGAGGCTAGTTCACCTAGGGCGCTGTATGAGGAGGGGGTGGTCCAGCCACTTGTTTTTACCATTTACCCCCCCTTCTGGAGAGCCTGGTGGGCTCAGTTGGACAACGCAGATGCCCTGGGAGGTAGTTTTGGCACTTTCACAGTTACCGAGGCAGTTAAAAAATGGGATAAAGTGGTCACTGAGGAATTCGATTTGGGCAATTGAGGCAAGGTTTTGGCATTTGGTTTTCACAGAGGTCTTCCAGGGTGGTCCCACTATCTTCCAGCGAGTTTTCACCATGTGGGTAGGCCCACAACGATCATAGGAGGTCTTTTACTGCTTATCCGTCACAGATTTTGAGGACAAATTTGATCATTTATATTATATTGGACATATTTTATTATTTTATAGTGCCTTGGGGATGAGCTAGTAAGGATTGATGGCCCCCAGCCCCACCATGTGCTTCTTATGTCATGTCCTAGTCATTATGAGGTGGGCTTTGATGCTTTTACCCCCTCTAGTGGATGACGTCACCCTCCATGATTATTTTAGGCTATGACGTCATCACTTTATGAGTGATCCATGTGTTATGTTATTATGGCTCATCTTAGCCATCGATTGTATATTGAGATCTTTTAATCTCAACCACTCATTTGATGTAGTATTGTAGAGTGGTATAGGGTTTTGGTCTTTATTATCCTATATAAGGAGGAGACTCTCTATTGTATAGCTCACCTTTGGAGCTTTGGAATATTGGAATAGAACACTTCTTTGTGGAGCATATCTCTCTTGTCTTGTGGATTCTCTTGCATCTTGAGTATACAGTATCTCTTCTATGTATCATTGTGGATTTTGGTGCTTCTACTATTTTTCTTGCAGGAAAGTCGAATTGGTGGAGAGGAGAGTGATTTCTTGAGGGTTATTGTTGGAGGGATCCACATATTCTCTCTTGGGTTGATCTTGTGACAGGGAGTATCATTATTGTATCTTCGTGACATAGTTGATGCTTTCTATTACATCTTTCTCTCATTTTCATAATCATCTTACTTGTCTTGTTTCTTTGATCTTGTCTTGTAGGAGGAGGACGATTTGGCTATCTTGGAGGAGGACGTTTTGGTTGGAGTTCTTGGATCTCACTCTTGAATATACACATAGGAGAATGCTATCAATTTGCAAGGTGGCCATAAGCAATTGAGGTAAGATCTACAAGGTATGTGCCTCTTTCCATCCATTCTCTCTTCATTGGTCACAAACCCTAATTAATCAAACCCCAATTTTGGTTTTTCTTAGATCTACTTAGATCTAGCCTTGCTTTTGAAAAGATCTTAAGAACCCACCTCTATAGCATCCACCCCTAGTTGGATCTATAGTTTGGTGGTGATTGGGTTAAAATTGACACACTTTTCAAGGCAATATAGCCCTCTTGAACCAAATCGCACTTCCTTGGAGAGGCTTGTTGGGTTAGATCTAGCATGTGGGTAGGTGAGATCCCACTTGATTTGCAATCTACACACTTGATAACCTACCCCTAGACTTTTACTTGGGTGATTTCTACCTTGTGGGCATCATTCCACATTTTAAGGGATTAAGACCCCCTTTTGAATTACTTGGCACCTTAAAACTCAGATCTAGTAAGATCTAACCCTTGGATTGGCTTGATTTTCTAGATCCACATAGATCAGTGCCTAAACTACTTGGATCTACAATTTGGTGGCCATTGGACTTGATTTGACACACCTTATCCACCTTTTAGCCCTCCTTGAGCAAGGTCGCACTTCCTTGGGTGACTGAGTTTGCCCACTTCTAGGACCTGGGTAGTTGAGATTTCAGTGGATTTGGAACGGGCATACCTTGAAACCTATCTCTACAGTATCATTTTGTGACGATCTGCCTTGGGGGTAGCATTACTTGTTTTAAGGGATTGTGGTCCACTTGGGTCATTTCATGAAATCCTAGATCTAGCAAGATCCAACCACTCTATCTCAATTAGCCCACTTGCCTTGACCTCTAGGTGTCCCAATCTACACTTTGACATATCTTTTGACTCCATTAACCCATCCAACAAGGCACTAGTCCTCCTTAAGCAAGTCGCACTCCTTGGGAATTGTGTCAAACCTTAGATCCATTGAGTGGGTACTCCTAATTTCAACTTAGATCCATAGATCTACTCATTACATATCCTCTAGTGCCAATTGCATCCCTTAATTTCACCTAGTGAATCCACATTAAGCCATTTCACATATCCCAAGAAAGTAGGACCCGCTTGTGTAACACATGGTACTAGATCTTGTCATTATAACTAATCATGTGGCCTAAATCATACATTGGTTGAAACACTAATCATCTCTCAAACCACCTTCAACCATACTTTAATTTCTAGGTCCACTTTACCTTGCATTGATTTCCGTAACTTACCATTTACTCATCCCTAGGAACCTTTGTTTGGGTCCAATCATCTTTGATTGGTTATAGGGTCTCCCCCTAGGTCTTGATTTCTCTAGATCTAAAGTAAAGAGTGCCTCAGTTGACGTGACTCCCACCTGGCATTGGGAACCGTGGCATCTCTTAGGTCACCTCTTTAGTTGTCCATCTCCTCTACTGTCAGAAGTGCCCAGAACTGAAAGATAAGTGTTTCATTGGATCCAGAAGACCCAAATCTACTAAGAATGTGTACTCATACACCATGGGTTGCCCTGATGGCTAGCTGTAGGGTCCACCATATATGGACAGCGCATAATCTGATGATCTGAAGTAATAATATAACCTGCTGAACTGTATCAATCACCATCTGAATCATATGTCCATCATATAGTATCATAAATAGGAGTATGTGGGTCCATACATCATCATCAATAAACCATCCATGGCCCACATCATCATGGATCCCAAGAAATGACCAAGGATAAATCATATCAGTAGACTAAGACATGTTCCTCTAATCATACTCACAGCTTAACTTAAAGTATAACATCCATTCAGTGGCATTAATCATAGCATATTCCTTTGTTATTTGTAATTACTTGCACAATAGTTTAAATGACAAACTCACCCATTGGACATGGTCAAACTGCTAGTGAGGATGAAGGCTAGGAACAAGGTTTGGCAAAGGGGTGACTTGTCTAAACTCAACTAAAAGATACTTTGGACTGGGAGAGAGGGGAAACTACAAACTCTGTGTTGGACAAAATAACACGGGGGATGGCTGTGCCTCACAAATGGGTAAGTTGTTTAGAGAGTGCTTATTCAACTTGGGCATCATGTCTACATCAAGTTGATCCAAGTTCATTAGGATCATTCAATTTCATTTCATGGCCTTTTTGGCCTACATAACCCTTTGGATCTCAGGTGTGCTGATAAGCACAACTAATTGCAGCTTGCATCCAGGGCATGTTTACATATATAAGGTCAGCAATTGTTTAGATATAACTTTTAAGAACCATTGCTTTTTGGACCTTTCTTATACTCTTCGAGGAGTATTTTTAGCAGTTCATCGCTCTTGCCCTTTTTTAGTTTCCATGGGCGAATTTACATAAGTTTCCATAAGTAGTACATGAGCTTTCAGTTTTAGCCAACAACATCTCAAGTGACTAAGGGGAGTTCGGACCAGTGCCAAACATTGGGACAACCGACCAGAATGATTTAGGCCTACAATCGAAATTACTAAAGGCAAGTTCTGTCACCAACTCAGAGCCGAGACACTAAACATACAGGGATGCGGTCCAAACACAGAGGTAGAAAAAAAGGGAAGTCCTCAGTACCATAAAGTCAAGTAAGACAAGTCAAGGTTTTAAAGTCAAATAAGGAAAGTCATGTATGGATGGAGTCAAGTGAAGGTGGAGCCTAGCTAGTGTAGCCAATTGGTGTCAAGAAAGACCATATCTAATGTGAAGTGGAAAACCAGTGAGTTTTGTCAAACAACCTAAATGTGCAAGTAAAAGTTCATTTTATACAGTTTGCCACATCATGAATTATATACCAAGCCAATGCTATGAACAAGACTAAAGCAACAAGATAATAATCCACAGTCAATGATAAAACATCCATAGGTCATACAATATCATCACAAGAATAATCATCATATATCATCTGAAACACTGCTACAATACAACTCTAGGCACTGAACTGAAACTGCATGGGATAAAGGGTCACATCGGTCATCAAATCTGGACTCTCAAAGCTCAGCCTTGACACAAGGTCTAACGTAAGTCTGAATAAGACACTGCTCTGATCATGAGTGATCTCAAAATATACAATCATCATAGCCAAGCTCTGAATAATGGAAGCTCTGGAATGTGCAGATATTTGCTAAGCAAGAATAGTAGCCCTGCTACTATGGTGTGATAACAATTCCATTCAAGGTGTTCCCTGGTCCAGTTCACTCATTTTTCGGCAAGCTTGACATTTAGGTGCCGAAAAAGTTGAGGTGTGTTTTTGTTTTGTACTTTGATAAGATTATTATTAGGGACTAACTTTGCAGGTCTTATCTGGCGACTCAAACTGAAGAAAATATAAAGAGGTACTCTACAAGTACGAACCCTCCAGGTAAGGTTATTTTCATCTCCAGGTATGGGAGGTAAGTACTCGCTCATCTTCTGAAGCTTTATTAGGTATCCATTATCTTTTTGATCGTATTGTTCCAATGGTGACTCCTTGGTTGGATTTGGATGCACCTTTTGATTTTACTAATATGCGAGGATATCCCAATCATCTGCCAAAACTCAGTAAATTGCCTACTTCTGATGGAACTAATTCTATTAGTGCTAAAGCTCATTGGGAATCTTTTAAGCTATATATACGTAAACAAGGTACAAAACATATTGATGTTTGGTGTAGATGCTTTGCTTTGTCTTTAGAAAGAGAAGTTGAGAAATGGTTTACCAGATTACCTAATGGTGGCATTAGTACATTTGAAAAGTTGCAGGAGGTCTTTTATGATAGATAGGTTGAAAAGAAGGATCCTTGGTTTCTATTGAATGATCTTATTAACATAAAGAGAAATGCGAATGAATCATTTGATTAGTTCCATAACAGATTTGACAAGACCGTGCAAAAGATTCCTTAGACTCTTAAGCCCAATGATGCTATCATACTGATGTATTACATGAATGCATTCCAAGGAGAGTTTCTTTTCCATCTCAACTTGGCCAAGCCTCAGAACTTGGAAGTGGCTAAGCAAAGAGTGAGAGACTTAGATGAAAGTTGGAGGGATCAGGAAAGCTTGATATCTTGCATCCTCCGAGAAGTAAAGTCGAGCAGAAGCCAAAGATGAGTATAGTTCCCACTAGTGAATCTCTTGAAAGCCTGACCAATCTTATACTTGAAGAAATGAAGATATTGAGGGTTGATTTTACTCAATAGATGAACGCTCTACAGATTCAGATTGTTCAGATTGAAAGGAATCAACGCTAGAACATGTTTCCTCAGAGAAATTTCAACAATGATCTTGTGGCAGATCCACGGCCTCCCACATCATTGGTACCGATAAATATGGTAGATGATCTTACATACTTTTGCTGGGCATGCCAAGATTTCCACGATGAGCATAAATGTGTTAATTACTGGGAATTAAAAAGATGTCGGGGTCAAAGCAACAAAGGTAATCTAGAGTTGTCCAACAATTTGTTCGAAAATCAACAACAATTTCACTTATTTGACAAGAACATGCGGTTAGTCAAAGAAAGATCCATTGAGACTGATAGACTCACATAAAGAACATGTGGTTAGTCAAAGAAAGATCCATTGAGACTGATAGACTCACATAGCTACTTGGGGAAATGCCATCTCCTGAAGAGATCAAGAGACTGTACTATAATAGGTTCAAGGGCATTTTCTGCCAAAGAAGGGATGCTTTTCCTCATATAAATCAACAAAGGTTTGCAGAAATGCCCAAAGACAACGCTCCTTTGAGGAATCAAGTGAGTGCAGTTAAGTCTTCAATTGGTTTTACTATTGTTAAAAATTTCAATTTTGATGTTTCAGGTATCCTTAGTGCTATGAAGGTTTTAGTTCCATTACTTGAACTATCAAAGATTCCAACACTGAAGGACTAGGTGGCTAAGTCATTTGGGTTTGGAGAAGCAACAAAAACCATATGTATAGTAGAAGAAGACAAGGATTTGCCCATCATTCTCCAGAATATGAATCCTGCAAAAAACAAGAACCTGAATAATCAACCGTTCTTTATCTCATTGATGATTGGAGACTCGATCTTGCATAACTGTATGTTGGATTTTGGTGCTTCGATGAGTGTTATGCCTTTAGCCGTGATGTACAAGCGCGGGTTGAAGGTCTCAAAACCTTATCGAAACATATGTGCCATGGACTCTAGAGATGTCAAAGTTTGCAGACTAATCAAGAATGTTTGGGTAGGTCTTGCTGCACATCTTTCAATTGAATTACTAATGGATATCATTGTCATTGATGTACCTGAAGCATGGGGCATGCTATTGTTAAGGAAATGGGTTGCCGATTTGGGTGGTAATATACAAATGGATCTATCATACACTACCATCCCAACAATGGGAGTTACTTTCATGATACTACATAGAGAAGCTATCATAAGACATCATGTGGAATATCCAGAAGATCCAGGAAATGAATAATTTGTTTTCAAGACAATATTGATTCCTGCAACATTTTTGCTACCAATATTCCTCAATAAGATTCAAATGAGCTTTGGACGATAAACCTCGACAGGGCCGAGATCCAATTAGTTGAAGAAAAGTTTGGTTGTAAAAATGAAAGATGGAAAAGATACAAAGATACAATATAGTTGGCCATGGATGATTCTAATGCATTATTCTTAGACGTGGTTCTCCGAGCTCGGAATGAACAAGCCGATGCACTAGCAGTTTTTGCTTCTACTCTTTATGCTTGTGAAGGCCTTCTAGAAAAGGGAAAATGGAAATAGTTTATAGGCCCTCTATGCTTGATGATTTGGGAAACTACCAGGTTTTTGAAGATGACAAGCAAATACAAAATTCTATGAGCAATTCGGCAAAATTTTCAAACAATGCGATTGATGGAGACAAGGAAGGCTCACCGGATAAAGCAATCAACCATCCCTTCCCTCCTAAGCAAGTTTTGATGGAAAAAGTCTTTGACAAAAATGACAGGTGCAGAAAGAAAAAGGAAGGGCTCACCTCAGAAGAAAGAAAAGAATCAGAAAGTTTGCTCTGTGAATTCAAGAATGATTTGAAAATTTATGAAAGCAATGTGAAAAAGGATGCACAACCACATTGGAAAAGGATGAGATAGATCGATCTAGATGCAAACCAGAACAAAATCAACAAATTGATAGAGCTAGATGGAAAACGAAGTAGAGCCTTTAACCACTTGGTTCAACATCAAGAAAAGACAAAAGTTCAGCTTGACAAGGAAGCTCGCTAGTGAAATTTCAGGAAAGGTGATCTCGTTTTCCTGTGGCATGAAAGAAAGAAAATGCCAGGCAAGCATGGTAAGTTTCAATATTTTTGATTGGCTCCATATCAAATTGACAATGTTGCAGGTAATGATTCTTTCTACCTAAGCCATTTAAATGGAGATAAATTGCCATTGCTCGTTAATGGGTAAGCTCTGAAGAAATTTTACTCAGGTGATATCTGAGGTCTTCAAGACATCCCTTGTATTATAGTAGATTTAGATTCATTTGATTTCGTCATTTGCTTCACTATGCATTGCAGTTGTTGTTTATTGCATTTTATATTTTGGTTTGAGCAATTTAGGATGGATGTGTCCGCTGCCGATATGTTTGACATCTTTATTGTTTGAAGTGTGTAGGTCTACAAGTTCTAGAAGATTCAGAGGTTCTCACGCCCTCCTGGGAGAAGTGCATATCCCGCAGTTGGAGGTAGTTGTTACGGTCCATATTCTCTACAACAAACCCTACCAAATGTGCCAAAGAGGGGGGTCTTTTTGCCATTGTAAAAGGCCAAGTTGGGGCTCCTTTATGTAAAAGTGTTGTTCTAGTCATGGTAGGTTATCTTGGTCCTCATTTCAAGGAGTGTTGGCCTTGTGGCTTTGTTGACTACTCCTTGATGGGCATTAACCCCTAACCATGTCGGGCATTTATGCCCTGGGTGGGTGTTTGGTGCACCTTGGAATGAATCCATTAGGACACATGGCTCAGGCGCTCCTAGCCACACGTATGGTTTTATGCTTTGTAGAGGTGATTGCGCTTGTAAGGGTTGTCACACCTGTTCTAGCACAACTCATTCATACCCCCTTGGACTTCATTTTGTTGCATCTTGGTCATCTTGGTCATCTTGGTACTATATTGAAAAAATGCAAAAAAAAGTCAAAAAATAGAAAAAACCCTAAAAATCAAATATTCTTTAAAAATTGAAAAATATTCATTTATTGTCGTTTTACTTTTTTTATTTGCAAAATTCTGGAATATCTACCACTGTTATAAATTTATGAGTTGTTTACATTATGTAAAAATCCATGAAAAACGAAAAAATCCTATGAAAAGTTGTTTTACAGCTCAGAAAAGTCCTAAATTAGGGTGACGTCATCCCTAGGGAAGGTGACATCATTCTCTGGGGGCTACTACAGCCTTATTGCAGGTCTGGTGTAAGTGTTTTACAGGTTCAGTTTTGACAAAAGATTAAACCCTAGTGGTTGGATTCTTGGAAAGGGTTCCTACTTCATTTCCAAGTCTTGGTGGGTGACCCTGGAGGGTTGTGAAGTGCCAAACCAACCTCTTCATCCATTTTTGCAGGCTGTTACATATCTGAAGGTGAAATCAGTCTTGAATCTCCTTAATCACTTGTCAAACCAAGTGTGTTCTAGGGGGGATAGGCTCCTCTTTGGTTGGTGAGTATTTGGAGGTACTTTTTTCAGACATTTTCATGGTCTATTTCAAGTTTTCTCACAAGATTAAGGTGCTGGTTTTTACTGCAGTAAATTGACAAATCTTATTGACCAACCAGTACTAAGTTACATTGTTCTCAAACCTTCCTAGTCGTTGAGTTTTTATTGAATATTTGGTTGACTCCATTAAAGCATTGGTCTACTAACCTAGTAGGAAGGTCTTGTTAGAGATAGTGTTGTTTTTGTTGCATATTTTATAGAGCTATTTCTCTTTATAGTTGGGAAGCCTCCCATGGCCAAAGGAGCAGGCCTAAAGAGATAAGAGTGTGCATTGTGGTGACAGTGGGTGCATCTCTTGAAAAGTTGTCAATTTTAGCACTAGCCTTCGTGACCTAATCAAAAGGCTGCTAATTTGTGCAGCAACAAGAGCCATTAAAGTTCTATTCAATATGTACGACGTTGATCACAGATGGACGACATACTGTTGTTGCAACCAACAATGAGCACTACCTTACAACATACGCTTCTTTCTCCTTAGAACTAATAACTACTTTTGTATCTGTCTTTCTGCATTCATTTAAGATAATGTCATAATGCTTGTGTTACGACAAAATCTAGCACTCCCTAAATGATGTAAAGTCCCAAGCATCAAGGACCTAGTCTTGTGCAACTCAGGAAGGCCACTTACTGTCACCACAGTAGCCTTTGTTGTAGATCGGACAAGAAATTCCGCATAGGTTTAGTGTCAAACAAGTTGAAAATTGTTCAACTCAATTCTATTCTCTAATTCACTTTAGTAATAAAGTGAAGTCCTATATTTAGCTATTGAGTCTAATAAAGTATTTTTTAATACATTGGTGATTTAGATTAATCTCAACTATACATCTCACTGAGAGATTAGGGTTTTAGCTCAAGTATAAAGGCAAGTCAAGGTAGAGGGTTATGACACATTCATTAGTCACTCAAAGACAGTTTGGTTGGGCAGATTTAGAGTGTCGGAAAGGAGCTAGTTCAACAACCAAGTAGAGGACAGTGTGCAAGGCCATACAAGACAGATCTGTTCAGGCATATTCGTATAGTCGTACATATTGATCCATACATCTATACGAAACAGGTTTGTAAACCATATGGGCTATCTGTACAACAGGCAGTGACCAATTGGCTGTTTTCTCAGTTTTGGTAGGCAATTTCCTCATTAAGTGTGCATATTTGTTCCATTTGAGTGTACCGTACAATTGTTATGTAATATCCCAAACTGATATTTTTCTTTTTTTCTGATACTGTAGATGGCTAGTGGCTTATATCTCAACGGAATATGACAGTAAACCTAGATCTCTGCATGCATGCAGAGTTGTGCCCTAGAAAATATAGGAATGCTAGAAAGTAGGAGAAATTAATGCATGCACATACCAGTATGTAGATTTGCTAATGTTGATGAAGATGATCCCCGCATGCAAGGATTGTGCCGGATGAATAGAGAGATAAGTCAAATCGTCCTCCCACAGAGAAGTGCGCCCTCCTCCAAGCTCTGAATGCTCCAATATAATAAATACTCCACAGATGAAGGTCCTGATGAGGTGTACTAGGGTTATAGTGCCCTTCTGGAGATGATGGAGACTGCATGCATGAGTTCTGATGGCTCCCAAGCCTAAAACGTGAAGATCTCTCCCAAATAATGCGCCCTCAAGAATGCTCACGTCCTCCAATAGATCTGAATGATGATAACTCCCTCAAGAGTCCAACAGAGAAGCCCTTCTTCCAGGGGAAGGGTAATATAGATACTTTGAGAAGAATGGAAGCCCCATGCAATACTTCTGCCCACTGAATATTGGAAAACGAATATAAGACCACCTGGGGAATGCGCCCAAGCAAGGGAGGGCAAGCCCGCGAAATAATATAAAAGATAACTCTGCTGAATACTGAATGATGATAATACTTGATGAAGAACAATGCTGAACCTGGATGATCCAACCTGAATGATGAACTAGGGCAGATAGCTTTCACTGCCGAAATACACCAGATAGTTGAGTACAAGCCTCAAGCCCAACTTAGCTCGCTGAGCTTCTCCAAATCGAGATCACAAATCAATAATCAATAATGGTGCCTTCTCCATTCGCTTTACCTTCTTTTATAACATTCAACTGCTCAAAACCCTAATTTCACCCTAATTAGGTTACTTTATCTTCTAATTTGTAGTTGACTTGCATGCAGGTGCCTGGAGACTCAATAAGGTGCATGCATCATTAAATAATGCTCGGATGTCATGCATGTAGGTGGCTTTGGGCTCAGATGGCCCCTGTCCATCTAATGATGATATAAAATTTATGCCCTAGATATTCTAATATGGCATAAGTCCTCAACTGATCCCCTGACTGTTAGTGCCCACTCGAACCTATGGGAATCAAATAGGTTAGCGGTGTTGTCCGCCAATATGCACACCAGCAGCGGAAATCTTTCGAAAGCTGTCTCTTCACTAAAAGTGAGAGAGGTGTGGCCTTGGGGGCAAGCAATGAGCCAGGTACTGTCACCTGAATCCCAGCTCCTCCGTTTAGGCAAACTCCTAACGAAGCCAAGGGGGGTAGTCCCTAAAAGAGAGTTTCACTAAGGCTCTAGTATTTATAGTGTTTTTTAGGTGTTGTGATGCGGATGGGTGTTTTTTAGGAGTTTTTAAATGAGAGACAATATAAGATTTAAATGTAAAACAAGATAGCGCAATCCACGTTGCAAATATAGAATGATAGATACACTTGGACAAGAAATAAATCACTTTTCACGTAAAATAGAAGCAAATACTCCAATATTGATATTTAAGCAAAAAAGATGTATGATGGACCAGTGCCTTATGGAGTCAAATATATAAAAAGTGATTGTAAACAGGTTGATACAAGTGCCTGAAATAGAAGTTTGTGAGAACGTTGTGCAGCTTATCTTGGTAAATTTAAGATTTTAATTGTCTTGATTATTAGGGCTAAGAACAAGGTATCAAAAGAATAGTGGAACCTTATCC
Organism: Larix kaempferi; assembly: GCA_027924585.1. NCBI lineage: Eukaryota > Viridiplantae > Streptophyta > Pinopsida > Pinales > Pinaceae > Larix > Larix kaempferi. Next base: position 6,715,687 of record BSBM01000835.1, read on the forward strand.
AAGAAGACTACTGGCAACCCTAGGTGATAGGTCGGAAGCACCCAGATTCAAGAGGATAGGTGTCCAATGTTTGAACCGCCCCCGAGTCTGACCAGTGGATTCCCGGCACCACCTCTTGTGGGAAGAACAGTAATTTGTCTTGGTTGAGGTTTTGGGTGAAAATTTTAATTAAATTATCACTTGTGAATTAGCAAGTCTTCCACCTTTCTGAGTACTAGCCCAACCGTTTCTGGTTGGCAGAGCATACGGGTGTAGGACAGAAACCAAGGTAAATTAATTAAAGGGGTGTGTGGGTTGAAAGTTTTAACTTAAGAGCACTTTAGTTCAACCCTCCGACAGAGAGCGCTTTTGACTTGATCTTATGATCACAGTTCAAGAGACTTGCTACTTTAACAAATGCCTAATGCAGGGATAATGCAATACTAAAATGCCCTCCGATAGAGGGTGCTCTTGACTTGGATTTGGCCAAGTTCAAGAGACTTTGGTTCATTTTAAACAAGCAGAAAGTAGATTGTGGTAGCAGTAGATTCCAACTTAAAATTTGATTAAACAATATGACAAGATGAGCAAGATATGGAATAATACTTAACAACACTACTTTGTGAAATGAAATGAAAACTAGAATCAAACTAGTGTTCTACCACATAAAATTTAATCTAATGGGTGGGATTGATCTCCGAACAAGACCAACCACTAGAACCGCCTGCACTTGAGAACTTCCAGCTAGCTGAAATCTCTACCAAGGAAACCGACGGGGAAGGAAGAGTAACCACAAAATTATGTGGTCCTGCCCTTGAGATGAAATCCCAAGGATACAACTTCCGGTCAAAGGTTTTGGAAGAGAAAAATAAGATATTTAAACGGAAAATAAAACTAATCTACCCAAGAGTCTCTTTCAAGTCAAAGACCCTACTCGGGAGAGCATGGGGGTAAGTAAATATGGAAGAAAAGAGCAAATGATTTATTGAAATAAAACTAGCATATAACGGATCTAAAGCTAAAAGCCAAACCACTCAATGAGACGAGACCACAAGGCTTCCCCAAATGGGGAAGTGAATGTGGGGGCTTAAAAACCCCACTTGCAAATTTTATTATGGAGATACAATTGCCCTTGGGAATGAAACCCTTGTAGGGACTTTTTTTTTGAAATGAATAACTTGTAAAACTTGAAAATGAACTAAGACCTCTTACAAAAGGATAATAATGATCTTGCTTGGTTTTTTGTCCTCTTGTATTCTTGATGGCTTCTCGATTGGAAGCTTCTTGACTTCTACTCTCTGAAAAAGTCTATCACAAACTAATAGCTCCAATATCCATTAGCATTAGGAAATCAAATAACAAATTGATATTAACTAAGTCCTAGATCCACAAACTACATGCAAGCAATGATAAAACAAAAATTACCCTTAAGATGCAAGTGCAATTACTTTGAGATTTAAACTATGTGCAATGTTTGGATGACAAAAATAAAGTGGCAGCCAATGAATGTGAGTTTAGGACAGTCAAAGATGTTTTAAGATGGCAGCCACTAAGTTTTTATAACAGTCCTCAATGTTTTAACAGTCCTCACAATGCTCAAGTGGCAGCCAACAAGGATTTAGGACAGTCAACTCTATGTATAGGTGGTAGCCACTAATGTTTTGGGCAGCCAATGAAAGTTTTAACAATCCACTTCAAGGTAAATGGCAGCCAATAAGGTGTTATGACAGTCCTCAAATAGATAAATGGCAGCAAATCAAGCTTATGAAAATGAAGATCAATGGGTTTGCATGTTACAAAATTTGAAGCTAGATCATAACTAGGAAATAGATCTATAACAATTATTTAAAAATGCAACTAGCTATTTAAACTTGAAACAAATTAACGACTAACTAGCAATAGTATGAGAATTACGATACTAACTCTAACAATAAAAACTAACTATTGAAAATCAATGGAACTAACCACTTACTAATACTTACACTTGCTTGTTTTTGTTATTGTTTTTTGATGTGTTTAGGGCAAATGGGAGATGGGACGAGAGGGAGATCTAAGGGAAAGAGAAGCTGGGACGAAATGGCAAGAAGAGAAGAAGATGGGAAATGGAAAGAAGGGAGGAGAAACTAGGGTGGACGAATGGTAGAAGGTAGGAAAAAAACGAAATGGAGGAGTAGATCTAGGGCAAAGGAGGATGAACTAGCAAGACAAGGAAAAATGACTACAAGTGGAACACTTGAGAGGGTGAAAACACTGTCTTGGAAATCCTCCGGTTAACTGGTGATACGCCGACAACAAGTGTTGAAGAGAGCACAAGGGAACAAATCCCAAGTTATTCCCCAAGGTTGAAGGAGCTTCAACCTTATGGCTAACTAATCTATGGCTTGAAAAGGACAAGTGACTAACTTGGATCAAGACTGGAAGGGCTAGAAAGGGCTTAGCATGCAAGTACAAAAGTTTCAAAGAGCAAACAAGAGGGCTCGAAGAAGTGGAAGCCTAAAGTAACAAGTAACCAATGTTTTGAAAGTGAAGTTTTTGATGGAAGAAATAACTTTTCCGCTTTGATGCAAAGCCCTAGATATTGCTCCTTTGGAAGTTTCCTGAAAACAAACTATTAGCACAAGTTTTTTTGTTGGTGGAGAAGAAGGAGATACAACCGAGTTCATCTCATCTCAACCATTTGAGGATCTGCAATACATAAACACTCATACAAACAATGCTTGATTAAACTTAGAGAGTTAGACAAGAATGAAAAAAGAGACAAGGTAGTAAAACCGATTACAATTTGTACTCTTTAAACCATCCAAGCCTAAGCCTAGCAAACAAATTGGACCATCAAATGCTTGCCCTATGCTCTTAATAAAGAGATTTAAGCATAAATTATAATCAATATTGAAATTGCAAAAATGTAAAAATCATAGATATTACCTCAACAATGAACCATTAACTCATGAACCAATAGAAATGCACATCATTTGCCTCCAAAGCCAACTTTATTTCCACAAGCTCTTGACAAATATGAGCAGAGTAACTTTACAACAATTTTCCATGTGAAGAGAGCTCAAAGAGCCTCTACTTATACCAATACAAAATGCCCAAGGCCTCACTCGAACTTGGCTTGAGAAGGGAGCCAAATGGCACCAAACAATAAATCGAATCCCAATCTAATCCATGCTTGGAGTGATATCTCCAATAAACAACTCGAATTGTAATGATGAGGATGGGGAGGTGGCCTCAACCCAACATAGGAAACTCCATCACAGCTTTGTAACATACACCCATCCAATGCGTGAGCTCCATGTAGGATGGACGTGAGCATGAAGGAGATACGCTTGGAGCTTGCACTAAATGATAACTTGAGTTTCCAAGAGAACCGAGCCATGATGTGGCCATAAAACTAGGGAGGCGCCCACAATAAGGTAAATGCTCATTCACCCATCCATTAAACCTTTGACACATAGCCAAATCGTGAGTCTTCATGAAGAGCCGTACGGTCATGGCTCACGTTATACTTAAATCAAATTCGAATTTACAAAATTTGATTTAGCATGTGCCTCATATATTTTATGTGGGTCGTACACCTTATTTGAAACATACTCTACCTTCAAAAATTAATTTTTTAATCAATCTTCTCTTTTTTGGTTTTTTGTCATATAGTGTATTTTGTCATTTTATGGCTACTAAATGCCAAAATGATGAAAACTGCTCCCAAAGGCGACATAATCGCCCGAAACCCTAGAAAAGTTGGCGTTAGGGTAAAGAGCACGCTCCGAGCGTCAAGACGAGCCTCCCCACGCCCAATTTCGCCTCCAGATGAGGTTTTTATCACTTTTTGAAATTTTCTAATTAAACCATTAAAAAATGGTCTAATTTGTGGAAAAAATTATTTTTTGCCAGAATCCAGCGAAACTCCTAGGGGACCTAGTGCATGTTCATACGACTTAATCGAGATGGCTAACACTTAAAAAATCCTAGACACAAGACTCTAATAACCACCTTAGGTTTTGACCACCATGGGAAATACTCTAGCTTTGGAGGTTTGAGTGAAAAACTCAGGGATTATACGCCACTGATGAGTAGCGCATAATTCCTAAGGAAAAAACACTCTAGAGTATCCCCCAAATGGATAAACCTATGGATAGCCGAGTCTTTTATAAAAGGATCCCGTTTAGACCAACTTTTTACATTTTCCCCATGGGGGTATGAACATGCAGTTATTACAAAAGGGGCAAAATTGCCCTGAAATTGACCTCTGAACTTCTAAATGCTGATGATGAACATGAATCATGTTCAATAAATTGGCGGCTCATCGGAAGTTCAACTATTTGTACAAAATAGGTGATAACAAGCGGGACGGTCCTTAATGTCTAAGCAGAAGAGGACATTACATGTTAGTTTGATAGTCTATGGAGGTTTCCTTGTAAGCTTTGGATTATTAATGAAAGATTGATTTGAATTAGTAAATTATCTGTGTATTGTGTTTTGCTTCTGCTGGTTACTTTCTAGCTATATGTGTGACTATGTATGTGAAAGAATTTAATTTTCACAATTAAATAACAAGTTTGCGTTTAGTTGAGAACATAAGAACACTAGTCACCAAGGGTTTGGAAAATTAACATGGTATTAGAGCTTCTCTAATTGAGAGGATCTGAAGAGTTTACGATAGTAGATCAACTACCATGAGCCAGGACTAGCAGTAAGAGGGCTTTAGAGGTAGTATTCAATGGAGTTGGGAGTTTGTGTGTAGATTAGAGATGGCATCAACTAGCCTCAGGTTTGAGGATAGATTGGATGGTGGCTCGAATTTCCTATCATGAAAAGGCAGGGTAACTCTTCTATTAGAAGAGAATGATCTCTAGGATATCGTCAAGGATGTAGTGACTTTGTCGACAAATCAATAGCTTTTGGAATTTCGCAAGAAGAATTAAGTGAAGGCCAAGCGGATGATCATGGATGCTATAAATTATCATCTGATCCCTCATATATTCGAGAAGAAGATGGCGAAGAAGATGTTCGATTCCTTGGTTAGCTTTTAACAGAGCGAGAACATGAACATGAAGGATGGTATTGAACAACAGACTCAAATTTGTTGAGATGACCAGATCAAACACTATCACTAGTTACCTGATGAAGGTCATGCAGATTCGTGATCAGTTTGCAGTAGTTGGGGAGAAGGTTGAAGACAAAGAGCTAGTGAATCATGCATCGAGTGGGTTCCCATCTCAGGGCAAACATATGTACAAGTATTTTTGCTCGAGAGAATCTTCCCTCCTAGGAAAGACAATGGGATGACTGTATCTAAGAGGAGACTTGGATGAAGTCAAAGGCCAACAAGTAGGAAGGTGATGGTGACCATGACTTGATTGGTCAAACAAAGAGTGGTAGAGGTAAAGGACCTATGAAGGGTAAGGTAAAGAGTGGGGAGTCATCCTCACAACTAGGGAAGAAGGCCTTGAGTAAAATCAAGTGCTTCATATGTCATAAACACAACCATTATGCATCACAGTGTCTAGAGAAGAAGAAGGGTAAAGGGAAGCAACAACAACATTAGGTAGCAACCTCAGCTAAAACTCAGATGAATGAGTTTGCCTCAAAGTTCAAGAAGGATTTCTCGATGGTACCTTGCCTTTCTGCCAGCACAGTTCCAAAGAATGCTTGGTATGTGGACAGTGGAGCATCTAGGCATATGACATCAACTGGGGAGCTATTTTCAAGTCTAAAGGAGCACGTTTTAGGAGTTTAGGTTGATCTTGGTGATGATGCCAAGTATCCAGTGGTAGGAGTTGGTACTATTCCTTTCCAACTCTAGTCAGGTAACTCTTTAGACTTTGATGGTGTGCTGTTTGTTCCAGGTTTTCAGAAGAATTTGCTTTCCATTTCGGTCATGGAAGATAAGGGTTGTGTAGTAGAGTTCAAGAACCAACAAGTCCTTATAAGACCAAAGGAGTCTAGTCCAGGATCAACTCAAGTGGTTGGGGTTAGGGAAGAAAATTTCTATAGGTTATAGGGTGAACCTATCCGAGCCCTAGTTCATAACACATATAACTTGTGCGAGTTATGGCACAAGAGCATGGGGCACCTCCATCATAGTGTGTTGCCTATATAGAGGGAGATAGTCACAGGTCTTCCAAAGTTCAACATTGAGCAACAAGGTGCATGCAGAGGGTGTGCAATTGGTAAGCATGCCAATACTACTTTGCCAAGCAGTGAGCACATGTCTAAGGGGATTCTAGACCTGGCATTAGAGCAAATTTGGGGTCTAAAATGGGCCTTCTAAGGAAAATATTAAAAAATGCCGCATCACAAAATGTATATTCCGCATCACACAATGCTAGAGGTATTTTCTGGTGAAGGTTAATATGTATTGTCTCTTTAATGATAGTTGGAAAAACATGTTGAGTTAGTGTAGAGTTAAGAGTTGAGGGTTGAAAATAATAATGAAACATTTAGATTCTTGTGCACACACAATCAATGATGTAGTGGTAAAGGTTTTAAATTTATATCATAATATATTTATAATTTATAATGTAATGATAAAGTTTTTAAATTTATATTATTATGTATGTAAAATAGTCATTACAATAATATAATATGAATTGGTAGGTACGTATGTTATGTTATCTAGGATATATATTGGATAGTTATTATTATATTATACAGGATAGTTTTGTGTTGTATGTATATTATATATAATTAGTTTTTCTTTCTAGTATGATAAATGTTAGTTATATAGTTAGATATAATTAACATATTATATTATTATATATAGTATATTTTTATTAATTTGTGATGTTAGTTATTATATTATATAATATAAGTTGCTATTTGTTTTATATATAAATAATTGGTTATAATATATATTATTTTTTTCAATAATTAATGATATTTCATTATAATTTAATTAAGTCAATTCTCGCTAGCTCACTTGGTCATGGGATGGGTATTTGCAAAGGGCGCCCCAACTTCAAATCCCCTCCCGGTGAGTTTGTTGGGAGGTGATACCCAAAAATCCAACACAGTTGAAGGTTGGTGTGTCCTAGGCCAGGTGCGATCTCTTGGTGATATTTTGATGGCTTAGATGCCCCTGGGTTGCGGTTTCTCAGCCAATGGTGGAAATGCATTGGCCCCGAGTGACGGGCATTTCTTACAAACAAAAAAAATTATAATTTAATTAAGGTGATATTTATTTTTATATAGATGGAGGTATGATAATATAAAATATTATACATTTAATATTTCAAGAATATTTAAGATATTTTATTGATATCTTAACTAAGGTGCGTTTTATATGTAGTTAACCGTTGCCAAATAAAAACGTGACACATAATATTATTCGACTTTTATATGTCCAACTCAATGCTTATCGTTGACCCAATTTATTAGAATTCTATTTGTTTTTGAATTCCAACTCATCTATGGAATTTTTTCTTTTGAGGCCCATTTTAGACCCCAAATTTGCTCTAATGTGCATTAGGATGTATGTGGACCAATGTCAGTAGCATCAATCACAGGAAGGATGTACTATGTTTCCTTCATTGATGACCTCTCTCGCAAAACTTGGATCTACTTCCTAAGGACTAAGGCTGAGGTCTTTAGCAGGTTTCAAGAGTTCAAAGCTCTAGTGCAGAACCAGACATAGAAGAAGATCAAAGTTTTGAAATCGAACAACGGGGTTGAGTATAACTCCAATGATTTCGAGGATTTCTGCAAGAATTCAGGAATCAAGAGGGAGTTCACTATTCCATGCAACCCACAACAGAGCATGGTTGCAAAGCGGAAGAACCGATCCATCATTGGGGTTGCTTAGGGCATGATACATGACTAGGATTTGCCAATGTTTCTATGGTCAAAAGCATGCGATGCAATAATCTACATCCAGGACATGTGTCCTCGCAAGATTTTGGAGGATAGGACATCAGAGGAGGTATTCATTAGTGTGAAACCAGAGGTGAGTCATTTCCACATCTATGGTTGTCCAGTTTATATCCATATACCAGTTGAGAAGAGGACCAAGTTGGAGCCCTCCAGCAGGAAGGGCTTGTTTGTCGATTACAATGAGACTTCAAAGGCCTACAAGATCTATATTCCAGGGGAGAGAAAGACAATTGTAAGCAGGGGTGTAATGTTTGGGAAGATTTTGCATCTAGGAAGTCTCATGGGCCTATTTTAGTGATAGAGAATCAGGAGTAGGAAGCTCCGAAGGTTGAGCAAAGATCACCAACGACTTCCAGTTTGGGGCAACAATCTTGAGGTGCAGAGGAGGAGCGACCGACTCCTATTAGTTCTGTTAAGAGACCTTGATGGTTCATGTAGACATTGAGTGATGCTCAAGAGCATGTTGAGTCTCCTAGGAGTTTATTCAAGGAGAGTAGACCTTCGAAGAAGTTTCCAAACTACATGGCGTTGATGGGCAGGTTCATAGATTCTGAGCCTTCCAGTTTTCAGAAGGCAACAAACTAGCAGGTTTTGAGGGATGCCATGGTGGATAAGTACACCTCCATCATGAAGAATGATGTATGGGACATTGTCTTAGATCAAAGGGGAAGTCAATAGTGACTTTCAGATGGCTCTACAAGGTCAAGCATGCGGAAGATGGTAACATAGAGAAGTGCAAAGTGAGGTTTGTGGTGAGAGGGTTCTTCCAGAAAGAGGGAATGGACCATGAGGAGACTTTTGCTCCAACCGCCAGGTACACTTCCATTAGAGCAACAATGTCTTTAGTCTCCTTTATGGGATGGAGGATACATCAGATGGATGTGAAGACAACTTTCCTCAATAATCGAGGAAGAAGTGTACATAGAGAAACCTTAGGGCTTTGGGATAAGTGGGAAGGAGTCCCATGTGTGTGGGATGAAAAAGCCCTTGTATGGACTCAAGCAAGCACCGTGAACATGGTAATCTAGGATTGATGGATATTTACAAAGTACAGGCTTCACCAAAAGTGAAGCAGATCCCAACTTATATTTCATATTTGTTGAGGCAGATCTACTTATTTTGGTGCTATATGTAGATGACCTATTTCTTATAGGATCAAAGAAGCTTGGAAGGTGCAAGGCAGATATGGCAGCTGAGTTCAAGATGGACATAGGTATGATGCATTTATCTATGATTCTCATTCACTAACTAAGATCTTGCTTTTAGGTTGAAGGGGCCAAGAAATTCAAGTGCACCCTTGCTTGTGGAGGAGCTCTTTCCAGACCAACGTTCAAATCCCATTGCTAAAGAGGGTGGGGCGATTTCATCTGCGAATAAAAAACATAAGTAAGTGCTTTAAAACTAACTCTCTTTCATTGTTAGTCCCACTAGTCACTTAAACTCTACTGCTTTCACTTTGTTTTGTGTTGCATGCATGTGTTTTTTCTAGTTTCTCTGTGGCTGTAGCCTTGTTTTCCTTTTCCTAGCTCTCTCCTCCATTTAAAATATTGACTAAGTGACCCCAAATTAACCCTAGGCACCAGTTTCTTAAGTGCTAAACTCAGCCATTTGGATGCTTTTAGAATCCCATGCATGTGTTGTTTGCCTGCTGTTTGTGAAATTCAGATCCGATTTCTTTATAGAAGCAGGTCCTCTAGTGCTAAGAAACCCTCAAATTCAACCCAACTCTAATTTCTTAACTATAGAAGACATATTTCAACTTACTAAATGTCCAATCATTTGAAAAATAAACCATTTATGAACTGGTACATTCCTCTTAGCACCAAATATCCAAGGCACAAAATTTTCCTAACCTCCTAGGCTTTATTTATAAGCTGTCCCAATTTTATGTGTTACTAAAACCCTTAGGGCTGCAACCTAAAAAGAAGTCTAGTGACCATTTGTGTGCCTTTGAAGTGTACCCTGTGATTTGCTCAACGAAGAACTACACTCGGCCTGAGACCTTAAATGTGTCAAGCAGTGATTTCAACACGCAACGAAAGGCATTGTAATTTGTTAGAAAATCTTGTCCTATAGATGTCAATGTGTTGAAGCCTATGTGTTGCAGACCTAATTGTAAGCCTAATACCACCATGAAAATGCAAAATTACACATGAAAATGCAAGTTTAACATAGCAATAATATTTACAAAAATACAAACTAGGGTTTGATGTAGAGAAAATGGACAAAATTAGGGTTTTAAGGTTTTAACCTAACCCTAGGGCATCAAGGAAGATGGCCTTCCTTTTGAGAAAGGTACTTGCAAAGTTTGGCAAACTAGGGCCTTCTTCAACAATCACAAGAGTTAGTTAAAGGAGGCCTAGTTAGGGCAAAAATTGTAGACCTAAAGCTCAAGCTTCAAAGGATTCCTTCTAGAGGAGGTCCTTCATAATGCTAGGGTGACTAAAGGCTGAAAATGTCTTAGCTTAGACAAAATGCAGTATTAATGGCTTCTATTCAATCAAGAACAAGCATCATCATTCAACATTTTGATTTAACAAAGAGAAATCAAGAGAAGAACTTAGATACCTCCTCGTGCATGTGTTAAGCAAACAACTCTAGCATCACCTTAGCAAATAGCAAGAACCAAAGAAACTTCAAGAGATTGCCTTCAAACCAGAAAATACATCATTCTCAAGAGGTGCGCATCAATCCAAGAGCCCTAAGAAGGGTAAAAAAGTAACTATTATCACATCCATGTTAGCTGGGGCTACCATGATACAAATTGTATGGTCAGAGATATTTTTCTAGATTATTTTTGATCCAGAGCAGAGATGAGCTGAGATTAGAGGGGGCATTATGTATTTTGATTGTCCAGATGCTACTACTGAGCAGTATCACAGAGCCCCTCTTCCTTTCTTACCTTTGCATTGTTGAGATATTGTAACTTCTAAGAATATTATATTTGTACTTTATTATTCCGTAGATGTTTCATTCCTCCATGGAGATCCTATTGTATATCTGGAGATGTTTTATTCCTCCGTGGAGAATGTGGTAACTTGGGTTATTAGACTTTCCTAGTGGGGTTGGCCCTGTATGAGTCATGTGGGTTAAAGGGTTATTAGACCACCCTAGTGGGGTCGGCCCTGTCACATTATGTTAAGTGGTTAAGTTGGGGCCGACCTAGTTAATGTAAAAGTCAAGTCGGAGTTGTATATAAATAGAGGAGGTGTGTTCCTCATTTAACACACATTCACTCACTTGTGATTGGCGCATAGGAGAGAGAGAGATCTGCTATGAAGGAGAAGGAGCTCATGTTTGGGGATTACATCTTTGTATTTGCTGGTCATCTATATTGAGGAAGCTTTGCTGGGTTTTCTACCACATGAGGGTTTCCTAGGATAAATCTGTGTCTCTTGTGTTTATGTTGTGCTTGTTGTTCTTTCAGTGATCCTGTATATGCTATTGTTGTGAAATGGAATGTAATACTGATATTTTCTGTCTTAGCATATTGAATCTTAACATGCATGACCCCATTGAGAGGGGTAACTTAGCCATATTATGATGAGAGCAACACAGATCATAGCTGGTTCACTACTTCTTGCCCACATACAACAGAGATTGGTCTTCAGATCTATTTGTAGCAGCAGGTATATGGTATGGCAGGTATATTATTTATGGTTATTGCTCATGGTTTTGCTTTGAGGGTCGTTTATTTTTATTAGTACATAGACTTAACATATGATGGCTGACTTGGTGATCTCGAATGTTATTTGTGTGATACTTGTGGCCTCTGGTGAGGTCAGCCCACCCCTTCCATTAGAGACTCTTGTCTATGCGCACTGGTTCCCGTCCCCTTCTTGGTTTAGATTTGGCCATTCGACCTCCAGGAAGCTAACTTTGGTTCCACTTGTCACTTCCATCCACTCATCCGATCCATCCATCATTTGCTTTTTCCCGACTTAGACTAGGATAGGTGGCCTTGAGGACCTTTTCCCCCAGTGGCCCCTGAGTATTACCATGATTCCATGTCTCTTTGTTCCTCGACTCTTCAGTGTGAGATGCATTCTCAAACCTGGGATTCACTTACTGTCCGTTGCCCCCGATGTTGTGATGCAGTATAGGATTATGTAGACTCACCGGGTGCTCCCCATTAGTTCTCGAACCATACACACTTGCCACCATTACATTGCAGTATGGGTATTGTTGTCCGCCAAACTGCACACCAGCAGCAGAAATCTTTCAAAAGTTGTCTCCCTCACTGGAAAGTGGGGAGAGGTGTGGCCTTGGGGGCAAGCAATGAGCCAGGTATTGTCACCTGAATCCTAGCTGCTCCGTTTAGGCTAACTCCTAACGAAGCCAAGGGGGGTAGTCCCTACAAAGAGTTTCACTAAGGCTCTTGTGTTTTTTAAGGTTTTAAGTGTGAATGATGCGGATGGGTGTTGTTTAGGAGTTATTATGATGAGACCAAATTAAAAGATGAGATAAGCACAAGATAACAAAGCAATCCATGTTGCTAAAATGAAATAACGAGATTAATAGTATATTTCAAGACTTATGATCAAAATAAAGCATTCACAACATGAAAATTAACACAAGGACAAATGGTCCTGATTAAGATATAAAATGTAAATACCAGTGCCTTATGGAGTCACATAAAAGATGATTGTGATGCTGAATGTGTGGGTCTTGAAAGAATGCTGTTTGTGAGATCGTTATGAAATTTATCTTGGTAAATTGAATATTTTAATGGTCTTTGATTATTAAGGCTAAAACCAAGGATATCAAAAGAGTAGAACCTTAACCAAGAACAAATACTGGCAATCTCTTAGATGATAGGTCGGGAGCACCCAGATTGCAGAGAGGATAAGTGTACAATGGTTTGACCGTCCTCGAGTCTGATAGTGGATTCCTGGCACCACCTGTTTCAGGAAGCAACCTCAGTGATTCGATGCTGGTTTTGGTTTTGGGTAAAATTTTAATTATGTTATCACTTGTAAGTTTAGCAAGTCCTTCACCTTTCTGAGTACTAGCCCAACCTTTGCAGGTTGGCAGAGCATACGGTTGTTGGACGAATAACCAAAATAAATTAATTAAGGGGGAATATGGGTTGAAGTATTTTAATTATTAAGAGCACTTGTTCAACCCTCCGACAGAGAGTGCTCTTGACTTAGTCTTAAGACCACAGTTCAAGAGACTTTTTACTCTAAAATGCCTAATGCAAGGGAAAATGCAAATCTACAATGCTCTCCGATAGAGAGTGCTATTGACTTGGATTTGGCCAAGTTCAAGAGGCTTTGTTTATTTTATTGCAAGAAGTAAAGCAGTTGTGATACTTGAAAAATAAAGCTTAAAGTGATTGAAAGTAAAAGATAACAACAACAAGATATATAAGATGCTTGAAGATAACAGAAAGCAAAATTTAGTGTTCTACCAATAGACTTACTCTAAGGTGGGATTAACCTCCGAACAAGGTCAACCACTAGAACCGCTAGCACTTGAGAACTTCCCAGCTAGCTGAGATTTCGACCAAGGCAACTAACGGGGAGAGAGGAGTAACCACAAAATTATGTGGTCCTGCTCTTGAGATGAAATCTCAAGGATACTACCTCCGGTCAAAACTTGGAAGAGAGTGCAAAGATAAAACGAAAGACTAATCTAAAGCATGAAAATAAAAGCTCTAAGTTAAATGACCACAACATTCTTCCCCAAATGGGGAAGAAACCCAAAAAGTGGAGGCCTCCTCCACTTGAAACTTTTATTAATCTTATACAATTGCCTTTGGGAATTTAACCTTTGAAAGGTCTTTTCCAAGAAACTTAAGATAAACAAATGATTGAAATAAAACCTGGAAGCCTTTGAAGGCTAATACAAAAAGGAGCTTGTGTTTTTTGGTTTATTGCTTGGTTTAGATCTTCTCCTTGGATATGCTTGCTCTTCTTCGAATGTGCTTCAAAAGTTTTCTCTCTTCTTTCAAGGAACTTGCACAAGCTCGAAAAACATACTCAACATGCACCCATTAAGTGTCAAAATTCAAAGAGATTGAAATCTACCAAGTCTAATCTAAAAAATTGAAACCTAAAACATAAAAAATATGAGATTTTTGTTCGAAAATATTTGTATGGGAAAATGGACCAGTGAACAACAAACTCCTCAAACATGATTGGAAAGAGATTTAAGACTTAAAATTTTTTAAGAAAACTTTTATGGAAATATTCTATCTTTCAAAATGGGAACTAGATTTAAACAATGCAATCTATATTAATGCCAAAAAAGAGATCTAGAATGCTTCTAAAGATAACTTTTCAATGTATGAGATTGATCTATAAAATGAGATCTAACTACTTATGAGGTGCAAAATAAAAAGAACTAAGACTAAAAATTTGAAGCTAACACTAACTCAACAATTCATTTTTGTGTTTTTAGGGCTCTTTTTCAAGGTGGACGAATAGAGCAAATGAGGAGAAACGAATGGAGGAGGCTTGAAAGAGGTTGAGGATGGCAAAAACGAATGGATGAAGATGGTAAATCTAGGGCAAAACGAAAGGGCAAGTGAGAGAAAGGACAAGATGAATGGGTGAATGAGGCTAATCTAATGGGGATGGGCTTGAAGAGGTAAGCTAGGTAGCCAAGAAAGCTTTGAGAAGTTTGTTGATGGAGGAAGAGGCTAGGGCTCCTTAGAAGTGTTTCTTTCCTTTGAACAATGAATCTTTTGGAAACCTGCAAGACAAAAACCTTGATTAGGAGCTAATAACCATTTGAATACAAAAAGCAACTTGATCTCCAAGTCATTCTCCGCCCTCATGAATCCTGCAAAACCCTTAAACCAAACAAGTTTAAACTGAATAATATACTTCTATGATTTATAGAACATACATTAAATATTGAAAAAACTTGATATGAGAGATAGGGTGAGAAGAATATCACCAATAAATGTGAAAGCAATCCCCAAAGCACTTGTGTAGACCTCCAATGTCAATATATTATTCAAAAGATAAACAAGTATTACAATAGTATTTTGGCAGAGTGTTCATGCTCAAAATCTCCATGAAGAGAAAGGCCCAAATGGCCTCTCTTATATAGCAAAGGCTAACAACTAAAACCATAGATCGAATTGGCATTCATAAGAGAGCCAAATGCCAACTAACACGAATCAAATTTCAATCACAACTAGTCCAACCAATCGAATTCCAAGTTTAATAAGTTTGGAGTGTATGTAACTCGACTTTGTGGATGATGTGGATGGGGAGGTGGCCTCCACCTAGGCAAGGTGCCCCCCATCCCACTTTGGTATCACCACCAAGCAAGTCACGTGATGCCACATGGAGAGACTCGCACTAGTAAAGAAGAAGTCGTGAGCTAATGGAGATGGTGAGTTCTTGATTGGTAGGTGCTTGGAGTTCGACTACCAATCATGGTAGTTGAGAGTGGGAGGTGGCCTCCGCCTAGGCAAGGCGCCCCCACTCTTCATTTAATGCAAATCACACCAACCAAATCTCATTTATTATGAACTCCACCTCACCAATTCGCAGATTGCATGAGGGAGGGCGAATTCTCTTTGGGAGATAAGCTTGTGCTGACTGTATCTTCAACTGGATGAACTTGGAGTTGATTGGAATCATCATGAGTGTCTGTTGCCATGTCATTTAGCCTTTTGCTTTATTCCATTTGGATTGTTTTGGAGAGATTTGGATTATCTCCAAAATAATCATTTCTATTATTTTAATTAATAGTTTCTCTGGAAATGGCTTTTTAGAGAAAATATTAATTACGAGGCCTAAATGACATCCGAAACTTGGGTTTAGCTAGTCCATAGGTCATGTGTGATTTTTGGCTTATGAAACGAGCCATCAATCACTGAATTCGGACCCCGGACGACTGACATATTACAAAATAATATTTCTCTATTTAAACTATAGAGAAATTTATTAAATTTTTTAAAAATAATTAAAAACCCAAATTCGATGGACTCGGTAAAATTTTTTCGAACTTTTTTTTCTGAGGGTCTTAAAGACTTGGGACATGACCAACACTTATTCTAATAGTGTCTAGTAGGCTTATATACATTAGTTGGACTCTAATAACCCCCCATGGCTAAAATTTTCAAAATCGGGCATTCCAGCTTTGGAGAAAGCGGGGGAAAACCTCATCGATTATAGCTCGGCTATAGGCAACGTATATTTGATAAGGGAAAAACTCCCTAGAATACCTTAGTTGCTTAATCAAGTCATGGGGAACCGAGACACTTAGATCCTACTAGCACACTTTATTACAAACCCCATGGGGCCATGGTCATGTTGACTCATGTTGACTCAAAAACAAAACTGGCTAGCCAAAATTGGCTAGTCACAAATACTGGATCATCTGATACACTGGAGTACAAACATTCATCATGTTTGTCAAATGGCGGCTCTTCAGATAATCCAACTATGGTACAAACAAGTTGGTAACATCTGGCTCCAACTGCGGGACGGGCACTTGCTCGATCTATGGATCAAAGAAAGTGTTCGAGAATCCCAGAACATCAGTTTCCTGCACAGAAACGGAAGTGTCTTAGTCCAACATTTTCATGATAAATAATGCCAAAATGAAATACCAACATAATATTTTTTGCTTTTTCAATAATCACAAGTACATAAAAAATCTTTTCTTTTTCAGCATATATATGAAATATGATACAGATAGCTAACATGTGAAAAACTATGGTACATAAGAAAAAATGCATAAAGATCAACAAGGATGGGTTTAGAGATGTCCTGAGATGACCCCTTGGTCATCTTGGAGGTTGCTCCGATAAAAAGGCTTCAGGTGTTGCCTATTTCTGGGTAGGCTTAGTTCTTCTCCTTCCATGGTGTTCAGTAAGAAAGAATTAGTGCCAACAATTGCACGGATGATAAACGGGCCCTTCCAAAGGCTGTCGAGTTTCTCATGTTTCCCAGGCTTCTCCCTCCTTTTGTCCCATAGGAGAACAGTATCTCCTTCCTGGAAAGGTCTTGGCTTGGCTGATTTGTCAAAAGTACCCTTCATACTTTCCTGATGTCTCAAGGATTGATCAAGGGCAGCTCTTCTGGCTTCATCTAATTCTATGATCTGATTTATCCTCTGCTCCATTTCCAATTTTTCCGTCCCATACTCACTTATTAATCTGAAAATTGGAATCTGCATGCTAACCGGAAGGGTGGCTGTGAGACCATACACCAACTCAAAGGGGGATTTCCCTGTGGAGTTTTTCTTGTTCATTCTGTCAGCCCATAAAGCATACTTAATCTTACTGTCCCATGCTTTCTTATTATCACCCACAGTTTTCTTAAGGATACTCATTAGATTCTTATTAGTGGACTCAGCAAGTCCATTTCCTTGTGGGTAGTAATCCGAGGAATGGGATAGGATGATGCCATATTTGAAACAGAAGTCATTTACTTCTCCAGAACTGAAAGCCTTGGCATTATCAGTTGTTATCTTTAAAGGGATCTCGAACCTGGTGATGATTCTTTCTTCAATGAAGTTTATGACAACATTTTCATCGACCTTCTTAGTAGGTATGGCCTCTACCCATTTGGTGAAGTAATCGGTTGCCGTAAGAATCCAGCAAAATCCATTGCTAGAGTTATCTTTGAATTTGCCGATAAAATCAAGGCCCCACTGTTGAAAAGGGGCAAGGACCACAACATGTGTGGGGGAGTGCAGCCAACTTCTGCTTACCAGTGAAGAGTTGACACTCTTGGCAACACTTAACATGTTTGTGAAGATCTGCGAAGATGGTGGGCCAATAGTATCCAGCTCTTAGGATCTTGTGAGCAGTTGTATTTGCTGCATAGTGACCTCCGCAAAATCCTGCGTGAAACTCAGTCAAGATTCTTTTGGAGTCCTGTTCGTTCACACACCTGAGTATGATGCCATCTGGGTTTCTCCAACCCAAACCTTCTTGGGTAAGGCAATATCTAGCAGTTTTAAGTCTCAAAGCCCTTTGCTTGTGACCCTTGAGGTGATTAGGACAATTGAAGTGGAGGAGGAAATAGATGATGTTAGAATACCAGATGTTGTCAAGTTCCTGGAGGGCAGGAGTCAAGGAAGGTTGGGGAATGTCATTTTCAACAATCATTTCAATGGCTTCTTCATTCTTTTGAGTGAGCATTTTAGCAAGCCCTTGTCCTTTGATTAACTTGGTGGGCTTTATCTCAAGGACATATTCCTAAATTTTGGAAACCCATGTACCCTTTATTCCTAAACAATCCTGTTGAGAGAGGATGTCTTTCACCGCAGCATGGGGAACATACCCTATGACCTTGGAATAGCCTATATATGTTCTGAAGTGCTTCAAAGATTTGACTAAGGCATATGCCTGTTTTTCCATGATTGTGTATTTCAACTCGGAGTTTTGCAATGCTCTACTCATAAAGGCAATTGGTTGCTTGAACCCTTCGAAGTTCTTTTGGAGCAACACACCAGCAATGGTGTCTTCTGAGGCAAATGAAAAAATCATGAAATCTTTTGTGTAATCCGGGCTGACCAAGACAGGTGCTCTAGTAATGGAATCCTTTATGGTGTCAAAAGCTGCTTTTCCTTCATTCATCCAAATGAACTTAGCATTCTTTTTTAGGAGAGCCTCCATAGGTTTCATGAGCTCGGCAAGGTTGGGTATGAATCTCCTTATGAAGTTTATATGGCCATTAAATGATTGGAGGCCTTTAACATTCCTAGGAAGGGGAATCTCCTTGATAGCTTTGATTCTCTCGGGGTCAATCTTGACCCCATCTTTGTTAATGATGTGACCCAAAAGCTTTCCCTCTTCAATGCCCAAAACAGACTTAGCCGAATTTAGGGAAATGCCAAACTCTCTGCATCGTTGAAAGACTTTTCTAAGATGGTCAACATGGCTGGATCTCTCTTTGGAAAAGACGGTTAAATCATCCTGGTATATTTCTATGATTTTACCCATTAATTTGTTAAAGGCATAATCCATGGCTCTCTGGAAGGTGGCCCCAGCATTTGTGAGACCGAAGGGCATTCTCAGATATTCAAAAGTCCCCCAAGGGGTTGTGAATGCTGTTTTGTGCCTATCTTCTTCTTTGATAACCACCTGGTTATAGCCTGAAAATCCATCAAGCATGGACATCATCGTAGATCCAGTGACCCGTTGGAGGAGGGTCTCCATGTTAGGGAGAGGATAATTGTCTTTCTGGCAGGCTATGTTAAGATTTCTAAAATCAATGCATATCCTGATACTCCCATTCTTCTTCCTTACCACAACCAAGTTGGAACACCATGACGTATGTCTGGTTGGTGCTATAATTCCTGTTTGACAATAGGAGCCAACTTAGGATTTATTTGTCTGAGTTTTTGGCGGAAAGGTTTTGTATTTATCATTTCTGGTTTCAGAGGGATGGTATGTTGGAAAACATCCTCCCTATAGGCTTTTAGCTCATCATATGTAAATGCAAAAATGTCTCTATACTCCTTTACCAGGCTTATTAGAGCATTCCTCTCCTTTTCAGAAGTTCCTTTTCCTATTTTTATGATTTTCGGATTTGTTTCCGATCCAATGTTACCTCAATATAGTCACCAGGTTTCAATTGGTCAATGTTATTTTTCTTTCCATCTTGCCTGCCAAAAATGTTCTCCAGCTTAGTTGCTCCATGTGATGTGGGGTTTAGGTTTTGGCTGTCCTCCGGATACTACTTGCCTTCTTCTTGCCTATTTATCTTGAAGTCTGAGAACTCATCCAGGTTATGTATAAACTTCAGAATCTGTTCATCATCTTTGAAAATTTGCCAGTGGTTTATGTTGTTTGGGACTGATGGCCTATAATTTATTTCAAGGGTACAGTCTCCGTTCAACATTTCCTCTGAAGGCTGGAGGGTAGATGCCGTAATTGCTAACCTATCCGCTACACTGTTCTCTTCCCTATGGACTGCTTTTATGTTTAATGCATCAAAGTATTCCATGGTGTCCCACACTGCATTCTTATACCTCTTAAGTCTTTTACAGTGGCATGCAAAATTACCCTTGGTCTGTTGCACAACTAAGTCAGAATCTCCTTTGATACTAAGCATTTTTATTTTCATGTCTTTAGCAATCTCTATGCCTAGTAAAAGTGCTTCATATTCCGCAACATTGGTTGTGGCTTCAAACTTAAGTCTGAATGCAAAGTTGAAGACCTTCCCCTCGGGTGATATCAAGACTATACCAGCACCTTTGCCAGCTCTAGAAAAAGCACCGTCAAACTCCATTTTCCACAATCCATCAACTTTCTTATCTTTCATTTCTTTATGAACATGATCTAAGAAGGTGGAATTTACCTGGTAGGTTCCTATTTCATCCGTATTGTAGATGTATTCATTTGATGGTTTCTGGGGATTTTCAACATGTTATCTTCTTTCTTTTTCATAGTGAAGTTTGACGAGAGAATTTTCAGATGCCGAAACAGTTGCATAGGATAAGTCTAATTGTAGTGACCCACCCAAAGAAGCACCCCACTTTCTAGAAAGAAGCATCCCCCATTTATCAGGCACATCTATGACAAGGATATCCATGGTGACATGGATGTCTAGGTACTTGGCCAATCTGATGGTTTGATTTTGAATCATCCCCTCAACTTCGACAGGTCTAGAATCCATGGCACACACATTTCCATAAGGTCTAGTGGTTTTTAGATTAAGTTGTTGCATGAATTTTTTGGTCATCGGGCTTGCACCAGATCCCGAATCCAACATACAATTATGTAGAAGAAGGTCACCTATCATCAATGATATGTAGAAAGGCGGGTGAGTTTCTTTTCTTATTTCCTTGGTATGTAGGACTATAGGGGGATCCCCAAAATCATTTTTACAACTCGTTGAAGGTTGCTCTTTAGTTTCTGAGAACGTTACCTTTTTAGGGGTAGGGGGCTTTGCAGGTGGAGGAGGCTTTTCAGATGCTATGGGTTTAGGAATAGCAGGAGGCTTTTCAGAAGCTGTGGGCTTAGGAATAGAAAGAGGAGTACCATCTGCCTGAGGCTCTAATATTTTCAAAAGTTTCTCCCTCTGACCAGGCAGTTTGCATAGTTCGAGTACTGCGACTGGAACCTTAGTGTTGGCCAACCAATTACCTAAATCAAAAGTTTCCTTATCATTATTAATTTCTTGAGTAATGTGAGGAACTGTAACCTTAGGAGCAGTTTGAGTGGAAGGTCCCTCCTTCGGTTTCTTTTGATATGTATTTCCCTTGAATCTCTGGCTGTTGTTGATACTGGGTGGCATCTCACCGTAGAGTTGAGTCATATAATCAATTTGTTGATAACCTTGGTTGGCTTAAGTCACATTAAGATTTTCATAGTTATTTCCCACATGGTTGATAAAAACAGGCTCATCTGATGAAGTACTAGGGCCACATCCCTCAGGATAACCATGCTCTTGAACAAAACATGCATAGTGGCAACCAGATTCCTCGTGGAAATCTTTGCATGCCCTACAAAATGGCTTGTATGACTCAACCATGTTAGCAGCCTCTAATTGATTTGGAGGCCTCTGTTCATGGTTGGGAGGTTTTCTCTGCCAATTCTGCTTTGTAGCAAAAACCCTAGGTTGAGGTTGAGCTCGGGTCCTTTCAACATTTATAACCCGACTTTGAATTTCTTTTAGCTGAGCAAGGTGCTTTGCTTCAGCTTCCTCAATGTTTCTCTTCATTTCTTTCCTCATTTCTAACATTTGTTTCTCATGAGTCTCTTTTATAATTTGTAAAGGATCTTTATCTTTTGGCTCATTACTTTTTGAAGGTATTGAAGCTCTTGAGTAACCCTGAATGTTGGACTCACTGGAAGACATCATGTTTTTGTCAATCTTGACAGCTAGACTCTGAGCTTCAGCCAAAGTAGTAGGTTCTTTATCTCTCAGTTGATATTGTATCTTACCACTTAGTGCCTCTATGTAGTAGTCCAGTAATGAAGCTGCAGGAGGTGCATAAGTCTCAGGGATGGAATTTGACAACTCCTGGAATTTAGTATCGAATTCATCCATAGTCTCATTTTCTGTCTTCTTCATGCTAGTGAAGGTTGCAACTAGGTGTCTAGGCTCCTTGCTGCCAAACTTGTTGAGGAAAGCAGTTTTGAAAGCTACTATGGTGGCGAAAGATTTGTTTGGTAAATTGTCGTACTAGTTCCCAGCTTTGCCCTCTAAGGATATGGCAAAAAGGGTCATGTAAACATCCTCATGTTTATCATTGCCTTTGAGGTAGGAACCACAATGTCTGTTGAAGTTTCTGATATGCTGTTCAGCAGAAGTAGAGGCATCAGCACCGTTGAAACTTGTGAGTTTGTCAACAACTTTTTCAAGAATATCATAGGGTTGACCTGCTATCTGAGTGAAATCTAGTTGAGTAAAAAACTCAGCCATGGTGGAAAGGAAACAATTATTGTCTTCAAAATTTTCTTGATTTTCTTGAAACAAAGAACGAATGTCTAAAATAGACTCAGATCTAAGATTTTCAAGGATTTTACGAGAAGCAAGCTTGTTTAGTTTCCTCCTATATACATTTTCAGGCTCAGGGATAAAACTAAGCAAGCCTTCAGAGTTTCTTCTAGTTGAATACCTTGAGGTGTTAACTGACAGTGGAGTCGCCAGGTGGATCCAAGTCTAATTTCAGAGAGTGATTAAACTAAAAATCTACCAAAAGTAAAACTAAAAGGGGTAGTGGAGTCGCCAGATAGATATGAAATCTATCAAAAAAGGTAAAACAAACTAGAAAAAACTAAGGTCGTCCAGGAACAAAAAGATTTGTCTCCGGCAGCGGCGCCAAAGATGTTGTCTGCCAAACTGCACACCAGTAGTAGAAATCTTTCGAAAGCTGTCTCCCTCACTGGAAAGTGGGGAGAGGTGTGGCCTTTGGGGCAAGCAATGAGCCAGGTACTGTCACCTGAATCCCAGCTCCTCCGTTTAGGCTAACTCCTAACGAAGCCAAGGGGGGTAGTCCCTACAAAGAGTTTCACTAAGGCTCTTGTGTTTTTTAAGGTTTTAAGTGTGAATGATGCGGATGGGTGTTGTTTAGGAGTTATTATGATGAGACCAAATTAAAAGATGAGATAAGCACAAGATAACAAAGCAATCCACGTTGCTAAAATGAAATAACGAGATTAACAGTATATTTCAAGACTTATGATCAAAATAAAGCATTCACAACATGAAAATTAACACAATGACAAATGGTTCTGATTAAGATATAAAATGTAAATACCAGTGCCTTATGGAGTCACAAAAAAGATGATTGTGATGCTGAATGTGTGGGTCTTGAAAGAATGCTGTTTGTGAGATCGTTATGAAATTTATCTTGGTAAATTGAATATTTCAATGGTCTTTGATTATTAAGGCTAAAACCAAGGATATCAAAAGAGTAGAACCTTAACCAAGAACAAATACTGGCAACCTCTTAGATGATAGGTTGGGAGCACCCAGATTGCAGAGAGGATAAGTGTACAATGGCTTGACCACCCTCGAGTCTGACAGTGGATTCCCGACACCACCTGTTTCAGGAAGCAACCTCAGTGATTTGATGCTGGTTTTGGTTTTGGGTAAAATTTTAATTATGTTATCACTTGTAAGTTTAGCAAGTCCTTCACCTTTCTGAGTACTAGCCCAACCTTTGCAGGTTGGCAGAGCATACGGTTGTTGGACGAATAACCAAAATAAATTAATTACGGGGGAATATGGGTTGAAGTATTTTAATTATTAAGAGCACTTGTTCGACCCTCCGACAGAGAGCGCTCTTGACTTAGTCTTAAGACCACAGTTCAAGAGACTTTCTACTCTAAAATGCCTAATGCAAGGGAAAATGCAAATCTACAATGCTCTCCGACAGAGAGTGCTCTTGACTTGGATTTGGCCAAGTTCAAGAGGCTTTGTTTATTTTATTGCAAGAAGTAAATCAGTTGTGATACTTGAAAAAGAAAGCTTAAAGTGACTGAAAGTAAAAGATAACAACAACAAGATATATAAGATGCTTGAAGATAACAGAAAGCAAAATTTAGTGTTCTACCAACAAACTTACTCTAAGGTGGGATTAACCTCCGAACAAGGTCAACCACTAGAACCGCTAGCACTTGAGAACTTCCCAGCTAGCTGAGATTTCGACCAAGGCAACTAACGGGGAGAGAGGAGTAACCACAAAATTATGTGGTCCTGCCCTTGAAATGAAATCTCAAGGATACTACCTCCGGTCAAAACTTGGAAGAGAGTGTAAAGATAAAACAAAAGACTAATCTAAAACATGAAAATAAAAGCTCTAAGCTAAATGACCACAACACTTTTCCCCAAATGGGGAAGAAACCCAAAAAGTGGAGGCCTCCTCCACTTGAAACTTTTATTAATCTTATACAATTGCCTTTGGGAATTTAACCCTTGAAAGGTCTTTTCCAAGAAACTTAAGATAAACAAATGATTGAAATAAAACCTGGAAGCCTTTGAAGGCTAGTACAAAAAGGAGATTGTGTTTTTTGGTTTATTGTTTGGTTTATATCTTCTCCTTGGATATGCTTGCTCTTCTTCGAATGTGCTTCAAAAGTTTTATCTCTTCTTTCAAGGAACCTGCACAAGCTCGAAAAACATACTCAACATGCACCCATTAAGTGTCAAAATTCAAAGAGATTGAAATCTACCAAGTCTAATCTAAAAAATTGAAGCCTAAAACATAAAAAATATGAGATTTTTGTTCCAAAATATTTGTATGGGAAAACGGACCAGCGAACAACAAACTCCTAAAACATGATGGGAAAGAGATCTAAGACTTAAAATTTTTTAAGAAAACTTTTATGGAAATATTCTATCTTTCAAAATGGGAACTAGATTTAAACAATGCAATCTATACTAATGCCAAAGAAGAGATCTAGAATGCTTCTAAAGCTAACTTTTCAGTGTATGAGATTGATTTATAAAATGAGATCTAACTACTTATGAGATGCAAAATAAAAAGAACTAAGACTAAAAATTTGAAGCTAACACTAACTCAACAATTCGTTTTTGTGTTTTTTGATGTTTTTAGGGCTCTTTTTCAAGGTGGACGAATAGAGAAAATGAGGAGAAACGAATGGACGGAGGCTTGAAAGAGGTTGAGGATGGCAAAAACGAATGGATGAAGATGGTAAATCTAAGGCAAAACAAAAGGGCAAGTGAGAGAAAGGACAAGATGAATGGGTGAATGAGGCTAATCTAATGGGGATGGGCTTGAAGAGGTAAGCTAGGTAACCAAGAAAGCTTTGAGAAGTTTGTTGATGGAGGAAGAGGCTAGGACTCCTTAGAAGTGTTTCTTTCCTTTGAACAATGAATCTTTTGGAAATCTGCAAGACAAAAACCTTGATTAGGAGCTAATAACCATTTGAATACAAAAAGCAACTTGATCTCCAAGTCATTCTCTGCCCTAATGAATCCTGCAAAACCCTTAAACCAAACAAGTTTAAACCGAATAATATACTTCTATGATTTATAGAACATACATTAAATATTGCAAAAACTTGATATGAGAGATAGGGTGAGAAGAATATCACCAATAAATGTGAAAGCAATCCCCAAAGCACTTGTGTAGACCTCCAATGTCAATATATTATTCAAAAGATAAACAAGTATTACAATAGTATTTTGGCAGAGTGTTCATGCTCAAAATCTCCATGAAGAGAAAGGCCCAAATGGCCTCTCTTATATAGCAAAGGCTAACAACTAAAACCATAGATCAAATTGGCATTCATAAGAGAGCCAAATGCCAACTAACACGAATCAAATTTCAATCACAACTAGTCCAACCAATCGAATTCCAAGTTTAATAAGCTTGGAGTGTATGTAACTCGACTTTGTGGATGATGTGGATGGGGAGGTGGCCTCCACCTAGGCAAGGCGCCCCCCGTCCCACTTTGGTATCACCACCAAGCAAGTCACATGATGCCACATGGAGAAACTCGCACTAGTAAAGAAGAAGTCGTGAGCTAATGGAGATGACGAGTTCTTGATTGGTAGGTGCTTGGAGTTTGACTACCAATCATGGTAGTTGAGAGTGGGAGGTGGCCTCCACCTAGGCAAGGCGCCCCACTCTTCATTTAATGCAAATCACACCAACCAAATCTCATTTATTATGAACTCCACCTCACCAATTCACAGATTGCATGAAGGAGGGCGAATTCTCTTTGGGAGATAAGCTTGTGTTGACTGTATCTTCAATTGGATGAACTTGGAGTTGATTGGAATCATCATGAGTGTCTGTTGCCATGTCATTTAGCCTTTTACTTTATTCCATTTGGATTATTTTGGAGAGATTTGGATTATCTCCAAAATAATCATTTTTATTATTTTAATTAATAAGTTCTCTGTAAATGGCTTTTTAGAGAAAATATTAATTACGAGGCCTAAATGACATCCGAAACTTGGGTTTAGCTGGTCCATAGGGCATGTGTGATTTTTGGCTTATGAAACGATCCATCAATCACTGAATTCGGACCCCGGACGACTGACATATTACAAAATAATATTTCTCTATTTAAACTATAGAGAAATTTATTAAATTTTTTTAAAATAATTAAAAACCCAAATTCGACGGACCCGGTAAAATTTTTTCGAAATTTTTTCTGAGGGTCTTAGAGACTTGGGACATGACCAACACCTATTCTAATAGTGTCTAGTAGGCTTATATACATTAGTTGGACTCTAATAACCCCCCATGGCTAAAATTTTCAAAATCGGGCATTCCAGCTTTGGAGGAAGCGGGAGAAAACCTCATCGATTATAGTTCGGCTATAGGCAAAGTATAATTGATAAGTGAGAAACTTCCCTGGAATACCTTAGTTGCTTAATCTAGTCATGGGGACTGAGACACTCAGATGCTACTAGCACACTTTATTACAAACCCCATGGGGCCATGGTCATGTTGACTCAAAAACAAAACTGGCTAGCCAAAACTGGCTAGTCACAAATGCTGGATCATCTGATACACTGGAGTACAAACATTCATCATGTTTTTCAAATGGCGGCTCTTCAGATAATCCAACTATGGTACAAACAAGTTGGTAACAGGTATCATTGTTCTATCTGATATGAAATGTAAATCCAGGAATGTGTTTCTCAACACACACGGATCAAAGGCTAAATGTGAAATGAAATGTAAAGGGCCAAGCAGCGGTAACACAAGCACTATCTAAATGATTGCTTGGCCACATATGTATTTGAGCATGTAATGGTTATTTCCTCACCGAGTCCAAAGGGACTGGGAGGTGAGATGGAGTAAGGGACAGCTAATTCTAAGTGTCCCCTAGAGTCTCAAGTTGCGGTTTGCCGGGCACCCAGTCTTGGCGGCTCTAGAAAAGATCGTCACAGAGTCTGTTGCAGGAACGAATGTGAGTTGCAAGGTGTGTGTCAGAGGCCAGTGGTGGTTTCCCTGCACTATACCCATTTGTGAGGCATCGCTTTTCCCTAGTGTTTCTCATAGTGTACTTATGTCATTGGGTCCCCTTTTCCTCGCTTATCCGAGGGGTCATACAGTTCTGGTCTATGTCATTCCCCTATCCTTTTAGCCTGGTTTTCCACCTCACCCAAAGTTAGCTCAATGACCAAATCTATAAGTGTGCATAGCAGTAGAGCCTTTGTTGAAGTAGTGGGCCCACCTCACCTTGGGCCTATTTTTGAATATTGTTTATTACGATCAACATATGTTCGTCATTTTATGCTTATAGTTATTGTACTAACATAAATAAGGGAGCCTTGTCATTCCATGTTGCATGCAGAGACATACATTTCAGCCATTGCCATTGTTGACCAGATTTGACTTGGTCAAACTAGTTTGACCAGGCCAAAAATGGGTCCCGAAAAAAATTGAAACCAAAACTTCAATTTTGGTTATTTGGTATGTATTGGGGTCCCATACAAGCCCCCAAGCGTCAGATCGTGAAAAGATGCAAGCAGCTAAGAGATTTTTAATTATTAATGGCCAGTAGGGCCCTGTTTTAATTAGAAAGGCTTGGAATTGGGCAAATTTTGCTTACATGATGGATCATGGTTGCTCTAGTGACCACTACTAGTGGATTTGGGGCCTACGATCGCATCGGAACAGACGGTTCGTCAATCCGGGCAAAAGAAGTGGGTCAAAATAGCAATTTTCATCTTCAACAATATGAATCAGCAACAAATTAATGGAAAATATCAATTTTGGCTAAATTATACTTTGATATGGCTAATGCAATGTTGGGTAAAGGTAAAAGAGTCTCTAATTATCATTTTTGTATAGTTTGGACATGGTTATATTGGTGTGTGGCCCTCCATTCAGCCCAACCATTTGTATGGGGCGAATTTTGGCCCTACATGGGCCGTTTTGACCAAACAAATCTTGAAATTTTTGAAATGGAATGTAATAAAACTTATGGAATGGGATCTAGGGGGGCAAAACAACCTAAAGCCACCCCCTAGATGTCCCCACTTGATGTATTTCACACTTGTTGTTCCCCCTCACTCTCCTTGGGCGCACTTGGGTAATTCGCCCCCCTCTCTTGTGTATTTTGGATGTGATCTTAGCTGTTGATCTCTCATCAAGAGATCTAATCCCAGCCATTTATCTCTTTGGCTAGGGATTGTGTATGGAGTTTCTCTACTTAAGAGAGAACTCACTCATTTGTAATTCTTCTTGGACATTTTTGGAACACTTGGACTAAATAAAGAGAAATTCTTTGAGAGCTCTTGAGATATTGTGTTTGGATGTGTATTGTCATGACTGATATCTACTCTCCATTGCATTGTTGAGGGATTTAGTGTGTTTTTCCACCATACATAGCTGGTTCGATTTGCAGGTTGAGAGACCATCTAGAGAGGGGCGCAACACTTGGAGCAACAACTCCATTCTTGCTTCTTCTCTTCGGAATTTCAACAAGGGAGTTGAATCTACATTTTGTTACTCAATTTCCTTATCATTTGTCTTTCATTTGCTGTGCTAATTTGCTATTTGCTTCAGATTTCTTATTTATCTTCTTTTGTGGCAGGTAGCAAGGGCGCACTTGGTCATCTGGATGGCTCAAACGCTTAGGAAAGAAGGCTGGTTGCTCAACACTTGAACTTTGGGAGTAGTCTTCATGCGAAACTCATCCATTTACCATTATTTTAGGTATGCTTCTCATGTTTATTTCTATTGTTGTTGTTGAGCTGAAACATATTTAAAACCAAGTAAAAATTAAAATCTAAAAATTTAACCGTTAGAATCCCGTTTTTATTTCAAACCCACTTCACATCTATTTTTAAAAGACTAAATCTAAAACCCCATCTCCTTTTGACTCCATTTACCCATCCATTAGGCACTGGTGATATTTCTGATTGTGCCCTCCTTGGGCATTTTGCCCAGTCACGATGCCTGGGGGTTTTCTAGGTTGTGGGTATCCTTGGTTTTGTTTTGTATTGACTTAATATCATCTAATACCAAGTTATAATCGCTGGAAGTGTTACTTAAATAGCTAATTTTACTTCTGCCATGCATGCATAATTACCTAGAGTTATTTTCCCCATAGGCAGAAATTTTGATTTCACTTCTAGCTTAATTTTGCTCTTTGAGTCAATTTCCAGCCATCCATCTTTCAAGTTTTGCTATCCTTTGCACTCATATCAGATCTGGAATCACTTAAATAAGTACATTATTTCACCCAGAGTCTTGATCCATTGGCTGGAAGGGGTCTCAAAACACTTTAGACATTCACCTTGCGTTTTCATTTGCTCTTCTTTTGGGGTTGGGTGTCTGATTTTGAGTCTCGACCTTGGCTGGTCGAATAGGGTCTCCCCCTTGACTCGACTATGTGCCTTGTCTAAAGCGACAAGCACTTTGTCTGGAGTGACAACCGTTCCTAGAGCGGTGGGCTTGGTGTTTGCAGGTGTCACCGGCCTAGTTGCCTTCCTCTACCGTCCTAGACGGGATACATCTAGCGGCAACTAGAGTACGTGTGATAACAGTAACATAGTGTTTTATCCCATAAGTTGTTATGTAAAAATGAAGTGATGAGAAGTACATTTATACCTTCTCACACTCACTTTATAAAATATCCAGGCCGACATGCCTTTTAAAATGTCAATTTGAAATTATAAAATGCCAACTTAAAATTAAAACAAAAATAATATAAAATAATTAAATCTGTGGGTAATTTAGGACATTTTCCCTAGAATTTACTCATACATGACTAAACAACTAAAAATAAGCATATCACTCCGTTCTAAAGGCTGGAGTGCGGAGGGGGGGGGGGTCGTCATACCCCATCTAACCCCAATAGTAGTTAAAATCCCTCAATGCCCCCCATAATCAAGCAATGCAGCCTGGCCTGGAGGATGACGTCATCATCAAAGAGGCCCAAGGAGAGAGGGAGCTGGTGAACTAGAGGACTAGAAGGGTGCAAAAGGTGACTTGGAGGAGATACATAAGCCTCATCGTTGAAAGAAGTGTCACCGGAATGATAAAACAAGGTGGGGGTCATGTGACCCAGTGACCCATCCCTGGAAGCCCCTGACACCAACGTCAGGGCTTCAAGCCCTTTCATGAGGCAGTCAACTATGCCACTAAGCCATAATACTCCCAAGGGAGAAACCAAAGGGTTTGGCCTTAACCCCCACTCAGAAAAAGATGGATAACACCCCTCCTGGTTAGAAAAAAATGACCCTCTCTCCCTGGGGCACATCTGCAAGTGCACTGGTACTGGTACCACGTAACACTAAGCTATCCCCTAGAGTGAATCCCCCTAGGGTACCATATTTTCTAGATTTGATAAACTTCAAGGTGCCCTGTTTCATCTACAAATCGGTCCTACAACTACTGTGAGAAAGTTGGTTTTACCGATAAGTATCTGAGAAAGTTGGATTGGGGACACCTCTCGTGGTTAGTCCAAGTTTGCTTTCAGTGGATCCAGGAAACCTAAAGAGAGGGTACCCTGCCTGGTGTGACACTTTGGGGCAGAGTCCCAAGGTTCCACTGGTTTGGCGATCATCATTCTCTGCGAGATCGCCACATCGTGTGACAACAAGACTCAACCTATGGTTTGGGTTTAATTAATCAATAATAAAAATATTCCAAACCACTTTGGTGTGTTCTCGCATGGAAAAGATGATTTAATGAAATATGACAAATGAAAGGTTAACTATGAAGGGAAACCTATATGAAAATGGATGAAATGACTCATGCATCATCTAGGAATGGGGATATGATAGAATATGAGTGTGATATGGGCTATGCCTAGGTACAAAGTGGAAGTGTAATGAAATATGAAACTTACCACGGTAAAGGATGGAAAAGTGATGAAAGTCAGTGATACCTAGGCAAAACATTGGGAATGTACACCACCATGAGGAGACAAACATCTAAGACCAAGACATTCACCCACTGTGCAACAACCAAGTGAAAGTAGTGACTAGAGCATGAGTAAATAACTAGGTGATCTTCCCAACATGAAGAATGCCTCCATCAAACTGAAAAGAAACAGAAGCAACCTCTGCCAAACTATGAAACATGATCATCAACAAAGAGAAGTGAGTCTCCTCCACTAATGATCTCCATCAAATGTCAAGAAGAGAGCCTCCATGAAGAAAATACCCCTAAGTCATCCAATGCTCCAAAGGTACCAAGCCACGACCCAATGTGGAACCTCATACAATATGAGGTTTAACAAATTGCTTGTGTGTTGTGGATTCTACATGTAATAGGCTAAGACTGTCACACTTTGGATAATTTTAAAATTGTCTCTATAACATTTTAATTGACTTGAGGTTTTCTTAGAATTGTGCTGACCAAATTGATTGTTTAACCTATCCTGTAATGTTTGGGTTCTCTGAAGGCATACCTAGTGTGAAATTTTGTTGAGGAAAAATGTTGTGAATTTTTCTTTTGTGGTAGGATTTCTGTTGCAATCTTGCTTTGCATAATGTTTGCTCATTTTTGTCATCCAATTGGTTCCACCACTTTTTAGGTTTTGTTTGAAACTTTAACCTTGCACTAGAATGAAGAATGCATTATCTAGTTGCCTTAACATGTTACAATTGGAAAATCAGGAGTTCTCTTTTGAATCAACAATCGACTTTTCAAGTTTATGTGTATCCCACATCGTTATGCATGTAGAATTAAAACTAGTTACCCTTCTGTGTTGATGATTATAGCTTGGACAAGTGCTTCTGCATAGGCTAGGTGTCAGGCATGTAGCAGTTGTCCATTACCTCTCTAGGTACTTGCTCGATTTATTGAGCAAGTGACTTTTATATTTCTTTCCTAAGTCTAACTTAGGAAGAGCACATTAATTAATTTAATGTTGGCTAATGACTAAGGCTTACTAAAGTGAAAAGTTAAGTGAACTTTAGATTAAGTCATCACTGTTGATCTTAAGTGAGGCTCAAGATCTAATCTTAGCCATCCATCACTTTGGAGATTGAGGGTTAGGGTTTTGGTCATTGAAATGCCATAAAGAAAGCCCAAGGAGAGGAGAAAGACACACAACAACAGAAGATCATTTTCAGAGAGAGATTTTTTGAAGAGAAGAGTGAGAGATTCAGTGGATGAAGAGAAAGTGAGAGAAGAGATTTTGCAGCAAGGGAAGAGAGGCCGATTTGAGAGAAGGGGTTGATCCAGCTGTGAGAGAGAGAGAGAGAGAGAGGGAGAGGCCAATCCAACCGTTGATTCAACTGAACTGAGCAGAAAGGCCGATCCATATAGCTCAGAGAGTGATCCGTATGGCTAACGTAGGGCTGATTTCTGGGTCCGATGTGCTGAGGCCGATTTCTCCTTCAGTGGGTCGATTCTGCAGGGGCTGATTTTGCCAGTGAGGCCGATTTTCCTGTGGGGTTGAGTTAAAGGTTCCATGATTGTAAATTTCTGAATTTCTCTTTGAGCCAAGAATAATATAAGAAACATTGAATGCTGGTTTTTCTCCATTGGGGTTTTCTAGGGTAAATACTTGTGTCAATTGTGATTGATTTCCTGTTTTGTTCTGCTGCAATTATTGGTTAAATTATCAGTGAATTTCTGTTTATAATTTCAGCAGTAAGCTACAACAGTAATTTATTTCTGGGTATAAAAATTATTGAGAACATAAATCAGATCTGGTATTGAGAAATTAACATTCTGTTATTTGTAATTTATACTTTCTAAAACAGCTTACTTCCCTTTGTTAATAGTGACTTCTTTATTATGTGGTGGATGAGTTTTAATTCAACGTTGCCTCTTGTCGAAATCCCAATACCATTAAGAAATTTTGTGCTATTTTCAAAATAACTGTTGATTATCATTGTTGAATACCAGCCATTAACTCTATATAAGTGAACCAAGGGGGTTTTAAATATCAATTCAACATCCCATACTAAGAGGCCTATCCAATCTGTAGAATCTGTAAGATGATGAGAGAACTTTATTTACCCCTTATTGTGTTGGCTTGTCTGGGAGATAGTTGAAAAGAAAATTAGAATAAATCTGAATTTTAATGAATCTGATGTGGTGTTTGAACAGGGTTATGGCCTAACTGAATCTTGTGGCATTGCAACAATCGCATTTCCAAAAGAGAGAAATAAACACTTTGGATCAGCAGGAACATTACTTCCAGGCCTTGAAGCAAAAATTGTTAGTCTGGGAACAGGGAGGTCTCTTCCCTCTAATCAGCAAGGAGAGGTGTGGCTTCGTGGGCCTAATATTATGACAGGTAGATGCATTTCAAACTCACATTTGCACACCCAAATTGTGTTTTAAATTGAATTAAGGGCAATTGATGAAAATGATGGTTCTAGCTTTTCATGTTTTTGCATACGTTTCGATTTTCTTTGTAACTTTATCTTCTTCTGTATTTATCAATTTCTATGTTCAACCTTGCTACACAACTCCATTTAAAGATGTTTGGAAGAAATACCAAATCTTTTTCTCAGCATCTGCATGGTGGATATGTTACAAATGCTACATATCTTACTGTTATAATCATGATTTCTGCCAATTTCCTTATTAATACTTTTTACTATGGAGTGCTACATTTGTCTTAAAATGTTTGCCGTTATGATTATGACGTTATAACAATTCCCTTCAGTAATGAGGACAAAAAGATTTTACATAGGAAAGTTGTTGTCTTTTATGCTTCCTCCATATGGAATGCTTCTTGTAACAGCTAGGCCAATGTTCACTTATGCCTTGAGATCGTTCCCTTGCCTATTTATATTGCTCCTCTCCTCTTTGTAAAGCCTCTTTGAATCATCTTTCCTTCTATGACTTTTCTGTAATCTAAAATAGTAAATTTAATCTTTCCATACATCTCTTATTTTTTTCACCTTATCCAGATCTGCCATATGTTTTTATTCTATATTATGTTGCAAGAGAGCACTGAGCACATCTCTTGCTAACGTCAAAAGTGGATGCATTGCAAGTGCTGTTGAATATTTGAACTTGCTTGCTATGGATTATGCTCACATATATCACATGCTGTTTTCCTCTGCAGCAAATGTTCAAGTGTATTGCGTCTTTTTTTCTTTTAAATTATGTAATGAGCAATGACCATTGACAATAAATGGTGTAATTTTGTCTACCTGGAGGACTATACGAAAATGGCACCTCTTGTTTCTTGACATTCTGGCACTTTATATATTTTCCATTTCCTTTCTTCTGATTTCATCTTTTATGCTTTTTATTTTGATTGTGTCGACATTTATTTTTCAATAATGTGAACCCTGTTTTCCAAGGTACATTGCAGGTGGTAACGATATAATGCACTATTTAAGAATGCAAAGAGAATTTAAGGGAACAGGGGAAGCAGTGAAAAGCTGGAATAAATAAATAAATAAATGCAACTGTGAAGTGCATGTACACCTTTTTGCCTTTACAAAGCATGTGTTTTGTTTTTCAGTGATAGAGAGGCTTTGTACGAAACTATTTTGGAAGTGGAGAGAATCATTAGTTGCAATTCTAAAGTATTTGTTAAGTTCAACAGCTAGGCACAAGAACAACATGTGAGAAATAGCTTTTATTTCTGGGTTAATTTATAATGCATAAAATAAGGTTTAGGTTAGCTGACAAGTAATCAGGTGAGGTCCTGTAATCTTCCTGGGAGCTTCTGTCTACATCAATGTGCCTTGCAGATGAAGCTTCTTTCCCTAAACTATTTTGAGGTTTAGAGCTTGAACCTGCTGTAAATTTGTCTAGTTTGTCATGGTTGGTTCTATCTTTATTGAGTAAATAAAATTGTTAAATAGTAATGCAAGGAGGGGATACTTTGTCTCCAGTTTTAAAATAATTTTTGCTGCTTACGTAGGCCAACTGGGATAGAGGGGAACAAACACCTTAAAATATACTTCTTTATTAGACATTTAACAAAATCAATCTGAATCTTTTGATATAACTTAATCATTCTGGCTATTGCTTCCTAATATTCTCTTTGCTTTCTTTTTGAAAGCAGTGTGTTTTTTGTACTAAAGCTTAATGAATTTTGGAGCAAACAACAAGCTCCAACCTTAATTGTAAACATGTGTGCTTTTGTATTATATTATCATATTATTACATTAATGGTGTAATATGTGACTAACATGTAATAATTAATGATAACGTGAAGGTTATGTGGTTAAACGAACATAATTGTATGAGGGTGTTAATATACCATCATAGATCCATTTAACATAGGATCTAATAAGCATCGAGAGGGATCAAAATATCTAGGGTTAAGATGGATCTATGCTAGTTTGTTTTATTATAGATTTTTATACTTTTTTTCCAGGAAAAAAAACTTTGTATTAGATATTTCTGATGTTGAAATCAAAATACACATGATCATACCTT
This sequence comes from Larix kaempferi, assembly GCA_027924585.1. Classification (NCBI taxonomy): domain Eukaryota; kingdom Viridiplantae; phylum Streptophyta; class Pinopsida; order Pinales; family Pinaceae; genus Larix; species Larix kaempferi. The sequence goes on from BSBM01000835.1 coordinate 6,751,270, forward strand.
CTGACTCTTAGATAGTTTCTGGATGTCTTCACCCTAGACTTCTAGAACATATTACCATCTTCCTTGAACAGACATGTAGCTGTCAAAAGAGACAGAGACTTATACATTGTCTAGACTTTTCTGACCCAACAATAAAAAACAGTGTTGAATAAAAACAGTTTTGACAAGAAGGCTAACCATAAAATCAAAACAATTAAAACAGTGATCTAATAGATTCATCAAAAAGGACATTTCCTCTGTTTTTTTGTTCAGCTAAAGTTCCTTCATGCATTAAAACGGATTCTTTTGAAAGATTTTCTGCTTTGGAATTAAATTCCCTGTAGGATGTGCAAATGAGACTTCTTCAAACTGTATTTTTACCTCCAAAGTTTTTGTAGTTATGGGATCTAGGGCCAGATTTGTCAATTGACTTGCCATTTTCCCAATCCATCAAAAGCTTTGAGTCCCCTAGCAGCTGTAACCTGCTTACACCTTTATCAACAACTACTTTCACCAATATCCACAAGGCATAGAATTTTGCTCTGTTGTTTGTTCCTTGACCTACCCCATATTTTAAAAGGAAAATTGATTATTATTTAAAAAAAGTACAGCACCTGCAGGCCACACCACACATACCTGGGGTACCTTGGCATGCACCGTCAAAGAAGCCCCAGGGTTGTGATCAATCAATATCTGGTTCCTTTAGGCTTCTAGCTTTTTCTTATTCGCAGGTTTCCAAGTTCCAACCTTCTTCATATGGTAGCCTTATTTGATGAGACACCACACCTGAAGTGAGCTCCTTCAGCAAAAAATCATCTTGTTTCCGGTTAACCGTACCCCCCACAAAACATAGCAAGGTAAAGGTTTGTCACTTTGTGATTATTCACAACTCGATTAGAACACCAGTCTTCACAACATTCTAACAAAGGGGGCTTGTCCCATGAGAAAGGGAGCTTTAAAAATGGCAGCATCTTTCCAAAGAAAGTTTGTAAAAGGGAAATGAACAAAACAATGATCCATAGATTCACTTGAATCCTTACACAGAAGGCACCAACTTGGCCCTATCTAATTCCTCTTTTGATCATTGTCTTTGTTGTCACACAAACTAGCAGCCCTTAGATTGCAAGGAGTAATAGGTTTCCAACCTGGTGGAACCTCAAGACACTACCCCTAAGTGTCACATGGGCAGGGTCCTCTCTCTTTAGGTTTTCCTAGGTCCACCTGAGTAGACCCAAACTAACCATGGGAGATGTTTCCAACCAAGTTTCTCCGGGTACTTGCCAGAAGCTACCAACTTTCTCACAGTACTTCACTTGATCGATTTGTAGGAAGATAGTGTGCCTAAGAGAATTAACAAAAGGTCTAAAAATATGGTACATTGTGGGTGAGCTAAGGTGTTGAGATTTCGTCAAACACTTAGCCAAACTCTGATTTAAGTCTCCAATAAAACTTCAACAGTTATGCATTTAAACCCAACACGTTCTACTGTATTTTATGAGCAGAACTTGCAGCAGAAATAAATGAACAGTAGACAAGAATTCAACCATACATTTGACACAAAGATATTTGGGCAATGCCCCTGGAAAAACCCCGAAGGGAAAACCAGTCCAGGAGAGATATTTATTAATGAGCTCACAGTAAAAAATTTCTGAGTTTACAGCAGTAATCTTTTAAGCAAAAATACACAGTACTTATCTAGGAAAATGTGCCAACAATCCACCTCGAGAACTGTGCCAAAGACCTTCAGATTCTCAGAATCTGAACCTGATTTCTGCCTTGAAATATGTGCCCCCTTTTCTCTTGTGCGGCCTGTTTTGGCAGCAATAACACCTTGATTTCTGTGCACAACTGCTGTACTTTTATGTACGAATTTCTTCCATCTAGCTGCCTTGAAAATCGTTCCAAACTTATGCTGGATGGCTGCCTCAATTTCAGTGCATAAAACTAGGTGTATGGCCCAGCAAATCCATAAAGTTCGGCCCTCCTTTAATGTTGTACAGTACTGTATTAATGACTGAACTTTTCTTTGGATGCGTGCCCCCTCTTCTCCTTGGGATTTGCACCAATCCTTCTTGCTGTTCCTTCTCTTTTCCTTTCAGCTCTTCTCTCAAGCTCTCTTGTAAAAAGTGTGCCTCTTCACTCTCACTTTCTCCTTTTATTATTTCTCTAATTACCCTTCAGCTACCTCTAGATCTCAATGGTCAAGACTAGATCTTGGCCTCACTAGATCTACAGTTGTGTCTTAATCTCTCATTGAGATGACTTGAATCACTTAAGTCACTCAAACTTATATAAAAAGTCGCTTTAGTCATTAAAATAATAAAAGTACACTTACCAACTTTATAAAATCACTTTATAAAGTAAAGTGCCTGGAGAGTGAAATTTGCTCAGTCACTTTTGCATGCTAGGCACTGCCAATGCAGAAGTACCTCCAAGCTACCAAAAACTAACACTCCCTCTTAGCGAGGTAGGTATTTCTGGAACCTCCATTTGGATTTGTCTCCAATCCCATCATCCCATTCACTGCTGCAGCTGTTCCCTTTGAACTAGAAGGCTTCCCTACCACCTGCACTAGGATCTGTGCTGAAGACCTGTCCCTGCAAAACATGCTTCGAGAAGTTTCCTCAAACTCTTGAGCATCTAATTGAGTCATCTCGTACCAGCTCAGCCTCTTGATAGTATTGGAAGAACCGACACAACCACCTGTCCCTGATACTGGCATGGACCTTGAATCCAAGATCCCCTTGGACCCAACCACAGGCTGTCCCAACAACTTGTACAATCTCCCCTGTTTGACACCAAACACTCATGCTGTGTCCAGGGTATCTCCCTCTGGATATTAAGTACTAGTCCACGCTATATCCCTCATCCTCCAAAGTTGAAATAAAGAGCAAGTTTACCTTTAGTTCCGAAACAAACAACACCTCCACCACCTCCAGAGATCCTCTTTACTCTAGCTGGAATCTCACACATCCAACCCCCCTTCATTGCATGTATGGTGTCAACCCCACTATCCACATAGAAGTTTGAGTCTATCTCTGAAAAAACACTAAGGAACATCGACCTCATTCCTGTCATATGGCGAGATGAACCACTGCGCACAATCCATGCTCCAATGTCCTCAAACCCTGCACTACCACTGCCTGAAAGACAAGAGACCAAAGAAAATTCCTTCTCAAACTTCTTCGCGAAGTCCTCAATCTCAGCAGATGCTACTGTCTCTGTCTCATCCTTGTCCTTCTTCTTTTTGTTTGGACATTGATTCGCATAATGGCCAGTCTTGTGACATGCAAAGCATTTCACTTTGCTCTTGTCCTTCTTCTGATCACCTTTCGAGCTCAACTCACCACCTGGGCCTTTCTTGGGCCTCTACTTGCTCTTCCCTGTAAGAGCAACATTCTCCTCATCATCCTCATGCTACTGGCCTGTGTGGCAGGAGCTAAGTCTCAGCTCCTCCTGTATGAAATCTGTTGATTTTTGGGCAACATCGAGAGCCATTCTCCAGGAGATTGGCATCAACTCGGGGTTGAGGACCTAGTCAGGGACTAGGATGTTGATGTTCTTGTTCTCCTCCTGAAGGAGGCTACATCAACATGAATAAACCTTTCTTATGAAGATTCAAGAAGACAAGTTGACCATTGAATAGTGTAGAGGATCCAGTGTAAAGTACTTAATGGGAAATCAAGCCAGATGTATTTAAAGGACCCTAAGACACATCTCGTGTAGAGCACATGTTCTAAGGGTTCCAAGGCACGTGTGGACCATGAAGACCAAGAGAAAGGCCAAGACATTGCCCAAAGATGACTTGCCTAAGAAGAGTGGGTTAATAGCCCAAGTGAAATGACAATAGCCCTAATAAAGTGTTAAAATCCCACAATGAAATTACAAGGACCCTAACAAAAGTAATTTAAGTATTTTTTAATTATTAAATTAAAATACTAAAGTGGTTAGTGGTTTCCTCGATTCATGGAATTTTCCCCTTGGATTACTCAATGGTGAAATATAAATAAGGAACCCTCTTAAGTGATCAAGGCACACAATAAAATCATCATTATCTCTATCCGAAAGAATGTGTGTGGGGTTCTGAGCTGATTCTTATCTCTTCTCTTCAACGTGGAGGCTGACTACAGGGTTTAAGAGGCTGACGTTAAGGCCCTAGAGGGCTTGGATCACCTACAACAGGACGAAAAAGCTGACATTAGGCTTGGAGGGTTTGGTTAAGGGTTGGACATGCCCTTAGAAGGGCTGTGGCCAAGTGAACAAACCTCAGTGAGGCCACAGATCAGGCAGCGTGGGTTTGTTTAAGCCCTAGCAGGGCTGGTGAAGGTTTGTACAAGCCCTAATAGGGTTGCCAAGGATCCGTTGAATCCCTAACAGGGTTTCGGTGAGATTGAATAGGCCCTAAAGGGAAGCCGTAGGAAGGAGTAGAGCCCTAAGAGCTGTTTGAGGGTTAGCCACAGGCTCTAGGAGGTGACCATAGGCCCTAAGGAGCTGTTACAAGCTTGAGAAGACAAATAGAAGGGTAGCAACAACCCTTATCAAGCTACAACAGGGATACACTGCCCTTATCAGCTGGGCCAAGGGTCTGCATCATCACTTCCAGGGCTGTAGTCAGCATTTAAGTGAGGCCGAGGGCTTGTGTCTTCATCTCGAGGGCTGACATCTCTTCCTTAAGGGCTCACGTCATTTTATAAGGGCTCTTTGTTTCAAATCTGTGGTTTTCCTAGCTAGGCCGAGACCCTAGCGCATCTCTATTAGTAGATTGTTCTCATATATCAACAGATCAGTACTCTGCTTTAGCAGATTCGTGATCTCCTTCTGAAGATTGGTGGTCTCCCTTGCTAGATTTAGACCTTAGTAGACCACAAAAGAAGTTTGGGGTAAATCCTGGGCTCTCGACAATGTGATTAAGGCCTGCTGAACTCTTAACTCTCTCTGTTCAAAGATAAGGCCTCTATAGGGCTAACGTTGGCATGATCTAAGCCCTAGAGGGCTTGCAACAGTTCGAGGTTATCAACAGTCAGAGGTTTATGATGACAGTCAGATCAGATTTTCAGTTATGATCTTTCTTAGAGGGTTTCTCCCTAGGACTTGTTACAGTCATGATGAAGAAAGAGTAGTAGCTCCTGATTCTGCACTCTCATACTTCAGATGAAAAGATAAGTACTTGGTCTCTTTGTTTGCTTACCCTCATCTGAGAAGGGTTTAATGTTCATGGTCACTTGATGTATACTTATTCTTCTATTACTGAATCTATCATAAGAAAGGTTGCTGGGTTTTTCCCTTAGGAGGAGAGAGGGTTTTCCCAAGATAAAATATGATGTCTACTGTGCATGTTTATTTATGTGATGTGATACATTTACTTTTACTGTCATGATAACTATTTAATGTTACACTGCTCATTAGTAATTAATGTGGTTGATACTTTCATGTGTAATTATGCTAAGAAAATTGAAAAACAATGCACACATAATTACCTGTGTATGAAAGTAGTTAAAAATTCAACAAAATCGTCCCAAAGTCTAGACCATGAAGGCATGTTCTCTCTGGCAACGATCGAATGGACAAAGTCCTTCCAAGGTTGTGAGAGCTCATTTAAGGCAGTTCTCACCAACTCTGCATCATCTACTGTCTCACCAACAACACCCAACTCATCACGTACCTGTTAAATCCAGGTAAGGTATGATGTGACATTATCAGTCTTGGTGATCTTAGTATCTCTCAACTTCTCCCTCAAAACCATTTTCTAGTTTTGATTATCACTTTGAAATAGCTTTATCAAAGTTGCCCACATGTCAAAGGCATTCTTTTTCCCGATCACATGAGGCATGATGTGGTCTTTCACTGCATCAAGAAGAATATGCTTTATCTTCACATTCTTCCTCTGATATTCTTCCAAGAGAATAGAATCAGTGGGAATCGTGACTACTTCCTTGGTTATATCCCATAGCCCAAGTTCCTCCAACAACAAAGTGACCCTCTCCTTCCATGGAATGAAATTCGATGCACCCACAAGCTTATCCTCATACCGCAAGCCAAGTGTCAAAGCCATACTCATAGACCAACCAACAACACGCCCAAATTTGCCAGGTGAAAGAAAAACTCAGCAATTCCCTTGCTACTCTCTGTGTCAAATACTAGTTATCACTATTCAAAATCAGAGCCCCAGCTTTGATACCATGTTGAGATTTCATCAAACACTTAGCCAAACTCTAATTTCAGACTACAATAAAACTTCAACAGTAATACATTTAAACCCAACACATTCTACTGTATTTTATGAGCAGGAGCACAAATGACTAAGAACTTGCAGCGAAAATAAATGAACAGTAGACAAGCATTCAACCATATATTTGACACAAAGATATTTTAGGCAATGCCCCTAGAAAAACCCCGAAGGGGAAACCAGTCCAAGAGAGATATTTATTAATGAGTTCACAGAAAAATATTTCTGAGTTTACAGCAGTAATCTTTTCAGCAAAAATACATAATACTTATCTAGGAAAATGTGCTAATAATCCCCCTTGAGAACTGTGCTAGAGACCTTCAGAATCTGAACCTAATTTCTGCCTCGAAATCTGTGCACATTTTTCTCCTATATGGCCTGTGCTGTACGGTCTGTTCTAGCAACAATACCACCACGATTTCTGTGCACAACTGTTGTACTTTTGTACGTATTTCTGCCAACTAGGTGCCTTGAAAATTTTGCCAAACTTCTGCTGGATCACTGCCTCGATTTCAGTGCATAAAACTAGCTGTACGACCCAGCAAATCCGTACTGTTCGGCCCTCCATTAATGCTATACAGTACTGTATTCATGGCTGAAGTTTTCTTGGGATGCATGCCCCCTCTTCTCCTTGGGTAATGTGCCAATACTTCTTGCTTTCCTTTTTGCTCTTCTCTCAAGCTCTCTTGGAAAAAGTGTGCCTCTTCACTCTCACTTTCTCCTTTTATTATTTCTCTAATGACCCTTAAGCTACCTCCAGATCTCAATGGTCAAAATTAGATCTTGGCCTTGTTGTCCGCCAAACTGCACACCAGCAGCAGAAACCTTTTAAAAGCTGTCTCCCTCACTGGAAAGTGGGGAGAGGTGTGGCCTTGGGGGCAAGCAATGAGCCAGGTGCTGTCACCTGAATCCCAGCTCCTCCGTTTAGGCAAAACTCCTAACGAAGCCAAGGGGGGTAGTCCCTATTAAAGAGTTGTCTAAGGCTCTTTGTGTTTATAGTGTTTTTGGTGTAGTGATGCAGATGGGTGTTGTTTAGTAGTTTTTTGAATGATGATTAGAACAGAATTAAACACGCAATCCACGTTGCAAAATTCACGAGATACAAATCGAAAAAATGACAATGTACTTTGACTTAGAAATTAAAGTAAAGCATCCACAAGATAGATATTAAGCAAATGACAAGGACATATGGTCCAGATTTCAAAGATGTATAAATATTAAAGACCAGTGCCAAAATGGAGTCAAATAAAACTTGTGATGCTAAAATAAAATAAGTCGAAAGTAAATGTTTGTGAGGACGTTTTGCAATTGTTCTTGGTAAATTTTATGTGTTTTAGATGTTCTTGATTATTAGGCTAAGACCAAAGGTATCAAAAGATGGTGGAACCTTACCCAAGGAAAGTACTGGCAACCCTAAGTGATCTGTCGGAAGCACCCAGATTCATAAAGGATAGGTGTCCAATGTTTGAACCGCCCTTGAGTCTGACAGTGGATTCCCGGCACCACCTCTCGAGGGGAAGAACAGTAGTTTGCCTTGGTTGAGGTTTTGGGAAATTTTTTTAATTAAGTTATCGATCATAAATTATCAAGTCTTCCACCTTTCTGAGTACTAGTCCAACCTTTTCAGGTTGGCAGAGCATACGGGTGTAGGACGAAACCAAGATAAATTAATTAAGGGGTGTGTGAGTGAAATTTTTTATTATTAAGAAACCTTGTTCAACTCTCCGACAGAGAGCGCTCTTGACTCGGTCTTATGACCACAGTTCAAGAGACTTGCTAGATTTAAAATGCCTAATGCAAGGATGATGCAAGAAACTAAGATGCCCTCCGACAGAGGGTGCTCTTGACTTGGATTATGGCCAAGTTCAAGAGACTTTGGTTTATTTTAAAGAAGCAGAAAGAAAGTAGTAGCAATATATTTAATCTTGAAACAGATTTAAACCATAGTATTGATCACAAGATATAAATTACCACTAACAATAATGTTTACAAGATAAATAAATCTAGTGTTCGACCACACAAATTCTAAACTACTAGGTGGGATTGATCTCCGAACAAGACCAACCACTAGAAGCCACCAATCCTGGAAACCTTCCAGCTAGCTGGATGTCCACAAGAAGTTGATGGGGGAGCGAGAAGCTACCACAAGATTATGTGGCCTTTGGGATACGATCCCAAAGTTAGCTATTCTCTGGTCAAGGATTGGAAGAGAAACAAGACAAAAATAATTGCAAGAAATGAAGCTAAACTACCCAAGAATCTCTTTCAAGTCAAAGACCCTACTCGGGAGAGCATGGGGGTAAGTAAATATGGAATATAAACAAGATGACTTACTTGAAGCAAAATTTAAACTAAGAGCATGAAAATGTAAATCTAAGCTAAATCCAACCACAAGACCCAACACCCTTCCCCAAATGGGGAAGAAGACCCGAAAGTGGAGGCCTCCTCCACTTAAAATTTTTTATTAAGCAATTACAAGTGCCTCAAGGGAAAATCCTTGAAAGGTCTTTAATGATTACCTAGAAACAACTTATAAAAATTTAAAGAATCGAAGCCCTTAATGGCTTTTACAAAGGATAGGAAGAAATATCTTGGAATATGTCTTATGATGCTTGAGTTCTTCTTCTCTCTTCGATTTGATCTTTTAATTTAAGAGATCTTTCTCTTCCCACAATTCTACCACAAGGATAAGCCAATAACTCATGCACCCATTAGCGTTAGAAATCTAATCAAACTTTGAACAACCAAGTCTAAGTTTGCAAAATAGGACTAAAACATGGAAAAGCATGAGATTTTGTCTTGAAATATTTAATATGGTGAAACGGACCAGCAAGCTAAAATGCCCCAAAATATGGTGGGAATGAACATGCAACCATAAAATTTTACACTATCCTATATGCCGACTTTCCTACTTTGAAATGGAACTACAAAACTTAAAGGAAAAAGGCTAAATGCAAGCCCTAAATGACCCTTTGATATGCCTAACTCAAACCTTCAATGCATAAATTTTGATTTTATGAAAGAGATCTAACCATAACCCTCCAAAGAAAACCACTAGCTAACAATTTGAGAACTTAAACAAGTGACTAACAACTAACTAAGCATAAAAATTACACTAACTACTTGCTAATACCAACACTTGTTTGTTTTTTGTTGTTTGTGAAGTGTTGTAGGGCAAGATGGACGAGAAGGGGTAGAGGAACAAACTAAAGGGAAGAGCTAAAAGGATGAAGAAGGAAGGATAGAATCAAGGGAAGAGAGGGACGAATGCAAGAGGGATAAATGGCTTAGTGGATGAAGTAGGACGATTAGGGACAAGGTAGGGCTAAAATGGGAGCAAAGAGATAGGATAGAAGAGGCAATAGAGAGCAAAACGAAAGCACAAGGAGAGAAGGGCGAATGGGGAAAAAGGAGGATAAAACAAGTGGAAGGAGTAGATCTAGGGCAACCAAAGATGAAATAGCAAGACAAGGGGAAAGGGCTCCAAGTGGAACACTTGGGATGGTAAAAACACCGCCTTGGAAATCCTCCGGTTAACCGATGATACGCCGACAACGAGTGTTGAAGAGAGCACAAGGAAACAAATCCCAAGTTATTCCCCAAGGTTGAAGGAACTTCAACCTTATGGATTTCTAATCTATGGCTTGAAGACAAGGCAATCTTGGATCAAGGCTAGAGGGGCTAGAAATGGCTTAGCAAGTCAAAACAAAAACTCAAGGAGCAAAGTAGAAGGCTAGAAGAGATGTAAGCCTATAGTAACAAGTAACCAAAATTGTATTTTAGAAGTTTGATGGAGAAGATCTAACTCTCTTTGTTTCTCAAATCAAAAAAGTTAAAGCTCCTTTGGTCTCGTTTGTGGAGTGAAGATATACCTGCAATAACCTTAAGCATGAATAATATAATTGAAACAAAACATTCAAGTGAAAAGATCTAGATACATGCTACTTGTGCTAGATTGTTAGCCATCATGAACATGTTCTACAACTTAAGAGCCTCAAATGAAATGTAAAACAATATCACCTCAATATCAAGTGAAGCAAGCACATCAAAAGCCTCCATGTTTTTGACCTCCAAAGTCTCAACTTTATTCCAATTAAAAGCGTTTACAATTTTATCAGAGCTTCGATGCACAAAAATCCATGAGATAATAACCCCTAATGGGCCTCTCTTTATACTAAAACCAATAAGCTAAACCCTAGGTCGAGTTTGGCAATGGCATGGAGGTCGAATTCCAATCAACAAAGGCTTGGAGCAATAGACAATAGACAAGGTCGAGTTCATGGTAGGTGGAAATGGCATGAGGTGGCAAACTCGACTTTGGGGTAGGTTGGGAGTGAAGGCACTAACCAATGAACAAAAGACAACAAGGAAGGGCGAGCTAGGGTAGCAAAGGCGTGAGCTTATGTGGAGGGCGAGCTAGGGAATGGTAGGCACTAACTCGAGTTTAGATGAGAGCCAAGCCCACTTGTTATTTCATTTAACCAATCCCTAAACTCCAACAAGGATCTAACATGAGCTCAAAGGAGATTGACGTGAGGATCTAGCAGATTGACGTGAGGATTTAGGGAAATGCGTGAGGATTGTGAGGATAGCACGTGGTGGATGGTAGGTGTGGGCTCGAATTACACAAGGAGCCAAGCTTAATGTGATTGCAAATCAACCAATCCACGAACTCCAACAAGGAAACATGAGTCAATAGAGATATCATGAGGGTTTGAGGGAGATACGACTTAGCTTAGTGGAGACACACGTAGATTGGTAGGTACAAACTCGAAATTTCACAAGGAGCCAAGCCTTGGTAGGTGTGGTGACTCATGAGGGCGCCCACCCTATCATAAATGCATGCTAATCAACCAATAACCAAATGCCATGTCACTAAATCGATTTTCCAATGAAGGAGGGCGAATTTGCTTAAGAGGATAACACTCTAGTGACTGGATAGTTGACTGGATGGGCTTGGAGTTGATTGGAATCCTCCTAAATGCTCATTGCCATGTCATTTAGCCCTTTATTTTAATCAAATTGATTAATTTTGGAGAGAATTGGATTATCTCAAAAATAATCAATTTTATTATTTTAATTAATAATTTCTTTGTAAATGACTTTTCAGAGAAAATATTAATTACGGGGTTGAATTGACATCCGAAAGTTGGGTTTAGCTGCTCCATGGGTCATGTGTGATTTTTGGCTTATGAAACGAGCCATCAAACACTAAGTTCGGACCCCGGGTCATTTTTCGAAATTTTTTCTGAGGGTTTTATGGACCTAGGACATGACCGACACCTATTCTAACAGTGTCTAGTAGGCTTATATACATTAGTTGGCCTCTAATAACCCCCCATGGCCAAATTTTCAAAATCGAGCATTCCAGCTTTGGAGGAGCGGGAGAAAACCTCATCGATTATACCTCGCCTTAAGCAAAGCATAATTGACAAGGGAAAAAACTCCTTGGAATACCTTAGTTGCCTAATCCAGTCATGAGAAACCGAGGCACTCAGATCCTACTAGCACACTTTTATTACAAACCCCCAAGGGGCCATGGTCATGTCGACTCAAAAAACAAAACAAGCTAACCACAACTGGCTAGCTACAAAATGCTGGATCATCTGATACACTGGAATCAAACATTCATCATGTTTGTCAAATGGCGGCTCTCCAGAAAATCCAACTATGGTACAAAAAGTTGGTAACAGGCCTCACTATATCTATGGATGTGACTTAATCTCTCATTGAGATGACTTAAATCACTTAAGCCACTCAAATTTTATAAAATGTCACTTTAGTCATTAAAATAATAAAAGTACACTTACCAACTTTATAAAGTAAAGTGCTTGGAGAGTAAAATTTGCTCGGTCATTTCTGCATGCTAGGCACCGCTAGTGCAGAAGTACCTCCGAGCTACCAAAAACTGGCATAAGAGGTTCTAAAAGTGAGAAATGTAAATGCCCCCTAGGTGAAAGATGGTCAGAGTAACTCTTGTGATACACCAAAATCTCCTCATATTGAGTTATGTGTTCTCTATTTGCCCTGATTCCTGAAGCACTTGGGCCAATTGATTGGAAGAAGAGTTGTTGTTGCTCCTTTTGCCTCTTGTTGTCACCCCGATGCACCTTGCACATTAGCAATGTGCATTTGACCCTTGGTGATAGAGCGCGTCAGTGACACTTGCTGCCTTTGCACAAGACGCATCACCCTCTAAAGACGCAAGTTGCCTGTGTACAAAGTGCGGCGCTGTTGGTTTAAAAGGAAAAAGAAGCTTCAAGCGGTTTCTAGAACCCTTGGTCACGTGGAAGCTTATCTCCATGAAATTTCCGCACCCTTGCGGCGGATTTTGTAAGGATATGTCAATGAGAGTCTAGTTTTGTGTAACTTAGTCATCTAGGACTTTATCATTAGGGAAGTCCTTTCATTGAGTGTTTTTTTACTTGGATAATTAAAATTTCTCTTTAGAGGTTTTAATTATTTGAGTTTTTCACTCAAAAATACCTCCAAAGTGGTGAAAGGTGTTCTAGTAATTGAGTCCATGGGGTGATTGGGGCCTAGGAATGTTCTATATTACCATGCTAGACATTATCCAGAGTCTTGCGGAATTTCATTAAGTTTTACATAGAATTTTTTAATTTTTGGTCATTAAAAATTGTCACTCAGGACAATTTGTTGTAATGTAAAAGAGGGTTACTTGGTCCTTTTTGATGTTGTATAGGGGTATGGGTACTGTTATCACACAACTTGTAGTTGCCCCTAGAGGTATCCCATCCGGGACGGTAGAGGAGACAGGCAACTAAAGAAATGACCCAAGAGATGCCACGGTTCCCAATGCAATGTGGGAGTCACGTCAACCGAGGCACTCTTCACTTTAGGTCAAGGTGTAACTAGACCAAGGGGGAGACCCTATACCCCAATCACAGTTGATTGGACACAAACAAAGGTTTCTAAGGGTAGGTAAAGGATGAGTTACGGAAACCAATGCAAGGCTAAGTGGACCTAAGAGTTCAGGAATGGTTGATGGTGGTGTAATGGATAGTTAGTGTTTCAACCTATGTATGGTTTAGGCCACATGATGGGGTATGATAACTAGGTGTAGTACCATGTGTTTACACAAGTGGGTCCAATGTTCTTGGGAAGTGTGAAATGGTTCTAGGTGGGCCCACAAGGTGAAGTTATGTGTGAGGTTGGTACTATAGGTTAGATCTAGGCTAGATCTATAAGTTGGAGTTGGTTCTAGGATTACCCATGTACTAGATCTAGGGTTTGACACTAATCCCAAGGAGTGCGCCTTGCTTGGAGAAGGACTAGTGCCTTGTTGGATGGGCTAATGGAGTCAAGAAGGATGTCAAAGTGTAGATCGGGACACCTAGAAGCCAAGTCAAGAGGATTGGATGAGATCCAATGGTTGGATCTTACTAGATCTAGGTTTTTAAAAGATGACCAAAAGTGGACCACAATCCCTTAAAACAAGGAATGCAATCCCCAAGGCGGATCTTGACAAAAGGGCAGTATAGACCTAGGTTTCAAGGCATGGGCATTCCAAATCCCCGAAAATCTCCAACACCCACTTCCTAGAAGTGGACCAACTCAAAACTTCAAGGGGGTGCGACTTGCTCAAGGAAGGGCAAAAGATGGGTTTGGTGGATCAAATCAAGTCCAATGACCACCAAACTGTAGATCCAAGTGGCTAGTACCCCGATCTATGTATCTTCAAAGTTTCAAGTGAATCCAATGGCTAGATCTTAGTAGATCTAAGTTTTAAGGTACCAAGAAGATCAAAAGGGGGTTTCAACCCCTTAAAACATGGAGAGATGTCCACAAGGTAGTTTTCACCAAAGTAAGGATATGGGTTTAGGTTATCAAGTGTCTAGAATCCAAATCAAGTGGGATCTCACCTACCCATGTGCTAGATCTAACCCAACAAGCTTCTCTTAGGAAAATCGATTTTGGCTCAAGAAGGCTTTTTTTATTGAAAAGTGTGTCAATTTTTAGCCAATCACCACCAAACTATAGATCCAACTAGGGGTGGATCCCATAGAGGTGGGTTTTTGATATCTTTTCAATTGCAAGGCTAGATCTAAGTAGATCTGAAAAATACCAAAAACAAGGGTTTTAATTTGATTAGGGTTTTTATGATCTAGAAATTATGGAAGATTCAAGGAAGAGAAGATCATACCTCTTGGAGCATACCTGGATGAAGAGATGAATGCTAGTTGAGACGAGGATTACTTTGCCAAAGATCAAATGGAGAATTGTTGAAGCCCTCTTGCCAAATCGATTTTTCCAAGCCACATGTGATTCCTTCTAACCTGTCAAGCCAAGGAGCAAAGCATCAATCAGTTTAACAAATTGAAGGTAGATACAAGCAAGAGAGAGAAAAACATAAAATAGTTGACACAAAGGCAAAACTACTCCCTGTCAAACCCAAAACGACTTCTTCCAAGCTTGAAGGGCAAGCCTCCCCACCAATTCGCACTTGTCAAAGTCGCCCTCTCAACCTGCAAATAAAGTATGGCAAATATGCAAGATAGCTACAATAGATCCTCCAGTGCAATGGACAATAGCATTTACAATCGAAACAACCAACATTCACTCCAATCCAAGCATGTACTCCAAAAGATAGAAATTTTATTCCAAAAGCCAAGAGCCAAAAATCTCTAGATGAATTTTACAATGAGGGGGTCTCCTCCTTATATAGGATAATAAAGACCAAAACCCTAGATCTCAAAACCACTTTTTGAAATGAGTGGTTGAGATTAAAAGATCTCACAACATAATCAATGGCTAATAATAAATCATAACCATATATCACATGGATCACCCACATAATGATAGCGCCCCCACTAAAAAGGTACAATGAGGGGTGACGTCATCCACAAGAGAAACTATAAGCATCAAAATCCACCTCATGGTGACTAGGACATAACAATATAAGCTCATGGTGGGGCTAGGGGGTTTTAATCCTTGCTAGCTCATCCCCAAGGCACAATAAAAATAATAAAATATGTCCAATATAATAAAAATGACCAAAACTGTCCTCAGAATCCATGACAGTCAAGCAGTAAATGTCCTCCTGTGATCAATCTGGGCATACCCACATGGTGAAAACTGACTGGAAGGTAGTGATGCCACCCTGGAAGACCTCTGTGAAAACCAAATGCCAAAACCTTGCCTCAATTGCCCAAATCGATTTCCTCAGTGACCACCTTTTCCCATTTTTTAACTGCCTCGGGAACTGTGAAAGTGCCAAAACTGCCTCCTAGGGTGCTAGCGCTGTCAATCTGAGCCCACCAGGCTCTCCGGAAGGGGGGATAAATGGTAATAACAAGTGGCTGGACCACCCCTTCCCTCATCAGCGCCCTAGGTGAACTGGCCTCTCGGGGCCCCTGCTGCTCAGGCTGGGAAATCAGCCCCCAATCTGGTCAACAAGTGTAAAACTGCATCAATCACTGTCAGAAGTGCCCGGAACTGAAAGATAAGTGTCTCAATGGATCCAGAAGACCCAAATCCACTAGGAATGAGTACTCATACATCATGGGTTGCCCTAATGGGCCAGCTGTAGGGTCCACCATATATGGACAATGTATAATCTGCTGATCTGAAATAATAATAAACCTGCTGAACTGGATCAAACATCATCTGCATCATATGTCCATCATATGATATCATCATCAAACATGTGGGACCATAAATCATCATCAAAAATCATCCATACATGGCCCACATCATCACGGATCCCAAGAATATATAATCAAGGATAAATCACATCAGTAGACTAAGACAATGTTTCTCTAATCATTCCCACAGCTAAGCTCAAAGTATAAATTCCATTCAGTGGCATTGATCCAGTTAACATATTCCGTGATTATATAAAATTACTTGCACAATAGTTCAAATGACAAACTCACCCATTGGACATGGTCAAACTGCTAGTGAAGGATGAAGGCTAGGAGCGAGGTTGGGCCAAGGGTTTGACTTGTCTAACTTAACTCAAAAATACTTTGGACTGGGAGAATGGGGAAGCTACAAACTCTGTGCTGGACAAAAGAACACGGGGGATGGCTGTGCCTCACAAATGGATAAGTTGTTTAGAGAGTGTTTATTCAACTTAGGCATCATGTCTACATCAAGTTGATCCAGGTTCATTAGGATCATTCAATTTCATTTCCATGGCCTTTTTGGCCTACATAACCCTTCGGATTTCAGATGTGCTGAGAAGCACAACTAGTTGCAGCTTGCATCCAGGGCATGTTTTTCACATATTTATAAGGTCAGCAATTGTTTAGATATAACTTTTAAGAACCATTGCTTTTTTGGACCTTTCTTATACTCTTCGAGGAGTATTTTTAGCTTTTCACTGCTCTTGCCCCTTTTTTTTGTTTCCATGGGCGAATTTTTTAGTTTCCATAGGTAGAACATGAGCTTTCAGTTTTAGCCAACAACATCTCAAGTGACTAGGGGGAGTTCGAGCCAATGCCAAACATCGGGACAACCGACCAGAATGATTTAGGCCTACAATCCAACTCACCAAACGCAAGTTCTGTCGCCAACTCAGAGCCGAGACACTGAACAAATAGGGATGCGGTCCAGACACAGAGGTAGAAAAAATGGGGAAGTCCTCGGTATCAGAAAGTCAAATGAGACAAGTCAGGGTTTAAAGTCAAACAGGAAGGTCATGTATGGATGGAGCCAAGTGAATATGGAGCCTACACTAGCAGAGAACCAGTGTCGGGAAAGACCATGTCTATGTAAGGTGAAATACCAGTAAGTTTTGTTAAATGACCTAAAAGTGCAAGCAATTGTCCATTTTATGATTTATAGTTCATTTTAAATAGTTTGCCACATCAGGAATAATATACCAAGCACATGCCATGATCATGACTAAATCAACAAGATAATAATCCACAGTCAGTGAGAACATATCCATAACATCATCATAATAATCATCATCATGCATCATATGAAACACTGCTGAAATACATCTCTAGGCACTGAACTGAAACTGTAATGGGATAAGTGGTCACATCAGTCATCAAATCTGAACTCTCAAGGCTCAGCCTTGGCACAAGGTCATAAAATCTGAATAATGTACTGCTCTGATCATGAGTGATCCAAAATATATAGCCATGCTCTGGAATAAAGGAAGCTCTGGAATGTGCAGATATCTGCTGTACAAGAATAGTAGCCCTGCTACTATGGTGTGATAACAGGTACTCAAGACAAATGACATGAGACCCCCTACACCCTTGGGCCAAGTTTGAAGTCATTCAGACAAGTATTACTATGGTTTTGGTCATTTTTGCCCAAGTCAGTCATGGAAATCAGGAAATTGGGCATTTAATTAGAGAGCCAAATTTTGTAAAAGTGACTATAGTCATTTGGGGTGGCCAAGTAAGGTTCTAAAGCCTATGTTATGTACCCAACATGAAAACTAAAGCATAAAAGGCCCCCCCATGAGTGTATTTCATGAGTTATGAGTTGCCCACTCTATGGGGTGTGCCATCCTCTCTTTGATTGGTTGGGTGAGTAAAAGTCAATGGGAAGGGCCCCACTATGGTGGTTTCCTCCCCATTTGACATAGCAATAAGGTTGGGAGCATTAAAATGGGGTCTTATCTCCCCATATTTGAGATCTCAAACTTTGGTTTTTCCCTCTTTGAGCAAATTCGCCCCTCTTGAGTTCTCCTTTCTCCCTTGTGACACTTGTCTAGCATGCAAAGAGCCTCTCTCTTTCATTTTTCCTATTTAAGGAGGGCATTCCTCCTCATTTGGGTTACAATCTCTCATGCTCTTGCTATTTTTCCATTTCTTTCATTCTCTTTCTCTCTTCTTGCCCCATTGTTGGGCCATTGTAATTTTCAGCCATTTGGCTTGGTAATACAAATTCTTTGGAGGAGATTTGGTGTTGTGGATGCTCTTGGTGGTGCTTTGCGTTAGATCTTCATGCTATTCAACCATTGGGAGGCCAAACAAACAAACTATTTTGCTTTGGTGAGATTTCTAGTAATTTTGCTAGTTATTTTATGAGTTTTCCTACTTAGCTAGTTAAGATCTTCATATTCTTGTTGGTTGAAGTTTATGATCTCTTAGCTCCTCTATAGGTACTCACCTTTCATTTCAGTTGTGTAGCAATATCTTACAAGTTGCAGGTCACCAAGCTTTGATGGTGGAATTCTTTGGATAGATACCCCACTCCTCAAAGCATTGGATGGGCAAAAGAGCACTATCTTCTCCTTTCCTTCCCATTTAAATTTTCTGCATTATATTCTACATCTTTTGCATATATAAATCTGATTTGAATCATTGTTTACAAGCTGTTATCGCATCAAAATTTTACTCATAAAATTCCTGTAAATTTTGTATATTTTGTATGTTAAACTAACATTGTTCCAAAGTGATTTGGGGCATTTTTCTGTGATTTTTTGCTTGCTGGTTTTTAGCAGGTCTGCACACTTTCAAGAAGAATATGCTACCCAAAATCAGCCATCTCCAAGCATAGAAGGCCTCCACAAGTCACTACTTCAAGCCCTTCACAAAAAACGGTCAAAATCACTATTTTCTCTCTATCTTCCTAATAATAATAAGTGCTGGAATTTACATCATTGTAACAAGTCCAAGAGAGTCTCTTGGGCTTGAGTTTATTGTGTTTATTTTCAAACATTTAAGTCTTAGTTAGTTTACTCTTAGTTGCATGCCAAAGGAAGAGGCTTTGCCCCATCCTTGCATGGTTTTGTTAGTTTGTTTCAAGTTAGTTATTTGCTTTAAGTTCTTTATTTGCCCGCACCTCACAAGTGAGAGCCTCTTCCACTCCTTGTGATATCGTGCTTGGCTTGCAATTTCTATTTCAGTAATCTGTTTTAAGTTTTTATTTGCCCGCACCTCACAAGTGAAGTGGCTCTGTCACTCCTGTGATATCGCGCTTGGCTTCATCTTGTTTAAGTAATTTTATTTCAAGCATTTCCATTTTTCTCGCACCTCGCAAGTGAGTTGGCTCTGCCACTCCTGTGATATCGCGCTTGGCTTGTATTATTTTAGTTTAGCCTTGCTTAGAAATAAA
This sequence comes from Larix kaempferi, assembly GCA_027924585.1. Taxonomy (NCBI): domain Eukaryota; kingdom Viridiplantae; phylum Streptophyta; class Pinopsida; order Pinales; family Pinaceae; genus Larix; species Larix kaempferi. The sequence goes on from BSBM01000835.1 coordinate 6,770,519, forward strand.
TTTAACTCAAGCCCCATTTTTGCCCCGCATCCTCTCCCCTCACCGGTTAAACCGAACTTGGGTGACGAGAAAGGGCAAAGAATTGTGTTTGGCTAGTTTAATAGGCACCCAGTTACGCATCTTCATTAGAACAGAGAAAAGAAGGCTTGACCTGTGGAGCTAGTGGGGTAGAGACCGTGGGGGGTCTCGTGGCACTTTGTGTCCTCCAGTTGAGCACCCAACATGTTTTGAGTTTGACCCGTGGAGCTAGTTGGGAACTTTGTGTTCTCAGGTTGAGCACCCGGCATTCTCTCTCTAATCGAAGGAGATAGTCTCTTTGGGGTAGACATCTAGATTAGTTTTATTTCTTTGCAACAAACACATTAATCCCCTAAGTAAAAGAGAGACATTAAAATTTGCTAAAATTTACAGGACCACTTGCACAACAGTGTTACAATCTCATTTCTCTACTTTGCAAGCACTTTACATTATTAACTTGTTCACAATATTTGCTTCAAGCACTTTGTTTTTCAACTAAATATTGTTACATGTATCTTGATTCATTCAGCTGTTCATGATTCTATAATGCTTTATGTGATTTCTTGATAATCTATTCGCAAGCATTTTAGTTTAATTGGTTCATTTTACTGGAAGTCATCATATTCTTGTTATACTTGTTAAAGTGAATGAGTTGATACTTTGGGAAAATTATTTGAAGTTGATTATTGTGAATCCATAGCCCAAGTAGAGATGACACTGGTCATTTTGATTATCTGATTATTTCTCTCTTACATACCTTATTGGCTGATTGATTAAAGGTTTGCTTGCCATTGAAATATTTTGCATTTTGCACGTTGACTGTCATATTAGTCTTTGGTAATTTACAACTCCCTAAAACAAACTACAAAAAGAACTTAGTAAGTAGGGACCACCCCCCTTGGCCTTTAGGAGTTGTGGTCTAAACGGAGGAGTTTAGGACCGATGGGACAATGGGTTCTTAACTCATAGTTGCCCTCAGGAACACACATAGTGGTTGGGAGACTTACCCGTGTGCAAATGTGTTTTAGGCGGTAACACCTCCTCTCCATGGTTAAAGAGGAGAAGGATAGAGTACTAAAACGCTGGTGAAATTTTGCTGGAACTTATTCTCTTTCATCCATTAGGAGGCAAAAGCTTGGATCTTTGAGGCTAGGATCATTTGGAAGGAGTTACGACGTCAAAGCTTAGTTGTAATCTCTCCCTATGTATTTCTTATATTTACATTAATGTAGATTCTTTCCATAAAAATCTTCTTGTTGTCAGATCTTTAGAATTGACTTCTTTGACTGCTAGTTTAAATTGATCTATATTTGCATATTATTAGTACTTGCTTGTTTCCACTTGTTGTATAATGTTTTGCAGTTGAAGATCTGAAGATCAGGAGCTACACCAAGCAAGGAGATAACATTACGATCATAAGGTGAGTTATCTTCCTCTACCTTCTGTAATTTGATTAGTCTAGGAAAGTTATTTGTGTTGTGTACTTCTTTTGCTCTAGATACGAACCATTCGGACTAGGGAGATCGGTTAGTGTCTGCACTAGAGGATTGTCCGCAAACAAATTTGGCGACCGTATTGGGGAACGTAGTCCATAGTCTTTGTTTTGTTTGTAATTTCTGTTTTCTTGATTTTCTTCCAATAGCTTCTAAATTGCCTCCTTTTTATTGGATCTGTTTCTCAGAGAGTCACTGGGTGATCCAGTTTCTGATTGGGACATTGAGCTTAGCCATTTACCTTTTTGTTCTTGGGATTTTTTTTATTTTTTCATAGTTGGATTTCTCCCAACGCACCTGAGCAGTTCTGTGCCTGTGTCATTGTAATTCTGACGCCTCTTTCCTTCGAGCAGACTGCATCCTTGACGCGCTTTGTCTGTGTTCATCACGCGTCATTGACACACTTCCCGTGTTTGCAAACCGCGTCGTTGGGATTCCAGCGCCCTGGTATATACTTGCAGAGTGCGTCACCCTGTAAAGCTTAGTGCTTAGGGTCAAAAAATCCCACATAATTGGTTTTGCTTGGTTTGTTAAGGTCTGTGTCTTGTTCATTGCAGCCACAGTATCCCCCCAGACTCAATGTGCTTTGTCCTTGGCTTGTGTTGGAATTTAGAGTTTGATTTGAGTCGTAGTTAGTTAAGCGACTGCTTTTCTAGTCGTGGGCAATTTCAATCCCTCGTGAGTGGAACTAGTCTTGTGACTCTTCAGTATCTCTGATTTGTTCACTCTGATTTCTAAGCTCTCGAAAAGTTAAGTTGTTTTGATTTTTGCGAAATTTAGTGTGGATTTTTGTGTTGTATTGCAATTTTGGGTGATTAATTTCTTGAGAACTTCTACTTGCTTACAGATTGCAGTAGTAAATAGTCTCTAGTATTTTGAATCAAGATTAAAGAAGTGGCATCATTCTCAGATTTTTGAGTACATTAGTTCGGAAAATCAAAAAATTCTTTACTATCCTCATTCCAAGTAGATTACTTTAGATTGTTGAGAAGAGTGTTTCATGCTTTGGATAGTCGTTTAAGGAACTTTGAAAAAGCTCAAAAATTATCAATACTTATGATTCTCTTGGTTTTGAAAAGTTTATTTTCATCTCCTTGGAAATATTAAGTGAATTTAGGCCTTCTCGAAGTATCGAAAAAGCTAGTAAATGCTCTCGTATGTTTGATTTCCCCTTTAACTTTTTTTTTCCTTGTTTTCGAATTAGAGTTATTGCAATCAAAATAGAAGTTCATCTTTTCATTCTGCTCTTAGATTTCGCTTAAGTTGAAAAGAAAAAATAATTTATTTTTTTGATTTGGTGTGTTGTTTTCATTTTGTTGTATTAAATGAAAGAGTGTTTGTAGTCTTTTGGTTTGATTGGAGAAAAAGTAAAAAGAGGTACTTTGTTCATTTGCTTTCGGAAAAGAAAATATTTCTCATGACTTTAGTTAGTTTTCATCGAAAAAGCGAAAGACTTGCACTTCATTTAGCTTGGTTGTGCATTTTGTTTACTTTACAAGTCTACACTTCATGCATTCACCTAACGGTATAAGATAAAATCAAGCGGTAGCCTAGGTTAAAATTTTGTAGAAACTCGTGTGATAGGGTAGAGACGTGTTCCTGCGTCTTAAAATGTAGCAGCTGTCGTTATCTGCCTGCACTGTATCCCGGAGACTTGTAGTTCTTCCACGTACTAGTCGGTATATCGAACGTCCTTTCACGTACCCTCGGGTATATAGAAAGGTACTTCACGTACTCGACAGTATATAGGAAGGCTCATGTCGTACGGTTGTGCATTAGACAACACTGCCACATATTTGAGCTCCCACGTACTTTGAGAATATCCAGAGACCCCACTAGGATTCCTGAAACCATCTGAGTTAACCATTGGCCGTCTTGGCGTGGCAATACACCGAGAACAACACTCGGGGAGCTATTACGCACGTACTGCCAGGTAGTCGGGTAATACAGTCAGGGGTACGGTCCCAATCCTCCCTGGTTAGTGCTTTGAAAAATTGGGCCGAGTATTACTGTTGGACCCTGCAGTATATTGCTAGTCGTGACGCCTTGATACTCCCGTGAGGTTCCAGACTTTGAATCCCAGGACCCCCCACCTATCACATAAGTGTGCTTGTGGCTTTAGCTTGAGTAGGACTTGAAGTGTGTTTTTCTTTTGAAGACTTTTTAGGAGAACCCTTTCATCAGCCGCCCTGGCTGAACCACCCTTAAGAAGATCCTGCAGAATACTAAATTTTCCACCTGAATATCCCCTTAGCCAGGAGGAGAACTCAGGAGCAAGCATGGATCAACCCACAGTATCTGGATCACGCGAAGAAGGAATTCCCACCCTTGAATCAACCGTAAACTATTCTCCTCCTGTAAATCCTCCCATCAATGATCCTACAGGACCTTTGTTGGTGGAACAACCTCCTCCGTATGACGCATCTTTCCATCATCCGCTTGAAGGTCACCTTGGAGCTGTCAATTGGATCTTCACTCGATCCCCAGACAACCTGATAGCGACTGTGTTTGGTTCAACTGCACCATTTTGGGGGACCTCCTTAGGTCATGGTATTTCTAATTTTGTTTCACTTCCAATGGTGGAAACTCCACCACGCCTATTCCCTACCCGATGGATCCCAAATGAGGAAATCCTCGCACCAATTTACGAAACTATCGAACGTTTATGCACATTCGGAGAGAGGGTAAGGCGCCAGAGTTTTCCTCCGTGACCCACCCCAGAGGTACCCATTCCCGAACATCATTCCCCTATACATTCTTTTGTTCTCCCTTCACTAGGAATATTTGCACCCATTATGACCACTTATGAACCGGGCCAACCTTCTTTTTCGTCTAGTACATCTCAAAATCAGTTGGTTGATTCTGTTGGGTATTGTTATCACTTAAACTGTAGTTACCCCTATGGATGGATCCAGTCATGGATGGCAATAGGGAAGGGCAACTCAAAAGGTGCAACCACGATCACCTCGACCTCCAATATATGGTTGTCACGCCAGTCGAGGCAACCTTCACTTTATGTTATCTAGCCCAGACAACAAAGGGGGAGACCCAATCTACTCCCGACAGGAGAGATCAAAACCAAGACACCAAATCAGGGTATTTCAAGTGAAGTTAGGTGTATGGTTTATCCTAGACCTAAAGATGAAGTCACAAGCCAAGTAGGGGGTTCAATAGGTATAGCTTTGGTTCATAGTTGATGTGAGAGTGACTTATAATGTTTGAAGTGAGATCTAGGATGAGTGTACTAGTTCAATGTTGGAAGATCCACTGCCTTGGGAACTGTGTCCAATGCAGGGTAGTTAAGGGTTGTATTGGGGCTAACTAGTACAAGTGACAAGCTTGACCATGATACATGACAGCTTCAAGGGTTTAGTTCACCATGCATAAGTCAAACCACAAGTCAATCCAACAATCTAGGAAAGTTGAATTAACTTGGAGAAAAACCAGTGCCTTGGGAATTGGGAAGTGGAGTCAAAGTATGGTTGACTTGTGGTTTAGGACTCCTAGTACTTGGGACAAGTGGGCAATAGAAGTCTTGATGGATGAATGTGTCTAGATCTAGGTTTGACCAAAGTGGACCACAATCCCTTAAAACAAGGAATGCAATCCCCAAGGCAAGATTTGACAAAGTGATAGTCTAGACCTAGGTTTTGAATTATTCCGATTTCAAATCTCCAAAAATCTCAAGTACCCAGTTCCTAGAAGTGAGTCAACTCACTTCTCCAAGGTGGTGCGACTTTGCCCAAGGAGGCCTAAAAGTGGGGTTAGGTGGGTCAAAACAAGTCGGATGGCATCCAAACTTTAGATCCGGGTAGATCGGTCAGGTAGAAGTATGGATCTATAATTTCGTGGCAATCCACCGGTTAGATCTTACTAGATCTGAGTTTAAGTGTTCCAAGTGGTCCAAAATGGGGATTAAATCCCTTAAAATGTGGAATGGGGCCCACAAGGTGAATTTCAAGAAAGGGACAACCTGGGTGTATGTTATTTGATGTGTAGATGTCAAATCAAGTGGAATCTCAAACACCCACCACCTAGATCTAGGTCAACTTACTCAATCAGTGAAGTGCGCCTTGCTTGGGAGAGGCTAAGTTGGCCTGGGAAGGGGATCAAATGGAAGCCAATCCTCACCAAACTATAGATCCGGGATGCCTTGGATGCTATAGAGGTAGGTTTTGGGTATTATGCCCAACAACCCACTAGATTTAAGTAGATCTGAGAAAATGTAAAATGAGGGTTTTAAGATATTTAGGGTTTCAACAATTTATGAGCTATGTCAATGGATTGGATAAAGGAAAGAGAAACAAACCTGTGGATCTTACCTGGGTAACCTTGTAGATGCCTTGATGATGATGATCTATGCAAACCCGATCAATTTGAGAAGCTTTGAGGTAGTTTCTATGCAAGTCGATTTGGTCCAAGAAGCCAATGCGCCCTCTCTCCTGCACAACAAACGTCAACAATATCAGATTTGATGCATCAAGAGATAAGACTAATGCCACAAAAGAAGTAACAGAAAGATAGCATAGATCACAATGATGCTAATGATAACCCCCTGATACAAGCGAATGCCAAGAAAGTCGATTTGAAGAAGCCTTGCAAAATCGCCCTTGTTGAAGTCGCCCTCCTGTAGACAAACAATGATTTCCAAAAAAATAGATCTTGCCACAATTTCCAAATGCTAGGTTGCAATAGACTTTCCAATCACCATCTAAGAACACCAGATGCAAAGGAGACCACAAGAATTTCCACAAGAATATTTTTCTATACCAATAATCCAAGAGCCAAAGACCCTTTACAATGAGAGGCTCTCTCCTTTAAATAGGAAGGAGAGGCACCAAAACCCTAACCACTTTTTGAATGAGTGGCTAAGATTAGAAGATACAAGTGTCTAATCAATGGTTGAGATGAGCTCAACAATATAATACATGGATCACACATAAAATATAATATAAGTGGACAAAATCGCCCTAGAGGAGGGGAATCCCACCAAATCATGATGATGAAATATCATAAGAGGCTTATGGTGGGTCCAAGGGGTAATTTTATCCCTCCTTGGTCAATCCCCGTAGCACAATAACCGATAAATAATCATGAATGTACCAAATCGTGCCTCCATAGTGAAGTCGTGGTCCTCAAAAGACCTCAAAAAATCCACAGAAAGTGCCATAAATGATGGATGCGGGCCCCGATGAAGCTGAAACTGCTGGAGAAGGTGTGGAAGGTCCCGATCTATCATCACTGATCATCCCATGCCATAACTTTGCCTCAGTAGCCCAAATCGATTTCCTCAATAGCCATTTCTACCAATCCTGAAATGCCTCGGGAAGCGTGAAACTGCCCCAAACAGCCTCCTGGAGTGCTGGCGCTGTCAAGGTGAGGGCACCAATGTGTCCGGAAGGGGGGTAATATGGTAAAAACAAGTGGCTGGACCACCACCTCCATCATCAGCGCCCTAGGTCAACCGGATAAAAGTCATCTCTGCTCCGACAGGGCCTCCAACAGACCAAAACTGCACTGGGACAGCCTACTGAGGCTCAATCATCACTGTAAGTGCCCGGAACTGAAAACAAACTGTCCCATTGGACTCAGAAGGTCCAAATCTATCCAAGATATGTATTCATACACCATATGAGTCTCTGCATGATCAAAATAAATATCCAATATACCGGAACAGGGCCAATAATAATGCGCTGTACATATACAAACACTGCTGTAACCCCAGAATCATCATCATAACCCTGTAGCTGCTGCATAGAATCATCCTGTATGTGTACATAGACCATATATCATCTATCCGTATCATCATAAGGTCTAACATCTCATGTCCCATGGTCCTCCATGGTCAAACTAGGTCCAACCAAGACCAAATATAACTCAGTCCATCATCCAAGGCAGCTGAAAAGTATCAAGGTTAATACATGCTTTACAATTTATTCAAATAGCAATTATAACACAGAGTAATCATGACTGGCGATCTAAATCCAAATATATAGTGTCGTTAATTATTATTATTACTCAGACTAGACTTTCAGGATCATACTCACTTCATAGTTGTGATCAATTTGCTAGTGAAGGGTGAAGGCTAAATTAACTTGGCTAGGCTAAGGGATGACTTAACTGTCTTGACTTTGTGACACTTTGGCAAGGGAAAGGGAATACACCATAGTATATACTGAATGTGCAATAACACAGGGAATGGCGGTGTCTCACAAATGGATGAGTTGTTTAAAGAGGGTTTATTCACCTTCACAGATGCGCACAATCCATAATACAAATAAGGCCAGCAATTGTTTAGATATAGCATTTAAGTTCCATTGCTTTTTGGGCCTGAAGTTTCCATAGCCTTGATCTATGTGTGTTTACAAACACATTGCATAGATTTACATTTTTTCTTTAGGCTTTCTGCTGCAGGTGTGTTTTTAAGGCACTTGTTTACCTGAGCACTTCTAGGTGTGTCATGGACAGCTTGTTTACCTAGGTATTTATTTTCCAAAAGATACAACATTTTATTTTCATTGCCATGTTCATTTGGCATGCCTCTCATTCATGTGTGTTTAGAAACACATTGCATGAATGGGCTTTTCATACAAGATATAGCATTTTAGTTTCCAGATTTTGTATTGATGGTAGCACTAAAAGTTTCGGGTTTAGCCAACACAACTTTAGTGACTAGGGGGAATTCACAAGGAACTCCAACTCACCATAGGTAAGTTTTGTCACCAACTCAGAGCCGAGACACAATAAACAGGGAGGCTCATCCAATACAGAGGCTACAGTGGGGAAAAGTCCTCCATGCCACTAGTCAAGTAGTAAGTCAAGGTGATAATCTAACAGGTAGGCCATGGATGGATGAAGACAATGAAATGATGGAGCCAACACTAGCAAGCCAAAGTATGGTGTAATGATCACCTCTATTCTCCCTAAGGAGGGTATGTACCAATGAGTATGAATAGTGAACTTCTAAGTCTGAGTAGGGACAGTATAATATATATAATAGATCAACCAGGTCCAGATATCTATATGATCGCCAGATCATGACACTAAGTGCTAGGACATGCTATAAGAATAAGTATAAAAGCAACATAACCATAACACTATGATATACCTGCTGAGTCATATACCTGAATGCACATCAACCTGTACCATCCTCTATCCTCTGAGACTGCTGCTGTAACTCTGGGCACTACTGTCTGCTCTGTACCAATGATATAATGGCTACAATGGTCATCTCTCTGAGTGTCCTGAGACTCAGTCATGGCATGGGGAATGCAACTGCTGTCCACAATCTGATAGTGATCCAATATAGATGCTCATCTCGGCATCTCAAATGCAAGGGAACTGGCTGAATGGTGTACTGGAATGAGAAAAATAATGTATGGTAGCCCGGCTACTATATATGTGATAACAGGTATGTTATATCTCTTCACATGGTCGCTGCGTGTACAACATGATCCCCACGGCACTGGTTGGTTTTGCTTTTTCGCGATTTTTGACCCATTGTACTCTATCTAATCCCGGTAAAAGGGATTAGGGTTGTAACCTAATTTCGGGTAAACGAATTAGGGTTTTAGATGCTGCGGAATACCATTTATTGTATTGTACATGGTTAAATAAAACATATAATGAAAAAGGAGCTGTGCGGCTCTAAGTTTTGCTGGTTTGTTTTCCCGGTTAAGGGTTTCCAGGTGAAAATCTCTCTGTAATGTGTGTGCCATTGTGTATTTTCTGTTAATGCTTAAGAATCGTATAAGTTTGTACTTCACTGTTAAGGTTTAAAACTTACAGGTTCTACACCCTTGTTGGCCCCAATGACTGAAGAGCAATCTTCAACCACCGTTAACTTCATAACTGGAACACCACCTCCGCCTCAAAATCAGAGTGGAGGCTACCCTCTAGTTAGTAGTCAATATTTGGTCTTGGGTCAACCTATGGTTAGCGGTCTAAATATGCTTATAGGGAATACTCCAGTTGGTGGACAATCTTCAACCAGTGGGCAACCCCTAGTCAGTGGACAAAATTTAACTGGGGGCGACCTCTAGTTACGGGACAAAGCATAAGTAGAGGATATCCTTCATACATGAACTACAATATGGTTGGAAGGTCACTCCCAGCCATGGGACAACCTACGTGGGCACATCACGTGGGTGGACCGTCCACTTGGTCCCAACCCCCATGGGGGCATACATACCCAGGAAATCCCAATATTGCCATAGGTCAAAATAACCCAGGGAATCTTTTCCCTGGATTACCCTATCCCGGAAATATGAACACCCCATGGGGGCATCATAATGCTCCATCGACTGGACCTCCAACCGGTGGCCCACCCTCGTTACCATTTCTGGCCACATTAGATCTGCTAGATCTGTCACGTTTGACCAATGATCCCATCCAACATGGCATAAAGTGGCTACCCATTCTTCTGAAGTTACTATCAGACATACCCAAATTTGACGGCAAATCCGGTGAGGATCCTAAGAACCACGTAATGACATACCATTTGTGGTGCTCCTCCAATTCCTTAATGGATGATTCTATCCATCTGAGGCTTTTAACAAACGCTCACCGGGACCACCGCAAAGTGGTACATTAAGTTACAGCCACACTCTTTCGCCGATTTTAGAGCTTTAGCTATGGCCTTTTTGACCCATTTTCAATTACCGATCTGCTATGAAACTGGTACAGATCTCTTGACATCTCTTCGACAATCAACCTCCACTCACATTTCTGATCATATTCACGTGTGGAGAAGGAGACGCCGCATCATTAAAGCTCCTATTTCAGATCAGCTACTCGTCGATTGGTTTAAGAAGTCATTACTACTTGTCATAGCTAAAGACGTTTCTATGGGCGGGGTCGTTACGAAAGAACAAGCCATCTCGCGTGCTTAGTACCTAGACCTAGTCTATGCTCAATTTAGCACATTATATGACATTATTCCTAATGCCCCATGCCCCACACATGACCCAACAAAATCTCCAACGGGATCACATGCCGATGGCATCATTGGTTTCATCCATACCCAACCTGCTACTCAGTCGAGTGGATCGCCGAACCATATCAGCTCAACCCCATCCTCGTCACAGGCTGTCAACAACACCAACTAGTCACCCAACCCTGCTTCCACTGCCGAGGTGAATTCAGTCCAATCTACTTCACCTCAGAAATCCAGTGGTAAAAATAAGAACAAAGGAAAATCCAAGAAGTCTTCTAACTAGCAGGAGCACAAAAACAATCTCGATCCCATTGACACAAAACCAAAACGGAAGGCCAAATATCCTTGTTTACTGTGCAATGACGATCACTTCACGAAAGAATGTCCACATCGTGAAGAAGTCCAAAAGTTTCTCAAGGGAAACCCCACATCCGCAGTTTTAATCGACCCCTTCCCCACATAGCAACAACAAATGTTTGCACAACCACCTCCTTCTCAAGGAGAACCCTCCACAACCGCTCATGTTCTCATGATGCGCAGTGAAACGGTCAACTTATCTACCAGGACACACACATACGACTCTGTTCCTAATAAGGAATCTAATGGAGGTAATAATGAAAAATCCTCCACATCTGCGTCCACCACTCCACCATCACAAGGTCCTTTAACCATTGACAAATCCATATCTGATGTAGTATTGCGTCCACCAAAAAGCACAATTCGAAAAGTCGTTTTCAACCTTGTTGTCCGCCGAGATGCACACCAGCAGCAGAAATCTTTCAAAAACTGTCTCCTCACTACAAGTGGGAGAAGTGTGGCCTTGGGGGCAAGCAATGAGCTAGGTACTATCACCTAAATCCTAGCTCCTCCGTTTAGGCTAACTCCTAACGAAGCCAAGGGGGGTAGTCCCTACACAAAGAGTTGTATATGGCTCTTATGTTTTAAGTGTATTTTGGTGTATGGTGATGCGGATGAGTGTTGTTTAGGAGTTTTTTAAATGAAGAGATCACAACTTTTATAGAAATGAAATGAACACAAGATAAAGCAATCCACGTTGCGATTTACAAAATAAGATTGCAAGATGAACAATACGATGACTTGGAATTTTAAGTAAGCATCCACAAGATAAACTTTAAGCAAATGACAATGACATATGGTCCAGCTTTAAAATGTGAAAAAAATGCCTTACAGACCGGTGCCAAAATGGAGTCAAAATAAATACTTGTGATGCTGAAAGTGTAAGTCTCATAGTAACTGTTCGTGAGATCGTTGTGCAAATTATCTTGGTTGATTGAAAGTTTTAGTGATCTTAGATTATTAAGCCTAAGAATACTTCCAACCGATACGCGAGGTACTGGAAGTCTGTCCGGAAAAGATAGTATCAAGTGCCTCCGTTCAAGGACATGTCGGGCCACCTAGTGTACTAGCCAGGTCGCGCAATGCTAACCAGCAAACTAGAGGCTGAACATGGAACCTCGGCGCCCCCAACTAGGAGATTACCCACCAAGCTTATCTTATCGATAAACTCCGGATTGGTTGGTTGTGGGGTGAAAATTTTATTATGTTATCAACCTTTTAGGGTCGACAGAGCATACAGAATGATGGATAGCAGCGAAGATAAATTTTTAAATGGGGTGTGAGTTGGAAGGTTTTAATTATTAAGAGCACACAATTCAACTCTCCGACAGAGAGCGCTCTTGACTTCGTCTTAAGACAGAAGTTCAAGAGACTTAGCTAAACTATATGCTTGATGCAGATATATGCAGTGGGAATGCTCTCTCACAGAGAGTGCTCTTGATTTGGGTTATTGCAAGTTCAAGAGACTTTGGTTCTTTGTTAAGATAGAAATAGACTAAAGCAAAGAACACATGTGATAGCTCAAAAGATAACAAGCTGAACAATAATATAGCAAATGAAATAAACTACTTGCAAGATGAAACTAGTGTTCTACCACAACAAAGACTAATCTAGTAAGTAAAGTCAAAGTGACATCTGCACACCGTTCATGAAACTTTTAGCTAGCTGGTCCTACGCAGTATGCGGTGGGGAAAGAGAAGCAACACACAGTTTTAATGCGGCACTTGGAATCAAATCCCAAGAGGCTTCTCAGGTCAAGACTTGAAATAAAATTTACTGTAAGCACAAAAATGAAAATTACTCTAGAAACTTGAAACAAATCTAACTAAGCATGCACAAGACACTCTTCTCCAAATGGGGAAGAAGAACAAAAAACAGGAGGCCTTATCCCACTTAGCCTTTTTATTAATGAATTACAAGTGCCTTGGGATTTTAACCCTTGAAGGACTTTAAAGAAAAACTTAAGTGAAAAAAGTGGAAAAACTCTTATGAGTTTGTACAAAGGATAATGATGTCTTTTTTGGTTTTGGATCCTTGTCTTTGGGTTCTCTAGTTTTGCTTTGCTCTTTCTTGCTTGATTTCGCTTTGGTTCACTTGTAGATAAAAGCTTTGGACAATAACTAGTAAGAGTGTTAGGAAACCAAACTTTTATTTGTGATTCGAAATGATTAAGTGGATGAGAAGACAAGTGCCTTATGAGATGAAATAAGAGCCCAAAATAATGGAATGAGACCACAAAATCAAAATTTGGAAAAGACAAGGCAAGCTCACCGAATTTGATGTAAAATGCACGTTTTTTGACGCAACAACTTCAGATTTTGTGAGAATTTAAAATTGAAGATTTTTTAACATTTTAGGGTAATTTTTTCGAAATCTGGAAAATATCATAAAATTGCAGAAAATCAGTAAAAAATCAGCAAGAACAAAAGTACACGTTTTACGAGAAAAAGTAAAAAAAAATCAAAAAATAAAAATTTTCGATTTTTTTTTGAAAATTTTTAAATTTTCAAGCTAATTTCCAGAACTGAAAATTAGCAGAAAATTGCAAAAAATCAGTGAAAAAACAGCGAGCCCAAAATGGCACGCTTTTCGAGAAAAACACAAAAAAAATTGAAAAAAATTAATTTTTTGAATTTTTTTTAAATTTTTTCTAGAAATTCCAGAATTGAAAAAAGGCCTAAAAACTAAAAAAAAACCAGCAAGCAAAAAGGGAGAAAATATGCATGTTTTTCAAGAAAACTAGTGCACGTATCCCAAGCTATTTCTCAAGTCAAAACTTGGTAAAAAATGGATGATTTTGGGCAAAACTTAAGGTACTTGGCACTTATGAAAATGAAAAAAGAAAAACAAATAAAAGCAAGAGTGGATTTACAAAAGTGAAATGAGCAAGGATCTTAGATCTAGAAGAATTTAAAGATTTGAAAGACAAGTAGATCTAAACCCAAACAAGTAGATCAAAGTGTGAACTTTGATCTAACTAGCCAAATAGTGCAAGATTTAGAAATATAGAAACTTTGAGAATATCACACTACTTGGAAAGCGAATAAAAATGAATAAAACCTGTGATTGTAGTAGATCCGCTTTTATAGTAACCAAGTTAACCAAGAAGTTTGAAAATCTTTGTTGTTGATGGATGAAAGGCTAGATCCTCTTTGTTGTGTTTCTTTTCGTTGAGAAGAGAAGGACTTGGAGAACCTGCAAGAGAAAAAGTTAGAGAGGAAAAGCCATTGTGTGAGCAAAGAAAAACTTGATTTCAAAGCCACTCTCCACCTTGAATGATCCCTGTAAAACCCTCACAATCAAGCAAGCAAAACCAAACAAGATACTTCTAACATAGATTAGAACATAAATTGAATAATGAATTGCTTAAATAAAAGATGAGGTGAGAGAGATATCACCAAGACAATGTGAACCAAGTCTGAAAACTCATGCATAGACCTTCAAAGTCACTTCTTATTCCAATAGCATAAACAAATATTACAATGAGAATTTGGCAGAGTGTTCTTGCCTACAATCTCCATGAGAAAAGAGGAGGCAATGCCTTCCTTATATACAAAAATAGAAGCCACTAAACCATAATTCGAATTTGCCTTGAGAGAGACAAATGGCACCTTGAGGAAATTGATTTTCCAATCATAAACTCCAAAAAAATCAAAGCTTGGAGTGAGATCTACCCATAACTTGAGTTCTACATTGATGTAGAGTGGGGATGTGGCCTCCACCTAGGCAAGGCACCCACCCTAGCTCCTCGTTACTATCATCAAGCCATCCATCAAGTGCCACATCACAAAAACGTCAAGATAAAGGAGAGGGCGAATTTCTTCATGAAGATGCTCTGACAGTGCTCCGATACTTGACTAAAATGACTGGGAGTTGATTGCAATCATCATAAGTGCTCAGTTCCATGTCATTTTGACTTTTACTTTATTTAATTTGGCCTTTTTTGGAGAGATTTAAATTATCTCCAATTTATTATTTTCTGAATATTTTAATTAATATTTCTCATTTTTTGATTTTTTAAGAAAATATTAGTTATGAGGCTAAATAATTGTCTGAAACTTAGGCCAAGCTGGTCTGGGGGTCATGAATGATTTTTGGCTTAAGGTTTAAGCTTTCAAACTCTGAATTCAGACCCCGGATGACTGACATATTACAAATTGAAATTTTTCCATTTAAACTATGGAAAAATTAATAAAAAATAAAATAACTAAAAAACCCAAAATCGGAGGACCCGGTAAAAGATTTTTGATTTTTTTTTTTTTTTTTGAGGGTCCTAGTGACTTAGGACATGACCATAGTCTATTCTAACAGTGTCTAGTAGGCTTATATACATCAGTTGGACTCTAATAACCCCCCAAGGCTCAATTTTCAAAATCGGGCATTCTAGCTTTGGAGGAAGTGGGAGAAAACCTCATCGATTATAGCTTGGATATAGGCAAAGTATAATTGACAAGGGAAAAAACTCTCTGGAATACCTTAGTTGCTTAACCAAGTCATGGGGGACCGAGCCACTCAAAAAATCTTACTAGCACACTTTATTACAAACCCCGTGGGGCCATGGTCACTTTGACTAAAAATAAAAACTGGCTAGCCAAAATTGGCTAATTATTGTCATCTGAAACCCTGATACTCTGGAAGTGAACATTGATGTGTTCCAACACTGGCGGCTCAGTGGAGTTTCAACTATTTGTACAAAATAGGTGATAACATCTGGCTCCAATTGCGGGACGTGTGCTCGAGCTGAAAATCATGCAAGGAGAGGATACGAGAACACCAGAATCTCTGGTTTATATGTATAACCTGTAAAAACATCTCAACTTGACAGAAAACCTTCAGTAGCACATGTGTTATGAAAAAACCAAAATGAAATATCAACTATATTTTATTATTTTTTTTAAAAATAAATTGTAAGAAATCTAAAACAGAAAGTAAATGCTTGTTTCCTTTGACAAAATTAAATCTTTTCCTATTCTAATATGATACAAAAAAGGGAAATGTTAGGTATAATCAGAAATCCAATGTAACCATTTAAGCATGTAATCAATGTAAAAACAATTTTTTACCTTGTCTCTGGTTACCAGCCAGGGTAAGGGCATGCTTATCAGAAAGTGCAAGCCTGCTTGGATCTTCTGAATGGGAGGGTTGGATGGGGAATCATAAGTATGTAAAAAATATTTGAAGTGCTTCCCAATATAGTAGGTCCTCCTGCAGGCACCCTCTATCCAGAACAAGATAGGGTGAAGAAACTTAGAATGACAAGCTAGTTCTGGTACCTCATCATACTGATCTGAAAGGCTCTTCCGAAAATAATTTTCTATGAAAGTGCAAGCCTTGAATTGCTCTAATATACAAGGGATTTCCGATGGTTGAGTTATGTATTCAACTGGCTTTACCCAAACCGGTCCTTCACTGTACTGCTTCTCTAAATCATCTTTGCTGATGCTTATGTGTGGCTCTAACTGCTCATATGAGAAAATCACATGCTTTTCCTCCATGTTCAAATGCTCAAAATTTACACTCCTGTCGAAAGTGGGGGAGTCTTCATGCACTCTGTCATATTCCTGGTTATATGTGTCCTCAGGCTCATAAGTGGGATTATTAACAAAATTTCCAAAGGAATTTTGTTCATTATTAGCTTCTTCAGATATGGCATAGATAGGGTTCTCTAAAAAGATCCCTTCTTCATTACCAATGTCTATGTCATCCATGATGGACTCATCATCACTTATGTCATCCTTCAAGCTATGCCTATCCTCCTCAACTTCATGAAAATCCTTTTCAAACAAATGGGTTTCAAAGACATCATAAGGGATCCATCTTTCCGAATATTCATTGCCATGTGGAGAACAAATGGGAGTGTCATCACACATATTACAAACCTCATGGATTTCTTTATGAGTGTCAATCTCTGTAATGGTTTCTTTTAGAGATGGGTCAGGAGTACATAAATGTTCATCATCACTGAAGTAGTCTTGAAAAACTTCCCACTCATAAATGTCTTTTGTTTCAGTGGCATGAGGAGGGAGGGTCTTCAATAAAATTCAGTCTTTGATAAATTTCTTCGCTAGGATCATCAGGGATCTTATGGGAAAATGTCATATTTTCTGTAATAGGCTGATCCGACTGATTCCAACTTTCTTCAGGAATATCATAAGTATCACCTACATAATTCATGCACTTAGGCTCGCTTGATGAAGACTGATTAACAAACCCTTCAGGAAAACCATACTTTTGAATATAACATGCAAGATGACAAGTGTCTTCTTTATGGAATTCCTGGCATGCCCTACAGAATGGTGTGTAAGGTTCAACCCTGGGAATGCCATGGATATCCCCCACATTATTAATGAATTCAGGCTCGCTTGTTGATGCATTAGGATCACAACCTTCAGGAAAACCATGCTTTTGGATATAGCATGCATAATAGCAATGAGATTCCTCGTGGAAGTCTTTGCATGGCCTACAAAATGGTCTATATGATTCAACCATGTTAGCGGCCTCTAACTGATTAGGAGGCCTCTGTTCATGATTGGGCATTTTTCTCTGCCATGTTGGTTTCGCAAGAAATGTTCTAGGAGGTGGTTGGGGTTGCGTTCTTTCAACATTAATGACTCGATTCTGCATCTCTTTCATTTGGGAAAGGTGCTTTTGTTCCATCTTTTCCATTCTCTCAGCCATATCAACAAGTTTCTTTTCATAAGAAACTTTTTCATTTGAGGTTGTAGGCTCTTTGTCTTTGGATTCAGGAACTTTTGAAGGGATTGAAGATCTAGAATAACCTTGGATGTTTGATTCTCCTGAAGATTGCATGTTCTTCTCAATTTTTACTGCCAAATTCTGAGCTTGAAGCAATCTGGTGTGTTCCTTGTCTCTTATCTGATACTGTATTTTGCCACTCAATGCTTCAATGTTAAAATCCAATAAAGAAGCTGCAGGAGGTGCATAAGTAACAGGGATGGAATTTAACAATTCTGTGAACTTATCATTGAATTCATCCATGGTTTCAGTATCTAACTTCTTCATGTTGGTCAAAGATGCCACTAGATGTCTAGGTTCCTTTTTGTTGCCAAATTTGTCGAGGAAAGCAGTGTTGAAGGCTGCTATGGTGGCAAAAGAATTGTTGGGCAAATTGTCATACCAGTTTCCAGCTTTACCATCCAGAGATAGAGCAAAAAGGGTCATGTATACATTTTCATGTTTGTCAGTGCCCCTGACATAGGAACCACAATGTCTGGAAAAGTTTCTGAAGTGTTGCTCAACAGAGGTAGAGGCATCAGTGCCATTGAAAGTCATAAGTTTATCAATAGCCTTCTCAGGAACCTCATGAGGTTGACCTGCCATCTGAGTGAAGTTGAGTAAAAAACTCACCCATTGTGGAAAGGAAACAATTACTATTTTCAAAATTTTTTAAGTTTTCTTGAAGTAAAAGATGGATGTCTGAAATAGACTTAGATCCAAGTTCTTCAAGGATCCGACGAGAAGCAAATTTATTCAATCTCTTCCTGTAAACCTTTTCAGGCTCGGGGACGAAATCGAATAAACCTTCAGAGTTTCTTCTAGTTGAGTACTTTGAGGTGTTAACTAATAGTGGAATCGCCAGGTGGATTCAAGTCTAATTTCGGAGAGTGATTTGACTAAAAATCTACCAAAAGGAAAATAAAAGGCAGTGGAGTCGCCAGACAGATATCAAATCAATAAAAAAGGTAAAACAAACTAGAAAAAACTAAGGTCGTCCAGGAACAAAAAAGATTTGTCCCTGACAACGGCGTCAAAGATGTTGTCCGTCGAGATGCACACCAATAGCAGAAATATTTCGAAAGCTGTCTCCTCACTACAAGTGGGAGAAGTGTGGCCTTGGGGGCAAGCAATGAGCTAGGTACTGTCACCTAAATCCCAGCTCCTCTGTTTAGGCTAACTCATAACGAAGCCAAGGGGGGTAGTCCCTACACAAAGAGTTGTCTATGGCTCTTATGTTTTAAGTGTTTTTTGGTGTATGGTGATGCGGATGAGTGTTGTTTAGGAGTTTTTTAAATGAAGAGATCACAACTTTTATAGAAATGAAATGAACACAAGATAAAGCAATCCACGTTGCGATTTACAAAATAAGATTGCAAGATGAACAATACGATGACTTGGAATTTTAAGTAAGCATCCACAAGATAAACTTTAAGCAAATGACAATGACATATGGTCCAACTTTAAAATGTGAAAAAAGTGCCTTACAGACCAGTGCCAAAATGGAGTCAAAATAAATACTTGTGATGTTGAAAGTGTAAGTCTCAAAGTAACTGTTCATGAGATCGTTGCGCAAATTATCTTGGTTGATCGAAAGTTTTAGTGATCTTTGATTATTAAGGCTAAGGATACTTCCAACCGATACGCGAGGTGCTGGAAGTCTGTCCAGAAAAGATAGTATCAAGTGCCTCCGTTCAAGGACATGTCGGGCCACCCAGTGCTTTAGCTAGGTTGCGCAATGCTAACCAGCAAACTAGAGGCTGAACATGGAACCTCGGCGCCCTCAACTAGGAGATTACCCACTGAACTTATCTTAGCGATCAACACCTTTCTGAGTACTAGCCCAACCTTTTAGGGTCGACAGAGCATACGGAATGATGGATAGCAGCGAAGATAAATTTTTAAAGGGGGTGTGAGTTGGAAGGTTTTAATTATTAAGAGCACACAATTCAACTCTCCGACAGAGAGCGCTCTTGACTTCGTCTTAAGACAGAAGTTCAAGAGACTTAGCTAAACTATATGCTTGATGCAGGTATATGTAGTGAGAATGCTCTCCGACAGAGAGTGCTCTTGACTTGGGTTATTGCAAGTTCAAGAGACTTTGGTTCTTTGTTAAGATAGAAACAAACTAAAGCAAAGAACACATGTGATAGCTCAAAAGATAACAAGATGAACAATGATATAGCAAATGAAATAAACTACTTGCAAGATGAAACTAGTGTTTTATCACAACAAAGACTAATCTAGCAAGTGAAGTTAAAGTGACTTCTGCACATCGCTCATGAAACTTCCAGCTAGTCGGTCCTATGCAGTACGTGGTGGGGAAAGAGCAGCAGCACGCAGTGTTAATGCGGCACTTGGGATCAAATCCTAAGAGGCTTCTCAGGTCAAGACTTGAAATAAAATTGTCCAAAATGAAAATTACTCTAGAAACTTGAAACAAATCTAACTAAGCATGCACAAGACACTCTTCCCCAAATGGAGAAGAAGAACAAAAAACAGGAGGCCTTACCCCACTTAGCCTTTTTATTAATGAGTTACAAGTGCCTTGGGAATTTAACTCTTGAAGGACTTTAAAGAAAAACTTAAGTGAAAAAAGTGGAAAAACTCTTATGAGTTTGTACAAAAGGATAATGATGTCTTTTTTGGTTTTGGATCCTTGTCTTTGGGATCTAGTTTTGCTTTGCTCTTTCTTGCTTGATTTTGCTTTGGTTCACCTGTAGATAAGAGCTTTGGACAATAACTAGTAAGAATGTTAGGAAACCAAACTTTTACTTGTGATTCGAAATGATTAAGTGGATGAGAAGACAAGTGCCTTATGAGACGAAATAAGAGCCCAAAATAATGGAATGAGACAAAAAAATCAAAACTAGGAAAAGACAAGGCAAGCTCACCGAATTTGATGTAAAATGTACGTTTTTTGACGAAACGACTTGAGATTTTTTGAGAATTTAATATTAAATATTTTTTAACATTTTAGGATAATTTCCGAAATCTGGAAAATATCAGAAAATTGCAGAAAATCAGTAAAAAATCAGCAAGTACAAAAGTACACGTTTTACGAGAAAAAGTTAAAAAAAATTTCGAAATTTTTTTGAAATTTTTGAAATTTCAAGCTAATTTCCAAAACTGAAAATTAACAGAAAATTGCAAAAAATCAGTCAAAAAATAGCAAGCCTAAAATGGCACGCTTTTCGAGAAAAACACAAAAATTGAAAAAATTAATTTTTCGAATTTTTTTAAAATTTTTTCTAGAAATTTCAGAATTGAAAAAAGGCCTAAAAACTAAAAAAAAACCAGCAAGCAAAAAGGGAGAAAATATGCACGTTTTTCAAGAAAACTAGTGCACGTATCCCAAGCTATTTCTCAAGGCAAAACTTGGTAAAAATGGATGATTTTGGACAAAACTTAAGGTATTTGGCACTTATGAAAATGAAAAAAGAAAAACAAATAAAAGCAAGAGTGGATTTACAAATGTGAAATGAGCAAGGATCTTAGATCTAGAAGAATTTAAAGATTTGAAAGACAAGTAGATCTAAACCCAAACAAGTAGATCGAAGTGTGAACTTTGATCTAACTAGCCAGATAGTGCAAGATTTAGAAATATAGAAACTTTGAGAATATCACACTACTTGGAAAGCGAATAAGAATGAATAAAACCTGTGATTGTAGTAGATCCGCTTTTATAGTAACCAAGTTAACCAAGAAGTTTGAAAATCTTTGTTGTTGATGGATGAAAGGCTAGATCCTCTTTGTTGTGTTTCTTTTCGTTGAGAAGAAAAGGACTTGGAGAACCTGCAAGAGAAAAAGTTAGAGAGGAAAAACCATTGTGTGAGCAAAGAAAAGCTTGATTTCAAAGCCACTCTCCACCTTGAATGATCCCTGTAAAACCCTCACAATCAAGCAAGCAAAACCAAACAAGATACTTCTAACATAAATTAGAACATAAATTGAATAATGAATTGCTTAAATAAAAGATGAGGTGAGAGAGATATCACCAAGACAATGTGAACCAAGTCTGAAAACTCATGCATAGACCTTCAAAGTCACTTCTTATTCCAATAGCATAAACAAATATTACAATGAGAATTTGGCAGAGTGTTCTTGCCTACAATCTCCATGAGAAAAGAGGAGGCAATGCCTTCCTTATATACAAAAATAGAAGCCACTAAACCCTAATTCGAATTTGCTTTGAGAGAGACAAATGGCACCTTCAAAAAATTGATTTTCCAATCACAAACTCCAAAAAAATCAAAGCTTGGAGTGAGATCTATCCATAACTTGAGTTCTACATTGATGTAGAGTGGGGATGTGGCCTCCACCTAGGCAAGTCACCCACCCTAGCTCCTCGTTACTATCATCAAGCCATCCATCAAGTGCCACATCACAAAAACATCAAGCTAAAGGAGAGGGCGAATTTCTTCATGAAGATGCTCTGACAGTGTTCCGATACTTGACTAAAATGACTGGGAGTTGATTGCAATCATCATAAGTGCTCAGTTCCATGTCATTTTGACTTTTACTTTATTTAATTTGGCCTTTTTTGGAGAGATTTAAATTATCTCCAATTTATTATTTTCTAAATATTTTAATTAATATTTCTCATTTTTTGATTTTTTGAGAAAATATTAGTTATGAGGCTAAATAATTGTCTGAAACTTAGGCCAAGCTGGTCCGGGGGTCATGAATGATTTTTGGCTTAAGGTTTAAGCTTTCAAACTCTGAATTCGGACTCTAGATGACTGACATATTACAAATTGAAATTTTTCCATTTAAACTATGGAAAAAATAATTAAAAAACCCAAAATCAGAGGACCCGATAAAAAAATTTTGAAATTTTTTCTGAGGGTCCTAGTGACTTAGGACATGACCATAGTCTATTTTAACAGTGTCTAGTAGGCTTATGTACATCAGTTGGACTCTAATAACCCCTCTAGGGTCAATTTTCAAAATCGGGCATTTTAGTTTTGGAGGAAGCAGGAGAAAACCTCATCGATTATAGCTCGACTATAGGCAAAGTATAATTGACAAGGGAAAAAACTCCCTGTAATATCTTAGTTGCTTAACCAAGTCATGGGGGACCGAGCCACTCAAAAAATCCTCTAGCACACTTTATTACAAACCCCGTGGGGGCATGGTCACTTTGACTAAAAATAAAAACTGGCTAGCCAAAATTAGCTAATTATTGTCATCTGAAACCCTGATACTCTGGAAGTGAACACAGATGTGTTCCAACACTGGCGGCTCAATGGAGTTTCAACTATTTGTACAAAATAGGTGATAACAAACCTTAATGCCCGGGCCGCTCAAAACTACAATATAGTAGAAGATCTAGCCCAAGCACCATGTGCTATGTGGACGCTCCAAATCTTACAAAACTGTCCCAATCAGTGTAAGACTCTCCTAGTTGCCTGTTATCGCACCATAGTAGCAGGGCTACTATTCTTGCTTACAAAACTGTCCCAATCAATGTAAGACTCTCCTAGTTGCCTGTTATCGCACCATAGTAGCAGGGCTACTATTCTTGCTTAGCAGATATCTGCACATTCCAGAGCTTAGATTTTTCTAGAGCTTGGCTATGATGACTTTACATTTTGAGATCACTCATGATCAGAGCAGTGTATTATTCAGACTTATGTTAGACCTTGTGTCAAGGCTAAGCCTTGAGAGTTCAGATTTGATGACCGATGTGACCCTTTATCCCATACAGTTTCAGTTCAGTGCCTAGAGATGTATTGCAGCAGTGTTTCAGATGATATATGATGATTATTTTTGTGATGATGTTGTATGACCTATGGATGTTTTATCATTGACTGTGGATTATTATCTTGTTGTTTTAGTCATGTTCACAACATTAGCTTGGTATGTAATTCATGATGTGGCAAACTTTATAAAATGGAATATCTTGATAATAATTTAAAATGGACTTTTTACTTGGACATTTAGGTTGTTTGACAAAACTTATTGGTTTATTACCTTGCATAGATATGGTCTTTCTTGACACCATTTGTCTGCTAGCTTAGGCTCCACCTTCACTTGATTCCATCCATTCATGACTTTCCTTATTTGGCTTTAATCCTTGACTTGTCTTACTTGACTTTAATCCTTGACTTGTCTTACTTGACTTTCTGATATTGAGGACTTCCTCTTTTTCTACCTTTGTGTTTGGACAACATCCCTGTATGTTTAGTGTCTCGGCTCTGAGTTGGTGACAAAACTTGGCTTTGGTAAGTTGGATTGTAGGCCTAAATCATTTTGGTCGGTTGTCCCGATGTTTGGCACTGTCTTGAACTCCCCCTAGTCACTTGAGATGTTGTTGGCTAAAACTGAAAGCTCATGTACTACTTATGGAAACTTATATAGATTCGCCCATGGAAACTAAAAAGGGTAAGAGCGATGAACTGCTAAAAATACTCCTCGAAGAGTATAAGAAAAGTCCAAAAAGCAATGGTTCTTAAATGCTATATCTAAACAATTGCTGACCTTATATGTATATGTAAACATGCCCTGGATGCAAGTTGCAATTAGTTGTGCTTATCAGCACACCTGAGATCCAAAGGGTTATGTAGGCCAAAAAGGCCATGAATTGAAATCAATGGATCCTAATGAAACTGGATCATCTTTTATAAAAGTAGACATGATGCCCAAGTTGAATAAGCACTCTGAAAACAACTTACCCATTTGTGAGGCACAACCATTCCCCGTGTTTATTTTGTCTAGCACAGAGTTTGTAGCTTCCCCTTTCTCCCAGTCCAAAGTATTTTTTAGTTGAGTTTAGACAAGGCACCCTCTTTGCCCAACCTTGTTCCTAGCCTTCATCCTTATCTAGCAGTTAGACCATGTCCAATGGGTGAGTTTGTCATTTAAGCTATTGTGCAAGTAATTATAAATAACAACGGAATATGCTAACATGATTAATGCCACTGAATGATGCTACACTTTAAGCTAAGTTGTGAGTATGATTAGAGGAACATGTCTTAGTCTACTGATATGATTTATCCTTGGTTGTATGATGACCTAGTCAAACCCAGTTTGACTATGGTCATTTCTTGGGATCCGTGATGATGTGGGCCATGCATGCTTATTGATTATGATAGATGGACCCACATACTCTTGATGATGATGCTATATGATGGACATATGATTCAGATGGTGATTGATGCAGTTCAACAGGTTTTATTATGACTTCAGATCATCAGATTATGCATTGTCCATATATGGTGGACCCTACAGTTAGCCCATCAGGGCAACCCATGGTGTATGAGTACATATTCTTAGTAGATTTGGGTTTTCTGGATCCAATGAGACACTTATCTTTCAGTTCCGGACACTTTTGACAGTGATAGATGCAATTTTACATTTGTTGACCAGATTTGGGGCTGATTTCCCAGCTTGAGCAGCAGGGTCCATGAGAGGCCAGTTCACCTAGGGCGTTGTATGAGGAGGGGGTGGTCCAACCACTTGTTATTACCATTTACCCCCCCTTCTGGAGAGCTTGGTAGGCTCAGTTTGACAGCGCAGGTGCCCTAGGAGGCAGTTTCAGCACTTTCACAGTTACCGAGGTAGTCCAGAAATTGGATAAAGGGGTCACTGAGGAATTCGATTTGGGCAATTGAGACAACGTTTTGGCACTTGGTTTTTACAGAGGTCTTCCAGGGTGAACCCCCTATCTTCCAGCGAGTTTTCATCACTTGGGTGGGTCCACAGAGGCTACAGGAGGCCTTTTACTGCATGTCTGTCACAGATTTTGGGGACAGATTTGATCATTTGTATTTATTTTGGACATTATATTATTTTATTGTGCCATGGGGATGAGCTAGCAAGGATTGATACCTCCTAGCCCCACCATGTGCTTTATGAGTCATGTCATAGTCATTTGGAGTGGGCCCATGTACTTTTACCCCCTCTAGTGGATGACGTCACCCTCCATGAGTATCTTTTAGCTATGACATCATCATTATTTGAGTGATCCATGTGTTATATTGTTGTGTTTCATCTTAGCCATTGATCATGTATTGAGATTTTTTGATCTCAACCACTCATTTTATTGTAAAGTGGTTTTGAGATCTAGGGTTTTGGTCTTTATTATCCTATATAAGGAAGAGACCCCCTATTGTATAGCTCACCTTTTGGAGATCTGGAATATTGGAATATAACACTTCTTTGTGGAGCATATTTCTCGTCTTGTGGATTCTCTTGCATCTTGAGTATACAGTATCTCTTCTATGTATCATTGTGGATTTTGGAGCTACATCTTGTTTTCTTGCAGGGAGGCCGAATTGGTGGAGAGGAGGACGATTTGAAGAGGATTATTGTTGGAGGGATCCACATATTTTCTCTTGGGTTGATCTTGGTGACAGGGAGTATCATTATTGTATCTGTGACATAGTTGATGCTTTCTATTACATCTTTCCATCATTTTCATAATCATCTTACTTGGCTTGTTTCACTTGATCTTGTCTTGTAGGAGGAGGACGATTTGGCATCTTGGAGGAGGACGTTTTTGCTTGGAGCTCTTGGATCTCACTCTTGAAAATACACATAGGATAATGCTATCAATTTGCAAGGTGGCCATAAACAATTGAGGTAAGTTCTACAAGGTATGTGCCTAGATCCATCCATTCTTCTTCTTTGGTCACAGACCCTTAAAAGTTAAAACCCTCATTTTTGTTTTTCTTAGATCTACTTGGATCTAGCCTAGCTTTTGAAAAGATATTGAAAACCCACCTCTATAATATCCACGACAATTCGGATCTATAGTTTGGTGGTGATTGGGTTCCATTTGACACGTTTTTCAAGGCAAAATAGCTCTCTTGAGGCAAATCACACCCCTTGGGAGAAGCTAATTGGGTTAGATCCAACACATGGGTAGGTGAGATCCCACTTGATCTATAATCCTCATACTTGATAACCTACCCCTAGTGCTTCACTTCACTGATTTTTTCCTTGTGGGCCCCATTCCTCATTTTGAGGGTTGTGCCCCACTTGGGTCAATTTGGTGATGGATTTTCAATCTTAGATCTATGAAGATCTAGCCATCGGATGCCCTTGATTTTCAAGATCCATATTGATACTTGCCTAAACTACTTGGATCTAAAGTTTGGTGGCCATTGGACTTGATTTGACACACTTTTCCTTGCATTTAGTCCTCCTTGGGTGTTTGAGTTTGTCCACTTCTAGGACGTGGGTGGTTGAGATCCCATTTGATTTGAAACAAGCATACCTTGAAACCTACATCTAGTGTCTCACTTTGTGAAGTTCTTCCTTGGGGGTAGCATTCCTCATTTTGGGAATTGTTGCCCACTTGGGTCATTTGGTGAAACATTAGATCTAATAAGATCAAACCATCACATCTTGAATAGCCCACTTGATTTGCATCCTAGGTGTCCCGATCTACATTTCCACATCTCTTTTCACTCCATTAGCCCATCCATCAAGGCACTAGTCCACCTAAGGCAATTCGCACTCCTTGGGATGTGTGTCAATTACTAGATCCCATATGTGGGTATCTCTATTTTCACCTTAGATCCATAGATCTACTCTTCACATACCCCTTAGTACCATTTGCACCCCTAACTTCACCTTGTGGGTCCCATTTGAGCCATTACCATATCCCAAGGAAGTGGGTCCCACCTGTGTATTTCATGGTACTAGATCTTGTCATCTTATCTTGTCATTCATTGGTTGAAACACTAGTCACTCCTTAAGCCTCCTTCAACCATACTTAAACTTCTAGGTCCACCTAACCTTGTATTGGTTTCCGTAACTTGTCTTTTACATATCCCGAGGAACCTTTGTTTGGGTCCAATCATCTTTGATTGGTTATAGGGTCTCCCCCTAGGTCTTGAATCATCTCGATCTAAAGTGAAGAGTGCCTCGGTTGACGTGACTCCCAGCTTGCATTGGGAACCGTGGCATCTCTTGGGTCACCTCTTTAGTTGTCCATCTCCTCTACCATCCTGGATGGGATACCTTTAAGGACAACTACAAGTTGTGTGATAACACTGCCATTGGAGCAGTGGATCTGGATTCCTCTAATACGATCATGTTTAGATTGGAATATTTCAAGCCGAGGCTTTCCCACCAACTAGCATTTCAGATCATTACCAATGTCGCTGGGAAAAGTATACATTGTACTGTCCTCGATGAGCGAGCCTCTACTTCTGTCATGTCATTGTCCTGTTGGAAAGCTATTGGCTCTCCAGAATTGAACCATTCCCCCACCACATTGAAAGCATTTGACAGACTTGGATTTCAACCACACGGGCTATTACAATCTTTAGCCGTTGAGTTGGGAGGCAAGACTATTTCCATTAATGTGGAAGTAGTCGCTGCCCCATTGGATTATAACTTATTACTTGGTCGAAATTGGTTCTATGCCATGACTGCGGTCGCATCATCCATCTTCCGCATTGTGCAGTTTCCCCACCAAGGGAAAATTGTTACGATCGACCAGTTAGATTTTTGTACACCGAACACCACTACTCATCTTGTAGTTATGTCCCTCTCTTGGGACACTCATCGCAAATATATGAGAGTGTGGGGGTAGGACTCCTAAAAGACTCATCACTGATGGCAGTCTTTCCAACACCTGATCCCCCATAACCTGTTGCCACGATGAACATGATCTCATCCATATTCCCATCCTCCTCCAACTCAACGGACCCATGGATTGTTCCCAATATCATTGACCTTGATTCGATTGGAGATGTGATTCCTCTTAGCCTCGCTGAAGCCACTTACGAGGCCATCCAATCGACACCAGATCTATCCGATGACCACCATTTGGTGGCATCTGACTCAAGTTCTCTACGGACCTCATCCTCACCATCACCAGATCATCTCCTCTAGACTTTTCACTCTGATGAATTTATCATGGAGGCTATGACCTTGGATGAGCTTCCCTCGGAAGATCATCGATCATCTTTCCTCCCACCATTGGACACGGTAATGAATGCGATTCACACCATTGTTTCACCAAATGTCTCTCCCAACCCTCAATCTCCGATTCTCACACAGGATATGGTAACCGAGGGGAACTTGGAAAACATCACGCCTACCACCACCATAGACATCTCGGTAAAACCAAGCGTCGCGGAACGCATACACATTGGCCAAACTTGTTCTCCCGATGAACTCAAGACTTATACATCCTTGTTTAAACAGTTCCGTGACGTATTTGCATGGAGCTACGAAGAAATGCCCGAGATTGATCCTGCTATTGTCGTGCATGAAATCAAAACATATCCCGATGCAAAACTTGTCCGACAAAAACTCCGTCCAGTGCACCCTAGAAAGACTGTGGCCATCAAGGCAGAGATTGAAAAGTTGTTGAAAGCTAGGTTCATTTATCCTGTCCCCTTGAGAGACTAGGTCTCTAATGTCGTCTCGGTTACGAAGAAACAGGGAACCATCAGAGTTTGCGTTGATTATAGGGATATCAATAAGGCTTGTCCTAAGGACAATTACCCTACCTCGTTTATCGACCAAATTATTGACAACTGCGCCGGAAGTGTCATCTTTCCATTCATGGATGGTATTTCTGGCTATAATCAGATTGGGATCCACCCAGCCAATCAACATAAAACTGCTTTCATCTGCCCATGGGGTACTTTTGCCTATCGCAAATTAACTTTTGGCCTTAAATATGCTAGTGCCACATTCTAGCGGGCCATGTCGTATGCCTTTCACGATATCACGGATTTTGTGGAACCCTATCTCGATGGTTTACCCACTCATTCAAATTGGCGTGAGTTTCACATCGATCATCTGACGGCTGTGTTTCTCAGATGTCGATGGTACAATATTCGTTTAAATCCCCATAAGCGCATATTCTGTGTGGACTCCGGACATCTCCTTGGCTTCATCATTTCCAAAGATGGGATCCGCATTGATCCCCTCAAGGTAGAGGCCATTGTCGCTCTACCCCCACCCACGGATATTACAAAACTTCAAAGTTTGCAGGGGAGGGCAAACTATCTACACCGTTTCGTGTGTAATTTTGCAGAAAAGACACAGGGTTACATGCGCTTGTTAAAGAAGGACGTCTCGTTTATTTGGGATGACTAAGATACCCAAAAGGCCTTTGACAATCTCAAGCATGCTATTACTCATGCACCCGTGTTACAACCACCGGATTACACCAAGGATTACATCCTTTATCTTGCTGCCTCTACCTCAACTATCACTATGGTTTTAGTGCAAGAAGATAGCAACGCGTAGGAACATGTGATCTATTACCTTACTAAGGGTATCATAGACTCTGAAATCCATTATTTGCATGTGGAGAAAGTAGCTATGGCAGCAGTCATTGTTGTCCAGAAGTTCCGTCACTATATCCTACTCCGGACTACTACCATCGTCGATTCTAACCCTATGTACCACGTCCTCATACGTCAGGTATTGGGGGGAAAATACTCGCGCTGGATCGTAATTCTCCAAGAATTCAATTTCCAGTTTGAAAAGCTAAATAAAAAAAGTCATTGGTATTCGCGGAGCTCATTTGTGATCTTCCCCGTACTGATCAGGAATCTGAGCCCATTGACTCTCTCCCCGATGAGTCCTTGTTTTTGATTAGTACTTCTGATCCTTGGTACGGAGATATCGCCTTATATCTCCAAACCCAACACTTTGGACCTCACTTATCCCGCGATGAATGCTGTCGTATCTGTCACCACGCCAAATATTACCTGATCATCGGTGATAATCTATATCGCCGTGGCATTGATTCCAATCCTATGTCATTGTTTAACTCACGAGGAGGCCGAGCATGTTTTAAATGATTGCCACTGGGGGTATGTGGCGGTAATCTTTCTGGGATGGATACAACCCAAAAGATCTTACGCGTTGGATACCATTGGCCATCCATCTTCAAAGATTGTATAGAAGCAGTCAAGAAGTGTCCTCCCTGCCAGATTTTTCATCATAAAAAGCACTCACACCCAACCCCACTACATCCAGTTATCGCCGTTGGCCTTGTTATCACACAACTTGTAGTTGTCCCTAAAGGTATCCTATCCAGGATGGTAGAGGTGTTGGACAACTAAAGAGGTGACCCAAGGCTTGCCACGGTTCCCAATGCAAGTGGGTGTCACGTTAACTGAGGCAACCTTCACTTTAGATCAAGAAGAATCAAGATCAAGGGGGAGACCCTAGCCAATCTATGAAGACTAGCTAACCCAAAGATTCCTAGCGAAATGTGTAAAGTTATGCAAGGAGATCAATGGTGCAAGATTCTAGATCTAGAAAGGTAAGTGGACCCAAAGTGGTTAAGGCTTGGTTGAGAGGCTTAAGCAATGGACAAATGAGTCAACCAAGTGTTTGATTTAGGCCACTTAAGAAGTTAGGCAAATAGATCTAAGAAAGAGCTAATGCATTACCCAATGACCCAAGTGGAGCTCATTCCTTAAAATAAGGAATGGGGTCCACAAGGTGAAAATCAATGGGCTAAAGCACTAGGGGTAGGTTTTAGGGGATGATCTATCCAATGCCGCAACAAACTCAACTACCCACGTCTTGGAACTAACAAATTAGCCTCCCTTAAGGAACGCGACTTCCCTTGGAGATACCAATGTGCCTTGGGAAATGGGCCAAATGGAGTCCAAACACCACCAAACTATAGATCGGGATTGTCGTGAAGATTATTAAGGTGGGTTTTAAGTTTTATTCCCAATAGCATGCTAGATACAAGTAGATCTAAGAAAAGGTAAAAATGAGGGTTTTAATTATTAGGGTTTTATGACCAATGGAGAAGAATGAATGGATCTAGGTACATACCTCTAATGCTTGTGGCCACTTTGCAAATTGATAACCTTCTCCCTATGTGTCTATTCAAGAGTGAGGTCTAGTGCTCCAAGCCAAATCGTCCTCCCTCAAAGATGACCAAATCGCCCTCCTCCTGCAAGACAAGATCTAATTAGAAACAAGCCTAGCAAAAGAATGATGAAAATGATGAAGAGATGTAAAAGAAAGCATCAACTGTCACTAAGATACAATAATGATACTCCCTGTCACAAAGATCAATCCAAAGCAAGATATGAGGGTCCCCCCAACAATAGCTTCCTTGAAATCGTCCTCCTCCTCATCAATTCTGCCTCCCTGCAGAAAACGACTTGAAGCCCAAGAACCACAAGTGATACATAGATAAAAGGTTGTATATTCAACTTGCAAAAGAATCCATCAAGACAAGAGAAGTAGATCCACAAAATAGTATTTTATTCCAATCTTCAAGAGCTCCAAAGGTGCCTTTACAATGAGAGGGTCTCTTCCTTTTATAGGATAGGAAGATCAAAACCCTAAACCACTTTTGAAAACTAGTGGTTGTGATCAAAAGATATAACAATGTAATCAACAGCTAAGATGAGCCAACATAACAGTAGACATGGATCACTCAAATAGAGGATGGCGTCGTGGCTAAAAAGCCTCCAGGAGGGGTGACATCATACATGGGGGTGGCTAATAACATAGGAGCCACAACATAAAGACACGGACAAGTGACTAGGAGCACATGGTGGGGCTAGGAGGTATTATTCCCCTTCACTAGCATGACCCCATGGCACAATAATATAAAATATGACTCAATGACATGTCCAAGTATACAAATGATCAAATCCTGTCCCCATCATTAGAGAGAGAAATACAATAAAAGACCTCCTGTAGCCCATGTGGACCCCATTGACTGGTGCCAATTGATCTGGAAGAAGGGGGATACACCATGGATGACCTCTGAGCACACCAAGTGCCAAAACCTTGCCTCAATTTCCCAAATCGAATTCCTTGATGACCTTTTTATTCCATTTTTTAATCCTCCTGAAAACCCTGAAACTGCCCAGAACTGCCTCTGGGGTGCCTGCGCTATCAAATTGAGTGTACCATCATGTCTGGAAGGGGGGTAATATGGTAAAAACAAGTGGCTGGACCACCCCCTTCCTCTGTAGCGCCCTAGGCAACGACTTGCCTCCAATGCTCCTACTGGATAGGCCACATCAGCATGCCCAAACTGGTCAACAGGTGGAAAACTGCTAATATCATGCCAGATAGTGCCCGAAACTGAAAGATAAGTGTCTCAACGGATCCAGAAGACCCAAATCCACTAGAGATGAGTACTCATATACCTTATGATAACTTGTAGGATCATCTGTAGGGTCCACCATACCTGGATAGTGTAAAATATGATGATCTGGAAATAATAATAAACATGACAAACTGCATCAATCATCATCTGGAGCATGTGCCCAACATATGGAATCATCAATAGGTATACATAGGACCATAGATCAACATCATATAGCATAAGTGGTCCATCTCATCACGGATCCCAAGGATGACCATGGTCAAACTATGTTTGATTAGGTCAAAATACAACCAAAGACTAGATTATAACAAATGACTAAGACATGTTCCTTTAATCATATTCACAGCTTAACTTAAAGTATAAACATCAATCAAGTGGCAGTTAATACATAGATATTCAATGTTATTTGTAATTTACTTGCACCAAAGCTTTAAAGACATACTTCATCCAATGGACATGGCCTAACTGCTAGCAAAGGGTGAAGGCTAAGGACAAGGCTAGGTAGAAGGGATGACTTGACCAACTTAACTAATTGATACTTTGGATAGGGGAAAGGGGAGCTACACGTTGTGCTGGACAAGATAAATAAAGGGAATGGTAGTGCCTCACAAATGGATAAGTTGTTTAGAGAGTGCTTATTCAACCTTGGCATCATGTCTACATCAAGTTGATCCAAGTTCATTAGGATCATTCATTTCATTTCCATGGCCAACAGTCTTTAGATTTGGCATACATTTAACCATTGCTTTTTATTTGGCCTTTCATTTATAAGATTTTGAACTCAGTAATCTTTAGATTTCGCATACATTTATCCATTGCTTTTTAGACCTTTTTTGGACCCTTCATGGGGTACTTTAGCATTTCATTGCTTTAGCCCTTTTCCATTGTGATGATAATCACAGTTTTACATTTCATTTATTTCCATGGGATTTCATAAGAGATTTCCAATAGTTTCCATACAAGTAGTACATATGCTTTAGGTTTTATCCAACAACATCTCATGTGAGTAGGGGAAATTCTGCAATCTAAACCACACATCGGGGTTCCGCAATCTAAACCACACATTGGGGCAACCGACTAGAATGATAAAGGCACAAAATCCAACTCACCAAAGGCAAGTTCTGTCACCAACGCAGAGCCGAGACACAAAACAAACATGGATGCTATCCAACACAGAGGTAGGAGCGGGGAAGTCCTCCATATCAAAAGTCAAGAAAGCAAGTCAAGGTGACAACCAAAACAGGGAAGGTCATGGATGGATGGAGTCAAGTGAATGTGGCGCCTAAGCTAGCAATGTCAAGAAAGATGATGTCCATGCTCATAGGAGGGTAAGTGAAACCAATGAGTATAGTCAGTAAACCTTAAAGTGCAAGTAATACATCCAATTTATTATTTAAGTCCAATCAAGATAGTTCATTTCATTTATTTAAATAATACTGCCACATCATGAGTTATATACCAAGTTAACGCTATTAAGATGACTAGAACAACAAGATAATAATCAATGCTAACAATCACAAGTCCGATGGTCATATCACTATATATCTCATCATCTAGAACCAATGAAAACACTGCTGCAATAATAACATATGGAACTCTGGGCACTGAATTGAATCTGTATGGAACAAAAGGTCATATCGGTCATCAAATCTAAGCTCTCAAGGCTCAGCCTTGGCACAAGGTTTACACACTGTCTGATATAAGCTGCTCTGATGTGTAAGTGATCATAAATGGTGCTGCTCATCATGACTGATCTCACTGAAACTGTGTAAAGGCAAAGCTCTGGAAAGTGCAGATATCTGCTCAGCAAATATAGTAGCCCAGCTACTATGGTGTGATAACAGGCCCCTTCGCAAAATGGGGCATCGACTTCATGCATTGTAAGCCTACCTTGGCTGGGGGGCATGGTTATATCATTGTCGCTGTAGACTACTTTACCAAATGGGCCGAAGCTATGCCTACATATAAGGAAGACGACGAAACTGTCGCATTTTTTATGTTCAATCATATCATCGCTAGATTCAGAGTCCCTCAAGCCATCGTCACAGATCACGGAACACATTTCCAAAACAAGATGGTAAATGAATTAAGTGCCAAGTTGGGCTTTTTTCATGAAAACTCAACCCCCTACTATCCCCAATCGAATGGACAAGTAGAGGCCATCAACAAGGTCTTGAAAACCATGATTAAGCGCATGGTAGGTACGCACAAGTCAAATTGGCATGTGATGCTTTTTTCAGCCCTTTGGGCATACCAGACTTCCGTCAAAACCGCCACTGGTTTCACACACTTTCAGTTGATGTACGGACTAGAGGCAGTATTGCCTATTGAGTGCGGAATTTCGTCCTTAAAACTAGCCGTTGAACTTTTACCAAACACAATTGTTGAGGAAGTACGATTCTTATACTTAGCAAAACTTGACGAAACACGTCGTGATGCAGCTCTAGCCAATGAAGCGCATAAGAAACGCATCAAGGCCCAGTATGACAAATCCGTGAAACCCCGTAATATCAACGAGGGTGATTTGGTCCTGACTTACGACGAAAAACACGATAAGCTGGGGGCAGGTAAACTTGAGTCCATGTGGCATGGCCCATACATCGTAAAACATGTCTTGGAAAAGGGAGCTTATGAGTTGGTTGACTATGACGAAATATCCTTAGGGGAGCCTCGTAACGGGCTCTACCTAAAGCGGTACTATGCTTAAGTTATCTTGCATTAGTATTCTGTATATATTGTACATGACGTGTGTTTTTTATTTGTGTGACACTTACTTTTAGTGTGTTGGGGTCTTATCTCGATTTTCACTTATACCATGTTCCGCTTACCATATTCCGCTTGGATGTGCAGATAAAACCTGCTATGGATTCACAGATGGCACTAGCCGACACACCAGGAACCTTGCCTCGGTAGCTTGGGTACTCTATTCCCCTACCGGTGAATTGATAAACTCAGGAGGAACTTGCCTAGGTCTTGCAACTAATAACTTCGTCGAATATCACGCGGTGATCGGATTATTGACCGACACCTTTTCTCTTGGTGTGGATCATGTTGTCATCTATCTCGATTTTCAGCTAGTAGTCTCTCATTTGAACCGAGTCTACGCTATCCGCGACCCTACGCTACTCAGCTTATTTCGGCGGGTATGTGTCTTGGAAAGGTCTTTTGAGTCCATTCAATATATACATATCCCAAGATCCATAAATACGGTTGCTGATTCATTGGCTAACTTTTGTATTAGACTAGCACATTGCACATTCATAAGCATTTTTATTAAAGATGCATGATATGTAAATTAATCATTAATGTATAAGCAAACACACATAAGATCCAAATCCATCATAAAAACATAGTGTATAAACCGCTAGAGAGTGTTTTATATATCAAGTTTGGCAAAAATATTGTACAAAAAGGTACTGATACAAAAATCTGAAACCTGTGGCTTTCAGTATATCATCGCATATGCAGCCTATCCCTAAGGGTGCTGGCCCTAGACACTCGACGGAGTAGCCGATCGAAACGACTTGAAACTCCAACAGTCCTATGCTGGTAGTGTCGTAGTAGGACGTCAATGGAGATGTCTGGAATATCGATAGTCAGCCACTGGAGGTTCGCCTCTAGCTCATCTAACTCCTCCATAGCCTCTTGATGGACTTGTTATCACATCCATAGTAGCCGAGCTACCATGATTGCAGAGCAGTTCATTGTATATTTTAGAGCCATGCCTTTACACAGTTTTGATGAGATCAACCTATGATGAGCAGTCCTTTTATGATCACTCACATATCAGAGCATCCCCATATCAGACAACAGTGAACCTTATGGCAAGACTGAGCCTCATGACCTCAGATTTGATGACTGAGGTGACCTTTTATCCCATACAGAGCAGTACCCAGAGTTTCAGCAATAGTGTTTTCAGTGGTTACAGATGTTCCAGATGGCAGGTACAGGTATATGGCCCAGCAGGTATATGGTGTGCATTGGTTTTTATTATCTTGTTCTTTTGGTCATTTTGGTAGCTTGACTTAGTATCTAGTGATCATGATCTGGCAATATATATATGTATGACATGGATATGGTTATTATTGATTATCTAAATGGTCTTATTACTCGTAATTTGAATCTCTTGTTTTATACTCATTGGTTTTACCCTCTTAGGAGTGTGGACATGATCATTCCCACCTTTATGGCTTGCTAGCTTAGGCATCACCTTCACTTTCTCCATCCATTCGTTATCTCTCCCTTTTTGGTTTTCACCCTGACTTACATCTCATCCTGTGATATGGAGGACCTCCCCACTTTTGCCTCTGTGTTGGATAGCATCCCTATTAGTTTGTGTCTCGGCTCTGAGTTGGCAACAGAACTTACTGAAGCCTTGATCCTTCTGGGCCAGGAGTACCCGCTGGTGTTGGTTCCCGAGCTTAGGTGAGTTGGATGTGATACCTTGATCACTCTAGTCGGTTGCCCCGATTTTTGGTCTTGATTGTAGAGAATCCCCTAGTTGCTTTAGTTGTGTTGGCTAAAACCTAAAGCAAATTGTACTACTATCATTACATGCATATGGAAACTGTTATATTATCTTTTGTGCAATCCCATGGAAACAAATAAAACTGTGCTTCTTAGCACAATGAAAAAGGGCTATGTAAATTGAAATGTAAAGCACCCTGGATGTAAGCTGCGATTTTGTGCTTCTAAGCACATGCAAAATCCAAAAAGGGTCATAAAGGCTTAAAAAGTAGTGGTTAAATATATGCTAAATCCAAAGACTGCTGGCCAGAAATTAAATGTAATGATTAATTCCTCATGGAGCCTACGGGTTGTGATGTGAGATGGAGTAAGGAACAACTAATTCTAAGTGTCCCCTAGAACTTCAAGTTATGGTTAGCCAGCACCTAGCCACGGCGGTTCTAGAAAAGATCCTCACAGAGTTGTTTCAGCTTGGATGTGAGCTGTAGACTTTTGCCAAGGTTGAATAAGCACTTCTCTGAACAACTTATTCCATTTATGAGACACTACCATTCCCTGTGTGTTTATTATTCGACATATGCTTAAGTGTGTATTCCCTTTCCCTTATCCAAAGCATCACAGTGTTGAGTCAGTCAAGTCATCCCCTTATCCTACCCTTGCATTCTTCACCCTCACCCTTTGCTAGCAAAATGTTCATGTCTACAAAATGAGTATATTCCTGAGGTTCTATTTTGAGTAAATGATTATTTAAACTTGTATTTCGTATAATTATCTGTTAACTGCCATTGAAATGATGCTTAATAATTTAAGTCTTGCTATTAGAATGATTAGCAGAGCATGCTTTAACCATTTGCACTTGCAACATTAGGCATTTCTAGCCTAGGTCATATTTTGATCAGTCTTAACCTGGTCAAACCCAGTTTGACCAAATCAACCTTGGGATCCGTGATGAGTTGGACCAGTGATGTTATATGATGATGATTTATGGTTATGTGATACACCTTTGATGATTCCATATAGAGGACACAGGTTTCATATGATGGTTGATGTATTTTTTTATGGTTATTATTATTTCTAGACCATTATTTTTATATTGTCCGAGTATGGCTGAGGCTACATATGATCATATAGGTTTCCACAGGGTGTATGGGTACTCATCTTTAGTAGATTTGGACCTTCTGAGTCCATTGAGACACTCAGTTATCAATTACAGGCACTCTTAGTGATGATATAGTCAGATTTCCACTTTTGTCCAGTTTTGCCATGCATAAATGGCCTGTCCAGCAGTTGCATTGCTCTAGCACGTTTTCCTAGGGCGCTACAGAGGAGATGGGGGTCCAACCACTTGATTTTACCATATCACCCCATCTCCAGACAGGTTGGTGCAGTTAGATTTATGTTCGGGACAACAGACAGTGAGCTATAGGCATTTTGATGATTTTTCGGTGGAATAAAAATGGGATAAAAAGGTCATTGAGGAAATCGATTTGGGAAATTGAGTCAAGTTTTTGGCATGAGGTTTGTTCAGAGGTCATCTGTGATGTATCCCACTCCTTCCAGATCAGCTTGCAGCATTCAGTGGGATCCACACACTCTCCTAGTTGTTATTTGATGTATTATTCTCTCATTGAGGGGGGCATGATTTGGTCATTTGGTCACTTTGACATGTTATTGAGTCATATCTTATGTTATTGTGCCATAGGGTGATGCTAGTGAAGGGAATTAATACCTCCTAGCCCCACCATGTGCTCCTACACTTGTCCTAGTCATCTTTTATGTGGTGCGACCCCCCCTAGGGCCTCCTTAGTGAGTGCGCACCCCCTCTTAGTGAGTTGATCCATATATTATT
The DNA here is from genome assembly GCA_027924585.1 of Larix kaempferi. Taxonomy (NCBI): domain Eukaryota; kingdom Viridiplantae; phylum Streptophyta; class Pinopsida; order Pinales; family Pinaceae; genus Larix; species Larix kaempferi. The sequence continues at coordinate 6,809,446 of BSBM01000835.1, forward strand.
GTTCCGACACATCATAGCCGTTGATTATATTGTATCTATCTTTTGATCTCCACCACTCGTTTGTAAAGTGGTTAGGGTTTTGGTCTCTCTCATTCCTATTTAAGGAAGAGACCCCCCCTATTGTAAAGACCTTTTGGGCTCTGAAAATACTGGAATAAAATATTATTTTGCAGTTTTGCTTTGTTGGATGTTCTTGTACATGATTATACATCTTTTGCTTTAGACATCTAGGTTGTTTGCAGGTGATTACAACAACTACAGAGGGAGGCCGAATTGATTTGCGACAGGGGTGCGAATTGCCTTGAGGAAAGATTGCAGGGGTTTCCCACATCCTCCTTGGGCATGGCGTTTTCATCTTGAAGGGAGTTTTTCAATTGTGCTTTGTCCATTGATTTGCTTCTTTTGATATGCCGTGCATAGATCTTATTTTATTCGTGGATCAAATCTCACGTATGTAGTTTGTTTTGCAGGTGAAAGAGGACGTTTTTCCTCCTTGGGCTTGTTCGTTTTTCTTGGAATCACTTGGATCTAGCTTGGAATTGTAACTAAATGCAAGGATCATCGATGTACTTGATAGCCACAAGCATTTGAGGTAAGATCTGCAAGGTACGTATCCATTTCCATGTGTTTTACCCTTTGGTCACTCAAACCCTCGTTGTTAAAACCCTACATTTTTAGATCTGATAGATCTGGCGATAATTTGGGCTTAAAATATAAAACTCACTTCTAAATTAACTAAAGAACCTCATAGCGAAATTTTGGTTTAAATTCGACTCCATTTGACCCCCGATCTAAGGCACTGATCATCTCTTGAGGGGGACACACTTGTGGGTTTTATGCATCTTTCTAAATCTATCACTTGGGTTGTGCTACTTTTCCCTTTAAACATCAGGTCTACTACTTATCCAACCTCCTAATGCCACTTGGACCTTAATTTCACCTTGTGGACCCCATTTCACTCATTTTCCATATTTTAAGGGTGGGCCTTGTTATCACATATATAGTAGCCGGGCTACCATACATTATTTTTCCGATTCCAGTACACTATTCAGCCAGTTCCCTTACATTGAGATGCTGAGACGAGCATCTATTATGGATCACTATCAGATTTTGGACAATATTTTTATTCCCCATGCCATGACTGAGTTTCAGGACACTCAGAGAGATGACCGATTGTAGCTATTTAGCCATTTGTACAGAGCAGTCAGTAGTGCCCAAAGTTACAACAGCAGTTTCAGAGGATAGATGATGGTTTAGATGATGATCTTTCAGGTATATGACTCAGTAGGTATATTATGATGTTACGGTTATATTGCTTTTATTTCCATTTTCTTAGCATGTTTTAGCATTTAGTATCATGATCTGGCGATCATATAGATATGTGGACGTGGTTGTACTATATATATATCATATTTGTCCCTACTCAGACTTAGAAGTTCTTGGTCTATACTCATTGGTTTTACCCTCCCTAGGGAGAATAGAGGTTATCATTCCCGACATACTTTGGCTTGCTAGTGTTGGTTTCATTATTCACTATCTTCATCCATCCATGACTTACCCAGTTTGTTCATTACCTTGACTTACTACTTGACTAGTGGCATGGAGGACCTTCCCCCACTGTAGCCTCTATATTGGATAAGCTTTCTTGTTTATTGTGTCTTGGCTTTGAGTTGGTGACAAAACTTGCCTATGGTGAGTTGGTGTTCCTTGTGAATTCCCCCTAGTCACTAAAGATGTTGTTGGCTAAACCTGAAACTTTTAGTGCTGCCATGAATACAAAATATGGAAATGAAATGTTATATCTTGTATGAAAAGAACGCCAAATGAAAATGGCTATGAAAATATCAAATGCTATATCTATTGTGAAATGTAAATGCCTAGGTAAACAAGCTGTCTGTGACACACCTAGAAGTGCTTAGGTAAACAAGCGCCTTAAAAACACACTTGCAACAAAAAGGCCTAGATTACATGTAAATCTATGCAATGTGTTTATAAACACACATAGATCAAAGGCTATGGAAACTCTAGGCCGAAAAAGCAATGGAACTTAAACTCTATATCAAAAAGATTGTTGGCCTCATTTGTATTATAGATTGTGCGCATCAGTGTAAGGTGAATAAACACTTTTTGAACAACTTATCCATTTGTGAGACACTGCCATTCCCTGTGTTGTTGCTTGTCCACTATATGCTATGGTGTGTATTCCCTTTTCCATTTCCAAAGTGTCACAATGTTAAGTTAGTAAGTCATCCTTTAAGTTAGCCATGTTATTTTTAGCCTTGACCCTTCACTAGCAAACTGATCACAACTATGAAGTGAGTATAACCTTGAAAGTCTTGTCTGAGTAATAAATAATAATTAATGACATTATATTTGGATTTTGATCGTCAGTAATGATTGCTACTTGTTATAATTGCTATGTGAATGGATTGTAAAGCATGTTTTAACCTTTGACACCTTGCAGCAGCTTGATGACAGTCTGAGTGATATTTTGGTCATGTTGACTTGGTCAAACCTCAGTTTGACCAAAAGTCAACCACAGGACATGAGGTGGCAGACCTCAGATGTTACAGATAGATGATATATGGTCTGGTACAGGTCACCATGGTGTGCTTATGCAGTGGTTTCAGGATTATGATAATGATTTGTGCTTTTCAACACTTTTACAGATTATTATTATTTGGTCTGCCGGATATGATGAGTATTTATTTTGGACCATGCAGAGGTTTATATGGTGTATGAGTAGACATCTTAAATGGATTTGGACCTTCTGAGTCCAATGAGATAGTTTGTTTTCAGTTCCGGGCAGTTATAGTGATGATTGAGCCTCAGTTGGCTATCCTAGTGCAGTTTTGGCTTGTCGGAGGCCTTGGCAGAGCAGAGCAGAGGTATGATTGGTTCACCTAGAGCGCTATTTTTGGAGGGGGTGGTCCAATCACTCGTTATTACCATATTACCCCCCTCCCAGACAGTTTGATGATTTTTATTTTTGGAGCCAGGCACTCCAGGTGGCAGTTTGGGCAGTTTCACACTTCCCAAGGCAGTCCAGAAATGGTAAAAATGGCTACAAAGGAATTCGATTTGGGCTACTGAGGCAATGTTATGGCATGGGATGATCAGTGATGATGAGTGGGATGTCTTCCACACCTTCTCCAGCAGTTTCAGCTTCATCGAGACCCACATCCATCACTTATGGCACTTTCTGATGATTTTTGGAGCCTCCCAAGGCTCACGATTTGTCCATAGAGGCACGATTTGGTGTCTAGCATGATTATTTTTGGATATTGTGCCATGGGGATTGAACAGGGGTGTTAGAAATTACCCCTTGGACCCACCATGTGCTATTTCTTATGTTTTATCATTATGATTTGATGGGATCCCCTCTCCTAGGGTGAGTTTGCCCACTTATTGTTATATTTTATTATTGATCCATGTATTGTATTGTTGAGCTCATCTCAACCAGTGATTAGATCTTTTGATCTTTTAATCTTAGCCACTCATTCAAAAAGTGGTTAGATTGTGGCCTCTCTCCATTCTATTTAAAGGAGAGAGCTTCTCATTGTAAAGGGGTCTTTGGCTCTTGGAATCTTGATATGGAAAAACTTTTATGTGGAAATTCTTGTGGTCTCCTTTGAATCTGGTGTTCTTCGATGGTGATTGTAAAGTTTATTGCATCCTAGCATTTGGGTATTTGTGGTAGGATCTATCTTTTTTGGAAACTTTTGTCTTGTCTACAAGAGGGCGACTTCACTTGGGCATTTTTGCAAGGCTTCTTCAACTCGCTCCACTTGGCATTCGCTTGTATTAGGGGGTTATCATTAGTATCATTGTGATCTATGCTATCTTTCTGTTATTTCTCTTGTGGCATTAGTATTATCTCTTGTTCGCAGTAAATCTGATATTGTTGACGTTTATTGTGCAGGAGAGAGGGCGCATTGGCTTCCTTGGGCAAATTGACTTCATAGAAAACTACCTCAAATTGCTCCAAATTGATTGGGTTTGCATAGATCATCATCATCAAGGCATCTACAAGGTTATCCAGGTAATATCCATAGGTTTGTTCTTCTTGTCTTGGTTCCAATCCATTGGCACAACTACTTCATTGATAAAACCCTTATATTTCAAAACCCTCATTTTACAATTTCTCAGATCTAGCAAGATCCACTTGGCTTTTGGGTATAAAATTTAAAACCCACCTCTATAGCATCCACAGCGATCCGGATCTATAGTTTGGTGAGGATTGGCCCTCATTTGACCCATTTCCCAAGGCAAAGAAGCTTCTCCAAGGGAGGTCGCACTTCCTAGGAGGGGTGAGTTTGCAAGGATCTAGCACCTGGGTAGGTGAGATCCCACTTGATCCTTCATCTCCATAATTGATAACCTACCCCCAGTGTGTCACTTCAGTGATTTTCACCTTGTGGGCCCCATTCCTCATTTTGAGGGTTGAGCCCCACTTGGGTCACTTTGTGATACATTTCAATCTCAGATCTACTGAGATCTAGCCATTGGATGATCCTAATTTTCAAGATCCACCTACCTCAACACCTCAACATTCCTGATCTACAATTTGGTGGACATCCGACTCCATTTGGCCCATTTCCCAAGGCACTGATCTTTCTCCAAGCCAATTCGACTTTCTTGGACTGTTGAGTTTGCTTGTGGTTTGGTCCCTGTTCTGGTTGCTTGAGTACCTTGACACTGTCTTATCCATCCATCAAGCTCACGTTTGGTACTGGTTAGTCCCAATTTGGCCCCTAACTACCCTGCATTGGACACGGTTCCCAAGGCAGTGGACTTTCTCATAATTGACTAGTACCCTAATCCTGGATCTTATATTTAATATCATAAGTCACTCTCACATACACAATGGACCAAATCTACACTGTCTAAACCCCTTAATCCAACTTATTACTCATCTTGTGACTTCATCCATAGATCTAGGATTCACCATACACCTTACGTACTTCACCCATTCCTGATTTGATTTGGTGTTTTGGTTTGATCTCTCCTATCAGGAGTAGATCTGGGTCTCCCCCTTTGTTGTCTTGGGCTAGATAACATAAAGTGAAGATTGCCTTGATTGGCGTGACAACCATCCATTGGGAGTCGAGGCTATCTTGGTTGCACCTCTTTGGTTGCCCATCCCTTCTACCATCCATCTTGGATTCATCTCTAGGGGCAACTACAACTATGGTGATAACAGGCCCCACTTAGGTTTTTTTGATTGGCATTAGATCTATCTAGATGTATTCACCTAACTTCATAAGTGACATAATCTTTTCATTAGTTGAGCATTTGTCCTTCCATAAGCCTCCTCAACCAAGCCCTAACTCTATGTGTCCACTTATAATCCCTAGATCTAGATCCATTCACTCTTGATCTTCTCCTCTTTCAACTTTACATTTCCCTAGGAGGTCTAGAGTTGGTTCGCTAGCTTTCATTGGTTAGCTAGGGTCTCCCTCTTGGTCTTGCTTAGGCTAGATCTAAAGTGAAGAGTGCCTCGGTTAGCGTGACAACCATTTACCTTGGGAAACATGGCATCTCTTGGGTCACCTCTTTAGTTGTCCAATGCATCTACCATCCTGGATAGGATCACCTTTTGGGACAACTACAAGTTGTGTGATAACAGTACCGCTGCCATCTCCTGAACTACTCCTCGCCTCTTGATGGGTGAGGATCCCGCCGGTCTCGATGGGCCAATATCTGTATAAGCAAAACATGAGATATCAGTACTACATAAAAAAAAGATCATAAAATACATAAAAACAAAAGAGACTTTTTCTTACCGATCTCTCCCCACTGATCTGCCTCTGGAAGAACCAAGTCGGGATCTCCTCTGAAGTCTTCCCCTGCATAAGCATAATCCTTAACCATGAGGAGCTTACTACATAGCCACCGAAAGAAGTTCAGTCCGTATGTGATCATTGGTCCACCGCTTCCATGGCGGGCCATCACCTCGACCCACCTCTTCATGCGTAGATCTCGTGGATCGAGATCACTAATCTCGACCTGAGGACGAAGAAGTGGAACCCTTTCCAGGAAGAAAGAGACCACGATGGAGCCATAACCGAACTATTTCAACTCCCCTCTGCGGCACTTGGTCAGTTGGTCCTTTAAGTTTGTGAGGAGCCCCTCACACTAGTTGAGCATTGTAGGCGCCATACACTCGATGGCATACATCATATGGGATTTGATGGCCTGATGCGGGGCTCTACTGCCCGTCACCTGCTCAATGGTAAACAATACAGTCCTCAAAGACGGTCCCGCACATTTTTTATGGGAATTTTCCCACCCAACATCTGCGTGCCTGGAGTGCAGCACTGTGGTATGAGGTTCTCAATGGACTGATCATTACCCCTAGGCCCGGATAGTGACACCGGGGCCCCACGCTTGGACAATCTTGTCAAGAAGTAATATCCTCAATGTCTATCGTGAGCATATGTGCACCAACTCTGAAATACTGTTGATCCGGATCCCACAACCAAATCAAGTAGTCCAACAACTGTATTTGGGCTCTCATTCCCTGGACATGAAAGAATTTGAGCAACCCACACTCCCTTAAAGCATTCATGGAGTGAGGGACATTTACAACTTGCACATCCTCCAATTCGTGCTCACGCTCTTTCCACTGCACCATTTTGATGGCCAAACACTGCATAAACATCAAAATAATGGGCATTAGATCCTTTTCATTGCTTTAAAATTTGTTTTTTGGAACCCATTTCCAAGTTGGTGGGTCAAACTGCGTCGACGCACCCCGTCTTTGCAGATAGGGCGTCAGCGACGCACTTTGCTCTTAGGGAAGGCGCATCAGACCCTTGGTGACACTTCCCGAAAGGGGAAAGTGCGTCACCCAGGGTGTGCGTTTCCCCCTTTGGAATGAGTCTGAAAACCCCAAAAAACTTGCATGAAAAACAAAATTTTAACCATCAAATGAAAGAGACTGAGGTTTAGAGTTACCTGGAATTGACATGAGGTTGAATGACTGACCGAGGCTCCTAGAATTGTCGCCGAAAGATCGAGCTTCAAAGATGTTTTTTCCACTATTCAATTTGGTAAAAATGAAATGGTAAATAAATTTTACTATTCACCCTTATTATATAAAAATGGAATATTCCCTTTTTGTTTTTTTTCTATTTCATGGGTTTTTTACTATAGTTGGTCCTTTTTAATGTTTTAAAAACTTGTGATCACTCTTGACCTTGTTTTGAAGCTTGTAGGTGCAGGAGAGTGATGTTTTGGCTATGGCAGGAACCATCGTTGACTTTTCATGCTCTTTCTTGAGTGTGAAAAAGCCTTGGAGCATTTTTGATACCATTATCACGCTCATCAAAACTAAGTATTAAAGGTATCGAGCAGAGTCTTTGTCCTTTCTCGCGCTCGTAAAAACATGAGAATAAGTCACCGAGTTATCTTTTATTTCTTTTTGGGGCTCGTAAAACTCCTACGAAAAAGGAACCCCCCTAGAGTTCTCCTTTAAGCTCTTTTCAGACTCCTTAAATAGGAAAAGATTGCCAAGTGAACTTGATTCTTTCACTCTTGTAAAAGTATTTGAAGGGTCGTCTTTCTGGTGATAGTTTACCCCTTTTTCGGACTAGTGAAACTATTTATGAAAAAGGAGCACTCTAGTTAATCATGACTATAAGAGTTCTCTCTCACCTTGTTTAATCCTTTTTCGGGTGAGGAGACTAAAATTTATGAAAAAATACTCATTGGAGTCTTCTTTAGTCATTTCAGACTCTCTAAATGTGAAATGACACCGAATTTACCTTCTTTGGACTCGTTAAAATCTAACATTGAAGGGTCCTTTTAGGGACGAACCCCTCCTATCTCAGGTTCGTTAAACATGTGAGATTGGACTCGTCCTAAGGATGAGCTATACTGAGCATCTGTTATCCTCTTCAAGTTCGTTAATAAACAAAGAGGTACTCATCAATCACGATGGAGAATAAGGAAAGAGTTTGTGTTAACTTGTATTAATTGCAGTACATAGTCGCTCTTGAACATGGCATTCATTTACATTTCATTCAAACCGCTTGGATAATTTGCTTGTCCTCGAGTCTCACAAATTCCATGAGTCGTCATATTCCTTTGGGTCATCCAAAGAATGCATCAACCATTTGTTGTATTAGGTCTTGGTATCCGTCTCGTTGTGTCAATGCTGCCAAGTCGTGCCATTCCATGTTCAAGAGAAGTCTGTTGATTGAGTCAATCTCTGCAGTCGTTCTACCCTCCTTTATGTCGGTCATCCCTGAGTCAGTCTCATACATTACTCTATAGTCCGATCTACTCTGAATATCTTTGATCTCGTTTTGTGTCAATGATGAGGGAAACATCATGGCCCTCCTTCGACGGGTTTATCCTTGTCGACTTCAACTCATAATCCAATGATTGAACCTAGGAACCAATCGAGTACCTTGGGCCTGCATGCCTCAATGGCAGGTTACCTCACTTTCAACAGTAAGTTCACATCATTGACTTTTGATTGAGATATTCCACTGAATGTTCGACCTCAGCTCATTGATTCACATTCGGTGGTATGTACTATGATACCTTGGGGATCATTGTTATCAATGATGATTTTCCTCGCACTTGTTAACGGTTTACCATGTTTGACTTCAACACATTGTAATTGCATGGTTAGATTCGTATCATTGCGGGTTCGGTTTGAAGACCCTAGGTTAACTTATGTATTTCACCCAGGCTGCGATGGAGATATTTCTTGAGTAGGGTCCACATAGATATCATGATAGAACCCTTATACTGTTCCATAGATCCACATTGTATTGGTCTGTGGCTATGTGTAGTTCATCTCGTAGATCCACTATGTATTATCTCGTGGCTACGATCTGATCTTGTCATGGGCGTATGGATCCACAATTGTATTTCTAGTGGACATACATTTTATTCAGTGTTTCATGGATCTGCATTGTATTGGTCGGCAACCATGTTATGAGTCATGTGAGACATACATCTCAGAGTTTGTGTACTGCAGGAGTCTTTGCTCGGCACTCCAACTGATGGTCCTTGCCTTGAACCTAAATGTTTCAAAGCACCTCACCTACCCTATTTTTCTAGCTTCATGCTTTGGGGGGTATTCTGTTACACCAAAATATCGTCATCTTGAGTTATGTGTTCTCTATTTTCCCTGATTCCTGAAGCACTTGGGCCAATTGATTGGAAGAAGAGTTGTTGTTGCTCCTTTTTCCTTTTGTTGTCACCTCAACGCACCTTGCACATTAGCAATGTGTGTCAGACCCTTGGTGACGCCCTTTGCACATTGACAAAGCGTGTCGGTGACACTTGCTGCCTTTGCACAAGATGCGCCACCCTCTAAAGACGCGAGTTGCCTCTGTACAAAGTGCGATGCTATTGGTTTAAACGGAGAAAAAGAAGCTTCGAGCGGCTTCTAGAACCCTTGGTCACGTGGAAGCTTCTCCCTATGAACTAGGAAGGGTGGTACTCGATCCCCTTACCTTTTGGGATGATCCCTTGAGGTTCTCCCACAAATCCTCAACCTCTCCTATCCCTTTAGGCCTATAAATACAAAACTCCTCTCCATGGTTAAAGTGGAGACAAATAGAGTACTAAAACGCTGGTGAAATTCTGCTGGAACTTATTCCCTTTCATCCATTAGGAGGCAAAAGCTTGGATCTTTGAGGCTAGGATCATTTGGAAGGAGTTACGACGTCAAAGCTCGGTTGTAATATCTCCCTATGTATTTCGTATATCTACATTAATGCAGATTCTTTCCATAAAAATCTTGTTGTTTTAAGATCTTTAGAATTGACTTCTTTGACTACTAGTTTAGATTGATCTATATTTGCATATTATTAGTACTTGCTTGTTTCCACTTGTTGTATACTATTTTGTAGCTGAAGACCCGAAGATCAGGAGCTACACCAAGCAAGGAGATAGCATTACGATCATAAGGCGAGTTATCTTCCTCTACCTTCTGTAATTTGATCAATCTAGGAAAGTTATTTGTGTTGTGTACTTCTTTTGTTCTAGATCTGAACCCTTCGGACTAGGGAGATTGGTTAGTGTCCGCACTGACGGATTGTCCGCAAACATCTTATAATATGGAAGGACAAATGTACAAGCTACCATGAAATATATACTGTGACACTGTTTAATATCTAGGCTGGTGATTAAATTAAAGATTTTCTTCAAGGGATTAAACGTGCCTAGACTATGTGAAATTTGTGTCACAATTTGTTTACGTGTTCAGTCTTAAATGATACCAACATTAGATTAAGATCTTGTCTTGGTTGATTGGCAAAGTGGGTATTCAAATCTGAAAATGTTTATGATAAAACAGTGCTGGTTTCGGTTTCTTAAGAGGTCTCAACACTTAGGTTGCTTGCTGGTTAATAGATTTCTGAGTGTGAAAGCATATAACAACAAACAAATAAATGCACACTAAACTAAACAAACAATACTAGACTATATGCAATGCAAAACTTTGGATTTTCAGTGCCTTTCATAGGGTTTTCTTAGTTCTAAGCAAAAGTTGGTTTAGATTAATTATTTCCATGCAATCATATTCAGATTTGATGTTGTTGTTGGTTTATATGTTTAGAACATGGCAAAAATAAATTTATTTTGTATTTTTTAATGCTTGGTGCGATTTGCCTATTTTTTCTGAGTTTTTCGTTGATGTTGCCGAAAAGGTGTATTCTGAACCTTGGCCGATTTTTTCAACAATGGTGCATACACAAGGTCTTTGTACAAAATGCCTTTGAAATGTGGCTGAAATGTTTGAGTGGCATTTCAAATTATTGAAACACTGTATTGGCCATTTCAACGAGTGTTTTGGTTAGCATATCAGTGGTTTGAGCCAATTTTTCAATTGCTAAAATGAAAAATAAAATGGAAAAACAATTCCTAGCAATAATTTCTTACATATTGTTAAATTTCATATAATCATAGCATAAAACATAAATGCATAACCAAGATCACTAGAAGCAAGACAAAGCACAAAACAACAACACAGAGTTTGACCTGGGAAACCCAAATGGGAGAAAACCCAACAACCTTCGCAGAGAGATGATAATTCCGAGATCATAGTACAAATAAGAAAAGAGAAAGAATGTGAAAGTGTCTTTCACAAGTAGATGCCCCAAATAAGCTTCCTCCTTCAATTGATGCGAAATCAGCCTCCTCCAAGTGATGCGCACTTACTAAGTGTGAGAATGAGATAATGAGGTGCACTAGCCTCCTGTTTATACAAGTGCAAACCTGGAAAATTCCCTAACTGGGCCGACTTCACCTGGGGGCAATAAATAATTTAAATTTAATATTTTTATTTGTTTCTTTTGCACCCCAAGGCTTACATTGATTCTTTCATGTGTTTACATAATTGATTACATAAAGTTCTTCTCCCTTAGGAGGTATAGACAAGTACAATGAAGGTACAATAAAATATAATGAATAATATCTTCCGAAGTTGTACAAAATCCAACACTCCCTCTCAACGAGGAAGGTATTCTTCGGTCTTCATCTGCATCACGATCATTTGGGTTTCATCTTGTACATCCATTCTGTCTCCATCATCTCTATGCATACTGAAGGTTGTCCACACAGTCTCTGTGCATCATCATCGCCAGTCCTTTGGTGAGTCCAGGAGAATCGCTCAATCCTGGATCCAGGAGAATCACTCAATCCTAGATATCTGAGATTATCAGCTGTACCATATCTACTATACAATTTGCTACCTGTCTGTCTGATCTGTGAATGGGGTCCTCCCATACCTGGCTGAGATCTCAAATAAGCAAAAGGGCACAACCATCTACTGACTGTCCGACTCTTCTGCCTATGGGATTTCTCCCATATCTGGTTAAGTACGTGGACTATAGAGGCACCTGTGCAACGACACGGCCAACTGCTGACTGTCTTACTCATCTGCCTATGGGATTTCTCCCATATCTGGCTGAGTAACCGGACTGCAGAGGCACCAATGTGAACCCGACCAATTGCCGACTATCCTACTCATCCGCCTATGGGATTTCTCCCATATCTGGCTGAGTAACTAGACTGCAGAAGGTACCTGGGTGAGCCCAACCAACTGCTGACTGTCCTACTCATCTGCCTATGGGATTTCTCCCATATCTGGCTGAGTAACTGGACTGCAGAAGGCTCCAGGGAAAAGCAGGGCAAGCATCTCAATGTCATCTTTCCCTCTCAAGGAGGGATACGTTCTCTTCGACTCCAAGTCTTCCGCGAAAGTATTCGAACTTTACCTTGGGAAGAGCCTTGGTGATAACATCTGCAGTCTGGTCATCTGTCGACACGTACTGTAACTCGACCTCACCTTTCTGCACCATATCACGAATGAAGTGATATCGAATCTCGATATGCTTTGACCTGTCGTGAAATGTAGGATTCACTGACATCTGCACACAGCTTTGGCTATCACAATGAATCACGGTTGGCTTTGGAATCTGGCCGAACAATCCTGCCAGGAGTTTACGAAGCCAAACTGCTTCTCGAGCTGCTGTGCTAGCAGCCATGTACTCGGCCTCTGCAGTACTGAGTACTACCGAGTTTTGCTTCCTACTGCACCAGGAAATAACTACAGAACCCAAACTGAAGCAACATCCAGAAGTACTCTTCTGATCTGCAACACATCCGGCCCAATCTGAGTCTGTAAACCCCTGCAATCTCAGGTCACAATCTGAAGCATATTTCAAACCATGTCCCACAGTGCCACGTAAGTATCTGAGCACATGTTTTGCAGCAATCCAGTGAATCTGCCTCGGTTCGCATATAAACTGACTGGGGCATTCACAGCAAAACATATATCTGGTCTGGTGTTGGTCAGATACATCAATGACCCAATCAACTGGCGATAAATAGTGGGATCAAACAAATCAGAATCTAAAGTAGAATCTCTCAACTTCTTCCAATTTGCATCCATCGGAGTAGCCATGGAATTGCAGCCCAACATGTCGAATCTCTTCAATATATCAATGGTGTATTTTCCTTGTCTTAGGAAAATCTCTTTCTGCCTCTGCCATACTTCTAATCCCAAGACGTAGTGCATCAATCCAAGATCTTTCATTTCAAACTCAGAGGCGAGATTCTTCTTACCCCATACAATGAGTTTCTCATTTCCTGTGAGAAACAAGTCATCAACATACAATACAAAAATCAGTGGCTCATCATCTGCAACCTTGAAGCAAAGGTTAGGGTCTGCATCATTCTGATGCACCTTCCATCTCATAGCTGAAGCAATAGCAATGATCAATCTGATGGAAGTATCTCGAGCCACAGTAGCAAATGTATCATTATAATCGACTCCCTCTTTCTGAGAGAATCTTTTGGCAACAAATCTTGCCTTGTATTTCCCATATGTTCCATGCTAAGTCTGTTGTGCCCATCTAGGTCTTTTCCGACCTACTGCAACATTTCTGGGAATATCAACTGAATCAATGGAATTGATAGGTTCATCCTTTTCTGCTAACTCCCTCTTGAACTAGAGGGGGAGATGATCTCATCTCCTTTGGTTCTATCATTTCATCATCGATCTCCATGTCTGATCCTCTGCCTTTCCCGACAGCTAATTCTTCTTCAAAGGTCACATCCCTACTGACTTCAATCTGTTTGGACCCTGGGATGTAGATTCTGTAAGTCTTTGAAGACTCACTGTATCCCACAACGGTTCCCTTCTTGCCTGAAGGTTCCAACTTGGGCACATGTATAAAGACTGGACAACCAAATATCTGAAGGTGGCTTACTTTTGGTTTCACTTCTGTGAAAGCTTCCTCCGAGGTCATCCTTCTAGGCTGAGAGTCATATTCCAGGAAGCTTCTTGCTGAACATCAATGGGATTCATATGTCCATCGGAACAAGTATTCTCTTGTAGGCCAAATCACATGGTCTTTTCCCTACAAGTCAAATCTCGACTGATGATCAGTGACATCAAATGAAAAGACAAATAGTTTACACAGGCATCTTAGCTAATACTTTATCACAACAATCATGAAGATGTCTATCAAACACTTCTGGAAAGTATCTAGATGTCTGTTATCTCCACTAGAACATGCCATCAAGAGTGTGCACTACCCTAAGCATGTAAGAGGGAGATATCATCTAGAGTAACTTCATGAGATGTTGTGTAGCTCATATGCATAATATAACAGGGTAAACTATATCAACTGCTCAACACATTAGATCTGCATATAATAGTTATAAAAACATATAAGACAAAAGCAAATCTATGTAAGCAAGAAAACAAAATACTTATCTCTTATTGTTTTGGTGTGTGGGCTCCCACTGCCTTCTTGTGGGAACCATAAGAGATCTATGTTCTTGCATTTTGGATCTTCTAGAAGAGGAACTCCGAACGATCATCATCCCTTTGCTTCTTGTGATGATGATCCTCTTCTACATCAGCAGTTGAGGCTTCATGCTTCCTTTTGATTTGACTTCGACAACTACTAGCGTAATGTCCATACTTTCTGCACCTATAGCATTGAACTTGAGATACATCCTTCTTCTTCTTTTGTTCTTGGCGAGGACTTCATCTCCTTTCTTGGTGTTGGTGTTTATGGAACTTTTTTCCTTTTCCCTTACCTTTCTTGGCATGGGAAACAAATGCTTGAGTCTCTTCAGGTTGAGTGCCATGGAGTCTTTGACGTGCTGCAATCCTGGTCTCCTCCTGAGAGCAATCTGCCCAAAGCTTGTCAAGCTTTGGTAGTTTGGATCTACCACTTATGCTTTGGATAAAGGACTCCCATGATGGTGGAATACCATTTAAAGTGTGTAGGACAAGCTCCTTATTGCTAATAGGATCTCTACTGGTGCTGAGCTTGTCTCGGAGTTCTGTGATCCTCATGAAGTATGAGGCAATGGATTCTGACTTTGCTATCTTCATATTTGAGAGTTGGTTTCTCAAAGTCATGGATATATTTAGGCTAGTGTGTTCAAACAGCTTCATAATGGTCTTGAACATTTTCCTAGCATTCTTCTTTCCTGAGATTTGAGGAACCAAATGGTCACTCACTGAATCCACAAGAATCCTTCTTGTTTTAGCATCATTCTTCCTCCATCGGGATTTATCCTCTTCGGCTTCTGGTTCAGGGACCTTCTCATTTACGTATAGCAAGAGATCATTTTCTTCTAGGAGTAGAAGAACCCTGTTATCACATATTTTGTACAAATAGATGATTTTCTTGTGAGCCGCCAATTTCATGAACATGATTCATGTTCATCATCAGTATTCAGAAGTTCAGTAGTCATTTTCAGGGCAATTTTGCGCCATTTGTAATAACTACATGTTCATACCCCCATGGGGAAAATCTAAAAAGTTGGTCTGAACGGGATCCTTTTATAAAAGACTCGGCTATCCGTAGGTTTAACCATTTGGGGGATACGTTAGAGTGTTTTTTCCTTAGGAATTATGCGCTACTCATCAGTGGTGTATAATCCCTGAGTTTTTCACTCAAATCTCCAAAGCTGGAGTATTTTCCATGGTGGTCAAAACCTAAGGTGGTTATTTGAGTCTTGTGTCTAGGATTTTTTACGTGTTAGTCATCTCGATTGAGTCGTATGAACATGCACTAGGTCCCCTAGGAGTTTCGTTTGTTTCCGAGAAAAATAAAGTTTTCCATAAATTAGACCATTTTTTAATGGTTTAATTAAAAAATTTCAAGAAGTGATAAAAACCTCATCTGGAGGCGGAATTGAGCGTGGGGAGGCTCGTTTTGACGCTCAGGGCGTCCTCTTTACCCTAGCACCCTCCTTCAGATTCTGGGCCGTTACGTCACCTCTGGGGGAGTTTTGGCTAAAAATGCATCATTCTAGCATTTAATTGTTAAAAAGTGACAAAATGCACTTTTGACAAAAAACTCAAATAAGTCAAATTTCATTATTTTAATCATTGGAAAAGGTTGAAGTGGTTCTCAAAGGGTGTACGACCACCATGAAGGATTAAACCACATGTTAAATTAAGGTTTGGAATTACAAGTTAAATAAAAGGGATGACGTGAGCAACTAGCCGTACGATTCCCTCATGAGGATTCAGGAATGAGGGCATGTGGCATTGTTTAAGTGGATTGGTGTGTTGCATTAATGGAATGATGGACGCCCTCCCCAAATTGGGGCTACCTCACAAGTTCTAACTCCAACGAATTAGAGTTATCACAACTACCAACTCCAAGCTTGACTCACGCATTCCTTGATAGTTCACGTGTTTGCAAGGTGGAGGTTCACGAGTGGGAGGTTGATAGTTCCAAGGAAAGGATGGGGGGCGCCTTGCCAGGGTGGAGGCCACTTCCCCATCCACATTAAACTCAACTCATTGTTAACCATTGTTCCAACGCTCCAAGCCTTCACTTGATTGGGATTCGATTGGATCATTGGCTCTCTCCTAAGCCAATTCCAATTAGCTCTCTTAGCTTCTTGTTTTGTTATATAATGAAGGCATTTCTCCTCATTCCTCATGGATCTTTTAGCAAAGAAACTCTGGAGGATTTTTGTAATCTGTTTAAGTATTAAATAAAGTTGAGACTTTGGAGGTCAAATTGTGGAGGCTTTTGGTGGCCATACTTCATCTTGTAACAAGGTGATATTGTGTTTTGCTTATGTACTTTGGATTTTTAAGTTATAGATTTATATTTCAAGAGGGCTAACAATCTAGCACAAGCAACTATAAATTTATACTTTTCTCTTGAGTATATTGGTTTTGCAGGTATTTTCCAAAGTGCAAGGTTTTTTGTAGGTTTCATCTTCACTCTACAGGTTGCCAAAGAAGTTTAAGCTTTACAAAATCGAGAAACAAGGAGTTCTTGCTTCCTCCATCAAGCTTTCAACAAGTTTTCAATCGGTTACTAGATCTACCTATCTAAACTGTGGAAATCCAAGGCTATATTCTTCTCCAAGTTTGGAAACATTTTCTAGCTTGCCTTTGGTTTTTGGCTTGCTTGACTTTTTGCCTCTCTCATTTTCCTCTTCCATCCTAGCCTTCATCCTCAACCTTCTTCTAGCCTCGTCCAACTCCTTAGATCTCCTCTTTCTCCTCTCATCGTGCCCTAGGTAACCTTCCATCACTCCTTTCGTTCACCTTGAGATCCCCTCCTCCTCTCCACTTTCCTCTCGTCTTTCCTTCCCATTCTCCCTTCGTCCACCTTGCAAAGATACAAACACAAATAAAAAACAAAACATAATTTTGATAGCATTAGAGTTAGTTCATACTTAGATTTACATTTTCAATAATTAAGCTCTAAGTATTGCATCTATTTCTTAAAGTTTCTAGTTTAGATCTCATTTGAAAGTGTTTAGAGTTTGCATTTAGGATTTGGCATATAGATTAGATCTTAGATTTGCACTTAGTTTCAAAGTTTTGGTTTTCACTAACATCTAATGGGTGCATTGTTGAAGTTGGGCTAAGCTTGTGTAGGTTCTTGAAAGAGAAGAAATACTTGTGAAGACAAGATTCAAAAGAAGATCAAAATCTAATCTAAGGAGAAGACTTGAACAAATAAGAGAATTATAAAACCACTCTCCTTTTGTATAAGCCATTAAGGGCTTCCAAATATTGTTTCCATAGTTGTTTATTTTCTTGAAAAGACCTTTCAAGGGTTTAATTCAGAAGGCAATTGTAACTCAGTTAATAAAAAGGCTAGGTGGGATAAGGCCTCCCACACTTTGTTTCTCCTTCCCCATTTGGGGAAGACTGTTTCATGCATGCTTTAGTTAGATTTATTTCAAGTTTTCTAGATTAAAGTTTATTTTTGTACTTAGATTAACTCTCTTCCAAGTTTTGACTTGAGTTAGCAACCTTGGGATTTCATCCGGAGGGCCACATTGTTTTGTGGTAGCTTCTCTTTCCCCGTTAGCATCCTTGCAGACATCCAACTAGCTGGAAGGTTTTTGGGACTAGCGGTTCTAGTGGTCACCTTGCTCGGAGGTTGATCCCACCTTGTTGTTTATTTCTTGGTTAGTTAACTCAATTTGGCCTTGTTCTTTCTCTCTCATTTGATTTTTTCCTTTCATTACTTGTTTTACTTCAGAAAGTGTGCTTTTTCTTTACGTAAGCTGCTTCTATTCTAATAAAGAACAAAGCCTCTTGAACTTGCAATAACCCAAGTCAAGAGCACTCTCTGTCGGAGAGCATATTAAGTTTGCATTTCCCCTGCATTAGGCATATAGATTAAATAAGTCTCTTGAACCTTGTCATAAGACAAAGTCAAGAGCACTCTCTGCCGAAGAGCTGAACTGTGTGCTTCAATAATAATAAAAATTTCCAACTCACACCCCTTCAATAATTTACCTTGGTTGCTATCCAACACCCGCATGCTCTGCCAACTTGAAAAGGTTGGGCTAGTACTCAGAAAGGTGTTATATTTGATAAATTTCTATAACATAATAAAAATTTTACCCCCGCAACCAACGAACCGGCGTTGCTTTCGATAAATACTTAAAGTGCTATTCTGGGAGGTGGAGCCGGAGTGTCGTTGTTCAGACTTCGAGGGTGGTTTAAACATTGGACACCTACCCTCTTGATAACTGGACGGTCCGTCAGATCACCGTGAATAACCACTAAAAGTACTTCTTCCGGTTGGACGTTTTATCCTTGTTTCTTGCTAGCCTAATACTCAAGATCACTAAAATCTTTAATTTACCAAGATAATTTGCAAAATGATCTCACGAACATATCTTTTGAACTCTTGTATCAAGCAACCCAAGCACTCAGGAAATTTTTGACTCCATAAGGCATTGGTCCTTGACATCATATTTTTATTTGCTTATTATCTCTCTGGAGTACTTGTTAATTTTCCATATGTGAGTGACTTGTATTTAAAGTTCTTCAAGTGGTTGTACATCAAGTTATCTCGTATCTTGCATTTGCAGCGTGGATTGCTCATTTATCTTGTGTTTATTTTTAATTACAAAGTTGTGATCTTTTCATCATTTAAGAAAACTCCTAAACAACACCCATCCGCATCACCATACACTAAGAACAGTAAAACACATTTAGCCATAGTAAACTCTTTGTAGGGACTACCCCCCTTGGCTTCGTTAGGAGTTAGCCTAAACGGAGGAGCTGGGATTTAGGTGACAGTACCTGGCTCATTGCTTGCCCCCAAGGCCACACTTTCCCCACTTGTAGTGAGGGAACCACTTTTGAAAGATTTCTGCTGTTGGTGTGCATCTCGGCGGACAACAAACCCTAGACTTTTAGGAGATAAAGTTGGAGGCTCCTTCCAAACGATCTTCAACCTTCATCCCAATCATCTTTATTGCAGATCTGGTTTAGAGCTAGGTCAAAAATGAAAGTTAATAATTTGAAAAACTGAACCCACAGATAAATTCGCCTTGCCAAGAGAGTTGAATAGAGGGTGGGCTGGTCCAAATCCGTGGAGAGAAATGAGTTAAAACTGAAACCTTAATTCTGCTGCAACCACAGAGTTAGGTCAAAAATTGAAAGTTCTCGGAATTGAATTCCGTCTTCACCAATAGATTTGCCTTGCCAAAAACGAAATTCCCATGGCTCTTTTTCTTCAAAATGATGGGTGAAGGCTTCACAAGATGAAATCCTAATTCTGGCAGGGTTCCGACAATGCTTCGGCAATGGCTTCTTCTAGAACTGCTCTGATACCATGTTAAATTTCATACAATCATAGCATAAAACATAAATGCATAACCAAGATCACTAAAAGCAAGACAAAGCACAAAACAACAACACAGAGTTTGACCTGGGAAACCCAAATGGGAGAAAACCTAGCAACCTTCGCAGAGAGATGACAATTCCGAGATCTGAGTACAAATAAGAAAAGAGAAAGAATGTGAAAGTGTCTTTCACAAGTAGATGCCCCAAATAAGCTTCCTCCTTCAAGTGATGCGAAATCAGTCTCCTCCAAGTGATGCGCACTTGCTAAGTGTGAGAATGAGATAATGAGGTGCACTAGCCTCCTATTTATACAAGTGCAAACCTGGAAAATTCCGTAACTGGGCCGACTTCACCTGGGGGCAATAAATAATTTAAATTTAATATTTTTATTTGTTTCTTTTGCACCCCAAGGCTAACGTTGATTCTTTCATGTGTTTACATAATTGATTACATAAAGTTCTTCTCCCTTAGGAGGTATAGACAAGTACAATGAAGGTACAATAAAATAAATGAATAATATCTTCCGAAGTTGTACAAAATCCAACACATACCAAGTTATAACTTATAATAGAGGGTTTGGGCCTCCGTTGACTATAACTATCTTTTTGGATTTATTTCCAAATTTGAAATTCATGAATGGTATTCAGAAATTTTTGTCTGGTGTTTTTTTTGCATTTATACATTATGTGTGTGATATCCTAGCCACGTAGTATCCTGATTTACTTAAAACCTGCCATATCTGTTTTGGATACCGTATCCTTTCTGTTCCATCTATGTATCCATGCAACTTTGGATGTTATCCAAGTATTACTTTTATTCTATTGGTACTTTATCTTCTCAAAAGCTATAAATGTTAAATTTCATTACTCTTGATTTGTATCAATATATCCCTTTTATTAAATGCTTCATGGCAAGATGGCAGACTTTCGTTCTCCACTTCTAGTACAATAAAACAACTTATGAAGTGTTGATCTGATGAAAACCAAGTCTATTGTGATGATAAAATACATTAACACTGTACTATGTCTGTAATTTAAGAATGCATTATATGCATGTTAATTTGACTGACCTTCTCTAGATAAGAGTTTGCATTTATCCAGTGTAGGGTTTTGAAACTGCTGATATTCTGAAAGCATCAAATTTGAAAATTTCTAAGCTAGGTTATGTAACTTGCAGGATACTTCAACAACCCCAATGCAACTAAAATTACAGTAGATAAAGAAGGGTGGCTGCATACTGGAGATATGGGCTACTTTGATGAGGATGGAGGATTATTTATTGTGGATCGTATTAAAGAACTAATCAAATACAAAGGGTTCCAGGTAATCCATCATATCCACAAGTTTAAAAGATGGAAAAAGTTAAAATCTGTAACTATTTTTCCAGTACAAGTAACATAGAATATACTTGATAGTTATCTTGGAGGCATTATCTGCTAAGCAAATTTTCTTCGTATCAGTTTAATATGCACAAGAAATCATAAGCTTAGAAAATGATCTCTGACTGATATATATGAGGCTCCGTTATATCTATCCTAATTCAATCATATTTATAAAATAGCTAAATTGTACAATAATCTTGTCATTGTTGGAGGCCTCCCATATGCACAACAGATTTACACGGAAGAAGTTTAGTCTGTACTCTAGTGATATAGCATATTTATTATTTGTCTATATATATACATATGATAATGGCTACATATATGCTATTGTATGTGTTCAACAACATAGTTTTGTAATTGGATTTTTGTGGATGGGGAAGATGAAAAAACACTAGTTCTAGGTGTGCAACTTAAAAGACTAGTGAGAGGATAGCATGACTCTGATTGAAATATACACCCTTCCTCAATGCCAATCAATGTTGCAAATATCATTTCGGGGAATATATCTTCAAGGGTTCAGAAAGAAACTTATAGAAATATTGGGGAAAATATTGGCAAGCATAAACTTGGACTTGAAATTTTTTGAAATATCAGCAACCTGAAAAACTGGGAAAAGTTGGAAATATCAGGAGAAATCAGAGGTATTTGCAACGATGATACAGATTACACTCCAAGATCTTTGATTTGTATGGTGGGAATGAACCCTAAACTGCAAATAAGTGCACTTTGCAATGCAGCTTCAAGTAGATATGAATTTTAGAATGTTATTCTATATTTCAACCTATGTTTCAGGGTTTGGATGTTCTCTTTGTATTATATCATTCAAATATGAAATCGGAAATTTGAAAACATAAATTATATTTCAATATACTGAATATTCAATGACAGAAAATAACTCAATTGTTTGTTTCATGTAAGGTGTTAAAGTAGAGGACACAGTTTTGTATTCAAGTGAATGCAATGCACTAGGGGGATTCAGCTGCTAATTGCTGACATAGAACAAAAGGAATAAACTGGATTTATTAAAGGTAGATTTATCTTTGATAATATTTCAACTGCGTAGGAAGGTCTTCAGTGGGCTCAGGAGTCTGGAAAAAACGCTGTGTTTTTGATAAGGCCCATAACAGGTTTGAAATGGGATTTCATCCTTAACTTGTTTGATTGGTTGGGGTTTGGCACTGTTACCTCCCATTTTTGCATGGGTGGTCACTTGAAGTATTTCATTGTTTGCTCTGAGGTCTTGTAGCATTTGCTGGTCGTTTCCATCTCATGGCAACATCAAATTTCAGTTCGGATGACCAGTGAAGCTGTATCAGCATTGTTGCTGAGGCCCCTAAATACTGAGCAGCAATTGAAATTTGAGCAAAACAGAGCTCCAGTATTTTGATAAAGCAACCAGACAGGCTGTGTTACCATCATTGGCATTGGACTTGATGGCTAGGTTGGATGAGGACAATTTTGAAACTAGATGAGGGCCACATTTATTTACACTCAAATGCTGTCAGAGTTGCAGCAGATTCTACAGTCAGGGTTGTTATTGACTCTATACAAGGAGCATGTGGAACCTTATCAATTGCTGTTGATCTTGCTGATCTTGGCTGTCCAAGCTATCACCATTTATTTTTGTTAAAAAAGAAGGACTTCTTTCCATGGCAATGGACAGGCATGGCCGAGAAAAGGAGATGGCTTCAGTACTACTATCTTCTCTGTATGCTGATGTGATAAAACCCGAGCAGTAGTTGATGACATGCTTCCTCTGGCTCTTCTGACGAAAAATTTGAAATCTCTACCAGAAAATTCAAAGGGGAGTTAAAGTAAATTCAAAAGGCAGAAGCTTGTCGTTGTATAAGAGATTTGAATGTTCCTTTCTTTCACCATGAAGTTGTAAAGAGGGCTTTAATTCTAGCGATGGAACGAAGAAGTGCAGAGCCATGTATCTTGGCTTTACTGAAAGAAGTGGCCGATAAGATTATTAGCGCTTCGAATATTTTGAGAACATATGAGGCCTGTGCTAGTTTGGGCCAGAGTAACCTTTTTCAAATCCTGGAGCAGATCCTGAATTTCAAATTAACAACAAAATTAAAATCAGATGCCGGAATTCGTGGATCAATCGCCTCGAATGGAACATACGCCATTTGACAGCCCGAGCTTGAGAAAGAGCAATTTCACGATTTTTTGTTTATATTCATGGAGCCTGCTCAGACTTAACCGAGAGGTATAGCAGCGCGAAGCGGGTTTCTAACAGAACGTGACAGCCAGCGATGGACCTTCCACCGAGAATCACCGAGATTAAGCTCTGTTCGTGGAGATTTAAGCCACCCTAAATCCCGATATTTGACAAAAGAAGAGCAATAAATCAAGAAATTTACGATTTGGAGCAAACCGAAGCCACCCACGCATCAATTCATTTGCCAGCCGATTTTTATCGCATGACCAGCAGCCATCTGCTAGGGTTTTCGTTTCCAAAGGAGGGCAACGCTTCCGCCGAGCCTGTTGTTAGATCTCAAGCTTCAAAAGATCACTCGCACACATCAGAGCTAAATCGGCGGTCACTTCACTAACAGCCAAATTACACCATTCTCGTGGTGATCTCCTCTAAATCTCGTGGTGACCAGCATCCGATCACATGGATTTCGGTGAGAGCTTGGGTTCAAGCTTCCTCTCGACAGCGAGTTAATTAATACGAATGTATTTTGAATCGAAGTCTATTGCTGCTTGGCGCTTATGATTTGGCAGGGAATCTCATTAAAATGTGGAATATATTACGGTTTCCCTGTATCATGGTATGAGCGAGTTAGGAGAAACTGCGGGGGTTCATTATCGCTTGCAAGTTATTTGACAGCCGATTTCTTGATAACAGAGTTGCCTTCACGCCTTAGCTCGGTCTTCAGCAAATTGATTGGTACAGTGAGTCTTAAATCAGTGATGAGCTTCGTAGCCTGTGTTTGACGGCTGTTGGGAGTTTGATAAGTGTTGCGTGGAGTTTTCGGGAGCAGGCAGTCTTTGTGATGTGGCAGCAGGAAGCAACCACTCAGTCCATGCAGCCACAGGTGGCAGTCCAGCAGGCTAAATTAGTGGGAGTTAGAAACTTTTGGTGTATTCGTAGGAGAGAAAAGTGGATCTGACCCACTCTTTCTCTTTTATTATTTCATTTCTTTTTTGTTTTTAGGAGAGCCTTTCTTGGCCTATAAAGAGGAGATCCTCTTTCATTGTAAAGAGGGAAAAACTTTGGGAGTTTCTCTTCCCTTGAGCGTAATAGAAAAAATACCATGGGCCTCTTTGGATAGATTCAGAGTTCTCTTTCTCTTTGTATGCCATTTCTCTTTGTTTGCCATCTTTCATCTTGTCCGAGGCGATACCTCTCTTAGTTCATTTCTTTTGATTCTTAAGCTGGGATCATATGAATAGAAGGCTAACAATCTAGCACAACTTTATTTGACCCATGTTTTTCTCTTAAGTTTTGCGGCTTTCAGGTGTTCTCAAGTGCAAGAGCTCTTAGTTGGTCATTACATTCACCTGGCAGCAAGGCCCATTTGAGCTCTCTTTTGACTCCATTCGCCCCTCTGATATACTGGCACTGGTCTTTCCCTGAGGATTGATCTTCCCTTCTTTTCCATCACCCATTTAAAATACATCTTTTTGTTACATTTGTTTCCTAAGGCAGCCTCTTCAATTCACCTTGCCCGTTTACTGTACCTGCCTTAGCGATCCTATCTTAGGGATACCCCCCTTGAGTTGGAGAAGAGCCAACTTGAAGCGAAGAGGAGAGGAGTGTGGTGACATTGGCCTCTCTCCTGAGAGAGTTGTCATCCATCTGGTGTGTTACATTTTGGGTTTCAACAACACACATGCCATTTTGGGAGACAACATCTTTGGCGCCGTTGCCGGGGACAAAGTCCAGTTCCCGAAATTTGAAGACTATGCTTCATTGATGACATTTGTGGGAGATTATATTGCAGATTCTTTTTCTCACATGGCGACTCCACGAAGGGACAGAGCCCTTGTCCTTTTGCAGATTTGAAGATCCTATTGGGTGTAGAGGTGAGCACACCCATTGGAAGGCTTTCAAGCTCACCTTGGCGACTCCACAGTTTGGTATGAGGTATGAATATGTGTTTTAGATTTAGTACTTCATTATTTGACTTATGGACGATAAAAAAGAACAACATCTTGCTCTTTTGCACGAAGCTTACGCCCCATTGGATTTCTCAAAAATCCATGGATTTCCTAATGAATGCTATGACCGTGGGAGGGTTCATGACATTCTTCCTGAATTCCATGGAAATGATGGGGTTTCAACCACCCATCATATTGCCTCTCTCTGCAAATTAATGTCTGATTTTAATGTTCATCATGAGGATGATATTATGATTGTTTTTGCTTTATCTTTGGAAGGAGATGCAGTATTCTGGTTCTATGGCCTTTTGGATGGATCCATAGATTCAATGGCAATGTTTTTTGAGAAGTTTCTCCTTCGCTGGCATGATGGAACTGTAGAGGAAATTGAGCAGCTTGCTAAAAGATATGATACCCTCATCCCTAGGGTCCACATTGAACAAAAAGAACAGCAGATTGAAGAGGCATCCGAGGGGTTCCTTTTTAAAGATGTTACTGAAGAAAATCCTGATATTGCCATTAGAAATACAAATCTGCCTCAGGTTTACAAACAACCTTCTGTTGCAATAGAAAACAATGAAAGCATTGAGCTGCCTTTGGATTATGTCACCAAAGATATTTACGAATAGTTTTGTGATGATGATGATCTACATCAAGATCATTTCATTATTGAAGATAACAATACTCATTCTGCAGATCAGCCTAAGCAGTCACGTGATGGAAGTTCTTATATCAGTCCCATCCATCAGTGGATTGAGGCCGCTTGCGCACATCCTGATTTTTTCTGCCAAAGTTTTGATAAATTCTTATATCTTGATAGCATGTCATTACAGATTCGTGAGAAGATTGCAGGACAGTGCTGTTTTAGGGTAAATATATCCCTATCTCTGTCTCTAAACAAACACATGGAAGAGCAATTTAGCAGTGATAAGACGTTAGAATGGCTCCACTGATTGTGAGCATACACTTGACTAGTTCTTGTCTTAGTGTTAGGTTAGTGTAGGTAGGAAGAATAAGAGCTCTTGCATGGGCATTCTCTGCTGTTATTAACATTATTTGTTTTGTCTTTTTGCAAATTTTTGTAATAAGTGGTTTCGGGATGTGAATTGAGCCATCCCCACCCCATTGTGTTTTTAATTTTTCAAAGATGGTCTGCGAATAACCAAGAGAGTCTAGGATTCTCGCGCACTCACGAGGCGAGCACACGTCCCGCAGTTGGAGCCGGATGTTACCTCCCATTTTTGCATGGATGGTCACTTGAAGTATTTCATTGTTTGCTCTGAGGTCTTGTAGCATTTGCTGGTCGTTTCCATCTCATGGCAACATCAAATTTCAGTTCGGATGACCAGTGAAGCTGTATCAACATTGTTGCTGAGGCCCCTAAATACTGAGCAGCGATTGAAATTTGAGCAAAACAGAGCTCCAATATTTTGATAAAGCAACCAGACAGGCTGTGTTACCATCATTGGCATTGGACTTGATGGCTAGGTTGGATGAGGACAATTTTGAAACTAGACAAGGGCCACATTTATTTACACTCAAATGCTATCAGAGTTGAAGCAGATTCTACAGTCAGGGTTGTTATTGACTCTATACAAGGAGCATGTGGAACCTTATCAATTGCTGTTGATCTTGTTGATCTTCGCTGTCCAAGCTATCACCATTTATTTTTGTTAAAAAAGGACTTCTTTCCATGGCAATGGACAGGCATGGCCGAGAAAAGGAGATGGCTGCAGTACTACTATCTTCTCTGTATGCTAATGTGATAAAACCCGAGAAGTAGTTGATGACATGCTTCCTCCGACTCTTCTAACAAAAAATTTGAAATCTCTACCAGAAAATTCAAAGGGGAGTTGAAGTAAATTCAAAAGGCAGAAGCTTGTCATTGTATAAGAGATTTGAATGTTCCTTTCTTTCACCATGAAGTTCTAAAGAGGGCTTTAATTCTAGTGATGGAACGAAGAAGTGCAGAGCCATGTATCTTGGCTTTACTGAAAGAAGCGGCCGATAAGATTATTAGCGCTTCGAATATTTCGAGAACATATGAGGCCTGTGCTAGTTTGGGCCAGAGTAACCTTTTTCAAATCCTGGAGCAGATCCTGAATTTTAAATTAACAACAAAATTAAAATCGGATGCCGGAATTCGTGGATCAATCGCCTCGAATGGAACATACGCCATTTGACAGCCTGAGCTCGAGAAAGAGCAATTTCACGATTTTTTGTTTATATTCATGGAGCCCGCTCAGACTTAACCGAGAGGTATAGCAGCGCGAAGCGGTTTCTAACAGAACATGGCAGCCAGCGATGGACCATCCACCGAGAATCACCGAGATTAAGCTCTGTTCGTGGAGATTTAAGCCACCCGAAATCCTGATATTTGACAAAAGAAGAGTAATAAATCGAGAAATTTATGATTTGGAGCAAACCGAAGCCACCCACGCATCAATTCATTCGCCAGCCGATTTTTATCGCATGAACAGCAGTCGTCTGCTAGGGTTTTCGTTTCCAAAGGAGGGCAACTCTTTCGCCGAGCCTGTTGTTAGAGCTCGAGCTTCAAAAGATCACTCGCACACGTCAGAGCTAAATCGACGGTCACTTCACCAACAACCAAATTACACCATTCTCGTGGTGATCTCCTTTAAATCTCGTGGTGACCAGCATCCGATCACATGGATTTCGGTGAGAGCTTGGGTTCAAGCTTCCTCTTAACAGCGAGTTAATTAATACGAATGTATTTTGAATCGAAGTCTATTGCTGCTTGGCGCTTATGATTTGGCAAGAAATCGCATTAAAATGTGGAATATATTATGGTTGCCCTATATCATGGTATGATGGAGTTAGGAGAAACTACAGGGGTTCATTATCGCCTGCAAGTTATTTGACAGCCGATTTCTTGATAACAGAGTTGCCTTCACGCCTTAGCTCGGTGTTCAGCAAATTGATCGGTACAGCGAGTCTTAAATCAGTGATGAGCTTCGTAGCCCGTGTTTGACGACTGTTGGGAGTTTGATAAGTGTTGCGTGGAGTTTTCGGGAGTAGGCAGTCTTTGTGATGTGGCAGCAGAAAGCAACCACTCAGTCCATGCAGCCACAGGTGGCAGTCCAGCAGGGTAAATTAGTGAGAGTTAGAAACTTTTGGTGTATTCGTAGGAGAGAAAAGTGGATCTGACCCACTTTTTCTCTTTTATTATTTCATTTCTTTTTTGTTTTTAGGAGAGCCTTTCTTGGCCTATAAAGAGGAGATCCTCTTTCATTGTAAAGAGGGAAAAACTTTGGGAGTTTCTCTTCCCTCGAGCATAATAGAAAAAATACCATGGGCCTCTTTGGATAGATTCAGAGTTCTCTTTCTCTTTGTATGCCATTTCTCTTTGTTTGCCATCTTTCATCTTGTCCGAGGCGATACCTCTCTTAGTTCATTTCTTTCGATTCTTAAGCTTGGATCATATGAATAGAAGGCTAACAATCTAGCACAACTTTATTTGACCCATGTTTTTCTCTTAAGTTTTGCGGCTTTCAGGTGTTCTCAAGTGCAAGAGCTCTTAGTTGGTCATTACATTCACCTGGCAGCAAGGCCCATTTGAGCTCTCTTTTGACTCCATTCGCCCCTTTGATATAGTGGCACTGGTCTTTCCTTGAGGATTGATCTTCCCTTCTTTTCCATCACCCATTTAAAATACATATTTTTGTTACATTTGTTTCCTAAGGCAGCCTCTTCAATTCACCTTTCCCGTTTATTGTACTCGCCTTAACGATCCTATCTTAGGGATACCCCCCTTGAGTTGGAGAAGAGCCAACCTGAAGCGAAGAGGAGAGGAGTGTGGTGACATTGGCCTCTCTCCTAAGAGAGTTGTCATCCATCTGGTGTGTTACATTTTGGGCTTCAACAACACGCATGCCATTTTGGGAGACAACAGGCACATTCTAACATAGATCAATGGACTCTCTTTTCATGGGATTTGGCAAGGGCTAGTGTCAATGGGGTACTTTCAGATCTTATTCTTCTTCAATATTCTATTTGAGAAGGCTGCCCTCTTGCTGTCTATATCTATGTGATTTGCGGCAGATGCTCTGGGGCTTGGGCTATTTGTTGGAGGTAGCCAGATTGCAAGGGAAAATTGGAGGCATTTCTTTACTGGGTGGTAACTAACTTCTTAATGTGCACTTTGTCAAGAACTTGGATTTAATGCTTGGACACTTTTGCAGATGCTAGAGGTGCAGTTGTTAGTGAGGGAAAATAACAGCTTTTCTTATTAGCCAAAATGACCACCCTAATTGGCTGAATCATAAATGGAAGCTTATGAAGAAGGGGAAGATCATTCATTGTCTCAGCATGCACTTTGGTTTGCAAATTCCAATTGTTGATCAGTGGATGTGGATAATGATCCAATTTTGAAAAAAATTGAAGCTTGGGCTAATTGTGATCTTCCATTTTACGATAAGGTTATAATTGTTGATAGAATTCTAGTAGTGACCTTTTGAAACCTTGGGTTTTGGACTTCATAGACTGGAGTCCATCCTCAGGGGATCACCATGCAACGACGTGATGGGGTAAGTGTGATCTTCTATTTTCTGATACGGTTACAATTGTTGATAGAATTATAGTATTGATCTTTTGAAAGTTTGAAACCTTAGGTTTTGGACTTCATAGACTAGAGTCCATCCTCAGGGGATCACCATGCAACGACGTGATGTGGAAGAATGGTTGAAGAGGCCAATGATAAATATTGATGAGATGAGTTGATTGAGCGATAGAACGTGTGGTCAGCGCATTGTAACAATTAATTAAAACATTAAAATGCAAGGTTCATCTTTGGACAAGTGTCAACGCTGCTTAAGTTGGGTTATGTTGGCTTCCAGGTATCGCTAAGTTTTAGCCCATTGCCTATGTTTAAAGTGTTGTCTCACCTTTCAATTTCTATTGCTTCTCTAATTCTTCTTTTAGTGCAGTGTTATTCTCTGAATACCATTTTTGTAGATTCAATGCAAATGTGAGGAGAAGTGCTATGAGAATGCTCAGCTAGGGCAGATTTGTAAGCTTGATTATTAGTTATGTCTACCTCATGCTCTTTTAAATGAATTTGAAGCAACCTACATGTTTCACTAATGTACTCTTTACCACATGAGCAAGGGATTGAATAGACCCATTTTTGTTGTCTTGGATTCACCGAATCTTTTGCACAATCGACCATATTTCAAATGGTGCTTGGGGGAGTGAAGGCTACCCTAATATTATTTCTTTTAAATATGCAGGCAACCTTGTTTGTGGTCCCTTTAATGTAAGGTAATGAGATTTCTGGGCCATCTTCTTGTCTTTGCATTTGCCTTTTGTTTTTGAATTTGTGGAGTGCCTTCTTGATCTAGCCATCATGGTAACCATTGTTTGGAAAGACCTCTCTGAGGTGATCTAATTCCTTATTCAAATGGTTAGTATCTGAAATTCTCATGGATTTGATGGTGAGAGTTTGAATGACTCCTTGTTTCTAAGATGAATGATGCTTAGAATTTGTGTGAAGGTATCTATCTATATATGTAGTCTTTTTATGGACCTGATGCCCTAGTTTCCCGATGCCCTAGTTTCCCATCACCTTTCTTGTAAAACATTACATCGAGAAAAGAAAGGTGTTTTTCTTGTTCTATCCTAGGTCACCTGACACGGGGACACGGGACACACAGGACACGAAAATACGAGAGTCCGACATGGACACGGTGACCCCCGGAATCAGGACACGTAGGACATGTTTTATATACATATATATATTTTTTAAAAATATATTAATATTTAAAAATATAGACATATAGATCCAAAAATATTTAGAAACTAGAACATTTACAATTTACAAATATGAAATATTCAATAGAAATTAGAATAAAAACACATTAATGATTAGTAGATTACACATTGTCATTCACAAATCACGATTCAGTATTCAGTATTCACGAATCACAACACATTTCACATTTGTCATTCACAAATCACAATGAATTATGAGACACATAGATGCATGTCGGAACCATATTTCTCATTAAGTCATCAAAATCAAAATGTATACATATATGTCGGAATGCCACTGGGCACTGGCAAATGCCAAATAGACTAATAGTAAATACAAAAATGGGTGGATCAAGATGGGAGAATCCCATATGTCAATAGTCCTCCTCCATGCCTAAATCAACATACTCATCACTGCCATTGCTCTGATCCTCATCCTCCTTGCCCTCCTCCTCCTCTCTGCCCATGTGACGACTTGCATCTGCTGCTGTGGAGGATGACCCCTCTATACGATCACTATCATCAAAAGTGACCGTCTCTAGCACTGGATCATTAAGATCGATGTTGGCTAATGCCAACTCAGTACTACTGTCCAAACCCATATCATCAGGAAAGACATCCCACATCTTTGTCTTTCCCTTCACCCACTCCTCCCTCTTCCTGTAAATAAGACGAAGGTTGGAGTGCACATACACCATCGACTCTGCCCTGGACTGCTCAAGCCTGCTCTTCTTCACACTGTACAAGTTCCCATATGTGCTCCAATTCCTCTCACAACAAGAGGATGATGTAACTTGAGAGATGACCCTGAACGCTAACTTCTGTAGAATAGGGGATGCTGCCCCATGAGTTGCCCACCAAGCATAGGGTTTCTTACCCTCCCTATCTCTAAGCACATCATAGCCTCCAAATCTTCCAGTGCCAGTGGAAAAATCTACAAAGCCCTCCTCCGCCTCCTCAAGCATGTCTCTATCCTGAAATAGCCGTCTAAGTGCTATCTTCCTCCCATTTGCAATCTCTGCATCCATGTGAGGAGGGACTCTGTGTGAGGCCCCCAATCCACCAGTGAGCCACTCCTGAGTGTAGAACTTGGGGTTCAAGGAGTGGGCCAAGCAATGCAAAGGTGTGCAATTCTTATCCCACCTGGAGATAAGAATATCCCGAATAATGGTCCATAAGTTCTCTGTCGAAGTCCCATACTCGGGACACTCATTCTCCATGACAATGGACCTCATGGACTCAATCATGGAATCCCACCCCTCATAAACCTCTGATAGGATGGGCTGGTTCGTGTCTGCAAACCGCAACAAAGAAATGATTGGCTCCATGATCTTAATGGTAAGATCCACCATGTCCCACCAACCATCATTTAACACCATATCCTTCACCTTTTGTGAAGTAGCCTGATCCGTCTTTCTCCAAAAAGCCCAAAACTCTGAAATCACCATGGACCCAAGAGTGGTTTTGACCTCCCTCAACCTCTTGAGCATGATGAATGAGGAAGCAAACCGAGTATCTGCAATCTTCAGCAATGAAAGCTGTGTGTACTGTTTGTAGATGGTGAGGGCATTTGTGTGGTTTTGTACAAAGTTATGGATATGGCGTGCATCCTCAATAAGGTTGTCAATCCATGCCACATTCGAAACAATGGCTTTCAGTGCTAAATTCAAGGAATGGACAATGCAAGGTGTCCAAAAAACCTGTAAGAGCAATAAAAGCATGTATCAATGACTGTACAACACTAACATTGCAATGACCAAATTCAAACAATGAGCAAATTAGAAATGAAAGGTGTCCAAAATGAACATACCTGTGGATATTAAGCTTCCACAATCATGCCAGCAGCCTTGCAAACAGGTGCATTGTCCATGATGATTTGTACATACGACTCAACACCTACTTCTTCAATGGTTTTGATGAATAAATCACCCATAAATTGTGCATCCTTGTATTGCCCAAGAGCATCCATCGCTTTCAAGAACAATGCTCCATTTTGGGAAGATACCATGAAATTGATGAGTGGATGGCATGCGGGATCCGTCCATCCATCAGAAACAATACTCACACCGCATGAGGGCCATGTTGTTCTAATTGGCTGTAGGATTTTATCTACCTCCTTCTTTGCTTTAATTAACAATGTGGCTCTAAGCTTCTCTGAACCAGGAGGCACATAACCATTTGGAGCTCGTTCCAAGATAGTTTTAACCGTCTCAAAATACAATGGTGACCGTGCAACATTGAATGAGATGAAGTTGAGGTAGAAGAAAAATGCAATAGTAAGGTCTACCTCTTCTCGCGCCTCTTGATGGAAAATCCTATCCATTGGACCTGTTATCACATATATAGTAGCCGGGCTACCATACATTATTTTTCTAATGCTAGTACACTATTCAGCCAGTTCCCCTACATGTGAGATGCTGAGATGAGCATCTATATTGGATCACTATCAGATTGTGGACAGCAGTGTATATTCCCCATGCCATGATTGAGTCTCAGGACACTCAGAGAGATGACCGATGTAGCCATTATACCATTGGTACAGAGCAGTCAGTAGTGCCCAGAGTTACAACAGTAGTTTCAGGGTACAGATGATGGTACAGGTTGATGAGCAGTCAGGTATATGACTCAGCAGGTATATCATTGTGTCATGGTTATATTGCTTTTATATTTATTGTTATAGCATGTCTTAGCACTTAGTATCATGATCTGGCGATCATATAGATATGTGGACCTGGTTGATCTTATTATGTATACATATTATTGTCCCTACTCAGACTTGGAAGTTCGCTATTCATACTCATGGGTTTTACCCTCCTTAGGGAGAATAGATGTGATCATTCAACCATATCCTTGGATTGCTAGTGTCGGCTCCATTATTCATTGTCTTCATCCATCCATGGCCTACCTTTTAGTTTATCACCCTGACTTACTACTTGACTAGTGACATGGAGGATCTTTCCCCCACTGTAGCCTCTGTATTGGATGAGCTTCCTTGTTTATTGTGTCTCGGCTCTGAGTTGGTGACAAAACTTACCTATGGTGAGTTGGAGTTCCTTGTGAATTCCCCCTAGTCACTAAAGTTGTGTTGGCTAAACCTGAAACTTTTAGTGCTGCCATGAATACAAAATTTGGAAAAATGAAATGCTATATTTTGTATGAAAAGCCTATTCATGCAATGTGTTTCTAAACACACATGAATGAAAGGCATGCCAAATGAAAATGGCTATGAAAATAAAATGTTATATCTTTTGGAAAATAAATACCTAGGTAAACAAGCTGTCCATGACACACCTAGAAGTGCTCAGGTAAACAAGTGCCTTAAAAACACACCTGCAACAAAAAGCCTAAAATAAATGTAAATCTATGCAATGTGTTTATAAACACACATAGATCAAGGCTATGGAAACTTCAGGCCCAAAAAGCAATGGAACTTAAATGCTATATCTAAACAATTGCTGGCCTTATTTGTATTATGGATTGTGCGCATCTGTGAAGGTGAATAAACCCTCTTTGAACAACTCATCCATCTGTGAGACACCGCCATTCCCTGTGTTATTGCTCATTCAATATATACTATGGTGTGTATTCCCTTTCCCTTGCCAAAGTGTCACAAAGTTAAGTTAGTCAAGTCATCCCTTAGCCTAGCTAGTTATTTTAGCCTTCACCCTTCACTAGCAAATTGATCACAGCTATGAAGTGAGTATGATCTTGAAAGTCTAGTCTGAGTAATAATTAATAATTAATGACATTATATATTTGGATTTAGATCGCCAGTAATGATTACTTTGTGCTATAATTGTTATTTGAATAAGTTGTAGAGCATGCATTAACCTTGGACACTTTGCAACAGCTTATGATGATGGTCTGAGTTATATTGGGTCATGTTGACTTGGTTAGGCCTAGTCTGACCATGGCCAACCAGAGGACATGAGATGGTTGGACCTTATGATGACATGGATAGATGATATATGGTCTATGTATACATACATGATGATTCTATGCAGTAGTTATAGGGTTATGATGATGATTCTTGGTTTACAGCAGTATTTGATCATTTACAGATTATTATTATTGGCCCTGTTCCGGTATATTGGATATATATTTTGATCATGCAGAGACTCATATGGTGTATGAGTACACATCTTGGATGGATTTGGACCTTCTGAGTCCAATGAGACAGTTTGTTTCCAGTTCCGGGCACTTACAGTGATGATTGAGCCTCAGTAGGCTATCCCAGTGCAGTTTTGGTCTGTCGGAGGCCCTGTCAGAGCAGATATGATTTTTATCCGGTTGACCTAGGGCGCTGTGCTTCGAGGGGGTGGTCCAGCCACTTGTTTTTACCATATTACCCCCCTCCCGGACACACTAGTGCCCTCACCTTGACAGCGCAGGCACTCCAGGAGGCATTTTGGGGCAGTTTCACGCTTCCCGAGGCATTTCAGGATTGGTAGAAATGGCTATTGAGGAAATCGATTTGGGCTACTGAGGCAATGTTATGGCATGGGATGATAAGTGATGATAGATCGGGGTCCTCCACACCTTCTCCAACAGTTTCAGCTTCATCGGGGCCCGCATCCATCACTTATGGCACTTTCTGAGGATTTCTAAGGTCTTTTTGAGGCCTACGATTTGACCATGGAGGCACGATTTGGTACATTGATGATTATTTATTGATTATTGTGCTATGGGGATTGACCAAGGAGGGATAAAATTACCCCTTGGACCCACCATAAGCCCCTTATTATATTATGTCATCATGATTTAGTGGGATTCCCCTCTTCTAGGGCGATTTTGTCCACTCACATAATATTTTATTAGTGATCCATGTATTTTATTGTTGAGCTCATCTCAACCATTGATTAGACATCTGTATCTTTTAATCTTAGCCACTCATTCAAAAAGTGGTTAGGGTTTTGGTGCCTCTCCTTCCTATTTAAAGGAGAGAGCTTCTCATTGTAAGGGGTCTTTGGCTCTTGGATTATTGGTATAGAAAAATATTCTTGTGGAAATTCTTGTGGTCTCCTTTGCATCTGGTGTTCTTAGATGGTGATTGGAAAGTCTATTGCAACCTAGCATTTGGAAATTGTGGTAAGATCTATCTTTTTTTTGGAAATCATTGTTTGTCTACAGGTGGGCAACTTCAACAAGGGCGATTTTGCAAGGCTTCTTCAAATCGACTTTCTTGGCATTCGCTTGTATCAGGGGGTTATCATTAGCATCATTGTGATCTATGCTATCTTTCTGTTACTTCTCTTGTGGCATTAGTCTTATCTCTTGATGCATCAAATCTGATATTGTTGACGTTTGTTGTGCAGGAGAGAGGGCGCATTGGCTTCTTGAATCAAATCGACTTGCATAGAAACTACCTCAAAGCTTCTCAAATTGATCGGGTTTGCATAGATCATCATCATCAAGGCATCTACAAGGTTACCCAGGTAAGATCCACAGGTTTGTTTCTCTTACCTTGATCCAATCCATTGACATAGCTCATAAATTGTTAAAACCCTAAATATTTCAAAACCCCCATTTTTACATTTTCTCAGATCTACTTAGATCTAGTGGGTTGTTGGGCATAATATTAAAAACCCACCTCTATAGCATCCACGGCATCCCAGATCTATAGTTTGGTGATAATTGGCTTCCATTTGACCCCCTTCCCAAGCCAACTTAGCTTCTCCCAAGCAAGGCGCACTTCCTGGTGGTTGTGAGTTGACCTAGATCTAGGTGGTGGGTAGTTGAGATCCCGCTTGATCCTTAACTTACACATCAAATAACCTACCCCCAGATTGTTACTTTTCTGATTCTCACCTTGTGGGCCCCATTCCACATTTTAAGGGATTTAATCCCCATTTTGGACCACTTGGAACACTTAAACTCAGATCTAGTAAGATCTAGCCGTTGGATTGCCACGAAATTATAGATCCACACTCCTACTTGACCAACCTACCCGGATCTAAAGTTTGGATGCCATTGGACTTGTCTTGACCCACCTAACCCACCTTTTAGGCCTCCTTGGTTAAAGTCGCACCACCTTGGAGAAGTGAGTTAACTCACTTCTAGGACGTGGGTACTTGAGATTCTTGCGGATTTGAAACGGGAATAATTCAAAACCTAGGTCTAGTGTGTCACTTTGTCAGATCTTTCCTTGGGGATAGCACTCCTTGTTTTAAGGAATTGTGGTCCACTTGGGTTAAACCTAGATCTAGACCTACTTATCCATCAAGACCTTTATTGCCCACTTGTCTCATGCTATAGGAGTCCTCAACCACAAGTCAACCCTACTTTGACTCCATTATCCCAATTCCCAAGGCACTGGTTACTCTCCAAGTCAATTCGACTTTCCTAGACTATTGGATTAACTTGTGGTTTGACCTTAGTGTGGTGAACCAAACCCTTGATGCCATCATGTATCATGGTCAAACTTGTCATGTGTACTAGTTAGCCCCAACTCAACCCCTGAACTACCCTGCATTAGACACGGTTCCCAAGGCAGTAGATCTTCCAACATTGAACTAGTACTCTAATCCTAGATCTCACTTCAAACATTATAAGTCACTCTCACACCAACTATGAACCAAAGCTATACTCGTTAAACCCCTCACTTGGCTTGTGACTTCATCCTTAGGTCTAGGATAAACCATACACCTAACTTCACTTAGAAATACCCTGATTTGGTGTCTTGGTTTTGATCTCTCCTATCGGGAGTAGATCGGGTCTCCCCCTTTGTTGTCTGGGCTAGATAACATAAAGCGAAGGTTGCCTCGACTGGCGTGACAACCATATACTGGAGGTCAAGGTGATCGTGGTTGCACCTTTTGAGTTGCCCTTCCCTACTGCCATCCATGACTGGATACATCCATAGGGGTAACTACAGTTTAGGTGATAACAGGACCACCTGTAGATTGCCTCTTTCTTGTTTGATAAGTATCCTTACGCCCACGCCCATGAATGCTAGGTGGAAATGGAGGCTTGGTGCTAGAGGACTTCCTCAAAAATGGAAGAGGATCATCCTCTTTTTTCTTGCTTGCTGCTGCCACCTTCCCTAAGCCAGCATGATCCTCTCTTTCCATATCCCTCCTTTGTTTAACAGTCACCGCTTTGCATGAAGAAATCCCACAAGAAGGAAGGGCCAACAATTGGCCCTTAACCCGGAAATATGTGCTCTTGAACTCATGCTTGCAAAAATTGCATCTCCAAGACACATTGCCTCCCCCACCAAGCTTTGCCTCGGGCCCATCTTTCCTTGTCACATACTTCCACAAAGGGTATTTTTTTTCTTGGGCTTGTTGTCTTGCTAAAACAGGGTTAAATGGAGCCATAGAATGA
The DNA here is from genome assembly GCA_027924585.1 of Larix kaempferi. NCBI lineage: Eukaryota > Viridiplantae > Streptophyta > Pinopsida > Pinales > Pinaceae > Larix > Larix kaempferi. The sequence continues at coordinate 6,847,653 of BSBM01000835.1, forward strand.
GCTCCACTAGCAGCCGATGGAGCACTTGACGGAGGAGGAGAACCGCTTGTGCTTGGTGGAATAGGAGGGGAGGCACTAGATGGTGCATTTCTCCCTCTCCTTTGCCCCCTACCTCTTGCCCTAGCTGATTGAGACATTCCTTTTCTTGTGTGATGGTTGAGCTTGCAATCCTCTCCACAAATCCACCGGAATGCACTTGGAATTGCTTGGAAACAATGGATAGCCTTCAAATCTCCTTCACCTGCACATACAACTCACTCTCAGCCAACTCCTTCCTTGCAAATGACAAAAAGAAACTCAAATTTTGCTTTTAAAACAAAACCGGCCGCACTTTTCCGGACTTTAGCGCACTTTACGTGTCCTGTTTTCGGGATTTGTCTCCGACAGTCGGGGACACGATCTCAGTTCGAGTCCGATTCGCATTTGCATCGTGCCCCGATTTCGGATTCGCCTGAAGATTGAATCGGACACGAATTGAGATCGAATTGTGTCCGATTTGATCCCCACGGGACATGAGGGGGGGTTCCAGCGAATTCGGTTTCTTAGGTTCTATCTCGCTGGAGAATTTGATCTGGTTTGAGATGTTGTTGCGGTGCTTTGGGATTTTTTTAAGCTTTTCTTTCCCATGGCGCTATTTTGTGAAGATATCATCTACATATCTCTTCCATGTCTTTGGTGTGTGAGGGGTTGAGGTTATAGCCCTACTTTCAATTTTTTCCATGTAAATGTTAGCCACCACATTAAAAGGGACCACATACAAGATTGCTTGCATATTTAAAAGAAATAAAATTAGGCTATCTATTACGTGGTATCAGTACCGGTGCACCTTTATATGTTTGCCCAAGGAGAGGGGTTGTTTTTTCTGTAGGACCATGATGGTGTGTTATCAATACTTTTTGAGAGGTGGTTATGGCCGGACCCTTTGGTCCTTCATTTAGGAGTACTATGTCTTAGTAGCATTGTTGACTGCCTCATTCTAGGGCTTGTAGCCCTGAAGTTGGTGTCTGGGGTTCCTAGGGGTGGGTCATTAGGTCACATGACCCTTTACTTGTTTTTTGCATTGATGACAGTATTTCAGCTGTGAAGCTCTTGCCTCCCCTTTCGGTCACCTTATGCACCCATCCTAGTCCCTTTCGAGGAGAGCGCCCTCTCTCCTTGGTGCATTTTTCTTGATGACGTCAACCTTGGTCACAAAGCCCACGGGCTTATTGGGGGGGGCGTTGAGGGATTTTCAACATTATTGGGGTTAGATGGGGCATGACGATCCCCCCCTGCTCACTCCACCTTTCAGAGTGAAGCTTTCTGCTCAGTTTTAGTAATTTTTAGCAGTTTCTAAGCACCTAGGGGGAAAATACCCCAGGTAGCCTACTTTAAGCCTACTATAGGCCATCTTTAGATTATTTTATATTATTTCATGTTATATTTTTACATTGACATTTATTTGGCCTGTCGATCTGGTTATTTTGTAAAAATGAGTTGAGAACACTATAAATACAACTCCTCACTTCATTTGTAAATCATAACTCGTGGGATAAAATTCAATTATGTTACTTTTTTACCCTAGATAGCTCTTTTGGAGTGATCCGCATCTCTTGGAGTAGGCTTTCTTTGCACTTGTAGATGAAGTTGGATGTTGTCTCTAGTTTGCTCATGCTTGGTGGATGCTAGAATTGTTGGAAGAACACATGCTCAAGTAAGTCTAGTCTTTTTAGTTTTGCTTGGTGAAAGGTAGGTGAATTTCTTGCTTCTTGAATGATTGAATGGTGGCCTTACGGCTGCATTTTTTTTGAATAGGGCCTTTATCTACCTTCTATCCTCTTTGCATGGTGGAAAATGCTCCCTAGAGGAGCTTTTTCCAAGTTTAGCCTTGGATCTCCAATTTTTCCCTAGATTAGTCTCTTATAATGAACCCTAGAGCTACACTATTGGGAGCGGGAGCGAAAAGCAAAATTTTCAAAAGCTTCCGTTTCGGGAGCATTTTTTATATAATATATATTTTGATGCATATAAATTAAAAAAAACATTTATTATGCCAAATTAGCTATAGAAAACATCAAAACATAGAATCTAGATATTCATATAACCATTTAGTACATATTGATATAACATTAATCATCTAGTCTTCTAGATTCTAGGAGCTATAACTTATAACATTGTCATTAAATGATCATCATCAAATCATCAATCATCAATCATCAACAACATCAACCTTCAAATTTCAACATATAATATTTGCCATCAAACTAGGCCATAATGTTTACAAAATAGGCCAACCGCCAAAATAAACATGAAAATGAAATACAAACTACAAAGTACTATGAATCTACTAAGCTTTCTGCTTGCCACGAGTAACTTCCAATTTCTTTTCTCGTGTTCTAGGTGGAATAGGTGCTGGTGGAAGTGATCGTGGAACATGAGAAGAAGATGAATGGCCCCCACGGGCTGAACTTGGACGTTGTGAAGCTAAAGGCAAAACTCCTGCATCCGAAAAGCTGCTTCTGCTTGGGGGTGGCATCTCTGTATGGGTAGTTTGAATTGGATCATCATGATCACCCAATAGTTCAGCCTCCAAGCACTGTAATGCTATGTCTCCATCCTCCACATTAGCCTTCTCTGGATTGTTGTCCCAAGTAAAAAATGTTCTATCATTCTTGGCCGCCTCACAATAATGGGACAACAACCTCAAGTTGTAGTGCACATAAACCAAGCTTTCTGCGCGATCTACATTCAGACTGTTTCTCTTTACATTGTGGATGAAGTTGTAGGTGCTCCAACACCTCTCGGCAGAAGAGCTATTAACAACCTGTGATAGCACCCTCACCGCCAATTTATGCAAATATGTGGCTCCAGAGCCATGCATGTTCCACCAAAGGATAGGATTCAATCTGTCTCGATCTTTGGTTGCAAACAGGGAACCAAAGCATCCATGTTCAGGTATGTATTCGCTCAATTCACTTCATACTTGAGCACACTCATCCTCATCAGGGACCAACTTGTATAATGCTTGCATATATCCAGCAACAACCTCTGGATTTGTGTGGGGTTTTCTCCTAACTCCACCCCCCAGGTAAAGGGCCAACCAAATTGGAGAATAGTATTTTGGGGTGAGGACATATGCAAGGGCATGGAGTGGAACATTTAGATTATCCCACCTTTTGACCACATGTTTATGAATATGGTCATACAAGATTGCATCTCTTTGCTCAACAATGTCTTTGATTTGACCAAGCATGCTATCCATTTGCTCATATACCTCCCCAATCACCGGCTGATCTGTATCTGCAAAACGAATCGTGTTATAAACTGGCTTGGTGAACTGCAGAACATACCTAACCTATGACCAGAAATGACCTTCAAGAACGGTGTCCTCCACCTCCTGAAAGTCACTTCTATCTGATGCACTTGCAGCTCTGTCTTTCAATTCCTGCCATGGATCACTTGAGACCTGTTATCACCTAAACTGTAGTTGCCCCTATGGATGGATCCAGTCATGGATGGCAATAGGGAAGGGCAACTCGAAAGGTGCAACCACGATCACCTCGACCTCCAATATGTATGGTTGTCACGCCAGTCGAGGCAACCTTCGCTTTATGTTATCTAGCCCAGACAACAAAGGGGGAGACCCGATCTACTCCCGACAGGAGAGATCAAAACCAAGACACCAAATCAGGGTATTTCTAAGTGAAGTTAGGTGTATGGTTTATCCTAGACCTAAGGATGAAGTCACAAGCCAAGTGGGGGGTTCAATAGGTAAAGCTTTGGTTCATAGTTGATGTGAGAGTGACTTATAATGTTTGAGGTGAGATCTAGGATGAGTGTACTAGTTCAATGTTGGAAGATCCACTGCCTTGGGAACCGTGTCCAATGCAGGATAGTTAAGGGTTGTATTGGGCAAAGCAGCTGGGAATCGACCCCCCCCCCCCTCGAATCGATCCCGAATCGCGCTCCAGACGGAATCGATGCGGGATCGATTTTGGAAGCGTGATTCCGGATCGATTCCGTGGGGAATCGATTTCCCAGTTCGCGAATTCAGGCAAAAAAAAACGATCCCTAGAAATTTGTAATTCGCTGGGGAATCGTCGCTCCCAGAGCGATCCCGGGTCGATCCCGGATCGATTCCCAGTCGAACCCGTAGACAAAAAAACGATTCCGAAATCGATTCCCAGGCCGATTCCGCGGACGGGCGGATTTTTGAAAAAAAAATTTGAGTTTTGGAATTTTTTTTAGGGTTTTTTTTGTTGGGATAGGTCACTTTGGGCCATTAAAAGGTGAATGAGTCCATTTGGACTCATTCCATTGCTCATTTGTTTGATTGAGAAGAGTTTGAGAGCTTTGAGTTTTGAGAGCTTTGAGCATTGAGTGGGAGATTGAAGGGGAGATTGAAGGGGAGAGAGCTTGCAAGGGAGATTGAAGCTTTCATAGAGACATTCAACCACCATTGAAGAGCTAAAAGGTAGGCTCTATAAATTCTTCTTTGTTTGTTTTTGCAATTTTTTTTTCACTATGTTACAAAATGGAAAACTTGCAATGTTCTCTTCTCCTACTCTTTCCAATATATTCTTCTCCATCATTCTATTGCAGGGAACAAGTGACTCTCATCTTGAATCAAGAAACACGATGGCTATGTGGTTTTGGTTTTTCATTCCACTTCTTCTCATTATGATGGTGTTGGGAAGTAGATGTGGTGGTGGTAGTGATGAGGGGGAAGAGGTAGAGAGTGATGCATACCAAGGAGAAGAGGAGGAAGGGGAAGAGGATGATGATGAGGATGAGGGTGAGGGTGATGTGGGGCAAAAACTAAAAGACACAACACCTTTGTGGAAGTATGTGACAAGGCAAGGGGGAGGGAGAGGGGGTGGAACCACAAAGTTTGGATGCCCCCATTGTGGGAAAACATACACAGGTTCATATACCCGGGTGAGAAAGCATTTGTGTGGGGTTATGCCATGCGATGTAGGTAAGTCTCATGGAGTCAAAACTTGTGACAAAGTGGGAGCTAAAGAGAGAAGCAAATACAAGATGGAAGAAGAGGCCGCTCAAAACAAGTCCAAGAGATCGAGGGTTGATTCTGAATCCCCACAGAGAATGTTTGGTAGTGGAGCTGCTGCTGGATCATCATCGGCTCGATCGGGAGCCTCATCTCCCCATGGAGTCTCGCCTATACGAAGAACATTATCCGATTTCCTTGACCAAGGTTGTAGAGATGATGTGGATTCAAAAGTTTATAGGTTTCTCTATGCATGTGGTGTGCCATTCAATGTTCTTCGCTCACCCTATTGGCATGAAATGGTACAAGCCATCAATGGTGGCCCTCAAGGATACAGAAGCCTTGGGTATGACAAAGCTAGAACCGTGGGACTTGACAAGGAAAAAGCCAAAATCAATAGTGCTCTTGGAAAGTTCACAAATGATTGGTCCCAACTATGGGGTATCCATTGTATCTGATGGGTGGACAAATGTTAAAGGCAGGCCGTTGATAAATATTCTTGGCGTTTCTGCTAGCGGTGCGGTCTTCCTTTCAGCCCATGACTACTCAGATCGCTACAAGACTGCTATTAATATTGCACAACCTTTACTTAAAACCATTCAGGAGATTGGGCCATACAATGTCATTCAAGTTATCACTGATAACGCTGCTAATTGTAAGGCAGCAGGAGCAATCATTATGGATAAGTATCCCAACATATTTTGGTCAGGGTGTTTGGTTCACACATTGAACCTTTTGATGCGTGATATTGTTAAGATGAAGGACAATAATTACCGATGGATTGGAGCCTTGTACAAGAGAGGTAAGAAAATGATCAAATTTATTACCAATCATAGCATGGCCCACCACATTTTTCGCAATCACTCTAAGTTGGAGCTATTGAAGATTGCAAAGACTAGATTTGCTAGCTACTACCTCACCTTCAGGAGGCTTTTGAAGGTAAGAGAGGCATTGGCTAGTATGGTATCAAGTGATCCATGGCAGGAATTGAAAGACAGAGTTGCAAGTGCATTGGATAGAAGTGACTTTCAGGAGGTGGAGGACACCGTTCTTGAAGGTCATTTTTGGTCACAGGTTAGGTATGTTCTGCAGTTCACCAAGCCAGTTTATAACATGATTCGTTTTGCAGATACAGATAAGCCGGTGATTGGGGAGGTATATGAGCAGATGGATAGCATGCTTGGTCAAATCAAAGACATTGTTGAGCAAAGAGATGCAGTCTTGTATGACCATATTCATAAACTTGTGGTCAAAAGGTGGGATAATCTAAATGTTCCACTCCATGCCCTTGCATATGTCCTCACCCCAAAATACTATTCTCCAATTTGGTTGGCCCAACCTGCACCTGGGGGTGGAGTCAGGAAAAAACCCCACACAGATCCAGAGGTTGCTGCTGGGTATATGCAAGCATTAGAAAAGTTGGTCCCTGATGAGGAAGAGTGTGCTCAAGTACGGAGTGAATTGAGCATATACATAAGTGAGCATGGACGCTTTGGTTCGCTGTTTGCAACCAAAGATCGAGACAGATTGGATCCTATCCATTGGTGGAACATGCATGGCTCTGGAGCCACATATTTGCATAAATTGGCGCTGAGGGTGCTATCACAGGTTGTTAATAGCTCTTCTGCAGAAAGGTGTTGGAGCACCTACAACTTCATCCACAGTGTAAAGAGAAATAGTCTGAATGTAGATCGCGCAGAAAGCTTGGTTTATGTGCACTACAACTTGAGGTTGTTGTCCCATTATTGTGAGGCGGCCAAGAATGATAGAACATTTTTGACTTGGGACAACAATCCAGAGGAGGCTAATGTGGAGGATGGAGCCATAGCATTAGAGCGCTTGGAGGCTGAACTATTGGGTGATCATGATGATCCAATTCAGACTACCCCTACAGAGATGCCACCCCCAAGCAGAAGCAGCTTTCCAGATGCAGGAGTTTTGCCTTTAGCTTCACAACGTCCAATTTCAGCCCGCGGGGGCCATTCATCTTCTACTCATGTTCCACGATCACTTCCACCAGCACCTATTCCACCTAGAACAAGAGAAAAGAAATTGGAAGTTACTCGTGGCAAGCGGAAAGCTTAGTAGATTCATAGTAGTTTGACTTTGTAGTTTGTAACTTTGTAGTTTGTACTTTGTACTTTGTATTTCATTTTCATGTTTATTTTGGCGGTTGGCCTATTTTGTAAACATTATGGCCTAGTTTGATGGCAAATATTATATGTTGAAATTTGAAGGTTGATGTTGTTGATGATTGATGATTGATGATTTGATGATGCTCATTTAATGAAAATGTTATAAGTTATAGCTCCTAGAATCTAGAAGACGAGATGATTAATCATTAATCAATCATCAATGTGTACTAAATGGTTATATGAATATCTAGATTCTATGTTTTGATGTTATCTATAGCTAATTTGGCATAATACATGTTTTTCTTAATTTATATGCATCAAAATATATTAAAATATATATTATATAAAAAAACGCTCCCGAAAAACGCTCCCGAAACGGAAGCTTTTGAAAATTTCGCTTTTCGCTCCCGCTCCCGCTCCCGCTCCCCCGCTTCGCTCCCCGCTCCCAACAGCTATGGTATTGGGGCTAACTAGTACATGAGACAAGCTTGACCATGGTTCATGATGTCTTCAAAGGTATAGTTTACCATGCATAGGTCAAACCACAAGTCAATCCAACAATCTAGGAAAGTTGAATTACCTTGTAGAGAAACCAGTGCCTTGGGAATTGGGAAGTGGAGTCAAAGTGGGGTCGACTTATGGTTTAGGACTCCTAGTACTTGGGACAAGTGGACAACAGAGGTCTTGATGGTTGAATGTGTCTAGATCTAGGTTTGACCCAAGTGGACCACAATCCCTTAAAACAAGGAATGCTATCCCCAAGGCAAGATTTGACAAAGTAACAGTCTAGACCTAGGTTTTGAATTATTCCGGTTTCAGATCTGCAATAATCTCAAGTACCCAGTTCCTAGAAGTGAGTGAACTCACTTCTCCAAGGTGGTGCGACTTTACCCAAGGAGGCTGAAAGTGGGGTTTAGGTGGGTCAAGACAAGTCGGATGGCACCCAAATTTTAGATCCGGGTAGATCAGTCAGGTAGGAGTATGGATCTATAATTTCGTGGCAATCCACCGGTTAGATCTTATTAGATCTGAGTTTTAGTGTTCCAAGTGGTCCAAAATGGGGATTAAATCCCTTAAAATGTGGAATAGGGCCCACAAGGTAAATTTCAGAAAAGTGACAACCTGGGTGTATGTTATTTGATGTGTAGATGTCAAATCAAGTGGAATCTCAAACACCCACCACCTAGATCTAGGTCAACTTGCCCAACTAGTGAAGTGCGCCTTGCTTGGGAGAGGCTAAGTTGGCCTGGGAAGGGGATCAAATGGAAGCCAATCCTCACCAAACTATAGATCCGGGATGCCTTGGATGCTATAGAGGTGGGTTTTCAGTATTATGCCCAACAACCCACTAGATCTAAGTAGATCTGAGAAAATGTAAAATGGGGGTTTTAAGATATTTAGGGTTTTAATAATTTATGAGCTATGTCAATGGATTGGATAAAGGAAAGAGAAACAAACCTGTGGATCTTACCTGGGTAACCTTGTAGATGCCTTGATGATGATGATCTATGCAAACCCGATCAATTTGAGAAGCTTTGAGGTAGTTTCTATGCAAGTCGATTTGGTCCAAGAAGCCAATGCGCCCTCTCTCCTGCACAACAAACGTCAACAATATCAGATTTGATGCATCAAGAGATAAGACTAATGCCACAAAAGAAGTAACAGAAAAATAGCATAGATCACAATGATACTAATGATAACCCCCTGATACAAGCGAATGCCAAGAAAGTCGATTTGAAGAAGCCTTGCAAAATCGCCCTTGTTGAAGTCGCCCTCCTGTAGACAAACAATGATTTCCAAAAAAGATAGATCTTGCCACAATTTCCAAATGCTAGGTTGCAATAGACTTTCCAATCACCATCTAAGAACACCAGATGCAAAGGAGACCACAAGAATTTCCACAAGAATATTTTTCTATACCAATAATCCAAGAGCCAAAGACCCCTTACAATGAGAGGCTCTCTCCTTTAAATAGGAAGGAGAGGCACCAAAACCCTAACCACTTTTTGAATGAGTGGCTAAGATTAGAAGATACAAATGTCTAATCAATGGTTGAGATGAGCTCAACAATAAAATACATGGATCACACATAAAATATAACATAAGTGGACAAAATCGCCCTAGAAGAGGGGAATCCCACCAAATCATGATGATGAAATATCATAAGAGGCTTATGGTGGGTCCAAGGGGTAATTTTATCCCTCCTTGGTCAATCCCCATAGCACAATAACCAATAAATAATCATGAATGTACCAAATCGTGCCTCCATAGTGAAGTCGTGGTCCTCAAAAGACCTCAAAAATCCACAGAAAGTGCCATAAATGATGGATGCGGGCCCCGATGAAGCTGAAACTGCTGGAGGAGGTGTGGAAGGTCCCGATCTATCATCACTGATCATCCCATGCCATAACTTTGCCTCAATAGCCATTTCTACCAATCCTGAAATGCCTCGGGAAGCGTGAAACTGCCCCAAACAGCCTCCTGGAGTGCTGGCGCTGTCAAGGTGAGGGCACCAATGTGTCCGGAAGGGGGGTATAATGGTAAAAACAAGTGGCTGGACCACCCCCTCCATCATCAGCGCCCTAGGTCAACCGGATAAAAATCATCTCTGCTCCGACAGGGCCTCCAACAGACCAAAACTGCACTGAGACAGCCTACTGAGGCTCAATCATCACTGTAAGTGCCCGGAACTGAAAACAAACTGTCCCATTGGACTCAGAAGGTCCAAATCTATCCAATATGTGTACTCATACACCATATGAGTCTCTGCATGATCAAAATAAATATCCAATATACCGGAACAAGGCCAATAATAATGCTCTGTAAATGATCAAACACTGCCGTAACCCAAGAATCATCATCATAACCCTGTAGCTGCTGCATAGAATCATCATGTATGTGTACATAGACCATATATCATCTATCCATATCATCATAAGGTCTAACATCTCATGTCCCATGGTCCTCCATGGTCAAACTAGGTCTAACCAAGACCAAATATAACTCAGACCATCATCCAAGGCTGTTGAAAAGTATCAAGGTTAATACATGCTTTACAACTTATTCAAATAACAATTATAACACATAATGATCATAACTGGCGATCTACATCCAAATATATAGTGTCGTTAACTATTATTATTACTCAGACTAGACTTTCAGGATCATACTCACTTCATAGTTGTGATCAATTTGCTAGTGCAGGGTGAAGGCTGAATTAACTGGCTAGGCTAAGGGATGACTTAACTGTCTTGACTTTGTGACACTTTGGCAAGGGAAAGGGAATACACCATAGTATATACTGAATGAGCAATAACACAGGGAATGGCGGTGTCTCACAAATGGATGAGTTGTTTAAAGAGGGTTTATTCACCTTCACAGATGCGCACAATCCATAATACAAATAAGGCCAGCAATTGTTTAGATATAGCATTTAAGTTCCATTGCTTTCTGGGCCTGAAGTTTCCATAGCCTTGATCTATGTGTGTTTACAAACACATTGCATAGATTTACATTTTTCTTTAGGCTTTCTGCTGCAGGTGTGTTTTTAAGGCACTTGTTTACCTGAGCACTTCTAGGTGTGTCATGGACAGCTTGTTTACCTAGGTATTTGTTTTCCAAAAGATACAACATTTTATTTTTTATTGCCATGTTCATTTGGCATGCCTCTCATTCATGTGTGTTTAGAAACACATTGCATGAATGGGCTTTTCATACAAGATATAGCATTTTATTTTCCAGATTTTGTATTGATGGCAGCACTAAAAGTTTTAGGTTTAGCCAACACAACTTTAGTGACTAGGGGGAATTCACAAGGAACTCCAACTCACCATAGGTAAGTTTTGTCACCAACTCAGAGCCGAGACACAATAAACGGGGAAGCTCATCCAATACAGAGGCTACAGTGGGGAAAAGTCCTCCATGCCACTAGTCAAGTAGTAAGTCAGGGTAATAATCTAAAAGGTAGGCCACGGATGGATGAAGACAATGAAATGATGGAGCCAACACTAGCAAGCCAGAGTATGGTGTAATGATCACCTCTATTCTCCCTAAGGAGGGTATGTACCAATGAGTATGAATAGTGAACTTCTAAGTCTGAGTAGGGACAGTATAATATATATAATAGATCAACCAGGTCCATATATCTATATGATCGCCAGATCATGACACTAAGTGCTAAGACATGCTATAAGAATAAGTATAAAAGCAATCTAACCATAACACCATGATATACCTGCTGAGTCATATACCTGAAAGCTCATCAACCTGTACCATCATCTGTCCTCTGAGACTGCTGCTGTAACTCTGGGCACTACTGTCTGCTCTGTACCAATGGTATAATGGCTACATCGGTCACCTCTCTGAGTGTCCTGAAACTCAGTCATGGCATGGGGAATGCAACTGCTGTCCACATTCTGATAGTGATCCAATATAGATGCTCATCTCGGCATCTCAAATGCAAGGGAACTGGCTGAATAATGTACTAGAATGAGAAAAATAATGTATGGTAGCCCGGCTACTATATATGTGATAACAAGACCATACTAGCCAATGCTTCTCTTACCTTCAAAAGCCTCCTGAAGGTGAGGTAGTAGCTAGTAAATCTAGTCAATCTTCAATAGCTCCAACTTAGAGTGATTACGAAAAATGTGGTGGGCCATGCTATGATTGGTAATAAATTTGATCATTTTCTTACCTCTCTTGTACAAGGCACCAATCCATCGGTAATTAGGTTCCTTCATCTTAACAATATCATGCATCAAAAGGTTCAATGTGTGAACCAAACACCCTGACCATAATATGTTGGGATACTTATCCATAATGATTGCTCCTGTTGCCTTACAATTAGCAGCATTATTGGTGATGACTTGAATGACATTGTATGGTCCAATCTCCTGAATGGTTTTAAGTAAAGGTTGTGCAATATTAATAGCGGTCTTGTAGCGATCTGAGTAGTCATGGGCTGAAAGGAAGACCGCACCGCTAGCAGAAACGCTAAGAATATTTATCAATGGCTTGCCTTTAACATTTGTCCACCTATCAGATACAATGGATACCCCATAGTTGCACCAATCATTTGTGAACTTTCCAAGAGCACTATTGATTTTGGCTCTTTCCCTGTCAAGTCCCACGGTTCTAGCTTTGTCATACCCAGGGCTTCTATATCCTTGAGGGCCACCATTGATGGCTTGTACCATTTCATGCCAATAGGGTGAGCGAAGAACATTGAATGGCACACCACATGCATAGAGAAACCTATAAACTTTTGAATCCACATCATCTCTACAACCTTGGTCAAGGAAATCGGATAATGTTCTTCGTATAGGCGAGACTCCATGGGGAGATGAGGCTCCCGATCGAGCCGATGATGATCTAGCTCCAGTTGCTCCACTACCAAACATTCTCTGTGGGGATTCAGAATCAATCCTCGATCTCTTGGAGTTGTTTTGAGCGGCCTCTTCTTCCATCCTGTATTTGCTTCTCTCTTTAGCTCCCGCTTTGTCACAAGTTTTGACTCCATGAGACTTACCTACATCGCATGACATAACCCCACACAAATGCTTTCTCACCCGGGTATATGAACCTGTGTATGTTTTCCCGCAATGGGGGCATGCAAACTTTGTGGTTCCACCCCCTCTCCCTCCCCCTTGCCTTGTCACATACTTCCACAAAGGTGTTGTGTCTTTTTGTTTTTGCCCCACATCACCCTCATCCTCATCATCATCACCCTCTTCCCCTTCCTCCTCTTCTCCTTGGTATGCATCACTCTCTACCTCTTCCCCCTCATCACTACCACCACCATATCTACTTCCCAACACCATCATAATGAGAAGAAGTGGTATGAATACCCATCATGTTTCTTGATTCAAGATGAGAGTCACTTGTTCCCTGCAATAGAATGATGGAGAAGAAGAAATTGGAAAGAGTAGGAGAAGAGAACATTGCAAGTTTTCCATTTTTTAACATAGTGAAAAAAAATTGCAAAAACAAACAAAGATGAGTTTTTAGAGCCTACTTTTAGCTCTTCAATGGTGGTTGAATGTCTCTATGGAAGCTTCAACCTCCCTTGCAAGCTCTCCCCTTCAATCTCCCACTCAATGCTCAAAGCTCTCAAACAACTAGCAAACTCACTCCAAGCTCAAACTCTTCCCAATCAAGCAAATGAGTAATGGAATGAGTCCAAATGGACTCATTCACCCTTTATTAGCCCAAAGTGACCTAGCCCACCAAAAAAAATCCCCAAAAAAGATATAAAAATCGAAATTTTTTGTGATGAATCCACCCAGCTCGCGGAATCGACCTCGGGTTCGATTTCGGGTTCGTTTTTAAGCCCCGGTTCAATGAGGAATCGACCCGGAATCGATCGATTCCGGGTCAATTCCTCATCGAACCCGCAAAATCCAGGGATCGTTTTTTTCGGGGCAAATTCGCGAATCACGGAATCGATTCCGAGCGGAATCGATGAGGAATCGTGTTTCCGGAATCGATTCCATCCGCAGCGCGAATTTGGATCGATTCAGTGGGGGTCCTAGAGATTCCCAGTAGCATAGCCCTAGTGGTTGTTATAAGAAGCCCTAATTTAGTAGACAAGGAGAATTTACTCCAAGAGAAAGGCTGGTCACCTTCTTCTAGGGCTAGGGTTTAAGGGTCTCATCCATAAAAACCCTAATTTATCAACTTTTACCAAATTTCTCTTGCATTTTCATGTGTAATTTTGCATTTTCATGGTAGAATTAGGGTTAGAAATAGGTCTGCAATTTTATGTCTGAACCCCTAAAAATAAAAACAATATTTTTTTTTCAATTTTTGGCCTCCCTAAAATTTTGGCCCTCCTACAAATTCGACCTGCCTTCTTGCCCTAGGGTGAAATTTTAGAAAGCCCTAAAATATAAAAAAATTTAAAAATCCTAAACTACTAAAAATTTAACCTAAAAACAGTCCAAAATCTACCTAAAAGAACCTAGTTGTCCCTCGCCCTCCTTCCCTTGGGCCTCCCCTTATCCTCAGCCCCCCCCATCTAGGGTCTCAACCCTTTCTTTTGCATCCTACCCAAGGGTTGTAGAGGCCCCTTAACAACACTCTTCACTGCTGCTTCAAGTCTGCAATTTATTGCAGACTGTCTTCTCTTGCAGCCCAAGCACCTGTGACTAAAAGTGAACACAAAACACATCAAAAATTAGTAAAAGTTGATTTTAGTGCTATTATATAAGAGGTGAAGCAAGGTCTGAAACTTACACTGCGTTAAGGACTGAACCATAACTTTGTGTGCACACCTATATCAGATTGAGATACATTGCTAAAGGAATGCTTAAAGGTTGAAGTTGTATTGATTGATATTAAGTGAAATAAATCCTATTTAGCATATATTCTTTGGCTTCTTCAGTGCTGCCATAAAACTCTCATAAAGAGGACTGTATACTGTACGCTGCTGCTATCACTGTATTAACTCTCTTGTTTTTCATCGGATAGTGATTGAGTATATTGGTTGAATATCCACTATTGTCCTAAAGTGCAATATTGAATGCTTTTATTACTAGTTGGGTAAATCTTGAATTGATCACTTGAATGAATGTACTTATTACATTGACTTTGATACATTTACATTGGCAGCTACAAGCACTTTATTTACCTAGTATGTCTTCTTCATTCCTAAAGTTGATTTGTTAAAGGCACTGGTCACTAACATCATCTTATAGAAGACATAGTCTCTTTATCCTAAGTGTCTTGTAGAGCATCTACAAAGCTCTCCCCTTGGAGGTTACTGTTATCACACAACTTGTAGTTGTCCCAAAAGGTGATCCTATCTAGGATGGTAGAGGCATTGGACAACTAAAGAGGTGACCCAAGAGATGCCACGGTTTTCAATGCAATTGGTTGTCACGCTAACCGAGGCACTCATCACTTTAGATCTACCCTAAGCAAGACCAAGGGGGAGACCCTAGCTAACCAATGAAGGCTAGCGAACCTACTCAAGACCTCCTAGGAAAATGTGAAAGTAAAATAGGAGAAGATCAAGAGTGAATGGATCTAGATCTATGATGGATAAGTGGACCCAAGGAGTTAGGGATTGGTTGAAGAGGCTTATAGAATGGAAAAATGTTCAACCAAGGAAAGATTAAGCCACTTATGGGTTTAGATTAGTAGATCTAGATAGATCTAATGCCAAATAGAAAGACCCAAGTGGGGCCCACCCTTAAAATAGGGAGAATGGTTAAAATGGGGCACACAAGGTGAAGATCAAGATGAAAAGGCACTAGAAGGGTTGTCACTCAATGGATCTATGGATTTGATGAGGAACAAGCAATACCCATGTCACAGATCTGGAAAAAACCCACCTACCCAAAAGTGCGACCTCCCTTAGAGAGGCCCAGTGCCTTAGATCAGGGGGTAAATGGAGTCGGATGCCCACCAAATTTGGTCTCCAAGGTTTATTAATTATTATAGAGGTGGGTTTTAATTATTAAGCCCATGCAATCCCCAGATCTAAACATATCTAAAATCTAGGGTTTTAAGATGAGGGTTTGAGATCTAGAGAACAAATGGATAAGTTAAAGGAATAAAATACGTACCTTTCAAGCATACCTGGATAATGAGAATGAATGTCGATTATGACGAAGATTACTTCCGCAAATATCAAATGAAAAATATGGTAGATTCTCTTGCTCACACGATTTTCCCAAGTCTACTAATGCGCCCCTCTCTTCCTACAAAACCAAGGAGACAAAACTCAATTAGCAAACAACAATGAGGGTAGATGCAAGTAAGAAGTAAATGATAGAGAATAATTGGTACAAAGACAAAATCACTCCCTATTTGAACCAAAATTTGACAGAAGCTTACCGGGTGAGCCTCCCCACCAATGCACACTCCTCCCAAATTGTCTTCTTGCCCTGCAAATCGATATAGTGGAACAAAAATATAAAATAGCTACCAAAATCCCTTAGTGCAATGGAAAAGCATTTACAATCACCATAGCCAAGCATTCATCTCATGATCCAAGCATTTACTCAAAAGATATTTCTTCTATTCTAATAACCAAGAGCCAAAAGTCTCAAGATGCCTTTACAATACAGGGCCTCTTCCTTAAATAGGAGGAGAGAGACCAAAACCCTAACCACTTTATGAAAGAGTGGTTGAGATCAAAAGATAAAAACCATACAATCAACAGCTAAGATGAGTCGGTACAATATAACATGGATCCACTCACTAGAGGGGGTTGCGCACTCACTAAAAGAAGCCCTAGGGAGGTGTGCACCACATAAAAGGGACTAAAACAAGTGTGAACCACATAATATGACAAGGACAAGTGACTAGGAGCACATGGTGGGGCTAGGAGGCTTTATTATCCTTCACTAGCATCACCCCATGGCACAATGATATAACATATGACTCAACAACAAGTCCAAGTGACTAAATGATCAAATCGTGGCCCCTTCAACTGAGAGAAGAATGCATCAAATCACAACCCGGAGAGTGTGTGGACCCCACTGAATGCTGCAAGCTGATCTGAAAGGAGTGGGATACATCACATATGACCTCTGAACAAACCTCATGCCAAAACCTTGCCTCAATAGCCCAAATCGATTTCCTCAATGACCTTTTTATCCCATTTTTATCGTACCTGAAAACCACCAAAATGCCTGTAACTCATTGTCTGATGCCTGGGCACAAAATCTGACTGTTCCATCATGTTTGGAGAGGGGGTAATATGGTAATAACAAGTGGCTGGACCACCCCTCTCCTCTGTAGCGCCATAGGAAAACATGCAAGCTCAAAGCAACTGCTGGACATGCTATTTCTGCATGGCAAAACTGGCTAAAAGTGGAAATATGCCTCTAACATCACTGGGAGTGCCTGAAACTGGCTACAGAAAAACCAGTAACAAGCATCTCCCTGAAGAGTACTAAGCAAACATCTACATCATATTATCTTCATAACTAATGTTGAAGCTAGCCAGAAACTGGAGGAAAGACTTGATGTGCCAGATGGTTGAGTCACAATTTCCATGAAAGACTAGAAGCCATTTATACGCATCCCCACTGCCCATGAATAATATTAGGAAAACCAGGGATGCTTGAAAAGTCAATAGGATGAAACTGTCTAGCAATCTGAACACCAAATAGTTCCCTTAACTCGTCCATGTCATAATTCAGTCAACATGCATTTGATATAACCATGATATATGCCTTGTGCTGAATCAGGTGATCCTTTTTTATAAAGACCTTTAAAGATTTTACTGTATTGCATGGGCTCATGTCTACACACAACAAATCTCAACAATTTTGATGAGAAACAGGGTTTTATCCCTTCAATGGAGTCGCCATGTGAGAATAAAAATATGCATTTAAAATACTCACAAAAAATTTCTTTTTTGCTTTTCTTTGTTAATTAAAAAAAAGTTATTGGAGTCACCAGATAAAAAATTAAAGATCTATTCTAAGCATTCATCAAACAAAGCAAAAACAAAAAAGGAGAAAACAAAAGTTGTACTCTGGGGAACAAAAAGACTTGTCCCCGACAACGACGCCAAAAATGTTGCCTCCTAAAACACACTTGACCACAGATAAGTCTCCCAACTGCTATGTGTGTTCTTAAGGGCAACTATGAGTGTAGAACCCATTGTCACCTCGATCCTAAACTCCTCCTTTTAGACCACAACTCCTAAAGGTCAAGGGGGGTAGTCCCTACTTACTAAGATTCTTTTAAGAGTTTGTTTTAAGAGTTGTAAATTATTCAATGTCCAAATGACAAACAAACGTGTAGAGATGCAATTGTTTCATTGACAAGCAAACCTTTTTTAAACAATAAACCAATTATAAATGCAAGAGATAAAATAAACAGTTAATTAACAAGACCAATGCCTACTTTACTTGGGTTATGGTGTCACAAAATAAAACAAGATTACCAAAGATTCTCTAATAGCATCAAATCATTCACTAACCATGACAATCAAAATATCACATTAAGCACCAATTTGTGGAAGATGAACAATTTAATGAACAAAAGATGTGTATAACAAGATTGAACCAATAATCCAAATGCTTTCAAGGTAAAGTACTTGGAAGTGAAAGAACAATTCTTGTGTTTTGTAAATGGTCCTGTAAATTTTAGTTGATTTTAAGTCTCTTTTTTAACTTAGGGGATTATGGTTTGCGCAAGAAAACTAATGCTATTCTGTGTCTACCCCAAGAAATTATCTCTTTCAATTTGAGAGAGATTGTCAGGTGCTCAACAAGAGAACACAAGGTTCTCAACTAGCTCCACGGGTTAACCCCAAAACTTGTTGGGTGCTCAACTAGACACAAAGTGCCACGAGGCTCCCAACAACCTCTACCCCACTAGCTCCACAAATCAAGTTCCTTTTTCTCAGTATCTAGTTAAGATTAATTTCCAAATCCCTATTATTCTAGCCAACACAAATCCTTGCCCTTTCTTGTCACCCAGGATCAGTCGAACCAGCAAGGGGAATGCATACGGGGCAAAAATCGGGGCACCGTTTATTTTAATCTTTAATGAATAAACAAAAGCCAAAGTACAATGCAAGCCAATGCGATTTTATAAGGGAGGCAAAGCCTTCTCACTTGTAAGGTGCGGGCAAAATAAATTAAAGCGAAAAGAGTTAGAAAGAAAACTATTAGCTAGCACGATTTTGCATGGATGGCAAAGCCTCTTCTCATGCAAGGTGTGGGAAACAAAAATGCAAGCCAACGCGATTTTACAAGGGAGGCAAAGCCTTTTGACTTGTAAGGTGCAGGCAAAATAAATTAGAGCCTACATCACCTGACACGGGGACACGGAACACGAAGGACACGAAAATACGAGAGTCCGACACGGACACGGTGGCCCCCGGAATCAGGACACGTAGGACACGTTTTATATACATATATATATATTTTTAAATATATTAAAAAAAATAGGTATGTAAGAATTAAAATTCGTCTCCATAGTTCAAAAGGCTACTGAATATAAGACAATTCAATGATTCTTCAATTTGGAGCAAGCAACATATAAGCTCTGCTTTAGTTGAGGTTGATCTTCATATAAAGCTTACAATTTCCAGGACTGCTCCACAATCAGCTTATATGTAGAAGGAAAATACCATGGAACAAAAGAAAACTCATCCCCATATTCTTCCATCTCCTCTACTACAAACTGCAAAACCAGAGCCTCTACTACAAACTGCAAAACCAGAGCTCTAGCTCCAGCCCCACCTTTCCTAGTTGACTGGTCTATTTTTCCATACATAGTTTTCAACATCCGATCTCGATGGATTTGTGCAAAACCTTTATGACATGAATAAATTCCAAAAACTATAAAAATCACAGGTTTCTTCATGATTTGCTCGCCATCATCAATATGAGAGGTCACCCATTTAGATAAATACTTGAGGTGGTCCTCTAACTCCACATTAGGAATCCAACTATCAATATATGCATGGACAGAGGAAAATTTAATCTCTTCAACTTCTGTATTCGAAATGAAATCTGAACCAAGTGAGGCAGCCCAATCTCCCTTATTCACTTCAAATTTATTAGGTGTTTGTCTTCCGATAGAATCCTTCAAGCCCAACATTGAGAAGATGCCTACTATCCAACGATTTTATGAGATTTTCCATTTCATTTATCCAGGTCTGAAGTGTATGACTAGATTCTTCTGACATACCATGACGCTCATTCACAATATCCCATGAAAATATGGCTAGCTTATATGGCTTTACGTGTCCTGTTTTCCGGGTTTCATGTCCGACAGTCGGGACACGCTCAAATTTCGCTTCCGATTCGTGTGTGCAACGTGTCCCGATTTCGGATTGGATGGAAAGTCGAATCGGACACGAATTCAAATCGAATCGTGTCTGATTCGATCCCCATGGGACACGAGAGGGGTTTCTAGCGAATCCGGTTTCTTAGATTAGAGCAAAAAGAATTATGCTAAACCCAAGCACTCAACAATTGCTATGCAAAGGTGGCAATGCCTCCTCACTTGCGTACAATGAATGGCAAAGAAAAAAGAAAACGAAGAACTTGAACTTAAAAAGAATACAAGAAATCAAACCCAAGAGACTCTCTTGGACTTGTTACAATGATATAGATTTCAGCACATAGTATTAGAGATAAAATGAGAAGGAAGAGAGTTATTTTGACCGTTTTCTTTCAAGTGGCTGAAAATGGTAGCTTGTGGATGCCCCTTATGCTTGATGATGGCCAAATTTAGTTATCATAACACCTTTAAACTGTACAAACCTGCTAAAAACTAGCAAGCAAAATGTCACAGAAAATGCCCAAAATCACTCTTGGGCAATGTTAGTTGTATAATAAAAAATAGTACAAAAAATTCTTAGATTTTTATGAGTAAATTTGCATAAGATAAGAGCATGTAAATAAGATTTGAAATTAGATTTTGATATGGAAAAGTATGCAAAAATTTTGAAAAGGTGGGAAGAGTTTGTGCCCTTTGTTCAAATGCTTGAAGTAGTGGGGTATCCAACCGAAGAAGTCCACTCTTCAACCCAAGTAACCTGCAACTTGTGAGATATTTGCTACACAACTAAAAAAGAAAGTGAGATCCAAATAATGAGCTAAGAAATCATAAATTTCAACCGAGAAACGTATGGAGTTCATAACTACAAAACTGAAAACTCACAACTTATGGCAAAAATACCACAAATCTAATTAAAGCCAAGAAATTTGCTTGTTTGGCCTCCCCAAACTTGAGTAGCTATAAAGTGTAGAAGCAAACCACCATAGAGCAACACCAATACAAGATCTTCTCCAAAGATTTTTATTAACCAAGCCAAATGGCTGAAAATTACAATGGCCCAAATGGGAGCAAAATGGAAGCAAGAGAGTGAGAAAGAGCAAGAATGCAAGAGCATGAGAGATTGTAACGCAAATGAGGAGGAAGAGCCTCCTTAAGAAGGAAAAGAGAGGGAGAGACCCTCCTTGCATGCTTGCCATGTGTCAAATGGGAGAGAGGGGGCCCATGGAGAGGGGGGTGCACTTGCTCAAGGAGGGCGCATTTCTTGGTGAGGGAACAAAATAATGGGGGGGGGGACCCCCCCTTTAATGTTTCAATGCCGATCCTAAGCCAAATTGGGGGGGGGGGGAACCACCCAAGTGGGACCCCTCCCATTGACTTTTACTCAAACCATGAGCTCATGAGGAGGAGGGCGCACACCCTAGACTGGGCACTTCACTACACTTGAAACACTTTCTGGGGAGGGGGGGGGGCTATTTAGCCTTCAATTTCACCTTAGGTACATACTAAGACATTAGGAAACATTATTTCCCCTCCCCAAGTGACTATAGTCACTTTACAAAAAATTGCCTTACTAATTAATTGCCCAATTTCCTAATTTCCTTGACTGACTTAGGAAAATGTGTCCAAAACCTTAACAAGACTTGTCCAAATGACTTCAAACTTGTTCCAAGAGTGTAGGGGGTCTCATGCCATTTATCTTGAGTACCCATACCCCTATACAACATCATAAAGAACCACTTATTCCTCTTTTACATCACACCATTTTAGGCTGAGGGACAATTTTTAATTACCAAAAATTAAAAAATCTTAAGCAAAACTTAATGAAATTCCGCAAGACTCTGGATAATGTCTAGCATGGTAATATAAAACATTACTATGCCCCAATCACTCCATGGGCTCTATCATTAGAATGCCTTTCACCACTTTGGAGGTATTTTTTAGTGAAAAACTCAAATAATTAAAATCACTAAAAATGAATTTTAATTATCCAAGGGAAAAAACACTCGATGAAAGGACTTCCCTAATGATAAAGTCTTAGGCAACTAACTTATACAAAAATTGACCCTCATGCTGACATATCATTACAAAATCCCCCACAGGGGTGCGGAAAGTTCATGGAGAGAAGATAAGAAGAGTTGCCTCGCTTGAAAACATTCATTCGGTACTTCTTTCTCATCTTCAAGGCACATGGCACATGTGCATGTTACATGGTTGTCCACCTAGTTGGTTTGGTGGTCAACAGAGCTATCCCAACCCTCTATTAAAGGTGCCACACTATGTTTAGATATTTTTGCAAAACCTTTGGGGGTGGTGGTGAACGAGGATAAGATTGAAGCTATTCTTATTGGTCAAGATGAACCACCTAACTGGTTGAATAGGAAGTGGATAATAATAAAATTGGACAAGATTATTAGGTATTTGAGTATTCCCTTTGTATTGATATATCTCTTTCACAACAATGGAGATAGTCCCTGAACAAGTTTGAAAGAAAAATCCAAGCATGGCATAATTAAGATTTTCCTTTAGCAATGAAGCTCAAGTCTCACAGTAGTTGACATAAATCCTAATAGTAAGTTATGTTTATTACTTGGCTTGTTTGTTCTTGTCATAGGCAGGCTATAAAAAACTAGAAGTTGCCTAGAAATTGTTTTGCAAAGTTTTCTTTGGGGAAAGCAAGGAGGGGCTAAGGAATTATCCTTGATCACTTGGGAGCACTCTTCTCAAAGAAAAAGGGGCCTAGGCATTATTGATATCGAAGCATAGAGAACTATCCTTGCAAGCATGTGGATGATCAGAGCAATCTTTGGAGAGTCCACATGGCAAGTTTTAGCCATGCATCAAGTCTTGTCAGCTTAGCATATTCAAGGCATTAGGGGTCTGATCACACTTTGTGACATCCTTGGAAATGCAAAGGCCTTCAATCGTTTAGGTTCAATAGTATGGAAGGAAATTTTGAGTTTGGCTAGCTTGGAAATCGGTTACAACTTTTCTTCATTAGTGATTTGAAGGTACTAGGGATGGATGGGGTTCAATATCCATCCCCATTTGGACCTTTCCATCCCCCCATCGTCAACTTGGCTTTCCCTAGGAAGAGCATTGCTAAAAAAGGTTTCTACTGCTGCAGAGATCTTCTACTAGGGATCTATTTGAAAGAGGGAACAACACATATGGCAGAAGTGGAGAGTTTTAAATCATGCTCAAAGACTAATTGGAGTTGAAAAACCAATCCTTGTAGAATTATGCAAAATGATTCCTGAAGGTCATCCCATAATTTAATCTAGGAAGGCTACCTACAATTAATGCAGGTCTCACCCTGTACATTTAAAGAGTGTAGCCTTATAATGAAGTACAATAATACCAACATTGAAGGAATGGTACATGCAATAAATGAGAGAGTTGCCCATGGAGTGTGGTCTAGTAGCAAGCAGAAAGGAGATCAGGCTTGTATTGACATGTAGATCTGGGTTCAAAACCCTCCAAGTGGGTGCAAATGAAGCCTGGCGCAAGTCCTAGGTGACTTTGATGACATAGATATGCCCCTTATAGCATGGCAGCTTCGCCAAAGGGATTCTATAAGAAGTATTTCTCAAAAAAAAAATATATGAGATACAACTGCCACTTATGTGTGCTATTGTGCATTAAATGTGCATAATACGGCTGTTATTAAATCAGAGTACGATTTCTATATTGAATAGTACCATTACAGTATAGTTATTGATAAGTGTTAGTATGTCTGTCATGAATGGCAGATGTCGTTATCATTTAATGGGTCATAAAACATTGTCACACATAGTATAGTCTTCTAAAATTAGTCAACATAGAATGACATGAAATTATATTCATGTCCACCAGTGACAAAGAGGGTCAGTGGGACTAAGAGTATGGTTGGTACCAATAGCAAAACAGAAATGTTAGTGCATCTACTAAAAATTAACAAATCAAGGACATCTACTAAAAATTAACAAATCAAGGATATCAACAACGGAGGAAGATAAAAGGGTAAACGACAGAAGCATTTAACCAGTGAGGTAAACCCTGTACAATGTATAGGAAGGTAAAATTTCTGTTGAATTTCTCTGATACAATTATAATGAATTTATTTAAATCGAGGATATCAACAACGGAGGAAGATAAAAGGGTAAACGACAGAAGCATTTAACCAGTGAGGTAAACCCTGTATAATGTATAGGAAGGTAAAATTTCTGTTGAATTTCTCTGATACAATTATAATGAATTTATTTAAATCAAGGATATCAACAACGGAGGAAGATAAAAGGGTAAACGACAGAAGCATTTAACCAGTGAGGTAAACCCTATACAATGTATAGGAAGGTAAAATTTCTGTTGAATTTCTCTGATACAATTATAATGAATTTATTTTGGGCTATAACACAGCATCATCACTCTCCGAAGCAATTTGTTCTCATTTAGGGAGAATTTTTTTTAGCATAAGAAGTCAGGTTTATTGTAGATATTGCAATTTTCTGGTATGTGATCATGGATTTTACTCAAAATCTCTACCTCATTGATTGACTACAGTGATCCTTTTTTCCCAATGAAAAATTCTTGTTGCCTTTTTATTTCATATAAGAAATGTTAAAGTTACATCTCTCAAGTACTTTAAGCGCATAAAAAAGGGAGGTCCAAGATTATCTATCTATCTATCATCAGGACAGTCCGAAATCATCTGAAGGCAAACATATGATCTGGTCACCAAGTGACCTTTTCTAACTGCATACAGTCCCCTAGAGAAGGTTATCACAATTTCAAAAGTTTCAAATTACTAGATACTTCAAATTGTTCATCATCTTAGAAGTCAAACTAATTTAAACAAAAATATAGTCTTGACAATCCTAACAGCAGCAGAATCGCAGATAAGTGTAAACTAGAGAGAAACTTAATCATAGATAGATCTAGAAATCATAGGAAGGGTTCTCCCCTCCGTAGTTTCCAGCATCTCTAATGACCCAGCCTGGAGCCGTGACTGATTTCTTTGACAATTCATCTGCAAGCATATTATGTTCCCTAATGATGTGTCTGAAAGTACTAGAAGTGAACTTGCCCTTCAACAGTAGAATTTGATCATATATGGATCTCAGAGCCAAGTTTTGCAGCCTGAAATTTCCAGCCACCCATTCAATTACCAATTTTGAATCACCGAAGACATGGAGATACAATATCCCTTTCCACTGAAATTTTGAGTGTGTTACAGCTTGAACTTGCATGTGTGATTAAAGCCCCAAAGAACAGGCTAGCCTAGCTGCAACCTAGAGGTGTTACCCATTGTCACCTCAGTAACTACCTCCCTGCACTTCCGGTTGGCTCTTCTCCAACTCGAGGGGTGTTTCCCTAGGATAAGATTGCTAGGCTATGGTGATGGAGGGCACGAGGTGATTTTGGAAGAGATAGCCTTGGCAAAACTTGAGGTCTTCTTAGTAGTATAGGTGATGGAAGGGTTTCAGAGGCTAGTGCCAATCCGAGGGCGATGGAATAAAAGGAAACAAAACCATTGAAAGAGGGAATGAGTTCATGAAAAGGTTAGAGAGAGTTAGAGTCCTTGTAGTGCCAACCAACAAACTGTAACATGTTACGTCATGAATCGAGCTTCCTTATGGTGCCAACTCAAAACTTTGTTAATAGGGTGTGCCTTATACAATGAATTTATTACAAGTTCCTACTCTAATGATGATTGGGAACCATGTGATACTCATGCATAAAACAACAAGGGATGGAGAAAAACTATCCCACAATCCTTCCAATGTGACAAATTATCCTTCTATGGACCTAATAACAAGTTCTAGCTAATCTAACATATCATTAGCAACACTAAAGGATAAGAACCAAAAACTACTTACGAAAGGTGAAGAAAACCCCTATACTTCAATTTCTCCATAAGATATAACATTTAGGCTTCAAAAAGAGAAGTGTTCTCAAAAACCAACCATGAAGAATGAGTGAGAAAGCCAACCCTTATACCAACCAACCGTAACATGTTATGTCATGAATCACTAGGAGCTTCCTCACGGTGCCAACTCAAAACTTTGTTAATAGGGTGTGCCTTATACAATGAATTCATTACAAGTTCTTACTCTAATGATGATTGGGAACCATGTGATACTCATGCATAAAACAACAAGGGATGGAGAAAAACTATCCCACAATCCTTCTAATGTGACAAAATTATCCTTCTATGGACCTAATAACAAGTTCTAGCTAATCCAACATATCATTAGCAACACTAAAGGATAAGAGCCAAAAACCACTTACAAAAGGTGAAGAAAATCCTTATACTTCAATATCTCCATAAGATATAACATTTAGGCTTAAAAAAGAGAAGTGTTCTCAAAAACCAACCATGAAAAATGAGTGAGAAAGCCAACCCTTATATAGGTTGTTGTTCAACTCACTTTACAGTAAAAAAGATTTATTTCCTAGATCTAGCCTAAGGTGAAGTTGCATCTCTAACCAACATCCTAACAATATGCATAAACACAATATGGTCAGATACCATAAGTACGATGCTAAGGTCCTTAGGGTCCTAAGGAAAAAATAATAATACCAACCATGAAAAATGAGTGAGAAAGCCAATTCTTATATAGGTTGTTGTTCAACTTGCTTTATAGTAAAAAATATTTATAAAAAAGATTTATTTCCTAGATCTAGCCTAAGGTGAAGCTGCATCTCTTTTTTTTTTTTTTTTAACCATGGGAACAACAACCTCCCAAGGGTATATCCAACAGCCCGCAAGCCAGATATACCAGAAACTTGTGACTCGGCAGGGGCCGAGACGTGTTGTTCAACTCACTTTACAGTAAAAAAGATTTATTTCCTAGATCTAGCCTAAGGTGAAGCTGCATCTCTAACCGACATCTTAACAATATGCATAAACATACTATGGTCAAATACCATAAGTACAATGCTAAGGTCCTTAGGGTCCTAAAGAAAAAATAATAATAATCCTCATCCACTTCTTAATCAACCTTTAAAAAGGTGGCCAAACCACATTTACAATTCATAAGATAAGATATGACCCAAAAAGTGGGAGTTTTCACCAAGGAATGGGACACAACTCCAAGTCCAAAGTAGGTCGAACCTTCATGAAGATGCACAAAACTCCAACGTATTCCTTTAAAAGGGATTTTCATGGTAAATCGCTCCCACACAATGATGGTTCACGGCCCACAAAGGCATAAAGTGGACAAATCCAAAGGTTTATGGTTCAATCTCTAAACTCCTCCAACGGCCAAGTCATAAAATAATGAGAGGTGACGCATAGACCCCTCAAGCATGCGTGGCATATTAAAACATTTAAAAGGTACCCGGCTAAAAGGAACCCATCAGCCTCCAACTCCAATGATCCGCTAAGCGCTATCACCAACATGACCCACGGGCAGCTTCTCGAAATTGTTGTATGGAATAAACAAATCGCGGCCACTCCAAACCGCCGGATCTGCTCCTGTCTTGAGATAATGACATATCAGAATTTAATAGCTTCGCATATCCAGAGAATTATTATAATCTCGACGATCGACAAGAAGCTCAGTCCTTTTAAATCATCTTGATGCCAGTCGAACATTATACTCCCTTCTCCAATGGCAAAATTCTGCAAAGCCTCAGTCTCCGAGGGACCACATGAGTGACCAGATCCTCGATCAGATTACTACAAATGGAAACAATCTTTTGCTGACCGTCGATGAGTCTCTTCCAGCACCTCAAACAAGGCATATGTGAGAATCAGCAGCGTAAGGTTTAAACAGTCCCATCCAAGTAATAATTCACATGGGATTACCAACTCCATGATAAACGCTCCATCAATAATGTATATGCCATACTCTAGGTAGCGGTCTGTCCATACGAGATGACAATAACCTCTTCCCATCGGGCCTCCGCTAAAAGACAAATCAGTGACACGGTCCATGTGCCCAATAAATACGCCCAAAAGTCGCACGGCAGTGACGTCAAATAAACGAAGAATCTTATCATCAGCTGCAGTTGCTAGAAGATCATTTCCTGGGTGTTATATCATCTTAATTAATGGGACCTCAATTTCACATCGGAATTTCAGTTCACACCCCTTGAAATCCCAAACCACTTGATGGCCCGGAATCAACCGAAGACGGCTCTTTGAAGAACTGACTTGAATCGCAACAAATACCTGTTGGAAGACCCAAGATCTGTTCCTGAAGAAACCTGTTTGGACACATCGTATTTTTCATAGGTAGCAGAATTACTTTGTATTTTTCATAGGTAGCAGAATTACTTTGTCTGTTGATCTGGCCCCCCTCCACTTTCCCCAAGCTGATGCAGACATTGCTAAAATTGAAGAATTGAGATTCTTAATCGTTCTTTCTATAATTGAAGATCCACATTCTTTCATTGATTTGACTGAATTCAGAGCATCTTTCATGTCTTTGGTACATACAAATGTTTATTGAGTAGTGTATGTTTGGTCATTTCCAGTAGGAAACACTTTTTATTTCATCCAAAAGGTTTCAATATGCCCAAGTTATGACCATTTTACCAGTCGGTTAAATTACACTTTATGCTTGCACACCCCAATTAGAAATGTATATGCAATCTGAGTTATAGGGTCCCAAGTTTCCATAAAAGTCCTATAAGTATGTTGGGAAGTCATTGAGATGTGTTTGGGTCTATTCAAGTCGAATTGGGGCTGTTAGGAAAGAGTTTGGATCGATTAGGAGGAGCTATTGGTCGATCTCTATGACAATCAGTTAAATAGATTATGCAATCCTGAGTCTTATGTATTAAAAATTTCATAACAAGTCCTTGAAGTTTGTTAGTGGGCTAGTTGGATTGATGTGGATGTATTTGAGTTATTTTGGGGCTGCTTTGGAGGATTCGAAGGAATTAGGAGCTGTTTGGAAGTGTTAGGGAAAACAATGTTTTTTGGGCCAAAAAAATTGTACTAGTTTTCCTGGTTTTGATTTTTATGGTTCTTGGAGGTTCCAAATGAGCTAATGTCTTTGATTTTTGATTGGGGACACTACAAAATAGATTAAAAAATCAACATGGTATCAGAGCAATGTTGAAGACAGCCATTGCACAAAACTGCTGGAAAAAGCAGGTCCGAAAAAATAGGGTCCGACAAAGTAGGCCCGAAAAATTAGGTCCCGAAAAAGTAGAACCAAAAAATAGGCCCAAAAAATTAGGGTCCGAAAAAGCAGGTCCGAGAAATTAGGGCTTCCAAGTTTGGACCTTTCCAGCCTGAGTTTGGAATTGAATTCAGTGTCCCAAAGGCCTGTAAATTTCCTTAAAACCCACTCTTGAGTTACAGTATGCAAGTTTTTTTTTTTATTCAACCCCAAATTAATTACTGTTAACCACAAATGGATTTCTTCACAAATATTGCAGTGGAAAATAAATATTGAGAGAAATAGAACAACAATCACATCAATAGAGACACCAATATTTTTGGGTATGAAACCCCCGGAAAAACCCAAGATGGGAAAACTGGTGCAGCAGTTTGGGAAGATATTTTTATTAGCAAGATATAGAACAGTACAATCCAGAAATCGATTTTACCCAACCTAGCAAAATCGTTCAACAGAAACTCACAGAGAAACCTCAACAAGATCGTACGACCCCTGCGTCAGCATGTACGACCCCTTGTGTCAGCGTACAGCCTCTGCATCACCCGTACGACCGCCTGCGTCACTAGTACGGCTGGCCTGTGTCAGCGTGTACAACTACCCTGCATCAACGTGTACAACTAACCCACGTCACCATGTACAGCCCTCTGTGTAAGCTTGTACGGCCTCCCTGCAAACTTGTACGACCTCTTCGTTTTGCCTATGTCGCCTTGTCAATCTTCGGATAGAAGTTCTTCAGTCTCACCCTCTGCAAACTCTCTTTCTCACTCTCTGGTTGAAAGCTATGAGCAAGAAATCTTTCTCTGACAATGTGTGTGTCAAAGCAACTCTGTGTGTGTCCTCTCCAACAAATCGATCCTTCTTTTAACTCAATGGCCAAGTGAAAACCCTAACTTCCCACTATGGATCAATGGATGAGATCCTCCGGTGAGATCAATGGCCAAGATTAGATTAGCCATCACTTAAATTATTTTCACTTTAACTTTATAAAAAGTAACTCCATTAGATCACATAATGCATTTTTCCTAAGTCTAAACTTTGGATAAAGGCATTAATCCATTTGGCTTCTTGTTTTATGTCTTCCATCATGCAAGGACACATGCAAATGGTAGAAGATCTTCCTTGTTGCCACTTTCTAATAAGGTCGCTTTGGTATGGCGCATCAATCTGTAGAGCCAGTTTTCAATTTTGACCTAATTTTTGTTGGGATTAGGGTTTCTGAATTAGATTTCAGATTTCTATCAAGATGGTGTCCAATCCCAAAGTAAAAGACAGATTGGATGATGTTGGGATTGCGAATGAACTTCAATATTCTTTTGTCTCCGCTCTTAATGATGCTATTACGGATAGTAGTGATACCTGGTCAGTGAACAGTAGTGCTTCCAGGCACATGAAAATTCAAGATCAGAAGAAGGATCTTTCAAAAGCTAAATGCTTCAATTACCTCACATTTGGTCACTTTGCTTATCAGTGTCCTTAGAAGAAATGAAAAGCAAAAAAAAAATTTGGGAAGAGAAATACAGGTGAAGGATCAGCTCTAGTTCAAGAACATAAGAAGAAGGATCTTTCAAAGATCAAGTGTTACAATTATCATAAGCATGGTCACTATGCTTTTCAATGTTCTCAGAAGAAAAGGAAGATAAAGCAGCATGCATCAACAATTGATGTTGATGAGAATCCACCACAAAAGAAGAAAAAACTTGATGTTGAAGCGTCTTGATTGATAAATAAGAAGTCCTGACAAAGAAGACTAGTCTATACTTGCATACCAGCTATCACAAAGAGGTCTTCTAGAGCTCCAAGTAGAGCTTGAATATATTAGCAGGGGTTGTACACTTAGCAAGGATGCCAAGGGATCTTTTCGAGCAATTATGGTATATCCAAGGGGATCTTGGATCTAGTGCATTTAGATAAGGTTCCAGGAATTCAAGGCTCAAGTAGAGAACTTGACCAAGAAGAAGATCAAGGTGTTGAGGTTAGACGATGGAGGAGAGTATACCTCCAAGAATTCAATGATTTCTGCAAGGAGGAAAAGATCAAGAGGGAGTCAACAACAAAGATAAGTATCCAATGTTTTAAGTAATGAGTTTTATTTACTTAAGTTAAATTGATGTTTTGTTGATGGATATCATAATTATTTAATTGGTATTGGTTAACTCTTGTGGACAAATTATGTCATGTATTGCAGGACATGTTCACTATGAAGGATGTTTAAGCAATGAACCATGATCAAGATTTACCCATGTTCTTATGGGAAGTGGCATCCAGTACGACAGTTGATGCTCACAAGAGTGAGTCGTATCTCTTGTGAATAACATAAGTGAGTCATATCTTTTGTAAGTCAAGAGTGAGTCTTGAATGGACAAGAGTGAGTCATATCTCTTGTAAGTGACAGAAGTGAGTCATATCTTCTATAAGGCAAGAGTGAGTTATATCTCTTGTGGTGGTTAGTACACAGTGAGAGATAGGAGTATGAGATCTGGTGAGTCATATCCGGAGGCCTATTGAGATGTAGAGAAGCATACAACCCCTAGTGGTACTTTCAAGAAGACAATTTCGAGATCAAAGGGGAATTCAATAGAGGCTTCCAAGTAGATCTATAAGATAACATACAGTCCAGATTGGCATTAGTGAGGGCACATTATATAGGCTATGGAGTTAGTCAGTTTATAGTCTTTGAGAAAGTCATGGCTGGTATTCAGTGTTCTTGAGTGAGCAGGAGGCTCGCCTCAGTAGACCCACTTGGTAGAGATGACATATATGGATAATCAGATGCGGAGGGAGCAGGGTGTCTAGATGCAGAGGGATCTTGAGGTGTAGATGGAGCAAGATGCTCCGACACGGAGGGAGTTGACCTCTGAGTTCGAGATGAACGATCTTGGCCAGATGCATTATTTCTTAGGATTGGACAGAGACCATGAGAGATCTTCTTCAGTCATGGGAAGTACACAGTTGAGATCTTGAGAGATTTGAGATGATGGATTGTAAATCCATGGCTACACCTATGATGGAAAATCTGAAGAAGCTGAGTGATTCCACTTCAGATTCAGATTTGATGGATCCCACTATGTACAGGCAGTTGATTGGATCTTTGATGTACATGGTAACACCAAGCAAGATATTTGCTTTGCAGTGAGCACCTTGAGCCAGAGTTGAGGCATGTACATTGGGTTGCAGCATAGCATGTGTTGAGGTACTTACGTGGTACAATTGGATATAGTCTGAGAGATGTCTTAGGCGGTGAAGAGAGGCTGTAGTGATATACAGATTTTGATTGGGCGGGGAGTGTAGTGAACAAAAAGAGCACCTTAGGGTGTTGCTTCAACTTGAGATCAACTATGATATCCTAGTTTAGCATGAAGCAAACATCTGTCACACTCAGTACAACGGATTGTGACAATACAACAGATGTTGAGTATATCATAGCCATTATTGCAAGTTGTGAAGCAGTGTGGCTTCAGAAGCTTCTTGCATGACTATTTGATCAGGAGATTAGATAACACTTCATCTGAGACATGGTGCAAAAGGGAGCAGTGAAGCTCCAATACATATTCGCAAATGAGCAAATAGCTGATATTCTCACCAAGCCTCTATCTAAGGCGAATTTTGTATACTTCAAAGACAAGCTTGACGTGATGGAGCATTAAAGGAAATTTGGGGTCTAAAATGGGCCTTATAAAAAAAAATTGCCATGGATGAGTTGGATTTCTCAAACCAATAGAATTTCAAGAATTTTTTTCAACCATTATGGTTGAGTTGGACATATAGAAGTTAATGATGCTTATGTTTCGTATTTTTGTTTTACAGTAAATAACTTCATATAAACCTCGACTTGGTTAAGATCTTGAAAAGTTCATCTCAAAATATGATAAATATACTTGAAATAATAAATATAGAGAATTTTATATTATCACTACTTTCAAGTCCTTTAAAAGATAAATCTCACATTAATTAAAATGATAGTGGAGTAATTTTGAAATAATAAAAACATTTATATAATTAATATTTAAAAAATTATCATAAATAAGTAAATAGGAGAGAGAAAATAATCATTCGCTATTTTTGTGATAACTTTCTCTCTTGAACTCAAAATTTGATGCTCTTGGTACTAGTGAAAAGGTCTCGATGAGAGCTACAACTTTCATGTTTTGAGTTTTCCGAGATTCCTTACCGATTTTCCAAGGCGAACATTTTAGTACTACGAAAATGCCCACCCTAGAAAATCGGTAAGGAATCACGGAAAACTCAAAACATGAAAGTTGTATCTCTCGTCGAGACCTTTCCAATGGTACCAAGAGTGTCTAATTCCGAGTTCGGAAGATAAATTTATCACAAAAAATAACGAATGCTTATTTTCTCTCTCCCCTATTGACTTATTTAGGATATTTTTTTAAATATTATTATTTTTATTTATAAAATATTAATTATATAAATGTTTTTATTATTTCAAAATTACTCCACTATCATCTTAATTAATGTGAGATTTATATTTTAAAAGACTTAGAAGTATTGATAATATAAATAAAAATAAAAATAGTGGTTGTTTATTTTTAATATTATTGTAATTATATTTTTTCATTATAATTTTAGTTTTTTTTTTAAGTTTTAGATTTGATTAAATATATAAAATGTAGTGGTACATTTATAAATAAATTATAATACAAATTAAAAAATTTACCACTATATCATTTATTGTGTGTGCACAAGAATCTAAACCTTTCATTATTATTTTCAACTCTCATCTCTTAACTCTACATTAACCCAACATACTTGCCAACTACCATTAATGAGATACTATAGGTTGACCTTCACTAGATAACACCCTTAACTTAGTGTGACATGGCATATTTATAGTGTGGTGTTTTTTTTTTCCTTAGGAAGCCCATTTTAGACCACAAATTTCCTCTAATGAATGTATCCCTCAGTGAGAGGGAGTGTTGATAATCCTACAGGCAGGCGACAAACATTCACGAGAGGTGAATGGACTAGACATACAAATGAGCAAGATCATGTATACTTTCACATGAGGTGAATGGCCCGGACACCATGATGGTTCTACAGATGAGCGACATACATTCACTCTCGGAGCATGAGACATATTGCTAGAGGTGAATGGCCTAGGGTACCATGATGGTTATACATATGTGCATCAGGGGGAAGACATTCTCATTGATCATGTTGATTTGATCAAAGGAGAAAGATACATTCACCCACAAGGCTATGCTAGTGGTGAATGGCCCTGGCGTAGTCTTTTCTCCAGATAGCCATTTGGCTAGGACTGGAAGACTCAAGATGCAGATTGAGGAAATTCTCGCAAAGTGTGATACTTGGCAGTGATGCGGAATGTCTCCCCTTGCTGAGAGGGAGTGTTGATGTTTCTCCAGTGTGCAACATTAGGTAGACATTTTCCTAGATTGGTCTTGTTGTAACTAAAGGGGGAATGATACATTCACTCACAGGGCTATGCTAGTGGTGAATGGCCCTGGTAGTGGCAGTCAGACAATCTCCCATATGATGTGGGGAGATTGGCCCCAAGGTGCTCTCACATTGCCTGCTCCAGGAGGGAGTGATCTATTCTATATTAGAGTGAGTTGGCTTGTTTATTTGATAGGGGATTTCATCCCCTTGTGAAATATACAAGTCTAATCTAATGTTGAATTTGACATAGGCTCTAAGAAGTCTTCGAGACTTCTTAGAGTGAGGTCAAATCAACATTAGAGCTCTATGGGTGAATAGATGTGCATGTGAGGAGATGAACATCAACAAGGACAACTTTTCTATGATGAAGAAATAACCAGTAAGTCAAGTCAACCATTGAAGAAGTCCTAGATGGTATTGAAGAAGCCCCAAGGAAAGATTGAAGACAAAAAGCAAGTCTACCCTAATGATAATATAAAGATGAAGATCAAAATTAGCAAGTCGACCCCAACAAGAAAACAAGTCGGCCCCATTGGTGAAAAAGTCAAGTAAACTGAAGAATATAAATAAAGTGCTCCAACATTTCATTTTCACATCACCGTGTTAGATTTTTAATGATATAGCAACATAATCAAGCACAAGAACACAAGAGACGCAATAGTTTACCTTGGGAAAACCCAAACTCAAGAAAAACCCAACAAACCTTTGTTAGTCAAAGAATCAATACATAATACAAATACATCAAAGATAAGAGTGATCTTGAATAATGAAGATCACACAAAGACAAGAGATGCCAAAGGAAGGAGCTCCACAATGTTTTCTATAACCCAAAATCGAACTTTCCTTTGCTTGAGCGAACTTGCTTGAGGTGGTAGCAAATGAGGAGGGCGACCCCTCTATTTATACATGACTTGGGAGTTATTTTTCCAATTGGGTCGACTTGTCTCTTTTATTGGGACGACTTCTCTTTTGTAAATATAAAAATATAATGAGGATACCTCACATAGCTACAACAACAACATTCCCTCTTAGCTAGAGAGGTATCATCACGCTGGAACACATCTGAGCATCATTTGATCGTCACGGCTTGTCTCGTACATCTCGTCATCATAAGAAAGGTCTATTTATGTCCATGTGGCTATGACCAACATGACGTCCTCAACACAACTTAGTCCATTGAGAAGTGTCATAAAGAACAACCAGCTCCCTCTCTCTCCCTCTCAAGGAGAGTCACACCATTCTCCCTATCTCAGGGAGAACAATCCCTCTCAATGAGGGAGGTATTCTTCTTGCTCGTTCGGCCTGAACACATCTTGGGTTTCTTCAAAAGCTTCACGTCATGACTTGTCTTCAACGAATCATCTTAAGGAAATGTTGATCACAAGCTTGCTTCAGGTTTATTGTTTCAAGGTCTCTTAGCCAAGTCTCATGGGTAAATCCATGAGTGAGCATCTAGGGACTAATCTCTCCACCTCACTCGGTGTCTGAGGGAAGGCATTGTCCCACTCTGAGCATTTAGGGACTAATATCTCCACCCCTCCTTGGTGTCCGAGAGAAGGCATTGCCCTGTTTTGAGTCGTTTTAGGGACTAATCTCTCCACCCTACTTGGTGTCTGAGAGAAGGCACTTTCCCACTTGACCCATCCCTAGCCAAGTCTCATGGACAATACTGGGGAAATGTTCGATGCTCAACCTCTAGGAGGATAGTGTGTGCAACCGAGGACTAATCTTCCCACCTCGTCATAGGATGTTCGAAAGAGGGCACTACCCTACTCTGAGCTATTCACCTCTAGCCAAGTCACATGGCTAATACTAAGGGAATGCTCGATGCATCAACACTACTCATCATGCAAAAGCAAATCTCCCCACCTCGTCACAGGGTGTTCGGGAGAAGATATTGCCCTGCCACCAGACCATTCACCCCTAGCCAAGTCACATGGCTAATACTAAGGGAATGTATGCCTGATGCTACAAACATCCGTCTTCAAGCTCATCACATCTCCCTCTGTGGTAGAGTTCCCTGCTCCCTTTGCATCTGAGCATCTTGCTCCCTTTGCATTCGAGCATCTTGCTCTTAGAAGCCTCTGTTATTCATGTAGTCCTCACATCTCAAGTTACATACTGATGAACTTCAGATATCTTATTTGTTGTTGCCAACTGCAACTCCTTATGTCCATTGGAAGGTTGAACATCTGTAGTAGAGAGAGACCAGTCGCCAGTCTTGATATGAGATATCCTAGACCTGTGGGTCATGGGTCCACATATGATTGAATGTACTAGATCCACATATGCTTGTTGTTACTATTAAATATTCATCATATCCACTGTAGCTTCTCCCTCTATCACGGAAGCCATCCTGCTATCTAATCTTGAGAGCCATTTTTGAGCATCCTACTCCCTCTCAAATACCGAATATCAACGTGATCTTAATCTGTCTGACTACACATCAATCACTTGCTCTTCAAAACAAGTCCCATCGTCCTTCTCTTGTAGGCCATAGCATATGATCTTTCCCTACAAGTCATATTTTGTCAAATAGTCAACAACATTGCATAATCACGAAGATCAAATCATATTTCAATGCAATGACAATAGTTCACACAATCATGTAAGCATCTTATCCAATGCTTAAGCACAACATCCATCCATATCCCAAACATACTTGGTGACTATCTGGATGTCTTCCATCTTCACCAGAACATATTGTAAAGAATGTGCACTACTCCAGTATGTTAGCAAATAGGTTTCATCCTAGACTAGTTCCATCTAGGGTTCATAGAATGTTGTGCAACACTACAGGCTACTTACTCAACATATACATAACATGTACTATAAGAGCCTACTGCTCGTTAATCTCAGTCATATATAAATGTATAATATGCATGCATAACACACTTCCTGATTCTAAGAATACAAATCTGCATACAATTGTTATGAACATTCAGATATGATCTACAAGAGAAATAATGACAAATGATAATCCAAATACAAATACTTATCTTTTATTGTTTTTGTGGGCTCCCTCTTGATCTCTACCTCCTTGCAGGGATCACCAGAGTCCTTAGATATTTATCTTCTTTCTTGTCGGAAACCCATTGAAGAAACTGTAACCTGGATCCTTATACATCACCAATGACAATCTCCTCATCTAGAGATAATGCAATCATTGGTGTACTAAATAAATACTCCTTTTGACGGTCATCATCTTCTGCATTCCTTGACTTCTTTGGTGAAGTCTCTTCATTAGCGGTCAAAGCATATTCCTTTCTTTTCTTTGATTTACATCGATTTATATAGTGGCCAAGCTTTCTGCAATTGAAGCATTGGATGTGTGAAAGATCTTTCTTCCTCTTCTGTTATGGAATTGGACTTAATCTTTCACCTTTTTCTTTTCCACCAAAGATATTTTTTCCTCTTTCTCTTCTCTTCTTGGTATGTGTAGCGAGAGCTTGGTTTTCGTCACGATGAGAGGATTATTCTTGTCTTGTCATCACTCTTCTTCCACTGAGTCTTTCCTGCTTCTTCTTCTAGTTTTGGTACTCCATCTACAACAATGTTTAGAAGGTCATTTTCTTCTAGAGCAATGAGCACTCTAGACTTCCATGAATGAAAGTTTGAAGCTACATCAAGCCTATCTTCAACCTTGATGCTTGTCATTTTGACTGAGAAGGAAGATTGCAAACCGGTTTAGAAACCCTAGCAGAAGCTAGGTCAAAAGTGAACTTTGGATTTTTGAGAAAACTGCTTCCACAGATGAATGCTCCCTTCCAAGGCGAGTTGAATGAGCCTCATTTTTCTTCATGATCTGTGGGTAGAACAACTCGTAAACTAAAACCCTAATTTATGCAGTTTTTGCAGAAAATTCAAACTTCACAAAAAAATTGAAATTTTAGATCTGCAATTTCCCGGCCTTAAATTTTCAGACCCTAGATTTTCGGTCCCTGATTTTTGGACCCTAGATTTTTAGCCCCTAATTTTTGGACCCTAGATTTTTAGCCCCTAATTTTCGGCCCCTAGACTTCCAGTCCTTGATTTTCAGAGTAAATCTTTGTGCTTTACATACATCATGATAGCGTGTGTGGGCCCATAACCTGTTAGAGTTTTAATGATATAGCAATATAATTTTCATATAATCAAACACAAGAACACAATAGACACAATATTTTACTCTGGTAAAACCCAAACTTGGGAAAAACCCAACAAACCATTCTTACTCAGAGAATCAATACATAATAAAAGTACATCAAAGATAAAAGTGATCTTGAATAATGAATATCACACAAAGAGAAGAGATGCCAAAGGAAGGAGCTCCAAAATGTTTTCTACAACCCAAAATCGAACTTTCCTTTGCTTGAGCAAACTTGCTTGAGGTGGTAGCAAATGAGGAGGGCGACCCCTCTATTTATACATGACTTTGGAGTGATTTTTCCAATTGGGTCAACTTCTCTTTTGTAAATATAAAAATACATTTTTATTTATCTATTTCTTTTGTAGGTCAGCTTTAGCTAGTGAGGATACCTCACATAGCGACAACAACAACACATCGTATCCTCTCTTCTCTTCTCCACTTGTGTGTTCTTTCCAGGGAAGGCCTAGCAAAGGCAATGAGCAAATAATTTTGAGTTCTTATCATCTCCTAGTTGTATGCTATTTCTCCCTAGAGATTCACTAGGGTTTCTTGTGAATGAAGGGCACACTCTTATGTGCTGGGGTTTCTCTTCATGAATGGTATTGTACTTGAATTGGACTGATTTCTTCTAAGAAAATTTGGATGGGTTTTCTCCCTATTGGGTTTCTCAAGATAAAATTCTAGTGTCTCTTGTGCATGGCTATCTTTCTAGATCCTTTGTTTATGCTACAATTTAAGTTGAAATTTTCATGCAATTATTCAATGAAAATTGTGGGATGAAATGAATGTTTGAAATCATTGTTGAATAATTGTCAAGACCTGGAAATAGATTAAAAATTCAACAAGTAAATCCTCCATACAGGGTTTAGTTTGAACTGGTAAGTAGAAGATCACTAAGACTAGCCATATTACAATTTGTAGGTAAACTAGCTTCAAGAGAAAAAACTGATAGTTTAAATGGAAAGATCTCGAAAAAATAGGGAGTAAGAGTTGAACTCATGACCTCTTATTTAAGAAAGTAACTTTCAACCGAGTGAGCTAATGAAAAATTATACGACAAATATTAAATTTTTTCAAGCTCAACCTCAAAGTGCATGCTTACCCTCAAAACCCTTATTTTTTGCCTGCAAAAAAAATTCAACATAGAGACACAAAAACAAGCCAAATTTTTGAAAGACAATTTGAAACTTTGTAAGCTCAAGGTTAGATCTTAATTAGTCTAGTTGTAAAATGCAACTTTTTTCCTCTATTTTTGATTTGTCAAGTTCGCGTAAGACTGAAGGTAAAGAACATACAAAGAAAATAAAATATTTTCTACTTTATTTCAAAATTACCATGCTCGTACAAGGTACGCAACAAAGAGAATATGTAAACAAAAATTATGTAGCAAACTGGAAATATATTGTGTGAAAATGTAACCTATTAACACAATATTAGAAATAAAAAAACCGTAATGAAAATTGTATGCCTCTATGTTTGATAAAAATGGTTATATCTTTGGAAAATAGAATATTTTCGAGTGAAATGAAAAGGGTTTCCAACCAAAATAGTGCTTTGGATGTAATGGAATGGTTATCTTAAGCCATAAATGCTCATAAACAATAGAATATGGAAATCTTTTGATGCATGCAACGACAAAGGTTCAGGATCTCGATCGATGATGCGAGCATGTCTTTGTAAGCACTTTGACACCATGTTTGGATAAACAAGGTATTTCACACAGGTCGAACACATTAAGTAATCACTCACACAAACATATCAAAGATCAGTACACCAATGTATTATGTAGTTAAAACCCTCAAAGAGGGAAATAGTCCATGAACCTAGCCAACAAGATGACTTGAGGCAATATATCATTGTAAATGAAAATACTTTACATATCAGCTTTTCATAATCAATCATCAACAAATGACCTTTTATGCTCTTTACATAGAGATCAAGAACCAAGCAGGTGTTTAAGCCAGATATCAATATAGTCATTAGTATCAAGAAGAAGATGAATTGTTGAATCATTTTATGTCTAGAAGACAATCATGACCATTGGATTAGGTAACTAAAAATGCATACTAAAGAAACACACTTTACCTAAAGACATATTAGACCATGTTAATCTTAACTAATTATTAAATGTCTAATTATCATAACACCTTACTACACTGACCATAACACCTTACTACACTGATGAGTTATGCTTACAATTAATTGGTCATAACATATATGTTCAAAATTTTCTCTTATTTTTTAACATTCTTACTATTCTTTGGTGTTATTGTTTTTAATGGACTAAGCATTCTTTTTATATATATATCTTTCTCCTACAAGTACATTTCCACTTCACTTTTAATATTTTGAAAGCTTTTGTTAATGGTGTTATGACATAGGTCGTGGGGATTATATATTCGTAAGTTTTATCTAAAGAAGCTTGTTATAAACTCTTCTCACTTGAGCATTGATGTAGATTCCAACATTTTAGATCACACTTTAGTTAGTTTGTTACAAAACAATGTTAAGAACAACAAATAATGAAGGGGTTTTGTGGCATTAGATATTGTATGTTACAATTTTAAAACAAATAATGAAGGGGTTTTGTGGCATTAGATATTGTATGTTATAATTTTAACTTTTTGTAAATTTATGGAATAACATCTTTGAAACTATTGATTGTTTTGTAGTGACAGATACTTGACTACTTTTTTGGCTAACATGTTACCACCACGATAAACTTTTCCTTGTTTTCTCACATTGTATTGTGGTTGGAGCTTTTGACAACTCCAAAACTAAATCCAATGCAACTGAATGTGAAATTTACACACACAAATGGTCCATGTTATGTATAATTTAATATGATACTTAATAACATGGAAATTATACACAACTTACATTTACATTTATATTTCTTCTATGATACACGACATAGATAATGACATATGGAATTCACAATGAACGTAGAGCTTCAGTTATACAACTCAATTTTTATATGTTAACAACAAACTTACAAAACTAACAAAGATACTTATTTTTGTCAAAAGATGAGTATGTAGAATTGATTATATAGGAGTTTTTCTTCCCAACTATATGTATCCACTATGAATACCACCCCTAAGGTAGACTATAAAGCAGCACATGCAAAATTGTTCCTACCATAAATCTAACCCATACATAACTCCAAATATAGTGTATTAAAATCCAAGCCAAATGATGCAATTACCAATGAATCCAAGAATAATGTCACTCCCTCTACCAACACTCACTCAATACACAAAATTATCTCAAGCCAACACTCACCCAACTTGGTCTTTCCACCATTACAATTCCCATTATCGTGGGAACCATTCGGAACTAGGGTACAATTCTAGTGTGGAGATCAAACTAAAGCAACATTTGTGGTAAGGGATATGAATGAATAGTGCAACCCATCCAATCCATTAGTCATGGATGAAGGTGAAGGAAGAGCAAAAGACCAAAGAGAGCTTGATGGAAGAATCTTCCAAAAGTGAAGGAAATTTTTTTTCTATGAATGCTTGCATGCCAAAGATGAGGTTTCAAAATTCTAAAAAAACATGAACACCTTTCAATATTCAAAGAGGAGATTCTCATGTTGAGAAATGGAACGTCAACTAAAACATTTTCCCTCATCCTTTAGCCCCATTTGTTTCCTCATAGTTGTGCCTCTTGCTCCTAGCAAGTGGAATCAGCATACTTTTTTATATTATATTATATTTTAGGCGGTACATATTTTGATGTTTCTTTATATTTTAACATAAAAAATGCCCAAGGCTAATGATCACTAGTGAGAACTAAGAACTTGCTTTTGGATCCCAATAGGAACCTTTACAATATATTAAACTTATAATATTTAAGCATGTGGTGCTTATATATATATAACACATGTGGCTAGACACTTTGAGCAAAATGTCACATAGATATACATAATTACATATGTACAATGAAGGAGGCCATATTGTACACAATGTTGAACTACTTAAAATTGATGTTGGGGAACGAATTTCTCCAAATTATAGGTAGTAAAATGACATTGCCACCATTGAGATGGGGCCATGGAATGACACAAGTGATGGGCTCTTCTCTGGTTTCCCCACTAAAAAACAAGAGCACTCTATTTGAATTGAATTGTACATCTAATAACACAAGATATCCATGATGTGCAAAGAGTTTATGGGGGAGAGGGAAACCAAGTGATGGAAGAAGAAAACACAGCCCTTTTCCCAAAGAAATATCACTTCTTGCATCCTCCTTGCATGAGAGGCTACGTGTCTCCTTCGTGGGAACTCTTAATGGATAGATGGGTCTCACCCTATTAACCTAATAAATATTTGTATTTTCAAAGAATTTTTTCTAATTCACTAAATGAATTTAGATAGAAGGGCTTCATGTTTAAGTCACTAGGGGAAAGTCATGTCCTCCCATCATCTCTCTAGCCCTTCACCTTGTGTCAACCTATTTCCCTTAATGTGTTTCCTTGAGAGTTCCATGTGTAATATTAATTTTGAGTAGGAAAACAAAAATATAATCATCATAAGCCTCACCTAGGTCATATTAAACATCATAGTTTATATACTATTTACATATTTGTTAGTAGGGTCTCGACATTGATGCTTGCTAGGTATCTTTTAACATGACTACTTACATTTTTGCATATACACTTTGTTTACATGTCGAGTGTACCTTATAATCAATGCGAAGATAATAGTTATGCATGCACATTAAGTACCCATACATTATACATCCTCACATTGTCCATATCCAAATATAAAGGGGTTAGAGTTGGGCATCACATGGTGATGATTCTTTTCATTCATGATTTA
Organism: Larix kaempferi; assembly: GCA_027924585.1. Lineage (NCBI taxonomy): Eukaryota > Viridiplantae > Streptophyta > Pinopsida > Pinales > Pinaceae > Larix > Larix kaempferi. Next base: position 6,891,017 of record BSBM01000835.1, read on the forward strand.
AATTTGTTATTTATGATATCTTCTTACAAAACATATATGCTTTCCCTATACATCTCAAAATATGAAGTTGTGTTATAATCTTAGAATTTCCAACATGTTTGGGTTATACCTTACCCATTATCAAGGAAAAACAACATGTAGAAAGAATGAAAGACATAGGGACTTTAATGGTTTTTACAAGGTCAAATAAAGAGACATTAAAATGAGAAAGAAAGAAGAAATAGCTAATTGTGATCGTGAGAAGGCAAAGATAAATGACTGAATTTTCAGGGGTCTGCCTATTCACATATGAAGGTTGAATGATGAAAGGACTTAAATATATCAAGGAAGATCACAATTTTTCAAAGGTCAAAGAAAGAGAAAGAAAGAGATGTTAGAATGAGAAGATGAGAAGAAATAACTAATTGTAATAACCAGAAGGGAGGGAAAAATGTCTAATGAGGAGAAATGACTAATTATAATAAAATAGAAGAAAGAGAAAATAAGCATCGGTGGCAAAAATGATGCGGGGTCATAAATAGATCAAGGGATGTAAAGGTTATATTTTTTCAAGGTCAAAGAAAGAGACGTTAGAACGAGATATTTTTATTTTTTCTTATTTTATTTTATTTAACGTTTTCTATTAATTAATTTGTTTTATTATTATTTCTTATTTAATTTTTTATTATTCTTCTATTATAATTGACCAATAGTTTCTTATTATCTTTTCATTATTACAATTATTCATTTCTTGTCTTCTCATTATTACAATTAGGTGTTTCTTCATGCATTCTCATTCTAATGTCTATTTTTTATCTTGTCAAAACATGATAATCCTTGGCCTATTTAAGTTCATGTATCATTCATATGTGTTCTTCCCTCTTTTTCTTTGATGTTGTCTAAACCCTAATCTTCTTCGACCTATTTATATTGTTGCAATATTTATTATTTACATATTTTTTTCTTTGATGATAGGTAAACAAATTGGGAATTTTAAAACTATAGCACTTCAATGGAAATATTTATGAAGAATTTAGCCATTTGTGAAATCCCTTACATATGTATATATATCTATGCATGTGTGTGTGAACTTTTGAAGTTTATGGTGACTTGCAAGTTGTTCCTTCCAAATAATGTTATTCTTATGATTTTGAGATGAAACCTCTATGTTATTATGAATATTTCGTCAGGTTACTATAGGCATGTGACTCGCTAACTATCACATTTGACATTTTTGTTGTTAGGTTGCCCCTGCCGAGTTGGAGGGATTATTATTGACACATCCCCAAATTGTAGATGTTGGAGTTATTCCGTATGTGAGATTCTCTATTTATATTGGCATATTAATGTATATATCTTTTTAGTCACATTGAGACAAACAAAAAGACATGCAAGAATATGAAAAATGAAAAATTATTTGATATTTTTTTCAAATGTGAGTTTCTTTTGCAGCCTTCCTGATACCAACGCTGGAGAGGTTCCAATAGCATATGTTGTACGCACCTTGGGAAGCTCTTTAATGGAGCAAGATGTCATGGATTATGTAGCCAAGCAGGTAATGAAAAGATAACATGTGAATGATAAAAATGCATTTTAATTTTTTAGGATATTATGTTATTGTTAATGGTTGTATTGATTCAATGCTATGCCTTATAGATTGTTTTTTTACTTATGGTTATTATCTATGTGATATTGCAAGTTATCTCACCATAATATCATATCTATGAGTTGGAATTTCATTTCACACGAGTACTCGTTTTCTAATCATTTGTGTTGCGAATAATCCTACATGGATAACATTGTGAGATAGAGATGATTTACAACGAATTCATCGCCCCATCAAATTTTATAGTATGGTAGTTGACTTTGGCTTTGGGGTGCAATATCCCTCCAAATTTAGTAGTAATATTATTCATGAGTTTGGTGTCATGTCTTGTGGTTGTTTTTTATGTAATGTTACAAGTTATCTCACTATAGTGGCATGTATTTATGTTTTTGAATTTCATTCTACATTATTCTCATCTTCCATATTTATTACTTATTATGATGGGGTATTAATATAATGTAATACTTTTTGTTGTATAGGTAGCACCATTTAAAAGGTTGCATAGAGTAAATTTTGTAGACTCTATACCTAAGTCTACTTCAGGGAAGATTCTTCGACGAGAGCTTGTTGCGAAGGCCAAATCAAAATTGTAAGATGATCATTTTTCTAATATCATTGCAAAATCAATACACAAACTCTATAAGGTTTCGATGTATACATAATACTCTTCTTTTATTAATTCTTTGAATAAAAACACTTACTTTGAGGGTCACCAAAAAATAAATGACTATTATTGTTTATGAATATATATCACAAAATATGGAAAATGTGATATGTAATGGCGTGTACGGTGTTTCTTTTTACCTTTATTTATTTTGTTATTAAAGGATCGTTGGTATTACTAACTGCCAAATTTTAATTATTGTTTGGTATGTGGATACATGCTTTGCCTCAAATGTAGTGGAATATTTTGTCATAAATACATTTAGGATATAAATACATTTAGGATATGAGAAATGTAATTTTTTTTTATGTTTTGTAAAATTGTATATTTCCTTTAAAAGTAAATTCAACCATTTCTTTTATGTTGAAATATGTTTAAGTATTTTAAATATATTTAATAAATTATAATTTTTTTATATTTTACAAAATTATTATTTTTTAATAACAAATCAAATAGCACTCTAAACTGAAATGCAAGAAAGAGCTGGATTATATGAAATACTAAAGTGATTATATGTTTTGATTCATAATCACATAATACATAATTCTTAGTATTATATTAGCCTTCTCAATATAGTATAGTGATCATTTTAAAAGAAATATTTACAATTGCATTATCTGTATATTTAAGAATACAATAAAATTATTGAAGTGAATAAAATACATATTATTGTTATAAAAAATTAATATCTTAAATATTTTGTTTCGAAAATGTTTAATTTTGGGCTTCAAAGAAAATAAAATAAAATAGATATGTATATCAATATTAAGTATGAAATATTATTTTGGGGAACTGGCATTGAGACTAGCAAAATGAATCGCAGAGCATCAATCATCACTTTCTGGGCTTGCACTCGGTAACGAAAACTTTTTGAGAGGTCACCCACTCCAAGACTCCTTTGGCTCAAGCACACTTAATTGTGGTGTTTTCCTCACAATTAATCCTACTTAGCTTGCCACCCCATTTGCAAAACCTTAGCAAGTATTATGCCTTGTGAACTATCCAATTAGAGCTCTCTTTACTCTTTAATTAAGTATTGAGGGGTTTTCGCAATCCAGCATATGATATATCATTTTTGGGCTTAATTGTGGGGAAAACTCCACAATTAAGCTTGTTTGAGCCAAAGGAGTCTTGGGATGCCTGACCTCCTGGGAAGCCTCGGTTATTAGGTGCAATCCCTTGAAGTGATGATTGATGCTCTACGATTCATTTCGCTCGTTGCAATCCCACTTCTTCACCCTTGTGAGCATCACTCGATGCAATGAATGCTCAGTGGACCATTCAAAACCATGAGAAATTGGTTAGTTGCGACTATATTCATGGGATATGGGTCATATATTAATGACGTATACTATGCAGGAAGTCTTGGTTACCATTGAAGTGATGATTGATGCTTTGCAATTCATTTCATTAGTCCTAATCCCACTTTTTCACCCCTATGAGCATCACTCGATGCAATGAGTGCTAAGTGGATATTCAAAACCATGAGAAATTGGTCAATTGTGACTATACTCATTAGATATGGGTCATAGATTAATGATTCACCCTACGTAGGTAATCCCAAAAATGATATATCATATGTTGGACTGTGAAAATCCCTCAATACTTAAATATTAAGTATCTTTTTTTTAATGTATGTGTAGCAATAATTGTTTATAGGTGGAATTTTGGGATTTACCTTTGAAGAGCTTTGATATTATGATCTAAACCACTTGAACATGATCACTCACTACATTTCACAATGTTCGCAATTAAGATATAAATAAGAGGACAAGAAATTGTAACCATGTATCCTAAGAGTTCGTTCAATTTGTTGTTGAGAAACAAGTCCAGATTTTGTTTCTTTCCATTTAAGAGCTTTTAATACCATGATAAAAGGAATTTCAAGAGCTTTAGTACTATGATAAATTAAAGCTAATTGAGCACACACCACATTTCACAATGTTAACAATTAAAATATAAATTAACAATGAAAATATAAGTATGAGCACAATGAATGTTACCATGTAAATGGAAGCATGTACATTAATAACTCACCTAATTGGTGTTGAGAAACACTCCCAATTCATATGGGTTCTATCCCTTATGTCATGCTATTGCGTTCTCTTGTGTGTTTGTATTAATTGAGATAGCAAAGTGTTGGGTTCACTTGTCTATAAATATTGATTGGCAAAGCAAAGTGCAAAGTATACATGATATAATCCATGTGGGATAAATTAATGAAGCTCTATCCATGTAAAGGTGTTCAATGGGAATGCATAAATAATAATTTTAACGCCTTGTGGAGGCCACAACTTCGGTCACGAGTTCCCTAAGTCGATCAACTTGGGGACCCACCTTTTAATTATTATTTATTAGGGCTTCTTAAGTGAAATTTGCTTTATCTTATCTTTATTTTTTAAGTTAACTTCGTGATATGTTGATAGAATTTGTGTGATTGACATTTCTAATGTGCATTAATGCATCCTCAAATGTTTTCCTTGCATACATTTGTTACATTGCATGCATCCTAGTTTAAATGCTTTTGTGTTTCTTTATCTGAATGACCTTAACTTGTGTGAAAGTGTTATACAAATTCATTTAGGTTTAGTGAAGCATTTGTGCAACATTGGCTAGCTCCGAATCAAGTTTCAAGTAATACTCAACACCTTCACCAAATGCTTGGTATAAAGTGTCTCAAATGTCAACAGACCATTTTCCCAAATTAAAATCTTTCAAGTGATTGTGAATCATATCGACTTTAGTTAGCATCCTAAAAGCCTATATGAAAGAGATATAAGACAAGCTCACATAATTCAATTTGAGTATCATTGTTCTTAATAGGGCTTGGACTTTCTATAAAAAATGTCTTTGCATATGATTTTGGTAGTTGACCAAAATGATATTTTAAGTTCTAAAAAAAAATACAACCAAATTTTTGGGGATTGCAAGCTCAATGCGATTGACGGTTTCTTAATTTGAGGTCCATATGTATAAGAATGCTTATTTATGATTTCTCATCAAATAAAGCCGTTGAGCTTCACCAATTCTGAAATTTATGAATATGGATTTAAACAAGGTTGTGTACCCATTTGTTGAAAATATTCAAGTGTCCTCTATGCATTGCGAAAAACTTATGGTCAATTAATCATTGTATAGATGATTTATGGTTTCTTAAAGCTTGGCAACTAGGTTGTCCCATCATTCTTTCAATTTGAATGCAAAGGATTAAATGGTTCCTATGGCAATGTTCATAAAAAAATCCTAACTTATCGATGGCCTAAGTTTATTCCTTCAACTATAAAGGTGACATTTTTTCCATGTTTTTATCATAGATTTTTATTGAGGGTTAATATCTTGTACCGAGGGGTGAAAAGTGATTGAGGAATCTAAAATAAAGCTGAAATATTTTTTTTAGGAGAGTTCAAAGCTTCATCTAAAAGGTTTGTTTTAAATCACCCCGAAATTCTTGGGGCTTTCTCAAGGTTTGACTTTGGAAATCTTGCAAAATCCCTCAGGGCTTTCTCAAAGTTTACACTTTAAAAAGGCCCTGAAACCTTTGGTGCTTTCAAATTCGAAGGATATAGGTTTGATGATGAATAATAATTCAAATGAAATTTGTAAACTTTGGAGGTCAACTTTTCTTATATCACCAAGAATGTACAATCAATTGAGGTATATTATTGCCATCATTTCATTGAAAAGGTGAGTAGCGCCTTTATTTTTTCCACAAATACTTATCATTTTTATTATTATTTTCAAATAAATGATACAAAAATTAACAAGTCTTATATGTAGGAAATAACAGGAAAATAAAAACACAAACAACCATAATAATAACTAGAGATCAAAGTCCGAATGATAGGGACTAGAATTATAGATCACAATGAAAAATTTGCACATGTGATGCCAAAACTTAGATGAGAGGATGTGGACCTATACACGTTTAAAACAAGGACAACTGGTTTTATTATGTAATCTCATTAGAATTGTCAATGTATAATCCACAAGAGTATTTCATGAAGATGATTAATTGTAAAAGAAACCAATAGGTTTTGGAGAGGGAAAGGGGACAAATTTCTTGAAATAACAATAAAATTGCCACGTGGCAAGAGGGTCAAGATGAAACAATTTTTTAGCAAAGCTCTATAAATGTAATGACATTGAAAGAGAAAGGGCTTTGTGTTGGTAAATCATTTTTGCAAATTTCTCGTTGAAACTCTAATGAGGAGAAGCCATCTTTGGTAAAGCGTTTTTGGGAAAAACTTCGATGCTAAGAGAGTCAACGATTTTTTGGTGCTAGGAGGGTCATGGTAAGTTGCCTTGTGTAGAGCTATTTTTTCTTTTTGTGTGTATTTTTTATGGCTTTTCTCTAAATACCTGTGTACGAGATCAACAATGTATTTGACTTGCAAGGGCCTCTGCATGACCTCCCAAGAAAGGAACAAGAAATTTGATGGTGAATGAAGCACCACAACATTTTAGCACATTCAAAACTATGGAGTTGTGTTGTACCTAATTAATGTCATGCATGAAGATGTAGTTTGCAGATTATTTCCTTTCAATTTTGAAGGTAAAGTTTCAAATTGGCATGATGTCTTATCTGTTTATATAATTAGGAATCCGTCTCATTTTAAAGTCATGTTTGAAAATGCATATGGTGAAGATTATTGTTTTGTGTGAAGTGGTCTAGGATATCAACAAGATGAAAGTGGAAGATGGGGAATCCATTTGAGTTTTTAGCACATTATTTCATTGAGAATAACCATAATCCTCAAATTTCATCCATGCATGAATGGTATGTGTGTTCCCTTCCCAAAACCATGGCTAGCTTCATTTTACAAAAGGGCATAATTGATTTCAATGAACAATGCAAGGAAGCTCTAAGTCTTGAAAAATATTTAAAAGGGTACCCTTTAGACCTATTTCCTTATTTTGATTTTGAAGATGTAAAGCATGCTAAAGATGATTCACCGGAACCACATAGTACTAAGTAGGAAAATCAAATTAAATAATTATGCTACAAGGTTGTTCTCTTACACGATAGAATGAACAAACAAAATCCTATTGTGCAGAGAAGAAAATAATTATCAATTGCACATAACCACAAAGTTGTTCAAAGGTAAGGATAGGGATGCCTATTAATATGATTGGAAAAAATGAAATTTCCTCATCAAATGCCCCATGTATGGTGAGTGTCTTACCTCAACTCTTTGTTGTTCAAATTTTGATCTTGTAGTTTTAGAGAGGAATCATAGCCCATATGCTTTTGATGATTTATCTATTAGTGGACATGTACATCCTACTTATAATGAATTAGCTTTCATAGAATTTGAAGCATACTTAGAACCATATAATTCAAGTTTGGAGGATATTGAAGATGAATATGATGAGCTTTTGTTGATAGATGAGGACACCTCTTCACCATCTTCTTCGAGCAATGAAGAAGATGCATTGCATGCCTCTCATGTTTTACCTTTTGTAGAACCTTATGTATGCCTAGAATTGAATACCCCAATATTGAATGATAATGGATTTGAAAATAAAGAGTTGAGTTCAATCTATTATCGCCTAACGCAAGAGAAAATTGAATTCCTAGGATATCCTATAAAAATTCTCATTGCAAATACCAATCAGCCATTGGATCTCAAATATGATAATGCGTTCTCAAAGTTTCACATGAGGGAATTTCTACCAAAGTATCCTTCATTCTTCCCCTCTTTCCTTGGTTTCAAGAACAAAATACATAATCAAGGTAAGTCTCTTGAATCAAAAGTACTAGAAATTAAAGAACAAGTCCAAAATCGATGATAGATTCATACTTGTACAAAATGACATATGTGAAGAAAGATTGTGTAGATGAAATTGTTAAATAGGTTCCATTTATGAGATTATATCATGATCAAAGAGGAGGTAGTTATGCGCCAGCCTGATTGATGAAGATTTCAATAGAATGCAATTTTCAAATACCTTCATGCATAATGAACAAGTGGACCTCTCTTAAATGGAAAACTGTTGGGATGCATTGTCCATGCATCAACCAAGTTGTCATGTCTAAAATATACTTTAGACATATATGGCAATAGGAGAGGAACATCAAGATTCATCCAAAAATGCTATGTTGGTCGGAGGCGAGGGAGACAAATCTACCATGTTGATCCATGAACAATCTTTCACTAGTGGTAGAATTGAATATGACTACAATCCCCACACTTACACAAAATTTGAATTTTTAGACCAAATGTTTGATGCAATATTATTTCAATTAGATTTCCAAGTCATGAACCAACGGGTTGGCATTTGAAAATTTTTCCACAAAAGGAGCTACTTATGGATTGTACTTAATTTCATACCAATTTGCAAAGTACCCATTTACCCATTCGACATCATAGTTCTATTTGGGACATGAACCATCTGCATGGGTGGTTACACTAGCACTATGAATTCACACACCATATAATATTGATGGTTAACATAGGACATATAAGTAGATTTTGTTTTTTGTTTATATCATTGGTTTACTTTAATTTCACCTACTTAGAATAATAAATTTTCTTTCAATTTTTTTTTAAAAATAAATTCCCTTAATTTTGATTTCATGTCTCTCATTTACTTTTTTTCTTTCATTTCAACATAGCCTTTCCCATTCTTCAGTATTTAAATTTCAAAACAAATTTAAAACACATTGCTTTGGAGTATCTGTTGGAGAAATGAATCTTGACCTCCTAATCCATTATTCCATAACCATGATCTTACTTTCATAGCAAGTATGTGTTTTCATTGAATTAAGTCATTCATATTTGATAATATTTAGAATGTCGTACTGAAAAGGTAGACCACACACTTGTTTGGAATAAAACTGAGGTTTTGAAAAAGGTATGACAGAGGAATCATATCTCAATACCCTTTGACCTATCATTCTAGTGCGTGTTGTGTCTTTCACATTGAGTATTTGTTACTCTATTAAAAGGATATTATTCCTGAGATATATGGTACACTTATTCATTTCTCGGAAATCAAGTCAACCTTTGTTCTTGTGGGAAAGAACAAATGTTATTAATCTTTTGTGTGATCTTCGATAACACAAGAAGAAATTTTACTCCCCCGTGACCCTGTTTCGAATCACCACTTGGAAAGCTTGTTGGTTTAGGAGGATACACATACAAACACTTTGTTGCTAACAATGAATCATTACATCAAAGTTGATATATTGATAATTGGAATTCAAATTATCTTTCAATGAGTTTGGATTTTCAATTGCATTTGTTGTCCTTTCTCATAGTTGTCCTCAACTAGATTAATAGCATTCCTACTTTGTTATTTACTGCTCTGGGTAAGATAAGTGAGTAATGGGCACTATTTCTACACAATCTTATTTTTAGGAGAGATCACAAGAATTCATAGATAAAGTGCCTCCTTTAACAACTTGAGTTTGTATTTGCACATGAGATGGGTGGGTGGAATAAACGGTAGCCAAGAATCAAGGTTGAACTATACTATTGACATTTAATGTAACAATGAATGTAATGAATTCTTGTGAGAAATATTGCTCATTCCCATTCATATAAGAGTGTTGATAAAAAGTAGAATGTCCTAGAGTAGTCTTAGTGATGGTGAAAGATTTAAAGGCAACTCATTGTTGCACTATAGCAATGAAATTTTTTGCAAATGGTTGTGATTTTATGTATACAGTGGCCCAAGGGAAATTTCAAAAAATAAAAGTCCCTTGAAAACCAACCTTGTGAAATGTACATTATTGATAGGCTTTGTGCATAGAGGAGAAGGTTGTCCCCACAACCATTTTGTCCCTCTTACTCTTGAGCATTTTCTATTTGGCCCACAAGGATGTTGCAATGTGTTTGGCACGCAATTTCAATTTGAGGCATGTCATTCATTAACATTTTGAGCATATTTAAGCTTAATCAGAAACCTTCTCATTTTTTGCACATGAATATAGGGAACTGCTGAGGACACTCATGAATGTGAAGTTGAGCACCAATGTGGAGAAACTTCACTCCATTACCCTCTATCCCCAGGATCCAATAATTCATAATCATACTTTTTCTTGGAGTTATATGACGTGCCATTATTTATGGACATTTTTGTATGACAAAGGCTTGCCACCTTTTCATTCTCATAACGACTCTTGTGATTGTGAAACATCTAGGTCATTTCGGTTAAAGTATGAAAGGGGTAAATTCAAAGGTAAATATGTTGGTCATAAGAAAGAGAATCGTACACATTATTGAGGGTCCAAGAAACTCATCTAAGAATGTGAGTCATGAATATTAGTGGTCAGAAATTGAGCATCAACCTTGTTACGAGACAACCAAGGGAAAGTATGGAAAGTTTTGCTGCCAATTTTTAGGGTAATCTCTTTGTTTGCAACCTGACCCCTATTCATGTTGATTAAATGGTTTGTTTTTAAGACTCCACTCTCACCTCAAGCTAAATTATGTGTTTTCAATTACATATACGAGTCCACTACTTACCATTTTCATTTGAGTTTGATTTTGAGCTTGTTTTGAAATTTTCCTTTCATCTTAATGGTGACTTGTACCTATATATATTTGATTTTATCTCATGGATTATGGTTGACTGTGCATATGATTTTCATCCCTAGTTCTCACTATGGAAACATCACACACACACACAAAAAAAAAAACTTCATTGAAGAATCTTGCATGTCTTTGTTGAGTTATGAGCCAAAGTAAAGGATGATATTGAAAGGAAAAAAATAATGATGTTTTTGTGATATGCTTAAACTTAGAAATTTGTAGAAAATATAGAAAAATACAAGAGAGAATAGATCAAATATATAGTTATGTTCACTTGCCTCTTCAAGAGGGAAACCTCCAAAAGAAAAGCTTCAAATACAATGGAAATTCTTCACTAAACGTTGCATATCTTACTACTCTATATATATTGTTTCAATTGCCAAAGTCCTAACTACTTGTGGTCCCTCTATTAATGAGGATCCCCCACTTAGGGGCCTTTCTTTAATAAAGAGATCCCTTTTGCATTAACTACCCACTAGCTATCTAATGGGTCTTATGACCTTGTAAAGTTATAGTAAGTGGGTTAGGGTAGGACCCTCACATGCACCCCCCTCCAAAAGTAGCATTGTCATTAAGGATTGAGACAAGGAAAATTTTAGGGGCGAAATTTAGCCCATGGGCTATTTTTCGACCATTTTTTCCAAAAAAAGATTCACCAATTTCCGTTTTTTTCAAAAATGATTGGCCCAAAATCAATGGGATAATTTGTTTTACTCTAAAAATAGCCAAAATTATCCAAAAAATATATAGATTCCTTATAAATTTGAGTATTTTTACAAAACATTCACAAAATATTTTATAGTTGCAACTTTAAGAAATAGTAAGATTCACCAAGGTTTATACACTCTTAGAAAATTATGGATCCTTAAAACTTTCCCTTGTTGGTGATGGGGAAATTGTTGCAAAATGGTTGATGGTCCCCAAGTAGCATCTTCTGGTGAGGTATGCTTCCACTGAATCAAAACTTCACGGATAGTGCATCAATGTAGACAATTCTCCTGAGTGTTCAAAGTTGATTCTAGATGGAGCCAAATGAAGCCTTCTTCATCTAGCTTTGGTAATGTAGTTTGAACTCAACAATTCCGACCCATTACCTTGTTCAAACATGACACATGAAATATTGGGTAAGATCTTGAAGTGTGTTGGGAATGCTAATTTGTAGGCCACCTGACCAATGTGTTGAACAATTTGATATGGGCCATAGACTTTGGTGCAAGCTTCTAATGGAATTCACTTTGAGAGAGGTATGCTTATAAGGTTGGAGTTGAAGGAACACTTGGTTGTTTTCTACCAATGAACGCTCTGAGCAATGTTGGTTTGCTTGTTACAAGTCATGTGGTTTTGAGCCATTGCTAAATTTTCCTTAAGTGTGCAAAGTGTGACATCGTAATTATAAAGCATACTATCGACTAACCTGTTGGACATCCCAAGATTTTGCAGTGTAGGAGAGGTGGCCAAGTGTACAAGTTCTTTATCGGTCGGGTACACCAGAATGCATTGTGGCTAGACCGGGCATACTCTATTCATGCCCAAGATATTAATGCATTGACAGGACTATCAATGTACTTTGGAAGTACCTAGTAGATAAGAAATCGCATAAGATGGATGTTGTCCATAGACTGCTTCAAATGGTGTCATTTTTGTAGCCTCGTGACAAGTGTTATTATACCACTATTCTACTAAAGGTAACCATTGTTCCCACTAATGTTGCTTTTTGGATGCAAAACATCTTAAATAGGTTTCAAGACACTTGTTGACTACTTTTATCTGGCCATTTGTTTGAGGATGATAATAGGTGCTCATTTGCAACTTGTTTCCTTGTAGTTTAAATAGTTCTTGCCAAATTTATTGGTAAATGTGGGATCACGATATGATACAATGAAGGTAGGCATGCCATGGAGTTTGAAAATTTGGTATAAAAAATGTTGTGCAACTATTGACAGGGTAAATAGGTGTTGGAGAGCACAAAAATGGGCATATTTGGAAATTTGATCAACTACCACCATGATGATTGATTTGATGTCTGATTTCAAAATATCAACAATAAATTCCATGGAAATGTCCATCCAAATAGCGGTTGGTATTGGTAATGGTTGTTGTTAGCACTGAAATTTTCTCATCAAAATTTTTAATTTCCAGCGGCATCCATGTAAAGAGGGTCCCTGATTTTCGCTACCAGAATGATCAAAACCTATAATACTTCACGTTAAGTGTTAAATCCCCAAGTTACTGAAGGTTGTTCTATGTTCGTTATGCTTTATGTCTTCATCTCATATTACCCAAGTTCTTCATCCATTTACATATGGCCCTATCCATTAAAGAATGCGAGTCTAACCTATGATCTTTTAACTTCATTGGACATTGTTGTGTCAAAATGAAATGCCAAGTCCCAAGCATGCGCCCAGCTGTGATAATAAAGCTCATCGAATGTAATTAAGGAAGAAAACCTGTTAACATTCATATTTTCAATCATACTGACAGTGCCTAAATAAATGACCAGCTCCAGGTTCGAATTCAATGTCAATGCATAAAGTTTATATATCCAAGAGCGTGAGCTGCCACTTGGCCCTATCCATTAAAGAATGCGAGTCTAACCTATGATCTTTTAACTTCATTGGACATTGTTGTGTCAAAATGAAATGCCAAGTCCCAAGCATGCGCCCAGCTGTGATAATAAAGCTCATCGAATGTAATTAAGGAAGAAAACCTGTTAACATTCATATTTTCAATCATACTGACAGTGCCTAAATAAATGACCAGCTCCAGGTTCGAATTCAATGTCAATGCATAAAGTTTATATATCCAAGAGCGTGAGCTGCCACTTGCCTTAGCTTTGCGTGTGAGCTTTCCATATAGTCTTGTTTGTATTGTGTTCAGTAAAGCAATGAACGCTTCCAAGAGTCCACTAAGCTCATTTACAGTCATCACCGAACAATGAGGGCTCAAACATGCAGCGTTAAGGGAGAAACCTCGAGCTAATTCTTTGTGCAAAATGCGTTGGTTTTCTATGAAACCACCAGTATATAAAGATCAATTAAATATTTTATAAGAGGATGGGCGTGGTATTCACATCATCATAGCGTCTAAGCTCACCAAAGGAAAGGCGCCCAAGTTTCCAAAGAACGCTGAAAAGCTTAATGGAGGAGTACTCAAAAGGAATGCTTTCACTATCTCAATGCCAGCAGAACATCAAATACTAGTATCAAATATTCTGCCCAAAGCCCTCAGAGGATGTAGAGGATGTAAACTGGTGAAGTTGGGATTGGGCAGACAAGGAGGAGATTGTACATAGAATGAGAAGGCAGCGTCCCCTCAAAAGAGTCATGGAAACTTCCAGGCATATTAGAGAATTTCTTGCACAATTCATGTGGTGTAAAGATACTGAGATTTCAGACATCACACTACGCAATTTTCTATTTTTGAATTATTCACTCCTTGATTTATCAAATACAAAGAATATTGATCCAGATTCCATTGAAAACTATTTCAGAAAGCATTGGTGATGATTACATGGTATATCAAGTGTGGTTAGCTGATCAATTGCAAGATCAATCGAATTGGTAATATGTTCCACAGGCCAAGATGGAGGCATTTGTGATTTTATTTTTGATAAAGATGCTATTGGAGACTATTCAAGGAGATTTTCCAAATTCAAAACATTTGCGTGTCAATCACCCGCTAGCTCAGGCTTATGAAGACTGGTTTCAATTGTGAATAAAACTAATAAATGATGCAAATGGCAGATGTTTGATGTTCAATACACAAGATCAGCAGTTAACCAAAAGTTCAAGATTCTCGGGATAGTATTGATCATTTCTAGGCAGGAAATCAATGGGTGGCAGAGTATTCAGAGGTAGAGGACTAGATTCACTTCTTTAGGCAATGATGTAGAATTCCGATTCAAATTTATGGGTAGTTAATAGACAGGTAGCAGTCCAGGAAATTTCATCAAAAAGCATCTCACTCCAGCAGTCTCACGATTCCTTGTAGCAATTAAAGATTGCTTCTATATTTAGTTGGTTGTTAAATCTTATCCTGAGAAGCTTGTAATAGCTCAGGAATTGTAATTGTTATAAATTTCATAATTGATAGTGTAGAGGGGGGTTGCAGCCGAGAGGCCGGAGGTTGTATTTTGTTTCTGAAAGGGTTAGATGCTATCAAGCTGTTGTATCAAGGACATATGACTGACTCTCAATGAGTATTTTGAAGACTGTAATTTGTGAACAATCTATGATATATAATCCATGTTCAATTTATATTTTAGTTGAAGTTTATGATCAGTTTGATCACCCTGTTTAAGATTTCATTTTCTGATAAAAAAATTTATCCTAAAATGCTCTTGAGCTTGTGGACTTAACTAAACTCATCTATAGGATGTTTTTTCTGTTTATGATTACTTCTACATGGTTTATGTTTGTATTTTGAAATGATTCCACCTGATTTTCAAAGCTAATTTCTGATTTAGTCATCATATGTCATTTATACATCACTGCCCTATCCATGAATGAGTCCTTCACAATTTCTAGAATTTAAACCATTTTTCTAGTTTTTTGTTTTGGATGATCTAGCTTGTACTTTTGTAGTCTAAGTACAATTTCTAGTGCAAACAGTTTTTGGCAGCGTTGTCGGGGAACGAAAGTGAAGATTATCTTCCTTAAGAGAACGAAAACGATCAGATCCAACTCTTGATGGTGGACAGGAGCAGGACACTAGTTTGACTGCAATTGTCTACCCAGCGACTCCAACTTCATCACAGATGAATTTATTGGCGACTCCACTGGTTTGAAATGGATAAGATTCTTGCTCATAGGTATGCATTTTGTGATTTCTCAAGTATATCTGGCTTTCCAAATCCCGTACCTGATAGAGATGAATGGGGAAATTCCCTTCCAAAATTTAGAGGAGAAGATTGGGAAGTACCAGCTGAACACTTGCTGGATTTCCATGATTTTATTCATCACCTTCAGATTATGCATGAGGATGTTCAGATCAAGCTTTTCAGCTATTCATTGGAGGGAGCAGCTCGAGATTGGTGCAGATCTCTTTCGGATGCCAATGTCAATTCTTTGAAAAAATTTCATGCAGCCTTTCATTTATTTTGCAAAGAGAAATTTTCAGTTGATTTCCTTTATTCAGAATGTTGCTATGAATTTGATTTGTTGAGTAAAAGATCATATAGTCATATAGAGTATGCCCATGTTGAAGAATATGCTGCAGTAGATGATAATTTTCATGATGATAAAGAGGTTCATGATCTTCAAAGTGATAGCCAGATTGAAGATACTTTTGACATTGTATCAAATGTATCTACTATTCTAAATGGTCATGAAAAACAAGTTTTTTTATTTTGAGTATTCAAATGATAATGAGCATATCGATATATCAACATGTGACAGTTTTGAATCTGAGCTACCGAAATACAATAAAGGAGATGGAAAGGAGCTAGAGGAGCATCATGTAATGAATGTATCTGCTTGTCAAAATTCAGAAATTTGTAAGGATCAACTGAAGTATAATGAGTATTCTGATGAAAAAGAGCAGTTTTCTCAATCAGCACCAATGAAACCCCTCAGCTATGACAATGTATGTGACAAAACTGAGCAGGGAAGTGGAGAGCAATACTTAATGGAAAATATTGAGCAGCAGTTACATCTTTTAAATCAGAAGAAAGCTATCAATTCCAAGGTAAATTTTTATGTTTTTCATGATCCTGTCACTGATTACTTGAAATTTATGAGAAAAATAGATATTAGACAGTTCATGCTTAAAGAATGTTGGTTCTGCCTTCATCATAGATTCCATTTTTCCATGTATTTGATTATTTCAGTTTTTCAATCCAGATCAAGAGTACAGTCAATCAATAAGCTGTTTGAGTGGTTATGCTTGCAATTTCATATTACATGATTAAATACTTAAACTTATTAGTGTAAAAAGATGTATATAAATAAGTGTGGTGTCTGAGCATTGGTTTTAGTTTGCAGAGTATCAGTATAGATTAGTTTACAGTGTCAAGTTTGTTTTTAGCTTCATTTGGTTTGCAAGAGGTAGTAGAATAAAGACTCCAACCCAATGGAGAATGGCACTGCTATTTTCAATTTTCAGTTGCAGCGCAATTTGGTTTCCATTATGTGGTTGGTCTTAGCTTGCAGAGTTTCATGAAAGGTTGTAGATGTCAGAGATAGTAAAGGGGAGAAGGCACTTGGTCTTCATGTTCTTGGAGCCTCGCAGGGAGGACTCCATCCCCATCCAGAGCCAGATGTTAGCACTGAAATTTTCTCATCAAAAATTTTAGTTTCCGACGGCATGCATGTAAAGAGGGTCCCTAATTTTCGCTACCAGAATGATCAAAACCTCTAATACTTCGCGTTAAGCGTTAAATCTCCAAGTTAGTGAAGGTTTCTCTGTGTTCGTTATGCTTTATGTATTCATGCCATATTACCCAAGTTCTTCATCCATTTACATATGGCCCTATCCATTAAAGAATGTGAGTCTAACCTATGATATTTTAACTTCATTGGCAATTGCTGTGTCAAAATGAAACGCCAAGTCCCAAGCATGCGCCAAGCTGTCATAATAAAGCTCATCGAATGTAATTAAGGAAGAAAACCTGTTAACATTCATATTTTCAATCATACTGACAATGCCGAAATAAATGACCAGCTCCAGGTTCGAATTCAATGTCAATGTATAAAGTTTATATATCCAAGAGCGTGAGCTTCCACTTGCCTTAGCTTTGTGTGTGAGGTTTCCATATAGTCTTGTTTGTATTGTGTTCAGCAAAGCAAAGAACGCTTCCAAGGGTCCATGAAGCTCATTTATAGTCATCACTGAACAATGAGGGCTCTAACATGCAACGTTAAGGGAGAAACCTCGAGCTAAGTCTTTGTGCAAAATGCGTGGGTTTGCTATGAAACCACCAGTATATAAAGATCAATAAAATATTTTATAAGAGGATGGGCGTGGCATTCACGTCATCATAGCGTCTAAGCTCACCAAAGGAAAGGCGCCCAGGTTTCCAAAGAACGCTGGAAATCTTAATGAAGAAGTACTCAAAAGGAATGCTTTCACTATCTCAATGCCAGCAGAACATCAAATACTAGTATAAAATATTATTCCCAAAGCCCTCAGAGGACGTAGAGGATGTGAACTAGTGAAGTTGGGATTTGGCTATCTTGCAGACCAGGAGGATATTGTACATAGAATGAGAAGGCAGTGTCCCATCAAAAGAGTCATGGAAACTTCCAGGCATATTAGAGAATTTCTTGCACAGTTCATGCGGTGTAAAGATACTGAGATTTCAGACATCACACTACGCAGTTTTCCATTTTTGAATTCTTCACTCCTTGATTTATCAAATACAAAGAATATTGATCTAGATTCCATTGAAAACTGTTTCGGAAAGCATTGGTGATGATTACATGGTATATCAAGTGTGGTTAGCTTATCAATTACAAGATCAATCGAATTGGTATATGTTCCACGGGCCAAGATGGAGGCATTTGTGATTTTATTTTTGATAAAGATGCTATTGGAGACTATTCAAGGAGATTGTCCAAATTCAAAACATTTGCTTGTCAATCACCCGCTAGCTCAGGCTTATGAAGACTGGTGTCAATTGTGATTAAAACTAATAAATGATGCGAATGGCAGATGTTTGATGTTCAATACACAAGATCGGCAGTTAACCAAAAGTTTAAGATTCCCGGGATAGTATTGATCATTTCTAGGCAGGAAATCAATGGGTGGCAGAGTATTCAGAGGTAGAGGACTAGATTCACTTCTTTAGGCAATGATGTGGCATTCCGATTCAAATTTCTGGGTCGTTAATAGACAGGTAGCAGTCCAGGAAATTTCATAAAAAAGCATCTCACGATTCCTTGTAACAATTAAAGATTGCTTCTATATTTAGTTGGTTGTTAAATCTTATCCCGAGAAGCTAGTAATAGCTCAGAAATTGTAATTGTAATAAATTTCATGATTGATAGTGTAGAGGGGGTTGCAGCGGAGAGGCTGGAGGTTGGATTTTGTTTCTGAAAGGGTTAGATGCCATCAAGTTGTCGTATCAAGGACATATGACTGAATCTCAGTGAGTATTTTGAAGACTGTAATTTTGAAACAATCTATGATATATAAGCCATGTTCGATTTATATTTTAGTTGAAGTTTATGATCAGTTTGATCACCCTGTTTAAGATTTCATTTGCTAATAAAAAAATTTATCCTAAAATGCTCTTGAGCTTGTGGACTTAACTAAATTCATCTATAGGATGCTTTTTTTGTTTATGATTACTTCCACATGGTTTATGTTTGTATTTTGAAATGATTCCACCTGATATTCAAAGCTAGTTTCTGATTTAGTCATCATATGTCATTTATACTTCACTGCCCTATCCATAAATGATTCCTTCACAATTTATAGAATTTAAACCATTTTCTAGTTTTTTGTTTTGGATGATCTAGCTTGTAATTTTGTAGTCTAAGTACAATTTCTAGTGCAAACAATTGTAATGCTCCAAGAGACTTTACTGACTCACCCTTGTTCCTTTGGAAAGTGTCACATTATGTTAAAAAACTAAGGATATCCTTTTTCATTCCTTCCCGGAAGAAGGAGCTAGTGCTTGGCATGTGCATGATTTTTATGAAATCCTAAGTGTCCCGCGAGGGGAGATGAATGCAACTCTATTAATATTAATTGTTTTAAGTCAAAGTTAGGTACAAGAAAAGGATGACCTTTATATCACAATGTATTATGTTGCCAAGTGTAACCCAAGGGAGGGTTGGGATCCTCCTGGAGGCATTTGATGAGCTAAGATATAACAACATTGGTTATCCATTCTTGTTGTGCTTCCTCTAACCATTCAAGTATTGGAGAGGATAAGGAAAAGAGTGATCCCTCTTCCTCATGTTTCCTTGAGAAGGCATCTACCAGAACATTGTATTTTCTATTTTTGTAGATGATCTCATAATCTTAGCCAAGCATTTTGGTGACCCATTTCTGTTGTTCTGGGGATGACAACCTTTTCTCCAAAAAATACTTTAGTCCATGGTGATCTGTCTTGATATGAAAGCGATGCCCTATGAGATACGGTTTCCATGTGTTAATTGCATGTAGGATGACCATCATTTCTTTCTCATAGGTAGACTTCCCCAAGTACTTGTCACATACCTGCTTACTTGTGAATGCTAAGGGTCATCCTTCTTGCATTAAAACTACACCCAAGCCTTTTCCAGAGGCATCACATTCCAATACAAAATTCTTAGTAAAATCAGGCACAACTAAGACTAGTGTGGTGCACATGTCTTGCTTTAAAATCGAGAATGCTTGTTATACCACTTTGTTCCATGCAAAGATATTTTTCTTGAGCAGGTTTGTCAATGGGATTCCAATTTTACCATAGTTCTTCACAAAATTTCTATAGTAGCTCATAAAGCCTAAAAACCCACCTAATCCCTTTCAAGTTTTAGGTTGGGGCCATTCTTGCATTGCCACAGTATTCTTGGGATCCACTCTTACCCCATCTTGTTCAACAATGTGACCCAAGTATTTGACTTGTGATACCCCAAAAGCACATTTGGAGTATTTGATGAATAAATGATGGTCCCGAATGAGTTGCAAGGATTTATCAACATGTTGTACATGGGCATCCCAATTTTTATTGTAAATCAAAATTTCATCAAAGAAAACTAGCACAAAATCATGAAGAAATGGCCTCAAAATTTTATTCATGAAGCTTTTAAAAGTAGAAGGGGAATTGCAAAGTCGAAAGGGAATTACCAAGAACTCATAATGGAATTCATGTGTCCAAAAATTTGTCCTTGGAATGTCAGCCTCTTTCATCCTAATTTGGTAGTATCCTGAAAGAAGGTTGAGTTTGGTGAAAATTTAGCCCCATAGAGCTCATCCAAAATATCATCAATGATTGGGATGGGAAATTTATCTTTGATGGTCAACTTATCGAGGGCACAAAAATTAGGATACATGCACCAAGCACCTTCTTTATTTAAAACATGACCACTGGGGATGAATATGGGCTATTTCTAGGATGTGTGACTCCTTCCTCTAATAGATCTTGAATTATGTTTTCAATTTCATTATTTTGTGATAATGGGGGGCCAATATGGCCATACATTCAGTGATTAACTTTCTAGAATCAAGGGAATACCATAATCATGCTCTCCTCTAGATAGGGGTAAACCCTTTGGTGTCTCAAAGACTTGTTAGTGTTTTTCCAAAACTCTCTGCAAGTAAGGATGGATTTCAGGTGTGGTGCTATCTAGAGCCTGGATGGCATGGAAGTGAGCAATAATTCGAAAGTGACCTTTCTTCAATAATTTTTCCATTTGATGAGAACTTATGATTTTAGGGGAGCTTGCCTGGATCCCTTTGAGGGAGTGAGTATGATTCCTAAGTAAATATCAAGTATAACTCCTTGAATTCCCTGGTAACTGGACCCAATGTGCATAGCCATTTTTCCCACAAAACTATATCACTACCATGCATATCTATGGCCAACATATGAGTTTTGAGATGATAATCACCCAATTGGAGTTTTTTATATTCACAACACCCCCGACATTTCATCATCCTCCATTAGATATCATTATTTGAAAGTTGGGCATCGGGTGAACATAACAATGGAGTTCCTCAACCAGTCATTAGTGAATAAAGTTGTGGGTGTTTTCATTGTCAACCAAGACTACCACTTTGCGATGCTTGATGTAACTTCAAAGTTTCAAGGTTTGTGGGGATGAAATACTGGATAAAGCATGAAGAGAGATGAGTGGTTCTTCTTGACAGAATTTGGTTTCCACTTCTTCTTGCATGGGAGGAGTTTCTTCAATAGCCTCAAACTTAGGGGTGTCTTCCGTAATGATGTCCTTAGAATTGATAGGAGTTGTCACATCAATATGGAATGGATTTTGTTCTTTACATGTATGACCTAGAGCATACTTTTCATCATAATTATAGTAGAGTCCCTGTCTTTGTCGTTCTTCCATTTTTGATGGAGATAACTTCTATACTTTTTAGGGAGGAGAGGTAATTGTGCGTCAGGAATTGAATTGTGTAGGGCGTGAGTGGGAAATTAAAGAGGGTTTTTTGGTTTGTGCATTGATCACTACCTTTTCTTCTAGAGTCCTCTACGATGCCTCCAACCAGGTAGCAGGATGTTGCATTCTCACTTGTGCTTTAATTTCCTCCTTGAGGCCACTAATGAAACATTCTTTATAGAAATAATCTATTAAGTTCTTTGTATAGATAGCTAATTGCTCAAAGGTTGAGATAAAGTTTGTATTAGAAAAATAGGATCGCAGAGCAATAACAATAAACAAGATGCAAATACAAATCACACAAACACATTACAAGAGAGACACAAATATATCGTGGTTCACCCATTATGGGCTACGCCCACACTGAAATTTCCAGTCCTTATTATTATACCATCCAGCAAATGAAGGGATACAACCTACAGCACATCCGTTGCACTTCCTCTTCACTGTCTCACAGTCTCTCTTTCATGATCTCACAAATATTTACAATGCATGATACCTAATACATCAACTCTGGCCATATTACAATGTCTTTCTTATAAAGGGAAATACAATGGGAAAATACCACAGGTTACCCAAAACCATGGGCCCGTAAAACAACCCCAAAAATTTCCTTCGAGGGCTTCGCCCCCCCCCACACCCCCCCACTAGGGTGAGTGTACAGTCCTTTTGCATATCATATAAAGCTGGGGTACAAACACGGCTGAATAATAATATCTCTAAATCTGGGAGATCAAGCTCCACAACCAATAGTTTGTGACAGGGCCTATTTGGCGTAACTTGGTAAGACGCCCCAAATACTGAGGATATCACTCATAACGTGAGATTTAACAAATATACTCCAAGCAACGTAGCGTCCATAACCAAAATTACGGATCCAAATACAATACATCCACCTTAAGTTTCGTCTTGTCATCTATAACACCATGAAGGGAAAATTAATGTTCCATTTGAGTAACAAATCACGATGGGTTAGAACCATCAGACTTGTTAAGTTTACTTTAGGAAAATAGTTCCAGGTGTTATTATCCATAGAGTGTGGTTTATTGCTATGAAGACCCAACGGAGGTTGATGTTGGATAAATAGCCATGAGTGATAAGTTTCTTCATGGTGTGGCTTATTATGTTGTGCATTCCCATGTTCTTCTACATGCATAGCACTAATTGTCAAATTTGTCAACTTCTCATCCAACTTCCCCAATCGCAGGTTTACCCATTCAACGGTAGATCTATGTATTATTTACAAATGCCAGAACATGTTAGAAAACTAGGATCGCAGAGCAATAACAATAAACAAGATGCAAATATAAATCACATAAAACACATTACAAGAGAGACACCAATATAACGTGGTTCACCGAAAATGGGCTACGTATACACAAAAATTGCCAGTTCTTATTTTATACCATCCAACAAATGAAGAGATACAACCTGCAACACATCCGCTGCAACTTCCTCTTCACTCTCTCATTGTCTCTCTTACACAATCATATAGATCTTTGAAATGCTACAATACACAGCCATATTAGAATGTCTTCCTTTTAAAGAGCGATTACCACAGGAAAATACTACGGAACACCCAATACCATGGGCCCATAAATCACCCATTATTGACCAAGTCATGATTATGAAATCACAACATTTTACAAGGCATTTTTTTTTCTGAAATTTTCACTATTTTGGGGGGGGGGGGTCAAGCCCCCCCAAACCCCCCTGTCATGGGTTGGTATCTAGACACAACTGAAACACGAACTCTAAATAAGGAAGATCAAGCTCCACAAAAACATGACATGTCTCTACAAATAAATTTTAAAAATTGATCTCACTAACCCCATAAAGAGCTCTACAGTTATTGGAAAATAATTTACTTTTCAAGGTAGGGTTTGAGACCAAAATTTAGAAATAAACCCCGATTTGAAGACGATTTGGAGGCTTCTATAACTATGAAATTTCTATACTTCTGAATATGAACTTTTGGTCTTCAGTAGCCTTGTATGTCTACTCTGTAATGCCACAGGTTTCATTGAATTTTGATGTTCCAAGCAAAAATTAGGGTAATTTTCCCAAGACTTGTCGATTTTGGATTGCTCGGAAGGGTGAACTTGCACAGCTTGCTACGCATCCAATTTTTTAGTTCCAAATATGAAATTGTTATTGTTAACACCCAAAAATTGTTCACTAGCTCATCTCCCTAGTCACATAACCCATTTGTCCACTTTTCCCACAGTTTTTACCTCCAAAAACCCTAAATTGGTAACCAAATAGGCAAAAAATCATTATTTCCCTAAAAAATAATTAAATTCCTTCAAAATAGGTTAAAAACCCACAAAAAGGGTCCAAAAATCCCCAAAATAAAAGAAAAATGGGAGAAAATCAAAATAAATTCATAAAAGAGGGAAAATACCTAAATACCATTTCCCAATACCATTAGTTTCCCAAAACTATGGGCCAATACTCCACCACTCAAAATCACTATAAAAAGGTGATGGAGGCCCCCCATTTCACATCAATCACTCTTCACACCCTCATGCTGCCAAATTCCCTAGTGCACTTTAGCCTCCCATTTCAAGCTTTTGTGCCCAGTTAGTTGAATCTTGGCCAACCCATTGAGCATTTGGAAAAGAGCAAGGAACTCTGGATACCCGACACACTACTCTTCGTACTGCTGCAAGGGCCCTCATCACCTCTTCTTTTGAGGTAACCATTACTGCAAACCCTTGTTTTCCATATAATATAAAAATGCAAATTTCATTTATGGGTTCCTGTTGATTTGCCATTTTATTGCAATAGTTAGATCTATTTCATGTTTGTTATTTGCATACATCATTTACTTATTGTTAGTTTTTATCCATGTTTATGAACTGCTACTAAGGGTTCCTGAATCCTTAGTAGGTTCTCTTTAGCACAAGCTTGTGTGAAAACTCCAACTACAGTTTTGACAACTCCACTAGGAGGCTAAAGTGCAATAGGGAATTTGGCAGCATGAGGGTGAAGAGTAATTGATGTGAAGTGGGGGGCCTCCATCACCTTTTTATAGTGATTTTGAGTGGTGGAGTATTGGCCCATAGTTTTGGGCAACTAATGGTATTGAGAAATGGTATTAGGTATTTTCCCTCTTTTTTTCTTCTATTTTGATTTTTTCTCCTTTTTTCTTTTATTTTGGGGATTTTTGGACCCTTTTTGTGGGTTTTTAACTTTTTTTGAAGGAATTTAATTATTTTTTAGGGAAATAATGTTTTTTTTGCCTATTTGGTTACCAATTTAGAGTTTTGGGGGGTTTTGGAGGCCAAAAATGTGAGAAAAGTGGACAAATGGGTTATGTGACTAGGGAGATGAGCTAGTGAACAATTTTTTGGTGTTAACAGTTATCACAAGTACTATGGTTCGACTTCTTTCCAATACAACTAGTGGCACTCAATTTGTATTTTTGAAACTTTAGATTTATCAATTTTACATAGAAACCATGTTTAAGGCTAGTTTTTGGGCGATGGAAATTTCCTAACTTGCACCAAGTGTATTTCCAAAATGGTAGTGATCCAGAAGATGAAAATTGGATACAAGTTACTTCCCATTGTCATTTATTTACCTTGCGAATTTCGTACCATGAAACAAATTTGAGAAAAAAATACCAAAATGACTCATTTGAAAGAGCCAAACCCTAGGGAAAATTTCCTTAACTTTGACTGAGTATATATCCAAAAGTATAGCATACTAGAATATGAAATCCAGACACAAGTTACCTCCATATGTATTTTTTATACCTTGTGATTTTCAAATGTTGAAACGACACAAAAAATGGAGCAAAATTTCCAATAGGTCTCGTTTGAAAGAGCCAAATCCTATAAAAAAATTCCCTTTTGGCCCAAGAAAGAGCTCCGATACCACTTGTAATATGCTTAAACCCAGAAATTCATAGAGAAGGTAGAAAAAGACGAAAGAATGATAAAATAGATAGTTATGTTCACTTTCCTCTTCAAGGGGGCAACCTCTAAGATCAAAGCTCCAAATACAATGACAATTATTCAATAAAGATTTACATATCTTACTACTACTATATATATATATATATATATATATATATATATATATATATTGTTTCAAGAGCGAAAGTCCTAATCACTTGTTGTCCTACTATTAATGAGGATCCACCACCTAGGGGTCTTTATTTAATAAAGAGGGCCCTTTTGCATTAAGTAACAATCCACTAACTATCTAATGGGCCTTATTGCCTTGTACGGTAGGACCTTAACAATTTTAGAATAGTGTTCTATTAGATGAACCACAATACAATAGAGTGATTAATCACTTGTCATTGTTGCATTCTAGGCGGTGAGCGAGTTTGATGTATTGGGGTACCCATCCAAACATTAATAGAACTAGAATTTGATGATATTATACAGTTAAACTTGTTGGCATCAGCTGGAGATGCTACGATGAATTCCTTTAGTTTGTCGACCTTTTGAGCCCCCTTCATAGGCTCATCATCCTAGTCAAAATATGGGTGTCCTTAATACTTTGATCACTAGAGCCATGAGGATATCTTATAGGGATCACATTGAGAAAGAAAAATAACATCTTCGTAGAGTATTCATAAGAAATGGATACTCTTGAGCTCAAATCAATAAGGCCTTCAAAAAAGAAGAAAGGTGTGAAAGGAAAACAAAGGGACATAGAGAAAGCAATGTAGATGACCATAAAGTGTTCATGCCTTACATTGATGGGGTTACTGACAAAATCACCAAACAATTAAAAAAGAAGAACATTTATGTGGTCTTCTCTCCATTAAACAACATCAAGAAACTTCTTATATCTGTGAAGGATCCTATTGACCCAAGGTTACAAAAAGGATTTTATCAAATTCCTTGTGCTTACGGAAAAATATACATTGGGGAAACAAGGAGATATATCCAAACGAGAATTAAAGAGAATAGTGCTGGCATCCGCTTGAATAGAACACATAAATCATCATTGGTAGAACACTCGCATACCAAAAAACACCCCATACAAATTGAAGACACAACAATTTTAGCCAGGGTGGACAATTGGAACAAAAGAAGAATAAGAGAGGCCATTGAAATTGCGAAAAATAACGATTGCCTTTATCGGGATGATGGTCTCATCATAAGTAGAACATGGCTACCATCTATCATTAAATTATTCCAAGCCAAAATTAGAAATTAATTTTCAAATGCAATTTTTTTGGATGGCCCTATGTTTCCTAATGTTCCGAGTTGGCCTCATGTTTTTTATAAAATGTCGTCCATATAAAAATTAAATTAAAGAGGGGGCTTGAAACATCAACAAACTAATGAACTTCATCACAACATCTCCAACCGATTCCATTAAGATAATTTCTCACTTCAAAGGTGAAAAGTCAAAGTCTATGGGATGAAATCAAAAGGGATTTTTTCAATTAACCAGACAAAGTGAATCAATAAACAAATCACAACATTTGGTAAACATCACTTATCGAGCTTGAAAAGGGTTATCGTTTCTCCCATTCATCGGTTGCTTAATCCTATCTTAAAATTAATGGAATGATGAGGAAATAAAGTATAATAATTGAGGGGACATGTAGATATCTTTGTCAAGGATATGGACACTTGCTACGAATGAATCAAGGTCTGTGATGTTTTGGTGATTCCATCGGGGCTATGGATGCTCATGGGTATTTGAGAAACAATTGAGGGATAACATATTTATGATCAATGAAAATATTTTATGAGGGATAACATATTTATGATCAATGAAAATATTTTATCCCAAACATATTTAGGCCCTACGGCAAAGACTTTATCCTAAATCATTAATGCAATCCTTAAGGAATAAGCCTCTTCTTCATATAATCCTCTTGGCATAAAAGATGAATTCTGTTGGTTGGTATGCAAGAATGGAAAATGATTCTTCATGAAGGAAAATTCTTCAGGACCAACTACACATTAATTCTTGGTTTCCCTTAGCAAAATTAAAATAGGATATCGTTTTCATTTCAATATTATTACCCAACAATACATATTAGAGAGTCATGGCTTCGTCTAGTGTGTTTTCGTTTGTTGAGGCCTCAACACCTTCCTAATTGGTTGACTCGAGGACCCACCTTTTAATTTTTTATTTTTTTATTGAGGCTCATTAGGTGAAATTTTATTTCTCTTAGCTTTATTCTTTAGGTTAACGTAATTATCACATGCTATTGATAGAATTTGTATTGTTGGATTGATATTTCTAGTGTATTTTAATACATCACTAGATATTTGTGTCAATCATTTATTGCATTGCACACAACCTAGTTTAAATGCTTTTGTGTTTCTTTTATTTAATGAACTTTCCCTGTGTGAAATTGTTATACAAATTCCTATAGAATTTGTGGTGTTCTTTACCCCTGAAACTTAAAACAACATAGGTTAAGATTCATTAAACTAGAATTTATAGAGCAAAACAAGAAACATTAGACAATTGAAAGATAAATATGACATGAAATAAGCTTTATATTATGAGCATAATTTCAGGAAGCAATGTTCACAGGCCACTTGAGGTAGGTTAACCTTTCACTTGAGAAAATATCTATTAGAATAATTCTCTACAAAAACATGCATAGCCTTATAGCTCTTTAAATAGGTTTCCCATATCCAAAATCCTAACTACTTGACATGGTCAAATTATTAATAAGTACGAACTTCCTAGTGGGTATTAATTAATAGAGAGACCCATTTTACATTGATCGTTGACTACTAACTGCTTGCCTTATTTCAAAGAGATGGCCATATACAATGCATGACTAACTCCTAAAGTAAGTAGGGTTAGGGTAAGACCCTAACGTGCCCTCCTCCTTCAAAAGAAACATTGTCCTTGATGTTGAAGGTGAGGAAATTGGTATAAAATTTCAATTGGTTCCCAAGTAGCATATTCTAGTATCACATCTTTCCATTAGATCAAAACTTCTTTGATGGTGCTCCGACACACATTTTGTTCTCTAGAAGCCAAGATTGCTTCCAGCTGGAGCCAAATGGAACCTTCCTCATCCAATTCAGATAAGTTAGTCTACACTTTGAAATTACCCCACCATTGTTTTGAGACAAGAGACGTGAAATACTGGTTGAATCTTGGAGTGATCTAGTAGAGCGAGCTTGTAGGTCACCTGTCCAATGCATTAGAGGATTGTGTAAGGTCCATATAACTAGATTCTGGTGGAGATGAGACTTGAGGGATGTTTGCTTATAAGGTTGGAGTTGAATAAACACCTGATCCCCTAATTCAAAGGAATGCTCAAAGTGATGTTAATCTACCCGTTGTTTCATTCTGTTTTGAGCCATAATTAGGTTTCCTTTGAGGGAGTGGAGAATATCTACTCTAGTGTGAAGTGTAGTCCACAACTTAAACTCTAGAGGTACTTTGTAGATATGAAATCACTGATAAGGGATTTTGTCCATACACTGATTTTTCTGCAAGTGTCGTTTTGGTGGAGCCATGATAAGTGGTATTGTACCACCACCTAGCTAGAGGGAGCCATTGGGCCTAGTGGTATTGATGCAGAAGCATGGGGACCTAGGCAGATCAGTCGAAGTTAGTCGACATGAGAAGGCCGACCAAAGGGATTTCCGATGACCACTAGTGTGGAAGAGAAGATTGGTTGTCATGTCAATAAGTCGAGCAGAAGCTGTCGAGATGGGTCGACAGGAGAAGCAGGTCAAGAGTCAACATGTCAAGGGTCGACAGAAGACAGGTTGAGCAGAGGCGTTGATGGTCGACATGCATCGCACCACCAATCCAATAGGTTTGGAAATAAGCCAAGCGAGGAGGAAGGCACATACTGGCGAATCCTGAGGAGTGCGAAAGGAAGCCGATGGATAAGTCGAAGCTGACAGACAGTACGGCCGACATGACAAATTACTGTATCCTGTCAGAAGTACACGTAGAAGTCAAGGAGAGTACTTGGAAACAGTTCGGGGTTGCTAAGGAAGTTAATGGTAGTTATTGAGAGTAGTTGGGATCGTGACAGATGTCAACACAGGCAGAGATTGTGCAGCACGGTTAGGGAACTGACAGTTGCAGGTTTGTAGGATCTGAGGAGATCGACAGACAGAGGATGCGTGTCTCGAGGGTCAGAGTGATCTCGGGAACAACAACAGTAGAGTAGAAGGCCGAGGGGAGGAGATCAGTTGGATCATTGGAAGTGTTCGGGGAGAACATAGGTAGATTGGAGAGAACAGTCACATGTCTTCCCAAAGCAAAGAATCAAGCCATAGCTCAGAGTTCCGCAGTGAACCAGGAGAGGGTGACGGTCGACACACTGAGAGAGCACACAGTTACTTTTGTATTGTAATTGGCTGAGGCTAACAGCAGTTAGTTATTTCATTCTTTGCAGTTGCATTGTAACCGTTTCGGTAGAAGTAATATAATCCAACTTCTCGCATGTTGTTTGCATCTTGTCTATGTGAATGTGTGTGTGGTGTGTAATTGTTAAGCAAGAACCTTAGTCACTAAGGCACCTTGCGTCAGTTGGTATCATATCGGGAGGAGAATCCTATCGAGCAGAAATCCGGTGATACTAACTTGCCTTGCGTTAAGTTGTATCAAAGTGGAAGAATCCTGTGAGTAGGAAAGCGTCAAGTGTGTTTATAGCTCCAGCTGCGGTTGGGTAGAGTTGTACACGACTTGTTGAAGTACGGTTGCGATTGGACGAAGTGGGAGTTTCAGCCGAGGTTAAAAATGGCTCACAGAGGCGTTAACGTTCGAGGTGTTGGACGAAGAGCGCGTGACGCAACCATCATAGTTGATCGTGAGATGTTCGACAAGTGCATCCGAACAATGCAAACTTTGACAAATGAAGTCGCATCGATCAAAGAAATCCAAAGGCGTTGTTATATTCTTGATGCGCTAGACCACAACGACGAGAAGGTCGAAGAAGTGGAAGCACGAGAAGCAACAAGAGAAGAACCATAAGACAAACTGATCAAACTTCTGACGGATATGAGAGGTTGGACAAAGATAATTGTACGTACCTACTCAAGAAGTCTGGATCCGGAATACTTGATCGACTAGTTCAGAGAGATGGAAAAATACTTTGACATTAAGCAAATCGAGTATCCTAAATGGGTTAAGACTGCATGTTTGAGGTTGAAGGGTCATGCCTCATTGTTGTGGGCCAATGTGTAGGTTGATAGAGTCAAGAAGGGCAAGGAGAAAATCAAATATTGGGATAGGATGGTCGCCAAGCTGAAGGGGAAGTTCTTGCCAAATGACTATGTGATTTCCTTGTTCTGAAAGTTGCATAACTTTCGACAAAAAGAGATGACCGTGAAGGAGTAGATGGAAGAGTTCTACAGATTGTTGATAAGGTCGGTACCGACCGATGAAGGAGAAGAAGCTGTCGCTAGGTACATGAACGGCTTGAAATATGCCATTCAGGATGAATTGAGCATGTCAAGATTCAGAGTGGATGGTGAAGCCTACCAGTTAGCTCTAAAGGCAGAAGAGAAACTGTCCAGAAAATCCACGGCGACCAGAGGCAGGATGACTGGTCGAGGTGCAACGATTGTTTTCGCAAAAGGTCAAAGTAGTTGTTACAGGAGGGAATCTGTCGAAGAAAATCGACGGATGGAAGGGACATCGACAAGGGAAAAAGCGCAAGAAAATCGACGCAATGGTCATGAGAACACCAGTCGAGGTGCGTATGGTCGAAGTGGTCCATCCGACAGAAAAGGAGCTAACAGACCAGCCATAATCTGTTACAAGTGTCATGGAGCAGGACACAAGGCATATGAGTTCCCAGAGAACCTTCATGTTGCAGAAGAGTCGAAACCCAGATGTCGAAGAGATGAGCAAGTCGATGAGAAGGAAGAGTCGGCATCCGACACCAATGAGGATAGTAAGAAGAAGAGTCGGGCCATGAAAACCAGGAAGACACTAGTTTTGGACGACCGACGCGACGAGAAAGAGCCGGCACAGCGAAAGGCCATCTTTTGAACCAAAGTGCGAATCGACGAATGGCGTTGCAAGACCATAGTTGATGGTGGAAGAACTAAGAATCTTGTGTCAACAAACGTGATCGACAAGGCGAGTTTGAAGTGTCGAGAACATCCACACGCTTCCAAGATCTCATGGTTGCAGAAAGGACACCATGTGAAGGTGACCAGATAGTGCTTGATTAACTTCAAAGTTGAAGGATTTGAAGACAGTGTACTGTGCGATGTAATCCCAATGGATAATGCCATCTGTTGTTAGGGAGACCATGGAAATATGATCAAAAAATGAGCTATGATGGTCAAGCCAAAACAGTCACAGTGTGGAAAAATGGCGTGAAAAGGACTCTTAAGCTAAAACCGGAGGAGCGAGCTGACAGTAAGCATAGTGAGAGCAACTTTTGGGAGAAGCGAGTGCTGATGTGCTCAACGAAATAATTCCTCGCGGAGGAGGAAAAGTAGTCAGGGTGTTACGCTATCATTCCGAAAGGACCATGTGTCAAGAGGACGACAATGGAGAAGATTCCGGTCGAAGTTGGAAATATGCTTGATGAGTTTCAGAGCATAGTAGTCGATGAGACACCGACGGGATTGTAGCCGACAAGGAGCATATCCCATCAGATCGACTTGATTCCAGGGTCGAGTTTGCCAAACAAGGCACCGCATAGGATGAGTCCGACAGAAGGTCAGGAACTCAATCGACAGGTCCAGGAGTTGTTGGACAGGGGATTGATCAGATAAAGTTTGAGTCTGTACGCGGTACCAACAGTATTAGCGCCGAAGAAAGGTGGAGAATGGAGAATGTGTACAGACTCCAGAGCCATCAACAAGATCATGATCAAGTGCCAGTTTCCATTGCCTAAGATGGACCACTTGATGTATTGCTTGAGTGGAGTGAAGTACTTCACGAAGATAGACCTGAAGAGCGGTTATCACCAAATTTGGGTTAGAGAAGGAGATGAATGGAAGACAACATTCAAGACAAAGGAAGGGCTGTATGAGTGGTTAGTCATGCCATTCGGATTGACTAATGAACCCAGTACATTCATGCGATTGATGAATGAAGTACTGAAACCACTCTTGGGAAAGTTTGTCATAGTCTACCTAGACGAAATCCTGATATTTAGTCGAACCAAGACAAAGCACTTGGAGCATATTCGACAAGTATTGCAGAAGTTGCAGGAAGAGAAGCTGACGATGAACCTACAAAAGTGTTTCTTCATGAAGGAAGAACTGGTGTACTTGGTATTTGTAATCTCGGGTAAAGGGTTGGTGATGGACCCAGAAAAGGTAAATGCAATATTGGATTGGCTAGAACCAACAAGTATGACTGGAGTAAGGAGTTTCCATGGACTTTCCAGTTTCTACCGGAAGTTCATTCGGGGATTTAGTCGAATTTGTGCACCTTTGACAGAGTGCATGAAAAGGGCAGAGTTCAAGTGGACGGAAGCAACCCAGTGAGCTTTCAACAAGTTGAAGGAAAAGGTCACTGAGAGCCTAGTGTTAACACTCCCATATTTCGACAAAGTTTTCTAGGTCGATTGCAACGTGAGTGGAACGAAAATTGGAGCAGTGTTGATCCAGGAGGGTCGACCAATTGCATTCTGCAGTGAGAAGTTGGATGATGCAAAGCGTAAATATTCGATCTATGACCAAGGATTTTATGCTATTGTCCAGGCATTGAAGAAGTGGAGGCATTATTTGTTTCCCAAAGAATTTGTGTTATACAAAGATCACCAAGCACTGAGGTACCTGAATACTCAGTCGAAGTTGAATCAGTGGCACATGAAATGGGTCGAATTCCTCCAGGGATATACTTTCATGTTGCGACATAAGTCGGGCAAGTTGAAAAATTTTGCCGACGCATTGAGTCAAAGAGTTGCATTGTTGAACACTACGACAGTTCATGCAACAGGAATAGAGTCAGTGAAGACAGAGTATGAGACCGACGAGGATTTTGCGAAAGCATGGGAGGCTTGTCATCAACCATGGAGTGTCGATAGGACTCCATACTTGGATTAGTTCATCCAAGAGGGATACCTATTCAAGGGACAACAATTGTGCATTCCCAGAGGATCCATAAGGGAGAACCTAATCCGAGAGTTGCATAGCGGCGGGTTAGCAGGTCATTTTGGCATCGACAAGACTAAGACATTGGTTGAAGAGAAGTATTATTGGCCGGGAATGACGACATATGTCAGAAAGTGGGTTTGACAATGTAGAGTTTGCTAATTGGCAAAATGGAGAAGTCAGAACACGGGGTTGTATACACCATTACCTGTATTGAATACCCCATGGGAGCACTTGAGCATGGATTTTGTGCTAGGATTGTCAAAGAAGCAGCAAGGGAGTGACTCAATCTTTGTTGTAGTCGATATATTTTTGAAAATGGCACACTTTATTCTGTGTCAAAAGACAAGTGACGCCACAGGCATTGCTATACTATTCTTCAAGGAAGTAGTCAGATTGCATGGGTTGCCGAAGAGTATCACATCTGACAGAGATATCAAGTTTATGGGATATTTCTGGAGAACCCTATGGAAGAAATTGGACACGAGGTTGCAGTTTAGCTCGACATATCATCCATAGACAGATAGACAGACCGAGGTGGTGAATAAAACTTTGGGAAATCTTCTGAGGTGTTTGATGAATGACAAACTCAAGCAGTGGGAGAACGTGTTGGCGTAAGCATAGTTTGCATTCTGTGAATCGGCCAACAGATTTGAGCCCATTCCAGATTGTTCAGGGAAGAATCCCACATGGAGTGGTGGATGTGGTCGAGTTACCGACAGAAACCAGGAAAAGCGCGGATGCAGAATCATTTGCAGAGCATATGAAAGAAGTGTATGAGGATGTGCTAAAGCGCATAGAAAAGAGTAATGCGGCATACAAGTTGAGAGCCGAAAGGAAGAAGAGACTACAGTTGTTCAGCAAAGGATACTTGGTCTATGCACATTTGCGGAAGGAGAGATTTCCGATGGGGACATATAACAAAGTGAAGCTGAAGAAAATTGGATCGTGTAAGATTCTGAAGAAAATTTTGGACAACGCTTATGTGTTGGAGCTGCTGAATGACTTGAGAATTTCACCAATGTTCAATGTCTCAGATCTGTACAAGTTTGAAAAAGGTTCAAGCAATGGAAGCATGGAAGTGTCAAAGATCGACTGGGCAGTGCAGATTCCAGATCGACATAAGGAAGAAATGATAGAAGTAATAAAGGAACGTGAATTCGGGCGTACACGTAGCTTGCGAGGGAAGGAATACTTAGTGCAATGGAAGAATGATGAGTTGCATGAGGAAACATGGATTTCCGAAGAAGATTTCAGGAGACTGACGGAGCAGTCGAGTTCTTTTTCACTTAGGGAGTCTAATGCAGGAGCATCGAGGCCTAGGCAGATCAGTCGAAGTTAGTCGACATGAGAAGGCCGACCAGTGGGATTGCTGACGACCACTGGTGCGGAAGAGCAGATTGGTTGTCACGTCAAGAAGTTGAGCAGAAGCTGTCGGTATGGGTCGACAGGAGAAGCAGGTCAAGAGTCGACATGTCAAGGATTGACAAACGACAGGTTGAGCAGAGGCATTGATGGTCGACATGCGTTGCACCATGGCTCCGACAGGTTTGTGTTACACCTAAAATCCTACCATCATGAGATTCATTGTATACATCCCTAAATTTTCATTGGTTAAGTGATCAACTTGGAAGAGATGCAACATGCGACGTCGCATCTTGCTCTTTTGCAGGGTGCGACAATGTCAGTTAATGGAAAAAAACAGCTTCTTCAAGTTCATTCTTGAAGCCTGCTGACTTGGATCCTTATCCTTGACCTCTTGGGAGAGCTGGAACTCGATTCCTAACCTCTTGGAAGGATCCCCTATCTCTCTCCTACCATATCTCAACCTACCCTATCCATACCCTATCCACTTAGTCCTATATAAGTGAAGCTCTACCCCTCTCCAAAGAGAGGAAGTCTATAATGTCTACATGTTGGTGAAATCGTCATTGAGAGATCTCTACTCATCCATTGAGAGACTCACACTTCCTTGGGAGGATATGGCATTGGCTTGGATGGAGAAGGATTACTATGTTAAGCCTCGGTTGTAATCATTCTTTTCTATGTACTTGCCCTATATTTACAATAATATAAATGCTTTCCACCAATATTGTTGTGATTGATGATGTTGTGTAGTTTACCTGCTTAACTATTTACTTAGATCTATTATTGTATAGATGCTCTTTACTTGTTTGCATTGTTCTGTGTATCTTGACAGGTCTTGCAGCTGAGATCTAACGACCGCAAGGCATAGAATAACATCCAGGAGAAAGGACTACAAGTTTAAGGTAAGACATCTAGTGACTCGATCCTTAATTAGATCTAGGAAAGTGGTTTATAGTCTATACTATTTGTTCTAGACTCACATTGAGCTAGGGAGATCCGGCTCGCGTCCGCTCGAGTGGATTGTCCGTCAAACAAATCTGGCGACCATACTGGGGAAGAACATTGCTTTGTAGTTGTCAATTTGAATGTTATTTTCAGTTGATTTCTTGTTACAAGCCTTTTTCATTTGTCATTTTCCTCCTAAGTTGGTTTCACCATCAGATCTTCACTTTGAAGAGTCTGATTACCATCCTCTGAGTTTGTACTTCTCATTTTCAAACCATTTCATTGCTCGTTACTTGGAGATTTGGCTCATCTTTGAACTTGGATCTCGCCTATCGCACCTGGTCAATATACTCAGAGCGACACTGTGTTAGTTTTGATCTCCGTTCTTTGTATGTTGGCCTCTCGTCGCAACCCTTCCATTAATATACTACGACATCGTCGCACTTCTCTCATTGATGAACTGCGACGTCGCACTGTGTGCAAGCACAGACTGCGCCGATCTGCCAAAGTTACCATACAGGCACCCTTTCTCCTTTCTGCTTTTGAGTGTTGGTTTGTGTGCAGACTCCCTCTGTACTACAAGATCTAGTTAGATATCCCATTTTGCTTTGTGTGATTGAGTTGTTTGGTTTTATTTGGAGTTGTTTTGGGTTCCATCTTGGACAAGTCTGAGATTTGGTAGTGGTGGACACTTTGGTCTCCCCCACCTACATCTACTCACCCTTGCATTCCCTCCCCTCCTTTCCAGATCTGATCATCGTATTGGATCGGTTTCCAGACCTCATTTGCATTCATTGTTGAGCTTTGCTTGCTTTAGTGATGCTTTTTACTGATTGATTTTGAGTGTTTGTGTGTACTTTCAGTCCATTGAGTGCTCATCTTTTCTTGAGATTTTCTGAGTTATTGAAGTGCTGCAAGTAGTCTTTTCCTTTCAGTATTCATGTTTAAAAGCATAGTTGTTATCAAATTGTTATTTTTTATACATCCATTGAAAGATCAAAAGTGTTTTATTTCCATCATTTCTCAAGATCATTTGAAGAATTGCATATGCATTGGAATGTCTCATTTGTAGATCTTTTGGAAAAGTTGAAACAAAATTTCATCATTTGTGTTTTTCACAAATTATGAGTTGCCCATTTTCTTGAAAAATTCAAATAGATATCAAGTTTTGCAAAAGCAGTTCCAGGCTTGGAAAGTTAAATGCATCTTTTGGTTTTTATGCTTTTAGACCATCATAGTGAAAGTGAAAAGCTTGCGTACTCTACTTAGGAATTCTCTCTTTTCATTGCTTAGCATCATTTTCATTTTGAAAAGATAAAAGAAAAATAAAAAACATGCTTTGATTTGGTTCAGTAGTGTTGTGTCTTTTGTGTTTCGCTTGAAAAAGAAAATAATACTTCATTATCATTTTTCGTAGATTTGGGATTGTCTTGCATTGCATTGCTTTGGTAAAATTGTTGGAAAAAAAAAAGAAAGTTTCTCCCTCTGATACATAGAGTTCATCAAAATAAAAGTGTATTTTTTGCATGTAGTTAGGGCCTGCATTATGTTTACGATTATGTACTCACCTCATGCATTCACCTAACCATCTAGATAAAATTAACGATAGAACTAGGGTAAATTTTTTTAGTAACTTGTGTGTAAGTTTGAGACGTGTTCCGGCATCGTTAAACATGGCATCTGTCATTATTTTTCAGCACTGTATCCTGGGGGTATTGTAGTCTTCCACATACTTATTGGTATATCGAGCTCTTTCACGTACCCACCAAGTACCACACGTACTTGGTGTATATCGAAAGATGTTTCATGTACTCGGTAGTATATCGGAAGGTCTCTTGCCAAACGGTTGTGCATTAGGCAGCACCACTATGTATTTGAGCTCCCACGTACCTAGCGTATATCGGGAGACACCCTTAGGATTCCTGAAACCAACTGAGTTAACCTTTTGGCCGTCTTGGTGGAGCAATACACCGAGAACAACACTCGGGGAGATTACTATGCACATACCATCTAGGCAATCGAGTATTCAGGCAAGGGTACGGTCCCAATCCTCCTTGTCGCGTTTTACTGTTGGACCCTGCGGTATATAGCGATTTGCGAAGCCTTGACAATCTTGTGAGGTTCCAAACCGTTGAATCCACTCTTATAACATAAGTTTGCTTGTGGCCTTAGTTTGTGTAGGGTTTGTCTGGTCTGCTTTTCTTTTGTATAGATTTTCTTAGGAGAAACTTTTTGCTTCAGTCACTCTGGATGAATTTCCTTGGAGAAGGTCTCCCAGGTGTTCGGGAACACAGGGTACTACCAAAGGACTGAACACCAAGAGCAACCACTTCACACAAACAGATCACAGATCAACACACCGATGTTTTGACGTGGTTTAAACCCTCTTGAGGGAAACACTCCACGGCCCCGGCCAAATAGCTTTTACGGGACAATTTATTATGCAAAGAAAGAAAGTTACAAATGAGCTTCTCATAATCGATCAACTAAGCAATGACCCTCCATGCTCTTTAAATAGAGATCATGGACCAATCGGGTGTTAAGCCACGGATCAAGGTTATGTTTGATCTAAGAGAAGTTGAGCCATCGGATCACTCTATGTCGGAAACATATCATGACCGTCGGATTAAGTATTTACAAATGCATACTAATGCATACTAAAGAAACACACTATCCCTAACGGATATATTACACAAGTTGATCTTAACTAACTCCTAAGTGTCTAAATATCCTAACATCCCCCCTTAAGAACAACTTGGGATAGGATTGAAGGATTTACAAAAGTGACACTATTAGGAGAAGGAAGGAGGCATTAGAGCCTATCCCCCCTTAATGACAAGTTCCTGAACTCCTAACATAGATCGAAGTTTAGAAAACTTCACTTCTGTAAGAGACTTGGTGAAGATGTCTGCAACTTGATCATCTGTAGGGCAAAAGAGAACTTCAAGAACATGATCATGAACAAGATTTCTGATGAAGTGCATATGTAGCTCAATGTGTTTGCTGCGTTGATGTAGAACTGGATCTTTGGCAAGCTTGATGGCACTTTGATTGTCGCACCAAAGTGGAGTAGGCCGCTGCTGCTCGAATCCAAACTCTGAAAGGATCTGTCGAAGCCATAAAGCTTCCTGACTGGCATTAACTGCTGCTCGATATTCTGCCTCTGCTGAAGAAAGAGCAAGAGCTTGTTGTTTCTTACAAGGCCAAGTAATAGGTCCAGATCCCAGACTGAAAACATAACCTGCAGTAGACTTTCGATCATCAGGATCGCCGGCCCAATATGAATCAGTGAAACCAACCAACAAAGGTTTCCCCCCTGTACTGTAATGAATCCCAAACTGAACTGTACCTTGAATATATCGAAGTATTCTTTTAGCTGCTTTCCAGTGACTTTCATGAGGTGTCTGCATATAACGGGCAACTCGACCAACGGCAAAGGAAAGGTCAGGACGGGAATGAGTCAAGTATAAAAGACTACCAACAAGCTGACGATACAAGGTGGCATCTACTTCAGGTGAAGTACAAGTGGCAGAAAGTTTGACTCCAGACTGGAAGGGAGAAGGGGCTGGTGTACAATCTTCCATGTGAAAGCGACGAAGAAGGTCACCAGCATACTTAGACTGAGAAAGAAAGATTCCTTCTTTGGTTTGCAGAACTTGGAAACCAAGAAAATAATGCAAATGTCCTAAGTTTGACATTTCAAAAGTTTGTTTAAGACTAGATTTCACATGGGTTATAAGCTTAGGGTCACTACCAGTAAGAATAAGGTCATCAACATATAGAACAAGTATGATGAGATGGTTTCCTACTTTCTTGGTATAGACATTGGGGTCAGAATGGCATCTAGAAAAACCAGTGTCAATGAGAAAGTTATCCATTTTGGCATACCAAGCTCTAGGAGCTTGCTTAAGGCCATATAAGGATTTCTTAAGGCGGCAGACAAGGCTAGAATTATTCTGAACATAGCCAGGAGGTTGTTCCATGTAAATTTCCTCCTGTAAATCACCATGTAAGAAGGCAAACTTGACATCCATTTGATGGACTTCCTAGTTGTGTAAGGCTGCAAGGGAAAGAACAAGGCGGATGGAGTTCATTTTGGCGACGGGAGCAAAGGTTTCATTGTAGTCAATCCCTTCAACTTGGGAAAAACCTTTGGCAACTAACCTTGCCTTAAGTCTTTCAACACTTCCATCTGATGCATACTTAGTTCTATAGACCCATTTACATCTGACAAGTTTTCTTCCTTTTGGAAGAGGTACAAGATCCCAAGTATCGTTCACCATTAAGGAACGATATTCTTCATCCATGGT
The DNA here is from genome assembly GCA_027924585.1 of Larix kaempferi. Lineage (NCBI taxonomy): Eukaryota > Viridiplantae > Streptophyta > Pinopsida > Pinales > Pinaceae > Larix > Larix kaempferi. Next base: position 6,931,503 of record BSBM01000835.1, read on the forward strand.
TGCATCCCAATCTGGATTCCCTGAAGATTTTGCAAAGGTTTCTGGATCATGATTATCGGAAACTTGAGCCAAAAGAGAAGAGGCTCGCTGAAACTGAGAACGTGTTCGACGTTGATCTCTAGGATCACCGGCAAGATCACCAGCTGCTTCACATGTTGAACGGACCCATCGAGGAAGCACTTGTGCTGGTGCAACTGGAGGAACATGAGCAGGCGGAGGTGGATTTTCATCCTCACTGTCATCATCAGAAACTGGAGTTGGAAACCTATCAAGGAAGTTGGAAGAAGAAGAAGAAGGCACAAACGCCGAATCAGGCTCGCAGGCCAAAGATGGCACAATCGTCGAGTTAGGCTCGCAGGCCAAGATATTTTCATCAAATTTAACATCTCTTCTAATGATTATAGCATGAGAATGTGGTTGAAGAAGTCTATAACCTTTTACATCTTCAGAATATCCAACAAATATGCACTTTTCACTTTTAGGTTGCAATGCTTTCCGTTTTTCATCCGGAATGTGAGCCCATGCTTTACTACCAAACACACGAAAGTGACTTACATCAGGTTTAATTTTACTCCATGCTTCTTCCGATGTTATACCTTGTAATGCTTTTGTGGGGGTGCGATTAACTATGTAATTTGCACAATTTATGGCTTCAGCCCAAAATTGAAGACTTAGTCCCTTAGATTGGATCATACAATTAGCCATTTCTTTTAAAGTGCGGTTCTTCCGCTCAGCTACACCATTTTGTTGTGGTGTATATGGAACAGTGTGCTGTTGTTGGATGCCTTGTTCAGTGCAGAAAGTAGTGAACTATTTGTTAACATATTCTCCTCCATTGTCAGATCTTAACTTAATAATTTGATGACCAGATTGTTTTTCAACAAGGGCCTTGTAGGCCAAGAACATGTTAAATACTTCGCTCTTAAGTTTTAGGAAATAAACCCAAGTGCGTCTAGTGTAATCATCAATGAAAGTTAAGAAATATTTGAAACCAGAAAAGGAAGCAGATGGAAGAGGACCACACAAGTCACTATGCACAAGCTCCAAGGGAACCGAGGTGTGCCAAGAGGCACGTTTGTCAAAACTGTCCCGATGATGTTTTTCGAGTACACAACCGGAGCAAACACCATCCCTGCAAGATACCATCGGAAGACCTGTCACCATATTTTCTTTACATAGTTGTTGCAATGAGCGATAATTTAAGTGACCAAATCGCTCATGCCAAAGTTTGCTCAAGTTATCACTATGAGCAACAAAAACTGAAGGGAAAGGTGATGACCCAAAGTTGTTAAACTTGTACAACCTGGTAATATCATCAACAATTCCGGTAGCTAGGACCTGTTGAGGATCTTTAAAATCCTTGATTACAACTTGGTGAGGTGTAAAGCTCACAATTTTACCTTCACCAGAATGAGTGATCTGATAGACTGATAAAAAATTGCAGGAAATTCTTGGAACACATAGTACATCACTAAAATGACCATTATCTACTGGAACTGTTCCAGCTCCTACAAGACTTAGAGATCTATCATCACCAACAAATATTTGTTTGGTGTTACATTCATGCATAGTAGAAAAGATGGCTTGATACTTAGCTGTATGATAAGATGCTCCAGAATCAATGAGCCATTCATTTGAAGTAGAAGAAGAAGATGCATTATAAGAATAACCAGAAGCACAAAGTGCATGTCCATGAGAGGAAGATTCTGAAGACGAATCTAGGCTGATGTGGTGCTTCTTCATTGCTACTTCCAAGGCTGCCATCTTCTTGAAACACTTAGATTCATCATGATTATCTTTCCCGCAATAGTTGCAATGACGCTCAGTCTTCTTTCCTTTTGGCTTGGATCCTTTGTCATTTTTTAAAGAAGGAGTTGACTGAGAGGGTTTGGGACCCTTGTTTGACTTATTATTGCGAAAATTTTGTTTCTTGGGAGGCTTGGACTTTTCTTTCTGTTGGGACAATAAGGCTTTCCCAGATGTATCTGCATTGTTGATTATTCCAAGATGAATGAGTTTATCTTATTCTCTGATCAGGGAATCACAAAAGGATTCAAGACTAGGCTCTTGATAGCTAGCTGCATTTAAGAATGCTTTCATGGAGTAAAATGTAGATACAAAAACAGAATATGCAGGTCCAAGTTTGGAAAGAATATGATAAATGCATTGTTTGTCTTCCCTCTCAATCTTACATTCTGCACATAAAAGTTTAAGAGTTTTGTACTTAGATAAATAATCTTGAATGCATGAAAAGTCACTTGGATTTAAAGAAATCAACTCATTTTCGAGTTGATGACCTCGAATTTCATTGTGTTTACCAAACACAGTTTCCAACTTGTCCCAAGCAGCATTAGGTTCATCAATTCCAGATATGTGGAATTGCAAATCAGTAGAGATTGACATCCCAATCAATCCACGAGCTTCATCACATCTATTTGCCCATTTTATTTTCTTATCATCATCAGTGGGTTCTTTTTCTTTCCCTGTTGTAATTCTGAAAAGTCCCCTACTTCGTAGAACATCCTCCATACGAGATTTCCATGAGAAATAGTTGGAACTGTTAAGTAGAATATCACAAGAGACGGCCATATTTGTAAATTAATGGCTGTAAAAATAGAAACCAGTAGTCTGGATGTGAAGAGCTCGAAAAAATAGGTGGTTTAAAAAAAAACGGCACTGAAAACTGACTTTGTATGATGAAGTTATGCTTGAACAAAGAAACTGTTGAAGATGTCCCCAATAGTGACGTGGCAGCTAGAGAATGTCCAGCAAAAAAAAGAACCCCCCTCTTCCCAAGATGAACCTTTTGACAATCACTTTACAAGAAAGTTGCTTTAAGTAAACCACTTTTGTAAAATAAGTGATTTCACTTTTACAATGATATTACTTTTAAATAATGCAACAATAAAAGAAAACTTAAGTAACTCACTTGTATTTTTATTTTTTATTATTTAAGTGAGATGCACTTTTACAATAAAGTAACTTGAAATTAGAAATTGTATGCACTTTTTCTTTTAAAAGAAACTTTCTAAGACTTGAACTTAAGACCTATTAATGAATAAAGCAATTTTGAACCAAGTGAGCTAGATTAAAATGTATGTAAAATATGGGAATGAGGAAAGGGGCTCTTTTTTTCTTTTTTTTTTACTCTTCTTGCTCGGTTTGCGTGTTTGCCCTTTTACCTGCAAAACAAACCACAAATCAAAATAAAAAAACGTTTCCACACTTGTGGAGTTAGATCTTGTTAGCTTGCCCGGAAAGTATACGTTTTCTCTCTGTTTCTGATTTGCCAAGATCGTGCAAAGTGCACGGCAAAGAGCATACACAGCTTTTCTGGAGCAAGAAAAGCTGCGTATGATGAAATACACATTTATGGAGCAACCGAGAACCGTTTTCGATCAAACGAAAACTAATTCCCAATGGAAACGACGCTCCGGACGCAATGGAACACCTCCCACATCCCATAAATGCACAGAAATATCAGAACTAGAAACCCTTTCAAGTTTCGGCAACAGCAGTTCAAGATCTAGATCATAACCGGAAGCGACACTTCATAAAAGCTCTGATACCATGTTCGGGAACACAGGGTACTACCAAAGGACCGAACACCAAGAGAAACCACTTCACACAAACAGATCACAGATCAACACACCGATGTTTTGACATGGTTTAAACCCTCTTGAGGGAAACACTCCACGGCCCCGGCCAAATAGCTTCTACGGGACAATTTATTATGCAAAGAAAGAAAGTTACAAATGAGCTTCTCATAATCGATCAACTAAACAATGACCCTCCATGCTCTTTAAATAGAGATCATGGACCAATCGGGTGTTAAGCCACGGATCAAGGTTAGGTTTGATCTAAGAGAAGTTGGGCCGTCGGATCACTCTATGTCGGAAACATATCGTGACCGTCGGATTAAGTATTTACAAATGCATACTAATGCATACTAAAGAAACACACTATCCCTAACGGATATATTACACAAGTTGATCTTAACTAACTCCTATGTGTCTAAATATCCTAACACCAGGATTTATAATTTGCCACCCGAATATCCCCTTAATCGGGAGGTAATTTCGAGGGTAAGTATGGATCCACAAGCCAGGTTCGGGTCACATGAAGTGGAAAACCTCACTTTGAATGTTGGAGGACTTTTGTTTCCTCATACTCCTCCAGATTCACCGGCCTCTCATCCCCCGCAAGGTGAAGAAGCACAAATCCCCACTTCACAAGACTTACCTCCTGTTTCACCGGGAGAGCCTGGATTGTTGGAATGGATAAATCAACCCCAGGACGACCCTGCAGCAGCTGCTGGTCCTTCAGCAGCTTATTGGACATCTTCTACAGGCCACCCAGTGGCCCATTTTGTCATTGCATCCCCACCCAGTTGGGCTAGTCCTGACGACTGCTTAGCACCTTATCATGAGCAATTGGCTCGTTTACGTGCTATGGGTGAGGAGTTTTGAAGTCGAAATTTTCAACTAAGGATCGATGACTGACCAATCCCAGGTCGCTCTTTATCACCAGAACCATCCACACAACACGTGACCATGACTGAAATTAGTCAACCATCCATTCCTGCACATACGTCCCCTAAACAGGAGACCAGTTCAGTACCTCTCACGACCCAACCTGTTGAACAACAACAGTCCAGCACACCTGTGGTCACCACGATTACGTTACATGTTCCTCCCCCACCTCAAAATTCGAGGGGAGGATACTCGTTACCCCCTACCTTCTTTGAATAATCAACAACCAGTGCTGGGTCAACCTTTACTTAGTGGTCAGCAAGTTGTTGCTGGGGGGAAACCCCCGTCTCTTAACCATAATACTGCAGTAGGAGTTCCCATCGGGCCTTCCGTTGGAAATTCCTTACCTCCCGGACCTTCCACTATGGGACTATACCATGTTGGGGGACCGTCCAACGTAATTCAACCTCCATCGAGTCAAGCATATCTAGGTCATCCTAACCCTATGTCGGGTCAACTTAATCCCAAAAATGCACTCTACGGGGTACCTTACCCTGACAATCCTTACACTCTACAGGGATAGCAAAATGTTTTACAACATGGACCCTCGCTTACATTCCCTCAAGTCCCTCCCCCCCGTTTGGTCCACCCCCACCTCCCATTGGAGGCGATGGGCCCCCACTTAACTCTGGTAGAGGAGGACCTCTACCTTCTGGTAGGGGACCACCTCATTTCAGTCATCATGGCCTACACCCCCTGGTGGAGGTGGTGGAGGACCACCACCCCCTCCTGGCAGTGGTGGTGGTGGGGGACCATCCCATCTCGGTGGTGGTGGTGGAGGACCTTCTCATCCTGGTGGCGGTGGTGGTGGCCCACCACCCTACTATGGTGGAAGTGGTGGAGGAGGCTCTTACCCTTCCGGCGTTGGAGGAGGCTCTTACCCTTTCGACGATAGCGGTGGCCCACCACCCCCTCCCGGTGGAGGTGGTGGAGGCCCGTCCTATTCCGGTGGTGGTAGCGGACCACCACCTCCTTCCGGTGGCGGCAGTGGCATCCCATCCTACCCTGGCGGTGGTGGTGGACCCCCACCATTTGGAGGAGGCCCACCCCCTCCCGGCAGTAGAGGCAGACCCCCCACCTTATGGTAATGGGCCACCTTATTATGGTAATGGACCACCTTACTATTGTGGCGGACCTGCATTCGGTCCGGGCGGCCCGTACCCCTATGGCCAGTTTCCTACTGGAACACCCTATGATCAGTCGATACAAGGTCCCACAGGTCCTTACACGCCTTATCCGTACTATCAGTACTCACAGCCTAATCTGCAGCTACCCTTTTTGGCTACTTTGGATCTACCTGACCTGTCTCGCTTGACCAACAACCCCATCTACCATGGAACTAATTGGCCACCCATTCCAGTGAAACTTCCGTCAGATATCCTAAAATTTGATGGTAAGCCGGTGAGGATCCTAAAAACCATGTGATGGCATACCACTTATGGTGTTCATCCAACTCCTTGATGGACGACTCGATCCGTCTTAGGTTATTCCAACGGACTCTCACTGGTTCGGCTGCCAAGTGGTATATTGAACTACCACCCCATTCTTTTCCTGATTTTGGTTCTCTTGCTATGAACTTTTTTACTCATTTCCAGCTGCCTATACGGTATGAAACTGGTATAGAGATTTTAACCTCGCTCCGTTAAAATACCCCTACTCATATCTCAGATCATATACATGAGTGGCGGAGGAGACGACGTCTCATTAAGGATCCTATTCTAGATCAACTCCTAGTAGACTGGTTTACGAAGTCTCTCATTCCTACCATAGCATGAGATGTTTCCATGGGAGGCGCTGTCACTGAGGAACAAGCCATCGCTCATGCCCATTTGCTAGACTTAGTCTATGCTCAATCTGGCATGTTGTTTGATATTCTTCTCGATGCGCCCTGCAACACTTATGACCCCGCAAAACCACCCAAGGGACCCCAAGCCGATGGCATCATTGGATCCCTTCACACCCAGCCTTTCTCTCAAACTATTGGTTCATCAAACCCCCAGGGATCTTCCCTATCACCAACACAGGCTAGTCACGACACCACCAAATCATCCACTCCTGCTGTCACCAAAGAAGTGAATTATGTTTCATCAGTTTCACCTCAAAAGTATGGTGGTAAGAAGAAGAACAAGGGGAAACCTAAGAAATCTTCCACCTAGCAGGAACAAAAGAGCACCCCTGATGATACCAAACAGAAAAGGAAGTTGAAATATCCTTGCCTACTGTGTGGTTATTATCACTTTTCTAAAGAGTGCCCCCATAGAGATGAAGTTCAAAAGTTTCTTAAGGGAAAACCCACACTCGCAGTTCTCAATGATCCCTTCCCTGCTCAAAATCAGCAGTCGATCGCTCACACTTCTTCTTCCCAAGGAGAAGCATCCACCACTGCACATGTTCTCATGATGCGTAGCGAAACTATCAACTTGAACACCCGTTCTCGTTCAAATGAATCCGTTCCGGCCAAGGAACCCGTTGGAAGTAATACTAAAAAAGCTTCCACTTCGATGCCCGACGTCACCATACCGGTTGCTCCTCTCACCATTGAGAAGTCCTCATTTGAGTCAGTGTTGTGTCCACCCACGAGCATGATTAGAAAATCAGTTTTCAATCCTAATGCTCAGGATGCTCAAAACTACAACATTGTAGAGGACCTAGCATAAGCTCCTTGTGCTATGTCGACGCTTGAGGTCTTGCAAAACTGTCCTAATCAGCGCAAGACTCTCCTCACTGCCATCGGTGCAGTTGACCCAAATTCATCGAATACCATCATGTTCCGGCTAGAATACTTCAAACCGAGGCTCTCCCATCAATTGGCATTTCAAGTTGCTACAAACATTCCTGGGAAGATAATCCATCGTACCGTTTTGGATGAAGGAGCCTCTACGTCAGTCATGTCGATCGCATGTTAGAGAGCTATTGGTTCTCCTGAGTTGAACCGTTCTCCTACCACTTTGAGAGCCTTCGATGGACGTGGCTTTCAACCTCGTGGATTGTTACAAGCTTTACCAGTCAAGCTGGGGGAAAGACCGCAACCCTTAACGTGGAAGTAGTCGCTGCCCCCGTTAGATTATAACATTCTGCTTGGTCGTAACTGGTTTTACGCCATGACTGCGGTCGCATCATTTCTCTTCCGCATAGTACAATTCCCCCATCAAGGCCGGATTGTCACAGTCGATCAACTAGATTTCTGCAAACCTGACACCACTACTCACTTGGGCGATAACGTTCCTTCGATTGGACAATCTTCGCAAAAGTATGAGAGTGTGGGGGTCGTCCTCCTTAATGATTCATCCCTTATGGGCATCTTTCCTACTTCGAATCCCCCAAACCATGTTGCCATGGTGAACATGATCTCCTCGCAAATTTCATCTATCCGTAACTCCAATAATTCATGGCTTGTACCTGATGAAGCCACCACACACCTGATTGGAGACACCATGCCTCTGTCACCTGCTGAACTCATGTATGAGGCTATCCAATCAGCACCATAGGACCACTTAGCGATGGCCTCCACCTCCTATTCTCCACAACGGACATCATCCGATCCTCTGCTACAGACTTTTCATTCTGACGAGTCCATTATGGAAATCATGAGTGCAGATGATCCTCCGTGGGAAGACCTCTATCATCGTTCGTCTTTCTTTCCCTTTTTGGACACTGTGGAGAACAGCATTCGCACCATCTTTACACTAGATATCTACTTTGGCTCTCAGTCCTCGATACTTGCATGTCAAACGGAATCCGAAAGGAAACTTAGCCAACATTGAGCCTACCACTTTGATAGACATTTCAGTTACTCCTGGTGTAGTGGAACACATTCAGTTAGGCCCGAAGTGTTCCCCTAAAGAAGTCATCACCGCCACGGCCTTATTCAAGCGATTCCGAGACGTGTTCTCTTGGACTTACAAGGAGATTCTTGGGATAGACCTCTCCATTGTTTTACACAAAATTAAAACCTATCCCAACGTCAAACCCGTCCACCAAAAGTTGCGACCGGTACACCCTCGAAAGACTACGGCAATCAAGGAAGAGATTGAGAAGCTCTTGAAGGTCGGCTTCATTTACCCTGTCCCATTGACAGAGTGGGTCTCAAACATCCTCCCTGTTAATAAAAAGCAGGGGACCACCTATGTCTGTGTCGATTACCGGGATCTCAACAAAGCTTTTCCTAAGGACAACTACCTGAATCCCTTCATTGACCAGATTATCGACAATTGTGCTGGAAGTGTCATCTTTTCATTCATGGATGGCTTTTCCGGATACAACCAAATTGAGATCCACCCCACTGACCAACACAAGACTGCATTCATCTATCCTTGGGGAACGTTTGCATATCGCAAACTTCCATTTGGTCTTAAAAATGTTGGTGCCACATTCTAGCGGGCCATTTCGTACGCCTTCCATGATGTGAAGGACTTTGTGGAACCCTACTTGGATGACCTCCCTGCTCACTCAAAGCAGTGCGAGTTCCACTTAGATCATCTGATGGCCATTTTCCTCCGATGCAGGCGGTACAATATCCATCTGAATCCTCACAAGAGTATTTTTTTTGTCGAGTCCGGACACCTCTTAGGCTTTATTGTCTCGAAAGATGGGATCTGTATTGATCCCTCGAAGGTGGAAGCCATCATCGCTCTTCCACCTCCAACCAACATTATGGAACTTCAGAGTCTGCAAGGAAGATAAACTTATTTATGGCACTTCATTTGTAATTTCGCGCAAAAGACGCAGGGATACATGAGATTGATGAAAAAGGACGTCCCGTTCATTTGGGATGACCAAGCTCAACAATCTTTTGATAGTTTGCAACATGCCATTACGCATGACCCTGTGATCCAACCGCCGAATTACTATCGAGATTACATTTTATATCTCACCGCTTCCGACACCACTATTGCCATGGTTTTGGCGTAGGAAGATCATAACGCCCAAGAACATGTGATCTACTATGCCAGTAAAGGTCTCATTGACGTTGAAACTCGCTATTCACATGTTGAGAAACTCGCTCTCGCGGCAGTCATCGTCGTACAGAAGTTTCAACATTATATTTTGCTTCGCACCACCACCATCATCGCTGATTCGAACCCCATGTACCACATTCTGACTTGTCAGGTACCTGGGGGCAAGTATTCACGCTGGATCGTGATACTGTAGGAATTCGATCTTCTTTTCGAAAAATCCAAGTCGAAAAAGTCTTTGGTGTTTGCTGAGCTCATCTGCAACCTCCCCCATATTGATGTAGAATCTGATCCCAATGACTCTTTTCCAGATGAGTCATTGTTTCTCATCAGTATGTCTGATCCGTGGTATGGAGATATCACATTGTATCTTCAAACCCAACGTTTCAGTCCTCAATTGTCTCGCGACAACCGTCGTCGAATACGCCACCATGCGAAGTATTATCTGATTATCAGTGACACTTTGTACCGTTGTGGTATCGATTCTATTCTTCAACGTTGTCTGACTCATGATGAGGCTGAACACGTTCTGAATGACTGTCACGCTGGGGTGTGTGGCAGTCACCTCTATGGGATGGCTACAACCCAGAATATTTTGCGCGCAGGATATTATTGGCCACCTATCTTCAAAGATTGCATCGAGGCCATAAAAAAATGTCCTCCATGTCAACATTTTCATACGAAAAAGTGCACCCATCCCGCCCCGTTACACCCAGTTATTGTCGTTGGCCCCTTCGCTAAATGGGGCATCGATTTCATGCATTGTAAGCCTACCTCGACAGGGGGACATAGTTATGTCATTGTAGCTGTGGACTACTTTACAAAGTGGGCCGAGGCAATGCCTACATACACAAACGACAACAAGACCACTGCACTCTTCCTATTTAATCATGTAATAGCGCGGTTTGGATTTCCTCAAGTGATAGTTACTGACCATGGTTCCCACTTTATGAGCCATATGGTTGACAAGTTGAGCGATAGATTGGGTTTTTTCCATGAAAATTCAACACCGTACTACCCACAGTCGAACGGACAGGTCGAGGCCATTAACAAGGTCTTTGTTATAGCTTAAAATGACACTTCTCCGTCCATGACGACACTTGCATCCCTTGGTTGCATGACGACACTTCTTGAGATTAAGTTTAGTCACACAACAGAACACTTGTGGATTGAGGGGTCATTTGGGACACTAAAAATGGTAGAAATTACCTCACTCTTGGCCCATTTGATGGTTATAACCCTTAGGAACATTTTTCCAAACCAAACCATCTCCTGAAAATCATCACAAAACGTTGGTATCCTATGTATAGAGTAGAGCATACTAGGATGTGTGCGCGACTCTTATGCCTATAGAGTAGGGCATGTGCGCAACTCCACTTCAATAAAGTAGCGCACACCTCAGAAATGCGCTACTTTGCTTCACTAGAGTAGCGCACTCCTTGAAAAATGCGTTGGTTTGCAGTAGGAAGAGTAGGGCACTTTCCTGTACTAGTCAAAATCTCGAATTTTGGTTGAAATGAGTTAGTTTGGCAACCTCCTGATCGGTTATAACTACTTTTCCTCTCCTTCATTGACTATATAAGGAAGGTAGAAGGGCCATGTGAAGGGACCAAGCCTATAACAATGTTATGCTGGAGGAATGGAGACCCTCATCCCCCTCTCTTGTGCCTCAGTTTTTGATCAACCCTAGCACAGCTGATTAGAGGTTGGGATCCTTGGAGAACAAAAGCAGGAGACCTTGAATCTAGGTTTCGTGAAGTGCCAAGCTTGAAGGAAGGTATAATGCTATGTACTTGCTTCATTCATTAATAAAGATCAGGCGTTCTTCCCTTTCCAAAGATGACCTATTCATGTGTGTCTCATATTTGATTACAGTTTGCTTATAGTCTGATGTCTTCTTCTGTTATGAATATCAGTCTTATATATGTAATCAAATGTATTTGAGAAAGGTATCAAGTGGTTTTGCAGGTGTGGGCATTGCGATACTGGATAGCATTGAAGAGCAAGGAAGGGAAAGCTTGGATCAACCTTCTTAATAAGGTACTCACCTTTCTAACCTTAAATATCTTTGCTTACTAGTTGCACTTGCAGAACATTTGTAGGTCTATCTTTCATACCTGTAAGTTGGTAGTTTCTCCCTTGAACTATAGGTGCATTTTCCTCACAACAGAATGGCGACTCCGCTGGGGAAAGCCTATCTGCTTAGGGGTATCCAAGGTCATTTCTTTAGTTTTGTTTGAAGGTATTTGTTCAATTTCTTTATTAGAATCAGTTATTAGGATTTGTTTGACCCTCCTTGGCTCTTACAGACCCTTCCTAGCCCTTTCAGACCCTGGTGGACCCAAGTTGGGGGGTTTTAACCCCATTTTTTCAACTTTTCCCACCTGTGCGCTACTGTTGTGAAGCACAGTAGCGCATTCCTCTGTTATGGGCACTGGTATGCCTCATACATAGTAGCGCACACATTCTGGGTTTGAGTTTTTGGGTTGTGGACCCAAATTTGGGGGTTGTGGCTGCATTTTTGGGGTCCCTGATGACCCTAGGTCTGGGTTAAACCACTGTAAGTGGTCTCCTATCCTTGTATTGATCCTATGTTCATGATTTGGACCTCTTTTGATCAATTTGGGCTTGTTTGGAAAGTTTTGGGGCTTGTTGCCCCAAGTTGGGGGGTTGTGGACCAGTTTGGTGTTTTGTACCCTAATTTGAGTCTGACTGAACCTGCTGCTCCATTTCCATTGGATTTGAAACTTATTGAGTCTACTTGACCCTATCTGTATCTATTTGAGTGAAATTTTTCTTTATATTGGTTTCTTATCCTCTCTTATGCTTTTAGTTTTCTTTTTGTAGTGAAAGCTCAAGTGTCTTTGCTGTTGTTCAGGACCTTGACTGCACTGTTTATGTGCAGACCTAACTTTACCAAACCGTACTTCTTTCTAAGTCATTTACTTTGTTTGGGTCTAAAAGTAGGTTTCGTACGCTTTTCCCAATGGTTGGCATGCTTACATCAATAAGAATCTGAAAGTCGTATTGGATGCTTTTACTGTTTCAATAAGGAAACTTGAAAGTTCTTTGCTTTTACTTTGATAGTAGGTTAGTTTCAATTTCAATTTTGTTTCTTACCTTTGAAAAGCATAAAAAATTTTGATTTATTTTTTGAGTAGAGTACCTTGCAAGTGGCTTAAAGGATTTAAGAGTGCTTTGCATCAAAAAGAAGAAAATTTTCTTTTGCATACTTATTTGTTTGACTAGCTGCATTCTTAGGTTTTGAGTTTAATTTTGTACATGTAGACTTTATTTTTACCCTTTTTTGCATTCGAAAGACTAAAAATTGCATTTGCATATGCATTCTAGATCGTATCTTTAAGACTTGCATTGAAAATAAAAGATTTGTTTAGTGGTAAGCATTTCATTTCAGTATTCTATCTTTGTTATAACCACTCTCACACGCCCACTACCTTTTTGAGTAAGCAAGTAACCTTTAAAATGAACCCTAATCAAATGTATCAGTAACATTTTCTTTTCTAGGTTACACTTTTCACCATCTAGTCTTGGTTAGGATCTTGGGTTTAAAACACCTTAAACTACCCAAGATCACACATTACGCAAAAATCGTAGTTCGAATATCACAGGTAAACCCACCTCATTCAAAGCTTGCCTGGGATCTATGCAGTAGGTCTTGTGAGATCATATTGTTGGGAATACACCTCCTACTTTCTGTTTCAAGCATATACCAGGATTGGATCGTGTTTGGGGACTCTTTTGATTTTCAGGCTCAACTACCCTTCCCACGCCTTCTTATTCAACCAGAGACTGTTCCCCCAGGATTTTTCGGTGTGGTGGTATCCTTAGTATCTGACCATAGGATCATACACAAGTGATGGTGGATGGTTATATCTGTTGTACCTAGGACAGACGTGGGAGGAAATCCCTTGCAAGTCTTTGGGAGGGCGGTTGGGTGATTCCAGCGCTTGCACCCTTAGTCATTGTATTATGGACCCCGGGTAACTGTTCTTCTTCCTTCGTTGATCTGTTCTGGGCCCTCATCATTCCAAACTCTTCTCCGAAAGGAATCTATTTGCTTGGTTTGATTTACCTAGGACCTTTTTTAGTGGTGTGTTCTTTGTGCTACTTGTCTTAGTTTTCCTTAGAGAACTTCTTGCTCATTTGAGCAGGAAACTATGTCTAGCATTCCGATGAGCGCTAATCAAGGTACCCCCGTTCCAGGGGAACCTTGTGTTGTTCCATTCATTAGAAACATTGGTACTCCCTTAATGGCTACTCTGAATCTTCCTGGATTCACTATAGGGCTGCCGGTTTGGTTGTTCTCCACTCCGAATGCCTTGCATGCTCTTGACGCTTCTTTTGTAAGCACCTCAAATCAACAGCATCAGAACCCTACGCCTTCTTTGCCAGTAACATATTCTCCTCCTCCTTCTACCTCATGTGGTGAAAGTAGCAATACTAGTAACCAGCAGTCTAAAAGGAATAAACGGAGGAAGAATAGGAAGAAGATGCCAAAACAAGGAGGCAGCAACCTAGCCACTACAAGTCATGCTGGGGGGAAGCACCCTGCCTCTACAAATCATGCAGGGGGCACCTACCCAGCCTTTGGAGGTCATGCTGGGAGAAATATTTTAGTCACTGAAAATCACACTGAAAGTTTGTCTTCAACCAGTGTTAGTCATGTTGAGAACACATCAACGATCACTGCTAGGCATATTAATGACAAGTTACCAATTCCTGTGAGTCATACTAGAGACACCAGATCAGCCACTATAAGTCATGCTGAGGAAGTTGACATTGTCGAAAAACCCAATAAACAGAAGTATAAGTTCCCTTGCAAGTTTTGTGAGGGAGACCACCTTACTTATTTGTGCCCTGTACTTCCAGAAGTGAAAAAAGTGTGGTCCTTAGTTCAAAAGTCTTATGCTTCTGAGCAACTAGCCACTGCAAGTCATGCTGGGGGGAAGTTGTCATCCAATGCTAGTCATGCTAATAGTACTAATGTTGTGAAGGATTCTCAACCTATAGGACGGAAACCAAAGTTCCCTTGTAAACTTTATAAGGGAGATCACCTTACTCACCAATGCCCTGCCATTCCAGAGGCACGAAGAGTGTGGTCCATGTCTGAAGGAACTTATGTTCCTGAGTTGTATATAGATTCCCTATAGTCAGATCAACCTTTGGTTGATAAAGTAGTTGAACCAATGCAATCTTTGGTCGACCCCACTCTTCCTTCGGAGAGTGAAGTGATCAAATCGATTCAATTTTCGACCAATCCCATCAGTCCTGCCAAGATTGATGCACCTACAGCAGAAGTCTTTTGCATTACCAGTTTGGATGTTTCTGAAAAAGGGGACACTTCATCTGTGCCATGTGAACCCCTACCAAGCCCTAGGACCATTTCCTTTGATTAGAGTAGTCTAGCCGAACCTCGTCTTCCTTCTTTGACACCTTTCCAGATAAAGGTTGATATCGGGAACCATACGGTTGATCGATGCTTTGTTGATGAAGGAGCTTCTGTTAGTATCTTATCTGCTTATGCTTGGAGAGATTTGGGTTTCCCTAATGTTATTCCAGCTATTAATTGGCCGTTGACCTTCGATAGAAGACATAGTGAACCGATCGGATTCCCCCGTCAAGTACCTGTTACCTTGGGTGGAAAAATAGTCTTAGTTGATTTTATGGTTTTAAAGGACACTATGGACTTTGATATGATCCTTGGGTGTGATTACGTTTATGCTATGCATGTTGTGGTGTCTACGCTCTTTCGTGTGATGCATTTTCCTCATAACGAAAGCATCGTCACTATCGACCAACTTGCATTCGTTGATCCTCCTTATTACCCAACCGTAGACCAGTCAGATCCCTCATCATTAGGCACTACTATGTCACATGGGACTTATGTGGCATATTGTTCCTTGAGTTCAACTGCTACTGAGAAGAAGTCTCTGAGTTCATGCTCACCTTCTCGGGACTTAGTCCCAGCTTTTGACCAAGTGACACCTTGATTTGAATGTTTAGATATGTGTTCTATCTGGGACGATATACCTCCTTCCGATGAAGTTTTCCTAGAGTCCATACTATAGTCTGCCATTCATTTGTATGTTGATCCAGTCGCAGTCATGTCCATCCCCGGTTTGACCTTAAATTCTGATCTTCCTACTGTTGAGTTTTTGGACTCTCCTATAGATCCGCAAATCGGTGTTCCTGCTGAGTTTGATTCTACTTCTAGAATTTTCAACTCTCGTGATGATGAATTTGTTTCTGCAGATTCCATCATGTCCTTCAAATTTGATCTTCATCCTGAAGTCAATCTTGTTGATTGTAAGTCCTCGGGCTTGGGTACCATAGAGTCTTCAATTGAAAACTTTGCCTTGTTTATGCCTGCTGTTGATGATACTGAAGTTGAAAGTATTTCTACCACAGTAACTTGTATCGGGTCTTTCTTTACATATGTTTTGGATATGATCTTGGTACTAATGTTTCTTGGAGACAGGATTCTTAGCTGGATTTATACTTGCTTACTAGTCCTTTTCGACACCTTGTGCGACCATGTCAGGTATATTCGGAATCTTGCATATAGGTTTAGGCTTCCCCGCTATTATGTTGCATTTGAACCTTTTGCCATCCGAATTCGCCATAAGGTCGAACCTGTTGGATATTGGTGTGTTAGCCATCTCTTTATGCATTGTGCACCAGTCCGATAGCAGAGCCTACCTAACATGGGTCACCCTAGTCAGCACCCTTATGCCATTCTGGTGCCCATGCTGAGTTTTTCTCATAGGATTGGGAGCCTTTTTAGATTTACCATGACTTTGAGAAGAAGCCTCATATCTTTCTTCCTCATATATTTCTGGCCATCCCTGATAAGGCTCCCATCTTTGTGTTCAAGTTGCATATGCATCTATTATGATCCCGCTTGCGCTAATGAGCCTGATGTCAGCTTCCACGCTTTTAGCTTGTTATATAAGCCTCCATCTCTGATCTCATTTCCGCTAAGCCCTGTATCATTTTGCCTTCGCAATTTGACACCTTTTACCTAGAGGAGACACACCCTGAGTGTCCTCATCTTGCTCATGTTCCTTGCATTAGGCATAGCTTTGTTCCATGCGCTTGGAGCTAGTTTTGCATGTCCCTGACACTTGTCTCCTCCCATTTTGAGCATTTTTCTACCTTTACTTCAAGCTCGTTAAAAACAGTAAGTAGGTTACGAGCAGTCTTCCACCT
Source organism: Larix kaempferi (assembly GCA_027924585.1). NCBI lineage: Eukaryota > Viridiplantae > Streptophyta > Pinopsida > Pinales > Pinaceae > Larix > Larix kaempferi. Next base: position 6,948,220 of record BSBM01000835.1, read on the forward strand.
TTCCTTCAAGCTCGTTAAAAACAGTAAGGAGGCTATGAGCATTTATTTCATCTAACCTTCGAGCTCATTAAAAACAGTAAGGAAGTTATGAGCATCTTTTGTATCTCCTTTGAGCTCGTTAAAAATAGTAAGGAGGTCACGAGTTTACTTTTTCGAGCTCGTTAAACCTTTATGGAAAAGATCCCTATGGAGTTCTTTTAAGCCCTTTTCAGACTCTTTAAATAGGAAAAGTTTGTCGAGCATAGTTGTCTTTTCGGGCTCGTTAAAATAACTGAACCGACATCCACGTAGGTATAGAATTACCCCTTTTCCGGGCCTTGGTGGATAATTTACGAAAAAGGTATACTCTAGGTATACTCTGGTATGCGCTAGAAGAGTTCTTCTTCCATTATTTTACACTTTTTCGGGGAAGGAGACTAACTTTACGAAAAAGGACCTTTGGAGTTGTCTTTAGGGTTTTTAGACTCTCGAAATGTGAAAACACCAAGCGAGCATTCACCTACTCGGGCTCGATGTGAAATCCACGAGATGGTTGATAGAGGACTATTTAAGTTTTTCAACTCTATAAGCAAGAAAACACTGCTGAGCACAGACCAATCTGGGCTAGATATAAAATCCACGGATAGGTGTATGGAGTTTTCTTCTAGGTTTTTCAGACTCCTTAAATATGAAAATACCGTCGAGCATGCTTTAGTTCTTTGTTAAGCTCGTTAAAAAATGAAAAAGGAAAGGGAATGGAAGAATTTTAAAATATCTTTCAATATGATGGCAGCAAGTCTACTATCTCCTTGAACAAAGCACCTATTTTGAGTTTATCAAACAAGTTGGGTTCTAGTGTTGGCCTTAGGATAAACCTGATCTCAGATTTTTTACTCCTCCGTTTGGTTAGTCTTCCAATCATATGGAGAATCTGTTAATGTCTCCTACATTGCGGATTTGCATCGTGGTCTCTTTGTGTTCAAAGCTGCCTAAGTCACTCTTGTGCCGTGCTCACTGTTCAAGGATATAACCTGTGTCAGCCATTCTGCAGTTGCCTTGACCTCATGTGTTAGCCATTCCTTGGTGTCAATATGTTTCATCATGTGTTCAGTCCTACTCCAAATCAGCTCATACCTATTGAGTGTCCCTCGTGTTGGATGATGGAGGATGCATTAAGGCCTCCCTTCCAACGGAATTCTTCCCATCGACTTCAACTCATTGTGCTCTGGGAATGAAGTTTAGAGTTTCGGTTAGTACCTTGGGCATTGCAATCATTAGTGGCAGTTTCCCTCGCTATTGGATATATGGGAATACATCAATGTCTCCTATCCGATGGATTCTTCAAGTGTTCGACGGCAAGACCATTTATTCGCACTTGCTTGAATGTACTAGGTACCTTGGTTTCCATTTTCATTATTGGTGGACACCCTCACGTTTGTTAACGGTATAAAGCAATGACCGGTAATCAAACGATATCTCCCATGTTCGACATCAACTCATTTATTTGCATGGATAGGTTTGTACCTTTTGTTGTTTTTGGATGAAGACCTTGGGATCCTCGATAGCATCACCTTATTTATGTTATCGCCCAAGTTGCGCAAGACTGAGCCACACTCTTTTTGGCTCTTGATGAGACATAGATCCAGCTTGTTCTCTATGGCTATGTTCTCCAGTTTGGACATAGATCCACCTTGTATTCATGTAGCTATGTTTACACTTATGTTCCTCATGGATCCACGCTTGTATTTTAGTGGCCATGATATATGCATCAGTATTTGGATCATTATTGTATCCTCTTGGAGGTCATGTTCCACTATTTGAACATGGACAGTTACCCCAAGGATGAGTTTATCTGACATTGCCTTTGCTTTCAAGTACTTCATTTGAGCCTATGATTCTTGGTCTATCCGGTTTCTCCGTTCCCATGATTCAACTCTTTGTTATTTATAATGTATTTCGGCCATTGTTTCCCTCACTCCCTCTGACCTCATACATTAGGGGGCATCTGTTATAGCTTAAAATGACACTTCTCCGTCTGTGAAGACACTTGCATTCCTTGGTCGCATGATGACACTTCTTGAGATCAAGTTTAGTCACACAACAGGACACTTGTGGATTGAGGTGTCATTTGGGACACTAAAAATGGTTGGAATTACCTCACTCTTGGCCCATTTGATGGTTATAACCCTTAGGAACATTTTTCCACACCAAACCATCTCCTGAAAATCATCAGAAAACCATGTTTTTGGCCATTTTTCCCCAAAAACGTTGGTATCCTATGTATAGAGTAGAGCATACTAGGATGTGTGTGTGACTCTTATTCCTATAGAGTAGGGCATGTGCGTGACTCCACTTCAATAAAGTAGTGCACACCTCTGAAATGCGCTACTCTGCTTCACTAGAGTAGCGCACACCTTGAAAAATGCGCTGGTTTGCAGTAGGAAGAGTAGGGCACTTTCCTGTACTAGTCAAAATCTTGAATTTTGGTTGAAATGAGTTAGTTTGGAAACCTCCTAATTGGTTATAACTACTTTTCCTCTCCTTCATTGACTATATAAGGAAGGTAGAAGGGCCATGTGAAGGGACCAAGCCTATAACAATGTTATGCTGGAGGAATGGAGACCCTCATCTCCCTCTCTTGTGCCTCAGTTTTTGATAAACCCTAGCACAGCTGATTAGAGGTTGGGATCCTTGGAGAACAGAAGCAGGAACCTTGAATCTAGGTTTCGTGAAGTGCCAAGCTTGAAGGAAGGTATAATTCTATGTACTTGCTTCATTCATTAATAAATATCAAGCGTTCTTCCCTTTTCAAATATGACCTATTCATGTGTGTCTCAGATTTGATTACAGTTTGCTTATAGTCTGATGTCTTCTTCTGTTGTGAATATCAATCTTATATATGTATTCAAATGTATTTGAGAAAGGTATCAAGTGGTTTTGCAGGTGTGGGCGTTGTGATACTGGATAGCATTGAAGAGCAAGGAAGGGAAAGCTTGGATCAACCTTCTTAATAAGGTACTCACCTTTCTAACCTTAAATATCTTTGCTTACTAGTTGCACTTGCAGAACATTTGTAGGTCTATCTTTCATACCTGTAAGTTGGTAGTTTCTCCCCTAAACTATAGGTGCATTTTCCTCACAACAGTCTTGAAAACTATGGTCCAACGTATGGTGGGTATGCACAAGGCCAATTGGCATAACATGCTCTTCTCCACACTGTGGGCTTATCGAACCTCCGTTAAAACCCCCACTGGATTTTCTCCCTTCCAACTAGTGTATGGATTGGAGGCGGTCCTTCCTATTGAGTGCGATATTCCGTCCCTCAAGCTCACCATCGAACTTATACCAAACACTACTGCCGAGGAAGAACGCTTCCTCTACCTAGCTAAGCTCGACGAGACTCGCTGAGATGCCGCTCTTGCTAACGAGGCTCATAAGAAACGCATCAAAGCGCAATACGACAAGTCGGTAGAACCTTGCACCTACAGCGAAGGAGATATGGTCCTCACATACGACCAAAAACATGATAAGCTGGGGGCAGGAAAGTTTGAGTCCATGTGGCATGGACCTTACATGGTGAAACACGTCTTAGAGAAGGGAGCTTATGAGCTTGAAGACTACGACGAGATATCTTTGGGTGAGCCTCGCAATGGGCTCTAGCTGAAGAGGTACTATGCCTGAATCTTTCATGCATAAGTATTGTTTTATATACAGTACATGGTGTGTGTTTGTTTTTTGTGTGGTGTGGCGCTTTGATTTTTTGCGTGTTTGGGTCTTGTTTTGTTTCTTATACCGTGTCCTGTCTGCGCGTGCAGATGGCAACGTGTTATGGATTTGTGGACAACGCTAGCTGGCATACCCGTACCCTTGCTTCGGCATCCTGGGTACTCTATTCACCTACTAGCAAGCTCATCAGCTCAGGGGGAATGTGTCTAGGTTTCGCGACCAACAATGCTGCAGAATATCAAGCAATCATTGGAACCTTAACTGGCGCTATTTCTTTGGGTATGGACCATGTTGTCATCCACTTGGATTCTCAACTAGTGGTCTCTCATATTAACCGAGTCTACGCCATCCGTGATCCCACCTTACTCTGTCTCTATAGACGAGTCCGTCTTCTGGAAAGGTCCTTCGAGTCCATTCAGTACCTGCACATTCCACAAGACGTTAACACAGTTGTCGAATCCATGGCCAACTTCATCTTAGATTGGTACATTGCACACACATAAGCATATTTATGAATTGTTAAAAGTAGACATAACATGTAAATAACTCATTTTATAAGAAAACACATAAACAAGATCACACCATTAATCCATTTAAAACACATAATGTATAAACTACTGGAATGCCTATATATATATATATATATCATCATAAAAGTAGTGTTGGTACAAAATCTGAAGCACGACGACTTTCAATGAGTCTCTACAAAATTTGAAGCCTCGCAACTTTCAGTAGTACAAAAAATATGAGGCCTCTAAGCTATCAGTACATCCATGATAACAACAGCAGGCCTATCACCCGGCTCGTACACCCCTAGGTCTAACAGCTCGAGCTTGCTGAGTGTGGAAATAGTCAATTGCTCTCGCAACTCTTCGAAGCACCGCATTGAAGCGTGCAGACGCTCCAACTATATACACCTGCATGGGTCGTGGTACCTCATCTACCATCGGCTCGGGAACGTCTAAATTCAACCCACTCAGGTTCGCGTAGACTCCATCCTTCTCTGCAATGGAAGCATGTATGGCTGGAGCCATGACTGCTCCCTCTCCTCTCTCTCTCATCGAAAGAAGAGAGACTCCTACTGGTTGTACGGGGCCCACATCTGCACACACATGTTGTTAACTCATTAGCACTATAACAAAAAAATCATAAAAATACAAAACTAAAAAGTACAAGGGCTATTTGTTCTTACCTATGTCTCCCCATATTGCTCCCTCAGGTAGTACCAGGTCTGGGTCATCTCTGTAGTCCGTACCACTATACGGGTAATCCTCTACCATAAGCAACTGGCCCTCTAGCCAGCTGAAGAACTCAGTACCATATGCTATGATGGGGCCCCCACCATGTCGGGCCATCACCTCTATCCATTTAGCCATGCGAGGATCCCTAGGATCCCTGTCATCCAACGACACCTGAGGACGCAAGAGGGGAACTCGCTCCAATAAGAAAGAGATCAATATCGACCCATAGCTGAATTATTTGAGCTCTCCCCACCGACACTTGGTCAGCTGAGCTCGCATGTTCGCAAGGAGTCCCTCGCACTAGTTAAAGATCTTCGGAGACATACAGTCCTCCGCATATAGCATCTGAGACCGAGTGGCCAAGTGAGGAGCTTGACTCCCTGCTACCCTCATAATGGTAAAGAGAATGGCACGCAACGGACGCTCTCGCACGTCTTTTATGGGAATCTTCCCACTGGAAGCACGAGAGTGAGGAGTGCAGTGTTATAGGATCATGTCGTCTATGATCCAGTAAGAATCACATTGTCCCCCTTCGGTACAATCCGGTTAGAAAGTAGATGTCCTAGACATCTATGGTAAGCACGTGCTCACCAATCACAAAATACTGTTGAGCCGCATCCCAACATCTAAGCATATGCGTCAACAGGGGGATTTGGGCTCTCATGCCTTGGATCTCGAAGAAATTTAGTAGACCACAGTTCCTCAACGTTATCACACATAATGGATCATTTGCAATTTGCATGTCATCTACCTCATGCTCCCGTTCACGCCACTCCAAAACCATTTTGGTTGCTTGTAACCTGCCAAAAGGAGAGTTTAAACACTGTTAATACTCACTTCAACCACTAAAAGGTCTTTTTTTGGGCTTGGTTTGTTGGTTGGGATGGACGTTTCTGCCGTCGTACCCCGTCAATCATGACAGTGAGATGTCGTCGCAGTCCACCTTTGTGGGATTTACGACGACCCAGGTTCGTCGCAGATCCCGTAAGGGCCACCTGCGACGACCCCAGGATGCAATAACCCTCCACAAATCCACTCAAAACCCAAAAAAATGAACAAAAATAAAAAATGTAAACCACTACAATTATGTTGGATGAAGTTTAGGGTTACCTTTTCTGGACGGTGGGTGAAATGGTTGCTCGCAGCTCCCGGAATCGACAAGTGAAGTTTTGGCTTCAAATGGCACTTCTCCTCCCAAATTTGGCAAATGAAACAATGGTGATTCTATTTGACCCATTTTTTCTATTTATAAACAAAAGGAATATTCTTTTTTCAAATATTTGATGCCTTTAGGTCATTTGCTATAGTTTGGATAATTTTTATTGCATTTGAACGTTTGGTTAACCATTTGACCTAGTTTTCAAGTGTGCAGGAGCCATTAAGTGTCTTTTTATGCCATTTTTGCATTGGAACGATCATCTCAGGTATGAACACCCCTTGTGTGTTTTGTCATTATCTTTTCATTTATTAGATTGTGATCAGTTTATGATGATGAGCTTACTCTTTGTTCTTTCTCGTGCTCTTGAAGCTATGAGAATAAGTTACCGAGTTATGATTTATTACTTTTCCAGGCTCGTTAAACTCCTACCGGAAAAGGAACCCCCCCAGAGTCTATCTTTAAGCTCTTTTCAGGCTCTCGAAATACGAAAAGATTGCCAAGCAAACTTGTCGCGTTCACGCTTGTTAAAGAATTTGAATGGTCGTCTTCCTAGTGATAGTTTACCCCTTTTTCGGACCAAGAGGCACTAATTACGAAAAAGGTATACTTCAGCCAATCATGACTGGAAGATTCCTCTCCTGCCTTGTTTTACCCCTTTTTTCGGGCGATGAGGCTAACTTTACGAAAAAGGATCGTTGGAGTCTTCTTTAGTTCTTTTTAGACTCTCTAAACATGAAATGACGACTGAGTTTACCTTCTATGGACTCGTTAAATTTTCACATTGAAGGGCCCATCACGGGACGAACCCCTCCTATCCCAGATTCGGAAAACATTTGGGATTAGACTCATCTATGAGATGAGCTATACCGAGCATCTGGTTACCCTCATCAAGCTCGTAAAAAACACATGAGGCACTCATCATTCATGATGGGGAAAAAGTAAAGCTTGTATGTTACACCCTTTATCAGTGGCAGTACCTAGTCATTCTTGAACATGGTACTCATTTGCATTTGCATACAGTACTTGGATCATCCGTTTGTCCTCGAGTTTCACTTATTTCCTATGTCTTGTTACTCCTTTGAGTCATTCAAAGAAATATTCCATCATCAGTTGCATTAGGAATTAGTGTTGTACTCTTCATGTCAATACTGCCAAGTCATGCCATGCCCATGTTCAAGAATACTCTCATTATTCATTATCTGCAGTCTGTACACCTTCCATCGTGTCAGTCTATTCTGAGTCAGTCTTACATGTTACTATACCATCCGATCTACTCTACACATCTTGTGTAGTGTTTTGTGTCGATGATGGGAATTCATCATGACCCTCCTTCAATGAATTCATCCTTGTCGACTTCAACACATCATTCGAGGACTGAATCTAGAAACCAACCAAGTACCTTGGCCCTGCATGCCTCAATGGCAGGTTACCTCACTTTCGACATGATTTTACGTCATTGACTCTTGATCGAAAGATTTCATCTTGCATTCGACTTCAACTCATTTATTCACGCTTGATGATATGTACTGTGATACCTTGGGGATCATTGACATTAATGGTGATTTCCCTTGCACTTGTTAATGGTATACATCAATGACCAGTAATCAAGTGGTTTCTACCATGTTCGATGTCAAGACATTTGTAATCACATGAATAGATTCGTATCCTTGCGGGTTCAGCTTGAAGACCCTAGGGAGTCATGTTTTACCCAGGTTGCGATGGAGTTTGTATTGAGTCATATCACACGGATCCACATTTGTATTGGTCATGGCTTTGTTATCATCTCATCATGGATCTACGCTTGTATCTAGTAGCCATGATTGTGTTTAGTCGGTCATTACTGCCATGGATCTACATTGTATTGGTCGACAGCCATGTTGTATGTCATATGAGACTGTGAGTTCAGAGTCGGTTGTACTGCAGTAGTGTACTTCGTCTGACAAGCCACTGCCATTCCTTCTGTCAAAGCATTTCACCTGTCTAAATTTTAATAGCTTCATGCTTTGGGGGGCATTCTGTTACACCTAAAATCCTACCATCATGAGATTCAGTGTATACATCCCTAAAGTTTCATTGGCTAAGTCATCGACTTGGAAGAGATGCCATTGAATTCATGCTAGGTTTTGAGAGGTCATCGCAGGATGCACTCATGCAACATGCGACGTTGCATCTTGCTCTTTTGCAGGGTGCGATGATGTCAGTTAATGGGAAAAAATAGCTTCTTCGAGTTCATTCTCGAAGTTACTGACTTGGATCCTTATCCCTGGCCTCTTGGGAGAGCTGGCACTCGGTTCCTAACCTCTTGGAAGGATCCCCTATCTCTCTCCTACCATATCTCAACCTACCCTATCCATACTCTATCCACTTAGTCCTATATAAGTGAAGCTCTACCCCTCTCCAAAGAGAGGAAGTCTATAGTGTCTACATGCTGGTGAAATCATCATTGAGAGATCTCTACTCATCCATTGAGAGACTCACACTTCCTTGGGAGGATATGGCATTGGCTTGGATGGAGAAGGATTACTACGTTAAGCCTCGGTTGTAACCATTCTTTTCTATGTAATTTCCCTATATTTACAGTAATATAAATGCTTTCCACCAATATTGTTGTGATTGATAATGTTGTGTAGTTTACCTGCTTAACTGTTTCCTTAGATCTATTATTGTATAGATGCTCTTTACTTGTTTGCATTGTTCTGTGTATCTTGATAGGTCTTGCAGTTGAGATCTAACGACCGCAAGGCGTAGAACAACATCCAGGAGAAAGGACTACAAGTTTAAGGTAAGACATCTAGTGACTCGATCCTTAATTATATATAGGAAAGTGGTTTATAGTCTGTACTATTTGTTCTAGACTCACATTGAGCTAAGGAGATCCGGCTCGTGTCCGCTTGAGTGGATTGTCTGTCAAATAGTTTGGGCATGAGCCAAGCAAGGAGGAAGGGGCGGACTGGCTAAGCTTGAGGAGTGCAAAAGGAATCCAACGGATAAGTCGAAGCTGAGAGACAGTATGGCCGACATGACGAATTACTATATCCTGTCAGGAGGACGCATAGAATTCAAGGAGAGTACTTGGCAACAGTTCGGGGTTGCTAAGGAAGTTAATGGCAGTTATTGAGAGTAGTTGGGATCGTGACAGATGTCAACACAAGAAGATATTGTGCAACACAATTGGGGCGCTAATAGTTGCAGGTCTGCAGGATCTAAGGAGATCGACAAATAGAGGATGTGTGTCTCTAGGGTCAGAGTGATCTTGGGAACAACAACAACATAGTAGAAGGTCGAGGGGAGGAGATCAATTGGATCATTGGCAGAGTTCGGGGAGAAGATAGGTAGATTAGAGAGAACAGTCACACGTCTTCCAAACGCAGAGGATTGAGCCATAGCTCAGAGTTCTGCAATGAACCAAGAGAGGGTGACGGTCGACACACTAAGAGAGCACACAGTTAATTCTGTATTGTAATTGGCTGAGGCCTGCAGTAGTTAGTTATTTCATTCTTTGCAGTTGCATTGTAACCGTTTCGGTAGAAGTAATATAAGCCAGCTTCTGGCATGTTGTTTGCATCTTGTCTATGTGAACGTGTGTGTGGTGTGTAATTGTTAAGCAAGAACCTTATTCACTAAGGCGTCTTGCGTCAGGTATGGCGTGTCTGATGCGAAGCATTGCAAGTTGGTTTCCAAGCATGTATTTTCTATTTGCATTTAACCATCCATTTGGGGGTGATAGGTTGTGTTGAGATTCAACTGGGTACCCTAAAGTTTGAACAACTCCTGCCAAAAATTGCTTGTGAAGGTAAGGTAGGGTCATGATCAAATACAATAAAAGTCGGCATGGCATGGAGCTTAAAAATATGAGCCATAAATAGTTGTGCCACCAAGGAGGGGGTAAAAGGTTGTGTAAGGAACATAAGTGATCATTGTTTCTCCCTTATGTCGTTGGCAAGAGTTGTAGGCCGCAACAAAGTTATGGATATCTTTTTTCATGCCTTCTCAAAATATTGAGCACTCAATTTGTTCATAGGTTTTATGAAAACTTGATTGGCTTGTTGTGGGTGCGGAATGTAACTCCTCTAAGATTCTTGGTTTTAAGGTCGAATCTGAGGTGGAAAAAATGCACTCTGTGTATCTCAATATATTTTGGTTCCATGTATACCTAGGCGAAGGGATTATGCCTTCATGTATCCTTTTGATGATGTTTCTAACTATGTCCTAGGCCAACCATTTCTCATTTGCTTCGTCAGTCCATCCTAGAACTGGTAAGGACAAGGAAAAGAGGGAACCCTCCTCTTCAAATTGTCTATACAAAGCATTTTCCACCACATTGTCATGATCCTCCTTATATATGATCTCATAATCATAACCTAGAGTCTTAGTGACCCATTTATGTTTCTCTAGTGAGGACATCCTTTGTTCTAGGAAATACTTGGGACTATGATGGTCTATCTTGATCTGGAAATGTTGTTTGATTAAATATGGTCACCATGTCTCAACAGTGTTAAGTATATCCATCATTTCTTTTTCATAGGTGGACTTGCCCAAGTTCTGGTCACAGAGCTTCTTACTAGTGAAGCCTAATGGGAATTTTTCTTATAGTAATATTGCGTGAAAGCCACAACTAGAGGCATCATATTCATATGTATAAAGAAACATGGCTCTAGACCTATACATTTCTAAACTTTTGCTCAACTGTGAATAAATTCCCTAGGTTCAGGGTTTTGTGGTTGTAGATATCCCAGGTCTCATTTGATGTGTGGGAAATAGTCATGAATTGGTCTCCTACTCCGTGATCAGTATGGATAACCATCATCCCTCTACCTGTCAAAGAGATTTACAAGAAATTTGTCGATTTCTATGACATTAAGAGGACCTAATCAATGTGAACATTAATTTTCTCAGTCACAACCAAAGAGCATTATTTAGAACATCAACAAGTCTCTCAGAATGAAATTATCATGGGCATTATGGTAAAACAAAAAAATTCAAATTCAGGAATTAGAGGAGGAATGTGTTAGGGTTAAATCTATGGTCATAAAACTCAACAAAGTCTTGTCATCTTTAACCTCAAACTTGAACATCTTTGTAGGCTCCTTCTTTATTGAACTCAATGAAGAAAAAACAATCCATCAATTGCAAAAGGATATGAATGTAGACATGCATGAATACATCCTTCCGATCAAATGATGCAATGAGCAAATGCGCCTTCTCATAACCATGTAATTGTCAATGTACTGCAAACATGTTTTGTTCCTATATGTCTTTTTTAGAGTTTACACTATTAAAATTTCTATCTTAAGTTATGTAAGCAATACTACAGAAGTTTATAGGTTGTACTATGATGTCAATATAGATCAAATATTTTGTGGATTTATGCATGTTCCCATTTTATTTTATTGCGATATTCAGATCAACTACATCATATTTTAATACAAATTTAAATTGTTCTTGTTATAAGAAAAAAAGACTTGTAAAGCTTCATAGAAAGTGTTTGAAAGACCGACCTTGCACTCCTCAACAAACATGTAATGTTCATATCTAATATGTGGACAATGCATTGGAACTTAGGAAGTTTGCAAAGAGACAATAAAGCTTGGAGCAGATTTAGATTGATCAATATCATTAGAGCTTTGGTTAGGCTATTCAGTATGGATGAATATACTAGCATAAGCAATAGAACTTTCATCTTCATCTAGAGGACGAACTAAAATTGCATGTTAAGCTATAAGTGCCATTTGTTGGAGAGCCTGGATGCACATTGATGCTTCCTAGTATGGTTGATAGAGTTTATGCTTAGTTCATACTTTCAAGTCATCTAAACATACACCTTTTCCACAAATTTCTTCATTGGTGTTGTCCCACCATATTGAAGGTCTCTTGAAACTACTTTGCATTTATGTAGAGTGTTGCTTTGTTGTTGACTTGGATGTAAATTAATTGTGAAAATACACTTTATGTTGTTTGATTAGGTTATGAAAATGTGTTTTCCCCCAAGAAGCTATTATTGATGTCACGACTAGTATTATTAGAACAATGGAACTAGTAGGCCCTCCAATGGGAGATGATGGTGGGGATATGAGATTTAATATCCTTCAATCCCATTTGCAAAAACGAAATCACAATATGGTTTTTTTGTTGGCATCGTTGTAATTGTTACACTGAATTATGATGAGATTGTATATGCTTTTTTGGATTTTGTTGTGGAGTCCCATCTTATTTTTCCCTAATGGCTACCATTAGGTTAATACTTGAGTATGAATGAATAATGTAATCATGTTGGTGGAAAGTATAAAATATGAGCAATTTACAACTGGAACTTGCACAGAAGAAATATTTTTTTAATGTTGAGGTTTCTCATGAGCTCTTAGGACAACCTCACTTTGTTACCTGAAGCAACTTGTTATTAATGTATTTTCCTTTCCATTCAATTGTTGTTTTTGTCATGGTACACTTGCAACAAGGGATCATGTGCTATAAAATGGTGGCCATGATATTTGATGAGGTGATCCTAAAGAAAAATTAAATTTCAGACACTTGAAAAATGCTAATATCGCTATAACATTTCATAATCATGTGTACCATAAGTCAAACTAGTTTCCTATTGAGGTTGTTAATTGGGTGGTTGGTGCATTAGTTGACTGTTATAGAAACGGTTGTTGACATATTTCACTCCTTGTTGTGTAGGACATGCCTTCCAATCATCTATGCAACTTTCTCTGGTGAAAAAATAAATAAGATAAACTAGGGTGTTGGATGATAGAATGTAGGAGTTGGGCCTAAACCAAAGCCACACTCAAAACACTTCTAGTTATTAGGCCACTTCTAGTGCTAGTTGGAAAACTATTGATTGACATAAAAATTCCACCGATATCCATGGGAGAGCTTATACGAATGTTATCTCCTACCATGGTAAGTGTAACGACAAAGGTATAATTGACTGGGTAGTTACAAACCCCAAAAGTAATCCAATATGTAAAGGTGATTTAATCTGTAAAGATGCTTTAATTTGCATCCAAATTTCAATTCTAAAGATGTCTCCCCAAGGGCATGCATGTATGGACTAATTGAAAAACCCACTATTCCCTCTACATTTTCATATCAACACTGATAATGACAATATTTGGCTTGGCGAATAACTTTCCATCTTCCCTATGTATGTTATGCTGCTTTTGTTTGAATGATAAGCCTTCCAACATGATCACTTCTCATGGTGCCACTATCCCCATGCCAACAACTATCTTTCCCTTATTGGAGGAACATTGAAAGAGCATATGAGGAAGCTTCCTCCAAAAATGTTCCATGATTGTTAGGAAGTAGAGGTGTGGAATAACAATTGTGCAGAAACTTTAAACATAACAATTGCAATTAAATGAAAGAATGTGCAAAAAATTTAAACATAATAATTTCAATAAAATGAAAGAAACAACAAACCATTATACAACATGATTTCTTGGGGAAAACCCTTCCCAAATAAAAACCTCACCCCGAAGGAAGCTCAATGTATTCTCAACAATGAACAACAATTATAATACTTTTAGAGTTGCTCTCTTAACCAGAGTAATCTTCAACGAGCTCCTTCTAGCTTGGCTCTCTAGGCCAAATCAAGCCTACATTGGACACAAGGCATATATGACCAACATGCCAATTCCTAAGGCCTATTCCATGAGGCCCTTATGTGAGGCTCATTTACAATGGAGTATATCAAACCATTAAATAGGCTTCATCGCATCTAATATCATGGAAAAATACCATGGGTTACCTAATACTATGGGCATGCAAACCACCAATGGTAAACCCCATCATTGATTGTATCAAGGTTATCCTAACTACTTTATGATCGAGTCGAGATTAACCCAACATTCTCCCCTTTAAACTTTACTTGGGAGAAACCCCTATCCCTCCTTAAAGTTTATTAAAAAGGTATTTGAGAATACAACATGCTCCCTATTGATGCAGGGGCATCGACACCCAAAGCGAGAGGTTGAAGGTAGACGATGGAAAGGTCCAAAGGACAGTTGATGACCTCTAGGAATGGGGCAATAGTCGACGAATGAAATCGTGATAATTCCGACCGAGCGCGGTCGACGAGAGGCGACGAGATGCGGGATTGGTTGAAGGTGATGTCGACCAAAGTGAAGGAGAAGTCGATGACGACGGTTGTGAATTTTGACTAAAATAGTTGGAGTTCTGAGGAAGCGAGCCACATAAGTAGTTGGAACACTTGCAGGAGCATTTATGGAGGTAGTTGCAGAATGCCAGTTGGAGCCACCTGATGAAGAGGGCCACGTGAAGTATTTAATGCAGTTTAACCATGCCTGGAAGCGATCTAAGCTTCCGGAAGATGAGCCGAGTCAAATGGGGTTGACTATAAGTACATGTTCAAGCTCTGAGAAAGGGATCTTTTCAAACGGTGAGGAACTATAGAGTTGCTTGAGGACGAGGAATTGCCTTACTCATGTACAAGTGTTGTAACAATCCACGTTCATTTTGATTGTTCCGAGTATAAAATTGTGTTGTAGTTACCTCTGTAAATAAATTTGATCATTTAATTGAAAGCTATAATTCTTGGCAATCATGTTTATTGTGTTTGTGAGTGTTGATTCCATTGTGTAGCATTGATACACAGTCGATCCAGGTTGCGTTTGCATCAGTTGGTATCAGAGAAGGAAGTAATCCTACGTAGTGAGTCTAGTTGCAATTGGACGAAGGAGCAACTCCAATAGTGGTTTGATAGAGTTGCAGGGGAATGACAAGCTCGATTACAATTGGGTAATATGAGTATAGTCGGTTGAACCTATGACCATGGCTCATAGGGGCATAAACATCCATGGCAGAGGACAAAGGATGCGTGGAGGCGTAGGGGTCACGATCGACCGTGAAATGTTCGAAGAATGTTTCTAGACCATGAGGAGTTTGAAGAATGAGTTGTTTGTAGTGAAAGAATCCCAGAAGAGAGGATTGGGTATTGATACTCTCGACCATAGTGATGAGGAGGTCGAAGAGGAAGAACCTACTCCTAAGGATGAACGAGAAGAAGACCCAGGAGACAAGTTGCTAAAGGTATTGTTTGAGATGAAGGGTAGATCTAAGATGGAAGTCTCTACCTACTCAGGGAGCTTAAACCCTGAAGAGTTGATCAACTAGATAAGAGAAATGGAGAAATACTTCGACATGGAGCAAATAGAAGACCCCAAAAAGTAAAAGTCGTATGTCTGAAGCTGAAGGGTCATGCCTCATTATTGTGGGACAATATACAGGATGATAGAGTGAGGAAGGGAAAGGAAAAAGTGAAGGCTTGGGACAGAATGGTTGCAAAGTTGAAGGATTAATTCCTTCCCACTGACTACATGATTTCTCTATTTAGGAAACTGCAAAACCTAAGACAGAAGGAGATGACTATGAAATAATTCACAGAAGAATTCTATCGACTATTTATTCTGTCAGGACAGACCGACGAGGGAGAGGAGGTAGTTGCAAGGTATGTGAATGACCTGAAGTATGCTATTCAGGATGAGCTAAGTCTTTCAAGGTTTACAACAATCAGAGAAGCCTACTAGCTAGCCCTAAAGGTAGAGGAGAACATGTCATGAAATACTTCAACGAGCAGGGGAAAGTTGACTGCTCGAAGCCAAAAGTTTGTTGTCGCTAGAGGATAGACCAATGGGGCAAGGAAGGAGGAAAGTTGTGATGAACAACGAGAAGAAAGCATGACTGGAGATAGCGTACCTAAGTATTGAAGGGGAGGAGAGAACCCTAGAGGTCGAGGTGCCTATGGTAAAAGAGGAACTTTCATAGGAAGACGTGCAGACCAACCCAATATTATCTGTTATAAGTATCGAGAGCTGGGACATTAGACATATGAGTGCACATAGAATCTACATACTAGTAGTTGACTAGAATCCATAAGTTGGGGTAAGACCGACGAGACTGGTTTGACTATGATGGGAAGTTCAAACGAAACCGTGTCGGAGGGAGGTTGAAACGTGACAACCCAAAGTACGTTGTTGCAGTCCGTGTGACAAGAGGAGAAGGAGTTGACGTAGAGGAAGTCCATTTTTCAACAAAGGTGAAGATTCGGGACAAATGTTGTATGACCATCATTGATGGAGGAAGCGCAAAGAATCTGGTCTCAACAAAGGTGATCGGCAAGCTAGGGATGAAGTGTTGACCACACCCAAATGCGTATAGGGTGTCGTGGTTGTAGAAGGGTCACCATGCCACGGTGACACAAGAGTGTGTGATAAATTTCAAGATTGGAGGATTACAAGGCAGTGTGTTATGCAATGTAATTCTAATGGATGCATGTCATTTGTTGTTGGGACAACCATGGAAATACGAGCAGAGCATGGTTTATGACTATCGCAAAAATATGGTTACAGTCAAGAAGGACGACAGGAGCTTCTGAATGACTCCCCTTGTCGAAGAGAAAAATAGTTGGGGAAAGGAGAATGGATACTAGGAGAAAATGGTGCTAATGTGTTCAACAAAAGAATTCCTGAAGGAGGAAGAGAAGCAACAATATTTATTTTCCACCATTCCTAAGGGTATGAATGTCGACAAACTAACAAAAGAAATTTTGACAGAATTCAGAGAGGTGTTGTCGGAGTTCAAGGGCATAATGATTGATGAGATGTCGACTAGGTTTCTGCCAACAAGAAGTATATCCCATCAGATCAAATTAATTTGAGGATCAAGTTTGCCAAATAAGGAACCACATAGGATGACGCCTGCATAGAATGTTGAGTTGAATCGATAGGTCCAAGAGCTGTTGGACAGGGGATTGATCAGAGAAATCCTGATCCCTTGTGCAGTACAAGTTGTACTAGCACCCAAGAAGGGAGGAGAATGGAGGATGTGCATCGACTCAAGGGCCATAAAAAAGATCACTATCAAGTACAGGTTTGCCTTGCTAAGGATGGATGACTTGATCGACTTCTTGAGTGGAGTGATGTACTTCACCAAGATGGACCTGAAGAGTGGATACCACCAAATCCGAATTAGGGATGGTGATGAATGGAAGATGAGCTTCAAGACGAAGGAAGGATTGTATTAATGGCTGGTCATGCTATTTGGGATGACTAATGCACCAAGCACGTTCATGAGGCTGATGAACGAAGTGCTGAAACCATTTTTGGGAAGGTTCGTCATAGTGTATCTCGATGACATACTGATTTTCAGCAAGACAAAGGAAGAGCACTTGTCGCATTTTCGATAAGTCCTGCAGAGGTTGAAACATGAGAAGTTGCTGGTGAATTTGCAAAAGTATTCCTTCATGCAAAAGAAGTTGGTGTACCTTGGATTCATGATTTCCAGACAAGGGATGAAGATGGATCCAGAAATGGTGAGGGTGATCGTAGAGTGCCTGGAACCGACGAGTGCCACAGAGGTAAGAATTTTTCATGGACTTTCTAGTTTTTACAGGAAGTTCATAAGGTATTTTCGTTGGATATGCACACTGTTGATGACACGCATGAAAAAGGGTGATTTCAAGTGGATGGAGGCTTCCTGAAGAGAATTCGAGAAGTTGAAGTAGTAAGTAACAGAGAGTCCAGTCTTAGCTCTCCCAGACTTCGACAAGCTATTCCAAGTCGACTACAACGCGAGTGGACTAGCATCTACAGCTATGTTGAGCTAGGAGGGTCAACCAATTGCATTCTTCAGTGAGAAGCTAGAAAATGCCAAGCAGAAGTATTCGGTCTATGATCATGAGTTCTATGCCATTACTCAAGCATTGAAGAAATGGAGACATTACCTTTGCCCAAAGAATTTGTGTTGTTTAACGACCATCAAGCTTTGAGATACTTGAACACTCAGACAGAGTTAAATCAGAGGCAGATGAAATGGGTCGAGTTTCTATAAAGTTATGCCTTTGTATTGAAACACAAGGCAAGGAAGACTAACAAGGTAGTCGACACATTGAGTCGAAGAGTCCCATTACTGGGAATGACTATTGTTAAGTCGATAGGGCTAGATTCGATGAAGATCGACTACGAAAACGATGACGATTTTTCCAATGGATGGAAGGCGTCGAAGGAACCATGGAGTGGGGACAGAACTCCATACATGGATTACTTCATCAAAGAAGGATACATGTTCAAGAGACATCAGTTATGCATCCCTAGAGGATCAGCGAGGGAGAATCTGATCAGGGAATTACATTGTGGAGGATTAGGAGGACACTTTGGCATCGAAAAGACCAAGGCATTGATCAAAGAGAAATATTATTGGCCAGGGTTAGCGACTGACGTGAAGAAATGGATCTTCCAGTGCAACATATGCCAACATGCCAAAGGGAGAATTCATAATACGGGGTTATATGCACCATTACCGATGCCGACTACCCCATGGGAAGATATCATCATGGATTTTGTACTGGGATTTCCAAAGACACAACAAGATAATGACTCCATCTTTGTGGTAGTCAACATATTTTCCAAGATGGCACACTTGATTCTGTGACGGAAGATGAGTGATGCCACATCGATTGTTTTTTTATTTTGCAAAGAAGTTGTAAGGTTGCATGGGTAGCCGAAGAGTATCACTTCGGATAGAGATACCAATTTTATGGGTCATTTCTAGAGAAAATTTTGGAAGAAGCTTGACACGAATATGCAGTTAAGTTCTGCATACTATCCACAGACTCAAGTCATGAACAGGAACATGTGGAATTTTCTGAGGAATTTGATCATTGATCGACCGAAGTAGTGGGAGAATGTGTTGGTGCGGGAAGAATTCGCGTACAACAATTCAGTGAACCGGTCGACGGGAATGAATCCATTCTAGATCGTGCAATGAAGAAGTCCACATGGAGTAACTGACTTGGTTGAGTTGCTGACAGGAACGCGAAAAAGTGCAAACACAGAATCGTTTGTCAACCACATGAAGGAAGTGCACGACAAGGTGAAACGACTGCTGGAGAAGAGTAATGCGACATACAAGTTGAGAGTCGACAGGAAGAGATAGTTGCATTCATTTTGTAGAATGCGACTTAGTATATGTGCACCTGAGGAAGGAGAGGTTCCCTAGAGGAACATACAACAAGTTGAAGCCGAAGAAGATTGGTCTGTGCAAGATATTGAAGAAGATTTCGGACAATGCATATGTGTTGGAGCTGCCAGAGGAGATGGACATATCACCGACATTCAATGTTTCTGACCTGTATAAGTTTGAAGAAGGGTCAACAAGTCGAAATGAGACGACAGAAGACGGGCCGGGACAAATACCAGTCTAGCCGACGAAAGAGGCCGCAGAAGTGCTCGATGAATGGGAAGTCGAAAAGTACAGGAGTCAAAAAAGAAAGGAGTACTTGGTCTAGTGGAAGAACCGAGATTTGGAGGAGGCGACATGGATTTATGAAGACAAGCTCGAGGAATTGCAGAACCAGGGGCATAGTTCTTTTCAACTTGGGGAGGTTGATGCAGGGGCATTGACGCGCAAAGCGAGAAGTTGAAGGTAGATGACGGAAAGTCCCAGAGAGCAGCCGAAGACCTCCAGGAATTGGGTGACAATTGACGAATGAAGTCATGATAATTCCGACCGAGCGCGATCGACGAGAGGCGACGATATGCGAGATTGGTCGAAGGTGATACTAACCAAAGTGAAGAAGAAGTCGATGACGACAGTTATGACTTCCGACTAAAATAGTTGGAGTTCCAAGGAAGCGATCCGCGGAAGTAGTTGGAACAGTTGCAGGAGCAGGTATGGCAGTAATTGTAGAATGCCAGGTGGAGCCACTTGATGAAAAGGGCCACGCAAAGTATTTAATGCAGTTTGACCATGCCTAGAAGCAATCTAAGCTTCTGGAAGACGAGCCGAGTGCAACGGGGTTGAGTGTAAATACTTGCTCATGCTCTGAGAAAGGGATATTTTCGGCCTGTGAGAAACTACAAAGTTGCTTGTGGACGAGGAATTCTCTCACTCCTGTACAAGTGTTGTAATAGTCAATTTTCATTATGACTGATCTGAGTATAACATTGTGTTGTAGTTACCTCTGCAAAGAAATTTGATCATATAATTGAAATCCATAATTCTTGGCAATCTTGTTTATTGTGTTTGTGAGTGTTGCTTTTGTTGTGTAGCACTGATACACAGCCGACCCAGGTCGTGTCTTCATCACTTATCATTTGGGTCTACATCTAAACTTTACACCAGTGATCAAACACACCAAGGGTACACGTGCCTAATTAGGTCTCATAGTCGTATGCCCATTTACATATGTGGTTAACTAACAACTCCAAAATAAATGCTTACAATAGAATACATGAAAAGCATGTGATGCTATAAAACATCACCTCGTTTCATGCCAACATCCTTCATGCTCCAAATACAACTGCATAAACATAGTACTTCTTAACCAAGTACTTATCTTACCATTGTATGCCTGAGAAAATGATGTAGGAAGCACATACTTTCTTCTTTACCTACACACACCAATGTCTGCTTCAAATACAATAACACAAATTAAGCACTGTTTAACGGAGTACTTCTTCATCCTCTATCCTCCATTCGTCGAATTGAATACTCCTTAATTGAGTACTTATTCATATGCAATCCTCTATATTCTTCTTCCTCCAATGCTTCACATCAATATTCATGATGCATTTCCTTTTCCATTTACCATGCTCATCCTTGATTCTTACCATGAGGGCATTAACCATGGTACATAGAACCATGAACCATACCTCATCATTTGTCTCCAATGCGCCAATGTTCAAGTTTCCAAATGTTTTTTTGGTCCACACATGGACAATCACCATTCCAATACATGATCTCCACAAGGGCATCATATATGCATGCATGAATTACAATTAATGATGTTCACAAATGCACACTAATCTCATGTTTTAGAGAGAAATGTAAATATACACGACAACTTTTAACTTGTGATTATAGGTCTCCAAAATTCTAATGGTTGACAACTCACCCATATCTATTATGATAACACTAAATTATGGCATTGATCAACACCATCTGGATACAAGAGGTTTCATGTCCACAACAATGACATCTTAGAACCATAATGCTACTTACGTCATAATATAATCTATGAACACACTTCAACAATTTGTGTGCCCATCATCAGTTAAATTTGC
The DNA here is from genome assembly GCA_027924585.1 of Larix kaempferi. Taxonomy (NCBI): domain Eukaryota; kingdom Viridiplantae; phylum Streptophyta; class Pinopsida; order Pinales; family Pinaceae; genus Larix; species Larix kaempferi. The sequence continues at coordinate 6,969,411 of BSBM01000835.1, forward strand.
ATCCACAAAAAGTAATAAACACTTTGAGTTACCACGTTCTTTCCAATATCATATTCAACTTGGGTTGTGCCTCATCGTCTAAGGGAAATGGGCCATGGATTTTCTTGCTATCCTTGTTTGCATAATGATAAGCCACAGAAGGTAGTTTTCCCAAAAACCACACTATCCATTGTTCAAATCATCCATCTATCATATTAAATTATTAGGAAACAAACAATGACAATCAAATTAGATTTTGGGTCCTCATCATACCAAAATGCACTATCTTGAGTATGATCTCACTACCATTTTCCAGCAATGAACTCACACAGGCTTCACGATCATTTCCAACCACTAGATCTCTTTACCGTGGAGTATCCATTATCAAATCACCTCGTCATCCATGCCCTTTGATCCAATGCAAGGCTTCATTAAGCTCCCCGTAATTACAAAGGAATGGGGATTGTAGTGCAACATTGTCTTTCTCTTGTCTCTCTTCATGACACTTCTTTGCATCCAAAAAGAGCAATCTATTACCCATTGCAAATCCATGTTGACCAACATATATACTCTTGACCAAATATGTCTTTCACACAATGCATATCACATAGATCGCCAAACAATGTTAATTATCAGATCAAGGCCACTAACCAATCACATCAATGCCTAATGTGGTACATATGCAAGAAATCTATGTCATTGCCTTCACATAGTCATAGATTAAGACTTCTTAATGCATGTTCTACATGGTTCCAGGCCAGAGCCACATGCTTCGATCTCACTCTCCATCTAAGGTTTTGTTGTGCTTGTCATTTTCTTGCAACAAGCTTTCATTTTTCACTTGAGCTTTCACTCAAACCAATATTAGATTAAAAACCTTGTCCTTGACACATTGCATTTGAAGTTATCAACTTTGATACCAAATGTAAGGAAGCAATGGTGTAGAATATGCTTCCTACACTAATCCATGAGAGAAGAATATGCATAAACTTTAAACATAATAGTTGTAATTAAATTAAAGAAACAACAAACCATTCTGTCACATGATTTCATAGGGAAACCATTCCAAGAGAAAAACCCCACACTTCAAAGAAAGCTCAATGTATTCTTGACGACGAACAAAAGGTGTGATACACTTCTAGAGCTATGCCCTTAAAAGGGGTAATATTTAGCGAGATCCTTCTAGCTTATCTCTCTAGACCAAATCAAGCCTGCACTATGCACTCTAGGACTACCCGAGCCTATATGACCATGAACATGGCAATTCCTAATACCTATGACCTGGGGCTAATTTACAATTGAGTATATCAAGTCATTAAATAGGTTTCATCACATCTAATACCATGGGAAAATATACCCAATATCATGGGCTCATAAACCACCAACGATAAACCCCATTATTGATTGTATCAAAGTTATCCTAACTACTTTATGACCGAGTCAAGACTAACCCAACAATCATCATTATCTCTAACACTTGCAATTCCATAGAAATGACAATAAATAATCTACACCCAAAGTGCACATTGCTGAAACTAAAATACATAGTGCAACATTGAGAAGTGTTAGTTTAGCAATAAAATTCCACCATATCAACCACTACATAATTAATTTAGCAGAAAAAAAATCATTAAAAAAATCAAACATTTATATCATAATCAACCCAACAATTTTGAGAAAAAATCTACTTTTTTTCCCAACAAAAAAGTACTACATTTCATTAGAAATATAAAATTACTTATCAATTTGTACATAGTAGCTCCAAAAAGAAACCCAATAGTACGAGGTCACCAACATCATTCCGACACAAGTAGTATCTAGATCAACAATAACCCATAGATCTCAACAAGGCCAAAGCAAAATAACAATCCATCTAGAAACTATTACAAAAAAATAATAAAAAAGAGATTTATAACCCTCTGAGGAAAAATATAATCTGCATCCTTCAATTATCACTACAATAGTAATTAATGTTGAAATTATGTATCAAAGCATACTAACCAAAAAAGTTGTGTTGGTATTAGGCACTCCCCTTCACATAGAAATTAACCGTATAATAATCCACTCTCCCTTCACCTAACATTATAGAAAATTTTAAGGATCCATAATTTTTTAAAGTGTAGAAACCTTGGTGAATCTTACTAATCATCAAACTTCCAACCATAAAATGTTTAGCGATATTCTTTAAAAAATATTCAAATTTCTAAGGATTTTATATAGGTTTTGGACAATTTTGATGATTTTTTTTATACAAAATTTTAATCCTAGAAAAAATGGAAAATGACGAATATTGTTTTGGATTTTTTTTTTTTTAAATTAGCCCATGGTCTAAATTTTACCCCTAAAATCTTCCTTGTCTAGCATTGTTCAACCACATAGTAAGTAAAGTTATACTTCAAAAGGATTTATTGTAAGTAAGGGCATTAATCTCACTAAATATCCACCTTGATACTGTGATAGAATATAACATTAGCTATTGGATATAGTAGGCTTCTATAAGACTTGAATAGGATTCCAAAATGAACTTGCAAAACTCCTATACAAACTAATGCTATGTTAATAAGGGTGAGAGCATAGGGGTAGTTGCATATACACAATTTAAAAATCATGGTAAGAAATAAGATATAATACCTTGTTCTGTTTCAGAGTTAAAATTGTATGTAATCTTGAAAGGTTCATTCTCATAAAATATGATAGGGTCATCTGCTTTGATTAAGATGCAACAATTGATAGAGGGAAAGGAAGGAAAGGCATGCTAGGTAGAGACAAAGAACACATATGGGATTTGAATCGTTTGAGCACCTCACTTCCAAATTCAAGTGTTTAAGGACATCTCGATAACCATGATAGATGAAATTGATGGAGAAAACTTCAACAAAAATGAGTAGTCTAAAGATTAGACGATTTGGACTTTTTTTTGTCTCATTTTTCAACCATTTTTACCCCAAATCCAATCAGAATTGCTGGAAGAACAAATATAAGGTGTTGAAATTACAACTTAGGAGTGATCAGGAGTTTTTGAGGGCATTGAATTCATTTCTACAATAAAAAATTGAATTTGAACAGTGAAAATTTATGATTTGACCAAAAATTAGATTGTCGGATTCCATAAATAATGAACACAAAAACCCAAATGGCCTAATCTTTAAACATCTCTCAACAAAAAAATTAAATTTCAAATCAAATGTTTAAGCAACGCACAAGCATGCAAAGTAGTAAATACTTTGAAGGATACACTGATTTCACCATACATTGAACGTTGAATACATTGTTACCCAATTAACAACTAATCACATAACCATAAAGCATATTTTAATGATTTCTAAATTACATTTTAATTAAAAAAAACAAAAACAAAACTATACCAACTACGTAAAAGTAGTCGCAATTGCTATATTGTCCTTACACTCACAAAAAATCCAAAAGATAAGAATGCTAGAGTTTGTACTATAAGTTGAATGAGGCAAAGGGATAAACTCCACTACCAAAGTAAATAACTAAATAAAAATGTTTTCCAAAGCAAATAATTAATAAAAATGTGTTTCAAGTATCCTGTAGACTCACCGAGCACCGAGGAGAAGGATAAATAGTGCAACATTTTTTATATATTAAGAAAAATAATTACATCTTAAAAAATTTGATCCCTCTCAATACTTAATAGATACAAGTTTAAGATGGATATTTGTTGGTTTTAATTTTAATTTTTTGAACCAAATTATTTTCAAATTTTGGTAACATTAAGTCACAAGTTACAATATATTTCCATAGTGGACTCTAGAGCACCTACATTTTGATTGATTTTTTTACAAAACAATAAGAATTTACTCAAATGTCGCTATTACAATTTTTTTAATGAGTCGGTTAAATATTTCAACTTTTGCAGCCCCCTCGACCCATCTCAACAGGTGGATTATTACAATTTCAATATGAAGACAGCTTAAAGGCTGACAGCATGCACCATCTTTTTGAAGAAGATAAGATCAACCATAAGATCAACCAGATTGCAAGTCTTCTAGTCAAAATCTGCAGCAGAAGATCTGACTTGGAAAAGAATATGGAAGGGTTTAGCTTACTCTTTTTTTAGTAAGTTAACGTTTTAAGATTTACACTTTTTGGTTATTTTTGTCAGAATTGAGGGATGAGATTCTTGTTGAAATCAGAATTTTTATTGTTCAAAATGTAACTACAAAAATGGATTAACAACCTAAATTACTTATAGCATCTAAATTATACAATTTCAACAACCTAAGAATACAATTCCAACAATTTCAACACCACTTAAAAATGCAATTCCAACAATTTCAACACCATTTTGATTGTAAAAAAAAACCAAAAATATTTGCAAATCATAGAATGTTCAGTTTTTTTTTATTATCAATCTGACAGGCCAGATTTTCAACGGCACTTTCACTGTAGTATCACTTTGACAGGGAATCAATTGGCAGCATACAGCACTTTCACTTTCATTTTGACAAAGGAATCTCTTAGGGGCATACAGCTATATTATGTAACATCCTGTCTACTATTGGCGCGCACACAACGAGTTTAATAAATGGGAGTGGGATCCAGCAATGTAATGGCACTGTCCAATGCCTTGAATTCAACAGTTTGAAGGAACATCTAGAATCTGTCAGTGGCATAGTGGGATCCAGCAATGTTAATGTGACTCAACACCGCAAAGTAAAAGTGCCGTGCCGATGAGAATGGAATCCAGCAATGTTGATGTGACGCAACACTGCAAAATGAAAGTGCCGTGTCTCTCTACCTATATTATCCGTTTGATCTTCTTGGTCTGATTGATATCATCGATTTATGGTTTCAGCGATTTGCAGAGCGGCGATTGGAGCCTTGCGGTCCTCTGTCACTTCCTCCTCAATATCTGCAAATTACCAAATCAAGTTTCAGTCTTTCTGGGTAAGACGGATCGCAATATTTCATATCTATTTGAATGTGAATTTGTTGAAAAGAAAAGGCCATTATTATTAAGGGTATGAAATTATGTCGATCATGTAATGGAAATTTCATATTCCCTATGATCTCATTAAAAAATAATTTTCGATTCTCCTGTTTTATCCCCAATATTATCTTTAACATCACTCTGCCCTGAGCCCATTTCAATCCGCTCTGAACCCACATGAAAACTGTAGATCGGGATTCTTTTATGTGAAAAAGAATTGGGATCATTTTAGATTGTCCTCAACTTCACTCCGCCCTGAACCCATCTCAATCCGCCCGCTCTGAACCCACATGAAAACTGTAGATCAGGATTCTATTATGTGAAAAAACATTGGTATATTCTTAGATTGTTTTATTATACGATATTGAATGTATTTCCATTTCTTTCTTACAAAAGGTCATCCCATCAAAAACCGTCGACTGAGTAGTATTGGCCTAGAAGCTCATTAGGGTTATTGAAATTGAAAGAGTTCATTGTAAATTTGTTCATATTGATAATTCTTGTCTATTTAATGGCGTCGCGCAGAACGATATTGTTCCAGACCAATATTCTAGCTTAGCAAAGACAATCGGCTGGAGTCTCGTGAAGGATATGGGGCATGCACAGTGGGTTACCGCAGGGCTTCCTGTGGTTCCAAACATTTTGGAGAGATTCCAAAGTGTTTCAGCCTGTCCAAATGAGTGGTTGTTTCTTTTGGGGAAAATGAATAGATTAGCAGAATATCTTCAGCAACTTGAAGAACGACCTGGATTAAAGAAAATGATGGAAAACATAATTATAGAAGCCATACAATTGATGGGGGGAGCTTCTATAATGTGCACTCAGATTGACTCATCTAAATTTAACAGGTGAGTACAGAACATGTCATCCTATCTTATTTGTAAATAAAGTGTAATCGTTTATTAATGTATATATACTTCGGCAAATTTTAGTACTAGAGTATAGGGTTTGTTTAGAATTGTGACAAGGGGTAGAACTATAAACATTGCTTGAAACTATGATAGCAAAGGAGAAGCCATGAGATTTTGGTTTTGTTCTTCTATTCCACAGTTTTAGACAAGTCGTACAAATTATAACCTGTTTTTGTTTTTTTAATGCTTTAGGTAGATTATTATGACAAGATTACAAGAACAAATCTGTTGTTCTTTAACGTTCGCAATTATCCACGAATGCTTAATGAAATTTGAATTGTAGGTGCTTCTCAACTCCAATAAATAAGGGTAACTAGTGGAGAGGATATCCTGAACATGCAGGTGAATATATTATCATATATTGTGAAATTAATTTTATTTAATTTGGGGTTATTATTGATGTTATTTTGTTATAAATAAATTACTAATGGCTATGGTTTCTAATGTTGTTGACACAGTTGGAATTGAGGAGTCGGTGAAAGAAGTTATTGATCTTCTGGAATGGGGAAGTGAAAAAAATGCAGTAGCAGTTATCTTGCATAGTTTTAAAGTGATGGATAAAACTATTTTATCAAACGCTGTTGTATCATGAATTAACATCGAAGGATGTAAATATTCTATGATACAAGTTTTTGAGAATATAGATTCTACTCCAAACATCGAAAAATCAATTCCAGAGATCAGAAAATGTAAGGATGGGTAGAGAGAGTTGGATCTCATGTTACTCTGCCTTTATTTACATTGATAATGTTTTGTGCCAATATGAACTTCAACCTCTTTTTCTAAGAGATATGAAGAAACACAAAGAAGGTGAGATTGCTTCTTGCAAGTCTGCCTTTATTTATATTGACAATGTTATGCGCCAAGATGGATTACAACATTTTTTGTCGAAAGATATGAAGAAAAAAGAAGGTGGGGGTGCTTCTTAAGTGTCTGCCTTCATCTACATCGACAATGTTTTGTGCCAAGATGTTTTGTGACACAATTACTAAAGATATGTGGTGCCAAGATGTTTTGTGACACAATTACTAAAGATATGTGGTGGAGTTCCAAAAATCAAGTGGAGGAGTTTCAAAACTCTTAACACTATTTGTAGGTGAAGTGTACAAACAAATGTTTAGTTTCAGGTGGTGATGGAATAGAGAAGACAAAATCAATTTCCTTCAATACATAAAATCTATTTCTAGACATATGTTTTATTTTCCCAAGCTCTAGGGGTTGGGAGGCATGGCAGATGTTGTATAAGTGTTTTTTATATAAACATGATGGAAGCCATTGTATCCAATATTTTCAATTGAAAGGGGAATTTTTAGTACTTACATTTTGAAGCCTTTTTTAATATTTCATATTCAATGTCTTCTTAGTCTTACATTTGTGAATTTGCATAAACACTCTTTTGTCTTGTAAATCTTGTACGATCAATATCCAACTTTGTCATCTTGCCTTGACAATGGAGCACACCCAAGCTATTATCAATATGGGTATCATATAATTTTTATTGCATCTAGAAAATTAACATTTCTTTAATACTTGGAGGCTGGAGCTGTGCATGTTCATTAAACTTGGTGTTGTGGATATCCATACTGATAACAACAGTTCGTGAACTGTGCATCTTTCTAGATGTGTTGATTCTTTTGAAAGCGTGGAGAAATATCAGTTGCAGACAAAGTTCAGGGTTACACACCATCTCTGACTTGATGTGGCATTGGTTGTATCATTTGTAGTCCCTTTAGTGGGTGTGGCAATGGTTTTTGCCGGGCTTGTGATTGTGATGTTTTCCTTCAGTGGTTTAGTGTGGCAATGGGCTCTGCTGAGCTTGTATTGTCACGGTTTTTGTGTTCCCTGAGCTAGAATGCGTCGTAGAAGTAAAGTTGTCTGATTGCTGTTCGATAAGCATCCTTGATGCTGATAAACCACTTTTTGAGGGCAATTTTACCTCGGAGAATCCAATCAAAGCCCTTGAAACAATACCTCCATAATTCTATTGACTTTAAATGACTTTTTTTTTTCCTGAGCTAGAATGTAGAAGTAAAGGATCTTAAGAAGGGTCAACTATAGTATATACTGAACTGTATTCATGCCATTATTAATATGGATAGGACGAAGTATGCATAGCAATTATTAATATGGAAAAGGCGAAGTATACATAAAAAGAGGAATTTCAATGACACAGCAACAGTTATTAAAAATTTAAATTGCATGAACAACACTGAACTATGCGATTGATTGCACATGGAAACCACATGCACCGCAAATACCCATAACATCTTTTGCAGAAATACACAAAAGTAACTCCTGTTCGCAGTAAAACAGCTAGCCCAGTTCTACATACACACAAAAATAACTCCTGTTCGCAGTCAACAGCTAGCCCAGATTTCTCGTAGTAGACAGTAGTAGGGGAAGCTCCCAGATATTTTAAATAAGACGATAAACGCTGGGAGAGGACGCCATAGTCGAAAGGGCGGGTAATTGCAATTTGCAGGAGAGGGTTGAACCAGAGATGGTCGGTGTTAGCTTGGAGACTGCACACGATTAATTTTTGAAAAGGTTGCCATCGGATTTGCACTACTTTAATCAAGGTTTTGTATGGTGTCAATGGAGGATATGACTTAGTATATACATCAAGATCTAAAGATTAAAAAATAGAATAATGAATTCAGCCAGATGGTCGACAATGCTACTTTTGGATTGATATGCATATAACACTGATAGTTACTATATAGATGAAAAACTAAAGATTATAACAAATAGAATTAATGGATTTAGCCAGATACTCGACATTGCTACTTTTAGATTCTTATGCTTGGAGCAATAATATACTTGAGTATGTGTGAGTATAATATGTGTGGAATAGGTTATTCGTGTATGGAATTTTAGAAAATGTTGGAATTACATTTTCCATTGAATTGCATCAAATAGCCTGTGAAAATAAGAGTGCTACACCAATAAAATGCTCTTATTTGTACAACCTATTGCAGATCCCAAAAATAAAAAATATTGGTGCTAAGATGGTCAAGATTTAAATTAAAAACCCTCGAGTAGTTTTGCATTTATGTACAATTAAATTTAGCTTCCACCGCTGAAGTGGTAGACTGGTAATTTCAGGGCCACTGAGACAAATATTCTATCTCCAGTGAGATAAATGTGCTCAACCTCCACTCTTTCGGTCATTGTGTTTTTCTCTTAAGAAGGAATACTTACTCGAATTCATAGGCGCGCTCCTGGAAAACGACATGCAATTTAATCTAATACTAATCTCCTCATAACCTTTGGATACTACCACTAAGTTCGATCTCGGGTGGAACTTTGTGCTTGCAATTTGTCCAAGTAGAGTTGGAACGCAGACACAAAAAAGCCAAGCTTTATGGTTGCCATTTTTGCCCAAGAATTTCATTTTGTTAGCACTAAGAGCATTTCAGACCTGGAATCCTCGGGATATGACTGAATCTCTTTAGTGTAACAGAATAAAAAGTTGCTATCACTGCTCTGGCCGTTACACTGCGTGGAACAATATCAAGAAATACTCCTATTCCAAAGAAACACGAACATATTTAACAAACCAAAACCAACTACATAAATTGTCACAAGTTGTCATTTCGTGAAAAGAACAATTGTTGGAATAATGTTAACCATTATTTGGAAGTTAAAACACTGAATAATCTATAAACTTGTATCTGTAACTAGGATATTTATATTTAAATGGCTATCTCTAATTTTCTAATAAAGAAAGTTTACATACTTTAATTTTCAAATAAAGAAAGTTTACATACTAGTAGTTACAAAAGTTACTCGATATAGGTAAAGTATCCCTTCATCAATTTAAGTAGCAGTGAATTTCTCCCAGTATTAATCAGTGAACTTCATCTATTTAAGTTATCAATTTGAGTAGCATTGAATTTCTCTCGATATTAATCAGTGCACTTCATTTATGTAAGTAGAATTGAATTCCTCCTAATAGTAATTATGTTCTGTTTCTAACTTCCTTCGAACATAAACAACTGAGTGTAGCAGAGGATCTGTAGTGGCTGGATTTCATTTGGCAGCCTCCAAAGATCCGCTAGGCATTTTTAAAATTTAAATGTCGAAAAAAAACTGCACAATTCTATGGAAAAAAACTACACAATTCTATGGTCTACTGTAAAGTTTTCTTAACTTTAACTCTATTAAGGATGTCTACTGTAAATTTTTTCTTAACTTTAACTCTATTAAGGATGTCTATTGTAAATTTGTCTTAACTTTAGCTCTATTAAGGATAGAGGGATCAAATATGTGGATAAGAAAACTTTTTTTTTTAAGGGAGCAACACATGAGAAAGGTTTGCACCTCAAATATATTTGATCCTTTGATAAAGAAAAAATCACATTAGATCAAACATGTGGATCAGAAAACATTTTTAGGGGAGCAAAACATGAGAAAGGTTTGCATCTCAAATATATTTGATCCTTTGATAAAGAAAAAGTCACATTAGTTCAATTATCTGAACATGTCCAAATTACACAATAAACAACTACAATTTGCTGTTGTAAATAATAGAAAACAGAAAGACATTTAAATAAGATAAAATAGATTATTAGCCCATGGGGCATTAGAATTGATGGTGAATGAGTATACTATTAAAGCACTCCTTGCCTAAAGTCACTAGTTCGAAACTTTGTGGATAGGAGTTTATAAAAAAAAAAGATAGATTAATCGAGTTCACATTCTGCTCCTTTCTTCTTCACCAAATGCCTGAAATTGAAAAGGAAAATTTATATAAATGCTATTATGCCTGAAATTGAAAAGGAAAATTTATAGAATTGCATGAATAGCAGGTACACCTTGGCATCATTAGCCCCTTTCCTACCCTACGTAATACACATAAACAAAAGCTTCATTTGAGTACAACACTTGGGAACATTTGATAGAGGAATCTGCGGTTTGCCAAATACTAAGTTAGGAACAACATTCCATGTAAAACGTTACACTAATCTCAACATTTTTGTTTGTGTTGAAGGTACCTGTTTAAGAAAGACAATGCTATTGACATTATATTACATGGTGTTTTCATCTCCACTTCAAGGGATGTCTTTCGAGTTTTAAATGTTTGAAGTTTGCAAAGTTTTGATCTGGTTTATGAAACTTTTTCATACAGCATGTTGACTGGAATTAAGTACCATTTCATTCCATCAAGTTTTAGAAAAAAAAATTAAATTATTAAAAAAATCCCTATTAAAACACTGCTAGAGTATCTTGAAACTCACAAGAAATTGTCATTGCTGGAGTCCTGATCCCTTTTCCAACAAGCTTTTGTGCCTCAAATCTGCTTAAATCCTTCACCCCTTTGCCATTGGTAGCACTAATTTCTGGTCCGAAACGAGCCTCTGCAACGGAATTGCTTTCTTTACCCCAAGGTTTTTTCCAATCCGTTTAAAGCCAAGTAGAACCCGTGTTCTGTGTAGAGATAGTTAAACAAATAAGAGCATTCGCTAACTAGGCATCACAAGAATGGAGCAGTTTACTGGATTTCATGGCAAGACCTAAATCCATTCCAGAAATCTTTCCCACAAGGATGTAACACCACTTGATTGTTATGCAAAGCTTTGTATAGGTTATTTCAAAAGGGTTAAATGCTCAGAGCCAATATGCACTATTAACTCTTCCCTTCAATCCCTACTCGTTATGTTTTAACCCAGAGTCGGTGGCAAAAAGTTTCAAAAGGGTTAAATGCTCAGTGCCAATATGCACTATTAACTCTTCCCTTCAATCCCTACTCATTATGTTTTAACCCAGAGTCTGTGCCAAACACTTCAAAGTTTTTGGCACCCTTTCTGTCTGCTAGTTTGAGCATTCTTGGTGAATTTTTTATTTATTCATTCTATTCATTTCAGAAAAGTGGAGACAAAAGCATTTTGAGTGTGAAGCTTTTAAGAACATGCAAATATCTTGTTAGCTGGCTCTTGGGATAATTTATTCAGTGAAAGGACAGTGGATAAATTGGGATCACTCATCATCAAATTGAACACTCATCATCAAATTGAACAGGAAAAGAATTAAAATACAGAAAACAGTGTGTGAGACAGTCTGCCCCATAGACTATAAATCTCCCATTATTTTTCTTGCCAACGCACCTCCTTTCATTCAACTGGTCCATGATCGCTTCTTTTTCTTGCCAACACACCTCCTTTCATTCAACTGGTCCATGATCCCTTATCTTTTCTAAGTTACTTTATCTCATCATCTCCTTTCCCTTCCCTGTCCTGCCTAATCTCTCGCTCCCAGTGCGCACAAACTTTTTTTTCAGCATGAAGATGGATGCACATTCTCGAGGGGCTGATGCAAGCAGTCTGCTGCAAAAAATCCTCTCAACTAAAAATAGAGTAATAGGTATAACCAAGGAAATTAATACAACGAAAGGCTAATAATCCGCCAGGCATAAATTAATGTTCATAGTTCATATCTGAAATACATTCTTAAACTGAAATGACGGACAGGTGAGAGATGCAGGCCCCTTATTTGTCTACGATTTAGATCCAGGCTTGGAGGCCCCTAATACTAACATTTAAACAAATTAAATCCCAAGCTATCCCACAATTACAAAACGAACGAGTCCCCCAAAACTATGCTACGGCGAAAAACCACAGAAAATCTCTGTCAGACGATTTTGAAGGGCACCAACGCCTTCTTCCTTCAACCCCAACTCATTTGACTCGCAGGCCTCCCGAAGACAGCAAGCCTTCTTCCTCCCTCATGATCACATCAACTGTCTTCTTATAGATCACAATAATGAAACGTGGCCCTTCAATAGTATGCAAGGCTGCCACGTTTCAACACCTGTCAATAGCTCTTGAAGATTAAGTGCTGGATGTCATAGCGCGAAGACAATGCGATGGAGTGGAGGTGAGCGTGGATACTCCGCATCATACTCCCCTTGTTTAAAGAATTATGAACCTCCTGGTTCATAGCCTTAAGTTCTATTTTCTTCAACTTTCTCCATCGATCAAAATACGACCATAGAACCTTACACAACACCAGTCTAATTAGCAACAACCACACCAAAAAACCTTGGTATAAACCGTCTTTCTCCATAAATTCATTTTTCAGATTGTCATTAGTTCTCTGCTCAAAAACATTCAGCACATTCAACGATTCTTTCATAGCCTTTTGGCCTTCAATTGCATTAACCATTGGAACACCACCAATTTTCTCTGTTACACCTTGTTCAATGTCATTCCTTGGTATCTCAATTCCTACATGCATGAGCTGCCAATAAGCAATTTTCTCTTCTACTGCAACCTTGTCAACTTCATTTTCACTAAAGGAACCATTTTCCTTCCTAGCATCCCAATCTGATGGCTTGTTTACATCTTCAACCACACTCTTTATGGATTGCCCAACCATTTATTCTTCCAACAATGGAAGAATTTATTCCTCCTCCTTTGCTCCCATGTGCTCAAGAGCACTGTATTCTTCTTCTTCAAGTGCTTCATCTTCTTCCGGGTAGCAAAGCACTTCCACAAATGCTTTACCTTTTTCTGGGTAGCAAAGCACTTCCACAACTGAGTCCCCCTTTGAAAACTCTCACTTTTCAATTTGATGTCTTTCTTTCTCCTCCAAGGCCCTTATCACCTTTCGTATGGCTCGGATCTCCGCTTTTCTCTGCAGTCTTTCATCACGCTCTTTGATTAGTTTCCTAATTGCTTGTATCTCTTCCCTGATCCATTCTTTCTCTTCTTGGCTCACCCGCTTCTCCTTTGCCATTTTTAACTTTTACTTACCAATCTCTCTCTATTTGGATTTTCAAGAGCTTGCTCTCTTAAAATTGTTCACAATATGGCTTTCCATAGCCAATCCCACTGGTAACAATAATGCACCTCCTTGCAACTTAGTACTCCTTCGAGCACACTTGGTTCTCTTCTCGAACCAACTCTTTGGCTCCTCCGAGCTCACTTAGTTCTCATTTGGAACCAACTCTTCAGTTTCAGCAGCTAGGCTTCCAACGATCAGCCTACAACAATGGATTCCCCTCTGGGACATTGTGTGTTGCTCTGATACCAAAATGATGCAGGCACTCTGCTGCAAGAAATCCTCTGACAACTGGAAACAGAGTAACAGGTATAACTATGGAAATTAATACAACGAAAGGCTAATAATCTGCCAGACATAAATTAATATTCATAGTTCATATCTGGAATACATTCTTAAACTGAAATGACGGACAAGTGAGACACGTAGGTCCCTTATTTATCTACGATTTAGATCCAGGCTCGGAGGCCCCTGATACTAACATTTAAACAAACTAAACCCCAAGCTATCCCACAATTACAAAACGAACAAGTCCCCCAAAACTATGCTATAGCAAAAAACCACAAAAAATCTCCGTCAGACGATTTTGAAGGGCACCAACGCCTTCTTTCTTCAACCCCAACTCATTTGACTTGTAGGCCTCCCTAAGGCAGCAAGCCTTCTTCCTCCCTCATGATCGCATCAGTTGTCTTCTTATAGATCACAATAATGAAACGTGGCCCTTCAATAGCATGCAAAGTTGCCACATTTCAACACCTGTCAATAGCTCTTGAAGATTATGGGCTACCTATCACAACTTGAAGACAATGCGGTGGAGTGAAGGTGAGAGTGGATGCTCCGCATCAGGGATCGAGTCGAGGAAGGCAAGGCAAGAAAGAATGCTGAAAAATAATTCGTGCGCAGGGCCTTGCACTGGATCTCAAGAAGCCCTCTTCCTTCACAAAGAGCCTCTTTAAACACCCATCAAATTTTTTTAAACAGTAATTAAAACTAAAAACTATCTAAATAAGGCAAACCATAATGATCTTTTTATGGATTTGTTTTATTTAAATAAAAAAAATTCATTATTAAGTTAAAAGTTATAAATACTAAAATAAATTAAATCAATTGGGTGGTGTCACTTAACTTTAAGGAAAAGAGTTCACGTGGGAGATTTCACTTGTGATTACATTAAACCACCTTTAAAAATATTATTTATAAAAAAGTTAACTAATAATAATTTATGGTTAATTAATATAAATATAAGTATATCATGTTAAGTGGGATCATACTTACCTTTTGATAAGAGGAATATTTACCAGATCGGCATCGGGATCTATTCTCCTAGGTGCATACATGATCTCTTATACCTCGTCTTCTGCGGTGTTGGTGTGTGTTGCCTTTAGGTGGCCCGATGATTTTCGGGTGTTTCTCGAGGGCCTTTTGATTCTACCCGTGGTTGATGGGTTTTGTTATGTTTTCGTTTTGTGGCACCTTGGTGTTTTTGTTATGTTTTCGTTTTGTGAAGCCGAATCCCTCACTATGTTTGGCAACTTGTCATGGTGGTTTTTCAAGCTTGAAATTGTAACTACCATTTGACTGGATAAAAGCATGGGCTTTGGAGTATATAGCACTTGGTTTGAACTCCTGAGCGTGGTTTAAAGATCGAGTCTATGGATTTTTGGCTAGAGTCTGCTGTCAAAGGGATTCACTCAGTAAGGTCTATGTTTGATTAGTGGAAAGTAATGCTTTCTCTTTGATTTTTTTTCTTATTTCATTTGTCAAGGAATACATTACATTCCGAAGGATTCATATTTGGTTCAGCGTGTGGCTTCCCATACCCACTATCTTCATTATCTTCATAGATGTGGTTTCCCTTTTATTGGTATACTATATTCTTTCAGTTCCTTCAAAATCTAGTGGACAGACTTTCACCAATTTGGTTCCAGATTTTTTAGATTTATCTATTCATATTCGTAGATCACTTTTCTTTTCTAATTGCAAAAATTTCTACATCCTTGTAAAACATGGGTATACTCATTTTCAGGAAATTTTATTTTCATTACCATTGCTTGCTCAGCTCCGACAAATATACAATTACTTTGAAATAGCTCGCCAAAATATATAAAATTTGAAATTGGTCAATTTTGAATTCTAATTTGAAACTGTGATTGTTTTATAATTTTTTTATATTTTCTGGAGTCGACATGTGCCACTGAGCGTGACAAACGTGACACATTTCATCCACTTTGAGCTGTAGAAAGCACCTCTCGACGGAATTACAAGTAGAGGATGTAAACCATTTTGATGATGTTTTTCCATGTTTGATTATGGTTCATTATATGGACTTTAGTTAACTTGTTTGTAATACCCCAATTTTGATCCTTACGAAATATTGGTTTTTAATGTAAATATTGCATACATGTGATGTATGTTTCCCTAACGTGGAGCTCAAGGCCAAGGCCCCGCTAGTGTATGCTCGGATTTTATTTAAATGGACAAGTAGTTGATATTTTGATACCCATGTGCTATTAAGCCATGGAATATTGTAAATCGATGTAAATATTTAATATTGCAACAGAATACCAAAAACTGGCTATGGAAGCAACGAATGAGAAGGGGCCATGTGTATCTACTAGGGAGTGGTGAGGGGGCTGTGGGGATGAACCATATGCTGCCAAATGTCATTGTGAGAACCCGTTTGACTTTCCTTGATGACATTTATTTCTGTTGTAAGGAAGTAGTTGAAGATTTCAGTCCATGGCTTCAATGGAGCATGGGCAGCCCAGAAATTCGTATGGCAGAGTATGGGCTCTGTTTTCTTGTACCACAAGCCACTCTACCTCATGGGGGTTGCTTCATTCTCATTCCCACTCCAGTGTGGAAGGACCCGACATCATTTTCCATCCAAAAACGAATTGCCAGCAGTGAGAAAAATCAGAAATCGCAACTTTGCAAGAACCCACGTTTTGAAGAGCCAAAAACGCCCAGATTTCGCATTTGACAGTGAAATCCAATGGGGGATCCATTAATATGAACTTTGGGGTGAATTTGAGAGTATTAGATACCCCGAAATCCATTGGAAAACCCAGTTTTTATAACCCAGAAAACCAGTGACAGGATTGAGTTATTTGATGAACAGAATTGTGAGAAATCCAATTGTGAATGACTGAGCAGAGGTTGGGTTTGCTTGATAAACCCAGTGAAGGCTAGAATCTCAAGGATTAGCAGTTGGACCTTTCTATGCCCACCCTGAAGAGCACTAGAGTGAAGGGACGCCTGAGGGACTGTGCAGCAGAGAAGGGGACCTTCCTTGTGTTGGGTGTGGTAGGTAATGTGGGTACCTTGATTGTTGAATTCATCTGAGATGCCTGTAGCTCTGTGGATGAGCTCACTGGCTTAGCATTGCCCTCCTTTGTCTTTTGTAAGCTTGATAAACCCAACTGTGTGTTGGCTTAGCATAGCTGTAGAGTGAAACCATGGCTGTGAGTGAGCCTGTCTAGTTCCTCCTTAGTGGATACACAACCCAGCTCGGGGGTGATCTCTCAGCTGAAAGAATACAAGCTGGACAGAGATTTATGGTTGGGTGGAATGTTGCTCTCACATAGCCAGTTGTTTGGACAACTTCATCTTCAAGATAAGTGTTCTCTGTAATTACATTATATGCATTATGTGTTTTGCAGTGCGTTAATTCTGAATGTTAATTGCTCATTTTAATGAAATTGACATGAAGTCTGTGCATAGCATGAGTACGAGATTGAATTCTCTGCATAATGAACCATCATATGCCTGTGTTAGATATGATGATGCATTACTGTTTGTGTGCTTGCAAATATGTTTATTTCCGTTGTGTTTATATAGAGTATGAGTCTGCACACAGAATATTTTTAATTGTTATTAATTTATGAGTAATGTATGGGGCTGAGCATTTCAAATAAGCCTGGTAGATTGGTCATGTTTCCCTTGCTTGCATCGAGTTGATGGAAGGGTGACGTGACAATGTTTAATTAAATTATAGTTAAATATGATTGACTATGACTAACCATATTTAACTATGTTTAACTATTATCAATCGCATTTGATTGACCATGGTTGACCACTATCTCAGTTATGGTTGACCATATTTGACTTTTGTTACTAATAGTTAATTATGATTAATATTGGTTAGCCATAGTTGAAACTATGATCATATTAATATTACTTATCATATATTATTATTAAAAATATTTTCTTTAATGACTAATTTATGGTTGATTATCCTTTATGCTTTAATAACAATGTAAACAATATTGATATGGTTTACAGTATGGTTGATTATATAATATTCATATTTTTTCCATGGAAAAAATTGTAATTTTATTAAATAGAACAAAATTACATGTTTGAATGTTTGAATATAAGTCTATGTTTTCTCCAAACCATGGAAATACAACTCTCAAAATTTTCAAAATATGAACCAAAAATCCATTCATTTCACTATAGTTCAACATGAGCCCTGATAGCCCACATATTTAATTAGCCCACATCTTCAGGGATGAAAACCTTCTTTTTCCTTAAAGACATACTAATATAAATGACTAAAAAACAATAAGAGATCTGAGCTTTCAATTTCTTCATAGAAAAAATAACAACATTGTATAATGTGTTAAAATATCATGGAAAGGTGGGTGGTAGTATTCCTTGACTTGTCTCTCTCTACCCTCCAATAGAAACCAATGACATGCGACCATATTAACCTTTGCTTTTGATATAGCATATGCATCATTATTTCTTTCTCTATAAATGTGATTGTAAGACAATGAAACAAACATGTTGCAAAACCCTTGTACCTTCTCCAATAAAGGATGCGAGAAAATTTTGTGCAAGTTCAACTCTTATCCACTTTATTAGTGTTAAGAAGTCACCAAAAACTTGAAGCTTTAAGACCCCTTTTTCACTTAGTTTGAGAACCATTAATTTTGAAAAGCTATTTGTGCTAAACCCAACCCCCACTCTAAATTTTATACAATGAACTTCATTTATGTAAAGAACACCTCTTGCCCCACAAATCCATTGCTCACCTTATGGAACTCCATCAAAATAGGCCCAAGAGCCATCTCTATCAATCTCTTTAATCAAAACTTGTGTAATAGGTTTTGCTCATTTTTTTCTGTGGCAATTTCTTTAAATACCTATACCTTGTGTTGAAAACTGCAAAGAGAGAGTGTATTCTCTTAAAAAAGGCTTATGTTTCTAACCAACCAAATTCACCTGGATATAGTCAAGGGTAAATATTTGAAGGCCTTTACCACAAGATTTAGAAACCTTTGCAGAGCCTCCTCTAAAGTGCTTTTAGTCCAAACATTCTTTAAACTCGTTAAAAGTTATTCCTGCCATACTTGTTTTGTATAGGAGTAGTCCACTACCAAATGTATATTTGATTCCTCACAACACTTAGAGAGTGGGAATCTCCTAAGCTTAGCTCTATTCTTTCTTTGTAAAACATACCAAGTAAGAGCTTTATTATTTAAACAAAAACACATCAATATTTTATTCTTGAAAGGGCAAAAGAATTTTCAAACATGCTTCCACCATCAAACAACATCTATGTGTTCACGCTCTACACTTAATGAAAGATAGCTAGTCTTTGGGATATATACACTTGAGGGGTTTTTAGCCTATACCAAAGTATCCTCTTTTTCATGTAATCTACCATAGCTTGACTTCAACCTCGTGATGAAAGATCCCTATACTTGTGCCTCCTCACCTCTAAAACCCAAATGCTCAATTGTCAACCACCCTTGACCCCATCTGTTTGTCACCACTATATCTCCGATTTGAGAGCTTAAAAAAACCTCAATCTCGTAATGAATGAACCATCAACTTAGGTAGTTTGTGTTCAAAGCTACTCCCAACCCAAGGTTCTTCAAGCCTTACCCTTGTTCCATCCCCTACTTTCCATACTAAACCCTAACCAATTAGTGGAAAAGCGAAGATATCAATTTTCCATATTACCATAACATTGTGAATATTTTTCTGAGGTCTTGTAATCTCGTTCTCAACAGAATCTAGAGCAATGTCCTTTTGATGCATCGCTTTTACCCTTAAGCCTTTTTCTTGGATTCGTCTCTAGATGCTTTTGGCAACCAATGCATTGAAAAAATAAAAGATATTTTTGATCCCCTAACCTCCAAGACATTTTGGAGTTTCCAATTTTTGCCACTTTACCCAAGAAGTGCCCCTCTTATCTTTGCTTCCTAACCAAAGGAATCTAAAACTTAATCTCCTAGGCTTTTCTAAAGCACCCCTTTGGTATCCAATAAAGAGACATCCATTGAAACTAGGATGGCCTCCAAAACAACCTTGAATAACACCAATCTCCCCCACTTTGGACATCCAACAATGACACCAAATAGAGATTCTCTTTCCAAATTTTGCTATCAACTAGTCATAGTCCCTCTTTAGGTAGGTATTGGACTCTAAGTAGAAGCCCCACTATTTCAGTCCTTCTTCCACATCAACTTGCTTGCAAGGGAACAAATTCACAAAATAGTTTAAATCTACATCCTCTAATCCTATACATGAAATAGTATATTTTCCAATGTTTACCACTATCCTCGTGGTAACACAATAGAGATTTGGGATCTCTCTCAGCTTTTCTAGATCCCTTCTTGAGCCATCACAAAATATTAGAATATCACCAACAAATAAAAGATGAGATAACCACAAATTCCCACCTATCATGACACCTTTGAAACTCCCTATCCTTTTTACATCTAAAAATGGCCTACTTAAGCCTTCTACTACTAATAGAAGTAGGAGGGGTGACAAAGGGTACTCATGCCTTAAACCTCTACTTGGTTTGAATAAATTTGAAGCAACACCATTGATCAAAATAGAGAGAGAAACAAAATATAATCAACCCATCACCGTAGTTTATGGAAGGAACCAAAATGCCAAGTTGAGGTAGCAACTGAATATACATCCAATTTACTCTGTCATATGCTTTTGAAAGGTCAATCTTGATTATTATTATCTTTAATTTTTTTGTTTTTATAGACAGCAAGCCTTCCTGAGCCACATCAATAACCACGTGGATATGTTTCCCCTCTAAGAAACCAAATTGCTCACCATAGATCAAATTTAATAATACCCATTTAACTCTTCTTGCAATTATCTATACCATTATTTTATAAATGCAATTGCAAAGTGAAATAGGTTTGAACTCTTCAAGGAATGTGGGATTGTATGTCCTCAGAATGAGTGCAAGAAAAATTCTATTGAAAACTGCTAAGATCCTACCTGTAGATCTTGACTCCTCAACCACTCTTAAGAGATCCTCTTCCATTAGTTCATAAACACATATGAAAAATGCTATTGGCAACCCATCAAGGCTTGGGATTTTATCCTTTTGAAAAATTTGCAAAAACTCTTGTAACTCATCCTTAGTAACTACCTCTATTAAACTTTGATTATCTTCCTCATTAACAAAGCTAGGGAAATATTGAGCTATCTTGACTATCTTATGAATTGAAACTCTTTCTTCTTCTTTGTAAAGACTTCCAAAGTGTTCCACCCCTATTTGAGCAATGTCCTCAAACTTTTTAACTTCTACACCTTTAGAGTTTTTAATTCTCCAAATAGTATTTATGTTCTTCTAATGATTGGTATATTGGTGAAAAAAATTAGAATTTTTATCTCCTTTGGAGATCCAAAGAGCCTTTCTCTTCAAATGCCAAGCTACTTCCCTATGATCCATGATCTTCCTTCTTTTTTGTTCCAGAGTTGTCATCTTAGCCTTATACAATTTTGTTAAGAAACCTTGACCTTCTTAATCATAACCAACCTTCATCCTGTCTTCAATCTCTTTTAAATCTTTTTCCTCCTTTTCTCTTTCAGCTTGATCCTATTCGATAACATCTTGTTTAATTCACTTTAGATTCACTTCAAACCTAAGGGAGACATATTCTCATAATTTTTTTATTGAAAGGAACCCAATGGGATTTTACTAATTGCACAAAATCTTCTTATGGTATCAAAACTAAGTTTGAATTTGAAAGGGCTAGGTGTCCTAAACATGGTTCCAACCATCTCCAAACAACTAGGAGCATGATCAAAATCTCGTTCGACATTATCCCTTTTCCTCATTCTAAGGGAATAAACAATCAAACCTTCTGATACTAATATTTTGTCTAATTAATTGTCTATTCTATCCAAGCTACACGCTTGTTCCTCAACGGAGGTTTGAGTTTAATTGGTTCTACATCACATAGACTCACATCCTCCACTTTACTCAAAAATAATTTTGACAAGTAATATGCATGTGCATTAGTATTCCATATCTCATAATAGCGCAAGATAAAATTCAAATCCATGCCTAGAGTGAAATATTACTTCTTCATAAAATATTTTGCAAATAACCTCTCCCAAAAAAACCCTATCATTGTAAGGCCCATAGACATTCAAAACTAGTGATTCTCTTCCTAGTTATTGAGAGTATAGTGCAAGCCCGAAATGTAAATAAGTCAGCCAACAATTTGTGCATCTAATACACTTGCTACACCAACCTGATAGCAAACCCATAGACCTAACTTTTGGCATCCACAGAAAAAAGTTGTCAACCCCCTAATAGTTTTTCTAGTTCCCCCCCAATTGAAATTCCTTCACACATAATTTCCTTTAAGATTAAAATATCCATTTTCAGACTCCCACTTCCACCATCCTCTTCAGAGCTAGCTTCTTGGAGATGCTAGCCATCCCTCTACAATGAAAGGACATACAAATCATCAGGAAACCGTTTCGGGGGTGTCCATTTCTATAGGAATCCCATATAAGGAAAATTGTTAACCAACAACCACATCACGTGCAACTTGTTCCTAGGCCTAATGAATAAAAGGCTTCTATCCTCTTCCCAAAGGCTTTGTAACCTTACCAAAATTTAACCCTAATCCTCTAGAGCATACGTTGTTTGAAGCCTCTATGGTGCCTTTATGATATCTCAAATTATATCTAATAGTGATATCATCAAATTTCGATGAGGTGTCTGAGCTTTGAAATCTCTCCCCCTCTTGAACATATTCCAATCTATAACCCAACAATTCAAATCCTAAGGGGTTCCTAGTTTGAAGAGGGTGATTTATTCTAAGGCTTCTCCCTAAATGTCTCTCCACAAAATCATCATTCCCCCAAGAAGAAAGAAATTGACCCCCCGCAAAAGGTCCATAACATTGTTTGGAGATGAAGAAATATCGAGAGGGATTATGTTTTTTAAGGTCTTATGTTTGGGATCTAATTCCTCACTTGGATACCTAGTTGGCATACTAACAGTTCTAGGAGTTGTGACCATAACCTCATCAGAGAGAGGAAAAATATTGGGATCCATACAATTAATGAAAGAGGGATGAAGTTTGTATACACCTACACCAAGAGAAATCGTTGACCCATATTTATTAAAAACCCTTTCAAACTCCACCTCATTACCAGAGACCAAAGATTCATCACCTCCCCTACTAATCCTGCCAAAACACTCTTTAACCTCCTCAGGACTAAACTTATCTTGCACCAACTATGAGCCTTTTTAAACCCAAATCTTCCTTTTAAAAATGTAGATTACATTTAACAACTAGATTACCGTATTTATGGAAATGATTATTGTTAACACAAGAAAATTGACCACATACCAAATGACATGTTGTGGACCCCTATTCCCAAAGAATAAACCCATTTGTGTATAAAAACCTAAAAACCCATTTGTGCATAAAAACCTAAAAACCCATTTGTCCTAAGTTCTAAACCCCCATTGGACAACCTCCACCAAAATAGGGAATCTTTCCCAAAAAGGAGGTGTCCACCAAAATAGGGTGGTTGTCTCGACAAATACAAACTCCCGCCTCAATTTCAAATTTTACCGGTGGTGAAATTAAAAAAAAAAAAACTAAAAGTGGTTATAGGGTTTCAAAACCCTAAACCACATTATATAAGTGATATCCCCCCCCCCATTTTACACAACAAGATTTGGAAAAATACCATTCGAAGCTCTCCCATACTTGGTGCCATTCACCATTCCCTTTCTGCCATTATTGCATGTAACACCCATCCTAGGTGGTTACTTCTTTATCAAATATTTCAGAAATACCAATACTCCATTAGTGATTTACATACTATAATTTATCATAATGGATCATGTAACTATAGCATCATATAAACAATATATAAGCATTTTACAACAACATATAATAAGTTTACAACAATATATAAACAATTTAAAATCACAAGACAAATACCTCGATATAAGAATGGTGACGAAGTCCAAACTAAAGCAAGCTTCCCTCTTCTCCTCAAGTTGCTTCCCTCTTCATTGCCCAAAGCGAAATCACGGTTTTACCTCCCAACCAACTAGGGTCCTAGCTGACTCCCTAGCCCCAGGAAGCCATTTGAATGGTCCCATCCAAATGGCCTCCTGGCCCTCCATGCCTGAGACCCCAAAGAACAGAACAATGATGCACTAGTAGGATATGTATCAAATCTTCCAAGAGTTCTCCAACTCTTCCAAAATTCTCATACCCCAAAATATCCAACATTCCCATTCCTAGAAAACTCTCACCAAAATATCATTTTTAGAGAAAAGAACCTTCCTCCTTCCAATCTCAAGTCTCCTATTTATATCAAAAGTCATCATCATCATCCTCATCTATCAATAATTTCCAATAAAATAATAGTCAGCAATCAATAAATTCCAATAAAATAATAGTGAGCAATCAATAAATTCATTTTCTGAAAAAAAATAACAATTTGATTTAAATAAGTAAAATATTAATAAACATGGTTGCAAAGTCTCACTTGTCATGCTTCTATCTTAAATGCAACTATGAAAACTCTTTTCTAAAAATTTGTGCAATCCTATCTATCCATTTATTTATATTATCCTCTCATACATAAGTCAAATAAGATATTTTCATATACTATATTATACTATGACATATGTTATATTATATGTATATAATTATATATGTCATTCAATAATCCAATCAATTTATATAAATTAAAACATATTAAACAAGTCAACAAACTCATACTTTTAACACACAAGTAATACTTTCAACAATTCATCAACCAAGCTACTATTAGCTAATATAACCATATTAATTTATTCATTGATCGACCAATCATAGTAAGGTACTCACGAATTGACGTATGCATGGCTAGTGCACACGTCTTAAGTGTGGGTACTAATAATCACTTTTAATGCTCCTAATAGATCATTATTGCATGCTTGCAAACAACATATAGAAGAACAATTAAACAATGCATCATTCATCGTTCATACAGAATCAATAAGACATAATTAGGTAAACATAATGATGAAATTGAGCATATAATCATGATGGTTAATAACAATCAAGAACACCATCCAATCCATCATTGGTACCATCCATCCCATCAATACTCCAACCACCTAATCACCACTACTTCCAGATCCTGACCTCACCATCCCATCCGTTGCTGGAATATACTATGGAATCGACTACACAAATGACCACGTATAGAACCCGCAAGTGAAAGTGTTGATCGACTACATCGACCAAGATTCCCTAGCAAGAACGCACTAGTTGTCATCACACATCCAGGGGAGCATGCTCAACACAACCCTTCCACGACTCCGAGTTTCAAGGGATAAACGGTAGGAAATGCCTCCACTGCCCCGATAGTACTAGGGTCAACACCCTACATCAACCATATTGTGTCATCACTGTCCTAAGGGGTCTCGTCATTGAACAACCACTTTGGGAAAGTCACAATTCTTGTCAAAACTCACACTCACCCATAAGTCATAGAAACATTGGAATTCATAATTAAATAGCATGAAAACTGATATATCATTACCATCTTGATGTCCAAGACATCTCGTGCCCCTTGGCACTGTAGGAATCCCGTCATCTTGTAGCCAATCAACATGTGGAATAGTTCATAATTAACATGAAACTCATGTATAGACATACCCAACTCTTTCAAGTGTTAATCCATATCACTAAAACGACATTTAAATATAATCATGTAAGTTCTTTTTGCAACCAAAATAGATTAGCATTCCCCATATTGATATTCCATATTCAATTTGCATGTTCAATATGAAGTAACATATTCATTGTCATTAATAAATTAAACAATACATTTCATTTACCATACACACCTCAAGGGAGTCCACATGTCCACATAACAATCATGTTAATCAATCTATCTTCGTCAAACATATAATAAGCAAATACAATGTTAAACTAATTCACATTAGAGTTTTTAATTAATGACTTTCATAATGTGGGGCGTTACATACACCCACCCTTCAAGAAAATTCATCACGAAGTTATTGTCATTCACAATTTTAAGAAGAATCTCGATACCATATCTCTTTTCCTTCCGACTAGAATGTACCTTAGCCATACTAGTCCCATGAGACCTTCACATGATCAACATGTCGATACTATATAATTTTATTTATTTTATCACAACAGATGTGTCCTCATACTACATCTTATATACACAATTGATCTAAATTCTTCAAGGTTTATCAAATGGATTATATCCCAACTAGTTAACATACAATCATAATTTGTTGTTGTTTTCTATATCATAGTTCATAGGAAGACCTTGTCTCCTATATAGCATTTCCTTAGGTTCAAATATATCATTATGATTCCTTTATTGACTCTTAGTTTCACTAAATCTCTTTTTAACAAACAACACTTTCCTCCTTATTAGTATATTTAATTAGATCCAGTTCACAATACTATCTTGAATGCGCAGTATATAATAACTTGGTTAGTACACCAACCAAGTACACATTATTAGTCTCATGCTATACAAAGAAAGACTTACAATTTCATTTTTTTTAAACGCATAAATCATTCCCATCCTTATAATACCGAATAATTTTTACCACCTCTACACATGTACATTGTATAACTATATGATATGACAAGCCTTCTACATCGTAAATCATACCTTAGTCTATTCTTACCATGCGAAGGGTGTGCTTCTACTATACACAATTAATCATATATACTCATGCTTTTATTTATAAAATTCCATCAACATCCTCATTCAAACCTTTGAGTACCATAGATATGTCAGGTCAACTCCAAAGCTATGTTACACTTTCTTACACTTACTAAATAGTTGTTAAGATTGAGGTAATAGTACGGATTTGTGGTGGTTATCTTGTTCTCAACATGATGATCTCTGTACAATTTTACGATTGCATTAAAATATATATAATGAGACCTACCTATTCTAATTTCCCGTCTTTTCTTTCTCTTGATTCCAATTTATTTATATACCCTTTCTATCACCATTTATTACTTTATGATCCATTAGCAACAATTCCATCTAGTGATTTAAGGATTTATTTATTTATTTTCACTAATCCTCTTTTATAATTGAGAGGAGTTTTCCTCAATTAAGATATTTCTAAGGGGAATTCCTTATTATTCATAATTGATTCAATGTCTTTGTTTATCCTATCTAATAATAGAGTGATAGTATAATGATAGAGCAATAATATTAAGTATTTCATATTGTTTTCTACTTCGGAGTGATCCTTGTTTTTCTTTTTGTATTAATCATATTTTAAAATATGATTTAATTTTTATTTAATCAATATTTAATTTTAAATTCACATAATTATATATTAAATAACCTTTATTAATTTAATTGTTAATAACCTTTTTTTATCTAAAGGATATCCAATAAATATTTAATTAAAATGACCAAATTTATAGTTTTGTAACTATTTCAACCTTATTTATTTATATTATATTATAATTATAATTTGAGCTAATCTCTTATTGTTTCAGGCTTTTTAAAGCCTTATCATATTTAAAATAGAAAATATTAAAACTTTTTTTTTCTCCAATTATATAACATTTATAATAAAAAGAATTCTAATAACTTATTGAATGAATCATAAATTCATATAAAATTTGCTTATCAAGTAAGCAAAGTAAAATTTCTAACAAAACGATAACAAGTAATAATAATAAAAACAATCTCAAATAACTAATAACTTCCAAATGCACCTGTCACTAGGGAATCAATTAATAGTGTAATAAAA
Source organism: Larix kaempferi (assembly GCA_027924585.1). Taxonomy (NCBI): domain Eukaryota; kingdom Viridiplantae; phylum Streptophyta; class Pinopsida; order Pinales; family Pinaceae; genus Larix; species Larix kaempferi. The sequence goes on from BSBM01000835.1 coordinate 6,997,105, forward strand.
GAATTAGAAGTAGATCGATCTATATATAGAAAGGAATCAACGTGATCTCTTCGATTCTTTTTATATACTTTATTTTAAGAAGATCCATTGTTATATAATGATAAAATAGATGTATCGATTTATGATAATATGAGATATAATAGAAATTTCATCCAGTCCAAATCCCCAAGACCTACCAGAGAAAAAGTTTACCACGAGATTGAAAAATTTCGCAGAAACCGAATTGATGCTAAGTATGAAAACATTCTCAAGATTCATCAAATGCCCCCACACAGACAAATTTTAAAGAAAGCTTCTTTTTCTCAGTACTGTAGCTAATCCCATAGCTCGGGCAAACAAACAGTTAACTAAAAACCATGTAAATTATGGACCACTTACACAATATTAGAAATAAAATACATGCTCATACTGTCCAATACAATAATGGTAACCCCACAGAAGCCTACCTCCCCGGGCCATATCAACATGAAAGAGTAACTGGCTACCCTAATATAAACATTTTTATGGTTCTGTAGGAAATTCTGCTCTCTTAACATTTTTTCCATTTCACATATGTGAAGGGTCTGTTTGAGAAGAAAATTCAACTGAAGTAGGATGAAGAAGCTCCTCTATCATCTCCAGGGCAATGGTATCCTCGGTTTCCTCCTGCTTTAGGGGAGGTCGCCGATCCCAATCGCTACCACTGCCAAATGACATCCTCGGTTTCCTTCTGCCAGATTCCCAGATCAGACTTCTCTGTGTCCAATCTCAGACAAGTAAGAGATTGTGTCAAAAATGGATGACCGCAGGTGACGCTTGTTAGCAATTCGACCCTGCTGCATTTCAATATTGAGAGAAGCCAAATAGCATTGGCGAAGCTTGGCAGTGAGTGTTGCAGAAAGAAAGCCCTCTGATAGGAGAGAATCAGAGCCCTCTCTTTCAAAGGGTTTGGCTCATAGGTCTTTTATAAGCCCAATTGGTGTAAGTACCTCTCTTCGTTGTTTCAATCATCAAGTGGAGTTCGATATTCAGTGTGGTCCTTATTATTTCGTTGAAAATCCGTAGCCGGAGATTTAAAAGCAGGCAACTTTTTGACGGAGAAAGAAGCATTCAATTCATGGTTGTTTTTATCGGACACAGTGAAACCTGGGGTTGCAGTTACTGCAATAGTTTTCCGGGTTGTGTATGGGGAGGAGGCAGCCACTAGTCCATCTTTCTAGCTGCGCTTCGACGAATCCTATTCTCTGCCAGAGAAACAGTGTGTTAGCGATCCAACTTCTATCAGGGCTGTAGCATTGGTAATTGGAGGAGTATCATACACAAGCCTTACATTTTCTCACTCCTTCATTGCAAGTCAGATCGATATCTTAAGTTGATCAAGTGGACCATTCTTTTGAGAAGGATTGGTAGCCCTTTTAAAATTGACAGAGCACCTTGCCAGATTTACTGTGTTTAAATGCTCAGGACTGTCTGTCGAACAAGCAAGAAACCAGTAAATGGATTTATTAAGCAGGTATTCCCCCCCCCTTTTTTTTAAAGAGAGCACACATATATAGTATAAGAGTTTCAATTATTTTTGCTTGATTTTTCATTCCGGAGAGGTGACTTTATCTTCTCTTGCCGCCTCTCCCTCTCTATTCTAAAGGGGCTATAAAATAATTGACCTTAGATATAGGGCGCATTCCATCCTTTTGCCGCCTCTCGCTCTGTTCTAAAGGGACTATAAAATGATTGACCTTAAGTATAGGGCGCATTCCATCCTTTTAAAATAGAGAGGGCATTTTAATAGGTTACAAGGTGCAGTCAAAGTTAGCCAATTCTCTTTTTTTTGCTGGCTTCACTGAGAAATCCCTCTCAGTAAAGAGCTGTTGATAAAGATCCCACCAACCTTGTATTCATTCGAATCCATCCATCCTACTTGACATTTCCTCAAACGAGAATTTGCTTTTAAAGGTTACTCCAATGATAATCATTCTGGGCGGTACTTTTTACTCCGAATCCATTTTTTTTTTTTCAGCAGAAAAAAACTACTATTGATATTCTTATAAAAATCAAATAGTACAAAGATAGTCTTGGTTCTTATGCAAGAAACCATTAGCTTATACAGTTCCAACTATGATAACCTTGGCAAGCAGAAGCAAGCTGATCAAAAACATTTTCAAAAAGAACTTACAACACAAATTTCAGATATGAAAGACAAAAATGGATTTATTTGCCAAGGAGTCATTACCAAAAAACTTCTTCAAAAAACAGCATAAGAAAATGACTAGCACAAAGGGAATCTCAATCAAAGAAATAGGTGACACTCATATCTAGAATATCACTGTTAAATCATTCCTCCCAGATAAGGTCGCCTTCGATGCCATTAAGAGCTTGTTTAGAAAGCTTGTCAGCCTGCAAATTGTGTTGTCTATAGATATGTTCAAATGATATGTTCTGAGCCTTTGAGATTTCCCAGTCTTATAAGAGCCTTAGCTAGCTGCTAGGGTATTAATTCTGAAACTGATATTCGCTTTAAAACTTTTCTACCTGTTAAAGAATGCTACTATAGCAGTAAGTTGGGTTGGCTCTCTATTTGAAAAAAAGTTGTTCTCCGTTGTTTTAGAGAGAGTGACCAACGGGGCCGGAGGAATATTGGACCGAGAAAGTCCTGGGCATTTTGGAATAGAGGGGGGAAAACAACTCGATATATGAAACAGCTTAAGGGGTTGAGAATGCCAGCAAGGAAATATTGGTTGACCAAACAAAAAAGAGAATATCTGTACCACAGATCCTCCAGTGCTTCTGAGACTGTTTTAGATGAAGTAAAGATGGAAAATTATTGCAATTTGCAGCAGCCAATATTTGATGATATCGCTCTTGATATCATTCAATTGAAAAGGATGGTCAAAGACGAGCAAGATCAGATTGATCTGGTAAATACAAAATGAGAGTTGCTAAATCATGCCTTAGAAGATACAGACCAAATTAAAAAGGCTATTTCAGCAGCAGCTACTAAATTAGGTAAAAGGATGGAAGTTTTAGGCAGGCTGCTTGCCCAGGCACGAAGAGCATCGGATCGGGTCATGACATTCGTCTTACTGAGAGGCCCCTTTATCTACAAGCAAGCAAGAGTCCTCTCTATTTTTAATAGGGGAAGGGACAGCTGCCAGCTTTTAAGGAGGAAATGAATCACATTATAAAGCCGTTTTTATGAAGGGGGCAGATAAGTGTTTTTTAAGAGCTGGAGGGATGGAGACAAGACTGACCCATCATTCTTATTAACAAACTTCACAACCACAAGATGGGGCATAAATGAGACCATACCTATGTTCAACAATAGGTTCATCGAATCCATGATGATTCCTGTGTTCAACAGTACGTTCATTGGACCTATGATAAGAATACCGGAAGGGCTTAGGTTCATCGAATCCATGATGATTCCTGTGTTCAACAGTAGGTTCATTGGACCTATGATAAGAATACCCGAAGGGCTTAAACCTAGTGAAAACCTCTGCCTAGTTGTCTACAAAATTTCAATTAATAATCAATGCAAAGATAGGTTTCTACCTTAGAGATATGAATCATGTTGACCTTAGGCGTGCCTATGCAATTGCTACAAGATTGAAAATATATCAGAATGAGTGGCCTTACAAACCATGGAAGACAAAGTGGACAACCTTGTAGGGTTGGTTGAAATGATGCTAAAGGCTACATAGAATTCCTCGAATGCTTCTTCTTCTATTCCCCAAATGCCTTATCCTCAAGATAAGGGGAAGAGGTCATTCCAGAGACAAAAGAGGGCCCGACAGAAGGAACTTGTTTGGCCTGAGAACAAACCTATGACTTGGAAAAACCAGATCCTCTCTTTGCTAATATTAATGAAATGCACGAGATAGAGCAATTTGACTGGTATGATGCATGTTTTATGCCCCACATTCCCGGACTATCTATCGTTGGGGGGCAGTAACAACCATTCCAAAGAGTTGGAAACACCTGATCCTCTCTCTGCTAATATTAATGAACTGCACGAGACAGAGCAATCTGACTTGTATGATGCATGTTATATGCCTCACACTCCCCGACTATCTATGGTTGGGCCCTTGTTACTGCTCTGGAAGAGGAAATTGGAGAGGAGGAATTGTATAATGAAAACACAAGAGAAAAGAGAAAATAGATCTGCAGGGCAAGTAGATAAAGGAGAAAAAAAATGAACCTCCATAGAAGCCAAACTAAGCCAAACTACGAGTGCCTTGACCATGCACTAATAAAAATGGTTCCCATAGCAACAAACAAAACCGATGATGTTTATCTCTAGCCTAATTACTATGGTTCCTGGTTAGTGGGGTTACCCACATCAAACAAGTCTTTTAAATTCTAGTACTTACAGTTTTTTTAAATTCTAGTACTTACAGTTTTTTAAAAGAAGTAATCCTTTCATTCATGAATTATACACTATGTGAACAATAATCTGTGTAAACAAGTCTTTTAAATTCTTGTATTTACAGTTTTTTAAAAGAAGTAATCCTTTCATTCATGAATTATACACTATGTGAACAATAATGTGTTTAAGTTTATTATAATGATTGATTTTTACAGGAGGCTGTTGATGAAGAGAAAACTAATAATAAACAAGCACATATCAGTATAAAGATATTATATCACTTATTTATAATATGATAAAAATCATTTAAAATTTTATTTTAAATCTATTAATAATTTGTATATGCATTTAAAAAAACTTTAATCTAATATTTTTTTAGTATATAAAAAATATCAAAGTCAATAGAGTTGTGATTTAATGGTTAGATAGAGGCAATATAAGACTTTTTTAATATATAAAAAATATCAAAGTCAATAGAGTTGTGATTTAATGGTTAAATAGAGGCAACATTTTATATGATATGTTAGTAACTTAGTAAGTGAGATAAAACTTAAATATAAATCAAATTCAAATCTTATAATTAACAAATTTCATAATAATAAAAAAATTATAATATTATGATGTTAATAAAAATAAGATAAGTTATTGACAAAAATATTTTACTGTTATTAACAATAATCTTTAAATGTTATTTTTATTTGATATTTATTTTTTATATATGAGATTATTAGGAATTACACTGTATTTGAGCACTCAATACATTTACTTTCTGTGAGACTTTACATCCACGATGCTGTTTCTCATGATACCCAGTAGAACCAGATGCAAATGATATGCAAAAACACAAAATAAAACATATAAACTAAGATAACAAAACAAAAACAAAGTTAAATATATAACAAAACAAAAACAAAGTTAAAATATATTTGATGTTAACTCTTCTGTAATATAATATAATATTTTCAAAAAAGTAAATTAACATATTGTAAGTGCTTATCTTGAAGTAAGGGTGACAATTAGATACTATTAACTAAGAGCAATTGTCTTAACTTCATGTTATTTATTTCACAATCTCCATGTAAAAACTACGACACACACAATAATATTAATATCTTGATTGTGAAATTCTGTATAATGAAATGAACCAACAATTAATAGACATAATATCAAATGAAAATACAGCCATGAACAAAACAAAACAACACAAATCAATAAATCGGTACAAACTCTACTAGCCCAAGATACAAGTTTGATTCTCTACATAACCATTTATCAAAACCTCTGCATTCCTTATATTCCTTAAGAAAAGGAAATACAGTATGACATACACAACCTTCAACAAACAACTGTTGAAACTCCAAGTGGACAGAGTAATTTCTAAGGATTTTTGGATTTTCCTACAAACCTTGAGGGAGGAGGTAAAGGCAAAAAGGCAAGAAAAAACAATGGTATGACAGTGATTCAGACTCACAGAGCAAGGACCTACTGGATTTGTGAATAATAATGAAAAATCATAAAATCTTGCGGATGATGAATCAAAATAAAGTTGAGCAAGCATTGAAATTTACGTCAACAATCAAAATCAAGTATTGTAAAGCAGTCCAGCCCAATGGAAAGCAATCCAGCGAAATGGAACAAGATTTATAAATAGAGGGGACAATTAAAGCATGGCAGAAAATTATTTTATACTTAGGCTTTTCAAGTCGAGCCGAATTGATATGTGCATAAACCAATAAACCAATCAAAATTAAGTAGCTGGAAAGAAGCCCAGCTCAACCCAATGGAACAGGTTTTAAATGATGGATCTCACCTGCTGAAAAATGATCTCAGAATAGCAAATGCTGCACACCCCACCAAATCGTTTTCACACCAAGAAGAAACCATCCCGATGCCCAGTCCTCTGCATCTCTATTTGCCTACTGATTTCCATATAATTGAGTTGCATTACAACTATTCTGATCACCAAACTCTTACAAGTTTTATTGATCAACCCATATCGCAAAATTTGGCTGTAACTTTCTGTTAGGCGGAGATATAGCAGTGTATTTCACTCTTGCCCGAGTTGTGTATTTGATAGTTAGTCTACAGGATCCAATGCTTTACAAAAGTAATCGATCAGAAGAGCATTCAAGTTTCTTTAGATTTCAATATGAAAGCAGAGGGGTGCATTGTTGGTCTCTAACGCTGTTTTGATATTCAATATTGTTTTGTAATTATATAGTATCCATCAGAAATTTAATAATTATTGTCTACAAGAATCCAATGCTTTGCAGAAGCAATCAATCAGAATCAGAGAAGCATTCAGGTTTGTTTACCTTTCAATGTAAAAACATAGGGCTACATTATTGATACTGAAACAATGCTGAATTCCACTAATATTAATGGTCATTGGGGTGTAACACAAGATATTTCAGAAGTAATTATATACTCTTGATGGGGGTGTAACACAGGACTACACATTATACTATGTGATTATAGATTCTCGAACTAATATGTCAGAAGTAAATTTTTGGATTGTGTGTATGGTGTAAATATAAATGCAAATTTGTTTTACTACAATCTAGGTCCATTCTGCCCTCCTATAAGTTGCCTTTTCCTATCATCTATAATCGATTCGGCTGGAATACAATATCACAACAATTCCAAGGTGAAGTGAACTCGAACAGAGTAATCTTCAAGGATTTCTGGTTTGTGGTGGATATTCCAGCAAACCCATAAATACATCTTCAAGGATTCTGGTTTGTGTTGGATTTTCCAACAGACCCATAAATACCTTGAAACCATGAGTAAACCATTTCTTACAATGCTAATTCTCTTTCTTTTTTGGGACAACCGCCATTGAGATTTATGGAAGAAAGATGACTTACTTGTCATGGGCCTGGGCATTTATTGCTTCAGATTTAGGCGAGATCATCTTCATGTGAACGACCCCAGGGCTATTACAACTGTTCTCCAGAGGCTGATCTGTTAATCACATTCCACGGCATCTTTATCCAATTCTTCTTGATCAACCAATCTGAACACGATATCAGAATCAACCAATTCTTCATTATCAATCTAGCTAAACAGGATTGACATGATTCTAATAAATAATTATGAGAAAACCATCCATTAAAAAGGAATACACAGCCACAGAAACACAGAAATACACAACCACAGAGATTGACACAAATATAGATTAAAAACACACAAATACATGACAAAACACAGACACATAGGAAGCGCTTCCAAAACAGACACAGTGATACACAATTACACAGAGATAAGCACATAAGGATCACTTCCAAAACAAAACACAATTCACAGAAACATTCTGCAAATTACATTTGCAATGAAAATTTGGACACATATATAAATTCCATCCCTCCTCGACCGTTGGAGGAGCAGATCCGAAAAAGCATGACCAGCTTCCAAAAAAGCTAACGAATAAATAAAATCAATCTTCCCAAAAAAGCTTGATCGGCTTCCAGAAAGCTGACGAATAAATAACATCAAGCTTGATCGGCTTCCAGAAAGCTAACGGATCAATAACATCAACCTCAAAAAAAGCTAATCTACTTTTTGCAAGGATAATTTATGTATAGAAATTTATGTAATTCCATATGACCATGACATAAGAACCACTTGGTTTAGTAAAGGTTTAAAGCAATGTGGCAAAACCGTTATACAATATGAAGTGCCAAAGCATTAGCCAATATTTTAATTTCAATCATATGGTGTGATAATGAAGGAATATTTATTTTATAAAACATAATATGGAGTAAAAAGAAAGTAAAGCTAAATAAAGTAGGTTAAGATTTTTAAATAGTAAGTGTTTAAAATTATTTTGTTTTTATTTATTATTATAATTTTTAATTAAAAAATGAATTTTAATTAATGTATGATGATGTTAATATTATTTATAAATATATAATAAGATGTAAAATAGCTATTTACATGCAATAATTTGAATCAACCACATTAAGATTATTGATTTTATAGCTTAATTAATTAAGCATGTTAAAGGGTGGAACTAAGATCAAGCATGAGCATGTAAAGGCCTCTAGATGTAGAGGTAGTAGTTGGACGTAGCATTAGGACACAATAGTTGAACATAGCATTTGTGCAAATCATTTGAATGCAAATCGTTGGTTTCTCATGGTTGGATCATTGGCAAATTAATGCAAAGACACATTTAAACATGTGGAGATCAAGTAGAGGGATCATTGGATATGAGCTTGTTGAGCTTGTTTTTTGCAAGATCTTGAGCTTGAGATTGTGAGGTAGATTTGTCGTTGCAAATTCTTTGGAAGATTGTTGGAATAACTTGATCGCAAATTGAACAAGCTGAAAATATAGATAGAGTTTTATCCTAGTATCTAAACATGTGCAACCTATGAAGTTCTTGGGATGTTGAGGTGTATTGCTGTAGAGTAATAGAAGGTTTGGACCTGTGCTTTAGTTCCCAAGTTGAATCTCTAGTAGTTACAAGAGGGAGAGAGGCATCTCGGGTTTTGTACTTAACCTTAGAGATTTCGCCTTTTGTTGAATTAAATGGCAATTAAATAATCATAAAGAAGAGGTGGCCATCAAAAGAAGCCCACTGTTCTTGATGAAATCAAATAAAGAGTGGTGGTTGTTAGGTTTGTAGCGAAATTTTTCTCCACCAAAATACTTGTTCTATTTCTCAAATTCAATCATCATGAATGAATTTGTCAATCATTACGAATGACTTTCGTGAGTCTAAATAAATTTTGTTAATCATTAAGGGATGAGGCCTAGGGTTCCTGTAGCTAAGGCAGTCTTTTCCTAAGGATTTCGTCATAGTCCTGCACCTTGGACGAAGACCTATATAATGTGGATTACATCGAGGAGGACTTTAGTCCTTATACCATATTTAGGTCACACAAGGAACTTTTGGAAGTATGGAAAAGGTATAAAGTCCCCAATGAAGTACACAATTCTAGTCCTAGTCTTGTACCTTGGCCGAAGACCTAGATATTGTGGATTACATCGAGGAGGACTTTAGTCCTTAAATACCATATTCAGGTCACACAAGGAACTTTTGGAAGTTTAGAAAGGGTCTAAACTCCCCAATGAAGTACACAATTCTAGTGTTCTAGAGAAATTAGGCCCATTCGATCCGCTATGTGATTCACTAAATGTTGAAGGGATCTATTTGGACAAGACTACTCTTGATGACAATTTGTTAGATGATTGAGGTCACCTAAAGCCTTCAAGATACCCTCATTCCCGAGGTAGTGGAAAACTCACCATTGGTTCAGGTGTATTCAGGGGTATTCAAGTATAACTCCTTGAATTCCCTGGTAACTGGACCCAATGTGCATAGCCATTTTTCCCACAAAACTATATCACTACCATGCATATCTATGGCCAACATATGAGTTTTGAGATGATAATCACCCAGTTGGAGTTTTTTATATTCACAACACCCCCGACATTTCATCATCTTCCATTAGATATCATTATTTGAAAGTTGGGCATCGGGTGAACATAACAATGGAGTTCCTCAACCAGTCATTAGTGAATAAAGTTGTGGGTGTTTCCATTGTCAACCAAGACTACCACTTTGCGATGCTTGATGTAACTTCAAAGTTTCAAGGTTTGTGGGGATGAAATACTGGATAAAGCATGAAGAGAGATGAGTGGTTCTTCTTGACGGAATTTGGTTTCCACTTCTTCTTGCATGGGAGGAGTTTCTTCAATAGCCTCAAACTTAGGGGTATCTTCCGTAATGATGTCCTTAGAATTGATAGGAGTTGTCACATCAATATGGAATGGATTTTGTTCTTTACATGTATGACCTAGAGCATACTTTTCATCATAATTATAGTAGAGTCCCTGTCTTTGTCGTTCTTCCATTTTTGATGGAGATAACTTCTATACTTTTTAGGGAGGAGAGGTAATTGTGCGTCAGGAATTGAATTGTGTAGGGCGTGAGTGGGAAATTAAAGAGGGCTTTTTGGTTTGTGCGTTGATCACTCCCTTTTCTTCTAGAGTCCTCTATGATGCCTCCAACCAGGTAGCAGGATGTTGCATTCTCACTTGTGCTTTAATTTCCTCCTTGAGGCCACTAATGAAACATTCTTTATAGAAAGAATCTATTAAGTTCTTTGTATATATAGCTAATTGCTCAAAGGTTGAGATAAAGTTTGTGTTAGAAAAACAGGATCGCAGAGCAATAACAATAAACAAGATGCAAATACAAATCACACAAACACATTACAAGAGAGACACCAATATATCGTGGTTCACCCAATATGGGCTACGCCCACACTGAAATTGCCAGTCCTTATTATTATACCATCCAGCAAATGAAGGGATACAACCTGCAGCACATCCGCTGCACTTCCTCTTCACTGTCTCACAGTCTCTCTTTCATGATCTCACAGATCTTTACAATGCATGATACCTAATACATCAACCCTGGCCATATTACAATGTCTTTCTTATAAAGGAAAATACAATGGGAAAATACCACGGGTTACCCAAAACCATGGGCTTGTAAAACAACCCCAAAAATTTCCTTCGGGGGTTCGCCCCCCCCACACCCCCCCGCTAGGGTGAGTGTACAGTCCTTTTGCATATCATATAAAGTTGGGGTACAAAAACGGCTGAATAATAATATCTTTGAATCTGGGAGATCAGGCTCCACAACCAATAGTTTGTGACTGGGCCTATTTGGCGTAACTTGGTAAGACGCCCCAAATACTGAGGATATCACTCATAACGTGAGATTTAACAAATATACTCCAAGCAACGTAGCGTCCATAACCAAAATTACAGATCCAAATACAATACATCCACCTTAAGTTTCATCATGTCATCTATAATACCATGAAGGGAAAATTAATGTTCCATTTGAGTAACAAATCACGATGGGTTAGAACCATCAGACTTGTTAAGTTTACTTTAGGAAAATAGTTCCAGGTGTTATTATCCATAGAGTGTGGTTTAATGCTACGAAGACCCAACGGAGGTTGATGTTGGATAAATAGCCATGAGTGATAAGTTTCTTCATGGTGTGGCTTATTATGTGGTGCATTCCCATGTTCTGCTACATGCATAGCACTAATTGTCAAATTTGTCAACTTCTCATCCAACTTCCCCAATCGCAGGTTTACCCATTCAACGGCAGATCTATGTATTATTTACAGATACCAGAACATGTTAGAAAACTAGGATCGCAGAGCAATAACAATAAACAAGATACAAATATAAATCACATAAAACACATTACAAGAGAGACACCAATATAACGTGGTTCACCGAAGATGGGCTACGGATACACAAAAATTGTCGGTCCTTATTTTATACCATCCAATAAATGAAGAGATACAACCTACAACACATCTGCTGCAACTTCCTCTTCACTCTCTCATTGTCTCTCTTACACAATCATATAGATCTTTGAAATGCTACAATACACAGCCGTATTAAAATGTATTCCTTTTAAAGAGCGATTACCACGGGAAAATACTACGGAACACCCAATACCATGGGCCCATAAATCACCCATTATTGACCAAGTCATGACTATGAAATTACAACATTTTACAAGGCATTTTTTTCTGAAATTTTCGCTATTTTGGGGGGGGGCAAGCCCCCCCAAACCCCCCTGTCATGGGTTGTTATCTAGACACAACTGAAACACGAACTCTAAATAATGAAGATCAGGCTCCACAAAAACATGACATGTCTCTACAAATAAATTTTAAAAATTGATCTCACTAACCCCATAAAGAGCTCTACAGTTATTGGAAAATAATTTACTTTTCAAGGTAGGGTTTGAGACCAAAATTTAGAAATAAAACCCGATTTGAAGACGATTTGGAGGCTTCTATAACTATGAAATTTCTGTACTTTTGAATATGAACTTTTGGTCTTCAGTAGCCTTGTATGTCTACTCTGTAATGCCACAGGTTTCATTGGATTTTGATGTTCCAAGCAAAAATTAGGGTAATTTTCCCAAGACTTGTCGATTTTGGATTTCTCGGAAGGGTGAACTTGCACAGCTTGCTATGCATCCAATTTTTTAGTTCCAAATATGAAATTGTTATTGTTAACACCCAAAAATTGTTCACTAGCTCATCGACCTAGTCACATAACCCATTTGTCCCCTTTTCCCACATTTTTGACCTCCAAAACCCCCCAAAACCTTAAATTGATAACCAAATAGGCAAAAAAATCATTATTTCCCTAAAAAATAATTAAATTCCTTCAAAATAGGTTAAAACCCCACAAAAAGCATCCAAAAATCCCCAAAATAAAAGAAAAAGGGGAGAAAATCAAAATAAATTCATAAAAGAGGGAAAATACCAAATACCATTTCCCAATACCATTAGTTTCCCAAAACTATGGGCCAATACTCCACCACTCAAAATCACTATAAAAAGGTGATGGAGGCCCCCCATTTCACATCAATCACTCTTCACACCCTCATGCTGCCAAATTCCCTAGTGCACTTTAGCCTCCCATTTCAAGCTTTTGTGCCCAGTTAGTTGAATCTTGGCCAACCCATTGAGCATTTGGAGAAGAGCAAGGAACTCTGGAGACCCGACAAACTACTCTTCGTACTGCTGCAAGGGCCCTCATCACCTCTTCTTTTGAGGTAACCATTACTACAAACCCTTGTTTTCCATATAATATAAAAATGCAAATTTCATTTATGGGTTCATGTTGATTTGCCATTTTACTGCAATAGTTAGATCTATTTCATGTTTGTTATTTGCATACATCATTTACTTATTGTTATTTTTTATCCATGTTTATGAACTGCTACTAAGGGTTCCTGAATCCTTAGTAGATTCTCTTTAGCACAAGCTTGTGTGAAAACTCCAACTACAGTTTTGACAACTCCACTGGGAGGCTAAAGTGCAATAGGGAATTTGGCAGCATGAGGGTGTGAAGAGTAATTGATGTGAAGTGGGGGGTCTCCATCACCTTTTTATAGTGATTTTGAGTGGTGGAGTATTGGCCCATAGTTTTGGGCAACTAATGGTATTGAGAAATGGTATTAGGTATTTTCCCTCTTTTTTTCTTTTATTTTGATTTCTTCTCATTTTTTCTTTTATTTTGGGGATTTTTGGACCCTTTTTGTGGGTTTTAAACCTTTTTTGAAGGAATTTAATTATTTTTTAGGGAAATAATGTTTTTTTGCCTATTTGGTTACCAATTTAGGGTTTTGGGGGCCAAAAATGTGAGAAAAGTGGACAAATGGGTTATGTGACTAGGGAGATGAGCTAGTGAACAATTTTTGGGTGTTAACCATTATCACAAGTACTATGGTTCGACTTCTTTCCAATACAACTAGTGGCACTCAATTTGTATTTTTGAAACTTTAGATTTATCAATTTTACATAGAAACCATGTTTAAGGCTAGTTTTTGGGCGATGGAAATTTCCTAACTTGCACCAAGTGTATTTCCAAAATGGTAGTGATCCAAAAGATGAAAATTGGATACAAGTTACTTCCCATTGTCATTTATTTACCTTGCGAATTTCGGACCATGAAACAAATTTGAGAAAAAAATACCAAAATGACTCATTTGAAAGAGCCAAACCCTAGGGAAAATTTCCTTAACTTTGACTGAGTATATATCCAAAAGTATAGCATACTAGAATATGAAATCCGGACACAAGTTACCTCCATATGTATTTTTTATACCTTGTGATTTTCAAATGTTGAAACGACACAAAAAATGGAGCAAAATTTCCAATAGGTCTCGTTTGAAAGAGCCAAATCCTATAAAAAAAATTCCCTTTTGGCCCAAGAAAGAGCTCTGATACCACTTGTAATATGCTTAAACCCATAAATTCATAGAGAAGGTAGAAAAAGACGAAAGAATGATAAAATAGATAGTTATGTTCACTTTCCTCTTCAAGGGGGCAACCTCTAAGATCAAAGCTCCAAATACAATGACAATTATTCAATAAAGATTTACATATCTTACTACTCTCTCTCTCTCTCTCTCTATATATATATATCTATTGTTTCAAGAGCCAAAGTCCTAATCACTTGTTGTCCTACTATTAATGAGGATCCACCACCTAGGGGTCTTTATTTAATAAAGAGGGCCCTTTTTCATTAACTATCCACTAACTATCTAATAGGCCTTATTGCCTTGTACATTGATAACGTAAGGGGGTTAGGGTAGGACCCTAACAATTTTAGAATAGTGTTCTATTAGATGAACCACAATACAATAGAGTGATTAATCACTTGTCATTGTTGCATTCTAGGCGGTGAGCGAGTTTGATGTATTGGGGTACCCATCCAAACATTAATAGAACTAGAATTTGATGATATTATACAGTTAAACTTGTTGGCATCAACTGGAGATGCTACGGTGAATTCCTTTAATTTGTCGACCTTTTGAGCCCCCTTCATAGGCTCATCATCCTAGTCAAAATATGGGTGTCCTTAATACTTTGATCACTAGAGCCATGAGGATATCTTATAGGGATCACATTGAGCAAGAAAAATAACATCTTCGTAGAGTATTCATAAGAAATGGATACTCTTGGGCTCAAATCAATAAGGCCTTCAAAAAAGAAGAAAGGTGTGAAAGGAAAACAAAGGGACATAGAGAAAGCAATGTAGATGACCATAAAGTGTTCATGCCTTACATTGATGGGGTTACTGACAAAATCACCAAACAATTAAAAAAGAAGAACGTTTATGTGGTCTTCTCTCCATTAAACAACATCAAGAAACTTCTTAGATCCGTGAAGGATCCTATTGACCCAAGGTTACAAAAAGGATTTTATCAAATTCCTTGTGCTTACGGAAAAATATACATTGGGGAAACAAGGAGATATATCCAAACAAGAATTAAAGAGAATAGTGCTGGCATCCACTTGAATAGAACACATAAATCATCATTGGTATAACACTCGCATACCAAAAAACACCCCATACAAATTGAAGACACAACAGTTTTAGCCAGGGTGGACAATTGGAACAAAAGAAGAATAAGAGAGGCCATTGAAATTGTGAAAAATAACAATTGCCTTTATCGGGATGATGGTCTCATCATAAGTAGAACATGGCTACCATCTATCATTAAATTATTCCAAGCCAAAATTAGAAATTAATTTTCAAATGCAATTTTTTTGGATGGCCCTACGTTTCCTAATGTTCCGAGTTGGCCTCATGTTTTTTATAAAATGTCGTCCATATAAAAATTAAATTAAAGAGGTCATTATTTCATATGCATGTTTATGGATTATAAAATGGTTGGAGTCTTCTCGGCATCGTTAGTGTCTTGAAGATGCCTAAGAGGGGGCTCGAAACGTCAACAAACTAATGAACTTCATCACAACATCTCCAACCGATTCCATTAAGATAATTTCTCACTTGAATGGTGAAAAGTCAAAGTCTATGGGATGAAATCAAAAGGGATTTTTTCAATTAACCAGACAAAGTGAATCAATAAACAAATCACAACAGTTGGTAAACATCACTTATCGAGCTTGAAAAGGGCTATCGTTTCTCCCATTCATATGTTGCTTAATCCTATCTTAAAATTAATGGAATGATGAGGAAATAAAGTATAATAATTGAGGGGACATGTAGATATATCTGTCAAGAATATGGACACTTGCTACTAATGGATCAAGGCCTGTGATGTTTTGGTGATTCCATCGGGGCTATGGATGCTCATGGGTATTTGAGAAACAATTGAGGGATAACATATTTACGATCAATGAAAATATTTTATCCCAAACATATTTAGGCCTATGGAAAAGACTTTATCCTAAATCATTGATGCAATCCTTAAGGAATAAGCCTCTTCATCATATAATCCTCTTGGCATAAAAGATGAATTCCGTTGGTTGGTATGCAAGAATGGAAAATGATTCTTCATGAAGGAAAATTCTTTAGGACCAACTACACATTAATTCTTGGTTTCCCTTAGCAAAATTAAAATAGGATATCGTTTCATTTCAATATTATTACCCAACAATACATATTAGAGAGTCATGGCTTCGTCTAGTGTGTTTTCGTTTGTTGAGGCCTCAACACCTTCCTAATTGGTTGACTCGAGGACCCACCTTTTAATTTTTTATTTTTTTATTGAGGCTCATTAGGTGAAATTTTATTTCTCTTAGCTTTATTCTTTAGGTTAACGTAATTATCACATGCTATTGATAGAATTTGTATTGTTGGATTGATATTTCTAGTGTATTTTAATACATCACTAGATATTTGTGTCAATCATTTATTGCA
Source organism: Larix kaempferi (assembly GCA_027924585.1). Taxonomy (NCBI): domain Eukaryota; kingdom Viridiplantae; phylum Streptophyta; class Pinopsida; order Pinales; family Pinaceae; genus Larix; species Larix kaempferi. The sequence goes on from BSBM01000835.1 coordinate 7,013,678, forward strand.
TTGCACACAACCTAGTTTAAATGCTTTTGTGTTTCTTTTATTTAATGAACTTTCCCTGTGTGAAATTGTTATACAAATTCCTATAGAATTTGTGGTGTTCTTTACCCCTAAAACTTAAAACAACATAGGTTAAGATTCATTAAACTAGAATTTATAGAGCAAAACAAGAAACATTAGACAATTGAAAGATAAATATGACATGAAATAAGCTTTATATTATGAGCATAATTTCAGGAAGCAATGTTCACAGGCCACTTGAGGTAGGTTAACCTTTCACTTGAGAAAATATCTATTAGAATAATTCTCTACAAAAACATGCATAGCCTTATAGCTCTTTAAATAGGTTTCCCATATCCAAAATCCTAACTACTTGACATGGTCAAATTATTAATAAGTACGAACTTCCTAGTGGGTATTAATTAATAGAGAGACCCTTTTTACATTGATCGTTGACTACTAACCGCTTGCCTTATTTCAAAGAGATGGCCATATACAATGCATGACTAACTCCTAAAGTAAGTAGGGTTAGGGTAAGACCCTAACGTGCCCTCCTCCTTCAAAAGAAACATTGTCCTTGATGTTGAAGGTGAGGAAATTGGTATAAAATTTCAATTGGTTCCCAAGTAGCATATTCTAGTATCACATCTTTCCATTGGATCAAAACTTCTTTGATGGTGCTCCGACACACATTTTGTTCTCTAGAAGCCAAGATTGCTTCCAGCTGGAGCCAAATGGAACCTTCCTCATCCAATTCAGATAAGTTAGTCTACACTTTGAAATTACCCCACCATTGTTTTGAGACAAGAGACGTGAAATACTGGTTGAATCTTGGAGTGATCTAGTAGAGCGAGCTTGTAGGTCACCTGTCCAATGCATTAGAGGATTGTGTAAGGTCCATATAACTAGATTCTGGTGGAGATGAGACTTGAGGGATGTTTGCTTATAAGGTTGGAGTTGAATAAACACCTGATCCCCTAATTCAAAGGAATGCTCAAAGTGATGTTAATCTACCCGTTGTTTCATTCTGTTTTGAGCCATAATTAGGTTTCCTTTGAGGGAGTGGAGAATATCTACTCTAGTGTGAAGTGTAGTCCACAACTTAAACTCTAGAGGTACTTTGTAGATATGAAATCACTGATAAGGGATTTTGTCCATACACTGATTTTTCTGCAAGTGTCGTTTTGGTGGAGCCATAATAAGTGGTATTGTACCACCACCTAGCTAGAGGGAGCCAATGGGCCTAGTGGTATTGATGCAGAAGCATGGGGACCTAGGCAGATCAGTCGAAGTTAGTCGACATGAGAAGGCCGACCAAAGGGATTTCCGACGACCACTAGTGTGGAAGAGAAGATTGGTTGTCATGTCAATAAGTCGAGCAGAAGCTGTCGAGATGGGTCGACAGGAGAAGCAGGTCAAGAGTCAACATGTCAAGGGTCGACAGAAGACAGGTTGAGCAGAGGCGTTGATGGTCGACATGAATCGCACCACCAATCCGATAGGTTTGGGAATGAGCCAAGCGAGGAGGAAGGCGCAGACTGGCGAATCCTGAGGAGTGCGAAAGGAAGCCGATGGATAAGTCGAAGCTGACAGACAGTACGGCCGACATGACAGATTACTGTATCCTGTCAGAAGTACGCGTATAAGTCAAGGAGAGTACTTGGCAACAGTTCGGGGTTGCTAAGGAAGTTAATGGTAGTTATTGAGAGTAGTTGGGATCGTGACAGATGTCAACACAGGCAGAGATTGTGCAGCACGGTTAGGGAACTGATAGTTGCAGGTCTGTAGGATCTGAGGAGATCGACAGACAGAGGATGCGTGTCTCAAGGGTCAGAGTGATCTCGGGAACAACAATAGTAGAGTAGAAGGCCGAGGGGAGGAGATCAGTTGGATCATTGGAAGTGTTCGGGGAGAACATAGGTAGATTGGAGAGAACAGTCACATGTCTTCCCAAAGCAAAGAATCAAGCCATAGCTCAGAGTTCCGCAGTGAACTAGGAGAGGGTGACGATCGACACACTGAGAGAGCACACAGTTACTTTTGTATTGTAATTGGCTGAGGCTAACAGCAGTTAGTTATTTCATTCTTTGTAGTTGCATTGTAACCATTTCGGTAGAAGTAATATAATCCAACTTCTCGCATGTTGTTTGCATCTTGTCTATGTGAATGTGTGTGTGGTGTGTAATTGTTAAGCAAGAACCTTAGTCACTAAGGCACCTTGCGTCAGTTGGTATCATATCGGGAGGAGAATCCTATCGAGCAGAAATCCGGTGATACTAACTTGCCTTGCGTTAAGTTGTATCAAAGTGGAAGAATCCTGTGAGTAGGAAAGCGTCAAGTGTGTTTATAGCTCCAGCTGCGGTTGGGTAGAGTTGTACACGACTTGTTGAAGTACGGTTGCGATTGGACGAAGTGGGAGTTTCAGCCGAGGTTAAAAATGGCTCACAGAGGCGTTAACGTTCGAGGTGTTGGACGAAGAGCGCGTGACGCAACAATCATAGTTGATCGTGAGATGTTCGACGAGTGCGTCCGAACAATGCAAACTTTGACAAATGAAGTCGCATCGATCAAAGAAATCCAAAGGCGTTGTTATATTCCTGATGCGCTAGACCACAGCGACGAGGAGGTCGAAGAAGTGGAAGCACGGGAAGCAACAGGAGAAGAACCATAAGACAAACTGATCAAACTTCTGACGGATATGAGAGGTTGGACAAAGATAACTGTACGTACCTACTCAAGAAGTCTGGATCCGGAATACTTGATCGACTAGTTTAGAGAGATGGAAAAATACTTTTACATTAAGCAAATCGAGTATCCTAAACGGGTTAAGGCTGCATGTTTGAGGTTGAAGGGTCATGCCTCATTGTTGTGGGCCAATGTGTAGGTTGATAGAGTCAAGAAGGGCAAGGAGAAAATCAAATCTTGGGATAGGATGGTCGCCAAGCTGAAGGGGAAGTTCTTGCCAAATGACTATGTGATTTCCTTGTTCTAAAAGTTGCATAACTTTCGACAAAAAGAGATGACCGTGAAGGAGTAGATGGAAGAGTTCTACAGATTGTTGATAAGGTCGGTACCGACCGATGAAGGAGAAGAAACTGTCGCTAGGTACATGAACGGCTTGAAATATGCCATTCAGGATGAATTGAGCATGTCAAGATTCAGAGTGGACGGTGAAGCCTACCAGTTAGCTCTAAAGGCAGAAGAGAAACTGTCCAGAAAATCCACGGCGACCAGAGGCAGGATGAATGGTCGAGGTGCAAAGATTGTTTTCGCAAAAGGTCAAAGTAATTGTTACAGGAGGGAATCTTTCGAAGAAAATCGACGGATGGAAGGGACATCGACAAGGGAAAAAGCGCAAGAAAATCGACGCGATGGTCATGAGAACACCAGTCGAGGTGCGTATGGTCGAAGTGGTCCATCCGACAGAAAAGGAGCTAACAGACCAGCCATAATCTGTTACAAGTGTCGTGGAGCAGTACACAAGGCATATGAGTTCCCAGAGAACCTTCATGTTGCAGAAGAGTCAAAACCCAGATGTCGAAGAGATGAGCAAGTCGATGAGAAGGAAGAGTCGGCATCCGACAGCAATGAGGATAGTAAGAAGAAGAGTCGGGCCATGAAAACCAGGAAGACACTAGTTTTGGACGACCGACGCGATGAGAAAGAGCCGGCACAGCGAAAGGCCATCTTTTGAACCAAAGTGCGAATCGACGAATGGCGTTGCAAGACCATAGTTGATGGTGGAAGAACTAAGAATCTTGTGTCAACAAACGTGATCGACAAGGCGAGGTTGAAGTGTCGGGAACATCCACACGCTTACAAGATCTCATGGTTGCAGAAAGGACACCATGTGAAGGTGACCAGATAGTGCTTGATTAACTTCAAAGTTGAAGGATTTGAAGACAGTGTACTGTGAGATGTAATCCCAATGGATAATGCCATCAGTTGTTAGGTAGACCATGGAAATATGATCAAAAAATGAGCTATGATGGTCAAGCCAAAACAGTCACAGTGTGGAAAAATGGCGTGAAAAGGACTCTTAAGCTAAAGCCGGAGGAGCGAGCCGACAGTAAGCACAGTGAGAGCAACTTTTGGGAGAAGCGAGTGCTGATGTGCTCAACGAAAGAATTCCTCGCGGAGGAGGAAAAGTAGTCAGGGTGTTACGCTATCATTCCGAAAGGACCATGTGTCAAGAGGACGACAATGGAGAAGATTCCAGTCGAAGTTGGAAATATGCTTGATGAGTTTCAGAGCATAGTAGTCGATGAGACACCGACGGGATTGTAGCCGACAAGGAGCATATCCCATCAGATCGACTTGATTCCAGGGTCAAGTTTTCCAAACAAGGCACCGCATAGGATGAGTCCGACAGAAGGTCAGGAACTCAATCGACAGGTCCAGGAGTTGTTGGACAGGGGATTGATCAGATAAAGTTTGAGTCTGCACGCGGTACCAACAGTATTAGCGCCGAAGAAAGGTGGAGAATGGAGAATGTGTACAGACTCCAGAGCCATCAACAAGATCATGATCAAGTACCAGTTTCCATTGCCTAAGATGGACCACTTGATGTATTGCTTGAGTGGAGTGAAGTACTTCACGAAGATAGACCTGAAGAGCGGTTATCACCAAATTTGGGTTAGAGAAGGAGATGAATGGAAGACAACATTCAAGACAAAGGAAGGGCTGTATGAGTGGTTAGTCATGCCATTCGGATTGACTAATGCACCAAGTACATTCATGCGATTGATGAATGAAGTACTGAAACCACTCTTGGGAAAGTTTGTCATAGTCTACCTAGACGAAATCCTAATATTTAGTCAAACCAAGACAGAGCACTTGGAGCATATTCGACAAGTATTGCAGAAGTTGCAGGAAGAGAAGCTGACGATGAACCTACAAAAGTGTTTCTTCATGAAGGAAGAACTGGTGTACTTGGTATTTGTAATCTCGGGTAAAGGGTTGGTGATGGACCCAGAAAAGGTAAATGCAATATTGGATTGGCTAGAACCAACAAGTATGACTGGAGTAAGGAGTTTCCATGGACTTTCCAGTTTCTACCGGAAGTTCATTCGAGGATTTAGTCGAATTTGTGCACTTTTGACAGAGTGCATGAAAAGGGCAGAGTTCAAGTGGACGGAAGCAACCCAGTGATCTTTCAACAAGTTGAAGGAAAAGGTCACTGAGAGCCCAGTGTTAACACTCCCATATTTCGACAAAGTTTTCTAGGTCGATTGCAACGTGAGTGGAACGAAAATTGGAGCAGTGTTGATCTAGGAGGGTTGACCAATTGCATTCTGCAGTGAGAAGTTGGATGATGCAAAGCGTAAAAATTCGATCTATGACCAAGGATTTTATGCTATTGTCCAGGCATTGAAGAAGTGGAGGCATTATTTGTTTCCCAAAGAATTTGTGTTATACAAAGATCACCAAGCACTGAGGTACCTGAATACTCAGTCGAAGTTGAATCAGTGGCACATGAAATGGGTCGAATTCCTCCAGGAATATACTTTCATGTTGCGACATAAGTCGGGCAAGTTGAAAAATGTTGCCGACGCATTGAGTCAAAGAGTTGCATTGTTGAACACGGCGACAGTTCATGCAACAGGAATAGAGTCAGTGAAGACAGAGTATGAGACCGACGAGGATTTTGCGAAAGCATGGGAGGCTTGTCATCAACCATGGAGTGTCGACAGGACTCCATACTTGGATTAGTTCATCCAAGAGGGATACCTATTCAAGGGACAACAATTGTGCATTCCTAGAGGATCCATAAGGGAGAACCTAATCCGAGAGTTGCATAGCGGCGGGTTAGCAGGTCATTTTGGCATCGACAAGACTAAGACATTGGTTGAAGAGAAGTATTATTGGCCAGGAATGATGATAGATGTCATAAAGTGGGTTTGACAATGTAGAGTTTGCTAGTTGGCAAAATGGAGAAGTCAGAACACGGGGTTGTATACACCATTACCTGTATTGAATACCCCATGGGAGCACTTGAGCATGGATTTTGTGCTAGGATTGTCAAAGAAGCAGCAAGGGAGTGACTCAATCTTTGTTGTAGTCGATAGATTTTTGAAAATGGCACACTTTATTCTGTGTCAGAAGACAAGTGACGCCACAGGCATTGCTATACTATTCTTCAAGGAAGTAGTCAGATTGCATGGGTTGCCGAAGAGTATCACATCTGACAGAGATATCAAGTTTATGGGATATTTCTGGAGAACCCTATGGAAGAAATTGGACACGAGGTTGCAGTTTAGCTCGACATATCATCCATAGACAGATAGACAGACCGAGGTGGTGAATAAAACTTTGGGAAATCTTCTGAGGTGTTTGATGACTGACAAACTCAAGCAGTGGGAGAACGTGTTGGCGTAAGCATAGTTTGCATTCTGTGAATCGGCCAAGAGGTTTGAGCCCATTCCAGATTGTTCAGGGAAGAATCCCACATGGAGTGGTGGATGTGGTCGAGTTACCGACAGAAACCAGGAAAAGTGCGGATGCAGAATCATTTGCGGAGCATATGAAAGAAGTGTATGAGGATGTGCTAAAGCGCATAGAAAAGAGTAATGCGGCATACAAGTTGAGAGACGAAAGGAAGAAGAGACTACAGTTGTTCAGCAAAGGAGACTTGGTCTATGCACATTTGCGGAAGGAGAGATTTCCGACGGGGACATATAACAAGGTGAAGCTGAAGAAAATTGGATCGTGTAAAATTCTGAAGAAAATTTTGGACAACGCTTATGTGTTGGAGCTGCTGAATGACTTGAGAATTTCACCAATGTTCAATGTCTCAGATCTGTACAAGTTTGAAAAAGGTTCAAGCAATGGAAGCATGGAAGTGTCAAAGATCGACTGGGCAGTGCAGATTCCAGATCGACAGAAGGAAGAAATCATAGAAGTAATAAAGGAACGTGAATTCGGGCGTACGCACAGCTTGCGAGGGAAGGAATACTTAGTGCAATGGAAGAATGATGAGTTGCATGAGGAAACATGGATTTCCGAAGAAGAGTTCAGGAGACTGACGGAGCAGTCGAGTTCTTTTTCACTTAGGGAGTCTAATGCAGGAGCATCGGGGCCTAGGCAGATCAGTCGAAGTTAGTCGACATGAGAAGGCCGACCAGTGGGATTGCCGATGACCACTGGTGCGGAAGAGCAGATTGGTTGTCACGTCAAGAAGTCGAGCAGAAGTTGTCGGTATGGGTTGACAGGAGAAGTAGGTCAAGAGTCGACATGTCAAGGATTGACAAACGACAGGTTGAGTAGAGGCATTGATGGTTGACATGCATTGCACCATGGCTCCGACAGGTTTGTGTTACACCTAAAATCCTACCATCATGAGATTCATTGTATACATCCCTAAATTTTCATTGGTTAAGTGATCAACTTGGAAGAGATGCAACATGCGACGTCGCATCTTGCTCTTTTGCAGGGTGCGACAATGTCAGTTAATGGGAAAAAACAGCTTCTTCAAGTTCATTCTTGAAGCCTGCTGACTTGGATCCTTATCCCTGACCTCTTGGGAGAGCTGGAACTCGATTCCTAACCTCTTGGAAGGATCCCCTATCTCTCTCCTACCATATCTCAACCTACCCTATCCATACCCTATCCACTTAGTCCTATATAAGTGAAGCTCTACCCCTCTCCAAAGAGAGGAAGTATATAATGTCTACATGCTGGTGAAATCATCATTGAGAGATCTCTACTCATCCATTGAGAGACTCACACTTCCTTGGGAGGATATGGCATTGGCTTGGATGGAGAAGGATTACTACGTTAAGCCTCGGTTGTAATCATTCTTTTCTATGTACTTGCCCTATATTTACAATAATATAAATGCTTTCCACCAATATTGTTGTGATTGATGATGTTGTGTAGTTTACCTGCTTAACTATTTACTTAGATCTATTATTGTATAGATGCTCTTTACTTGTTTGCATTGTTCTGTGTATCTTGACAGGTCTTGCAGCTAAGATCTGACGACCGCAAGGCATAGAATAACATCCAAGAGAAAGGACTACAAGTTTAAGGTAAGACATCTAGTGACTCGATCCTTAATTAGATCTAGGAAAGTGGTTTATAGTCTATACTATTTGTTCTAGACTCACATTGAGCTAGGGAGATCCGGCTCGCGTCCGCTCGAGTGGATTGTCTGTCAAACAAATCTGGCGACCATACTGGGGAAGAATATTGCTTTGTAGTTGTCAATTTGAATGTTATTTTCAGTTGATTTCTTGTTACAAGCCTTTTTCATTTGTCATTTTCCTCCTAAGTTGGTTTCACCATCAGATCTTCACTTTGAAGAGTCTGATTACCATCCTCTGAGTTTGTACTTCTCATTTTCAAACCATTTCATTGCTCGTTACTTGGAGATTTGGCTCATCTTTGAACTTGGATCTCGCCTGTCGCACCTGTTCAATATACTCAGAGCGACACTGTGTTAGTTTTGATCTCCGTTCTTTGTATGTTGGCCTCTCGTCGCAACCCTTCCATTGGTATACTACGACATCATTGCACTTCTCGCATTGATGAACTGCGACGTCGCACTGTGTGCAAGCACAGACTGCATCGATCTGCCAAAGTTACCATACAGGCACCCTTTCTCCTTTCTGCTTTTGAGTGTTGGTTTGTGTGCAGACTCCCTCTATACTGCAAGATCTAGTTAGAGATCCCATTTTGCTTTGTGTGATTGAGTTGTTTGGTTTTATTTGGAGTTGTTTTGGGTTCCATCTTGGACAAGTCTGAGATTTGGTAGTGGTGGACACTTTGGTCTCCCCCACCTACATCTGCTCACCCTTGCATTCCCTCCCCTCCTTTCCAGATCTGATCATCGTATTGGATCGGTTTCCAGACCTCATTTGCATTCATTGTTGAGCTTTGCTTGCTTTAGTGCTGCTTTTTACTGATTGATTTTGAGTGTTTGTGTGTACTTTCAGTCCATTGAGTGCTCATCTTTTCTTGAGATTTTCTGAGTTATTGAAGTGCTGCAAGTAGTCTTTTCCTTTCAGTATTCATGTTTAAAAGCATAGTTGTTATCAAATTGTTATTTTTTATACATCCATTGAAAGATCAAAAGTGTTTTATTTCCATCATTTCTCAAGATCATTTGAAGAATTGCATATGCATTGGAATGTCTCATTTGTAGATCTTATGGAAAAGTTGAAACAAAATTTCATTATTTGTGTTTTTCACAAATTATGAGTTGCCCATTTTCTTGAAAAATTCAAATAGATATCAAGTTTTGCAAAAGCAGTTCCAGGCTTGGAAAGTTAAATGCATCTTTTGGTTTTTATGCTTTTAGACCATCATAGTGAAAGTGAAAAGCTTGCGTACTCTACTTAGGAATTCTCTCTTTTCATTGCTTAGCATCATTTTCATTTTGAAAAGATAAAAGAAAAATAAAAAACATGCTTTGATTTGGCTCAGTAGTGTTGTGTCTTTTGTGTTTCGCTTGAAAAAGAAAATAATACTTCATTATCATTTTTCGTAGATTTGGGATTGTCTTGCATTGCATTGCTTTGGTAAAATTGTTGGAAAAAAAAAAGAAAGTTTCTCCCTCTGATACATAGAGTTCATCAAAATAAAAGTGTATTTTTTGCATGTAGTTAGGGTCTGCATTATGTTTACGATTATGTACTCACCTCATGCATTCACCTAACCATCTAGATAAAATTAACGATAGAACTAGGGTAAATTTTTTTAGTAACTTGTGTGTAAGTTTGAGACGTGTTCCGGCATCGTTAAACATGGCATCTGTCATTATTTTCCAGCACTGTATCCCGGGGGTATTGTAGTCTTCCACATACTTATTGGTATATCGAGCTCTTTCACGTACCCACCAAGTACCACACGTACTTGGTGTATATCGAAAGGTGTTTCATGTACTCGATAGTATATCAGAATGTCTCTTGCCAAACGGTTGTGCATTAGGCAGCACCACTATGTATTTGAGCTCCCACGTACCTAGCGTATATCGGGAGACACCCTTAGGATTCCTGAAACCAACTGAGTTAACCTTTTGGCCGTCTTGGCGGAGCAATACACCGAGAACAACACTCGGGGAGATTACTATGCACGTACCATCTAGGTAATCGAGTATTCAGGCAAGGGTACGGTCCCAATCCTCCTTGTCGCGTTTTACTGTTGGACCCTGCGGTATATAGCGATTTGCGAAGCCTTGACAATCTTGTGAGGTTCCAAACCGTTGAATCCACTCTTATAACATAAGTTTGCTTGTGGCCTTAGTTTGTGTAGGGTTTGTCTGGTCTACTTTTCTTTTGTATAGATTTTCTTAGGAGAAACTTTTTGCTTCAATCACTCTGTATGAATTTCCTTGGAGAAGGTCTCCCAGGTGTTCGGGAACACAGGGTATTACCAAAGGACCGAACACCAAGAGCACCCACTTCACACAAACAGATCACAGATCAACACACCGATGTTTTGACGTGGTTTAAACCCTCTTGAGGGAAACACTCCACGGCCCCGGCCAAATAGCTTTTACGGGACAATTTATTATGCAAAGAAAGAAAGTTACAAATGAGCTTCTCATAATCGATCAACTAAACAATGACCCTCCATGATCTTTAAATAGAGATCATGGACCAATCGGGTGTTAAGCCACGGATCAAGGTTATGTTTGATCTAAGAGAAGTTGAGCCGTCGGATCACTCTATGTCGGAAACATATCATGACCGTCGGATTAAGTATTTACAAATGCATACTAAAGAAACACACTATCCCTAACGGATATATTACACAAGTTGATCTTAACTAACTCCTAAGTGTCTAAATATCCTAACATCCCCCCCTTAAGAACAACTTGGGATAGGATTGAAGGATTTACAAAAGTGACACTATTAGGAGAAGGAAGGAGGCATTAGAGCCTATCCCCCCTTAATGACAAGTTCCTGAACTCCTAACATAGATCGAAGTTTAGAAAACTTCACTTCTGTAAGAGACTTGGTGAAGATGTCTGCAACTTGATCATCTGTAGGGCAAAAGAGCACTTCAAGAACATGATCATGAACAATATTTCTGATGAAGTGTATATGTAGCTCAATGTGTTTGCTGCGTTGATGTAGAACTGGATCTTTGGCAAGCTTGATGGCACTTTGATTGTCGCACCAAAGTGGAGTAGGCTGCTGCTGCTCGAATCCAAACTCTGAAAGGATCTGTCGAAGCCATAAAGCTTCCTGACTTGAATTAACTGCTACTCGATATTCTGCCTCTGCTGAAGAAAGAGCAAGAGCTTGTTGTTTCTTACAAGCCCAAGTAATAGGTCAAGATCCCAGACTGAAAACATAACCTGCAGTAGACTTTCGATCATCAGGATCGTCGGCCCAATCTGAATCAGTGAAACCAACCAACAAAGGTTTCCCCCCTGTACTGTAATGAATCCCAAACTGAACTGTACCTCGAATATATCGAAGTATTCTTTTAGCTGCTTTCCAGTGACTTTCATGAGGTGTCTGCATATAATGGGCAACTCGACCAACGACAAAGGAAAGGTCAGGACGGGAATGAGTGAAGTATAAAAGACTACCAACAAGCTGATGATACAAGGTGGCATCTACTTCAGGTGAAGTACAAGTGGCAGAAAGTTTGACTCCAGACTGGAAGGGAGAAGGGGCTGGTGTACAATCTTCCATGTGAAAGCGACGAAGAAGGTCACCAGCATACTTAGACTGAGAAAGAAAGATTCCTTCTTTGGTTTGCAGAACTTGGAGACCAAGAAAATAATGCAAATGTCCTAAGTTTGACATTTCAAAAATTTGTTTAAGACTGGATTTCACATGGGTTATAAGCTTAGGGTCACTACCAGTAAGAATAAGGTCATCAACATATAGAACAAGTATGATGAGATGGTTTCCTACTTTCTTGGTATAGACATTGGGGTCAGAATGGCATCTAGAAAAACCAGTGTCAAGGAGAAAGTTATCCATTTTGGCATACCAAGCTCTAGGAGCTTGCTTAAGGCCATATAAGGATTTCTTAAGGAGGCAGACAAGGCTAGAGTTATTCTGAACATAGCCAGGAGGTTGTTCCATGTAAATTTCCTCCTGTAAATCACCATGTAAGAAGGCAAACTTGACATCCATTTGATGGACTTCCCAGTTGTGTAAGGCTGCAAGGGAAAGAACAAGGCGGATGGAGTTCATTTTGGCGACGGGAGCAAAGGTTTCATTGTAGTCAATCCCTTCAACTTGGGAAAAACCTTTGGCAACTAACCTTGCCTTAAGTCTTTCAACACTTCCATCTGATGCATACTTAGTTCTGTAGACCCATTTACATCTAACAAGTTTTCTTCCTTTTGGAAGAGGTACAAGATCCCAAGTGTCGTTCGCCATTAAGGAACGATATTCTTCATCCATGGCTGCATCCCAATCTGGATTCCCTGAAGCTTTTGCAAAGGTTTCTGGATCATGATTATCGGAAACTTGAGCCAAAAGAGAAGAGGCTCGCTGAAACTGATAACGTGTTCGACGTTGATCTCTAGGATCACCGACAAGATCACCAGCTGCTTCACATGTTGAACGGACCCATCGAGGAAGCACTTGTGCAGGTGCAACTGGAGGAACATGAGCAGGAGGAGGTGGATTTTCATCCTCACTGTCATCATCAGAAACTGGAGTTGGAAACCTATCGAGGAAGTTGGAAGAAGAAGAAGAAGGCACAAACGCCGAATCAGGCTCGCAGGCCAAAGATGGCACAATCGTCGAGTTAGGCTCGCAGGCCAAGATATTTTCATCAAATTTAACATCTCTTCTAATGATTATAGCATGAGAATGTGGTTGAAGAAGTCTATAACCTTTTACATCTTCAGAATATCCAACAAATATGCACTTTTCACTTTTAGGCTGCAATGCTTTCCGTTTTTCATTCGAAATGTGAGCCCATCCTTTACTACCAAACAAACGAAAGTGACTTACATCAGGTTTAATTTTACTCCATGCTTCTTCCGATGTTATACCTTGTAATGCTTTTGTGGGGGTGCGATTAACTATGTAATTTGCACAATTTATGGCTTCAGCCCAAAATTGAAGACTTAGTCCCTTAGATTGGATCATACAATTAGCCATTTCTTTTAAAGTGCGGTTCTTCCGCTCAGCTACACCATTTTGTTGTGGTGTATATGGAACAATGTGATGTTGTTGGATGCCTTGTTCAGTGCAGAAAGTAGTGAACTATTTGTTAACATATTCCCCTCCATTGCCAGATCTTAACTTAATAATTTGATGACCAGATTGTTTTTCAACAAGGGCCTTGTAGGCCAAGAACATGTTAAATACTTCGCTCTTAAGTTTTAGGAAATAAACCCAAGTGCGTCTGGTGTAATCATCAATGAAAATTAAGAAATATTTGAAACCAGAAAAGGAAGCAGATGGAAGAGGACGACACAAGTCACTATGCACAAGCTCCAAGGGAACCGAGGCGTGCCAAGAGGCACGTTTGTCAAAATTGTCCCGATGATGTTTTCCGAGTACACAACTGGAGCAAACACCATCCCTGCAAGATACCATCGGAAGACCTGTCACCATATTTTCTTTACATAGTTGTTGCAATGAGCGATAATTTAAGTGACCAAATCGCTCATGCCAAAGTTTGCTCAAGTTATCACTATGAGCAACAAAAACTGAAGGGAAAGGTGATGACCCAAAGTTGTTAAACTTGTACAACTTGGTAATATCATCAACAATTCCGGTAGCTAGGACCTGTTGAGGATCTTTAAAATCCTTGATTACAACTTGGTGAGGTGTAAAGGTCATAATTTTACCTTCACCAGAATGAGTGATCTGATAGACTGATAACAAATTGCAGGAAATTCTTGGAACACATAGTACATCACTAAAATGACCATTATCTACTGGAACTGTTCCAGCTCCTACAAGACTTAGAGATCTATCATCACCAACAAATATTTGTTTGGTGTTACATTCATGCATAGTAGAAAAGATGGCTTGATACTTAGCCATATGATAAGATGCTCCAGAATCAATGAGCCATTCATTTGAAGTAGAAGAAGAAGATGCATTATAAGAATAACCAGAAGCACAAAGTGCATGTCCATGAGAGGAAGATTCTGAAGACGAATCTAGGCTGATGTGGTGCTTCTTCATTGCTACTTCCAAGGCTGCCATCTTCTTGAAACACTTAGATTCATCATGATTATCTTTCCCGCAATAGTTGCAATGACGCTCAGTCTTCTTTCCTTTTGGCTTGGATCCTTTGTCATTTTTTAAAGAAGGAGTTGACTGAGAGGGTTTGGGACCCTTATTTGACTTATTATTACGAAAATTTTGTTTCTTGGGAGGCTTGGACTTTTCTTTCTGTTGGGACAATAAGGCTTTCCCAGATGTATCTGCATTGTTGATTATTCCAAGATGAATGAGTTTATCTTGTTCTCTAATCAGGGAATCACAAAAGGATTCAAGACTAGGCTCTTGATAGCTAGCTGCATTCAAGTATGCTTTCATGGAGTAAAATGTAGATACAAAAACAGAATATGCAGGTCCAAGTTTGGAAAGAATATGATAAATGCACTGTTTGTCTTCCCTCTCAATCTTACATTCTGCACATAAGAGTTTAAGAGTTTTGTACTTAGATAAATAATCTTGAATGCATGAAAAGTCACTTGGATTTAAAGAAATCAACTCATTTTCGAGTTGATGACCTCGAATTTCATTGTGTTTACCAAACACAGTTTCCAACTTGTCCCAAGCAGCATTAGGTTCATCAATTCCAGATATGTGGAATTGCAAATCAGTAGAGATTGACATCCCAATCAATCCACGAGCTTCTTCACATCTATTTGCCCATTTTATTTTCTTATCATCATCAGTGGGTTCTTTTTCTTTTCCTGTTGTAATTCTGAAAAGTCCCCTACTTCGTAGAACATCCTCCATACGAGATTTCCATGAGAAATAGTTGGAACTGTTAAGTAGAATATCACAAGAGACGGCCATATTTGTAAATTCATGGCTATAAAAATAGAAACCAATAGTCTGGATATGAAGAGCTCGAAAAAATAGGTGGTTTAAAAAAAAACAGCACTGAAAACTGACTTTGTATGATGAAGTTATGCTTGAACAAAGAAACTGTTGAAGATGTCCCCAATAGTGACGTGGCAGCTAGAGAATGTCCAGCAAAAAAAAGAACCCCCCTCTTCCCAAGATGAACCTTTTGACAATCACTTTACAAGAAAGTTGCTTTAAGTGAACCACTTTTGTAAAATAAGTGATTTCACTTTTACAATGATATTACTTTTAAATAATGCAACAATAAAAGAAAACTTAAGTGACTCACTTGTATTTTTATTTTTTATTATTTAAGTGAGATGCACTTTTACAATAAAGTAACTTGAAATTAGAAATTGCATGCACTTTTTCTTTTAAAAGAAACTTTCTAAGACTTGAACTTAAGACCTATTAATGAATAAAGCAATTTTGAACCAAGTGAGCTAGATTAAAAGGTATGTAAAATATGGGAATGAGGAAGGGGGCTCTTTTTTTTTTTTTTTTTACTCTTCTTACTTGGTTTGCGTGTTTGCCCTTTTACCTGCAAAACAAACCACAAATCAAAACAAAAAAACATTTCCACACTTGTGGAGTTAGATCTTGTTAGCTTGCCCGGAAAGTCTACGTTTTCTCTCTGTTTCTGATTTGTCGAGATCGTGCAAAGAGCATACGCAGCTTTTCTGGAGCAAGAAAAGCTGCGTATGATGAAATACGCATTTCTGGAGCAACCGGGAACCGTTTTCGATCAAACGAAAACTATTTACCAATGGAAACGACGCTCCGGACGCAATGGAACACCTCCCACGGCCCATAAATGCACAGAAATATCAGAACTAGAAACCCTTTCAAGTTTCGGCAACAGCAGTTCAAGATCTAGATCATAACCGGAAGCGGCACTTCATAAAAGCTCTGATACCATGTTCGGGAACACAGGGTACTACCAAAGGACCGAACACCAAGAGAAACCACTTCACACAAACAGATCACAGATCAACACACCGATGTTTTGACATGGTTTAAACCCTCTTGAGGGAAACACTCCACGGCCCCGGCCAAATAGCTTCTACGGGACAATTTATTATGCAAAGAAAGAAAGTTACAAATGAGCTTCTCATAATCGATCAACTAAACAATGACCCTCCATGCTCTTTAAATAGAGATCATGGACCAATCGGGTGTTAAGCCACAGATCAAGGTTAGGTTTGATCTAAGAGAAGTTGGACCGACGGATCACTCTATGTCGGAAACATATCGTGACCGTCGGATTAAGTATTTACAAATGCATACTAATGCATACTAAAGAAACACACTATCCCTAACGGATATATTACACAAGTTGATCTTAACTAAATCCTATGTGTCTAAATATCCTAACACCAGGATTTATAATTTGCCACCCGAATATCCCCTTAATCGGGAGGTAATTTCGAGGGTAAGTATGGATCCACAAGCCAGGTTCGAGTCACATGAAGTGGAAAAACTCACTTTGAATGTTGGAGGACTTTTGTTTCCTCATACTCCTCCAGATTCACCGGCCTCTCATCCCCCGCAAGGTGAAGAAGCACAAATCCCCACTTCACAAGACTTACCTCCTGTTTCACCGGGAGAGCCTGGATCGTTGGAATGGATAAATCAACCTCAGGACGACCTTGCAGCAGCTGCTGGTCCTTCAGCAGCTTATTGGACATCTTCTACAGGCCACCCAGTGGCCCATTTTGTCATTGCATCCCCACCCAGTTGGGCTAGTCCTGACGACTGCTTAGCACCTTATCATGAGCAATTGGCTCGTTTACGTGCTATGGGTGAGGAGTTTTGAAGTCGAAATTTTCAACTAAGGATTGATGACTGACCAATCCTAGGTCGCTCTTTATCACCAGAACCATCCACACAACACGTGACCATGACTGAAATTAGTCAACCATCCATTCCTGCACATACGTCCCATAAACAGGAGACCAGTTCAGTACCTCTCACGACCTAACCTGTTGAACAACAACAGTCCAGCACACCTGTGGTCACCATGATTACGTTACCTGTTCCTCCCCCACCTCAAACTTCGAGGGGAGGATATTCGTTACCCCCTACCTTCTTTATAGGTGATGGTAACCCTACGGTGAATAATCAACAACCAGTGCTGGGTCAACCTTTACTTAGTGGTCAGCAAGTTGTTGCTGGGGGGCAACCCCCGTCTCTTAACCATAATACTGCAGTAGGAGTTCCCATCGGGCCTTCCGTTGGAAATTCCTTACCTCCCGGACCTTCCACTATGGGACTATCCCATGTTGGGGGACCGTCCAACGTAATTCAACCTCCATCTCCTCAAGCATATCTAGGTCATCCTAACCCTATGTCGGGTCAACTTAATCCCGAAAAATGCACTCTACGGGGTACCTTACCCTGACAATCCTTACACTCTGCGGGGATAGAAAAATGTTTTACAACATGGACCCTCGCTTACATTCCCTCAAGTCCCTCCCCCCTGTTTGGTCCACCCCCACCTCCCATTGGAGGCGGTGGGCCCCCACTTAACTGTGGTAGAGGAGGACCTCTACCTTCTGGTAGGGGACCACCTCATTTCAGTCATCATGGCCTACACCCCCCTAGTGGAGGCGGTGGAGGACCACCACCCCCTCCTGGTAGTGGTGGTGGTGGGGGACCATCCCATCTCGGTGGTGGTGGTGGAGGACCTTCTCATCCTGGTGGCGGTGGTGGTGGCCCACCACCCTACTATGGTGGAAGTGGTGGAGGAGGCTCTTACCCTTCCGGCGTTGGAGGAGGCTCTTACCCTTTCGACGGTAGCAGTGGCCCACCACCCCCTCCCGGTGGAGGTGGTGGAGGCCCGTCCTGTTCCGGTGGTGGTAGCGGACCACCACCTCCTTCCGGTGGAGGCAGTGGCATCCCATCCTACCCTGGCGGTGGTGGTGGACCCCCACCATTTGGAGGAGGCCCACCCCTCTCGGCAGTAGAGGCAGACCCCCACCTTATGGTAATGGGCCACCTTATTATGGTAATGGACCACCTTACTATTGCGGCGGACCTGCATTCGGTCTGGGCGGCCTGTACCCCTATGGCCAGTTTCCTACTGGAACACCCTATGATCAGTCGATACAAGGTCCCACAGGTCCTTACACGCCTTATCCGTACTATCAGTACTCATAGCCTAATCTGCAGTTACCCTTTTTGGCTACTTTGGATCTACCTGACCTGTCTCGCTTGACCAACGACCCCATCTACCATGGAACTAATTGGCCACCCATTCCAATGAAACTTCCGTCAGATATCCTAAAATTTGATGGTAAGCCGGTGGGGATCCTAAAAACCATGTGATGACATACCACTTATGGTGTTCATCCAAATCCTTGATGGACGACTCGATCCGTCTTAGGTTATTCCAACGGACTCTCACTGGTTCGGCTACCAAGTGGTATATTGAACTACCACCCCATTCTTTTCCTGATTTTGGTTCTCTTGCTATGAACTTGTTTACTCATTTCCAGCTGCTTATACGGTATGAAACTGGTATAGAGATTTTAACCTCGCTCCGTTAAAATACCCCTACTCATATCTCAGATCATATACATGAGTGGCGGAGGAGACGACGTCTCATTAAGGATCCTATTCTAGATCAACTCCTAGCAGACTGGTTTACGAAGTCTCTCATTCCTACCATAGCATGAGATGTTTCCATGGGAGGCGCTGTCACTGAGGAACAAGCCATCGCTCATGCCCATTTGCTAGACTTAGTCTATGCTCAATCTGGCACGTTGTTTGATATTCTTCTCGATGCGCCCTGCAAAACTTATGACCCCGCAAAACCACCCAAGGGACCCCAAGCCGATGGCATCATTGGATCCCTTCACACCCATCCTTTCTCTCAAACTATTGGTTCATCAAACCCGAGGGTTCTTCCCTATCACCAACACAGGCTGGTCACGACACCACCAAATCATCCACTCCTGCTGTCACCGAAGAAGTGAATTATGTTTCATCAATTTCACCTCAAAAGTCTGGTGGTAAGAAGAAGAACAAGGGGAAACCTAAGAAATCTTCCACCTAGCAGGAACAAAAGAGCACCCCTGATGATACCAAACAGAAAAGGAAGTTGAAATATCCTTGCCTACTGTGTGGTTATTATCACTTTTCTAAAGAGTGCCCCCATAGAGATGAAGTTCAAAAGTTTCTTAAGGGAAAACCCACACTCGCAGTTCTCAATGATCCCTTCCCTGCTCAAAATCAGCAGTCGATAGCTCACACTTCTTCTTCCCAAGGAGAAGCATCCACCACTGCACATGTTCTCATGATGCGTAGCGAAACTATCAACTTGAACACCCGTTCTCGTTCAAATGACTCCGTTCCAGCCAAGGAACCCGTTGGAAGTAATACTAAAAAAGCTTCCACTTTGATGCCCGGCATCACCATACCGGTTGCTCCTCTCACCATTGAGAAGTCCTCATTTGAGTCAGTGTTGTGTCCACCCACGAGCATGATTAGAAAATCAGTTTTCAATCCTAATGCTCAGGATGCTCAAAACTACAACATTGTAGAGGACCTAGCATAAGCTCCTTGTGCTATGTCGACGCTTGAGGTCTTGCAAAACTGTCCTAATCAGCGCAAGACTCTCCTCGCTGCCATTGGTGCAGTTGACCCAAATTCATCGAATACCATCATGTTCCGGCTAGAATACTTCAAACCGAGGCTCTCCCATCAATTGGCGTTTCAATTTGCTACAAACATTCCTGGGAAGATAATCCATCGTACCGTTTTGGATGAAGGAGCCTCTACGTCAGTCATGTCGATTGCATGTTAGAGAGCTATTGGTTCTCCTGAGTTGAACCGTTCTCCTACCACTTTGAGAGCCTTCGATGGACGTGGCTTTCAACCTCATGGATTGTTACAAGATTTACCAGTCAAGCTGGGGGAAAGACCGCAACCCTTAACGTGGAAGTAGTCGCTGCCCCGTTAGATTATAACATTCTTCTTGGTCGTAACTGGTTTTACGCCATGACTGCGGTCACATCATTTCTCTTCCGCATAGTACAATTCCCCCATCAAGGCCGGATTGTCACAGTCGATCAACTAGATTTCTGCAAACCTGACACCACTACTCACTTGGGCGATAACGTTCCTTTGATTGGACAATCTTCGCAAAAGTATGAGAGTGTGGGGGTCGTCCTCCTTAATGATTCATCCCTTATGGGCATCTTTCCTACTTCGAATCCCCCAAACCATGTTGCCATGGTGAACATGATCTCCTCGCAAATTTCATATATCCCTAACTCCACTGATTCATGGCTTGTACCTGATGAAGCCACCACACACCTGATTGGAGACACCATGCCTCTGTCACCTGCTGAACTCATGTATGAGGCTATCCAATCAGCACCATAGGACCACTTAGCGATGGCCTCCACCTCCTATTCTCCACAACGGACATCATCTGATCCTCTGCTACAGACTTTTCATTCTGACGAGTCCATTATGGAAATCATGAGTGCAGATGATCCTCCGTGGGAAGACCTCTATCATCGTTCGTCTTTCTTTCCCTTTTTGGACACTGTGGAGAACAGCATTCGCACCATCTTTACACTAGATATCTACTTTGGCTCTCATTCCTCGATACTTGCATGTCAAACAGAATCCGAAAGGAAACTTAGCCAACACTGAGCCTACCACTTTGATAGACATTTCAGTTACTCCTGGTGTAGTGGAACACATTCAGTTAGGCCCGAAGTGTTCCCCTAAAGAAGTCATCACCGCCACGGCCTTATTCAAGCGATTCCGAGACGTGTTCTCTTGGACTTACAAGGAGATTCCTGGGATAGACCTCTCCATTGTTTTACACAAAATTAAAACCTATCCCAACGTCAAACCCGTCCACCAAAAGTTGCGACCGGTACACCCTCGAAAGACTACGGCAATCAAGGAAGATATTGAGAAGCTCTTGAAGGTCGGCTTCATTTACCCTGTCCCATTGACAGAGTGGGTCTCAAACATCCTCCCTGTTAATAAAAAGCAGGGGACCACCTATGTCTGTGTCGATTACCGGGATCTCAACAAAGCTTTTCCTAAGGACAACTACCCGAATCCCTTCATTGACCAGATTATCGACAATTGTGCTGGAAGTGTCATCTTTTCATTCATGGATGGCTTTTCCGGATACAACCAAATTGAGATCCACCCCACCGACCAACACAAGACTGCATTCATCTATCCTTGGGGAACGTTTGCATATCGCAAACTTCCATTTGGTCTTAAAAATGTTGGTGCCACATTCTAGCGGGCCATTTCGTACGCCTTCCATGATGTGAAGGACTTTGTGGAACCCTACTTGGAAGACCTCCCTGCTCACTCAAAGCAGTGCGAGTTCCACTTAGATCATCTGATGGCCATTTTCCTCCAATGCAGGCGGTACAATATCCATCTGAATCCTCACAAGAGTATTTTTTGTCGAGTCCGGACGCCTCTTAGGCTTTATTGTCTCGAAAGATGGGATCTGTATTGATCCCTCGAAGGTGGAAGCCATCATCGCTCTTCCACCTCCAACCAACATTATGGAACTTCAGAGTCTGCAAGGAAGATAAACTTATTTATGGCACTTCGTTTGTAATTTCGCGCAAAAGACGCAGGGATACATGAGATTGATGAAAAAGGACGTCCCGTTCATTTGGGATGACCAAGCTCAACAATCTTTTGATAGTTTGAAACATGCCATTACGTATGACCCTGTGATCCAACCGCCGAATTACTATCGAGATTAGATTTTATATCTCATCGCTTCTGACACCATTATTGCCATGGTTTTGGCGTAGGAAGATCATAACGCCCAAGAACATGTGATCTACTATGCCAGTAAAGGTCTCATTGACGTTGAAACTCGCTATTCACATGTTGAGAAACTCGCTCTCGCGGCAGTCATCGTCGTACAGAAGTTTCGACATTATATTTTGCTTCGCACCACCACCATCATCGCTGATTCGAACCCCATGTACCACATTCTGACTTGTCAGGTACTTGGGGGCAAGTATTCACGCTGGATCGTGATACTGTAGGAATTCGATCTTCTTTTCGAAAAATCCAAGTCGAAAAAGTCTTTGGTGTTTGCTGAGCTCATCTGCAACCTCCCCCATATTGATGTAGAATCTGAGCCCAATGACTCTTTTCCAGATGAGTCATTGTTTCTCATCAGTATGTCTGATCCGTGGTATGGAGATATCACATTGTATCTTCAAACCCAACGTTTCAGTCCTCAATTGTCTCGCGACAACTGTCGTCGAATATGCCACCATGCGAAGTATTATCTGATTATCAGTGACACTTTGTACCGTCGTGGTATCGATTCTATTCTTCAACGTTGTCTGACTCATGATGAGGCTGAACACGTTCTGAATGACTGTCACGCTGGGGCGTGTGGCAGTCACCTCTATGGGATGGCTACAACCAAGAATATTTTGCGCGCAGGATATTATTGGCCATCAATCTTCAAAGATTGCATCGAGGCCATAAAAAAATGTCCTCCATGTCAACATTTTCATATGAAAAAGTGCACCCATCCCGCCCCGTTACACCCAGTTATTGTCGTTGGCCCCTTCGCTAAATGGGGCATCAATTTCATGCATTGTAATCCTACCTCGACAGGGGGACATAGTTATGTCATTGTAGCTGTGGACTACTTTACAAAGTGGGCCGAGGAAATGCCTACATACACAAACGACAACAAGACCACTGCACTCTTCCTATTTAATCATGTAATAGCGCGGTTTGGATTTCCTCAAGCGATAGTTACTGACCATGGTTCCCACTTTATGAGCCATATGGTTGACAAGTTGAGCGATAGATTGGGTTTTTTCCATGAAAATTCAACACCGTACTACCCACAGTCGAACGGACAGGTCGAGGCCATTAACAAGGTCTTTGTTATAGCTTAAAATGACACTTCTCCGTCCATGACGACACTTGCATCCCTTGGTCGCATGACGACACATCTTGAGATTAAGTTTAGTCACACAACAGAACACTTGTGGATTGAGGGGTCATTTGGGACACTAAAAATGGTAGAAATTACCTCACTCTTGGCCCATTTGATGGTTATAACCCTTAGGAACATTTTTCCAAACCAAACCATCTCCTGAAAATCATCAAAAAACACTGTTTTTGGCCATTTTTCCCCCAAAACGCTGGTATCCTATGTATAGAGTAGAGCATACTAGGATGTGTGCGCGACTCTTATGCCTATAGAGTAGGGCATGTACACAACTCCACTTCAATAAAGTAGCGCACACCTCAGAAATGCGCTACTTTGCTTCACTAGAGTAGCGCACACCTTGAAAAATGCATTGGTTTGCAGTAGGAAGAGTAGGGCACTTTCCTATACTAGTCAAAATCTCGAATTTTGGTTGAAATGAGTTAGTTTGGCAACCTCCTGATCGGTTATAACTACTTTTCCTCTCCTTCATTAACTATATAAGGAAGGTAGAAGGGCCATGTGAAGGGACCAAGCCTATAACAATGTTATGCTGGAGGAATGGAGACCCTCATCCCCCTCTCTTGTGCCTCAGTTTTTGATAAACCCTAGCACAGCTGATTAGAGGTTGGGATCCTTGGAGAACAGAAGCAGGAGACCTTGAATCTAGGTTTCGTGAAGTGCCAAGCTTGAAGGAAGGTATAATGCTATGTACTTGCTTCATTCATTAATAAAGATCAGGCGTTCTTCCCTTTCCAAATATGACCTATTCATGTGTGTCTCATATTTGATTACAGTTTGCTTATAGTCTGATGTCTTCTTCTGTTATGAATATCAGTCTTATATATGTAATCAAATGTATTTGAGAAAGGTATCAAGTGGTTTTGCAGGTGTGGGCATTGCGATACTAGATAGCATTGAAGAGCAAGGAAGGGAAAGCTTGGATCAACCTTCTTAATAAGGTACTCACCTTTCTAACCTTAAATATCTTTGCTTACGAGTTGCACTTGCAGAACATTTGTAGGTCTATCTTTCATACCTGTAAGTTGGTAGTTTCTCCCTTGGACTATAGGTGCATTTTCCTCACAACAGAATGGCGACTCCGCTGGGGAAAGCCTATCTTATTAGGGGTATCCAAGGTCATTTCTTTAGTTTTGTTTGAAGGTATTTGTTCAATTTCTTTATTAGAATCCGTTATTAGGCTTTGTTTGACCCTCCTTGGCTCTTACAGACCCTTCCTAGCCCTTTCAGACCCTGGTGGACCCAAGTTGGGGGGTTTTAACCCCATTTTTTCAACTTTTCCCACCTGTGCGCTACTGTTGTGAAGCACAGTAGCGCATTCCTCTGTTATGGGCACTGGTATGCCTCATACATAGTAGCGCACACATTCTGGGTTTGAGTTTTTGGGTTGTGGACCCAAATTTGGGGGTTGTGGCTGCATTTTTGGGGTCCCTGATGACCCTAGGTCTGGGTTAAACCACTGTAAGTGGTCTCCTATCCTTGTATTGATCCTATGTTCATGATTTGGACCTCTTTTGATCAATTTGGGCTTGTTTGGAAAGTTTTGAGGCTTGTTGCCCCAAGTTGGGGGGTTGTGGACCAGTTTGGTGTTTTGTACCCTAATTTGAGTCTGACTGAACCTGCTGCTCCATTTCCATTGGATTTGAAACTTATTGAGTCTACTTGACCCTATTTATATCTATTTGAGTGAAATTTTTCTTTACATTGGTTTCTTATCCTCTCTTATGCTTTTAGTTTTCTTTTTGTAGTGAAAGATCAAGTGTCTTTGTTGTTGTTCAAGACCTTGACTGCACTGTTTATGTGCAGACCTAACTTTACCAAACCGTACTTCTTTCTAAGTCATTTTCTTTGTTTGGGTCTAAAAGTAGGTTTCGTACGCTTTTCCCAATGGTTGGCATGCTTACATCAATAAGAATCTGAAAGTTGTATTGGATGCTTTTATTTTTTCAATAAGGAAACTTGAAAGTTCTTTGCTTTTACTTTGATAGTAGGTTAGTTTCAATTTCAATTTTGTTTCTTACCTTTGAAAAGCATAAAAAATTTTGATTTATTTTTTGAGTAGAGTACCTTGCAAGTGGATTAAAGGATTTAAGAGTGCTTTGCATCAAAAAGAAGAAAATTTTCTTTTGCATACTTATTTGTTTGACTAGCTGCATTCTTAGGTTTTGAGTTTAATTTTGTACATGTAGACTTTATTTTTACCCTTTTTTTGCATTCGAAAGACTAAAAATTGCATTTGCATATGCATTCTAGATCGTATCTTTAAGACTTGCATTGAAAATAAAAGATTTGTTTAGTGGTAAGCATTTCATTTCAGTATTCTATCTTTGTTATAACCACTCTCACATGCCCACTACCTTTTTGAGTAAGCAAGTAACCTTTAAAATGAACCCTAATAAAATGTATCAGTAACATTTTCTTTTCTAGGTTACACTTTTCACCAACTAGTCTTGGTTAGGATCTTGGGTTTAAAACACCTTAAACTACCCAAGATCACACATTACGCAAAAATCGTAGTTCGAATATCACAGGTAAACCCACCTCATTCAAAGCTTGCCTGGGATCTATGCAGTATGTCTTGTGAGATCATATTGTTGGGAATACACCTCCTACTTTCTGTTTCAAGCATATACCAGGATTGGATCGTGTTTGGGGACTCTTTTAATTTTTAGGCTCAGCTACCCTGCCCACGCCTTCTGATTCAACCAGAGACTGTTCCCCTAGGATTTTTCGGTGTGGTGGTATCCTTAGTATCTGACCATAGGATCATACACAAGTGATGGTGGAGGGTTATATCTGCTGTACCTAGGACAGACGTGGGAGGAAATCCCTTGCAAGTCTTTGGGAGGGCGGTTGGGTGATTCCAGCGCTTGCACCCTTAGTCATTGTATTATGGACCTCGGGTAACTGTTCTTCTTCCTTCGTTGATCTGTTATGGGCCCTCATCATCCCAAACTCTTCTCCGAAAGGCATCTATTTGCTTGGTTTGATTTACCTAGGACCTTTTTTAGTGGTGTGCTCTTTGTGCTACTTGTCTTAGTTTTCCTTAGAGAACTTCTTGCTCATTTGAGCAGGAAACTATGTCTAGCATTCCGATGAGCCCTAATCAAAGTACCCCCGTTCTAGGGGAACCTTGTGTTGTTCCATTCATTAGAAACATTGGTACTACCTTAATGGCTACTCTGAATCTTCCTGGATTCACTATAGGGCTTCCGGTTTGGTTGTTCTCCACTCCGAATGCCTTGCATGCTCCTGACGCTTCTTTTGTAAGCACCTCAAATCAACAGCATTAGAACCCTACGCCTTCTTTGCCAGTAACATCTTCTCCTCCTCCTTCTACCTCATGTGGCGAAAGTAGCAATACTAGTAACCAGCAGTCTAAAAGGAATAAACGGAGGAAGAATAGGAAGAAGATGCCAAAACAAGGAGGCAGCAACCTAGCCACTGCAAGTCATGCTGGGGGCAAGCACCCTGCCTCTACAAATCATGCAGGGGGCACCTACCCAGCCTTTGGAGGTCATGCTGGGAGAAATATTTTAGTCACTGAAAATCACACTGAAAGTTTGTCTTCAACCAGTGTTAGTCATGTGAGAACACATCAATGATCACTGCTAGGCATATTAATGACAAGTTACCAATTCCTGTGAGTCATACTAGAGACACCAGATTAGCCACTGTAAGTCATGCTGAGGAAGTTGACATTGTCGACAAACCCAATAAACAGAAGTATAAGTTTCCCTTGCAAGTTTTGTGAGGGAGACCACCTTACTTATTTGTGCCCTGTACTTCCAGAAGTGAAAAAAGTGTGGTCCTTAGTTCAAAAGTCTTATGCTTCTGAGCAACTAGCCACTGCAAGTCATGCTGGGGGGAAGTTGTCATCCAATGCTAGTCATGCTAATAGTACTAATGTTGTGAAGGATTCTCAACCTATAGGACGGAAACCAAAGTTCCCTCGTAAACTTTATAAGGGAGATCACCTTACTCACCAATGCCCTGCCATTCCAGAGGCACGAAGAGTGTGGTCCATGTCTGAAGGAACTTATGTTCCTGAGTTGTATATAGATTCCCTATAGTCAGATCAAACTTTGGTTGATAAAGTAGTTGAACCAATGCAATCTTTGGTCGACCCCACTCTTCCTTCGGAGAGTGAAGTGATCAAATCGATGCAATCTTCGACCAATCCCATCAGTCCTGCCAAGATTGATGCACCTACAGCAGAAGTCTTTTGCATTACCAGTTTGGATGTTTCTGAAAAAAGGGGACACTTCATTTGTGCCATGTGAACCCCTACCAAGCCCTAGGACCATTTCGCTTTGATTAGAATAGTCTAGTCGAACCTTGTCTTCCTTCTTTGACACCTTTCCAGATAAAGGTTGATATCGGGAACCATACGGTTGATCGATGCTTTGTTGATGAAGGAGCTTCTGTTAGTATCTTATCTGCTTATGCTTGGAGAGATTTGGGTTTCCCTAATGTTATTCCAGCTGTTAATTGGTCGTTGACCTTCGATAGAAGACATAGTGAACCGATCGGATTCCCCCGTCAAGTACCTGTTATCTTGGGTGGAAAAATAGTCTTAGTTGATTTTATGGTTTTAAAGGACACTATGGACTTTGATATGATCCTTGGGTGTGATTACGTTTATGCTATGCATGTTGTGGTGTCTACGCTCTTTCATGTGATGCATTTTCCTCATAACGAAAGCATCGTCACTATCGACCAACTTGCATTCGTTGATCCTCCTCTTATTACCCAAACCGTAGACCAGTCAGATCCCTCGTCATTAGGCACTACTATGTCACATGGGACTTATGTGGCATATTGTTCCTTGAGTTCAACTGCTACTGAAAAGAAGTCTCTGAGTTCATGCTCACCTTCTCCGGGACTTAGTCCCAGCTTTTGACCAAGTGACACCTCGATTTGAAATGTTTAGATATGTGTTCTATCTGGGACGATATACCTCCTTCCGATGAAGTTTTCCTAGAGTCCATACTATAGTCTGCCATTCATTTGTATGTTGATCCAGTCGCAGTCATGTCCAGCCCCGGTTTGACCTTAAAGTCTGATCTTCCTACTGTTGAGTTTTTGGACTCTCCTATAGATCCGCAAATCGGTGTTCCTGCTGAGTTTGATTCTACTTCTAGAATTTTCAACTCTCGTGATGATGAATTTGTTTCTGCAGATTCCATCATGTCCCTTCAAATTTGATCTTCATCCGAAGTCAATCTTGTTGATTGTAAGTCCTCGGGCTTGGGTACCATAGAGTCTTCAATTGAAAACTTTGCCTTGTTTATGCCTGCTGTTGATGATACTGAAGTTGAAAGTATTTCTACCACAGTGACTTGTATCGGGTCTTTCTTTACATATGTTTTGGATATGATCTTGGTACTAATGTTTCTTGGAGACAGGATTCTTAGCTGGATTTATACTTGCTTACTAGT
This sequence comes from Larix kaempferi, assembly GCA_027924585.1. Taxonomy (NCBI): domain Eukaryota; kingdom Viridiplantae; phylum Streptophyta; class Pinopsida; order Pinales; family Pinaceae; genus Larix; species Larix kaempferi. The sequence goes on from BSBM01000835.1 coordinate 7,042,111, forward strand.
CCTTTTCGACACCTTGTGCGACCATGTCAGGTATATTCGGAATCTTGCATATAGGTTTAGGCTCCCCCGCTATTATGTTGCATTTGAACCTTTTGCCATCCGAATTCGCCATAAGGTCGAACCTGTTGGATATTGGTGTGTTAGCCATCTCTTTATGCATTGTGCACCAGTCCGATAGCAGAGCCTACCTAACATGGGTCACCCTAGTCAGCACCCTTATGCCATTCTGGTGCCCATGTTGAGTTTTTCTCATAGGATTGGGAGCCTTTTTAGATTTACCATGACTTTGAGAAGAAGACTCATATCTTTCTTCCTCATATATTTCTGGCCATCCCTGATAAGGCTCCCATCTTTGTGTTCAAGTTGCATATGCATCTGTTATGATCCCGCTTGCGCTAATGAGCCTGATGTCGGCTTCCACGCTTTTAGCTTGTTATATAAGCCTCCATCTCTGATCTCATTTCCGCTAAGCCCTGTATCATTTTGCCTTCGCAATTTGACAACCTTTTACCTAGAGGAGACACACCCTGAGTGTCCTCATCTTGCTCATGTTCCTTGCATTAGGCATAGCTTTGTTCCATGCGCTTGGAGCTAGTTTTGCATGTCCCTGACACTTGTCTCCTCCCATTTTGAGCATTTTTCTACCTTTACTTCAAGCTCGTTAAAAAACAGTAAGTAGGTTTACGAGCAGTCTTCCACCTTTCCTTCAAGCTCGTTAAAAACAATAAGGAGGCTATGAGCATTTATTTCATCTTCACTTCGAGCTCATTAAAAACAATAAGGAAGTTATGAGCATTTTTTGTATCTCCTTTGAGCTCGTTAAAAATAGTAAGGAGGTCACGAGTTTACTTTTTCGAGCTCGTTAAACCTTTATGGAAAAGATCCCTATGGAGTTCTTTTAAGCCCATTTTCAGACTCTTTAAATAGGAAAAGTTTGTCGAGCATAGTTGTCTTTTCGGGGTCGTTAAAATAACTGAACCGACATCCACCTAGGTATAGAATTACCCCCTTTTCCCGGGCCTTGGTGGATAATTTACGAAAAAGGTATACTCTAGGTATACTCTGGTATGCGCTAGAAGAGTTCTTCTTCCATTATTTTACACTTTTTCGGGGAAGGAGACGAACTTTACGAAAAAGGACCTTTGGAGTTGTCTTTAGGGTTTTTAGACTCTCGAAATGTGAAAACACCAAGCGAGCATTCACCTACTCGGGCTCGATGTGAAATCCACGAGATGGTTGATAAAGGACTATTTAAGTTTTTCAACTCTATATAAGTCAAGAAAACACTGCTGAGCACAGACCAATCTGGGCTAGATATAAAATCCACGGATAGGTGTATGGAGTTTTCTTCTAGGTTTTTCAGACTCCTTAAATATGAAAATACCATCGAGCATGCTTTAGTTCTTTGTTAAGCTCGTTAAAAAATGAAAAAGGAAAGGGAATGGAAGAATTTTAAAATATCTTTCAATATGATGGCAGCAAGTCTACTATCTCCTTGAACAAAGCACCTGTTTTGAGTTTATCAAACAAGTTGGGTTCTAGTGTTGGCCTTAGAGATAAACCTGATCTCAGATTTTTTTACTCCTCCGTTTGGTTAGTCTTCCAATCATATGGAGAATATGTTAACGTCTCCTAGCATTGCGGATTTGCATCGTGGTCTCTTTGTGTTCAAAGCTGCCTAAGTCACTCTTGTGCCGTGCTCACTGTTCAAGGATATAACCTGTGTCGGCCATTCTACAGTTGCATTGACCTCATGTGTTAGCCATTCCTTGGTGTCAATATGTTTCATCATGTGTTCAGTCCTACTCCAAATCAGCTCATACCTATAGAGTGTCCCTCATGTTGGATGATGGAGGATGCATTAAGGCCTCCCTTCCAACGGAATTCTTCCCATCGACTTCAACTCATTGTGCTCTGGGAATGAAGTTTAGAGTTTCGGTTAGTACCTTGGGGATTGCAATCATTAGTGGCAGTTTCCCTCGCTATTGGATATATGGGAATACATCAATGTCTCCTATCCGATGGATTCTTCAAGTGTTCGACGACAAGACCATTTATTTGCACTTGCTTGAATGTACTAGGTACCTTGGTTTCCATTTTCATTATTGGTGGACACCCTCACGTTTGTTAACGGTATAAAGCAATGACCGGTAATCAAACGATATCTCCCATGTTCGACATCAACTCATTTATTCGCATGGATAGGTTTGTACCTTTTGTTGTTTTTGGATGAAGACCTTGGGATCTTCGATAGCATCACCTTATTTATGTTATCACCCAAGTTGCGCAAGACTGAGCCACACTCTTTTTGGCTCTTGATGAGACATAGATCCAGCTTGTTCTCTATGGCTATGTTCTCCAGTTTGGACATAGATCCACCTTGTATTCATGTGGCTATGTTTACACTTATGTTCCTCATGGATCCACGCTTGTATTTTAGTGGCCATGATATATGCATCAGTATTTGGATCATTATTGTATCCTCTTGGAGGTCATGTTCCACTATTTGAACATGGACAGTTACCCCAAGGATGAGTTTATCTGACATTGCCTTTGCTTTCAAGTACTTCATTTGAGCCTATGATTCTTGGTCTATCCGGTTTCTCCGTTCCCATGATTCAACTCTTTGTTATTTATAATGTATTTCGGCCATTGTTTTCCTCACTCCCTCTGACCTCATACATTAGGGGGCATCTGTTATAGCTTAAAATGACACTTCTCCGTCTGTGAAGACACTTGCATTCCTTGGTCGCATGATGACAACTTCTTGAGATCAAGTTTAGTCCACACAACAGGACACTTGTGGATTGAGGTGTCATTTGAGACACTAAAAATGGTTGGAATTACCTCACTCTTGGCCCATTTGATGGTTATAACCCTTAGGAACATTTTTCCACACCAAACCATCTCCTGAAAATCATCAGAAAACCATGTTTTTGGCCATTTTTCCCCAAAAAACGTTGGTATCCTATGTATAGAGTAGAGCATACTAGGATGTGTGTGTGACTCTTATTCCTATAGAGTAGGGCATGTGCGTGACTCCACTTTAATAAAGTAGCGCACACCTCTGAAATGCGCTTCTCTGCTTCACTAGAGTAGCGCACACCCTTGAAAAATGCGCTGGTTTGCAGTAGGAAGAGTAGGGCACTTTCTTGTACTAGTCAAAATCTTGAATTTTGGTTGAAATGAGTTAGTTTGGAAACCTCCTAATTGGTTATAACTACTTTTCGTCTCCTTCATTGACTATATAAGGAAGGTAGAAGGGCCATGTGAAGGGACCAAGCCTATAACAATGTTATGCTGGAGGAATGGAGACCCTCATCCCCCTCTCTTGTGCCTCAGTTTTTGATAAACCCTAGCACAGCTGATTAGAGGTTGGGATCCTTGGAGAACAGAAGCAGGAACCTTGAATCTAGGTTTCGTGAAGTGCCAAGCTTGAAGGAAGGTATAATTCTATGTACTTGCTTCATTCATTAATAAATATCAAGCGTTCTTCCCTTTTCAAATATGACCTATTCATGTGTGTCTCAGATTTGATTACAGTTTGGTTATAGTCTGATGTCTTCTTCTGTTGTGAATATCAATCTTATATATGTATTCAAATGTATTTGAGAAAGGTATAAAGTGGTTTTGCAGGTGCGGGAGTTGCGATACTGGATAGCATTGAAGAGCAAGGAAGGGAAAGGTTGGATCAACCTTCTTAATAAGGTACTCACCTTTCTAACCTTAAATATCTTTGCTTACTAGTTGCACTTGCAGAACATTTGTAGGTCTATCTTTCATACCTGTAAGTTGGTAGTTTCTCCCCTAAACTATAGGTGCATTTTCCTCACAACAGTCTTGAAAACTATGGTCCAACGTATGGTGGGTATGCACAAGGCCAATTGGCATAACATGCTCTTCTCCACACTGTGGGCTTATCGAACCTCCGTTAAAACCCCCACTGGATTTTCTCCCTTCCAACTAGTGTATGGATTGGAGGCGGTCCTTCCTATTGAGTGCGAGATTCCGTCCCTCAAGCTCACCATCGAACTTATCCCAAACACTACTGCCAAGGAAGAACGCTTCCTCTACCTAGCTAAGCTCGACGAGACTCGCCGAGATGCCGCTCTTGCTAACGAGGCTCATAAGAAACGAATCAAAGCGCAGTACGACAAGTCGGTAGAACCTTGCACCTACAACGAAGGAGATATGGTCCTCACATACGACCAAAAACATGATAAGCTGGGGGTAGGAAAGTTTGAGTCCGTGTGGCATGGACCTTACATGGTGAAACGCGTCTTAGAGAACGGAGCTTATGAGCTTGAAGACTACGACGAGATATCTTTGGGTGAGCCTCGCAATGGGCTCTAGCTGAAGAGGTACTATGCCTGAATCTTTCATGCATAAGTATTGTTTTATATACAGTACATGGTGTGTGTTTGTTTTTTGTGTGGTGTGGCGCTTTGATTTTTTGCGTGTTTGGGTCTTGTTTTGTTTCTTATACCGTGTCATGTCTGCGCGTGCAGATGGCAACGTGCTATGGATTTGTGGACAACGCTAGCTGGCATACCCGTACCCTTTCTTCGGCATCCTGGGTACTCTATTCACCTACTAGCAAGCTCATCAGCTTAGGGGGAATGTGTCTAGGTTTCGCGACCAACAATGCTGCAGAATATCAAGCAATCATTGGAACCCTAACTGGCGCTATTTCTTTGGGTATGGACCATGTTGTCATCCACTTGGATTCTCAACTAGTGGTCTCTCATATTAACCGAGTCTACGCCATCCGCGATCCCACCTTACTCTGTCTCTATAGACGAGTCCGTCTTCTGGAAAGGTCCTTCGAGTCCATTCAGTACCTGCACATTCCACAAGACATTAACACAGTTGTCGAATCCATTGCCAACTTCATCTTAGATTGGTACATTGCACACACATAAGCATATTTATGAATTGTTAAAAGTAGACATAACATGTAAATAACTCATTTTATAAGAAAACACATAAACAAGATCACACCATTAATCCATTTAAAACACATAATGTATAAACTACTGGAATGCCTATATATATATATATATATATATATCATCATAAAAGTAGTGTTGGTACAAAATCTGAAGCACGACGACTTTCAATGAGTCTCTACAAAATTTGAAGCCTCGCAACTTTCAGTAGTACAAAAAATCTGAGGCCTCTAAGCTCTCAGTACATCCATGATAACAACAGCAGGCCTAGCGCCCGGCTCGTACACCCCTAGGTCTAACAGCTCGAGCTTGCTGAGTGTGGAAACAGTCAATTGCTCTCGCAACCCTGCGAAGCACCGCATTGAAGCGCGCAGACGCTCCAACTATATACACCTGCATGGGTCGTGGTACCTCATCTACCATCGGCTCGGGAACGTCTAAATTCAACCCACTCAGGTTCGCGTAGACTCCATCCTTCTCTGCAATGGAAGCATGTATGGCTGGAGCCATGACTGCTCCCTCTCCTCTCTCTCTCATCGGAAGAAGAGAGACTCCTACTAGTTGTACGGGGCCCACATCTGCACACACATGTTGTTAACTCATTAGCACTATAACAAAAAAATCATAAAAATACAAAACTAAAAAGTACAAGGGCTATTTGTTCTTACCTATGTCTCCCCATATTGCTCCCTCAGGTAGTACCAGGTCTGGGTCATCTCTGTAGTCCGTACCACTATACGGGTAATCCTCTACCATAAGCAACTGGCCCTCTAGCCAGCTGAAGAACTCAGTACCATATGCTATGATGGGGCCCCCACCATGTCGGGCCATCACCTCTATCCATTTAGCCATGCGAGGATCCCTAGGATCCCTGTCATCCAACGACACCTGAGGGCGCAAGAGGGGAACTCGCTCCAATAAGAAAGAGATCACTATCGACCCATAGCTGAATTATTTGAGCTCTCCCCACCGACACTTGGTCAGCTGAGCTCGCATGTTCGCAAGGAGTCCCTCGCACTAGTTAAAGATATTCGGAGACATACAGTCCTCCGCATATAGCATCTGAGACTGAGTGGCCAAGTGAGGAGCTTGACTCCCTGATACCCTCGTAATGGTAAAGAGAATGGCACGCAACGGACGCTCTCGCACGTCTTTTATGGGAATCTTCCCACTGGAAGCACGAGAGTGAGGAGTGCAGTGTTATAGGATCATGTCGTCTATGATCCAGGAAGAATCACATTGTCCCCCTTTGGTACAATCCGGTTAGAAAGTAGATGTCCTAGACATCTATGGTAAGCACGTGCTCACCAATCACAAAATACTGTTGAGCCGCATCCCAACATCTAAGCATATGCGTCAACAGGGGGATTTGGGCTCTCATGCCTTGGATCTCGAAGAAATTTAGTAGACCACAGTTCCTCAACGTTATCACACATAATGGATCATTTGCAATTTGCATGTCATCTACCTCATGCTCCCGTTCACGCCACTCCAAAACCATTTTGGTTGCTTGTAACCTGCCAAAAGGAGAGTTTAAACACTGTTAATACTCACTTCAACCACTAAAAGGTCTTTTTTTGGGCTTGGTTTGTTGGTTGGGATGGACGTTTCCGCCGTCGTACCCCGTCAATCATGACAGTGAGATGTCGTCGCAGTCCACCTTTGTGGGATTTACGATGACCCAGGTTCGTCGCAAATCCCGTAAGGGCCACCTGCGACGACCCCAGGATGCAATAACCCTCCACAAATCCACTCAAAACCCAAAAAAATGAACAAAAATAAAAAATGTAAACCACTACAATTATGTTGGATGAAGTTTAGGGTTACCTTCTCTGGACGGTGGGTGAAATGGTTGCTCGCAGCTCCCGGAATCGACAAGTGAAGTTTTGGCTCCAAATGGAACTTCTCCTCCCAAATTTGGCAAATGAAACAATGGTGATTCTATTTGACCCATTTTTTCTATTTATAAACAAAAGGAATATTCTTTTTTCAAATATTTGATGCCTTTAGGTCATTTGCTATAGTTTGGATAATTTTTATTGCATTTGAACATTTGGTTAACCATTTGACCTAGTTTTCAAGTGTGCAGGAGCCATTAAGTGTCTTTTTATGCCATTTTTGCATTGGAACGATCATCTCAGGTATGAACACCCCTTGTGTGTTTTGTCATTATCTTTTCATTTATTAGATTGTGATCAGTTTATGATGATGAGCTTACTCTTTGTTCTTTCTCGTGCTCTTGAAGCTATGAGAATAAGTTACCGAGTTATGATTTATTACTTTTCCAGGCTCGTTAAACTCCTACCGAAAAAGGAACCCCCCAGAGTCTATCTTTAAGCTCTTTTCAGGCTCTCGAAATACGAAAAGATTGCCAAGCAAACTTGTCGCGTTCACGCTTGTTAAAGAATTTGAATGGTCGTCTTCCTAGTGATAGTTTACCCCTTTTTCGGACCAGGAGGCACTAATTACGAAAAAGGTATACTTCAGCCAATCATGACTGGAAGATTCCTCTCCTGCCTTGTTTTACCCCCTTTTTTTGGGCGATGAGGCTAACTTTACGAAAAAGGATCGTTGGAGTCTTCTTTAGTTCTTTTTAGACTCTCTAAACATGAAATGACGACCGAGTTTACCTTCTATGGACTCGTTAAATTTTCACATTGAAGGGCCCATCACGGGACGAACCCCTCCTATCCCAGATTCAGAAAACATTTGGGATTAGACTCATCTATGAGATGAGCTATACCGAGCATCTGGTTACCCTCATCAAGCTCGTAAAAAACACATGAGGCACTCATCATTCATGATGGGGAAAAAGGAAAGCTTGTATGTTACACCCTTTATCAGTGGCAGTACCTAGTCATTCTTGAACATGGTACTCATTTGCATTTGCATACAGTACTTGGATCATCCGTTTGTCCTCGAGTTTCACTTATTTCCTATGTCTTGTTACTCCTTTGAGTCATTCAAAGAAATATTCCATCATCAGTTGCATTAGGAATTAGTGTTGTACTCTTCATGTCAATACTGCCAAGTCATGCCATGCCCATGTTCAAGAATACTCTCATTATTCATTATCTGCAGTCTGTACACCTTCCATCGTGTCAGTCTATTCTGAGTCAGTCTTACATGTTACTATACCATCCGATCTACTCTACACATCTTGTGTAGTGTTTTGTGTCGATGATGGGAATTCATCATGACCCTCCTTCAACGAATTCATCCTTGTCGACTTCAACACATCATTCGAGGACTGAATCTAGAAACCAACCAAGTACCTTGGCCCTGCATGCCTCAATGGCAGGTTACCTCACTTTCGACATGATTTTACGTCATTGACTCTTGATCGAAAGATTTCATCTTGCATTCGACTTCAACTCATTTATTCACGCTTGATGATATGTACTGTGATACCTTGGGGATCATTGACATTAATGGTGATTTCCCTTGCACTTGTTAACGGTATACATCAATGACCAGTAATCAAGTGGTTTCTACCATGTTCGATGTCAAGACATTTGTAATCACATGAATAGATTCGTATCCTTGCGGGTTCATCTTGAAGACCCTAGGGAGTCATGTTTTACCCAGGTTGCGATGGAGTTTGTATTGAGTCATATCACACGGATCCACATTTGTATTGGTCATGGCTTTGTTATCATCCCATCATGGATCTACGCTTGTATCTAGTAGCCATGATTGTGTTCAGTCGGTCATTACTGCCATGGATCTACATTGTATTGGTCGACAGCCATGTTGTATGTCATATGAGACTGTGAGTTCAGAGTCGATTGTACTGCAGTAGTGTACTTTGTCTGACAAGCCATTGCCATTCCTTCTGTCAAAGCATTTCACCTGTCTAAATTTTAATAGCTTCATGCTTTGGGGGGCATTCTGTTACACCTAAAATCCTACCATCATGAGATTCAGTGTATACATCCCTAAAGTTTCATTTGGCTAAGTCATCGACTTGGAAGAGATGCCATTGAATTCATGCTAGGTTTTGAGAGGTCATCGCAGGATGCACTCATGCAACATGCGACGTTGCATCTTGCTCTTTTGCAGGGTGCGATGATGTCAGTTAATGGGAAAAAATAGCTTCTTCGAGTTCATTCTCAAAGTTACTGACTTGGATCCTTATCCCCGACCTCTTGGGAGAGTTGGCACTCGGTTCCTAACCTCTTTGGAAGGATCCCCTATCTCTCTCCTACCATATCTCAACCTACCCTATCCATACTCTATCCACTTAGTCCTATATAAGTGAAGCTCTACCCCTCTCCAAAGAGAGGAAGTCTATAGTGTCTACATGCTGGTGAAATCATCATTAAGAGATCTCTACTCATCCATTGAGAGACTCACACTTCCTTGGGAGGATATGGCATTGGCTTGGATGGAGAAGGATTACTACGTTAAGCCTCGGTTGTAACCATTCTTTTCTATGTAATTTCCCTATATTTACAGTAATATAAATGCTTTCCACCAATATTGTTGTGATTGATAATGTTGTGTAGTTTACCTGCTTAACTGTTTCCTTAGATCTATTATTGTATAGATGCTCTTTACTTGTTTACATTGTTCTGTGTATCTTGATAGGTCTTGCAGTTGAGATCTGATGACCGCAAGGCGTAGAACAACATCCAGGAGAAAGGACTACAAGTTTAAGGTAAGACATCTAGTGACTCGATCCTTAATTAGATATAGGAAAGTGGTTTATAGTCTGTACTATTTGTTCTAGACTCACATTGAGCTAAGGAGATCCGGCTCGTGTCCGCTTGAGTGGATTGTCTGTCAAATAGTTTGGGCATGAGCCAAGCAAGGAGGAAGGGGCAGAATGGCTAAGCTTGAGGAGTGCAAAAGGAATCCAACGGATAAGTCGAAGCTGAGAGACAGTATGGCCGACATGACGAATTACTATATCCTGTCAGGAGGACGCATAGAAGTCAAGGAGAGTACTTGGCAACAGTTCGGGGTTGCTAAGGAAGTTAATGGCAGTTATTGAGAGTAGTTGGGATCGTGACAGATGTCAACACAGGAAGATATTGTGCAACACAGTTGGGGCGCTAATAGTTGCAGGTCTGCAGGATCTAAGGAGATCGACAAATAGAGGATGTGTGTCTCTAGGGTCAGAGTGATCTTGGGAACAACAACAACATAGTAGAAGGTCGAGGGGAGGAGATCAATTGGATCATTGGCAGAGTTCGGGGAGAAGATAGGTAGATTAGAGAGAACAGTCACACGTCTTCCAAACGCAGAGGATTGAGCCATAGCTCAGAGTTCTGCAGTGAACCAAGAGAGGGTGACGGTCGACACACTAAGAGAGCACACAGTTAATTCTATATTGTAATTGGCTGAGGCCTGCAGTAGTTAGTTATTTCATTCTTTGTAGTTGCATTGTAACCGTTTCGGTAGAAGTAATATAAGCCAGCTTCTGGCATGTTGTTTGCATCTTGTCTATGTGAACGTGTGTGTGGTGTGTAATTGTTAAGCAAGAACCTTATTCACTAAGGCGTCTTGTGTCAGGTATGGCGTGTCTGATGCGAAGCATTGCAAGTTGGTTTCCAAGCATGTATTTTCTACTTGCATTTAACCATCCATTTGGGGGTGATAGGTTGTGTTGAGATTCAACTGGGTACCCTGAAGTTTGAACAACTCCTGCCAAAAATTGCTTGTGAAGGTAAGGTAGGGTCATGATCAAATACAATAAAAGTCGGCATGGCATGGAGCTTAAAAATATGAGCCATAAATAGTTGTGCCACCGAGGAGGGGGTAAAAGGTTGTGTAAGGAACATAAGTGATCATTGTTTCTCCCTTATGTCGTTGGCAAGAGTTGTAGGCCGCAACAAAGTTATGGATATCTTTTTTCATGCCTTCTCAAAATATTGAGCACTCAATTTGTTCATAGGTTTTATGAAAACTTGATTGGCTTGTTGTGGGTGCTGAATGTAACTCCTCTAAGATTCTTGGTTTTAAGGTCGAATCTGAGGTGGAAAAAATGCACTCTGTGTATCTCAATATATTTTGGTTCCATGTATACCTAGGCGAAGGGATTATGCCTTCATGTATCCTTTTGATGATGTTTCTAACTATGTCCTAGGCCAACCATTTCTCATTTGCTTCGTCAGTCCATCCTAGAACTGGTAAGGACAAGGAAAAGAGGGAACCCTCCTCTTCAAATTGTCTATACAAAGCATTTCCCACCACATTGTCGTGATCCTCCTTATATATGATCTCATAATCATAACCTAGAGTCTTAGTGACCCATTTATGTTTCTCTAGTGAGGACATCCTTTGTTCTAGGAAATACTTGGGACTATGATGGTCTATCTTGATCTGGAAATGTTGTTTGATTAAATATGGTCACCATGTCTCAACAGTGTTAAGTATATCCATCATTTCTTTTTCATAGGTGGACTTGCCCAAGTTCTGGTCACAGAGCTTCTTACTAGTGAAGCCTAATGGGAATTTTTCTTATAGTAATATTGCGTGAAAGCCACAACTAGAGGCATCATATTCATATGTATAAAGAAACATGGCTCTAGACCTATACATTTCTAAACTTTTGCTCAACTGTGAATAAATTCCCTAGGTTCAGGGTTTTGTGGTTGTAGATATCCCAGGTCTCATTTGATGTGTGGGAAATAGTCATGAATTGGTCTCCTACTCCGTGATCAGTATGGATAACCATCATCCCTCTACCTGTCAAAGAGATTTACAAGAAATTTGTCGATTTCTATGACATTAAGAGGACCTAATCAATGTGAACATTAATTTTCTCAGTCACAACCAAAGAGCATTATTTAGAACATCAACAAGTCTCTCAGAATGAAATTATCATGGGCATTATGGTAAAACAAAAAAATTCAAATTCAGGAATTAGAGGAGGAATGTGTTAGGGTTAAAGCTATGGTCATAAAACTCAACAAAGTCTTGTCATCTTTAACCTCAAACTTGAACATCTTTGTAGGCTCCTTCCTTATTGAACTCAATGAAGAAAAAACAATCCATCAATTGCAAAAGGATATGAATGTAGACATGCATGAATACATCCTTCCGATCAAATGATGCAATGAGCAAATGCGCCTTCTCATAACCATGTAATTGTCAATGTATTGCAAACATGTTTTGTTCCTATGTGTCTTTTTTAGAGTTTACACTATTAAAATTTCTATCTTAAGTTATGTAAGCAATACTACAGAAGTTTATAGGTTGTACTATGATGTCAATATAGATCAAATATTTTGTGGATTTATGCATGTTCCCATTTTATTTTATTGCGATATTCAGCTCAACTACATCATATTTTAATACAAATTTAAATTGTTCTTGTTATAAGAAAAAAAGACTTGTAAAGCTTCATAGAAAGTGTTTGAAAGACCGACCTTGCACTCCTCAACAAACATGTAATGTTCATATCTAATATGTGGACAATGCATTGGAACTTAGGAAGTTTGCAAAGAGACAATAAAGCTTGGAGCAGATTTAGATTGATCAATATCATTAGAGCTTTGGTTAGGCTATTCAGTATGGATGAATATACTAGCATAAGCAATAGAACTTTCATCTTCATCTAGAGGACGAACTAAAATTGCATGTTAAGCTATAAGTGCCATTTGTTGGAGAGCCTGGATGCACATTGATGCTTCCTAGTATGGTTGATAGAGTTTATGCTTAGTTCATACTTTCAAGTCATCTAAACATACACCTTTTCCACAAATTTCTTCATTGGTGTTGTCCCACCATATTGAAGGTCTCTTGAAACTACTTTGCATTTATGTAGAGTGTTGCTTTGTTGTTGACTTGGATGTAAATTAATTGTGAAAATACACTTTATGTTGTTTGATTAGGTTATGAAAATGTGTTTTCCCCCAAGAAGCTATTATTGATGTCACGACTAGTATTATTAGAACAATGGAACTAGTAGGCCCTCCAATGGGAGATGATGGTGGGGATATGAGATTTAATATCCTTCAATCCCATTTGCAAAAACGAAATCACAATATGGTTTTTTTGTTGGCATCGTTGTAATTGTTACACTGAATTATGATGAGATTGTATATGCTTTTTTGGATTTTGTTGTGGAGTCCCATCTTATTTTTCCCTAATGGCTACCATTAGGTTAATACTTGAGTATGAATGAATAATGTAATCATGTTGGTGGAAAGTATAAAATATGAGCAATTTACAACCGGAACTTGCACAGAAGAAATATTTGTTTTAATGTTGAGGTTTCTCATGAGCTCTTAGGACAACCTCACTTTGTTACCTGAAGCAACTTGTTATTAATGTATTTTCCTTTCCATTCAATTGTTGTTTTTGTCATGGTACACTTGCAACAAGGGATCATGTGCTATAAAATGATGGCCATGATATTCGATGAGGTGATCCTAAAGAAAAATTAAATTTCAGACACTTGAAAAATGCTAATATCGCTATAACATTTCATAATCATGTGTACCATAAGTCAAACTAGTTTCCTATTGAGGTTGTTAATTGGGTGGTTGGTGCATTAGTTGACTGTTATAGAAACGGTTGTTGACATATTTCACTCCTTGTTGTGTAGGACATGCCTTCCAATCATCTATGCAACTTTCTCTGGTGAAAAAATAAATAAGATAAACTAGGGTGTTGGATGATAGAATGTAGGAGTTGGGCCTAAACCAAAGCCACACTCAAAACACTTCTAGTTATTAGGCCACTTCTAGTGCTAGTTGGAAAACTATTGATTGACATAAAAATTCCACCGATATCCATGGGAGAGCTTATACGAATGTTATCTCCTACCATGGTAAGTGTAACGACAAAGGTATAATTGACTGGGTAGTTACAAACCCCAAAAGTAATCCAATATGTAAAGGTGATTTAATCTGTAAAGATGCTTTAATTTGCATCCAAATTTCAATTCTAAAGATGTCTCCCCAAGGGCATGCATGTATGGAATAATTGAAAAACCCACTATTCCCTCTACATTTTCATATCAACACTGATAATGACAATATTTGGCTTGGCGAATAACTTTCCATCTTCCTTATGTATGTTATGCTGCTTTTGTTTGAATGATAAGCCTTCCAACATGATCACTTCTCATGGTGCCACTATCCCCATGCCAACAACTATCTTTCCCTTATTGGAGGAACATTGAAAGAGCATATGAGGAAGCTTCCTCCAAAAATGTTCCATGATTGTTAGGAAGTAGAGGTGTGGAATAACAATTGTGCAGAAACTTTAAACATAACAATTGCAATTAAATGAAAGAATGTGCAAAAAATTTAAACATAATAATTTCAATAAAATGAAAGAAACAACAAACCATTATACAACATGATTTCTTGGGGAAAACCCTTCCCAAATAAAAACCTCACCCCGAAGGAAGCTCAATGTATTCTCAACAATGAACAACAATTATAATACTTTTAGAGTTGCTCTCTTAACCAGAGTAATCTTCAACGAGCTCCTTCTAGCTTGGCTCTCTAGGCCAAATCAAGCCTACATTGGACACAAGGCATATATGACCAACATGCCAATTCCTAAGGCCTATTCCATGAGGCCCTTATGTGAGGCTCATTTACAATGGAGTATATCAAACCATTAAATAGGCTTCATCGCATCTAATATCATGGAAAAATACCATGGGTTACCTAATACTATGGGCATGCAAACCACCAATGGTAAACCCCATCATTGACTGTATCAAGGTTATCCTAACTACTTTATGATCGAGTCGAGATTAACCCAACATTCTCCCCTTTAAACTTTACTTAGGAGAAACCCCTATCCCTCCTTAAAGTTTATTAAAAAGGTATTTGAGAATACAACATGCTCCCTATTGATGCAGGGGCATCGACGCCCAAAGCGAGAGGTTGAAGTTAGACGATGGAAAGGTCCAAAGGATAGTTGATGACCTCTAGGAATGGGGCGATAGTCGACGAATGAAATCGTGATAATTCCGACTGAGCGTGGACGATAAGAGGCGATGAGATGCGGGATTGGTCAAAGGTGATGTCGACCAAAGTGAAGGAGAAGTTGATGACGACGGTTGTGACTTTTGACTAAAATAGTTGGAGTTCTGAGGAAGCGAGCCACATAAGTAGTTGGAACACTTGCAGGAGCATTTATGGAGGTAGTTGCAGAATGCCAGTTGGAGCCACCTGATGAAGAGGGCCACGTGAAGTATTTAATGCAGTTTAACCATGCCTGGAAGCGATCTAAGCTTCCGGAAGATGAGCCGAGTCAAATGGGGTTGACTATAAGTACATGTTCAAGCTCTGAGAAAGGGATCTTTTCGAACGGTGAGGAACTATAGAGTTGCTTGAGGACGAGGAATTGCCTCACTCATGTACAAGTGTTGTAACAATCCACGTTCATTTTGATTGTTCCGAGTATAAAATCGTGTTGTAGTTACCTCTGTAAATAAATTTGATCATTTAATTGAAAGCTATAATTCTTGGCAATCATGTTTATTGTGTTTGTGAGTGTTGATTCCATTGTGTAGCATTGATACACAGTTGATCCAGGTTGCGTTTGCATCAGTTGGTATCAGAGAAGGAAGTAATCCTACATAGTGAGTCTAGTTGCAATTGGACGAAGGAGCAACTCCAATAGTGGTTTGATAGAGTTGCAGGGGAATGAGAAGCTCGATTACAATTGGGTAATATGAGTATAGTCGGTTGAACCTATGACCATGGCTCATAGGGGCATAAACATCCATGGCAGAGGACAAAGGATGCGTGGAGGCGTAGGGGTCATGATCGACCGTGAAATGTTCGAAGAATGTTTCTAGACCATGAGGAGTTTGAAGAATGAGTTGTTTGTAGTGAAATAATCCCAGAAGAGAGGATTGGGTATTGATACTCTCGACCATAGTGATGAGGAGGTCGAAGAGGAAGAACCTACTCCTAAGGATGAACGAGAAGAAGACCCAGGAGACAAGTTGCTAAAGGTATTGTTTGAGATGAAGGGTAGATCTAAGATGGAAGTCTCTACCTACTCAGGGAGCTTAAACCCTGAAGAGTTGATCAACTAGATAAGAGAAATGGAGAAATACTTCGACATGGAGCAAATAGAAGACCCCAAAAAGTAAAAGTCGTATGTCTGAAGCTGAAGGGTCATGCCTCATTATTGTGGGACAATATACAGGATGATAGAGTGAGGAAGGGAAAGGAAAAAGTGAAGGCTTGGGACAGAATGGTTGCAAAGTTGAAGGATTAATTCCTTCCCACTGACTACATTATTTCTCTATTTAGGAAACTGCAAAACCTAAGACAGAAGGAGATGACTGTGAAATAATTCACAGAAGAATTCTATCGACTATTTATTCTGTCAGGACAGACCGACGAGGGAGAGGAGGTAGTTGCAAGGTATGTGAACGACCTGAAGTATGCTATTCAGGATGAGCTTAGTCTTTCAAGGTTTACGACAATCAGAGAAGCCTACTAGCTATCCCTAAAGGTAGAGGAGAACATGTCATGAAATACTTCAACGAGCAGGGGAAAGTCGACTGCTCGAAGCCAAAAGTTTGTTGTCGCTAGAGGACAGACCAATGGGGCAAGGAAGGAGGAAAGTTGTGATGAACGACGAGAAGAAAGCATGACTGGAGATAGCGTACCTAAGTATCGAAGGGGAAGAGAGAACCCTAGAGGTCGAGGTGCCTATGGTAAAAGAGGAAATTTCATAGGAAGACGTGCAGACCAACCCAATATTATCTGTTATAAGTATCGAGAGCTGGGACATTAGACATATGAGTGCACATAGAATCTACATACTAGTAGTTGACTAGAATCCATAAGTTGGGGTAAGACCGACGAGACTGGTTTGACTATGATGGCAAGTTCAAACGAAACCGTGTCGGAGGGAGGTTGAAACGTGACGACCCAAAGTACGTTGTTGCAGTCCGTGTGACAAGAGGAGAAGGAGTTGACGTAGAGGAAGTCCATTTTTCAACAAAGGTGAAGATTCGGGACAAATGTTGTATGACCATCATTGATGGAGGAAGCACAAAGAATCTGGTCTCAACAAAGGTGATCGGCAAGCTAGGGATGAAGTGTTGACCACACCCAAATGCGTATAGGGTGTCGTGGTTGTAGAAGGGTCACCATGCCACGGTGACACAAGAGTGTGTGATAAATTTCAAGATTGGAGGATTACAAGTCAGTGTGTTATGCAATGTAATTCTAATGGATGCATGTCATTTGTTGTTGGGACAACCATGGAAATACGAGCAGAGCATGGTTTATGACTATCGCAAAAATATGGTTACAGTCAAGAAGGACGACAGGAGCTTCTGAATGACTCCCCTTGTCGAAGAGAAAAATAGTTGGGGAAAGGAGAATGGATACTAGGAGAAAATGGTGCTGATGTGTTCAACAAAAGAATTCCTGAAGGAGGAAGAGAAGCAACAATATTTATTTTCCACCATTCCTAAGGGTATGAATGTCGACAAACTAACAAAAGAAATTTCGACAGAATTCAGAGAGGTGTTGTCGGAGTTCAAGGGCATAATGATTGATGAGATGTCGACTAGGTTTCTGCCAACAAGAAGTATATCCCATCAGATCAAATTAATTTGAGGATCAAGTTTGCCAAATAAGGAACCACATAGGATGACGCCTGCATAGAATGTTGAGTTGAATCGATAGGTCCAAGAGCTGTTGGACAGGGGATTGATCAGAGAAAGCCTAATCCCTTGTGCAGTACAAGTTGTACTAGCACCCAAGAAGGGAGGAGAATGGAGGATGTGCATCGACTCAAGGGCCATAAAAAAGATCACTATCAAGTACAGGTTTGCATTGCTAAGGATGGATGACTTGATCGACTTCTTGAGTGGAGTGATGTACTTCACCAAGATCGACCTGAAGAGTGGATACCACCAAATCCGAATTAGGGATGGTGATGAATGGAAGATGACCTTCAAGACGAAGGAAGGATTGTATTAATGGCTGGTCATGCTATTTGGGATGACTAATGCACCAAGCACGTTCATGAGGCTGATGAACGAAGTGCTGAAACCATTTTTGGGAAGGTTCATCATAGTGTATCTCGATGACATACTGATTTTCAGCAAGACAAAGGAAGAGCACTTGTCGCATTTTCGATAAGTCCTGCAGAGGTTGAAACATGAGAAGTTGCTGGTGAATTTGCAAAAGTATACCTTCATGCAAAAGAAGTTGGTGTACCTTGGATTCATGATTTCCAGACAAGGGATGAAGATGGATCCAGAAATGGTGAGGGTGATCGTAGAGTGCCTGGAACCGACGAGTGCCACAGAGGTAAGAATTTTTCATGGACTTTCTAGTTTTTACAGGAAGTTCATAAGGTATTTTCGTTGGATATGCACACTGTTGATGACACGCATGAAAAAGGGTGATTTCAAGTGGATGGAGGCTTCCTGAAGAGAATTCGAGAAGTTGAAGTAGTAAGTAACAGAGAGCCCAGTCTTAGCTCTCCCAGACTTCGACAAGCTATTCCAAGTCGACTACAACGCGAGTGGACTAGCATCTACAGCTATGTTGAGCTAGGAGGGTCAACCAATTGCATTCTTCAGTGAGAAGCTAGAAAATGCCAAGCAGAAGTATTCGGTCTATGATCATGAGTTCTATGCCATTACTCAAGCATTGAAGAAATGGAGACATTACCTTTTCCCAAAGAATTTGTGTTGTTTAACGACCATCAAGCTTTGAGATACTTGAACACTCAGACAGAGTTAAATCAGAGGCAGATGAAATGGGTCGAGTTTCTATAAAGTTATGCCTTTGTATTGAAACACAAGGCAAGGAAGACTAACAAGGTAGTCGACACATTGAGTCGAAGAGTCCCATTACTGGGAATGACTATTGTTAAGTCGATAGGGCTAGATTCGATGAAGATCGACTACGAAAATGATGACGATTTTTCCAATGGATGGAAGGCGTCGAAGGAACCATGGAGTGGCGACAGAACTCCATACATGGATTACTTCATCAAAGAAGGATACATGTTCAAGAGACATCAGTTATGCATCCCTAGAGGATCAGCGAGGGAGAATCTGATCAGGGAATTACATTGTGGAGGATTAGGAGGACACTTTGGCATCGAAAAGACCAAGGCATTGATCAAAGAGAAATATTATTGGCCAAGGTTAGCGACTGATGTGAAGAAATGGATCTTCCAGTGCAACATATGCCAACATGCCAAAGGGAGAATTCATAATACGAGGTTATATGCACCATTACCGATGCCGACTACCCCATGGGAAGATATCATCATGGATTTTGTACTGGGATTTCCAAAGACATAGCAAGATAATGACTCCATCTTTGTGGTAGTCAACATATTTTCCAAGATGGCACACTTGATTCTGTGATGGAAGATGAGTGATGCCACATCGATTGTTTTTTTATTTTGCAAAGAAGTTGTAAGGTTGCATGGGTAGCCGAAGAGTATCACTTCGGATAGAGATACCAATTTTATGGGTCATTTCTAGAGAAAATTTTGGAAGAAGCTTGACACGAATATGCAGTTAAGTTCTGCATTCTATCCACAGACTCAAGTCATGAACAGGAACATGTGGAATTTTCTGAGGAATTTGATCATTGATCGACCGAAGTAGTGGGAGAATGTGTTGGTGCGGGAAGAATTCGCGTACAACAATTCAGTGAACCGGTCGACGGGAATGAATCCATTCTAGATCGTGCAATGAAGAAGTCCACATGGAGTAACTGACTTGGTTGAGTTGCTGTCAGGAACGCGAAAAAGTGCAAACACAGAATCGTTTGTCAACCACATGAAGGAAGTGCACGACAAGGTGAAACGACTGCTGGAGAAGAGTAATGCGACATACAAGTTGAGAGTCGACAGGAAGAGATAGTTGCATTCATTTTGTAGAATGCGACTTGGTATATGTGCACCTGAGGAAGGAGAGGTTCCCTAGAGGAACATACAACAAGTTGAAGCCGAAGAAGATTGGTTTGTGCAAGATATTGAAGAAGATTTCGGACAATGCATATGTGTTGGAGCTGCCAGAGGAGATCGACATATCACCGACATTCAATGTTTCTGACCTGTATAAGTTTGAAGAAGGGTCAACAAGTCGAAATGAGACGACAGAAGACGGGCCGGGACAAATACCAGTCTAGGCGACGAAAGAGGCTGCAGAAGTGCTCGATGAATGGGAAGTCGAAAAGTACAGGAGTCAAAAAAGAAAGGAGTACTTGGTCTAGTGGAAGAACCGAGATTTGGAGGAGGCGACATGGATTTCTGAATACAAGCTCGAGGAATTGCAGAACCAGGGGCATAGTTCTTTTCAACTTGGGGAGGTTGATGCAGGGGCATCGACGCGCAAAGCGAGAAGTTGAAGGTAGATGACGGAAAGTCCCAGAGAACAGCCGAAGACCTCCAGGAATTGGGTGACAATTGACGAATGAAGTCATGATAATTCCGACCGAGCGCGATCGACGAGAGGCGACGATATGCGAGATTGGTCGAAGGTGATACTAACCAAAGTGAAGAAGAAGTCGATGACGACAGTTATGAATTCCGACTAAAATAGTTGGAGTTCCAAGGAAGCGATCTGCGGAAGTAGTTGGAACAGTTGCAGGAGCAGGTATGGCAGTAATTGTAGAATGCCAGGTGGAGCCACTTGATGAAAAGGGCCACGCAAAGTATTTAATGCAGTTTGACCATGCCTAGAAGCAATCTAAGCTTCTGGAAGACGAGCCGAGTGCAACGGGGTTGAGTGTAAATACTTGCTCATGCTCTGAGAAAGGGATATTTTCGGCCTGTGAGAAACTACAAAGTTGCTTGTGGACGAGGAATTCTCTCACTCCTGTACAAGTGTTGTAATAGTCAATTTTCATTATGACTGATCTGAATATAACATTGTGTTGTAGTTACCTCTGCAAAGAAATTTGATCATATAATTGAAATCCATAATTCTTGGCAATCTTGTTTATTGTGTTTGTGAGTGTTGCTTTTGTTGTGTAGCACTGATACACAGCCGACCCAGGTCGTGTCTTCATCACTTATCATTTGGGTCTACATATAAACTTTACACCAGTGATCAAACACACCAAGGGTACACGTGCCTAATTAGGTCTCATAGTCGTATGCCCATTTACATATGTGGTTAACTAACAACTCCAAAATAAATGCTTACAATAGAATACATGAAAAGCATGTGATGCTATAAAACATCACCTCGTTTCATGCCAACATCCTTCATGCTCCAAATACAACTGCATAAACATAGTACTTCTTAACCAAGTACTTATCTTACCATTGTATGCCTGAGAAAATGATGTAGGAAGCACATACTTTCTTCTTTACCTACACACACCAATGTCTGCTTCAAATACAATAACACAAATTAAGCACTGTTTAACGGAGTACTTCTTCATCCTCTATCCTCCATTCGTCGAATCGAATACTCCTTAATTGAGTACTTATTCATATGCAATCCTCTATATTCTTCTTCCTCCAATGCTTCACATCAATATTCATGATGCATTTCCTTTTCCATTTACCATGCTCATCCTTGATTCTTACCATGAGGGCATTAACCATGGTACATAGAACCATGAACCATACCTCATCATTTGTCTCCAATGCGCCAATGTTCAAGTTTCCAAATGTTTTTTTGGTCCACACATGGACAATCACCATTCCAATACATGATCTCCACAAGGGCATCATATATGCATGCATGAATTACAATTAATGATGTTCACAAATGCACACTAATCTCATGTTTTAGAGAGAAATGTAAATATACACAACAACTTTTAACTTGTGATTATAGGTCTCCAAAATTCTAATGGTTGAAAACTCACCCATATCTATTATGATAACACTAAATTATGGCATTGATCAACACCATCTGGATACAAGAGGTTTCATGTCCACAACAATGACATCTTAGAACCATAATGCTACTTACGTCATAATATAATCTATGAACACACTTCAACAATTTGTGTGCCCATCATCAGTTAAATTTGCATCCACAAAAAGTAATAAACACTTTGAGTTACCACGTTCTTTCCAATATCATATTCAACTTGGGTTGTGCCTCATCGTCTAAGGGAAATGGGCCATGGATTTTCTTGCTATCCTTGTTTGCATAATGATAAGCCACAGAAGGTAGTTTTCCCAAAAACCACACTATCCATTGTTCAAATCATCCATCTATCATATTAAATTATTAGGAAACAAACAATGACAATCAAATTAGATTTTGGGTCCTCATCATACCAAAATGCACTATCTTGAGTATGATCTCACTACCATTTTCCAGCAATGAACTCACACAGGCTTCACGATCATTTCCAACCACTAGATCTCTTTACCGTGGAGTATCCATTATCAAATCACCTCGTCATCCATGCCCTTTGATCCAATGCAAGGCTTCATTAAGCTCCCCGTAATTACAAAGGAATGGGGATTGTAGTGCAACATTGTCTTTCTCTTGTCTCTCTTCATGACACTTCTTTGCATCCAAAAAGAGCAATCTATTACCCATTGCAAATCCATGTTGACCAACATATATACTCTTGACCAAATATGTCTTTCACACAATGCATATCACATAGATCGCCAAACAATGTTAATTATCAGATCAAGGCCACTAACCAATCACATCAATGCCTAATGTGGTACATATGCAAGAAATCTATGTCATTGCCTTCACATAGTCATAGATTAAGACTTCTTAATGCATGTTCTACATGGTTCCAGGCCAGAGCCACATGCTTCGATCTCACTCTCCATCTAAGGTTTTGTTGTGCTTGTCATTTTCTTGCAGCAAGTTTTCATTTTTCACTTGAGCTTTCACTCAAACCAATATTAGATTAAAAACCTTGTCCTTGACACATTGCATTTGAAGTTATCAACTTTGATACCAAATGTAAGGAATCAATGGTGTAGAATATGCTTCCTACACTAATCCATGAGAGAAGAATATGCATAAACTTTAAACATAATAGTTGTAATTAAATTAAAGAAACAACAAACCATTATGTCACATGATTTCATAGGGAAACCATTCCAAGAGAAAAACCCCACACTTCAAAGAAAGCTCAATGTATTCTTGACGACGAACAAAAGGTGTGATACACTTCTAGAGCTATGCCCTTAAAAGGGGTAATATTTAGCGAGATCCTTCTAGCTTATCTCTCTAGACCAAATCAAGCCTGCACTATGCACTCTAGGACTACCCGAGCCTATATGACCATGAACATGGCAATTCCTAATACCTATGACATGGGGCTAATTTACAATTGAGTATATCAAGTCATTAAATAGGTTTCATCACATCTAATACCATGGGAAAATATACCCAATATCATGGGCTCATAAACCACCAACGATAAACCCCATTATTGATTGTATCAAAGTTATCCTAACTACTTTATGACCGAGTCAAGACTAACCCAACAATCATCATTATCTCTAACACTTGCAATTCCATAGAAATGACAATAAATAATCTACACCCAAAGTGCACATTGCTGAAACTAAAATACATAGTGCAACATTGAGAAGTGTTAGTTTAGCAATAAAATTCCACCATATCAACCACTACATAATTAATTTAGCAGAAAAAAATTATTAAAAAAATCAAACATTTATATCATAATCAACCCAACAATTTTGAGAAAAAATCTACTTTTTTTCCCAACAAAAAAGTACTACATTTCATTAGAAATATAAAATTACTTATCAATTTGTACATAGTAGCTCCAAAAAGAAACCCAATAGTACCAGGTCACCAACATCATTCCGACACAAGTAGTATCTAGATCAACAATAACCCATAGATCTCAACAAGGCCAAAGCAAAATAACAATCCATCTAGAAACTATTACAAAAAAATAATAAAAAAGAGATTTATAACCCTCTGAGGAAAAATATAATCTGCATCCTTCAATTATCACTACAATAGTAATTAATGTTGAAATTATGTATCAAAGCATACTAACCAAAAAAGTTGTGTTGGTATTAGGCACTCCCCTTCACATAGAAATTAACCGTATAATAATCCACTCTCCCTTCACCTAACATTATAGAAAATTTTAAGGATCCATAATTTTTTAAAGTGTAGAAACCTTGGTGAATCTTACTAATCATCAAACTTCCAACCATAAAATGTTTAGCGATATTCTTTAAAAAATATTCAAATTTCTAAGGATTTTATATAGGTTTTGGACAATTTTGATGATTTTTTTTATACAAAATTTTAATCCTAGAAAAAATGGAAAATGACGAATATTGTTTTGGATTTTTTTTTTTTTAAATTAGCCCATGGTCTAAATTTTACCCCTAAAATCTTCCTTGTCTAGCATTGTTCAACCACATGGTAGGTAAAGTTATACTTCAAAAGGATTTATTGTAAGTAAGGGCATTAATCTCACTAAATATCCACCTTGATACTGTGATAGAATATAACATTAGCTATTGGATATAGTAGGCTTCTATAAGACTTGAATAGGATTCCAAAATGAACTTGCAAAACTCCTATACAAACTAATGCTATGTTAATAAGGGTGAGAGCATAGGAGTAGTTGCATATACACAATTTAAAAATCATGGTAAGAAATAAGATATAATACCTTGTTCTGTTTCAGAGTTAAAATTGTATGTAATCTTGAAAGGTTCATTCTCGTAAAATATGATAGGGTCATCTGCTTTGATTAAGATGCAACAATTGATAGAGGGAAAGGAAGGAAAGGCATGCTAGGTAGAGACAAAGAACACATATGGGATTTGAATCGTTTGAGCACCTCACTTCCAAATTCAAGTGTTTAAGGACATCTCGATAACCATGATAGATGAAATTGATGGAGAAAACTTCAACAAAAATGAGTAGTCTAAAGATTAGACGATTTGGACTTTTTTTTGTCTCATTTTTCAACCATTTTTACCCCAAATCCAATCAGAATTGCTCGAAGAACAAATATAAGGTGTTGAAATTACACCTTAGGAGTGATCAGGAGTTTTTGAGGGCACTGAATTCATTTCTACAATAAAAAATTGAATTTGAACAGTGAAAATTTATGATTTAACCAAAAATTAGATTGTCGGATTCCATCAATAATGAACACAAAAACCCAAATGACCTAATCTTTAAACATTTCTCAACAAAAAAATTAAATTTCAAATCAAATGTTTAAGCAACGCACAAGCATGCAAAGTAGTAAATACTTTGAAGGATAGACTGATTTCACCATACATTGAAAGTTGAATACATTGTTACCCAATTAACAACTAATCACATAACCATAAAGCATATTTTAATGATTTCTAAATTACATTTTAATTAAAAAAAACAAAAACAAAACTATACCAACTACGTAAAAGTAGTCGCAATTGCTATATTGTCCTTACACTCACAAAAAATCCAAAAGATAAGAATGCTAGAGTTTGTACTATAAGTTGAATGAGGCAAAGGGATAAACTCCACTACCAAAGTAAATAACTAAATAAAAATGTTTTCCAAAGCAAATAATTAATAAAAATGTGTTTCAAGTATCCTGTAGACTTACCGAGCACCGAGGAGAAGGATCAATAGTGCAACATTTTTTATATATTAAGAAAAATAATTACATCTCAAAAAATTTGATCCCTCTCAATACTTGATAGATACAAGTTTAAGATGGATATTTGTTGGTTTTAATTTTAATTTTTTGAACCAAATTATTTTCAAATTTTGGTAACATTAAGTCACAAGTTACAATATATTCCCATAGTGGACTCTAGAGCACCTACATTTTGATTGATTTTTTTACAAAACAATAAGAATTTACTCAAATGTCGCTATTACAATTTTTTTAATGAGTCGGTTAAATATTTCAACTTTTGCAGCCCCCTCGACCCATCTCAACAGGTGGATTATTACAATTTCAATATGAAGACAACTTAAAGGCTGACAGCATGCACCATCTTTTTGAAGAAGATAAGATCAACCAGATTGCAAGTCTTCTAGTCAAAATCTGCAGCAGAAGATCTGACTTGGAAAAGAATATGGAGAGGATTTAGGGCTGTGATTCTTTTGGTCCCTTAGGCTGATCAGCCTTGTGGACGTTATTAAAATTTTTCATTCATTCATATCCAAAACATGAAGGGTTTAGCTTACTCTTTTTTTAGTAAATTAACGTTTTAAGATTTACACTTTTTGGTTATTTTTGTCAGAATTGAGGGATGAGATTCTTGTTGAAATCAGAATTTTTATTGTTCAAAATGTAACTGCAAAAATGGATTAACAACCTAAATTACTTATGACATCTAAATTATACAATTTCAACAACCTAAGAATACAATTCCAACAATTTCAACACCACTTAAAAATGCAATTCCAACAATTTCAACACCATTTTGATTGTAAAAAAAACCAAAAATATTTGCAAATCATAGAATGTTCAGTTTTTTTTTATCATCAATCTGACAGGCCAGATTTTCAACGGCACTTTCACTGTAGTATCACTTTGACAGGGAATCAATTGGCAGCATACAGCACTTTCACTTTCATTTTGAGAAAGGAATCTCTTAGGGGCATACAGCTATATTATGTAACATCCTGTCTACTATTGGCGCGCACACAACGAGTTTAATAAATGGGAGTGGGATCCAGCAATGTAATGGCACTGTCCAATGCCTTGAATTCAACAGTTTGAAGGAACATCTAGAATCTGTCAGTGGCATAGTGGGATCCAGCAATGTTAATGTGACTCAACACCGCAAAGTAAAAGTGCCGTGCCGATGAGAATGGAATCCAGCAATGTTGATGTGACGCAACACTGAAAAATGAAAGTGCCGTGTCTCTCTACCTATATTATCCGTTTGATCTTCTTTGTCTGATTGATATCATCGATTTATGGTTTCAGCGATTTGCAGAGTGGCGATTGGAGCCTTGCGGTCCTCTGTCACTTCCTCCTCAATATCTGCAAATTACCAAATCAAGTTTCAGTCTTTCTGGGTAAGACGGATCGCAATCTTTCATATCTATTTGAATGTGAATTTGTTGAAAAGAAAAGGCCATTATTATTAAGGGTATGAAATTATGTCGATCATGTAATGGAAATTTCATATTCCCTATGATCTCATTAAAAAATAATTTTCGATTCTCCTGTTTTATCCCCAATATTATCTTTAACATCACTCTGCCCTGAGCCCATTTCAATCCGCTCTGAACCCACATGAAAACTGTAGATCGGGATTCTTTTATGTGAAAAAGAATTGGGATCATTTTAGATTGTCCTCAACTTCACTCCGCCCTGAACCCATCTCAATCCGCCCGCTCCGAACCCACATGAAAACTGTAGATCAGGATTCTATTATGTGAAAAAACATTGGTATATTCTTAGATTGTTTTATTATACGATATTGGATGTATTTCCATTTCTTTCTTACAAAAGGTCATCCCATCAAAAACCGTCGACTGAGTAGTATTGGCCTAGAAGCTCATTAGGGTTATTGAAATTGAAAGAGTTCATTGTAAATTTGTTCATATTGATAATTCTTGTCTATTTAATGGCGTCGCGCAGAACGATATTGTTCCAGACCAATATTCTAGCTTAGCAAAGACAATCGGCTGGAGTCTCGTGAAGGATATGGGGCATGCACAGTGGGTTACCGCAGGGCTTCCTGTGGTTCCAAACATTTTGGAGAGATTCCAAAGTGTTTCAGCCTGTCCAAATGAGTGGTTGTTTCTTTTGGGGAAAATGAATAGATTAGCAGAATATCTTCAGCAACTTGAAGAACGACCTGGATTAAAGAAAATGATGGAAAACATAATTATAGAAGCCATACAATTGATGGGGGGAGCTTCTATAATGTGCACTCAGATTGACTCTTCTAAATTTAACAGGTGAGTACAGAACATGTCATCCTATCTTATTTGTAAATAAAGTGTAATCGTTTATTAATGTATATATACTTCGGCAAATTTTAGTACTAGAGTATAGGGTTTGTTTAGAATTGTGACAAGGGGTAGAACTATAAACATTGCTTGAAACTATGATAGCAAAGGTGAAACCATGAGATTTTGGTTTTGTTCTTCAAGTCGTACAAATTATAACCTGTTATTGTTTTTTTAATGCTTTAGGTAGATTATTATGACAAGATTACAAGAACAAATCTGTTGTTCTTTAACGTTCGCAATTATCCACTAATGCTTAATGAAATTTGAATTGTAGGTGCTTCTCAACTCCAATAAATAAGGGTAACTAGTGGAGAGGATATCCTGAACATGCAGGTGACTATATTATCATATATTGTGAAATTAATTTTATTTAATTTGGAGTTATTATTGATGTTATTTTGTTATAAATAAATTACTAATGGGTATGGTTTCTAATGTTGTTGACACAGTTGGAATTGAGGAGTCGGTGAAAGAAGTTATTGATCTTCTGGAATGGGGAAGTGAAAAAAATGCAGTAGCAGTTATCTTGCATAGTTTTAAAGTGATGGATAAAACTATTTTATCAAACGCTGTTGTATCATGAATTAACATTGAAGGATGTAAATATTCTATGATACAAGTTTTTGAGAATATAGATTTTACTCCAAACATCGAAAAATCAATTCCAGAGATCAGAAAATGTAAGGATGGGTAGAGAGAGTTGGATCTCATGTTACTCTGCCTTTATTTACATTGATAATGTTTTGTGCCAATATGAACTTCAACCTCTTTTTCTAAGAGATATGAAGAAACACAAAGAAGGTGAGATTGCTTCTTGCAAGTCTGCCTTCATTTATATTGACAATGTTATGCGCCAAGATGGATTACAACATTTTTTGTAGAAAGATATGAAGAAAAAAGAAGGTGAGGGTGCTTCTTAAGTGTCTGCCTTCATCTACATCGACAATGTTTTGTGCCAAGATGTTTTGTGACACAATTACTAAAGGTATGTGGTGGAGTTCCAAAAATCAAGTGGAGGAGTTTCAAAACTCTATTTGTAGGTGAAGTGTACAAACAAATGTTTAGTTTCAGGGGGTGATGGAATAGAGAAGGCAAAATCAATTTCCTTCAATACATGATGAAATCTATTTCTAGACATATGTTTTATTTTCCCAAGCTCTAGCGGTTGGGAGGCATGGCAGATGTTGTATAAGTGTTTTTTATATAAACATGATGGAAGCCATTGTATCCAATATTTTCAATTGAAAAGGGAATTATTAGTACTTACATTTTGAAGCCTTTTTTAATATTTCATATTCAATGTCTTCTAAGTCTTACATTTGTGAATTTGCAGAAACACTCTTTTGTCTTGTAAATCTTGTAGGATCAATATCCAACTGTGTCATCTTGCCTTGACAATGGAGCACACCCAAGCTATTATCAATATGGGTATCATATAATTTTTATTGCATCTAGAAAATTAACATTTCTTTAATACTTGGAGGCTGGAGCTGTGCATGTTCATTAAACTTGGTGTTGTTGATATCCATACTGATAACAACAGTTCTTGAACTGTGCATCTTTCTAGATGTGTTGATTCTTTTGAAAGCGTGGAGAAATATCAGTCGCAGACAAAGTTCAGGGTTACACACCATCTCTCACTTGATGTGGCATTGGTTGTATCATTTGTAGTCCCTTTAGTGGGTGTGGCAATGGTTTTTGCCGGGCTTGTGATTGTGATGTTTTCCTTCAGTGGTTTAGTGTGGCAATGGGCTCTGCTGAGCTTGTATTGTCACTGTTTTTGTGTTCCCTGAGCTAGAATGCGTCGTAGAAGTAAAGTTGTCTGATTGCTGTTCGATAAGCATCCTTGATGCTGATAAACCACTTTTTGAGGGCAATTTTACCTCGGAGAATCCAATCAAAGCCCTTGAAACAATACCTCCATAATTCTATTGACTTTAAATGACTTTTTTCTTTCCTGAGCTAGAATGTACAAGTAAAGGATCTTAAGAAGGGTCAACTATAGTATATACTGAACTGTATTCATGCCATTATTAATATGGATAGGACGAAGTCTGTATAGCAATTATTAATATGGAAAAGGCGAAGTATACATAAAAAGAGGAATTTCAATGACACAGCAACAGTTATTAAAAATTTAAATTGCATGAACAACACTGAACTATGCGATTGATTGCACATGGAAACCACATGCACCGCAAATACCCATAACATCTTTTGCAGAAATACACAAAAGTAACTCCTGTTCGCAGTAAAACAGCTAGCCCAGATCTACATACACACAAAAATAACTCCTGTTCGCAGTCAACAGCTAGCCCAGATTTCTTGTAGTAGACAGTAGTAGGGGAAGCTCCCAGATATTTTAAATAAGACGATAAACGCTGGGAGAGGACGCCATAGTCGAAAGGGCGGGTAATTGCAATTTGCAGGAGGGTTGAACCAGAGATGGTCGGTGTTAGCTTGGAGACTGCACACGATTAATTTTTGAAAAGGTTGCCATCGGATTTGCACTACTTCAATCAAGGTTTTGTATGGTGTCAATGGAGGATATGACTTAGTATATACATCAAGATCTAAAGATTAAAAAATAGAATAATGAATTCAGCCAGATGGTCGACAATGCTACTTTGGGATTGATATGCATATAACACTGATAGTTACTATATAGATGAAAAACTAAAGATTATAACAAATAGAATTAATGGATTTAGAAAGATACTCGACATTGCTACTTTTAGATTCTTAAGCTAGAGCAATAATATACTTGAGTATGTGTGAGTATAATATGTGTGGAATAGGTTATTCGTGTATGGAATTTTAGAAAATGTTGGAATTACATCTTCCATTGAATTGCATCAAATAGCCTGTGAAAATAAGAGTGCTACACCAATAAAATGCTCTTATTTGTACAACCTATTGCAGATCCCAAAAATAAAAAATATTGGTGCTAAGATGGTCAAGATTTAAATTAAAAACCCTCGAGTAGTTTTGCATTTATGTACAGTTAAATTTAGCTTCCATTTAGATACTCGACATTGCTACTTTTAGATTCTTAAGCTAGAGCAATAATATACTTGAGTATGTGTGAGTATAATATGTGTGGAATAGGTTATTCGTGTATGGAATTTTAGAAAATGTTGGAATTACATTTTCCATTGAATTGCATCAAATAGCCTGTGAAAATAAGAGTGCTACACCAATAAAATGCTCTTATTTGTACAACCTATTGCAGATCCCAAAAATAAAAAATATTGGTGCTAAGATGGTCAAGATTTAAATTAAAAACCCTCGAGTAGTTTTGCATTTATGTACAGTTAAATTTAGCTTCCACCGCTGAAGTGGTAGACTGGTAATTTCAGGGCCACTGAGACAAATATTCTATCTCCAGTGAGATAAATGTGCTCAACCTCCACTCTTTCGGTCATTGTGTTTTTCTCTTAAGAAGGAATACTTACTCGAATTCATAGGCGCGCTCCTGGAAAACGACATGCAATTTAATCTAATACTAATCTCCTCATAACCTTTGGATACTGCCACTAAGTTCGATCTCGGGTGGAACTTTGTGCTTGCAATTTGTCCAAGTAGAGTTGGGACGCAGACACAAAAAAGCCAAGCTTTATGGTTGCCATTTTTGCCCAAGAATTTCATTTTGTTAGCACTAAGAGCATTTCAGACCTGGAATCCTCGGGATATGACTGAATCTCTTTAGTGTAACAGAATAAAAAGTTGCTATCACTGCTCTGGCCGTTACACTGCGAGGAACAATATCAAGAAATACTCCTATTCCAAAGAAACACGAACATATTTAACAAACCAAAACCAACTACATAAATTGTCACAAGTTGTCATTTCGTGAAAAGAACAATGGTTGGAATAATGTTAACCATTATTTGGAAGTTAAAACACTGAATAATCTATAAACTTGTATCTGTAACTAGGATATTTATATTTAAATGGCTATCTCTAATTTTCTAATAAAGAAAGTTTACATACTCTAATTTTCAAATAAAGAAAGTTTACATACTAGTAGTTACAAAAGTTACTCGATATGGGTAAATTATCCCTTCATCAATTTAAGTAGCAGTGAATTTCTCCCAGTATTAATCTGTGAACTTCATCTATTTAAGTTATCAATTTGAGTAGCATTGAATTTCTCTCGATATTAATCAGTGCACTTCATTTATGTAAGTAGAATTGAATTCCTCCTAATAGTAATTATGTTCTGTTTCTAACTTCCTTCGAACATAAACAACTGAGTGTAGCAGAGGATCTGTAGTGGCTGGATTTCATTTGGCAGCCTCCAAAGATCCGCTAGGCATTTTTAAAATTTAAATGTCGAAAAAAAACTGCACAATTCTATGGAAAAAAACTACACAATTCTATGGTCTACTGTAAATTTTTCTTAACTTTAACTCTATTAAGGATGTCTACTGTAAAATTTTTCTTAACTTTAACTCTATTAAGGATGTCTATTGTAAATTTATCTTAACTTTAGCTCTATTAAGGATAGAGGGATCAAATATGTGGATAAGAAAACTTTTTTTTTTAAGGGAGCAACACATGAGAAAGGTTTGCACCTCAAATATATTTGATCCTTTGATAAAGAAAAAGTCACATTAGATCAAATATGTGGATCAGAAAACATTTTTAGGGGAGCAAAACATGAGAAAGGTTTGCATCTCAAATATATTTGATCCTTTGATAAAGAAAAAGTCACATTAGTTCAATTATCTGAACATGTCCAAATTACACAATAAACAACTACAATTTGTTGTTGTAAATAATAGAAAACAGAAAGACATTTAAATAAGATAAAATAGATTATTAGCCCATGGGGCATTGTAAATAATAGAAAACAGAAAGACATTTAAATAAGATAAAATAGATTATTAGCCCATGGGGCATTAGAATAGATGGTGAATGAGTATACTATTAAAACACTCCTTGCCTAAAGTCATTAGTTTGAAACTTTGTGGATAGGAGTTTATAAAAAAAAAAAAAAATAGATTAATCGAGTTCACATTCTGCTCCTTTCTTCTCCACCAAATGCCTGAAATTGAAAAGGAAAATTTATAGAAATGCTATTATGCCTGAAATTGAAAAGGAAAATTTATAGAATTGCATGAATAGCAGGTGCACCTTGGCATCATTAGCCCCTTTCCTACCCTACGTAATACACATGAACAAAAGCTTCATTTGAGTACAACACTTGGGAACATTTGATAGAGGAATCTGCGGTTTGCCAAATACTAAGTTAGGAACAACATTCCATGTAAAACGTTACACTAATCTCAACATTTTTGTTTGTGTTGAAGGTACCTGTTTAAGAAAGACAATGCTATTGACATTATATTACATGGTGTTTTCATCTCCACTTCAAGGGATGTCTTTCGAGTTTTAAATGTTTGAAGTTTGCAAAGTTTTGATCTGGTTTATGAAACTTTTTCATACAGCATGTTGACTGGAATTAAGTACCATTTCATTCCATCAAGTTTTAGAAAAAAAAAAAAATTTATTAAAAAAATCCCTATTAAAACA
The DNA here is from genome assembly GCA_027924585.1 of Larix kaempferi. Classification (NCBI taxonomy): domain Eukaryota; kingdom Viridiplantae; phylum Streptophyta; class Pinopsida; order Pinales; family Pinaceae; genus Larix; species Larix kaempferi. The sequence continues at coordinate 7,075,480 of BSBM01000835.1, forward strand.
TTGCTAGAGTATCTTGAAACTCACAAGAAATTGTCATTGCTGGAGTCCTGATCCCTTTTCCAACAAGCTTTTGTGTCTCAAATCTGCTTAAATCCTTCACCCCTTTGCCATTGGTAGCACTAATTTCTGGTCCGAAACGAGCCTCTGCAACGGAATTGCTTTCTTTACCCCCAAGGTTTTTTCCAATCCGTTTAAAGCCAAGTAGAACCCGTGTTCTGTGTAGAGATAGTTAAACAAATAAGAGCATTCGCTAACTAGGCATCACAAGAATGGAGTAGTTTACTGGATTTCATGGCAAGACCTAAATCCATTCCAGAAATCTTTCCCCACAAGGATGTAACACCACTTGATTGTTATGCAAAGCTTTTTATAGGTTATTTCAAAAGGGTTAAATGCTCAGAGTCAATATGCACTATTAACTCTTCCCTTCAATCCCTACTCGTTATGTTTTAACCCAGAGTCGGCGGCAAAAAGTTTCAAAAGGGTTAAATGCTCAAAGCCAATATGCACTATTAACTCTTCCCTTCAATCCCTACTCATTATGTTTTAACCCAGAGTCTGTGCCTAACACTTCAAAGTTTCTGGCACCCTTTCTGTCTGCTAGTTGAGCATTCTTGGCGAATTTTTTTTTTTATTCATTCTATTCATTTCAGAAAAGTGGAGACAAAAGCATTTTGAGTGTGAAGTTTTTAAGAACATGCAAATATCTTGTTAGCTGGCTCTTGGGATAATTTATTCAGTGAAAGGATAGTGGATAAATTGGGTTCACTCATCATCAAATTGAACAGAAAAAGAATTAAAATACAGAAAACAATGTGTGAGACAGTCTACACCATAGACTATAAATCTCCCATTATTTTTCTTGCCAACGCACCTCCTTTCATTCAACTGGTCCATGATCCCTTCTTTTTCTTGCCAACACACCTCCTTTCCTTCAACTGGTCCATGATCCCTTATCTTTTCTAAGTTACTTTATCTCATCATCTCCTTTCCCTTCCCTGTCCTGCCTAATCTCTCGCTCCCAGTGCGCACAAACTTTTTTTTTCAGCATGAAGATGGATGCACATTCTCGAGGGGCTGATGCAAGCAGTCTGCTGCAAAAAATCCTCTCAACTAAAAATAGAGTAACAGGTATAACCAAGGAAATTAATACAACGAAAGGCTAATAATCCACCAGACATAAATTAATATTCATAGTTCATATCTGGAATACATTCTTAAACTGAAATGACGGACAGGTGAGAGACGCAGGCCTCTTATTTGTCTACGATTTAGATCCAGGCTCGGAGGCCCTTAATACTAACATTTAAACAAACTAAATCCCAAAGCTATCCCACAATTACAAAACGAACGAGTCCCCCAAAACTATGCTACAGCGAAAAACCACAGAAAATCTCTGTCAGACAATTTTGAAGGGCACCAACGCCTTCTTCCTTCAACCCCAACTCATTTGACTCGCAGGCCTCCCGAAGACAACAAGCCTTCTTCCTCCCTCATGATCACATCAACTGTCTTCTTATAGATCACAATAATGAAACGTGGCCCTTCAATAGTATGCAAGGCTGCCACGTTTCAACACCTATCAATAGCTCTTGAAGATTAAGTGCTGGATGTCATAGCACGAACACAATGCGATGGAGTGGAGGTGAGCGTGGATACTCCGCATCATACTCCCCTCCTTTAAAGAATTATGAACCTCCTGGTTCATAGCCTTAAGTTCTATTTTCTTCAACTTTCTCCATCGATCAAAATACGACCATAGAACCTTACACAACACCAGTCTAATTAGCAACAACCACACCAAAAAACCTTGGTATAAACCGTCTTTCTCCATAAATTCATTTTTCAGATTGTCATTAGTTCTCTGCTCAAAAACATTCAGCACATTCAACGATTCTTTCATAGCCTTTTGGCCTTCAACTGCATTAACCATTGGAACACCACCAATTTTCTCTGTTACACCTTGTTTAATGTCCTTCCTTGGTATCTCAATTCCTACATGCATGAGCTGCCAATAAGCAATTTTCTCTTCTGCTGCAACCTTGTCAACTTCATTTTCACTAAAGGAACCATTTTCCTTTCCAGCATCCCAATCTGATGGCCTGTTTACATCTTCAGCCACACTCTTTATGGATTGCCCAACCATTTGTTCTTCCAACAATGGAAGAATTTGTTCCTCCTCCTTTGCTCCCATGTGCTCAAGAGCACTGTATTCTTCTTCTTCAAGTGCTTCACCTCTTCCGGGTAGCAAAGCACTTCCACAAATGCTTCACCTTTTTCCGGGTAGCAAAGCACTTCCACAATTGAGTCCCCCTTTGAAAACTCTCACTTTTCAATTTGATGTCTTTCTTTCTCCTCCAAGGCCCTTATCACCTTTCGTATGGCTCGGATCTCCGCTTTTCTCTGCAATCTTTCATCATGCTCTTTGATTAGTTTCCTAATTGCTTGTATCTCTTCCCTGATCCATTCTTTCTCTTCTTGGCTCACCCGCTTCTCCTTTGCCATTTTTAACTTTTACTTACCAATCTCTCTCTCTTTGGATTTTCAAGAGCTTGCTCTCTTAAAGTTGTTCACAATATGGCTTTCCATAGCCAATCCCACTGGTAACAATAATGTACCTCCTTGCAACTTAGTACTCCTTCGAGCACACTTGGTTCTCTTCTCGAACCAACTCTTTGGCTCCTCTGAGCTCACTTAGTTCTCATCTGGAACCAACTCTTCAGTTTCAGCAGCTAGGCTTCCAACGATTAGCCTACAACAATGGATTCCCCTCTGGGACATTGTGTGTTGCTCTGATACCAAAATGATGCATGCACTCTACTGCAAGAAATCCTCTGACAACTGGAAACAGAGTAACAGGTATAACTATGGAAATTAATACAACGAAAGGCTAATAATTTGCCACACATAAATTAATATTCATAGTTCATATCTGGAATACATTCTTCAACTGAAATGATGGACAAGTGAGACACGTAGGTCCCTTATTTATCTACGATTTAGATCCAGGCTCGGAGGCCCCTGATACTAACATTTAAACAAACTAAACCCCAAGCTATCCCACAATTACAAAATGAACAAGTGCCCCAAAACTATGCTATAGCAAAAAACCACAAAAAATCTCCGTCAGACGATTTTGAAGGGCACCAACGCCTTCTTCCTTCAACCCCAACTCATTTGACTTGTAGGCCTCCCAAGCCTTCTTCCTCCCTCATGATCGCATCAGTTGTCTTCTTATAGATCACAATAATGAAACGTGGCCCTTCAATAGCATGCAAAGTTGCCACGTTTCAACACCAGTCAATAGCTCTCGAAGATTATGGGCTGCCTATCACAACTCGAAGACAATGCGGTGGAGTGAAGGTGAGCGTGGATGCTCCGCATCAGGGATCGAGTCAGGGAAGGCAAGGCAAGAAAGAATGCTGAAAAAAAGTTCGTGCGCAGGGCCTTGCACCGGAGCTCAAGAAGCCCTCTTCCTTCACAAAGAGCCTCTTTAAACACCCATCAAATTTTTTTAAACAGTAATTAAAACTAAAAACTATCTAAATAAAGCAAACCATAATGATTTTTTTATGGATTTGTTTTATTTAAATAAAAAAATTCATTATTAAGTTAAAAGTTAAAAATACTAAAATAAATTAAATCAATTGGGTGGTGTCACTTACTGAATTTTTTATGGATTTGTTTTCTTTAAATAAAACAATCATTATTAAGTTATAAATACTAAAATAAATTAAATCATTTGGGTGGTGTCACTTAACTTTAAGGAAAAGAGTTCACGTGGGAGATTTCACTTGTGATTACTTTTTTTTTCAACCGATTTCACTTGTGATTACATTAAACAACCCTTAAAAATATTATTTATAAAAAAGTTAACTAATAATAATTTATGGTTAATTATTATAAATATAAGTATATTATGTTAAGTGGGATCATACTTACCTTTTGATAAGAGGAATATTTACCAGATCCGCATCGGGATCTATTCTCCTAGGTGCATGCATGATCTCTTATACCTCGTCTTCTGCGGTGTTGGTGTGTGTTGCCTTTAGGTGGCCCGATGATTTTCGGGTGTTTCTCGAGGGCCTTTTGATTCTACCCGTGGTTGCTGGGTTTTGTTATGTTTTCGTTTTGTGGCACCTTGGTGTAGATAGATGACTGGATGCTGTGGTTCACCTCTTTGTGTAGGTTGAAGAGCTTCTGAGCTTGCTCGTTTTACATGTAACCGAGATCATATATGTATACTCTGATTCATTATGAATATCAAGTATAACCTTCTATTCGTGGAAAAAGATCTCTTGTACCTTGGCTTCAACATTCATTGCATATACAAATTGACATACCTAGTTTATTCATGCCTATCGCTTGGAGATTTAGAACGGAAACTTGTATGTCGTACTTTTTCTAGCCTTGAGTCTGATTTCACTTGCATTTGCTCATATCATTTGGTCGCAGCTTGTGAGGCCTAATCCCTCACTATGTTTGGCAACTTGTCATGGTGGTTTTTCAAGCTTGAAATTGTAACTACCATTTGACTGGATAAAAGCATGGGCTTTGGAGTATATAGCACTTGGTTTCAACTCCTGAGCGTGGTTTAAAGATCGAGTCTATGGATTTTTGGCTAGTGTCTGATGTCAAAGGGATTCACTCAGTAAGGTCTATGTTTGATTAGTGGAAAGTAATGCTTTCTCTTTGGATTATTTTTTCTTATTTCATTTGTCAAGGAATACATTACATTCCGAAGGATTCATATTTGGTTCAGCGTGTGGCTTCCCATACCCACTATCTTCATTATCTTCATAGATGTGGTTTCCCTTTTACTGGTATACTATATTCTTTCAGCTCCTTAAAAATCTAGTGGACAGACTTTCACCAATTTGGTTCCAGATTTTTTAGATTTATCTATTCATATTCGTAGATCATTTTTCTTTTCTAATTGCAAAAATTTCTACATCCTTGTAAAACATGGGTATTCTCATTTTCAGGAAATTTTATTTTCATTACAATTGCTTGCTCAGCTCCAACAAATATCCAATTACTTTGAAATAGCTCGCCCAAATATATAAAATTTGAAATTGGTCAATTTTGAATTCTAATTTGAATCTGTGATTGTTTTATAATTTTTTTATATTTTCTGGAGTTGACATGTACCACTGAGCGTGACAAACGTGACACATCTCATCCAATTTGAGCTGTAGAAAGCACCTCTCGACGGAATTACAAGTAGAGGATGTAAACCATTTTGATGATGTTTTTCCATGTTTGATTATGGTTCATTATATGGACTTTAGTTAACTTGTTTCTAATACCCCAATTTTGACCCTTACGAAATATTGGTTTTTAATGTAAATATTGTATACATGCGATGTATGTTTCCCTAACGTGGAGCTCAAGGCCAAGGCCCCGCTAGTGTATGCTCGGATTTTATTTAAATGGACAAGTAGTTGATATTTTGATACCCATGTGCTATTAAGCCATGGAATATTGTAAATCGATGTAAATATTTAATATTGCAACAAAATACCAAAAACTGGCTATGGGAGCAACGAATGAGAAGGGGCCATGTGTATCCATTAGGGAGTGGTGAGGGGGCTGTGGGGATGAACCATATGCTGCCAAATGTCATTGTGAGAACCCGTTTGACTTTCCTTGATGACATTTATTTCTGTTGTAAGGAAGTAGTTGAAGATTTCAGTCCATGGCTTCAATGGAGCATGGGCAACCCAGAAATTCGTATGGCAGAGTATGGGCTCTGTTTTCTTGTACCACAAGCCACTCTACCTCATGGGGGTTGCTTCATTCTCATTCCCACTCCAGTGTGGAAGGACCCGACATCATTTTCCATCCAAAAACGAATTGCCAGCGGTGAAAAAACCCAGAAATTGCAACTTTGCAAGAACCCACGTTTTGAAGAGCCAAAAACGCTCAGGTTTGGTATTTGACAGTGAAATCCAATGGGGGATCCATAAATATAAACTTTGGGGTGAATTTGAGAGTATTAGATACCCCGAAATCCATTGGAAAACCCAGTTTTTATAGCCCAGAAAACCAGTGACAGGATTGAGTTATTTGATGAACAGAATTGTGAGAAATCCAATTGTGAATGACTGAGCAGAGGTTGGGTTTGCTTGATAAACCCAGTGAAGGCTAGAATTTCAAGGATTAGCAGCTGGACCTTCTATGCCCACCTTGAAGAGCACTGGAGGGAAGGGACGCCTGAGGGACTGTGCAGCAGAGAAGGGGACCTTCCTTGTGTTGGGTGTGGTAGGTAATGTGGGTGCCTTGACTGTTGAATTCATCTAAGATGCCTGTAGCTCTGTGGACGAGCTCACTGGCTTAGCATTGCCCTCCTTTGTCTTTTGTAAGCTTGATAAACCCAACTGTGTGTTAGCTTAGCATAACTGTAGAGTGAAACCATGGTTGTGAGTGAGCCTATCTAGTTCCTCCTTAGTGGATACACACCCCAGCTCGGGGGTGATCTCTCAGCTGAAAGAATACAAGCTGGACAGAGATCTATGGTTGGGTGGAACGTTGCTCTCACATAGCCAATTGTTTGGACAGCTTCATCTTCAAGATAAGTGTTCTTTGTAATTACATTATATGCATTATGTGTTTTGCAGTGCGTTAATTCTGAATGTTAATTGCTCATTTTAATGAAATCGACATGAAGTCTGTGCATAGCATGAGTACGAGATTGAATTCTCTGCATAATGAACCATCATATGCCTGTGTTAGATATGATGATGCATTACTGTTTGTGTGCTTGCAAATATGTTTATTTCCGTTGTGTTTATATTGAGTATGAGTCTGCACACAAAAGATTTCTAATTGTTATTAATTTATGAGTAATGTATGGGGCTGAGCATTTCAAATAAGCCTGGTAGATTGGTCATGTTTCCCTTGCTTGCATCGGGTTGATGGAAGGGGGACGTGACAATGTTTAATTAAATTATAGTTAAATATGATTGACTATGACTAACCATATTTAACTATGTTTAACTATTATCAATCGCATTTGATTAACCATGGTTGACCACTATCTCAGTTATGGTTGACTATATTTGACTTTTGTTACTAATAGTTAATTATGGTTAATATTGGTTAACCATAGTTGAAACTATGATCATATTAATATTACTTATCATATATTATTATTAAAAATATTTTCTTTAATGACTAATTTATGGTTGATTATCCTTTATGCTTTAATAACAATGTAAACAATATTGATATGGTTTACAGTATGGTTGATTATATAATATTCATATTTTTTCCATGGAAAAAATTGTAATTTTATTAAATAGAACAAAATTACATGTTTGAATGTTTGAATATAAGTCTATGTTTTCTCCAAACCATGGAAATACAACTCTCAAAATTTTCAAAATATGAACCAAAAATCCATTCATTTCACTATAGTTCAACATGAGCCCTGATATCCCACATATTTAATTAGCCCACATCTTGAGGGATGAAAACCTTCTTTTTCCTTAAAGACATACTAATATAAATGACTAAAAAACAATAAGAGATCTGAGCTTTCAATTTCTTCATAGAAAAAATAACAACATTCTATAATGTGTTAAAATATCATGGAAGGGTGGGTGGTAGTATTCCTTGACTTGTCTCTCTCTACCCTCCAATAGAAACCAATGACATGCAACCATATTAACCTATGCTTTTGATATAGCATATGCATCATTATTTATTTCTCTATAAATGTGATTGTAAGACAATGAAACAAACATGTTGCAAAAACCTTGTACCTCCTCCAATAAAGGATGCGAGAAAATTTTGTGCAAGTTCAACTCTTATCCACTTTATTAGTGTTAAGAAGTCACCAAAAACTTGAAGCTTTAAGACCCCTTTTTCACTTAGTTTGAGAACCATTAATTTTGAAAAGCTATTTGTGCTAAACCCAACCCCCACTCTAAATTTTATACAATGAACTTCATTTATGTAAAGAACACCTCTTGCCCCACAAATCCATTGCTCACCTTATGGAACTCCATCAAAATAGGCCCAAGAGCCATCTCTATCAATCTCTTTGATCAAAACTTGTGTAATAGGTTTTGCTCATTTTTTTCTGTGGCAATTTCTTTAAATACCTATACCTTGTGTTGAAAACTGCAAAGAGAGAGTGTATTCTCTTAAAAAAGGCTTATGCTTCTAACCAACCAAATTCACCTGGATATAGTCAAGGGTAAATATTTGAAGGCCTTTACCACAAGATTTCAAAACCTTTGCAGAGCCTCCTCTAAAGTGCTTTTAGTCCAAACATTCTTTAAACTCGTTAAAAGTTATTCTTACCATACTTGTTTTGTATACGAGTAGTCCACTACCAAATGTATATTTGATTCCTCACAACACTTAGAGAGTGGGAATCTCCTAAGCTTAGCTCTATTCTTTCTTTGTAAAACATACTAAGTAAGAGCTTTATTATTTAAAAAAAAACACATCAATATTTTATTCTTGAAAGGGCAAAAGAATTTTCAAACATGCTTCCACCATCAAACAACATCTATGTGGTCACGCTCTACACTTAATGAAAGATAGCCAGTCTTTGGGATATATACACTTGGGGGGTTTTTAGCCTATACCAAAGTATCCTCTTTTTCATGTAATCTACCATAGCTTGACTTCAACCTCATGATGAAAGATCCCTATACTTGTGCCTCCTCACCTCTAAAACCCAAATGCTCAATTGTCAACCACCCTTGACCCCATCTGTTTGTCACCACTATATCTCCTATTTGAGAGGGCTTAAAAAAACCTCAATCTCGTAATGAATGAACCATCAACTTAGGTAGTTTTTGTTCAAAGCTACTCCCAACCCAAGGTTCTTCAAGCCTTACCCTTGTTCCATCCCCTACTTTCCATACTAAACCCTAACCAATTAGGGGAAAAGCTAAGAAATCAATTTTCCATATTACCATAACATTGTGAATATTTTTCCGAGGTCTTGTAATCTCGTTCTCAACAGAATCTAGAGCAATGTCCTTTTGATGCATCGCTTTTACCCATAAGCCTTTTTCTTGGATTCGTCTCTAGATGCTTTTGGCAACCAATGCATTGAAAAAATAAAAGATATTTTTGATCCCCTAACCTCCAAGACATTTTGGAGTTTCCAATTTTTGCCACTTTACCCAAGAAGTGCCCCTCTTATCTTTGCTTCCTAACCAAAGGAATCTAAAACTTAATCTCCTAATCTTTTCTAAAGCACCCCTTTGGTATCCAATAAAGAGACATCCATTGAAACTAGGATGGCCTCCAAAACAACCTTGACTAACACCAATCTCCCCCACTTTGGACATCCAACAATGACACCAAATAGAGATTCTCTTTCCAAATTTTGCTATCAACTAGTCATAGTCCCTCTTTAGGTAGGTATTGGACTCTAAGTAGAAGCCCCACTATTTCAGTCCTTCTTCCACATCAACTTGCTTGTAAGGGAACAAATTCACAAAATAGTTTAAATCTACATCCTCTAATCCTATACATGAAATAGTATATTTTCCAATGTTTACCACTATCCTCGTGGCAACACAATAGAGATTTGGGATCTCTCTCAGCTTTTCTAGATCCCTTCTTGAGCCATCACAATATATTAGAATATCACCAACAAATAAAAGATGAGATAAGCACAAATTCCCACCTATCATGACACCTTTGAAACTCCCTATCCTTTTTACATCTAAAAATGGCCTACTTAAGCCTTCTACTACTAATAGAAGTAGGAGGGGTGACAAAGGGTACTCCTGCCTTAAACCTCTACTTGGTTTGAATAAATTTGAAGCAACACCACTGATCAAAATAGAGAGAGAAACAAAATATAATCAACCCATCACCGTAGTTTATGGAAGGAACCAAAAAGCCAAGGTGAGGTAGCAACTAAATATACATCCAATTTACTCTGTCATATGCTTTTGAAAGGTCAATCTTGATTATTAATATCTTTAATTTTTTTGTTTTTATAGACTGCAAGCCTTCCTGAGCCACATCAATAACCACGTGGATATGTTTCCCCTCTAAGAAACCAAATTGTTCACCATAGATCAAATTTAATAATACCCATTTAACTCTTCTTGCAATTATCTGTACCATTATTTTATAAATGCAATTGCAAAGTGAAATAGGTTTGAACTCTTCAAGGAATGTGGGATTGTATGTCTTCAGAATGAGTGCAAGAAAAATTCTATTGAAAACTGCTAAGATCCAACCTGTAGATCTTGATTCCTCAACCACTCTTAAGAGATCCTCTTCCATTAGTTCATAAACACATATGAAAAATGCTATTGGCAACCCATCAAGGCTTGGGATTTTATCCTTTTGAAAAATTTGCAAAAACTCTTGTAACTCATCCTTAGTAACTACCTCTATTAAACTTTGATTCTCTTCCTCATTAACAAAGCTAGGGAAATATTGAGCTATCTTGACTACCTTATGAATTGAAACTCTTTCTTCTTCTTTGTAAAGATTTCCAAAGTGTTCCACCCCTATTTGAGCAATGTCCTCAAAATTTTTAACTTCTACACCTTTAGAGTTTTCAATTCTCCAAATAGTATTTATGTTCTTCTAATGATTGGTATATTGGTGAAAAAAATTAGAATTTTTATCTCCTTTGGAGATCCAAAGAGCCTTTCTCTTCAAATGCCAAGCTACTTCCCTATGATCCATGATCTTCCTTCGTTTTTGTTCCAGAGTTGTCATCTCAGCCTTATACAATTTTGTTAAGAAACCTTGACCTTCTTAATCATAACCAACCTTCATCCTGTCTTCAATCTCTTTTAAATCTTTTTCCTCCTTTTCTCTTTCAGCTTGATCCTATTCGATAACATCTTGTTTAATTCACTTTAGATTCACTTCAAACCGAAGGGAGACATATCCGCATAATTTTTTTATTGAAAGGAACCCAATGGGATTTTACTAATTGCACAAAATCTTCTTATGGTATCCAACTAAGTTTGAATTTGAAAGGGCTAGGTGTCCTAAACATGGTTCCAACCATCTCCAAACAACTAGGAGCATGATCAAAATTGCGTTCGACATTATCCCTTTTCCTCATTCTAAGGGAATAAACAATCAAACCTTCTGATACTAATATTTTGTCTAATTAATTGTCTATTCTATCCAAGCTACACGCTTGTTCCTCAACGAAGGTTTGAGTTTAATTGGTTCTACATCACATAGACTCACATCCTCCACTTTACTCAAAAATAATTTTGACAAGTAATATGCATGTGCATTAGTATTCCATATCTCATAATAGCGCAAGATAAAATTCAAATCCATGCCTAGAGTCAAATATTACTTCTTCATAAAATATTTTGCAAATAACCTCTCCCAAAAAAACCCTATCATTGTAAGGCCCATATACATTCAAAACTAGTGATTCTCTTCCTAGTTCTTGAGAGTATAGTTCAAGCTTGAAATGTAAATAAGTCAACCAACAATTTGTGCATCTAATACACTTGCTACACCAACCTGATAGCAAACCCATAGACCTAACTTTTGGCATCCAAAAAAAAAGTTGTCAACCCCCTAATAGTTTTTCTAGTTCCCCCACAATTGACATTCCTTCACACATAATTTCCTTTAAGATTAAAATATCCATTTTCAGACTCCCACTTCCACCATCCTCTTCAGAGCTAGCTTCTTGGAGATGCTAGCCATCCCTCTACAATGAAAGGACATACAAATCATCAGGAAACCCTTTCGGGGGTGTCCATTTCTATAGGAATCCCATATAAGGAAAATTGTTAACCAACAACCACATCACGTGCAACTTGTTCCTAGGCCTAATGAATAAAAGGCTTCTATCCTCTTCCCAAAGGCTTTGTGCCCTTACCAAAATTTAACCCTAATCCTCTAGAGCATATGTTGTTTGAAGCCTCTATGGTGCCTTTATGATATCTCAAATTATATCTAATAGTGATATCATCAAATTCCGATGAGGTGTCTGAGCCTTGAAATCTCTCCCCCTCTTGAACATATTCCAATCTATAACCCAACAATTCAAATCCTAAGGGCTTCCTAGTTTGAAGAGGGTGATTTATTCTAAGGCTTCTCCCTAAATGTCTCTCCATAAAATCATCATTCCCCCAAGAAGAAAGAAATTGACCCCCCCGCAAAAGGTCCATAACATTGTTTGGAGATGAAGAAATATCGAGAGGGATTATGTTTTTTAAGGTCTTATGTTTGGGATCTAATTCCTCACTTGGATACCTAGTTGGCATACTAACAGTTCTAGGAGTTGTGACCATAACCTCGTCAGAGAGAGGAAAAATATTGGGATCCATACAATTAATGAAAGAGGGATGAAGTTTGTATACACCTACACCAAGAGAAATTGTTGACCCATATTTATTAAAAACCCTTTCAAACTCCACCTCATTACCAGAGACCAAAGATTCATCACCTCGCCTACTAATCCTGCCAAAACACCCTTTAACCTCCTCAGGACTAAACTTATCTTGCACCAACTATGAGCCTTTTTAAACCCAAATCTTCCTTTTAAAAATGTAGATTACATTTAACAACTAGATTAACATATTTATGGCAATGATTATTGTTAACACAAGAAAATTGACCACATACCAAATGACATGTTGTGGACCCCTATTCCCAAAGAATAAACCCATTTGTGCATAAAAACCTAAAAACCCATTTGTCCTAAGTTCTAAACCCCCATTGGACAACCTCCACCAAAATAGGGAATCTTTCCCAAAAAGGAGGTGTCCACCAAAATAGGGTGGTTGTCTCGACAAATACAAACTCCCGCCTCAATTTCAAATTTTACCGGTGGTGAAATTCAAAAAAAAAAACAAAAGTCGTTATAGGGTTTCAAAACCCTAAACCACATTATATAAGTGATATACCCCCCCCATTTTACGCAACAAGATTTGGAAAAATACCATTCGAAGCTCTCCCATACTTGGTGCCATTCACCATTCCCTTTCTGCCATTATTGCATGTAACACCCATCCTAGGTTGTTACTTCTTTATCAAATATTTCAGAAATACCAATACTCCATTAGTGATTTACATACTATAATTTATCATAATGGATCATGTAACTATAGCATCATATAAACAATATATAAGCATTTTACAACAACATATAATAAGTTTACAACATTATATAAACAATTTAAAATCACAAGACAAATACCTCGATATAAGAATGGTGACGAAGTCCAAACTAAAGCAAGCTTCCCTCTTCTCCTCAAGTTGCTTCCCTCTTCATTGCCCAAAGCGGAATCACGATTTTACCTGCCAACCAACTAGGGGCCTAGCTAACTCCCTATCCCCAGGAAGCCATTTGAATGGTCCCATCCAAATGGCCTCCTGGCCCTCCATGCCCGAGACCCCAAAGAACAGAACAATGTTGCACTAGTAGGATATGTATCAAATCTTCCAAGAGTTCTCCAACTCTTCCAAAATTCTCATACCCCAAAATATCCAAAATTCCCATTCCTAGAAAACTCTCACCAAAATATCATTTTTAGAGAAAAGAACCTCCCTCCTTCCAATCTCAAGTCTCCTATTTATATCAAAAGTCCTCATCATCATCCTCGTCTATCAATAATTTCCAATAAAATAATAGTCAGCAATCAATAAATTCCAATAAAATAATAGTCAGCAATCAATAAATTCATTTTCTAAAAAAAAAAACAATTTGATTTAAATAAGTAAAATATTAATAAACATGGTTGCAAAGTCTCACTTGTCATGCTTCTATCTTAAATGCAACTATGAAAACTCTTTTCTAAAAATTTGTGCAATCCTATCTATCCATTTATTTATATTATCCTCTCATACATAAGTCAAATAAGATATTTTCACATATTATATTATACTATGACATATGTTATATTATATGTATATAATTATATATGTCATTCAATAATCCAATCAATTTATATAAATTAAAACATATTAAACAAGTCAACAAACTCATACTTTCAACAATTCATCAACCAAGCTACTATTAGCTAATATAACCATATTAATTTATTCATTGATTGACCAATCATAGTAATGTACTCACGAATTGGCGTATGCATGGCTAGTGCACACGTCTTAAGTGTGGGTACTAATAACCACTTTTAATGCTCCTAATAAATCATTATTGCATGCTTGCAAACAACATATAGAAGAACAATTAAACAATGCATCATTCATCATTCATACAGAATCAATAAGACATAATTAGGTAAACATAATGATGAAATTGAGCATATAATCATGATGGTTAATAACAATCAAGAACACCATCCAATCCATCATTGGTACCATCCATCCCATCAATACTCCAACCACCTAATCACCACTACTTCCAGATCCTGACCTCACCATCCCATCCGTTGCTGGAATATACTATGGAATCGACTACACGAATGACCACGTATAGAACCCAAAAGTGAAAGTGTCGATCGACTACATCGACCAAGCTTCCCCAGCAAGAACGCACTAGTCGTCATCACACATCCAGGGGAGTGTGCTCAACACAACCCTCCCACGACTCCGGGTTTCGAGGGATAAACGGTAGGAAATGCATCCACCGCCCCGATAGTACTAGGGTCAATGCCCTACATCAACCATATTGTGTCATCACTGTCCTAAGGGGTCTCGTCATTGAACAACCACTTTGGGCAAGTCACAATTCTTGTCAAAACTCACACTCACCCATAAGTTATAGAAACATTGGAATTCATAATTAAATAGCATGAAAACTGATATATCATTACCATCTTGATGTCCAAGACATCTCGTGCCCCTTGGCACTATAGGAATCCCGTCATCTTGTAGCCAATCAACATGTGGAATAGTTCATAATTAACATGAAACTCATGTATAGACATACCCAACTCTTTCAAGTGTTAATCCATATCACTAAAACGACATTTAAATATAGTCATGCAAGTTCTTTTTGCAACCAAAATAGATTAGCATTCCCCATATTGATATTCCATATTCAATTTGCATGTTCAATATGAAGTAACATATTCATTGTCATTAATAAATTAAACAATACATTTCATTTACCATACACACCTCAAGGGAGTCCACATGTCCACATAACAATCATGTTAATCAGTCTATCTTCGTCAAACAGATAATAAGCAAATACAATGTTAAACTAATTCACATTAGAGTTTTTAATTAATGACTTTCATAATGTGGGGCGTTACATACACCCACCCTTCAAGAAAATTCATCCCGAAGTTATGGTCATTCACAATTTTAAGAAAAATCTCGATACCATATCTCTTTTCCTTCCAACTAGAATGTACCTTAGCCATACTAGTCCCATGAGACCTTCACATGATCAACATGTCGATACTATATAATTTTATTTATTTTATCACAACGGATGTGTCCTCATACTACATCTTATATACACAATTGATCTAAATTCTTCAAGGTTTATCAAATGGATTATATCCCAACTAGTTAACATACAATCATAATTTGTTGTTGTTTTCTATATCATAGTTCATAGGAAGACCTTGTCTCCTATATAGCATTTCCTTAGGTTCAAATATATCATTATGATTCCTTTATTGACTCTTAGTTTCACTAAATCTCTTTCTAACAAACAACAATTTCCTCCTTATTAGTATATTTAATTAGATCCAGTTCACAATACTATCTTGAATGCGCAGTATATAATAACTTGGTTAGTACACCAACCAAGTACACATTATTAGTCTCATGCTATACAAAGAAAGACTTACAATTTCATTTTTTTTAAACACATAAATCATTCCCACCCTTATAATACCGAATAATTTTTACCACCTCTACACATGTACATTGTATAACTATATGATATGACAAGCCTTCTACATTGTAAATCATACCTTAGTCTTTTCTTACCATGCAAAGGGTGTGCTTCTACTATACACAATTAATCATATATACTCATGCTTTTATTTATAAAATTCCATCAATATCCTCATTCAAACCTTTGAGTACCATAGATATGTCAGGTCAACTCCAAAGGTATCTTACACTTTCTTACACTTACTAAATAGTTGTTAAGATTGAGGTAATAGTACAGATTTGTGGTGGTTATCTTGTTCTCAACATGATGATCTCTTTACAATTTTACGATTGCATTAAAATATATATAATGGGACCTACCTATTCTAATTTCCCTTCTTTTCTTTCTCTTGATTCCAATTTATTTATATACCCTTTTGAGGGCTATTATAATCTCTATCACCATTTATTACTTTATGATCCATTAGCAACAATTCCATCTAGTGATTTAAGGATTTATTTATTTATTTTCACTAGTCCTCTTTTATAATTCTAAAGGAAATTCCTTATTATTCATAATTGATTCAATGTCTTTGTTTATCCTATCTAATAATGGAGTGATAGTATAATGATAGAGCAATAATATTAAGTATTTCATGTTGTTTTCTATTTAGGAGTGATCCTTGTTTTTCTTTTTGTATTAATCATATTTTAAAATATAATTTAATTTTTATTTAATCAATATTTAATTTTAAATTCACATGATTATATATTAAATAACCTTTATTAATTTAATTGTTAATAACCTTTTTTTTATCTAAAAGATATCCAATAAATATTTAATTAAAATGGCCAAATTTATAGTTTTGTAACTATTTCAACCTTATTTATTTATATTATATTATAATTATAATTTGAGCTAATCTCTTATTGTTTTAGGCTTTTTAAAGCCTTATCATATCTAAAATAGAAAAATATTAAAACTTTTTTTTTCTCCAATTATATAACATTTATAATAAAAAGAATTCTAATAACTTATTTAATGAATCATAAATTCATATAAAATTTTGCTTATCAAGTAAGCAAAGTAAAATTTCTAACAAAACGATAACAAGTAATAATAATAAAAACAACCTCAAATAACTAATAACTTCCAAATGCACCTGTCACTAGGGAATCAATTAATAGTGTAATAAAAGAATTAGAAGTAGATCGATCTATATATAGAAAGGAATCAACGTGATCTCTTCGATTCTTTTTATATATTTTATTTTAAGAAGATCAATTGTTATATAATGATAAAATAGATGTATCGATTTATGATAATACGAGATATAACAGAAATTTCATCCAGTCCAAATCCCCAAGACCTACCAGAGAAAAAGTTTACCACGAGATTGCAAAAACTTCGCAGAAACCGAATTGATGCTAAGTATGAAAACATTCTCAAGATTCATCAAATGCCCCCACACAGACAAATTTTAAACAAAGCATCTTTTTCTCAGTACTGTAGCTAATCCCATAGCTCGGGCAAACAAACAGTTAACTAAAAACCATGTAAATTATGGACCACTTACACTATATTAGAAATAAAATACATGCTCATACTGTCCGATACAATAATGGTAACCCCACAGAAGCCTACCTCCCCGGGCCATATCAACATGAAAGAGTAACTGGCTACCCTAATATAAACATTTTTATGGTTCTGTAGGAAATTCTGCTCTCTTAACATTTTTTCCATTTCACATATGTGAAGGGTCTGTTTGAGAAGAAAATTCAACTGAAGTAGGATGAAGAAGCTCCTCTATCATCTCCAGGGCAATGGTATCCTCGGTTTCCTCCTGCTTTAGGGGAGGTCGCCGATCCCAATCGCTACCACTGCCAAATGACATCCTCGGTTTCCTTCTGCCAGATTCCCAGATCAGACTTCTTTGTGTCCAATCTCAGACAAGTAAGAGATTGTGTCAAAAATGGATGACCGCAGGTGACGCTTGTTAGCAATTCGACCCTGCTGCATTTCAATATTGAGAGAAGCCAAATAGCATTGGCGAAGCTTGGCAGTGAGTGTTGCAGAAAGAAAGCCCTCTGATAGGAGAGAATCAGAGCCCTCTCTTTTTAAAGGGTTTGGCTCATAGGTCTTTTATAAGCCCAATTGGTGTAAGTACCTCTCTTCGTTGTTTCAATCATCAAGTGGAGTTCGATATTCAGTGTGGTGCTTATTATTTCGTTGAAAATCCGTAGCCGGAGATTTAAAAGCAGGCAACTTTTTGACGGAGAAAGAAGCATTCAATTCATGGTTGTTTTTATCGGACACAGTGAAACCTGGGGTTGCAGTTACTGCAATAGTTTTCCGGGTTGTGTATGGGGAGGAGGCAGCCACTAGTCCATCTTTCTAGCTGCGCTTCGACGAATCCTATTCTCTGCCAGAGAAACAGTGTGTTAGCGATCCAACTTATATCAGGGCTGTAGCATTGGTAATTGGGGGAGTATCATACACAAGCCTTACATTTTCTCACTCCTTCATTGCAAGTCAGATCGATATCTTAAGTTGATCAAGTGGAACATTCTTTTGAGAAGGATTGGTAGCCCTTTCAAAATTGACAGAGCACCTTGCCAGATTTACTGTGTTTAAATGCTCAGGTCTGTCTGTCGAACAAGCAAGAAACCAGTAAATGGATTTATTAAGCAGGTATACCCCCCCCTTTTTTTCAAAGAGAGCACACATATATAGTATAAGAGTTTCAATTATTTTTGCTTGATTTTTCATTCCGGAGAGGTGACTTTATCTTCTCTTGCCGCCTCTCCCTCTCTATTCTAAAGGGGCTATAAAATAATTGACCTTAGATATAGGGCGCATTCCATCCTTTTGCCGCCTCTCGCTCTCTGTTCTAAAGGGACTATAAAATGATTGACCTTAAGTATAGGGCGCATTCCATCCTTTTAAAATAGAGAGGGCATTTTAATAGGTTACAAGGTGCAGTCGAAGTTAGCCAATTCTCTTTTTTTTGCTGGCTTCACTGAGAAATCCCTCTCAGTAAAGAGCTGTTGATAAAGATCCCACCAACCTTGTATTCATTCGAATCCATCCATCCTACTTGACATTTCCTCAAACGAGAATTTGCTTTGAAAGGTTACTCCAATGATAATCATTCTGGGTGGTACTTTCTACTCCGAATCCATTCTTTTTTTTCAGCAGAAAAAAACTACTATTGATATTCTTATAAGAATCAAATAGTACAAAGATAGTCTTGGTTCTTATGCAAGAAACCATTAGCTTATACAGTTCCAGCTATGATAACCTTGGCAAGCAGAGGCAAGCTGATAAAAAACATTTTCAAAAAGAACTTACAACACAAATTTCAGTTATGAAAGACAAAAATGGATTTATTTGCCAAGGAGTCATTACCAGAAAACTTCTTCAAAAAACAGCAGAAGAAAATGACTAGCACAAAGGGAATCTCAATCAAAGAAATAGGTGACACTCATATCTAGAATATCACTGTTAAATCATTCCTCCCAGATAAGGTCGCCTTCGATGCCATTAAGAGCTTGTTTAGAAAGCTTGTCAGCCTGCAAATTGTGTTGTCTAAGCCTTTGAGATTTCCCAGTCTTATAAGAGCCTTAGCTAGCTGCTAGGGTATTAATTCTGAAACTGATATTCGCTTTAAAACTTTTCTACCTGTTAAAGAATGCTACTATAGCAGTAAGTTGGGTTGGCTCTCTATTTGAAAAAAAGTTGTTCTCCGTTGTTTTAGAGAGAGGGACCAACGGGGCCGGAGGAATATTGGACCGAGAAAGTCCTGGGCATTTTGGAATAGAGGGGGGAAAACAACTCGATATATGAAACAGCTTAAGGGGTTGAAAATGCCAGCAAGGAAATATTGGTTGACCAAACAAAAAAGAGAATATCTGAACCACAGATCCTCCAGTGCTTCTGAGACTGTTTTAGATGAAGTAAAGATGGAAAATTATTGCAATTTGCAGCAGCCAATATTTGATGATATCGCTCTTGATATCATTCAATTGAAAAGGATGGTCAAAGACGAGCAGGATCAGATCGATCTGGTAAATACAAAATGAGAGTTGCTAAATCATGCCTTAGAAGATACAGACCAAATTAAAAAGGCTATTTCAGCAGCAGCTACTAAATCAGGTAAAAGGATGGAAGTTTTAGGCAGGCTGCTTGCCCAGGCACGAAGAGCATCGGATCGGGTCGTGACATTCGTCTTACTGAGAGGCCCCTTTATCTACAAGCAAGCAAGAGTCCTCTCTATTTTTAATAGGGGAAGGGACAGCTGCCAGCTTTTAAAGAGGAAATGAATCACATTATAGAGCCGTTTTTATGAAGGGGGCAGATAAGTGTTTTTTTAGAGCTGGAGGGATGGAGACAAGACTGACCCACCATTCTTATTAACAAACTTCACAACCACAAGATAGGGCATAAATGAGACCATACCTATGTTCAACAGTAGGTTCATTGGACCTATGATAAGAATACCGGAAGGGCTTAGGTTCATCGAATCCATGATGATTCCTGTGTTCAACAGTAGGTTCATTGGACCTATGATAAGAATACCCGAAGGGCTTAAACCTAGTGAAAACCTCTGCCTAGTTGTCTACAAAATTTCAATTAATAATCAATGCAAAGATAGGTTTCTACCTTAGAGATATGAATCATGTTGACCTTAGGCGTGCCTATGCAATTGCTACAAGATTGAAAATAATATGCTACAAGATTGAAAATATATCAGAATGAGTGGCCTTACAAACCATGGAAGACAAAGTGGACAACCTTGTAGGGTTGGCTGAAATGATGCTAAAGGCTACATAGAATTTCTCGAGTGCTTCTTCTTCTATTCCCCAAATGCCTTATCCTTAAGATAAGGGGAAGAGGTCAGAGACAAAAGAGGGCCCGACAGAAGGAACTTGTTTGGCCTGAGAACAAACCTATGACTTGGAAAAACCAGATCCTCTCTTTGCTAATATTAATGAAATGCACGAGATAGAGCAATTTGACTGGTATGAAGCATGTTTTATGCCCCACATTCCCGGACTATCTATCGTTGGGGGGCAGTAACAACCATTCCAAAGAGTTGGAAACACCTGATCCTCTCTCTGCTAATATTAATGAACTGCACGAGACAGAGCAATCTGACTTGTATGATGCATGTTATATGCCTCACACTCCCCGACTATCTATGGTTGGGCCCTTGTTACTGCTCTGGAAGAGGAAATTGGAGAGGAGGAATTGTATAATGAAAACACAAGAGAAAAGAGAAAATAGACCTGCAGGGCAAGTAGATAAAGGAGAAAAAAAATGAACCTCCATAGAAGCCAAACTACGAGTGCCTTGACCATGCACTAATAAAAATGGTTCCCATAGCAACAAACAAAACCGATGATGTTTATCTCTAGCCTAATTACTATGGTTCCTGGTTAGTGGGGTTACCCACATCAAACAAGTCTTTTAAATTCTATTACTTACAGTTTTTTAAAAGAAGTAATCCTTTCATTCATGAATTATACACTATGTAAACAATAATGTGTGTAAACAAGTCTTTTAAATTCTAGTACTTACAGTTTTTTAAAAGAAGTAATCCTTTCATTCATGAATTATACACTATGTGAACAATAATGTGTTTAAGTTTATTATAATGATTGATTTTTACAGGAGGCTGTTGATGAAGAGAAAACTAATAATAAACAAGCACATATCAGTATAAAGATGTTATATCACTTATTTATAATATGATAAGAATCATTTAAAATTTTATTTTAAATCTATTAATAATTTGTATATGCATTTAAAAAAACCTTTAATCTAATATTTTTTTTAGTATATAAAAAATATCAAAGTCAATAGAGTTGTGATTTAATGGTTAGATAGAGGCAATATAAAACTTTTTTAGTATATAAAAAATATCAAAGTTAATAGAGTTGTGATTTAATGGTTAAATAGAGGCAACATTTTATATGATATGTTAGTAACTTAGTAAGTGAGATAAAACTTAAATATAAATAAAATTCAAATCTTATAATTAACAAATTTTATAATAATAAAAAAACTATAATATTATGATGTTAATAAAAATAAGATAAGTTATTGACAAAAATATTTTACTGTTATTAACAATAATCTTTAAATGTTATTTTTATTTTTTTATATATGAGATTATTAGAGATTACACTGTATTTGAGCACTCTATACATCTACTCTCTGTGAGACTTACATCCAAGATGCTGTTTCTCATTATACCCAGTAGAACCAGATGCAATGATATGCAGAAACACAAAATAAAACATATAAACTAAGATAACAAAACAAAACAAAAACAAAGTTAAAATATATTTGATGTTAACTTTTCTGTAATATAATATAATATTTTCAAAAAGATAAATTAACATATTGTAAATGCTTATCTTGAAGTAAGGGTGACAATTAGATAGTATTAACTAAGAGCAATTGTCTTAACCTCATGTTATTTATTTCACAATCTCCATGTAGAAACTACAACATACACAATAATATTAATATCTTGATTGTGAAATTCTGTATAATGAAATGAACCAACAATTAATAGACATAATATGAAATGAAAATACAGCCATGAACAAAACAAAACAACACAAATCAATAAATCGGTACAAACTCTACTAACCCTAGATACAAGTTTGATTTTCTACATAACCATTTATCAAAACCTCTGCATTCCTTATATTCCTTAAGAAAAGGAAATACAGTATGACATACACAACCTTCAACAAACAACTGTTGAAACTCCAAGTGGACAGAGTAATTTCTAAGGATTTTTGGATTTTCCTACAAACCTTGAGGGAGGAGGTAAAGGCAAAAACAAAGTTAAAATATATTTGATGTTAATTTTTCTATAATATAATATAATATTTTCAAAAAGATAAATTAGCATAGTGTAAGTGTTTATCTTGAAGTAAAGGTGACAATTAGATGCTATTAATTAAGAGCAATTGCCTTAACCTCATGTTATTTATTTCACAATCTCTATGTAGAAACTACAACACATAATAATAATATTAATATATCGATTGTGAAATTCTGTATAATGAAATGAACCAACAATTAATAGACATAATATGAAATGAAAATAGAGCAATGAACAAAACAGAACAACACAAATCAATAAATCGGTACAAACTCTACTAACCCTAGATACAAGTTTGATTCTCTACATAACCATTTATCAAAACCTCTGCATTCCTTATATTCCTTAAGAAAAGGAAATACAGTATGACATACACAACCTTCAACAAACAACTGTTGAAACTCCAAGTGGACAGAGTAATTTCTAAGGATTTTTGGATTTTCCTACAAACCTTGAGGGAGGAGGTAAAGGCAAAAAGGCAAGAAAAACAATGGTATAACAGTGATTCAGACTCACTGAGCAAGGACCTACTGGATTTGTGAATAATAATGAAAAATCATAAAATCTTGCGGATGATGAATCAAAATAAAGTTGAGCAAGCATTGAAATTTACGTCAACAATCAAAATCAAGTATTGTAAAGCAGTCCAGCCCAATGGAAAGCAATCCAGCGAAATGGAACAAGATTTATAAATGGAGGGGACAATTAAAGCATGGCAGAAAATTATTTTATACTTAGGCTTTTCAAGTCGAGCCGAATTGATATGTGCATAAACCAATAAACCAATCAAAATTAAGTAGTTGGAAAGAAGCCCAGCTCAACCCAATGGAACAGGTTTTAAATGATGGATCTCACCTACTGAAAAATGATCTCAGAATAGCAAATGCTGCACACCCCACGAAATCGTTTTCATACCAAGAAGAAACCATCCCGATGCTCAGTCCTCTGCATCTCTATTTGCCTACTGATTTCCATATAATTGAGTTGCATTACAACTATTCTGATCACCAAACTCTTACAAGTTTTATTGATCAACCCATATCGCAAAATTTGGCTGTAACTTTCTGTTAGGCGGAGATATCAGTGTATTTCACTCTTGCCCGAGTTGTGTATTTGATAGTTAGTCTACAGGATCCAATGCTTTGCAGAAGTAATCGATCAGAAGAGCATTCAAGTTTCTTTAGATTTCAATATGAAAGCAGAGGGGTGCATTGTTGGTCTCTAACGCTGTTTTGATATTCAATATTGTTTTGTAATTATATAGTATCCATCAGAAATTTAATAATTATTGTCTACAAGAATCCAATGCTTTGCAGAAGCAATCAATCAGAATCAGAGAAGCATTCATGTTTGTTTACCTTTCAATGTAAAAACATAGGGCTACATTATTGATACTGAAACAATGCTGAATTCCACTAATATTAATGGTCATTGGGGTGTAACACAAGATATTTCAGAAGTAATTATATACTCTTGATGGGGGTGTAACACAGGACTACACATTATACTATGTAATTATATATTCTCGAACTAATATGTCAGAAGTAAATTTTTGGATTGTGTGTGTGGTGTAAATATAAATGCAAATTTGTTTTACTACAATCTAGGTCCATTCTGCCCTCCTATGAGTTGCCTTTTCCTATCATCTATAATCGATTCGGCTGGAATACAATATCACAACAATTCCAAGGTGAAGTGAACTCGAACAGAGTAATCTTCAAGGATTTCTGGTTTGTGGTGGATATTCCAACAAACCCATAAATACATCTTCAAGGATTTCCGGTTTGTGTTGGATTTTCCAACAGACCCATAAATACCTTGAAACCATGAGTAAACCATTTATTACAATGCTAATTCTCTTTCTTTTTTGGGACAACCGCCATTGAGATTTATGGAAGAAAGATGACTTACTTGTCATGGGCCTGGGCATTTATTGCTTCAGATTTAGGCGAGATCATCTTCATGTGAACGACCCCAGGGCTATTACAACTGTTCTCCAGAGGCTGATCTGTTAATCACATTCCACGGCATCTTTATCCAATTCTTCTTGATCAACCAATCTGAACACGATATCAGAATCAACCAATTCTTCATTATCAATCTACCTAAACGGGATTGACATGATTCTAATAAATAATTATGAGAAAACCATCCATTAAAAAGGAATACACAGCCACAGAAACACAGAAATACACAACCACAGAGATTGACACAAATATAGATTAAAAACACACAAATACATGACAAAACACAGACACATAGGAAGCGCTTCCAAAACAGACACAGTGATACACAATTACACAGAGATAAGCACATAAGGATCACTTCCAAAACAAAACACAATTCACAGAAACATTCTGCAAATTACATTTGCAATGAAAATTTGGACACATATATAAATTCCATCCCTCCTCGACCGTTGGAGGAGCAGATCCGAAAAAGCATGACCAGCTTCCAAAAAAGCTAACGAATAAATAAAATCAATCTTCCCAAAAAAGCTTGATCGGCTTCCAGAAAGCTGACGAATAAATAACATCAAGCTTGATCGGCTTCCAGAAAGCTAACGGATCAATAACATCAATCTCAAAAAAAGCTAATCTACTTTTTGCAAGGATAATTTATGTATAGAAATTTATGTAATTCCATATGACCATGACATAAAAACCACTTGGTTTAGTAAAGGTTTAAAGCAATGTGGCAAAACCGTTACACAATATGAAGTGCCAAAGCATTAGCCAATATTTTAATTTCAATCATATGGTGTGATAATGAAGGAATATTTATTTTATAAAACATAATATGGAGTAAAAAGAAAGTAAAGCTAAATAAAGTAGGTTAAGATTTTTAAATAGTAAGTGTTTAAAATTATTTTGTTTTTATTTATTATTATAATTTTTAATTAAAAAATGAATTTTAATTAATGTAGGATGATGTTAATATTATTTATAAATATATAATATGATGTAAAATAGTTATTTACATGCAATAATTTGAATCAACCACATTAAGATTATTGATTTTATAGCTTAATTAATTAAGCATGTTAAAGGGTGGAACTAAGATCAAGCATGAGCATGTAAAGGCCTCTAGATGTAGAGGTAGTAGTTGGACGTAGCATTAGGACACAATAGTTGAACATAGCATTTGTGCAAATCATTTGAATGCAGATCGTTGGTTTCTCATGGTTGGATCATTGGCAAATTAATGCAAAGACACATTTAAACATGTGGAGATCAAGTAGAGGGATCATTGGATATGAGCTTGTTGAGCTTGTTTTTTGCAAGATCTTGAGCTTGAGATTGTGAGGTAGATTTGTCGTTGCAGATTCTTTGGAAGATTGTTGGAATAACTTGATCGCAAATTGAACAAGCTGAAAATCTAGATAGAGTTTTATCCTAGTATCTAAACATGTGCAACCTATGAAGTTCTTGGGATGTTGAGGTGTATTGCTGTAGAGTAATAGAAGGTTTGGACCTGTGCTTTAGTTCCCAAGTTGAATCTCTAGTAGTTACAAGAGGGAGAGAGGCATCTCGGGTTTTGTACTTAACCTTAGAGGTTTCGCCTTTTGTTGAATTAAATGGCAATTAAATAATCATAAAGAAGAGGTGGCCATCAAAAGAAGCCCACTGTTCTTGATGAAATCAAATAAAGAGTGGTGGTTGTTAGGTTTGTAGCGAAATTTTTCTCCACAAAAATGCTTGTTCTATTTCTCAAATTCAATCATCATGAATGAATTTGTCAATCATTACGAATGACTTTCGTGAGTCTAAATAAATTTTGTTAATCATTGAGGGATGAGGCCTAGGGTTCCTGTAGCTAAGGCAGTCTTTTCCTAAGGATTTCGTCATAGTCATGCACCTTGGACGAAGACCTATATAATGTGGATTACATCGAGGAGGACTTTAGTCCTTATACCATATTTAGGTCACACAAGGAACTTTTGGAAGTATGGAAAAGGTATAAAGTCCCCAATGAAGTACAAAATTCTAGTCCTAGTCTTGTACCTTGGCCGAAGACCTAGATATTGTGGATTACATCGAGGAGGACTTTAGTCCTTAAATACCATATTCAGGTCACACAAGGAACTTTTGGAAGTCTAGAAAGGGTCTAAATTCCCCAATGAAGTACACAATTCTAGTGTTCTAGAGAAATTAGGCCCATTCGATCCGCTATGTGATTCACTAAATGTTGAAGGGATCTATTTGGACAAGACTACTCTTGATGGCAATTTGTTAGATGATTGAGGTCACTTAAAGCCTTCAAGATACCCTCATTCCCGAGGTAGTGGAAAACTCACCATTGGTTTAGGGGTATTTAGTAATGAATCTGCAAAGAACAAAACTAAGTCAAGTGGTTCACCAAGTGAGCTTTTGTAGTGTAAGGGTGATAATGTCGAGAGCATATTAGGGGAAATGTGTCAGAGAGGGTCTCAAAAGTTTTTTGTATAGCAGTGGAGGATAAAAGGCTTGTCGAGACCAAAACTTGCATATATATATATATTAAACTAGTTTCTACAAAGGAAGGAAATGGTGACGAAGTTGTGATGGTGACCATGGTTGTAGAAGGGGGAGGCGAAGTCAAACTAGATAGCGTTGAAATAGTTAGTCTAAGTGACAACCCTCAAAGGGCTCACAATTGGAAGTGCATTAGAACTTGATTGAATTCAGTGAAGATGGTCATGGGACATGAATTGAAGATTTTAGAGGGAAAAGAAATGGTGGATTTGGAAATTGTTGGTAGATTCATGGGCAAGAATGTGATGGGGGAACCCTGAAATATTAGCTAATAGATAACTATCTCTCAATTTTGGGATATATTCTTAGGTCTCGCATTCTAATGTGAGGTTAGATGTTCTTTAAAATGAGCGATGTTGAGGATGTGGCAATAGTACTAGGTAAGGAATGGTGGTGACCATTGGGCTTATGCCTAAAACCCTAGACAACTAGTTTCTATCCTAGGAGGAAACCCACATTCATACCAAAAAATATGGGTCCTTCTTCCAAGTTTTCCCTATATTTTCTGGAACATAGATATTATGGAGTGAGTGGCCAATACTACTGGGCATTTCGATGTCACTTTTGAGGAAGGATGGCTCGAAAAAGTGGATAGAAGGATTGGAAAAATCTTAGTTGAATTGGGCCTTTAGGAGGGTTGGCTAGAGGAGTTAGAGATAAAATAGGTCTCATTGAGTTTTCGTTAGAATCTCGATTACTGGAAATTTCCCTCATTGTATTATTTGTCATGGAGTGGGTCATTTGCAGTTAGAGTGTCCTTATGTCGAGAAAGGTCAAGGTTGTGGAAAAAAGTGTGGGTTACAAAATAGGTGAGATTTAACAAGCCTCCCAATGGTGAAATAGAAGTGAAGTTTGTTGAGCTACATGCTAACTCTAGTTGCTTGGAGTTAGCGAAGTATGGATGAAAAAAATATTCAACAAGAACCTGATGCTTTGGAGGCTAGAGATCTTCTATTGTCATCTTATGCTGAAGGTATGATTCAAAATCCTCCTTTGTTCTCTTTGTCTTCAGTTGAAACTGAAAGTATTACAATCCTAAGTCCTAAGCAAAGATACAAGGGAAAGTTCTCCATCCCCCTCAAAATTTCCTAGAAGATTTAGTTGCCTTGAGGGGTGGGGGACATTTTCCTATAAGGAGGAAGACATTAGTAAGGAGGAAGAAATTAGTATGAAGAGAGTGGTTGGGATCGGCGATGTTTAATTTCAAGGGGGTGAACCTGTACGTGTCACTAAGGAATAAACTAATACTATTGTTAGTGGAATTGGATTGATGCTCATCTTGGAAGATAAGCTTGTCAACCCTACAAAATATGTAAAAAAATCAAGGCTCTTTGAATCTTAGGGTTCGAGCCATTGTGCCACTTAGTGGACTTGTTTCTGAGAGCATCTTCAAAACAAAACAATTTATATTTGAGAAAGGATGAGGCTCGGTTGATATGATGGTAAGTTGAACTCTCACAGTTTTTCCAATGAGGTGAGTGTAGCCATAGCTTTATCTTTTTGTTTATTGTGAATTGAATAGAAATTAAGCATCATTAGCAAATTGAACTTGTTTCTCGTTGTAATAATATTTTCCTTTTCTATTTAAGTACATGATAGTGTTGCCTTTAGATTTCAAATCTTTTATGTTGAATGAATGCTTCCTTAACTACAGACATAAAAGTTGATGATGATATGATGTTTGTCTTTAAGTTTCTTACACAAGCAGTTTTAACATTTATTTATTTATTTTTGGTATAATTTGTAAGTTTTTGGCTCTTTGAATATTTAACTAACTTCTTTTGTAGGTAGACTATTGCTATTGTTATTATGCACGGATGTTCAGCCCCGATATTATCAGTGTTGCCAGAGAACATTTTGACGTTGCTCTGTGGTTTTCCCCACTCGAAAACATGGAAATTTAAAAATTCCTTGGTATATTTGAATGGTTGAAGAATGAATACTTTGTATTTATTTGGGGTCGAGAGCAATGTAAACATGGCACTATTTAATTACTCAATGTCTGCATATTATAATGTTGGTGAAGTACTGCACATATACAAAAAGTCGTTCAAGGATGTACTTATCCAATATGGATATATATATATATATATATATATATATATGGACATGTTGTTTATAGATGAAGGGCAATATGGGAGCGGAGAAGGCGCGGGTTGTTTCTCGCCCGCTCCTTCTCTTCCAGCACGGCTTCGCCTGCAACAGAGCCGAAGGCATCGAAGCCGAAGACCTTTCTATCGATGGGATCCGGAGCACGTAGAGAAGCCCCGGCTGGAGAACTATACGATGAATACGAAGGAGTGTGGGCCCATGGTGCTGGACGCCCTGATCAAGATCAAGAACGAGAAAGACCCCTGGCTCACCTTCAGGCGTTCCTGCAGGGAGGGCATCTGCGGATCCTGTGCCATGAAAACGGCTGCAACGGCCTCGCCTGCCTCACCAAGATCGATGCCGTCTCTGACTACCGGCTTAGGAGGAACCCCCAGTCCGACGAAAAAGAGATTCTCTAGAGTAAGAAGGATCGGGCCAAGCTCGACGGCATGTACGAGTGTATTCTCTGCGCCTGTTGCAGCACGTCCTGCCCTAGCTACTGGTGGAATCCAGAGAAGTATCTCAGCTGCGCTCCTCCAGCTAACAGAGGTTCAAAGAATCCCGCCCGCCATGGCTCGCTCCTCACCATTGTTCTGAGCACTTTGTTAGCGTTGGCCATTACCGCATCTGCTGCAAGGTCGATTGAAACGGAGTATATTGATATGGTCACTGATAAGATCCAGGACTTGGAGTCAAATCTCTTTAAGATTTTGGGAACCAATCCCAAGGCTCTATAGTTTGCGGAGTTCGCTCTTAGGTATAGGAAGAGGTACGAAGCTTGTGCACAGATTCAAGATCAAGAAGCCACTGCCTCAGGTGCACACCAACAAAACCGCCGCCGGCTCTCGCAACTGATCTGGAATCTGAAGCAACGCCGCCGCAGCACCTCTGGGATCCACCGCTCCGTCGACATCGCCGCCGCTGTCCACACTGGAACCGCATGATCTTTACAGAGCTGGGAGAGCTCCAGCAATTTGGGGTTTGTTTGGCTGCTTCTTCATCAGGGGTTTGCTTGCTGGTTGTTTTCGCCGGTTTGGGAGGTCTACCGTGTCTGCTGCTCTGTCCACAGACATGGATCTTCTGCTTCCTCCGATGAGGGTTTTGGTTTTGACGAATCTATTTATCTGTGGAGGGTCTGCTGCATAGTGAGCTGTGGATGGTCATAGCTTCTAGATCTTGTGAGGCTATGGTGGATATGAGCGGGTTTCTGCTCACTCTTTTGTAGTATTTTTTGTATTCTCCATTTTTATGTGTAATGAGGGTTTGTTCCCGAGCTCATTTCTCTTTTTTTGGTTCAGCTCATTATAAGCTGTTTTCTGCTTATATGGGACATAAATATGTGAAAATGTAGGGATCCTTGTTGATTCTACTACATGTGCAATATGTAATTTTAATCAACTTTTTGAAATAAAATTACGGATTTTTTCCAAGGAAAAAAAAGATGAAGGGCAATATCATTCAACAGATAATAGCAAGGAAAATTGCTTGAAAATGTCAACTAGTTGGACATTTGACGGTTCACAAGAGAGAGAAATAACTATAAAAACAATGTTATGTTCTCTGTTGAATTATATTGGGCCTTGTTCAAAAATGGGGTGTTGGTTAAAGACATTCAACTTCAAATGACCGTCATATTATACATACAACAATTCATTTAGTGATTTGTATATTATGACAACTTCTACATTTAATTGATATAATTTTTTATATATATTTATCTTGGACAATTCTCATATTATTTATGGACATCATATCATGTATCTGGTGTTGTGTTTCAAAAATTGCAGAACAGGCAAGCAATATACTTAGAAACATTGAAACATAATATTTTATTAACTGGGTTGTGTGTTTTGTTTACAAATACTAGAAGATTTGTTACTAGTAAACCATTGATTATTTTCGATTTCAATGGAGTTTTGTTACATGTAGTTCATAAAAAAAAAGAAATTTGGATTGCCACGAACACCGGATATCGAATTGTTGATGTATATGTAACTTCGGAATGTATTTCACATATATGTATATTGTATTCCTATAGAGATGGTATTATTCCTCTATAAGGAAGTGTCGTCATTTATATTGTAAGTGTCGTAACTTATACTTGATGGGTTATTAGACCACCTTATTTGGAGTCGGCCCTGTATAAGTCATGTGGGTCAAAGGGTTATTAGACCACCCTATTGGGGGTCGGCCATGTGGGTCAAAGGGTTATTAGACCACCCTATTGGGGGTCGGCCCACTCAGCATTATGTTATGTGGTAAAGTTCGAGCCTACATGAGTTAGGTAAAAAGGCAAGTCAAGTCAAGTATAAATAGAGTGCGAGAGGCACTCTATTTACTCACTCACTTCTCACACATGCACTCAAGGAGGAGTGGCGCACTTATGGAGGAGGAGGATCTGCTGCTAGGTTATGTCTATCTCTCTTGGTTGGTTGTATCATTGCTCTATCTATCTCTGAGGAAGTTATTGGGGTTTTTCACCTTTATGGTTTTCCCCAAGTAAATCTTTGTGTCTCTTGTGTGCTTGCATTATTGTCTCCATGATTGATATGCTGTAGATATGCTGTACATGTTGTTCTCTCAGTTAAGATCCTAGATCAGATTGAAGTAAATTCTGAAAATTTAACACGAATCAACCACAAAGTATTATTTTATACGTCTAGGATTTATGGAATTTTTTGAAAAATGCTTTAGTATATTTGAAGTTGGGGTATGGACATCTGCACAACAAAAAAACGTTCACGAGTTTTTGCCAACATTATTACAAAGAACATGATTGCAAATGGAACAATTTAGAGTAATTTTAACACAAGAATATTGTTCTTGCATAGCCAGAGAGGGTTATTAGGGTGATGGAAATCCTTATGTATTTATCAAGCCTTTAAACAAAGTTTGGGACATTTTGATCCATGGTTGGGATGCTACAAATATAGTGATTGCAGATGACTCCAAAGAAAAACATGTTTGTAACGAGGAAGGAAACTGTATTATAAAAAAAAACGTATAGTTGCCAAGATGTCAATGACACATTCTTGTTAGATCATTTATGGCCTTTCTTGCTGCACCTGAATGGCATGAGTGATGTGAGTCCAATTGTGAATAAAATGAAAGTATTTTGTTAAATAATACACTCGAATGTTTGTTTGTACTAGTATGTTCAATTTCACCGTGATTATAATACTTGTAAAGTGTTGAGTTTGGTTTTCGAAAGTTCAAAATCAGAGCTTGAAAGTGCCAAAATCGGTTTTCAAAATTGCAAATTTAAGTATTGTAAGTATCAAAAGTAGCCTTCTAAAAGGGCAAAATTAGGTTCTAAAAGTGCCATTATCATATTTATCATATCGAAAAAGCGCAAAAACCAATTTCCAAAGTGGCGATATCAAAAGCAAAAGTATGCTTTTGGAACCTGGATTTGGCACTTTTGGAACCAGATTTGGCACTTTTGGAACCATATTTTGCACTTTCGAAACCTTGATTTTGGGTGTAGAAAGGCTTTTTTTGACCCATCTTCAAAGTGACTCGGACTAGAATATGTCCAAGTTTAATAAAATAGGTGTTTAGTCAAGATTTATTTGATAAGATCCACATCAAGGTTGTTTGTTTCAAGTTAGGCAGAGATTTGTTGATACAATCTTAAGACCCAGTCATGGATACTACAAGGTTATATATATATATATATATCTGTGTGTGTGTGTGTGTGGTTCACAGTGTTGGATATTGGTGCTTTATGCATCCACTAAAACACTCCCCCGACCAAAATATAGAGAGCATGGGGAATCCCATCCTTTCTACAAGGTAACCCGCCAGCTCTTATTATAGAGTCTAACCCATTGGGGACATCGAGTGAGGACCTATTACAATCTATGCATAGCCACTCGGGGATTTGACCTGGAGACCTCCTACTTACAAATATACATATATATATATATATATATATATATATATATATATATATATATATATATATATATATATATATATATATATTAGTTGTTGGAGTATGGAGCTTAGTTCATTTTTTCGCAAGGAAAGTCTAGTCATTAGTTTCAAGGTGTAGCCCGGGACAAGGTTCTACTCAATTATTTCATAGCTTTCCTCCAACTTCCAAGTAGAATCTAGCTTGCATTCAAGATTTAATCCCTTTCAGTTCCCAAGTGAGTTTACACCAACCTATCAACTAGGAGCCTCATCGACATCCTAGCTCCAATTTCGGCTTCTTGGCCCATCGTTCCCACGACTCCCAAAATAGTGATTCACCTCTATATGATTGTGAATCATGTTCCCTCTTCCCAGGGTTCTTCCAACCCTTCCAACAACTATATCCCCCAAACTTTTGAGCTCCCTTCCACCTATCTGCCTTCACTATTTATTCCCAAAACGTTTTCCACTGCCTCATTTCAATAAAATAGTATTTAACAATCAATAAATAACTTTTCTCCAAAAATAGCAAATGAGATTCAAATTAAATAATAATATGATGGATGCAAAGTCCCATTTCACATTCTATTATTTAAATGCAATATGATAGTCTTATCCATGAATTTATGCAACCTTATCTTCCCATTTATTTATATTGTTCTCCCATACGCAAGATTTTATATATATATATATATTCCAAGGAAAAAAGCATAATATTATTATTTAATAAAAAAATACATCCATAGAAATGCATGTTTCCATGCACTTTCAGTTAAATCCTTTTAGCTCAAAATATTGATCCACCAAAGGACTAATGTGATCTACCTTCTAAAGGTTTTTGCAATACATAGAGCAACAAAAAATTACATTGAACAAGCATACAAAAGTATTATTCATCTGAAGCCTATATTCTGTTAAAAAGTTCTGATGAGAGGCTGAGCTCTCATAGTTCCAAAAAATGTGCCCAAAACATCAACTATATAGTGTTGTGTAGCCGTGCTTGTTCTTATTCTGCATGTGGAATTTATGGGTTATCAAGTCCTTCAATGAATGGTCTGTGGTAGTATTCGTAGGCTGTCCCTTCTTTATATTATGTGACCTTCTAGTGACCATATGTGATGTTCAATCCTTCTTTTGAGAGTTTGTCAGTTGTAAAATTCCTTTCCCTGTAAACATGACGACAAAAGAAAGCCTTCAAAGCTATCCAATAAACGTAATACTTCTCCAGTCAAAGTGAGAAGCAATATGTTTTGACAGCTTTGAACTTTATTTATCCAATTGATGACATTCATGGAATCGTCGAAGATTTGTAAAGATCTGTACCCATTCTCAATAGCAAAGCAGAGGAGAAGTTTTAAGGAAAGGAGTTCGGCAAAGTTGTTTGTGCCATTACCTAAATCCATTTTTCGATGAAAGTAATGAAAGTCTTCCCGGTAGAGGGTAGCTCCACCCCCACAGAGTTGGTTTTGACAAGCTCCGTCAAAGAATGCCCAGGAATTGTTTTTGTCTATTTGTTCCACCAAGGTGACTCTTATGGCAGAGGCATCCTTTAGTTGGGGAAAGTATCAAGTATGTCAAAGGCAAGGTTAGTTGTTAGTTCTGGGACCGAGGTCTTTTCTTGGAAGATGGCTTTATTTATAAATATCCAAATTCCCCAAGTAATGAGGAGAGGGAGGGCTCTGATGTTGGTGGTATCCTTCTCAGAAACCCAATATTTCCAAGCATCTTCAATAGTTTCTCCTTGCCAAACCATAGAGAAATTCAATTTTCTTTTTGCTTCATTCCAAGTGTTTAATGAAAAAGGGCACGTAATAAAAAGATGGGAGGTAGTTTCAACATTGTTCTTGTAGAGGATGCACCACCCGACACCTTCAATAGCCCCGTTTCTCATCTTGTCCTAGGTTGAAATCTTATTTTCCAGCATACACCACATAAATATTCTTTCCTTTTGGGGACATTTTTCCTTCCAAATGTGTTTCCACCACCACACAAGTTCACCCTGATGTGCTTCCACTGCCAATTTTTTATAACCCATATTCGGTGTATATTGTCCGTGTGTAGCTGAGATCCAGATTAATGCATCTGGAACCTCTGTTAATCAGACATGTGATGTTCTAAGAATATTTAAAAAATCATTCCACACATTTACATGATCAATCGGAATTGCTAGGTTGGCTGCATCCTCCCAACCTTGTTTCCAAATCAAGGAGGATTTTGCATCCGCAATTTGGTCCAAGTGATGAATACCTTGATTATGCAAGTGTTGAATGAGAAGAGGGGGAAGGATACGTCAATTTTGGCATCTCGACCAGGGATCAAATCCAATCCAAGTCTCATGCCATTTCCAATTTCCATGCAAGGCCCTCTGTAATTAAAGGGAGAGAGTTGAGAACTGCTTTCCAAATTATTGCGATGGCCTGTCTACTCCTGTTTTGATTCCTGATCCAATCCAAGGGAGTGTCTGAAGCGATATATTTATGAGTGATGACCTCTGTCCAAAGGCTATGAGTTGTGAGGAGTCTCCATCTAGCCTTTATTGCCAAGGATTTTGTGAAGAAGTGGACGTTTTTGTGCCCCCACCCTCCTAATTATTTTGGTTGAGCTAGTCTCTCCCATTTCGCCCATGGAGTCACATAGTTTTCAGGTTTTTCGAACCATAGAAACTTAAAACATATTTTCCTTTCTTTTTACAATATACCTTTTGGTATCCATGCTAGAGACATCCAATATACATGAATAACCTTGAGCACTGATTTTACTAAGTCATCCTGCTCTTGAGAGTCGTCTATGACACCAGATATTTATGAGATTTTCTAGTTTGGTTAGCAACCAATTCCAATCTGGTTTTTTGTATTTGTTTGGCTTGAGTTGAAAGCCAAGATATTTAATTCCCACTTCCAAAGTTCTTAATCCAAAAGGGAAGAAGAAGGAGTACCTTTGGATCTCGTGCTCCATCATATTTATGGTAGTGAAGGTGGACTTTTGAGCATTGATAAATATTCCAGTAGCCTTCCTAAATAGCTCCAAGACTTCAAATAGTTTTTCTACATCCCGAGTTATTTTGTCACAAAATGTGAGAATGTCATCTACAAAGAGGGGATGTGTGATTTTGAGAGTGTTTGTGAGGGTAATCCCTGAGAAAGTCCCTCTTCGAGTAGCATCCAAAATGGCTTTGTTGAGGCCTTTTGCAACAGCAGAAAGAGAAGAGGTGATAGTGGATAGCCTTGTCGAAGTCCTCTTTCTGAGATGAAGAATGGGGATGTTGAACCATTGATGGGAACTGAAAAAGAGGTTGTTGTTATGCAACTCATTACCCATTTGATGAAATAGTAATCAAATCCCAAGTGAGTCATAAGGATCCTTAGGTACATCCAACTGACTTTGTCAAAATCTTTTCATAGATCTATTTTGATCACAGCTCCTTTTAGCTTCTTGGATTTAATGTTGTGTAGGCCTTCTTGCATCACCCCAATTTCCTCATGTATTTGCATGCCTTCCAGGAAACCAAATTGTTCATGAGAGGTTATATATATATATATATATATGTTAATAATTCATTTAATCTCTATATGTATTAGAGGTTATAAGTGTAAGGGGTTGATAAGGGTTATATTATAGGTTATAAATGTTAAAGATTAATAATGATTATCATGGTTTAGAGATTAAGGGTTATATGGGCTATATGAATTAGGTGTTAGTGATTATAGAGTTGAAGAATGTAACTTCAGAAGATATTCTTATTGTATTTTTTGTACTTCCTTCAGGAAATATTCATATTGTATTTGATTATGTAAAAACCCTAAAAGAAATAATGTAAAATAGACAAGTCGGCCCAGTGGGTAAACTGCCCCAAACAATGGGCAAAAATGCTCCAGTCAAGTTGGCCTAGTTATGTAAAAAGGCTAGTTTGTGACCAGTATAAATAGGGTGCCTCCTAACTCATTTGTTGCATCATCTCACTCAAGCAAGTTTGCATGAGTAGTAGCAGAAGGACAAGTTCGGTTGGGAGAAAGAGTAGCTGCATTGAAGACATATTTTCTTGGGGTTTCTATTTTACCTTATTCTCAAGTTACTGTATGAGATTGACATTGTACTTTCTAATGAATCTATATTGAGGAAGTTTTGCTGGGTTTTTCCCGTGAGAGGGTTTTCCCAGGGTAAATATTTGTGCTCTCTTGTTATGATGTGCTTGTCTATCTTTCAATGATCCTATTATTTTTGGTTATCATGATAATATATAAATTTTTTGAAGATCTAACATAACCATCCTGGAAGTATCAAAATTCTAACATGGTATCGGAGCTAGCTTGAAAGAAGACCTTGTGCAGCAGAAACTGCTAGAAGTGAAAACTAGGGTTTCCTATTCCAGAGGCTTTTCACCGTAGATCAACTTGAAAAGGAGGTCTATCCAATTTTCCCTAGGAGGGTGCATCTTCCTATAGAGATAGATTCCAGAACCGAGAATTTTCAAATTTTGACCTAATTTTGTAGGAACTACAACATCTGCAAAAATTAGGGTTTCCAATTTTGGAAGTTTTGTCCACGGATTTGGAAGAAAAGGAAATTTTCTCAAATTTCCTTAGGGAGGAACATTTCTCTCTTTATTCAATTTTCCAAGATCTTGAAGTTGAAAAATTAGGGTTTCTCTGACAACCCTAGGTCATCAAGAAGCCAGATCTGAGAAGACATAGAAGCAAGCACTTGATTGGAGCAACTCATTTGGTAAGCCATATTTTCATTCTTTCCATTTCAGGTTCTCATTCTTATCAAGATGACAAACAATACCAAGATTAAGGATAAGCTTGAAGGAGCATATAACTTGTGTATAGAGTGATGCTCATTCTAGAAGAGAATGAGTTGGACAACTATGCCAAAGAAGGAGTTGAGAAGCTAGAGGGAGATGAAGATAAAGCTAAACACAAGAAGAACTTGATTAAGGCCAAGAGGATAATTTATAACTCCATAAAGGATCACTTGATCCCCCACATCTCATCTTTGAAGACTCCTAAAGATATGTTCGATGCATTGAAGAGGTTATTCAAAGGGAAGAACATTAACAAAAAGATGACCTTGAGAACTCAACTCAAGGGAATGAAGATGCTGAGCTTATAAAGTATTCAATCTGATTTCACAAGGGTCTCCCAAATCAAAGAACAACTGGAAGCTATTGGAGATCATGTTGAAAGTGCCGAATTGGTGATGACTACATTGAACGGTCTCCTGAGATCATGGGAAGCATTCATTCAAGGGATATTTTCTAGAAGGAAGCTCATCAATTTCAGTAGAATTTAGAAAACTTGTGCTCAAGAGGAAACCAAAATTGAATCCAAAGAAGAAAAGATGGGAGAAGATGATAACCAAGCCTTGGAAGCTCATGTAAAGAGGAGCAAGAAAGAATATCACTCTCACAAGTCTAGAGGATTCCACAAGAATCAAAGACCTCCCAAAGACTACTCAAAATTCAAATGTTACAATTGCGATGAAATGGGACACATTGCAAGAAATTACCCAAGAAGAAAGGCAACAAAAAGAAAGGATATAAGAAGATGCATCATGCTCATGTTGTAGAAGATGACGAACCAGTTAAGAAGAAAGAAAGGGAAGATTCCTCAAGTGATGAAGAATATGTCTTGAACTTTTGATGATACAAGAGAGAGGCTTGTACAAATTAAAAGGTCAATCATATCAAGCATTGGTTCATAGCAAAAAAGGCTTGCAGATATACACTACAAGGATTTATTGATTGTAAGAAAAAATGGTGACTGATATAACCAAGATCCAGACAAAGCATGATGGTATGTGGATAATCCATTTCCAAGAAAAAGTAGATCTTGAATCCAACACACGATACCAAGGATGAAGACTTCATAAATTTCTAGGTCTTCAGAATCAGATGATGGAGCATAGTACGCTTCCATAAACTCTAGTAACTTCTACAAGGAGGCAGAAACCAAGAGGAAGACTACACAACACATGAAAGATAAGTATTTACTGTCATTTGAATTTCTAATTATTTTTTGCTCATAACAGTTACATTTATATCTATGATGCAATTTTATTTTATGCACTTATATATGACTAAGATTGACTAGGAGTAGGCTCATGTAGTGCCTGCTATGGGTAAGTGGCCTATAGTGTTGCACAACATCTCATGATCCCTAGAAGGAGCTAGTTTAGGATGAAACCTCTTTGCTAACATGTTAAGAGATGGAAGGCTCTTAATAATATGTTCTGGTAGAGATGGAAGGCATATAGATAGTTATTGTGTGTATATGGGATATGTATGAGTCTTGTACTGGAGCATCGACTAAGATGCATTGGATACATGACTGTGTGCATTATGGATAAGAAGTTGTCATTACATGGAATGATACTAATCATATTACTAAATTTGACTTGCAAGAAAGATTGTGTGCTATGACCTACAAGAGAAGGATGATGAGACTTGTTCCAAAGAACAAGTGATGAAGGTTCAAGCAAATTTACAAAATCAAGCATACTACAGAAGCACAAGGAAAGGTTCATGGTTTCTCTCAGAAAGATGGAGTCGATTGTTATGAGATGTGTGCTCTTGTAGAAAGATACACTTCAATTAATGCTATAATTCTGATAGCTACAGTAATGAAGTGGAAGGTACATCAGATGGATGTGAAGACTTCCTTCTTGAATGGTGTAGTAGAAGAGGAAGTGTATGTGGAGAAATCACTAGGATTTCAGACACATGACAAGTAGACTCATGTGTGTAAATTGAAGAATGCCTTATACAGATTGAAACATGCACTCATGACATGGTATGACAGGATTGATGGGTTTTTGACAAGCTTCGGCTTTACCAAGAGTAAAGCAGATTTCAACCTTTACTTCAAGGTTGAGGATGGGAAACTAGTGATACTACTGTTGTATGTAGATGATCTGTTTCTAACAGGTGATGAGAAGCTCATAGAAGAAACGAAGAGGAATCTTGTTGTAGAGTTTGAGATGAAAGACTTGGGTTTGATGCACTATTTCTTACGTATTGAGGTGTGGCAGAATCTGGAAGAACTTTTCCTGAGTCAAGGAAAATCTACGATAGAGATCCTGAAGAGATTCATGATGATGGATTGCAATGCCATGGCCACACCTATGCCATCGAAACTGAAGTTGTTGTGTGATACTTCTTCAGAAGATGGTAGATTCCAAGGTATATAGGCATATGATTGGTTCGTTGATGTACTTAACGAACACGAGCTCAGATTTATGCTTTGTGGTGAAACATTGATGCAATACATGGTAGATCCATTACGTGTTCACCTGATTGTGACAAATAATGTGTTGAGGTACCTAAGGGGTACGGTTGATTATGGCCTCATATATGCATCAGATCAGAAGATTAACCTACAGGGTTATGTTGATGCGGATTGGGCGGTAGTGTCACGGATAGAAAGAGCAAATCAGGGTGTTGCTTCAGTTTGGGATCTAGTATGATCTCATGGTTCAGTAGGAAGCACACGAGTGTGGCACTTAGTACAGTTGAAGCAAAGTATATGGCAACTTGCTCGGAAAGCTGTGAGGCAATGTGTATTTGGAAGTTGCTTGCAGGATTGTTTGATCTCGATTTAGAGGCGACATGTATTCTCTGTGACAGCCAGAGTTGTGTGAAGTCGAAGCATATCGAGATCAGGTATCAACATATCATGGATATGGTGCAAAGAGGAGCAGTCAGGCCCCAGTATATAGCGAAAAAGGAGCAGATAGCCGATGTGTTGACCAAGCCTCTATCGAGAGTGAAGTTTGAGTACTTCAGGGACAAGCTTGGAGTGGTTTGGATCAAGGTTCCTTGAAAGAAGGAGGAATGAGTAGCATAGCACATGTGAGACATAGGTAGTCACGTAGTGACGTAATTGAGTTCCTGGGCGTGTCTCCACTTGAGATGTGAGTTGTAGTGGGTAGTCACAACTTATGTGATGTAATTGAGTCTCTTGGAATACACTCACAAGGTTGCAGCAGGTAGTCACTTGTTGTGTGAATTAATTGAGTCTTCTGGACTACACCTCTAAGGATGCAGTAGGTATTCGTTGCGTGTAACATAATTGAGTCTCTTGATTGTTGTTCTATGTTGGACAACACACATGTGCAAAGACGCAGGTTTTGGACTAGGGTTGTTCTCCACATGAGGTGACGTGGTAGCAGATAGTCATCGGGTATGTGACATAATTGAGTCTCCTAGGCTACACTCACAGAGTTTTGTTGTCCCAATGTTGAGATGTGACGTGGTAGCAGGTAGTCACTATGTGTGACATAATTGAGTCTCCTAGGCTACACTCATGAGATGATTTGGACATGTGGTGAGGTAACGCAGGTGGTTGTTGTGTGTGGCGTAATTTACGCTCCTGGGATGGACCCACCAGATGGATTTCTTGGTCAAAATACAAGGTGAGGTAACGCAGGTGGTCGTTGTGTACGACGTAATGTACGATCCTGAGATGGACCCACCGGATGGTTCAAAACTTCTAGTGATGTATATATTTGAGAGATTTCAGAAGTCAATGGTTAGAGTATAGAGATGTAGCAGCAGAATGATGATGATGACAGTGACAGAAGAATACTTTCCTTGTTAAGAGGGAGTGTTGAAGAATGTAACTTCAGAAGATATTCTTATCGTATTTTTTGTACTCCCTTTGGAAAATATTCATATTGTATTTTTTGTACTTCCTTCAGAAAATATTCATATTGTTTTTTATTATGTAAAAACCCTAAAATAAATAATGTAAAATAGACAAGTCATCCCAGTTGGTAAATTGCCCCAAACAATGGGAAATTTGCCCCAAACAATGGGAAAAAATGCCCCAGTCAAGTCATCCCAGTTAGGGAAAGTCAAGTCGGCCCAGTTATGTAAAAAGGCCAGTTTGTGACCAGTATAAATAGGGTGGCGCCTAGCTCATTTGGTGCATCATCTCACTCAAGCAAGTTCACATGAGTAGTAGCAGAAGGAGAAGTTCACTTGGGAGAAAGAGTAGCTGCATTGAAGACATCTTTTCTTGGGGTTTATATTTTATCTTATTCTTAGGTTATTGTACGAGATTGACATTGTACTTTCTAATGAACCTATATTGAAGAAGTTTTGTTGGTTTTTTCCCATGAGAGGGTTCTCCTAGGGTAAATCTTTGTGTTCTCTTGTTATGTTGTGCTTGTCTATCTTTAAGTGATCATATTGTTTATGATTATTGTGATAATATATAAATTGTTTGAAGATCTAACATAACCATCCTGGAAGTATCAAAATTCTAACATATAGTGGTTTGGGTTATAATGTTTTGGTGTAAGGGATTGCAGATTTTAAGTGTTGATATGTTAAAGGGGTAAAGTTTGTTTGTGTTATAGATGTTAAGGGTTTATATGTTAAAGGGTAAATGTTATATTGGAGGGTATGGATGAT
Organism: Larix kaempferi; assembly: GCA_027924585.1. Taxonomy (NCBI): domain Eukaryota; kingdom Viridiplantae; phylum Streptophyta; class Pinopsida; order Pinales; family Pinaceae; genus Larix; species Larix kaempferi. Next base: position 7,118,088 of record BSBM01000835.1, read on the forward strand.
AATGGTTATAAGAGTTGGTGATTATATAATTAGACATTCTAGAATTTAGAGGTTAAGTATTAGATGTTAAAATGGTTAGGGGCTAAATGGATTAAAGGAGTTATGTGTTATATGTACTAAGAGATATATGGGTTAGAAATTATAGATGTTAATAAAGGCTATAAATTCTAAGGGTTATGTGGTGTAGGGGTTACAAGGATGAAGATTTTTAGGGTTCATAAGCCTAAGGGATGAGAAGGGTTAGGACGTATAGGCATTAGAGATTATAATGTTTGATTATTTATAGTATGCGTTATGTGGTCAAGGGTCATAAAAGTTAAATGGAATAGAGATTATATGTTAGGTGTCAAGGATTATAGTAGTTATGGAATAAATAATTATAAAGGTTAAAGGACATATCTTAGATGGGTGAAGGTTATATGTGTATTAGGTGGGTGAAGCTTATATGTGTATTAGGTGTTAGGGGTTATAAGGGTCAAAGTGAGAAGTTATAGGTGTTTATGTTATGGATCCATGCCCATAAGGGTTAGTGTTTATAAGGATTTAAGTTTATATTAAGGATTAAAATGGTTCAGTGCTAAGGGGCTATAAGAAATATGGGTTATTTACACTCATAAAATAAAAGTTAGGTCTTGGGAGAAATAAATTTTAAGAGAGAATTATAAATTTCTGTGAGGTTGCAAAATTTTAGAGCCATAAGCTTAAGGGGTGATAAGGGTTAGGACTTATAAGCATGAGAGGTTATAATGTTTGATTATTTATAGTATATGTTATGTGGTCAAGGGTCATAGAAGTTAAATGGAGTAGGGATTAAATGTTAGGTGTGAGAGTTATAGTAGTTATGAGTTATAATTTTATGGAATAAAGGATTAAAAGGGTTAAATGACATAGATTAAACATGTGAATGTTATATGTGTATTAGGGGTTAGGGGTTGTAAGTATTAGCATGTAAGGGTTAAAGTGATAAGTGTTAAGATTATGGATTCATGCCCATAAAGGTTAGTGTTTATAAAGATTTAATTTTATATTAGGAGTTATAATGGGTCAGTGGTAATGGCAATAAAAAAATAGAGTTATTTATGGTTAAGAGTTAGAGGTAGGTGACTTGGGAATAATATATTTTAAGAATAAAAGTTATAAATGTATGTGTTAGGAGTAATATACTTTTACTTTTGAACATCTAATTTTTAAGGATCAAGATAAGGCAAATAAGGCATATAGGTACTTTCTAGGTTGCATATTGATGATTACATAAAATTGTTTTAACACAAAATTTTAAAATATAATATCTATTTTTTAAGAATCAAGAAAAGGCATATTGATAGTTTCTAGGTTGTATATTAATAATTTCATAAAATGGTTCTTACACAATTTTTTTAAATAATCCTTAAACGTGAGTTTAGAAAAAACTTAGTAAAAACACTTTATTATCATTTTACTTTTAATATAAAATAATTTAAATTTAAACATTTTTAACTTGTTTATTTTTATAAAATGATAAACATAATCTTATTTAATTTGAAAATATTTAATTTAATTAAATATAAATATGAAACACAAAGCACAATAATCATTTTAAAAAAAAAATCTTTGTGTATAAACTAACAAGTTGAGTTTTATAATCATAATCATTTAATTTACATTAAAAACATTAACATTATTGACACCCTCTTTATCAACCATTTTTTTTAATATTTATATTTTTTATTTAAAATACTAACCCTAACATAAAAACACTCTTCCTATAAATTAAAAATATAGGATAAGAGGGCTTCCTAGGTCTTAGCAGATGCAAGCAAAGATTGCTTAAAATGGGGGGACAAGGTTATCCCTTAAGTAATTGACCATTAACGTCTAGCATTTAGATGCCATCTTTGTCATGAATTTGGACACCTGAGAAGGGATTACTCGGGTAGGAAAAATTCCTCACGTGACGGGTTTACCCTTTCTGGGTCGTCTTCTCAAGCTTTGGTTCCTTTGACGGTTCGGGATTCCAATCCACAGGCGATGGCGGGTCACTCTCTTATAATTTCCAATGATCGATTGACTCCATCTTCCTCTTCGATGAAATCATTCACAAGTATGCTTAAATTACCATTCCCATTGTTCTATAACTCTTTAAAATATGAAGAATTATTGGTCCCGACCATAATAGAAGCGAGGGGTATTCGTGAGTCCCCTCATCCTCTAAATAATGGGGTTTATGGTAAGGTTTCTATTGGTGGAGAAGACATTCCTTTGGGAGTGGTAGAAGATGCTGTTGCAATGGATGTGGCCATGAGAAAGGGGATTTCGAGGCCGATTGTCGTGGGGGATGGTTTAGATAAGGATATGGGTGATGCAAATCTTAATCAGTCAAGGGATTTATGTATGGACCCGTTTGGAATTGCAGTTATCATTTATCTTCTGTGGTGAATGCGTCTGGTTGCGAAGGTTTTCTTACTATTGGGAAGCTTGTCCCACTAGGTTCTCCAGTAACTAGATCTTGTTCCATCGAATCCAATTTCAAAACCGCTTTGATGGTTTTTTCTATCGACTGATTGGGGGGTAGGGATCTTGGAAAGATCTCACTGGAGAGAAAATCCAATGTAACTATTAGAAGAAAAAGCATCAAAGCTATCAAAGGAGCAATAGGGGGGGGGGTCAGGTGCTGAAAACAAGACGAAAGGTCTTACAACAAGTTATACAACTTGACGAGAACCCAACATTGTTTTTTTGTTTTTTGGGGGGTCAATTTTAGTAGTTGTTTTTACCTCTGTTTCGAAAAGTGTGTATATTGGTAGCACCATTTTTCATTTTGAGCCATTTTTTTGGGATTTTGAAACTTCTTGGTCATAAGAAAACTATAATTTTTATTTGCAAGGGCCTTTTTCCAAACTTTACAAAAAAATCTACGTTTAATAGCTAGTTATAGTAAAAAAATACACACATTTTTGAATTTTTGTAAGATTTAGAAACTAGTTAGAACGAAAAATATATGCATTTTCAAAGTTTTTTCATTAAAATTTAATCTTAAAGAAGTAATTTTTTGGGCAAATTTCTAAACAAAATGAAAAAAAAAAGACATTTCAAACTATTTTTCAACGTATTTTCTGCTATTTGATGTATAAAAATGATACTCTTTAATGTTATTTTTCCATAAAGTGATGATTCACATAAACTCAACAAAATGTATACCATATATTTCTAAATAGCATATTAAAAACATAACAGTTATTCTCAAAATAAAATCTTAAATTCAAAACATTAAAAAAATATCTTATAAAAAATTTGTCAATTTTGAAATTTTCCTCAATGAAATGAAACTAATCAACAATATCATGCATCCCGAAATCTTCATCGAAATTGGCATTTTCTATTGGTTGTCTCTCTTCCTGGACCTCAATATGTTCTTCCATTGGGTCCTCTACTTCTGCAAAATTCCCAAAGGGATCTTTTCCGAACGTTCCTTTTAAAGGAGGTTGAGGCTCTTTTGACATCTTTACCACAAGTTACTCACTAACTTCTCCTTTCTTCAAACCAACTTCCTGCATTTCATTTGGAATAACTTTCATAGCATTAATTCCTTGCTTGATATAATTGCACTATAGTAAATCATTCTCAATGGATATGCAATTTCTTCCTTTTTGTAACGAACATGCTATTGTTGTACCTAATCACCACATACAAAACAAAAAAAGTTAAATAACATAATGAAACATAAATTTAAAAAACATATATTATTGAATTTAGATTACGACACTAGTTTCATATGTAATATCAGAAATATTACCTGATCCCGAGAACAAATCTAAAACCCAATCTCCTTATTTTGAAAAAGTATTATGACGTAATTAATCAATGCTTGTGGCTTATGGTAGATGTTTATAGTCTCTCCTTTCAAATCTCTTTCTTAATATGTGAACTTGTTAACTAGTGCATTATAAGACAATATTTGACTATATTTGCCTTCACTCTTTACATTGATTAAAAGAGATTTGTAGGTCTCATCTTTTGTCCAACATGAAAGATGTATGTTTTCAGTATCACTCATAAATGGATCAGTGTTGGAGCTATGAATGTCAAGCTTATGCCTGTAACAGAAATAGATCAGAATCTAATTAACTTATAGAAAAATAATTTTGGTTTCTAAATTCAAATGTTTAATAATATACTACAAATATCTTACCAATACAGTTGTTTCCTTGAGTTTTCTTTATCCTTGAAGGTTGTTAGCACTGCTCCTCCTTGTACATCTTAATGGAAAACAAGAAATCTCCATAGGGGTGATGTTGTGACTTCTAGAAATCCCAAAACCACTTTATTGAATGATTGGTATGTATAAGGCTCACAATCATAAGTAATGTTTTTGATATTGTATCCATGAGGGATATCTGCAATAACTAGGGAGTACTCCTTTTTGGGAACAAGATTTGCAACGTTTGCAAAATCACCCAAAATCACTTCATATTGCACAGTGTTGAGCCCATTCCAAACATGATGATCAAGGGTGTCATAAAGTTCAACATTTGCAAGATGTTGTCTTCTTTGTCATTCTATTTTGGCTCTTTGAATATGAATTTTGAAAGACTATGGTATTGTACTCTTCTTTGACATCTTTGAAAACAAAAATATATCTATAAGTAATAAAATAGAAATGAATTCACATAGAAATAAATAAAATAGAAAATACCATAAATCATCATATAATTTTGTATGTAACAAAAAAATCTTTTAAGTTTTCCATGGAGTTTGAATCTGGATAGTTGCATCTGACATCATCCCAACTCTTCTCACCCAACATTATAACCATATCCTCTTTTATTTTCATGTAAACCTTATGACTACATGATGTAAAAATAAATGGTGTTTACAATGACATCTAATAATAACACAATGCTTATTTAATAAAAAATATTAAACTCAAAAAATAAACTTAAAAAAATAAAGACAACCTATAAACTTATTTTTCAAATTCATTGCACATTTCCTCCATGGATAATTCACTTGAATTTACATGTGACAGTATTGTATATATAAGTGTTTCATCATTCACACATTACAATGATCTCCAAGGTGTTATAGTCATATCTTCTGGCAAATTATTGACATCGGGGCCTCCTTGACTACTACTCCATGCAACTGCTTTATTTATTTTTACCTTTTTCTTTTTTACGTCAATATTATCCCACATGATAAATATGTCATCAATCAAATCCCATATGGGGCCCGTTCTAAATTCCAACTGAAAATAGTTATCTATAGCTCTGAATGCATCACTTCCTTTCAAACCTTTATGTTTCACATTGTCCTCTTTAATAGGGATACCTATTTCCATACAACATTGTTTCCATCAATATGCATCAACTTTCGATTTATCCCCACCACATATTTGTTCAAATTCATTGTGGATAAATCTAACCCTTTCAATGAATGTCATGGACATCCTATAGTCACTATTTGTATTGTGATCCCATGTCAATAGTTTTGCTTCCACATCTGTTAAATCAGCGTAAATGATGCATTTCAATATTTGAAAAATAAGGTTTTGGGAAACTCTTGCATCAATTCTCTTCTAGCCTTCGCATAATGATTCCCCCCCAAAACATAGTAGTTGTAATCAAAACATATTGATTCTTCAAACACATCTCTAACATGAACATCTTTTGGGTCAACAAGAACTAGGTAGTCAACCACATGTGCATAGGGATTGTGCATCATCAATGCTTTCAAGTTATGAACATGCAAGCGATGTGGTTTCCTAATTTGATACTTCTCTTGGCATTTTGTGTGTCTATAAAGTTGTTTCACATTTAAATCAAATGTATGCCCATTGTGAACCAACTTATCCCTCCACAATCAATCTCGAATAGCATTTTGTGTTTTCTTAACAACACCATCATCTAGATCACCACTTGAAGTGATGATTTCCAAACTGTCCCCTGCTACGAACATAAAATAAGATATAATTAAATAATTAATAATTAGGTTAACTAAAGTTAGGTTATGAAACGAGGCGTCTCCTTAACATCAAATGCCCGAGCCATATTTAAGGTAGGGCCATCATTTTAACATATCATCTTTTATCCTATCATCTAATATATTATTCTTACTTATTATTCAATATGAGAGTCGGATTCGACTATTAACGATCCAACCGGATACGGTTGCTGCATTTGGTATCAGAGCCCATTCTTGGGAATTCTGTTGATAAGGGAATTTTGCCAAATAATTGGGAGTTTCTCCAAGCTTGGTCTTTGACCAGCCTTAGGTTTTTGACCTATAAATTTCATACTTTCAACTTTTGTTGAAGAACAGTCCGCTCGGATGCCACAAGGAAAATAAAAAAAATTTCAAAGGGAAGACTGTGCGTTCTCCACAAATCTCCACAGATCATTACGCTCCTCCTCGCCTATCATCAATCCATCCCTTTCCCCCCATCCATCTGCTTACACAACACCCTCCAGCTCGGTGCTCTGCCACGCGCTGCCACTCCACTCCAACACAACCCACCGCCCCTTCACTCGCCCAGCCACTCGTCGCATCGTTCCCATCTGCGCCCTCTGCCTCCTTGCCATCCCACCCCCTGCATAGTCCCCCTTCGCCACTCTCCATCATTCTGTCACAACTTCCCTCCTGTACTGCATCCTTTTATGCTCACCCACCTACTCGATGCTGATTCCCTCTCTACACCTCCCTGTGCTCACTACCCCCGTGCCCACTTCGCCCTCTGCGCTGCTACCTCCCTTGCCCTCCTTCCCACCATGTCCCTGCTCGCTTCCTCCTACCCAACTCTCTACGCCTCTTCCCCTATGCCACGCTTGCGCTTCCACCTGCTCTGCTCCATTACCACCGCTCCCCTTGCACACTTCACCACTCCCCATCTGCGACACCCTCCGCCATCCTCCGCCCAGCACACTCCATTCTCCTCGGCACCACGCCACCCACGCCATCACACCATCCCTCGTGGCTTCCATCTGTCGCTGCCCCCAACCTACTGCGTCCACCAGCTCCCGACCCTCCTTCCTGTTTGATCCTCCATGCCAACTCCTCCTCCTCCTCTACCACTAGCATTCCCCGACCATTGAAACCCTAATTTCAAAAAAATAATAATATTAAAACATTATAATCGTGTTATTATATTTGTTTAATATTTTAATTTTTGGGAAAAAAAACTATATACTAACTATATATATATATAGTTTATAAAAATATTAATAATAATAATACTATTAATTAATTTATTAATAATTATTATTATAAAAAAAGAAAAAAAAACCAACAAAAAGAAATAATAATTATTATTTTTGGAAAAAAGAAATAAAAAGGTTATTTAACCTAATAAGAAGACGACAATCGAAGAAGCCAACATCAAGAAGATCAACAAATCGTTGAAGAATTCAATGAAGACTCCTTCATCAAAATAAGTCGAGGCTATCTATCATCAAAGAAGTTAAAGTCAGAAGGAATACTCGTAAAAGAAAAAAATCAAAGACCCTCTATCATAAAAAAAGAGTCAAAGATTATCTATCGTTGAAGAAATCATAGAAAGACCATCTATCACCGAAGAAGTCAAGACCATGGAAGCAGGTTTGCGGTTACAAATAGAGGAATTAGAAGCCAAGTTAAAACATTATCGAAAAGACAATGAAGAATTGCGCGACATAAATAACAGTTCAAAAATAAGAATTGAATTACAAGAAAGGTGCAATGAAATAAAAATATCTAACCAGGAAAGGTGTATAGAAAAATTGTATGCACAAATTGATGAATTAAAAGCTGAAACTTAATTCAATCAAAGGTTAGGAAATCAAGATATAAATAAGGAAATAAATAATTACGAAGCAGAAATAATACACTTGAACAAAATCGTTAGTGACAAAGATGAAGAACTAACGCAGATACGACATAAATTAAAAAGTCAAGAATTAGAGGTCGGCCAATGTAGACAACAGATAAAAGTTCTTCGACAACAAAATGACGACTCTAAAAAGACACATAAGTTAGAGATCGCAAAGAGTAATAAAGCATTATGCAACAATGCTGACGAAATTTTCAGACTAAGAAATCATAACAAGATACTAGTCACAAAAATTAAGAAGTTGAAAAATAGCCGGAAGATAGAACAATCTATGGATGACATTGAAGGGAAACTTCCAAAGAAGCAAGAAGAAAATAGTTGCATCAGAAGTCATAATGAAGATCTTAAGGAACAACTTAAGAAGTCTGAAAATGACAGAAAATCGCAAGTAGAAGTGATTAAGAAGTTTCAAAATGATAACATGCAGTTAGAAAACAAGTTAGAAAAAATACAGAATGAAACCTTAAAACCTCAAGGGACAAAAATACAACTTCCAACTCAGATCAATGCTCAAAAGATGACACTCGTAAAAGAAAATGACATTGTGAAAATTCCCTATTGACACCCCAACCATAAAAACCGATATTCTGAAAAGTGGGAAATGTCGAAAGATGATGGTACTAATGTGATCAAAGCTCTTGACGACAAATCAATGGGGAATCCCAATAGTCAGCAACAAATCAATTTGGGATGGATTGACCCATCCACATATAAGAAGTTATTCTCTATACTTAGCAGTTCGTATCGACATGTTTCGTCAGCTACGACACCACGTAAAATGATGCAGAAACATTATAAGGCTTTGAGGACAAAGCCTTTCTAAGAGAGTGGAAATGATACGAACATAAAATAAGATATAATTAAATAATTTATAATTAGGTTAACTAAAGTTAGGTTATGAAATGAGGCATCTCCTCAACATCAAATGCCTGAGCCATATTTAAGGCAGGGCCATCATTGTAACATATCATCTTTTATCCTATCATCTAATATATTATTCTTACTTACTATTCAATATGAGAGTCAGATTCGACCATTAATAAGCCAACCGGATACAGTTGCTGCATCCCCCGAGTTTTCACTATGATTTTCCACATTGGATTGAACATCTTCTCTTCTCCTTTTATGTCTTGAAGCAGTTGTATCTAAAAGAACAACTTGTTGATTGGGAATGGAAACATCGTCATCCATAGGTCTTTTAGAAGAGTGTCTCTTAGTCTTACTAGTAGAAGTAACATCTTCATCACCAACAATTGGTCGATCATGTTCAGTTGGGTGAGATATCCTTTTGAATGTAACCTTCCTAGGTACTTTACTTGATTGTTGGATGCATTTTCCTTTCCGTGCTTGTACTTCTTCATGAACATTTTGCACTTGTTTCTGCTTTGGTGTTTCTCCATTCTTTGGTGCTTCTCCCTTATGAAGAGGGGCATTAATGACCTCCATTAGATTTTCTTCTGTAGAATAAATTCCATTTAGAATATGGGAAAGTGGCATAGAAAAATCCAACAAAATAAAAACATTATTGTATTAAATCTATTACATGGTCATATAATTCAAACTATCAGAAATTCAGAAAGATATAAAAATATAGAAACTTACACTGTTTCGCTCAATATCATGCACGACTCCTGCACAAAATTCTGTGAAAATTTCGTTGATCTTATAGTTTGAAAGAATATCATATTTTGACAAAGGTTTTAGCTTGTTTCACTAGTGCATAAACAATGTCTTTACCTAAAACCAAACATATATCTCGCAACAATCTCAATGAGTGATAATCATTTTTAAGATGTGCAAATGCAACAAAATATAAGTGAATATTGTCAGGGTTGCCTTGATATTTATCTTTCAGAAACCAAGAATAGTCAATTTTCTCTTTATCTGGTGCATGTTTCCATTCTCTAGCATTCTTGGATTTTAAATCATCACTGGATACAACTTTATCACATGCAACAATCTCAGATGGCTCAACTATTTTTTTTTATGACTTCATCGACGATCTCGCTCTAGAGATTTTTACGTAAATATATCTTTCTTGATGCCATTTTCCCTATAGTCAGAAAAAAACCAAAAAACGTTTAGTATTTGTTTAAAAAAAATGTTAACATATAGTTATAAAAGTCATAACCTTTTTTTAAATGTCCGGGGGGGGTCGAGATTTTTTTTTTTTAAATGCATAGCCCTTGGGCTATGCTATGGGTGCTCCTAACATAGCCCAAGGGCTATGCATTTGCGGGCTTAGCATATCCCAAGGGCTATGCTATAGGCACTCACGTAGCATAGCCTAAGGGCTATGCATTTGTGGGCCGCGCCCAATGCATAGCCCTTAGGATATGGTACGAGGGTGCTCGTAGCATATCCCAAGGGTTATGCATTGGTGCCCCACGCCCAATGCATATCCCTTGGGATATGAATTGGGCACGGGGCCCTTGGGCTATGCATTGGGCGTGGAGCCCTTAGGCTATGCTACAACTATGCATTGGGTGCAAGGGTGCACCCAATGCATAGGCCTTGGGCTATGCTACGGGGCACACCCAATGCATAGCCCTTAGGCTATGCTACAGGCGCCCCGTAGCATAGCCAAGTGCTATGCATTGGGTGTGCCCCGTAGCATAGCCCAAGGCCTATGCATTGGGTGCACCCTTGCACCCAATGCATAGCCCTTGGCTTTGATATAAGATGCTCGTAGCATAGCCCAAGGGCTATGCATTGGGCGCTCCCCCGCACCCAACATAGCCCTTGGGCTATGCTAGGGGTTCCCTTTGGGCTCCCATAGTTCCTGTTGGGTGGGAGATGTGGGCGCCCAAATGGGGTCCAAGGGTGGAGCTCCGTTCCCCCAACCCCCTTTGGGCACCCACAGCGCCCACCCAAGCGAGCGTTGTGGGCGCCTAAAGGGGGCCCGGGGTTAGAGCCTCAGAATCAGCTTGCCCGATGGGCGTGCGCTGTGGGCGCCCCCTTGGGGGAGTAGAGCTCCGCCCCTAAGACCCTTTGGGCGCCCAAAGGGGGCCTGAGGGTGGAGCATCAGAATCGTGTCGCCCGCTAGGGCGGGAGCTATGGGTGCCCAAAGGGGGACCGGGGGTAGAGATCCGCTCCTCCCCTGTGCGCCCACAACGCCCAATGGGAGAGCGCTGTGGTTTCCCAAAGGGGGGCGAGGAGGAGCCAAAGGGGCGGGTTGAGCCTGCCCCTTTGGCAGCGGGGAGGAGCTCCCCCTCGGGGACCCTTTAGGTGCCCAATGCATAGCCTGTTAGCTATTGCATAGCCCACGGGCTATGCAATGGGCGTCCAAAGTAGGGAGGAGCTTTGCTCCGCTCCCTCGATGCCCTTTGGGCGTCCAATGCATAGCCCATAGGCTATGCAATGGGCATTGAAAGGGCGTCCATTGCATAGCCTGTGGGCTTTGCATAGCCCACGGGTTATGTAATGGGATGCCCATATGGTGCCCAATGCATATCCCACATGCTATGCATTGGGCGCCCTTTGGGCAGCCCATTACATAACCCGAGGGCTATGCATAGCCCTCAAGTTATGCATTGGGTGCCCAAAGGGGTATCCCAATGCATAACCCGTGTTTGGGTTCCCAATGCATAATTCGAGGGCTATGCATAGCCCATGGGCTAGGCTATGCATTGGGAAGCCCATTGCATAGCCCGAGGGCTATGCATAGCCCTCAAGTTATGCATTGGGTGCCCAAAGGGGCAACCCTATGCATAACCCGTGTTTGGGTTCCCAATGCATAATCCGAGGGCTATGCATAGCCCATGGGCTAGGCTATGCATTGGGTGACCTTTGGGCAGCCCATTGCATAGCCCGGGGGCTATGCATAGCCCTCAAGTTATGCATTGGGTGCCCAAAGGGGGAAGCCCTATGCATAACCCGTGTTTGGGTTCCCAATGCATAATCTGAGGGCTATGCATTAAGCTGCTCCTTTGGGCACCCAATGCCCATTCAAAGGAATTTGAGGGTAGGAGCTTAGCTCCTCCCTCATGCACCCAAAGGGGCATGTCCCAAGGCCATCCTTTGGGTGCATGAGCCCTTGGGCCCAAAGAAAAAAATTTAAAATTTACCCATATTTTTACAGAGGGCATGTTGAAGCCCAAAGGAAAAAAAATTACATTAAGACATTATAAATTTAAAGTATTTAAAAAAAAACATTTACATTTCAAAAATAATTTAGCTAACCTTGATAATGTTTGAAGCTCTTCCATGGTCTTCAAAGCCTTGTGGATTGTTGTTTACAAATGGTGACTTTAGAAAACCAAATTGCGTTAATATAGCATAAAATAAGTTTTTTTTTTACCACTCTATGAAAGTGGGATTAAAAAAAATGACAAAATTACAGAGAAAACATTGCCAAAGGAAATATAAAATAGAAAGATTTATTTTTAAAAAATAGAACTAACCTTCAAAGAACTATTAAATTATTCGAAATCTCAACGTGAAGAATAGAAAACCAAAATAGTTTATATGGCTAATATTAAGTTTAACATTATTCGTTTTACGAATGCGGGATTAAATAACATTTGACTAGTGTTATGACTCTTGGTTTAAAAAATTAATGTAAATAACTAATATTGTATTAAAAAGTTTGGATATCATTGTTTACATGTCATTTCATTAGTATTATTACATTTTTTATATGATAAATTAAAGTATTTTTAATAGTGTTGTGATTGTGTTAGAAATGTGTGATTTATTTTGCAGGGAAATTTTGGAGGGAAATTTTGGAGGAAATGTTGGGGAGGGAAAATTTTAGAGGGAATATTTGGGAGGAAAATTTTTGTTCTTTTAGATATAAGATTGTTAGGGGTTGACAGTTGCACCATTGTACTTTTTGGTGAAGAGTGTGGGAAGATTTCATTCTCTTATACTTTTTAGTAAAAAGTCATGGACTTGTCTAAATCAATCTCAATGTCTGAAGATGTACATGAAGATGGTGAAAATTTTCATTTAAGTGGGGATTTCAAAAGGCACCGATGATGGTTTTCCTCCAAGTGAGGATTTTGAAGGAATTAATGATGATGATGAAGACCTTCCTCCATGTGGAGATTTTAAAGACATTGAGGAAGATGATGACAATTTTCCTCCAAGTGACAATTTTCAAGGCACCAATGATGATTTTGCTGAAGGAAATGATTCTTAGGGCAACAACGATGATTTTCCTCCAAGCGGTGATTTTCAAGGCACTAACAATGATTTTCCTTCAAGTCAATATTTTCCTCCAAGCGAGGATTTTGATGGGATATATAATAATTTTAGTGAGGATGAAGGCACCAATGATGGTGTAGATGGTTTTCCTCCAAGCGAGGATTTTAATGGCACCGATGATAATTTTCCTCTAAGCGAGGATTTTAATGGGATTGATAATGTTCCTCCCCCAAGCAAGGATTTTGATGGCACCGACGGTGATTTTCCTCCAAGCGAGGATTTTAATGTGATTAATAATGTTTCTCCTTCAAGCAAGGATTTTGATGGCACTCATGATGATTTTACTCCAAGCGAGGATTTTAATGGGACTAATAATGTTTCTCCTCCAAGGAAGTGTTTTGATGGAACAAATGATGATTTTCCTCCAAGCGAGGATTTTAATGGGACAGATGATGATTTTGGTGAGGATAAAGGCAACGACAATGTTGAAAATGGTTTTCCTCCCAGCTAAGATTTTGATGGCTCTAATGATGATTTTCCTCCAAGTGAGGATTTTAATGGGACAAATGATGATTTTGGTGAGGATGAAGGCACCAATAATGGTGAAGATGATTTTCCTCCAAGCAAGGATTATGATGGCAACGATGACGATTTTCCTCCAAGCGGGGATTTTAATGGAAGTAATGATGATACTCCTCCAAGCGAGAATTTTAATGGGACGGATGATGATTTTGGTGAGGATGAGGGCACCAATAATGGTGAATATGAATTTCCTCCAAGCGAGGATTTCGATGGCACTGATGATGAATTTCCTCCAAGCGAGGATTTTAATGGCACCGATGATGAATTTCCTCTAAGCGAGGATTTTGATGGCATCGATGATGAATTTCCTCCAAGCGAGGATTTTAAAAAGACAATTGATGATTCTGGTGAGGATGAAGGCACCAATAATGGTGAAGGTGATTTTTCTCCAAGCAAGGATTTTGATAGCATTGATGATGATTTTCCTCCAAGAGAGGATTGTAATGGGACAGATGATGATTTTGGTGATGATGAACCCACCAATGATGTTGATTTAACCTCAAATGATAAACTTGATACTAATGAGGATAATTATTCTCCTACTAATTTTGGTGATGATAATCTCAATGAGAGGGATGATATTCCTCATAGTGACGAGGATATTCATTCTAATGAGGATGATTTAATGGTTCATGAAATGCAAAGGAAAATTTTACCAATGAGCAAGATTGAGTGTAGAATTAGGCCATTTTATATCAATCCAAAGCATTCTAGTTATACAAGGTCTAGGAAATATTTGCTCACAAGTCCCAATTCTATTACTGATTTGATTTCAAGTGAGTGTTGCCAAAAAAATTATTTGAAACAAATACACTACAATTATGCCTTAGAGAAAAGGAAAGTATATCTGTCAATGAACAAAAATATGCAAAATTCATATTTGGTAGGGTGCATGATTTCTACAAAGGCAAGTTATGATTATTGCATTGGAAGTATTTTGCTTTCCAGAAGGGCATTCAAAAAAATCCACTTAATTGGTAATCTTAGACTATCAAGAATCCATATAAGGCTAGAAAAGGATCCTACATTTTATTCTAAAGAATATCATGCACGAGCTAGTGGGCCGTGTTAAATTTTGAGCATTAATTCAATATACTCTAGGATCTTTACTGAGAGAACAACATGTATAGTATATCAATGCATATCAATCATAACAAGCATGTCAATCATCACAAGAATCAAAAGCATGAGAGACAATAGACACACAGAGTTTCCGTGGGAAAAACCCTAAGGTGAAAAACCCCACAACTTCCTCAGAGATAGATAGAGCAATAGCTCAACCAAAGTACAGCCAAAATACAAGAGATAGACTCCTCTTAGCAGCTGATCCTCCTCCTCACAAGTGCGCCACTTTCCAAGTGAAGGAAGAATGAGTTTCTGAGTGATCCAAATAGAGATCTCCCGATCTCTATTTATACTTGTTCTGTTTGCCCAATATCCTTATGGGGCCGACTTGTCTAGCTAGGTACAATAACCACATATTACATAAATTCGGGCCAACCCCTTACAAGGTGGTCTAATAACCCATTGGCAAGTTAACACACTTGCGACATTTGTCAATACAAATGACGACACTTCCTTAAAGAGGAATAACACATCTCTATAAGGGTACAATAAATATATAACTGAAATACATTCCGAAGTTACATATACATCAACAGGCCAATAACAAACATTGCAATGTCATGGATGCATGGCTTCTTTTCTAAGCATGGAGAGAGTATGCCAGATAGAGAAACCATACACATTCCAGATAATTTCTCAAGGCAGGAAATATACAACTTGTACAAGGCATTTGTTCAAGATGTTGAAGGAAATAACAATTTCATTATATATGCATATTTTACAAGACTATGGAAAACAGAGTTCAACAATGTCTGTATTCCTAAGATGTTAAGGATGGACATTTGCAGTATATGTGCTTTTCTTAAACAAATAAGGGATACAACAGAAGGGATAGAGAGAGGTATGTCTCTAAAAAATTTATTTTTTTGGAATAAATATCTATTATGAAAGCTCATCAATGTTGTGTTTTTATTTTATTTGTAGATTCTGTTGTTAAAGAACTTCAAGCACATCGCAATCAACAATTAGTTGAACAGAAAAATTTATACAAAAATCGCAAGAAGTGTTACGATGAACCACATAAGTATATGGGTTTGATAATTGATGGCATGGATTAGAATAAAAAACACTTTTGCCACATTTTATTCGTGTACCAAAGAATTTAAAGGAGGAAAATTTTATTTAGTTTCACTTGGTTGGTTGTATGGTTTTTAATGGTCAAATGTCTCCAAGGGTTTACTTTACAACTCCCAATATTCAAAATGATGCAAATTTGACCATTAACATAATTCACCATGTGATGAATCATTGGTCTGGTAAACTTCCTTGAGTTCTATATCTTCAATTGGACAACACCAGCCGGGAAAACAAAAATCAGATTGTGTTTGGTTATCTAAACATGCTTGTTGAATTGAGAATTTTTCAGAAGGTTAAAGTTGGTTTCCTTCTTGTTGGGAATACACATGACCATATTGATCAAATGTTTACTTGTTTTGCAGTGACATTGGGGAGGAAGAATGTTGGGAGCCTGCCATCATTAACTGAAATTATTAGAAAAATCGAGAGTTTGTTGTACTAACATTGGAGGAAACTATTGGCATGCGAATATTTATTTTGGGATCGCAAGGTGAAGAAAGGTGCATTGAGAAACTTAATGACATTAGATTTCAGCATCAATTTTGTATAAAAATTATTAATGGGAAAACGCTATTGTGGGGTAAGAAGTACTCAACAAGTGCAGAATGGGGGCCTACATTAGGTTTAACATTTATGAAATTCATCCCAAGTCGTCAAATGTATGCTTCAAAGTTATTGTTGTTGCAATCAACTATTGAGATTCAAAATGCACGATGGCACAATAGAGATGTTGATTCTTCTCAATGCTCGGAAGAAATAAAAAATTCTATCAAAGATACATATGACTATTTTGATGTTGTTGATTCTGTTTGGTGGGAGTCATTTTTCATGGAGCAAAATGACATAATTTCAAACTCTACAAATGGAGATATATTTTTGAAGACTCCATTTAGTTGGCCACAAAGTATGTCAAATGAAAATGAGGAGAGAAATGTTGATCCTGAAGGTGTTGATTCTTCTCAACTAGAAGAAAGGAAAATGTACATTGGGTCTAGAAGATCATCTGCATGACATGAGGTGATGGAAGACCTTTACAGAGGCTCAGTACAAGATATTAAGGAGGGTTGCATGATTGTAGTTTTGGCCACAGAAGATCCACGTGGTTATCCATTATGGATTGCAAAAGTTATGAAGGTCAATAAAGAAAATGAAGAAGTTATATATATTGAAGTACATTGGTATGCAATAGACACACACCCATAATTTGATGGTGTGTACAAGCTAGAGATGGTGATTGAGAAAAAGGTTTGCAGAAATAGAAAAAGAAAGGGTCAAAATGTAAATCATCATCGCATAGACATTTTGAAATTAGAGGATGTTGACATACTAGTTTATGACTTCCAGTTGACAAAGAAAGGCACTCTTCGCTCCAAGACTATAGAGATTATCAAAAGATTGTTGGCACCATAAATAGTTGCAACATGGGAGTTTGTTAAACCAAGGCGTAGATCTAGAAGGAATATGGCATATGAAATGATGGACGTACATGAAGATTCAAATGGTGCACTCATTGATAGTAGAGAAGAATACGGGTCATCTACATCTTCATCCAGTCATTCATTTGAAGAACATGTAGCTTTTGATGGTGTGTCAAAATCCATGTGTTGATTTGAATATTTGCACATGAAATATTTTGTCTATTTTATTATTATGCCATTGTTTGTATGGAAACTCTAAAGGAGTGCTTGAATTTTGATATGAATTACTTCTACGTCTTATGGTTTAATATATGATTTTATGATGAATATCATAAAATTTTTATTTTATATGAAAAGAGTGTTCAAATGATTTCTTGAATCATTTATGTTTAACTCAGTGCAAGTTTTATATAGTGTTATTAAGAGATTAAATAAGCACAATTTTCAATTATGATAAAATCATATAAAAATGTCATTTTTTGAAAAAGTGTGCTACTTGTAGCATTAGTTTTCAATTTAGAGTTTGATTTTAAGGTTTTTGCAAACATCAATAACAACTGTTTTGGTTCATTTCTATATTTTTGACCCCAAATCAAAAAGTGGTGCTACTGGTGGCACCACTTTTTTATTCGGGGTTGTTTTTTGGTGTTTTTTATGCAAAAATATGGGTTTTTACAGCATGAGTTCTCATTTTGAGTATAAAGTTCTCATCAAGTTGTATAACTTGTTTTACCCTTAGGTAGATTTTTGATGTGGTAAAACCTGATATTATTTTGATCCAGGAAACAATGGTTCCGAGGACCAAAGTGAGGGACATTTTCTTAAAGTTACTTCCTAGGTGGGAGTGCACCTCCATTGATGCTCGTGGTATATCAGGGGGCCTCTTTTCTGCATGGAATCCAAGAGTTGTTAATATTAGTCCTTTTTTGACTTGTGGTGGTATTCTCATGGAGGGTTTTTGTGGTATTTTCAATTTGGGGTTCAAGGTTCTTAATGTCTATGGGTCATATGTGGAAAGGCAGGTATTTTGGAAGGTGATTGTGGATATTCATATTTTGAGTTCTCCTTCTTTGATCATTGGTGGTGATCTTAATATTGTTTTGGGTGCTCAGGAAATTTGGGGATTCAGTTTCTATTTGGACCATTTGGAGGGGTGGTTTCAGAAGTTATTTGAAGATGGAAACTTGGTGGATATCGTACCCTTCCCTTTGGCTCTGACCTAGAGAAATGGGAGAGTGGGGGTGGAGGGAATTTCTAAGAGACTTGATCATTTTTTGATGGCGTAAAATATCCTCCTTGTCCTTGGATGCTATAGATCATACCTAGCATGTGTTGGTATTTCTGACCATGTTCCTATATGCCTTCAACTGGAGGGTTTGACTCCAATGGTGGATTATCCATTTTAGTACAATCATTCTTGGATTGATGTCATGGGGTTTTGAAAAATGATTGTGTACAATTGGAACTCTCTCGCAAATGCGATTGTGCTTTGGCCATGCATCGCCTCTCTTTCAAATTAAAAGAGCTTCGGTGGTCCATCATCAATTGGGAAAAGACACATAAGGTGGCTTTGCAGGTTGAGCTCAAAGAATTAGAATTTCTCCTTCATATTATTTTTTACGAGAATTGTTCAATGTTTTTTTCGGCCAAGGATAGAGCTGCTCTATATAATCTAAATTATAGGAAGAATTCCATCCTTCGTTTGGAAGAAGAGGGATGGAGATTAAAAAGTAGGGTGGTGTGTATTTCTAAAGGTGATAAAAACACTAAAGTTTTTTATCAATTTGCAGATAGTCGGCGTGTTCAGAACAAAATATGGGGTTTATATAATCATGAGGGGGGTTGTAAAGCAGATGTTAGAGATTTGAATACTGAAGCAGTGAACCATTTCAAGTCTTATTATTTGGATCCGGGTAACTCTAATCTTGGTGCACAGATGAAGGTTATAAGATCTTATCCTAGACTTTTGAGTGACGAAGATTGTGAGATTATTGGAGCATCGGTCTCTCTGGGGGAAATAGAATCTACTCTTAAATAATTTTCCATGGATAAAATCCTTGACACGAATGACTGGTCTGTAGAATTATTTCTTGTAATGTCCCTTATTAGGAATTTTATTAAAATTGCAATTTTCCACTTTTTTCCTTGGTTCGACCTTTGACTAGTTTCAATCTCTAGGTCCCAAATTTGCCCCAAATGATCACAAATATTCTGAGAAGGTATATGAATGATATTAGAACATAAATATGTGTTTCAGGGATGCCTTTGTACCTTTAAAACACTTATACAAATACTCTTTCAATTCTGGTCAATGTAGGTAACTTTACTAGTGATTTCCCTTTGACTAGTATTGGTCTCTAGGTCTCAAATGGACTCCAAATGCCTTCAAATATTCAAGGAAGGTTTATGAATGATATTAGGAATTGAATATGATGTTCAGGGATAAAATATGGCCACCAAAATACCTCTGCAAACTCTCTTAAGATTCTGAACCAAGTATGCAATTTTACTAGTAATTTGGGGTTCAAATCCCCCTAAGGTAAGTACTGAAAATGGCTTCCCAAATGCCTCCAAACCCACTCAAATTTATGAACAGAGGTATGTAATGTGTTAATTATGTTATTAAGGTCTCATATGAACCATTAATGGTTTATTACAACTGTTCTCACCCTCTCCCATTCAACTGCAAAAATCCCCAATTCGACCCTTGGGGAAATGGCACTATTTCTTCTCCCAATGCAATTAAACTGAGTAAAAATGCTTCAAATGCTCAAGTACAGTACATGAAACTTGTATAAGATATCCATGGTAGTATATTTATCACAAATATATCAGAGAATCATCCATTCATTCGAAATCATCATCAATACATTGGCTCACAACAAGGTAGTGGGGAAATGGCATTGTTCTTCCATTAAAAATGAGATTTATACATTTCTACTTGGAATTTAGACCTGAAATTTTTTGGAGATGAAGAACAGAGTATTTAATTCATATTACAAAATAAATGGGGCATTAGAAGCTCCCCAAAAGAGTACAATAGCTCACCAAAAACGCCCTCCCTCAAGGATCAAGAATATGCCATCAAAATTGGAAATAGTTGAAGGAGCGAGCTGCAATAGAAGAAACCATGAGCTTCCCTGTAGCTTACACCTGAAAATAAAGACTCCATTAAATCTCCAAATGAAAGGTCTGAATGGCCTTTCCAATTGCAAACTTGGATGGGAATCTTTCACCCTCGAAATTGGCTAAGGCAAGAAACTAGTCATCCACTAGCTCTCCCTCTTCACAAATGCAATTGCAAATTATACAAATGATCAAAAGATGGTTTCCTTCTTTGTTATTGACATTTATAAAGTTCTAATGTCCTCCATGGGTCGAATTCCTTCCAAGAGACTCATGCCAACTCAAGTTGGGAAGAGATTCCAAAGAACGCCACTTGTACAACAATTCCTAGTTTCCCACTTCCAGCAAATCACATGTGGAAGCATCTTAGCTGCCCTAACACCCTTGAGCACCCTCTTGGAGTCTATTTTTAGCCCTGACATGTCATATATGTCATATTTTAGCCTTCAGGTCTGATTTGTGTCATATGTGTCATAACATCTTCATCATTGTTGTCATAGAGCTAGGGAATCTAGCCCAAGTGTCTCACTAGCTCCAAATTGCCTCTTTCTCTTCCATGGGAGTTACTCTTCCTCTATATTTCGACCTTGGATGAGTCATGCAATGAATAATACCTTTTGGACTTCCCCAAGTATGTTACCATTCACCTTGAATTCGAATTGGTGAGAGAATGATGCCAAGTGTAGTGGGAAAATCTAGCCATATGTGGGTCCCACTTCCTCCATGTGTCTTCATGATCAAATGCCACTTTGATTTTCACTTGTATATTTTTATTTAGATCCTTTATTAAATATTTATGCCACTCTAATGTTCAAACATCATTTATTATCCCCATTATTCCAAATCCCAAAGCTTCCACCCCAAACCTAGGAAACTAGGAATTTTCCTCCTTGGCAATTATTTGACCTTTAACATCAATTTTACAAACTCTAATGAATATGGCCAATGTGATTAGGCCATTGTGACCCAATTCCAAATTTGGGACATGACAAATCCTCCCTTCCCAATATTGCTTGTCCTCAAGCAATTTCAAACATGGGTGTTGAAGAACCTGCTTTCTGTATAATTCTTTGAAGTTGCCATTGAATTGCTAAATCTTGAGTCTTTGAGTTTCCATGAAGATTTTAGAGAGGAACCACCATGCTTGCTGCTGCACTACTCTGATAAAAATCACTTTATTAAGTGGGAAATCCATGTCCCATACTTCTTGTTTCCCCCCAAAAATTGAAACCAATGAGATAAAAATTATTCCAGGGTCCCATTGCTTGTATTGCACCCCAACAATGAAGAGTGCTCTCCAACCCATACCATCAGATAAGATGATTCCTGGATCCCATTTTCTTGTATGCATTCTTCCAAACATCATGAGTACAAAATAAATGTCATCAAAGTACATAACTACATAATGAAAATGTACATCAAGGAGGTGCTTCATCAAAGAATCATGAAAGTGCTTGTACCTCCAAGCAAGTAGACTACAATTTTCCAAGTGCATACAAGCTTCAAGTGACCAATCAAATATGCTCCAATGACATAGGTGAGGATCCCATGTCCTATAATGCTGCTCCAAAAGGATGTGATATGCATCAAAATATTCAACCATGTATTATTTCATCCAAGAAGTGAATGAAGAATCTCCACTAAAATCTGAACCAAATAATGAGCAGAAAAAACAAGAAGACTTCAAATGACTCAAAAAAGTCTCACCCATACATCCATGAATGTGAGAATCACAAAGATGTAACAAAGTATGTGGCTTCCAACAAAAATGTTCTCCCATCATAAATCTATTCACCCAAGTGTTGGATGAAGTTCCTCTAACATCAAATGAACCCAGTGTTGAGCAAGAAAAACCATGAGTCTTCAAGTGACTCAAATCCATATCATAGGTGCATCCATGTAGATGTGAATCATCATAAAGTGACAAATTATGCTGCTGCAAATATGAATAAGAATGTACTCCAACCATGTCATCGTAAAATTTAAATCTAGGAGTTCCATACTCCTCATCTGGCACCATAAAAAAGAACCCTTTCACCCATACTTCATTGAGACTAATACTGCAAAACATGGAATTGTAGGATGTAGGAGAATGTACTAACTCACCAAAATGATCAAAAAGTTTAGAAGTTTCATCACGGGAAGGATCCATGTGGGTAGTATCATGCAGTGCCTTCAAAAGTGGGAAACCTTTGTCATAGATTGGTTCCAATGTAGAGGAATCATGCTCTTCTTTAAAAATTGCATAAGCTTCATCAAGAGACAATTCAAGTTCCTCTTCCACCACATCAAGTGTTTGGATCTCTTCAAGTTCATCTTCAAACACATTAAGCACATTCAAATTTCCACATTTCTCATGATCCACCATGTCATGAGAATTCTCCAAACAATCTACCATTTGACTATCTGAAACATAGGAGGAAAAACAAGTATCTTGCAACTTTTCAAGAAGTTGCTCATTTTGAATTGTGAGCTTATGAATATCCTCATTATTCTTCAAGTATGCATCATGTAACAATTCATTAAGCTCAAACAAATGGTTTCTACCAAAAAGCAAAGACATGAAATTACCTTTGATGTGGCAGATTGCTCTTTGAATCTTCTCCATGTCTTCAAGGAAGGATGTTTCCTCCAATGAAGTACCTCTCCAACAAGAATTTGACACCAATGCTTGAATGTCATGGAGAATGCTGAGGGACTCTTGGATCTTATTTTCATTCATCTTTAAGGACTCTTCAAGAAAATGAGGCTCTTGCGAATGAACCTCCTCATCTTCTTCAATTTTGCTTGGACCAACTTCATGACGCTCAAGTGGTGATGGGGAAGTTGATCTTGGTTCTTGTTCAATTGCTACAAGGTCTTCATTATCATGCTTAATGGAACTTGGGCTTGCAGCAACACTTTCAAAAGTGATCTCTATGTCACCAACATAGATGTGTGAGCACCCATCAGTAGGTACTCCTTCATAGTTTAAGCATCCATTAGTAGATGCTCTTTGGTTAATGTCTAAGCTAGAAGGTGTCTCGAAATGATCTTCCATATTTTCAATAGAATCTTCTGCATGCTCTTGTGATGTCTCTTCATTTTTATCCTTCAAGCAAGATGATGCATTTTTCCCCTTGTTTTCCTTATGATCAATATCTTTAGAATCTCTTTTTGAAGAACTCCCAAAATCTCTCCTCAAGTGGGACATAATTTCATGCACACATGTATGATACTCACTCCAAGGTTCTTTACAAGAAGGGCATAAACCTTTCTTTACTAACTCCACATCTTCATTTTTGGGCCTATTTTCAAAAACATGTTCAGCAAAGTACTCAAAAGACATGGCATTTTGTGTATTTTTGCTAAAATCAAGATATTCTTGATATTTTTGATATTGTTGGGGCAAGGTTTTATATTTTGCTCTCCATCTTTGGAACTCACTCATAGAATTATCCTTGGTTGGTGTGACACACTCATATTCATCAGATTTAAAGTCATAAGAATAATATTCATTTCTCTTGAAATTGTAAGAAGTGTTGCATGATGGCATCTCTTCCTCGTACCATTCACATTCTGCTTCATATTGTTCATAAGCATCTGCATATTCCTCATAAGAATTGTACTCATAGGATTCATCATAATAGTAAGACATGGATGCCAATTATTCTTGAATGTATGTTCCTAATACACAGGTGCAAGGACCATGCTATGATACCACTGTAATGTCCCTTATTAGGAATTTTATTAAAATTGCAATTTTCCACTTTTTTCCTTGGTTCGACCTTTGACTAGTTTCGATCTCTAGGTCCCAAAATTTTCCCAAATGATCCCAAATATTCTGAGAAGGTATATGAATGATATTAGAACATAAATATGTGTTTCAGGGATGCCTTTGTACCTTTAAAACACTTCTGCAAATACTCTTTCAATTCTGGTCAATGTAGGTAACTTTACTAGTGATTTCCCTTTGACTAGTATTGGTCTCTAGGTCTCAAATGGACTCCAAATGCCTTAAAATATTCAAGGAAGGTTTATGAATGATATTAGGAATTGAATATGATGTTCAGGTATAACATATGGCCACCAAAATACCTCTGAAAACTCTCTTAAGATTCTGAACCAAGTATGCAATTTTACTAGTAATTTGGGGTTCAAATCCCCCTAAGGTAAGTACTGAAAATGGCTTCCCAAATGCCTCCAAACCCACTCAAATTTATGAAAAGAGGTATGTAATATGTTAAGTATGTTATTAAGGTCTCATATGAACCATTAATGGTTTATTACAACTATTCTCACCCTCTCCCATTCAACTACAAAAATCCCCAATTCGGCCCTTGGGGAAATGGCACTATTTCTTCTCCCAATGCAATTAAACTGAGTAAAAATGCTTCAAATGCTCAAGTACAGTACATGAAACTTGTATAAGATATCCATGGAAGTATATTGATCACAAATATATCAGAGAATCATCCATTCATTCGAAATCATCATCAATACATTGGCTCACAACAAGGTAGTGGGGAAATGGCATTGTTCTTCCATTAAAAATGAGATTTATACATTTCTACTTGGAATTTCAACATGAAACTTTTTGAAGATGAAGAACAGAGTATTTACTTCATATTGAAAAATAAATGGGGCATTAGAAGCTCTCCAAAAGAGTACAATAGCTCACCAAAAACGCCCTCCCTCAAGGATCAAGAATATGCCATCAAAATTGGAAATAGTTGAAGGAGCGAGCTGCAATAGAAGAAGCCATGAGATTCCCTGTAGCTTACACATACAAATAAAGACTCCATTAAATCTCCAAATGAAAGTTCTGAATGGCCTTTCCAATTTCCAACTTGGATGGGAATATTTCACCTTCGAAATTGGCTAAGGCAAGAAACTACTCATCCACTAGCTCTCCCTCTTCACAAATGCAATTGCAAATTCTACAAATGATCAAAATCTGGTTTCCTTCTTTGTTATTGACATTTATAAAGTTCTAATTTCCTCCATGGGTCGAATTCCTTCCAAGAGACTCATGCCAACTCAAGTTGGGAAGAGATTCCAAAGAACGCCACTTGTACAACAATTCCTAGTTTCCCACTTCCACCAAATCACATGTGGAAGCATCTTAGCTGCCCTAACACCCTTGAGCGCCCTCTTGAAGTCTATTTTTATCCCTGACATGTAATATATGTCATATGTCATCCTTCAGGTCTGATTTGTGTCATAGGTGTCATAGCATCTTCATCATTGTTGTCATAGAGCTAGGGAATCTAGCCCAAGTGTCTCACTAGCTCCAAATTGCCTCTTCCTCTTCCATGGGAGTTACTCTTCCTCTATATTTCGACCTTGGATGAGTCATGCAATGAATAATACCTTTTGGACTTCCCCAAGTATGTTACCATTCACCTTGATTTCGAATTGGTGAGAGAATGATGCCAAGTGTAGTGGGAAAATCTAGCCATATGTGGGTCCCACTTCCTCCATGTGTCTTCATGATCAAATGCCACTTTGATTTTCACTTGTATATTTTTATTTAGATCCTTTATTAAATATTTATGCCACTCT
Organism: Larix kaempferi; assembly: GCA_027924585.1. Classification (NCBI taxonomy): domain Eukaryota; kingdom Viridiplantae; phylum Streptophyta; class Pinopsida; order Pinales; family Pinaceae; genus Larix; species Larix kaempferi. The sequence continues at coordinate 7,143,948 of BSBM01000835.1, forward strand.
AATGTTCAAACATAATTTATTATCCCCATTATTCCAAATCCCAAGGCTTCCACCCCAAACCTAGGAAACTAGGAATTTTCCTCCTTGGCAATTATTTGACCTTTAACATCAATTTTACAAACTCTAATGAATATGGCCAATGTCATTAGGCCATTGTGACCCAATTCCAAATTTGGGACATGACATTTCTATAGTTCTTTGATATATTTTCTAAGGAGCTTGTGCAGGATGTGGAAGAATCTAAACTTTTGGATCAGGTATCAAAGGATATGAATGCTACTTATATTGCTTTGACCCCAAAGACAAATATGCTTGTTTCGTTTAATGATTTTCATCCCATTTCCTTGTAGAATCTGGTGTACAAATTGATCTCAAAAGTGATAGCAAACAAGCTCAAACCTTTTCTGGCTTAGGTGATCTCAGGTGAGCATTTTGTTTTTTTGTAGAATAGATTAATTTTTTATGCAATCAAGACCACTCAAGAAACTATACATACTATTAAGGTGAAAAGGAAACAATCCATGGTTCTAAAATCATACCCGATAAAGGCTTACGATAACATTATTTGGGCCTTCTTAAGGTTGCTCCTCCTGTAGGTGGGGTTTTTTAAATATACAGCATCATGAGACATTCTCCAAACCAATCTTGTGTAGTCAATATTGATCCTCCCGTATAGAGCTTAGCACTTTGGTTTCCTTCTGTGTAAAGGTTATTCCTCACGTATAGAGGTAGTTGATCAAAGCAATGATGTTGTAAATTCTTGTTGGACAAGGCTCTGAACTTGTGTGTATCAAGTCATGATTATCATGTGAACCTTTCGTATAAAGGTATCCATCAGATGGGCCTCTCATATAGAGGTGAACCTTTTGTTGATGTATATGTAACTTCGGAATGTATTTCATCTGTACATTATATTTATATTTATTGTACCCTTATAAGAGATGTGTTATTCCTCTATAAGGAAGTGTCGTCATGTGGATTGACAAGTGTCGCAAGTGTGTGTACTTGCCGATGGGTTATTAGACCACCTTATGGGGTCGGCCCTAATTAATATATAATATAATGTGGATGTACTCAAGTAGACAAGTCGGCCCCAGTAGGTCACTGGGCAAAAAGGTGAGTATAAATAGAGATAGGAGATCTCTATTTTACTCACTCGGAAAAGTAACTATCTCTCTCTCTGAAAAGTGGCGCACTAGTGAGGAGGAGGAGGATCATCTGCTAGGAGACTATCTCTGTATTATTTGGTTGTATTTTGGTTGAGCCATTGCTCTCTCTATCTCTGAGGAAGTTGTGGGGTTTTTCACCTTAGGGTTTTCCCCACGGAAACTCTGTGTCTCTTGTCTCTATGCTTTTGATTCTTGTGATGCTTGTGATGCTTGTCATATTATGATTGTCATGCATTGATATACTGTAGATGTTATTCTCTCAGCAAAGATCCTATAGTATTGTGATTTAATACTAAAAATTTAACATGGTATCAGAGCTTAACTGAGAAGAAGACATTTTGCAGTGACGGAAGCTTGTATTCCTTGTTTATTGGGTTTCTCTCCACAGATTTTTGAAATTCAGTATAGTATATTGGATCTACTCATCAAGGCGCATCTATCTGTCCAATCAGAATTCAGTTCCGAGCATTTTCAGATTTGGCCCTAAAAATTAGGGTTTCCACAAAAATAGGAATTTCTGGAAATTGAAGGTACAGCTGGAAGCTCCTTGCAAAAATCGAAGGTTTGAGCTTTGGATCGAGATTTTTGGCTGGGTAGATCTCCGGGAAACTCAAACCCTAATTCAGGGCTCTCCCTAGTGAACCCGGGAGGACAAAAAGGCAATTTTGAAGGGCAAGACTTTGCTGATCTCAAATTCTGAATGTACTAGGCTGATCAGCTCTCCAAGGCGCATCTTTCTATCCTTTTGGAATTTTGAAATTCACATTTTGAATTTTTAGGGTTTCTCTGACAAACCCTAATCCGGGACCAGATCCAGTTTTCAGCACTTCAAGTGGTAAGTTCTAAATCCTTTCTATTTCCATTTGAAGTACTCTTAAAAGATGTCTCTCCACACCAAGATTGAGGATAAGCTTGAAGGGGCTGATAACTTCCGAGCCTGGAAGTATAGGATTGGGTTAATCCTGGAAGAGAATGAGTTGGACACATATGTGAAAGAAGACATCCCTATCCCAGAGGATGAAGAAGCCAAGGCATTGCACAAGAAGAACTTGGTCAAGGCAAAGAGAATCATTGCTGATTCTATCAAAGACCATCTCATACCTCATGTGTCTTCTCTTAAGACACCCAAAGAGATGTTTGAATCTTTAACCAAGCTATTTGAAGGAAAGAACATAAATCGGAAGATGACCCTGCGGAACCAATTGAAAGCAGTGAAGTTTCAGAATGGAGAAACCATTCAATCTTACTTTTCAAGGGTCTCCCAGATCAAGGAACAATTAGAAGCAGTAGATGAAATGGTGGAGAATGGAGAAGTGGTGATGACCACTCTAAATGGCCTACCCAGGTCATGGGATTCCTTTATTCAAGGAATTTGTGCAAGGAAGAAATTGATCTCCTTCAACAGATTGAGGGAAGAATGCTCTCAAGAAGAAGCCAGACTTATAGCTCGTGAGGAAAAGATGGGAGGAGAAGATCAAGCTCTTGCAGCTCACACCAAAAGAAGCAAAACCAAGAAGGATCACTCTCACCACAAAAGATTCCATCAAAAGAGTAAGAAGGACCTAAGATGCTTCACATGCAATGAGAAGGGTCACTTTGCTTCAGATTGTCCCAAGAACAAAAGGGATAATAACAACAACTCTAGTAAAAAGAAAAAGGGCAGCAAAAGAAGGTTTCATGCTCATACTGCCGAAGATGATGAACCTCCAAAGAAAAAGGCTAGGGCAGAAAGTAGTAGTGATGATGACTCATCAAGTGAAGAAGAATGTGTTCTAATTTCTGCTCTTACAGGTACCATCTCCCATGGATGTAATGATTGGTTGATTGATAGTGGGGCTTCCAAACACATGACTGGGTTTAAGGAATCCTTTGTGAACCTATCTGAACATGAATCACCCCATAAGGTGAAACTTGGGGATGATTATCAATACCCAATCAAAGGAAGTGGTGAAGCCTCCTACAACCTAGATTCTGGAAAATCTCTGAAGATGAAGGAAGTCCTCTATGTACCTGGGCTCAAGAAAAAATTACTCTCAATCTCTGCATTGGATGCAAAAGGTATGAGGGTTGCATTTGTGGATGGCCAAGTCCTAATGTGGCCAAAGGGAAAGAACATAGATGATGCAGTAGTGATTGGAGAGCAAGAGGGAGGCTTGTATAAATTGAAGGGACAACCTGAACATGCCATGGTACATGAATCCATGGAGCCAAGTGAACTTTGGCATAGAAGACTCGCTCACATGCACTATAGATCACTTCCAATTGCAAGCAAGGAAGTAGAGGGTATTCCTGAAATCAAGACCAAACATGAAGGTGTTTGCAAAGGATGTGCAAAAGGTAAGAACATTAAGAAGGCTTTCCCAAGCAGTGAAAGCAAAACAAAAGACATCCTGGAAATCATCCACTCATATGTATGTGGCCCTATGTCATCCAGTTCCCTGAGTGGGTATGTTTACTATGTATCATTTATTGATGACTTCTCCAGGAAGACGTGGGTATACTTCTTGAAGGGCAAAGATGAGGTGATCGATAAATTCAAGGAATTCAAAACCTTGATGGAGAATCAAACTGACAAGAAGATCAAAACATTCAGATCCGACAATGGTGGAGAATTCACCTCAAAAGACTTCAAGAAGCTTTGCAGTGATTCAGGGATTAAGAGGGAGTTGACTGCTGCTTATAATCCTCAACAGAATGGTGTTGCAGAAAGGAAGAACAGAACTATCATGGAAGCAGCAAGGGCAATGTTGCATGCCCAAGATCTTCCTATGCATCTATGGGCAGAAGCAGCTAGAACAGCTGTGTATGTACAGAACAGAACACCCCACAAGATATTGGACAACAAGACACCAGAAGAGGTCTTTTTTGGTAATAAACCTGAAGTCAGCCATCTCAGAATATTTGGTTGTCCACAGAATATTTGGTTGTCCAGTATATACTCATGTCCCAAAAGAGAAGAGGACCAAACTAGATCCTTCAGGAAAGAAGGGTATCTTTGTGGGTTACAGTGAAAGCTCGAAGGCTTACAGAATATACTTTCCAGGGTTCAAGAAGATTGATGTTAGCAGGGATGTAACATTTGATGAAAACTCAGCATTCATCAAATCAAGAAAGGCACCTACTGAAGTTTATGAAGAACCTAAGGAAACAAGATTTCAGGACACTATCATGACTGAAGCAGTTCCAGAAACTGTTCGTGAGTTTGAAGATCCACAAGAACCTGTAGATCCACCCCGTGAGGATAACTCTCACAAGAGGAAACCTGCATGGGCTAGAGAGCTCATTCATGATGCAGAAAGATTTGGCATTCCTGAAGAAGAACACAGAGCAAAGAAGAGAACTAGATCACACACCAGTTATGTTGCCTTACTCTGTGACATTATGAACAAAGAGCCTTCCAGTTATGAAGAGGCAGCAGAAAAGAAAGAATGGAAGGATGCTATGGTTGAGGAATACCAATCAATAATGAAGAATGATGTTTGGGATGTTGTCCCAAGACCTAAAGAGAAGTCTGTTGTGACTTCCAAGTGGATCTACAAAATCAAGCATGCTGCAGATGGCAGTGTGGAAAAATACAAAGCAAGATTCATAGCTCGTGGTTTCTCTCAAAAAGAAGGAATAGATTATGAAGAAACCTTTGCACCTGTAGCCAGGTATACTTCCATCAGAACAGTGCTTGCCCTGGCTGCAGCAATGAAATGGAAAATACACCAGATGGATGTCAAGACTGCTTTCCTGAATGGTGTAGTAGAAGAGGAAGTATATGTGGAACAACCACTCGGCTTTGAAATACATGACAAGGAGTCATATGTGTGCAGATTGAAGAAAGCCTTGTATGGCTTGAAGCAAGCTCCCAGAACTTGGTATGGTAGGATGGACAGTTTTCTATCTAGTTTGGGCTTTACCAAGAGTAAAGCAGATTCCAACCTTTACTATAAGGTTGAGGAAGGGAATCCTGTGATTCTACTACTGTATGTGGATGACCTATTTGTGACAGGAGATGACAGACTGATTGCGGATACCAAGAGGAAGCTTGCAGCTGAATTCGATATGAAAGACTTGGGAATGATGCACTATTTCCTAGGTATGGAGGTGTGGCAGAATGCAGGTGGGATCTTCCTTGGTCAAGGGAAGTACACAGTAGATATCCTGAAGAGATTCGGGATGATGGGTTGCAAGGCCATGGCCACACCGATGGCATCGAATTTGAAGCTTCTATGTGATGCTTCATCTGAGCCGATTGATGTCTCTATGTATCGTCAGATGATTGGGTCCTTGATGTACCTGACGAACACGAGACCAGACATTTGCTTTGCTGTGAACACATTGAGACAGTTCCTGACGGATCCGAGGAGTGTTCACCTGGTTGCTGTAAAGCATGTTCTGAGGTACCTGAAGGGTACAGTGGATTATGGGCTCAGATATGAGGCGAATCAAAAGTTTAACCTGCAGGGTTATGTTGATTCAGATTGGGCTGGCAGTGCTGCAGACAGGAAGAGCACATCTGGGTGTTGCTTCAGTATGGGATCAGGTGTGATCTCTTGGTTTAGCAAGAAGCAGTCCTGTGTAGCACTGAGTACAGCTGAGGCAGAGTATGTTGCAGCCTGTTCAGCTAGTTGTGAGGCAGTATGGCTACGGAAGCTACTGTCTGAGTTATTTGATCTCCCGCTGGAAGCTACTGGTATCTTCTGTGATAACCAGAGTTGTGTGAAGCTGTCCGAGAACCCAGTGTTTCATGACAGGTCGAAACACATAGAGATCAAATATCACTATATCAGGGATATGGTGCAGAGAGGAGCTGTGAAGCTCCTGTACGTTGCGACGGATGAGCAGATTGCAGATGTGCTGACGAAGCCACTAGCCAGAGTGAAGTTCGAGTACTTCAGAGAGAGGCTTGGCGTTCTTCAGATCGAGGACACTTCGAGGAAGAAGTGATGGACACATTTGCTGAAGCCATTCCAAGCATGTGGAAGGAGGATCCTTCACATGGCTGTGGATGTAAGCGCTGGATGATGAGCATCAAGATGATGTTCTGGTTTCTGCTGGATATGATCAGTTGGATCATTTTTATGTATGTATGTACGCATCATGTTGGATGCTGGATATGATCAGTTGGATCATTTTTATGTATGTATGTACGCATCATGTTGGATGCTGGATATGATCAGTTGGATCATTTTTTATGTATGTATGTACGCATCATGTTGGATGCTGGATATGATCAGTTGGATCATTTTTATGTATATATGTACGCATCATGTTGGATGCTGGATATGATCAGGTGGATCATTTATGGATGCATCATGTTGGATGCTGGATATGATCAGTTGGATCATGTGTATGTATTTTGTATATGCATCATGTTGGATGCTTGGACCATGTATCTGTATATGTATCAGGTGGATACATTGTATGATCAGGTGGATCATGTATGGTGATACGTATCATGTATCAGGTGGATACATTGTATGATCAGGAGGATCATGTATGATGATATGTATCAGGTAGATACTTGGTATGCATCAGGTGGATGCATTGATGATCAGGTAGATCATGCAGCAGGATGTTGCAGTGATGATCAGGATGATCATGGATGATGAGCTTCAGGATGTTGCTCCAGATGACATGCAGCAGGACGTTGCAGTGATGATGATCAGGATGATCATGGATGGTGAGCTTCAGGATGTTGCTCCAGATGACATGCAGCAGGACGTTGCAATGATGATGATCAGGACGATCATGAGTACATCAGGATGATGTATGGTGAGTATCAGGTTGATACTCTGTGGCCGTGGATCAGGTTGTGCAGATGAGCATGTTTGGGAGATCCTATAGGTCGGAGTTGTGTACCCGTAACATCCTGGGATGCTCTTTCGAGACATTGCTCTGGGAGGACATGTAATTTGTGCCCTGGGAGATCTCAGGTCGGAGTTGTGTACCCGTAACATCCTGAGATGCTCTTGCGAGGTTTTGTCCTATGGCATCTAATTTGGGCCCTGGGAGATTTCAGGTCGGAGTTGTGTACCTGTAACATCCTGAGATGCTCTTTCGAGGTTTTGCCATGACCACATGTAATAGCGCCCTGGGAGATTTCAGGTCGGAGTTGTGTACTCGTAACATCTTGAGATGCTCTTGCGAGGTTTTGTGGTGGACCACATGTAATTTGTGCCCTGGGAGATTTCAGGTCGGAGTTGTGTACCCGTAACATCCTGAGATGCTCTTTCGAGGTTTTGTGGTGGGGTCACATGTAATAGCGCCCTGGGAGATCCTACAGGTCAGAGTTGTGTACCCGTAACATCCTGGGATGCTCTTTCGAGGTTTTGTGATGCACGTAATAAGTCCTGAGGATTCCACAGTATGGCCAGTGATGACGAAGACCTGCAGGTGGTGGGCCTACATCCAGTATGAAAAAGGACTGGCTCTGTAGAACTTCCTATGACGAGTAGAGACAGAGATTGGTTGAGATAGTAGCAGCAGTGACGATGATGATGACGATGCATCGATGACGATGATCCAGAGAAGAAGACTTGTCTAGCATATCTGTGTCGAGAAATACCTTCCTAGTTAAGAGGGAGTGTTGATGTATATGTAACTTCGGAATGTATTTCATCTGTATATTATATTTATATTTATTGTACCCTTATAAGAGATGTGTTATTCCTCTATAAGGAAGTGTCGTCATGTGGATTGACAAGTGTCGCAAGTGTGTGTACTTGCCGATGGGTTATTAGACCACCTTATGGGGTCGGCCCTAATTAATATATAATATAATGTGGATGTACTCAAGTAGACAAGTCGGCCCCAGTAGGTCACTGGGCAAAAAGGTGAGTATAAATAGAGATAGGAGATCTCTATTTTACTCACTCGGAAAAGTAACTATCTCTCTCTCTGAAAAGTGGCGCACTAGTGAGGAGGAGGAGGATCATCTGCTAGGAGACTATCTCTGTATTATTTGGTTGTATTTTGGTTGAGCCATTGCTCTCTCTATCTCTGAGGAAGTTGTGGGGTTTTTCACCTTAGGGTTTTCCCCATGGAAACTCTGTGTCTCTTGTCTCTATGCTTTTGATTCTTGTGATGCTTGTGATGCTTGTCATATTATGATTGTCATGCATTGATATACTGTAGATGTTATTCTCTCAGCAAAGATCCTATAGTATTGTGATTTAATACTAAAAATTTAACACCTTTTGTATAAAGGTATCCATGACATGGACCTCCCGTATAGAGGTGGACCTTATGTATAAAGGTCATGCTTTACCTGTTAAAATCGTTTAATGTTGTGTGATATATTATTAACCATGATCACCAGATTTCTATTAAGTCTCCTTTAGAGATTGATCGTCTCTAAAGTGAATTACTAAATAGCATATGATCATTTGGTGTGGAATAATATAATATGATCACAACATCAGATAATTCTTATTAGTATAATGTAATGTGATGGATAATTAAAGATAGCACATATTGACCATGCAATTACTAAGAGATAAAGAAAAAAAGATAAAGTGTAGAGATCAAGAGAATTCGAAATTCCCCATGCAGACACTTTATCTAATTAAAGAGAACTTGAATTATTAAAGCTTCAATTAAGTATCAATGCTTCAATTGAAGCATCAGTTAAAGATATGTCTTAGTTAACTAAAGAACTCACAATGGTCACTTCAAGTAAATCAATAAGAATGATTTCATTTAACTAATGTTAAATAAAAGGGACTAGTTAACTAAAGTATTTACACTTTAGTTAAACTAAAATAGGACACTTCAGTTAAAGAGAGTTAACTAAGTGACAACAAAGAAGATCTAGTTAACTAAGTGTTATTGCATGACGACACTTATGTTAAACTAAAAGATGACATGTGAGTTGTGACACTTGCATGTCGACACTTAAGTTATCCACCTAACTAAGTGGGAAATCTTTTAGTTAAGAGGTGAGTTCATCCTAAGTGACAGCTCAGTGAGATGAAGCACTACATGAGAAGTGGGGCGCACTACTCCATGCAAGATTAATACATCCAGTTTGAGGGCGATTTTATTTTGAAGTTAGAAGTTAAAAATAAAAGAGAAGAATGTATAAATATGATATACAAGATTGTTGAATCCATAGTGTGAAGTGAATTCTATTCTCCATTGAAGGAAAGGCACTTCTTTTTGTGCAGGGTATTGTTCGTGCTTATTATTGTTGTGTTGGGAACACATATGATTGATCTCTCTTCTCTATTGCTTCTGTATCTTAACCAAGAAGTTTGGTGATCTCTTATCTTCTGAAAGCAATCTACTATGTTGTAAAAGAAAGTATTCTCTGTTGTCCATTATATTATACTGAGAATAATTGTTGGGGTTTTTGTTCTCATAATTTTGAGGATTTTCCCTAGGGTATATCTTATGTTATGGCTGTATGAATTTCATGGATTGAATTGTCTCATTGCTTCAAGTCTCTGCATCTAAAATAATTAAAGATCAAATCTCAAACAAATTTCAACATGGTATTAGAGCGTAAGGAATGAAGGAGCTTGGTTTTTCATGCCAGCTAGAGCCTATGTAGATCTTGAGAAGTTGAGCACAAGATTTGAAAACTATGGCATCATTTTTTGTACGACCAAAAGACTGTCTTGAGGGCACCTCAAACTTTAACACTTGGAAGTCTAGGATTCTCAACATCCTAGAGGAACATGACTTGGATGGATATGTATCCATTGTGGTGGAGGATCCTACATCTAATGCAGGGCGCATCAACTTCAAGAAGAATCAAGCTAAGGCTAAACGGATCATCTATGATTTGGTCAAAGATAACTTGATGCCCGTGATCACACAGTTGAAGACTGCGAAAGAATGTTATGCTACATTGACTAATATATATGAGAAGAAGGCCCCAATTCAAAATAGGGAATTGAAGAATAATCTTCAGAACTTAAATATGGAGACGGATGAGACAATGGCCTCCTTCTTATCCAATATCTCTCAGGTAAGCGATCAACTTGCTAGTATTGGAGTAGTGGTGGATAAAGATGATCTTCTCCAAACCGCTATTGATGGTCTCCCATCCTCATGGGAGACATTCTTGGCTGCGGTAAATGGCCGAGAGGTACAACCTAACTTTGAAAGTCAGAGTGCATCGAAGAAGAAAATATTTCCCTCATGACAAGAATGAATAAAGGAAAGAAACCCTTCTTCCAAAAGAAATTCTCTCATTCAAAGAAGGAGTTCAACAAATGCTTTGACAATTCAAAAGCTAGATGCTTCAATTGGAACAAGAAAGTCCATTTCTCAAGAGATTGTAGAGCAAAGTGGAAAGGAATGTTTCATGCTTCTACCGCCATAAAAGATGAAATCACTCAAAAGAATGCATCCGAAGAAAATGAGACAAGAATGGAGTATTATCTTGTCTCATCCTTTTCGGGATCCGTCATTACAAATCCAGACACATGGTTGATTGACAGTGGTGCATCCAAAGATATGACTAATTAAAGAGTACTATTATCACATACATAGTAGCTGGGCTACCATGTTTGCAGAGCATATATATGCACATTTTTGAGTTTTTCCCTTGCACATATTTAGTGAGATTAGTTATGATGATCAGTGCTATTTGTGATCACTCACACACCAGAGAAGCCTTATATCAAACATGTAGTAGACCTTATGCCAAGGCTAAGCCTTAAGACCTCAAATTTGATGACCAAGATGACTTTTTATTCCATACAGGTACAAGGTATTGTTCATAGTTTTAGCAACAGTGTTCTCAGTTGGTATAGTTGGTCTAGATTACAGATACTGATATGTGACCCAGTATATATATGATGTGCATTGGTATTCTTATGTTAATGTTTAGGTCATTTTGATAGCTTGAATTGGCATATGGTAATTATGATTTGGCAGTATATATGTATGTTAAAATGAAATTGCTTATTATGGATTATATGCATGATTGTATTACTGACATTTGGAAACTCTTGTTTTATACTCGTTGTTTTTTACCTTCTTAGGAATGTGGACATGATCACTATTGTCTTTTTAACTTGCTATCTTAGGCACCATTTCCACTTGTCTCCATCCATCCATTTATCTTTCCTCATTATTGATCTTTACCTTGACTTACACCTTGAATTGTGATATGGAGGAACTCCCTGCTTCTGCTTCTGTGTTGGACAACATCCATGTTTATTTTGTGTCTCGGCTCTCAGTTGGCAACAAAACTTTCCTTTGGTGAGTTGGATTTTATACCTTGATTTCTCTAGTAAATTTCCTCGATGTTTGATCTTGATTGTGGAAGTCCCCATATTTTCTTGAGTTGTGTTGGCTAAAACCTGAAGCAAATTGTACTACCTTTGGAAATTATCAATATACATCTTTTGTAAATCCCAATGAAAAGGGTTATGAAATGAAATGCAATGAAATGTAAATGCACCTCAGATGAAAGCTTCAATTAGTTGTGCTTTTAAGCACATACAAAATCCCAAAGGGGTCCTAAAGGCCTGAAAAGCAATGGATAAATGTATGCTAAATCTAAATATTGTTGGCCATGAAATGAAATGAAAGATCCAAATAAAGTAGTGGTTAAGTATATGCCAAAACTAAAGACTTCTGACCTTATATGAAATTTTCCTCATTGAGCCTGCAGGTTATGATATGAGATGGAGATAGTGACAGTTAATTCTAAGTGTCCCCTAGAACCTCAAGTTACGGTTAGCCGGGAACCTAGTTCACGGCGGTTCTAGTAGTAGACATTTTTTCAAGGTTGAATAAACACTACTCTAAACAACTTACCCATTTGTGAGACACCGCAATTCCTTGTGTATTCTTCGTTCAACACATGCTTAAGCGTGTAACCCCATTTCCCTTGTCCAAAGTATCACAGTGTCAAGTTAGTCAATTCATCCCCTTTTGGCCTAGCCTTGTATCCTTGGCCTTCATCCTATGTTAGCAAATTGATCATGTCTACAGTATATTCTTGAGGTTCTCTTTAAAAGTAAATTATTAATTAACCTATTTTTTTATTTATTAACTGCCAGTGAAATGATGCTTAATGTTTCAAAGTCTTGCTATGAAAATCATTTAGAGGGAATGTCTTAATCATTTGCACTTGCAGCAGCATGATTCTTTATCCTGGGTCATATTTTGATCAGTTTGATCGGTCAAACCTAGTTTGACCAAGGTCAACCTTGGGATCTGTGATGAGATGGACCACTATATTATATGATGTTGATCTATGGTCTTTTATATACATTTTGGTGACTCCATTTGTTGGACACAAGTTTCAAATGGTGATTGATGCAGTTTTTATTGATTATTATTATTTCCATATTATCATATTTTTATTTTTCTGGGTATGGTGGATGCTACAAATGATCTTACAGGTTACCATGAAGTGTATGACTACTCATCTCCAGTGGATTTGGATCTTCTGAGTCCATTGAGACACTTATATTTCATTTTTAGGCACTTCCAGATATGATTTGAGTATTTTTTCATCTGTTGACCAGTTTGGCCATGCTGATGTGGCCTGTCCTACTGATGCATTGGAGGCAAGTCATTTCCTAGGGCACTACAAGGGAAGGGGGTGGTACAACCACTTGTTATTACCATATTTCCCCCCTTATAGACATGATGGCACAGTCATATTTTGTGCCTGGGTACCAGGCAGTTGTTTTCAGGCAGTTTGGTGGTTTTTTAGGTGGATTAAAAATGGAATAAAAAGGTCATTAAAGAAATTCGATTTGGGAAATTGAGGCAAGGTTTTGGCATGAGTTCTGCTCTGAGGTCACCTATGGTGTATCCCACTCCTTCCAGATCAATTTGCAGCATTTAGCGGGGTCCACACAATCATCAGGTTGTGTTTTGATGCATTCTTCTCTCAGTTGAGGGGGCCAGGATTTGATCATTTGTTCACTTGGACATGACATTGAGTCATATATTATATTATTTTTCCATGGGGTGATGCTAGTGAAGGAAAGTAATGCCTCCTAGCCCCACCATGTGCTCCTAGTTGCGTTTCCTTGTCATATTTAATGGCACACTTGTATTATAGTCATTTTATGTGGTGCACACCCCCCTTAGGCTTCTTCTATGTAGTGCGCACCCCCCTCATGTGAGTGATCCATGTTATATTGTATCGAATCATCTTAGCCATTGGTTGTATTATTTTATCTTTTGATCTCAACCACTCATTTCAAAAGTGGTTTAGGGTTTTGGTCTCTCTCATCCAATTTAAGGAAGAGACCCCCCTCTTGTAAAGGCATCTAGAGATTTTTGGCTCTTGGCTACCGGAATAGAAGAAATATTTTTTGAGCACATACTTGGAATTGATATGGGTGTTTGATTATGATGATTGTAAATGCTTCTTCCATTGCACTGAAGGATATTTTGTAGCTATCTTGCATCTTTTTCCACAATTTTGATTTATAGGTGAAGAGGACGATTTGGGAGGAGTGTGCATTGGTGGGTAGGCTTTCCCTGCAATCTTCTATCAAATTTTGGGATCAAACATGGAGTGGTTTTGTATTTGTAACAATCATTCTCTATCTTTTACTTCTAGCTTGTATCTACCCTCGTTTTTTTGGCTAATTGAGCTTTGTCTCCTTGGTTTTGCAGGAAGAGAGGGGCGCACATGTGGACTTGGGCAAATCACACTAGTGAGAGAAACTACAAATTCTTCATTTGATCTATGGGGAAGTAATCCTAATCATAATTGGCATCCATATCATTATCCAGGTACGCTTGAAAGGTACATATTTTACTCCCTTAGCTTATCCATTATCTTTAGATCTCAAAACCTAAAAGTCAAAACCCTTGTATTTTTTATTTTTCATATCTATGGAGATCTAGAAAACATTTGAGCTTAATAATTAAAACACACATTAATAATAATCTTAACATTCCCGATCTAAATTTTGGTGTACATCCAACTCCATTTACCCCCCGATCTAAGGCACTTGGCCTCTCCAAGGGAGGTCGCACTTGTTGGGTAGGTGGCCATTTTCTAGATCCCATTCGTGGGTATTGCTCTTTTCTTCTCAAATCCATAGATACATATCATAGCAAAACCCCTAGTGCCATTTCATCTTAATTTTTACCTTGGGGAGCCCATTTGGACCATTTTCCATATTTTAAGGGTGGGCCCTGCTTGGGTACTTTCACTTAGCATTAGATCTATCTAGATCTACCACTCCTAACGTATAAGCGGCCTTATATTTTGTTGGTTGAACAATTTGTCATCTCATAAGCCTCTTCAACCAAGCCCCAACTCCTTCAGGTCCACTTATCCATCCTATATCTAGATCTATCCCTCTTGGTCTCTTCATGTTTTGTCTTTCACATTTCCCTAGGAGATCTTGAGTGGGTTCGATAGCCTTCATAGGTTATCTAGGGTCTCCCCCTTGGTATTTCTTAGGATAGATATAAAGTGAAGAGTTCCTCGGTTAGTGTGACACCAAATTGGATTGGGAACCGTGGCATCTCTTGGGTCACCTCTTTAGTTGTCTACACCTCTACCATCCTAGATAGGATAACCTTTAGAGACAACTACAAGTTGTGTGATAACAAGTACCATCATCGATCTAAAAGAGAAATAATTCACATGCATGGTAGAGTTGGGGGACAACTCAACTTATTCGATCCAAGGAGTTGGATCCACCTCATTCCAACTAAGCATTGGTGATATTCTACATGTGGAGGACATTCTATATGTTCCAGGATTGAAGAAGAACCTCCTCTCAGTTTCGGTTCTTGAAGACAAAGGATTCTGAGTTATCTTCATGGATAACAAAGCACTTTTATGGCCGAAGAACAAAAACCTAGAATATGCTACTGTGATTGGAGTTCGAGGGGGAGGACTCTACAAGGTACCTAAGAAGTACATTGAAGCTATGATTCACCACACTATAATTGCATGTGAGATATGGTACCAAAGGCTTGGATACCTATGCTACAAAGTGCTACAAAGAATTCAAAAGATGGTAAAAGGTATGGCCATATTTGATTTTGAACATGATAGTGTATGTCGGGGTTGTGCACTTGGGAAGAATGTTAAGAAAAGTTTTTCTAGCACTTCTACTAGATCTAAAGGGATTTTAGATTTAGTACATTATGATGTATGTGGTCCCATGTCATCCCCCTCCCTGAATAGCTTCCTATATTATGTGTTGTTCATAGATGATTTTTCTAGGAAGTCATGGATTTATTTCATGAAGACTAAAAGTGAAACTCTTAGCAAATTTAAAGAGTTTAAAGCACTAGTTGAAAATTAGAAATAAAATCACATCCGTGCATTAAGGTATGATAACGGAGGTGAATCTGATTCACGTGCATTTAATGGGATATGTAGTGATGCAAGAATATATAGACAGTTAATAGTACCATACAACCCTCAGAAAAATGGGGTTGCTGAAAGAAAGAATAGAACCATATGTGAGGCTACAAAATCCATGATGCATGATCAAGATATGTCTACCTCATTATGGGCAGAAGCCACCCATATAGTTGTGTACCTCCATAATAGAAGCCCGCATGCCATTCTAGATGAGAAGACACAAGAAGAAGTGTTACCGATGAGAAGCCAGACATCTCACACTTGAGGATCTTCGGGAGCCTAGTATGCATTCATGTGCCGAAAGAAAATAGAACAATTATGGAGCCTTCAGGAAAGAAAGGCACCTTTGTGGGTTATAGCGAGTCATCCAAAGCATACTGAATACATGTATCTGGTGAGAGACACATTGAATTCAGCCGAGATGTTACCTTCCATGAGGAAGATGCTTTCAAAATATCGAAAGAGATTTAATGTGATTTAGAGATGGAGGATCCTGAGTATGATTCCCCCCCTTCATATTTAGAGAGGGAGAAACCAGAAGATTCCTCAGATTCGCTATCTCTTGAAGAACTAGTATAACTAGTTTAGAGGTCACCTGATGAACCTCCCGCTAAAAGAAGAACTGCTTGGTGCGGAGACATCTTACAAAACGCAGAGAAACATGGAGCACCAGCAGGCTCATTCAGAGAACACAAGAAACTTGACAGATATTCAGGGTATGTTGCACTAATGAGTCACATCAGTGATTCAGAACCATCCTCATATGAAGAAGCTACAAAGAAGCAAGTTTGGAAAGATGCAATGACAGAAGATTATAACTCTATAATGAAGAATGATGTTTGGGAGGTTGTTCCCAAACTTGATGGGAAGTCCATTGTGACTTCCAGATCGATTTACAAGATAAAGCATGCTGCGGATGGTAGCATTAAGAAGTATAAATCCAGATTCATTTCCAGAGGTTTCTCTTAGAAAGAAGGCATTGATTATGATAAGACCTTCGCCCATGTGGCAAGGTACACCACAATCCGATCAATGATTGCACTTGCATATGTTCTAGGATGGAAACTTCACCAGATGGATGTAAAGACAACCTTTCTCAATGGTGAGGTTGAGGAAGAGGTTTATATTCAACATCCTGAAGGATTTGTGGTGCATGGGAAGGAGTCCCATGTTTGCAAGCTAAAGAAATATCTATATGGGTTGAAGCAAACCCCCAGGGCTTGGTACTCCAGAATTGATAGCTACCTTCAGAAACTGGGTTTCTATAAGAGTGAAGCTGATCCAAATTTTTACTTCAAAGTAGTAAAGAACCAACCGTTGATATTGGTTATGTATGTTGATGATTTGTTTCTCAATGGAGATGAACATCTGATTGCTTGGTGAAAGAGGGAGCTCACCTTATAGTTCGAGATGAAAGACGTAGGTCTAATTCACTACTTTCTTGTCCTTGAGATATGGCAAAGAAAAGATGATTTTTTTATATCTCAACGGAAGTACAATGTGTATATATTGTGCAAGTTTGGCATGATAGATTGCAAATATATGACTACACTGATGGTTTCCAATTTGAGGAAACTTCATGAGTCAGGATTTGGATCAGATCCAGTAGATCCCACTTTGTATAGACAAATTATAGGCTCTCTAATGTGCTTGATATATGTTATGCTATGATCATTTTGAGTCAATTTATATCTAATCCGAGACACAGACACTAGACAACTACTAAGCATGTGCTTAGGTACCTTCGAGGTACAATTTCATATGGAATCAGATATGCCTCCAGTGGAGGAGTCATGTTACTTGGTTATACAAACTTAGACTGGGGAGGAAGTATTGTGGACAGTAAGAGCATATCCATCTACTTTTATAGCCTAGGATCAACTATGATATCTTGGTCTAGCAGGAAGCAGGGCTCCCTATCCCAGAGCACTACAGAAGCATAATACATAGCTGATAGTGTTGCCTTCCGAGAAGCAGTGTGGCTCAGAAATCTACTTGCAGGGTTGTTTGGTGAAAAGCTTGAGCCTACAGTTATTAAGTGTGACAATCAGAGTTACATCAAGCTTTCTGAAAACCCAGTGTTTCATGACAATTCAAAGCACATTGAAATGAAGTATCACTTCATCTGAGACATGGTCCAGAAAGGTACAGTGAAACTTCAGTGCATTGCTACTGATGAGAAGATTGCATATGTGTTAACAAAGCCTTTGTTAGTGGCGAAGTTCAGGTACTTCCGAGACAAGCTTGGTATGACAAAGAATGCCTCCCTTGTTGAGAGGGAGTGTTAAATATACAACATCAGGAGACATTCTCCAAACCAATATTGTGTAGTCAAGATTGATCCTCCCATATAGAGGTGAGCACTTTGATTTCCTTCTGTGTAAAGGTTATTCCTCCCATATAGAGGTAATTGATCAAAGTAATGATGTTGTAAAGTCTTGTTGGAAAAGGCTTCGAACTTGTGCGTATCAAGTCATGATTATCATGTGAACCTTCCGTATAAAGGTATCCATGAGATGGACCTCCCGTATAGAGGTGAACCTTCCATATAAAGGTATCCATGAGATGGACCTCCCGTATAGAGGTGGAATTTTCGTATAAAGGTCATGCTTGTTAAAAGCATTTAATGTTGTGTGATATATTAATAACCATGACCACCAAATTGCTATTAAGTCTCCTTTAAAGATTGATCACGTCTAAAGTGAATTACTTTAGCATATGATCATTTGGTTCGAAATAATATAATATGATCACAACATCTGATAATTCTTCTTAGTATAATGTAATGTGATGGATAATTAAAGTTAGTACATATTGACCATGCAGTGAGAGATAAAAGAAATAAAATATAAAGCATAGAGATCAAGAGAAAACCTAACATGTACTCAACCTTGTATTGGTTCTGGCTTCTACGGAAGTTTGAAAATAGAATTAACCATTGGTTCAACAATTCACCCCTAATAGAATGCCTTCTCTTTTTATGAGATTAGTCTGAAAGTCTATCCCTCCCAGTTCTGTCTAAATATAATGTCTTAATTGCTTCAATGTTTCCCAAGCGAAGAGATCGGAATTCAATATCATACCTATTGCGCTGTCATCGGTGAAACGTGTCTCTCCTTGGGGGGTTGTTACATCTTGGTTCAATTTGTACTACAAAACCTGCTTGTGTATTGGTTTTCTTTATCCAGATTTCTAGTTAGGATTCTCAATAAGATGAGACAATTGTTGTTTATTTTTTAATGGAAGGGTGGATGCAAAAACGATGGTATACACTTGGCAAAGTGGTCAATTTTATCCCTTCCAAAGGAAGCGGGGGGATGGGTTTTCAAAAACTTATTCTGGTTTTCTAGGGTTCTTGCTTGTAAGATCTTGTGGCGAAGTCTTTTCGGATAGGGTCTTTGGTATAAAGTGATAAAAATAAAATATTTGAAAGGGAAATCGATTGTGGATTGGTTGAGAAATCTGAGATATCATTATACCTCTGCTTCAAATAGATGGCATGGTTTGATCTTATCTATTCTTATTATAAAAGACTGGTTAGCTTGGAAGGTGGGTAATGGGGTATAGGTTCGAATCATAGTGGATCCAATCGTTGGTCGCATGGATTGGTATAAGTTATCTCCTTATATTATTCAACACCTAAGCTCATATGGTTTCATGGCTTTGGCTCATGTTCATAATCTGGAGTCGGTTTTATCAAACACAGTCACTAGTTCAAGGCATATGAGCTCGGGTTGGGGGTAAGAGATGTTATGGAATGGGAAAAATATATTAAGGGAATGGATCATTATGAGGTCAGAATAAAAAAATCTAAGGATAAGCTCATTTGGTCTTGGAACAATTTAAATGGGCAGGTCATTACCTCGACTACCTTTGATGAGGTTGGATTTTCTTATAAATGGTGGTTCAAATTACTTTGGTGTAGGAAGGCCCCATTAAAACGTTTTCTCTTTGGTTGGTTAGTTTTGGAAGACAAAATATTGGTTGGTGTGAATCTACAAAAGCATGGTATTTTCGGGCCTTTTCACTATGTAGTATCCAGTCAGGGGGAGGACTTCATGGACCACTTATTTGCAACATGTCCTTTCTCACAATAAGTGTGGGAAGAATTTACATGTGTTATGAATAGCAATATATAATGGCATATATCCTCTTTCGAACAAAGCCTTATATTTTGGAATCTAGCTGTGGGAAGATTTAAAAACTTGCCTCTTTTTATCATCTGGAATATATGGTGCCATCGGAACATGATCATCTTCAAGAATAAGAGAAGATCCCTACACCACATTACTTCAAAGATCATCGGGGATGTCATGTTCCTTCCTAAGTGGTTACTTGATTAATTCTTGGACCCTTTTAATCCCTAAGGGTCTAAGAGAAAGTAAAAGGAGGGCATTATTAATTATTTGGGTGATTTTGGAGCTAGGCCTATAGAAGTCAGTTAATTAATAATTTTAATGTTGGAGTATAATAATTTTATGTTTGGAGTGTTTGTAATTATTTTAATTTTATAATTATCATTATTAATTAAATTTTGGCAAGTGATAATGTTCACATGACTAGGAGGGTGCATAAGGATAAGGTGGACCTCACGTACTCCTTTGAAAAATATGGAAACAATAAGAAGGAAACTAAAAGCAAGGTGGTAGTAGAAAAAGAGGAAACTTTCAAAAGCAGTCAAAAGCAGGAAAGGACATAAAGTAGGAAAGTGGAAAAAGTAGGAAAGTGCATAAAACGCATCCAATTTGAAAAGAAGGAAACATCCACAATGCTAGAAGGCACAGTTGCTAAAAGCAGAGGAGATCAAAAAGCAAGGAAGTTGCACAAGCATAAAGATGTTGCTAATTCTTCTAAGGAAGGTTCCCTCATCCTCACACATGCCAATTGCTTGTTCATGAAGCTATCTTAGCCTATAAAAGAATGCCAATGCGCTCCTCTCACATCTTTTGGTCATTTTTCTTATTGTCTTGAGAGCTTTGCTTCTCAAAGGTTGAGTGATGTGCCTCAACTAGATTTGGGTGATGTGCCCCATTGCAAATCTTGTTCCAGATATATTATTTCAGTGTGAGTGCATCCAGTGCATCCATTATGTTTTTAATTGCAAGTATGATATTCCATCCAGTATAGCTGATCGAATTCAACAGATGAAGAAGACGTTTAGTTACTCATTGCTCCAACACAAGAGTTTCATTCAGTGAGAGGTCCACTACAAGAGGGTGCATTCAATGAGTTTAAGAATATTTTGTGTGTTAAATATGATCCATAATGTCATAATACATCCCATGGGTCAAATATGGTGGTGAAGACTTTCTTCTTCCTCTTACAGTTCTCAAATTTCTCTCTATGTTGTAAAATTCTCATCCCTTGGGGGTTTCTGGAAATTTTGATGTAATATATGAATGAAGGAACCTATAAATATATGATTCCAACTTGCTTATGCTATATCAAAACTTATCAGACCACCTAATTTCCATTATTGCAGAATTATTAATTACCGAGTCATTTAAATGGTCAAAATTCAAGACTAGCTCTTTATGCATGAATTTTTTACTAGTTTTATTGTTTTGGTCATAAATGATATTCTATGGATCCAAATTCAGTTCCAAACGTTTCTGTAGATTATTAAGACCCTATTTATCCCACTCCCACTTTCATATCATATTTTAGTGCAGGTTCTACTATGTTTGGGTCATCCAAAATTTTGGGTATCCCAACAGTCCTAAATTGTCAAACCTCATCCAAGTCTCCCAAAATCAGTTAAACAGGTCCAAAACCTCTGGATATTTGGTGTATCAATATATTATATGGTATAAATAGGCTATACACCTTCTGTTTACATCCAAATTTAGCGTAAATGATCTAGTTTGCATATGCTGCTCTACCTAGGAAGCCTTGGAGTAGACTTCGGCGACAATTGATTTCGAAACATAAAAGGTCCCAGTAATTTGTGCAAATGATTCTTGATACTAGCTTAGGAACTGTTGTTTATGCTTCTACATATTTATTATTATACCTTCTATATCCAAAGAGTCTACTTTTCAAGCTTTGGGTGGGTTTAGCTGTGTTCAATACTAGCTTCCTCAAGACTAGTTTTTATAACTAGTTTCTAGTCTTTGAAATTTCCTGATTTAAATCTTATGATTGAGTTAATATCCTTGAAATATGATTTGAGGATATTACAGTGGTATCAGAGCTCTTTCCTTTACTCTTGTGGAAAGTAATGTTGGCTGAAGGAAGATTGCATATCACCTCTCAAGTTTCAACTATGAGGCTTGGACCAGTAGTTGAAGATGTTGACTTTGAGCAGTTTGTAGAAGAAGAAATCCTCTATGTTGATGGAGGCCTACCAAGATATGGGGATTATGACTTCTGTGAACCAATATACAGAAATGAAAAAAGGATTGATCCACCAATGGATAGCCTAGAAGATATTTTAGCAAGGAGGATGGAAGCAATTAAAAACATGCCTCAACATTATTAGGAGTATTTGGCTTTGGGTGAGAAGATATGTACAACTATACCCTTCAAAGATTATTATATTTGCAAGTATGGGTTTTGGCCTCAAAATGTTGATGAGGCTTATTATGGGAGAAACAAACCATCCATGGAGAAGCAAAGTTGTTCCACCCCTCAGAGTAAAGAAGAAGAAGAAGGATCCAAAGGTGAAGTAGCATCAAAACCATCTGCATATTCAAGCATCATGAGATTTTTGGTTTTTCTTCAAGCAGATCCTCCAAAGGTGGTGATCTGAGCATGACTCAAGATGGAGAATTCTTAAGTTGCTGGGAGGATAAGAGAAATGATGCAGGAAGAAGAAATCCCATAGTCAAAGATCAACCATCCAATGAGCATGAGAGGCACAATAGTCTCTTAAGTGAGGAACTGGATACATCAGAAGACTCAACAACCCATCATCAGGTTGTTGGCAGTATGGGAGGTGAATTCACTTCCAATTTCTTTGCTGGTGATTTCAAGATCACTGCAAAGGAGATTGATCCTGTTAATGGTGGTGAGACATATTTTGGATCAGATCCAAGGAGAAGATCGATATGGTTGAGTAATTTAGTGATGAGGCTCAAAATTATGGTGATAAGGAAGAATGCAGTGAGAGGGTTGTTCAGGACGTGGCTCTGGTGGTTTGTGAGCTAGATTTCTAGAAGATTATTCTCCTGTACGCCCAGCTTGACACCGCATCCACTTCTGCCCACGCCGATGAGGAATTAATGCTCCAGCTATTGCATGGAGGAATGACGCCCTAGATCTTGGGGAACCTCCCATATGTTATTCAGAGTTAGCATGAAGACCGTTCCTTGGCATATGAGTTGTCATGAGATGCTGAGCAGAACCGTTTCTGGTTATGTAATGTCAAGAGATGCTGGACAGAGTCGTTTTCCTATGTAAAATACTGTCTATTATTACAAGCAGTCGACCACTGAAAGGGTCGACTTGCTCTTCAGATTGTAATCGTATATATACAGGAATTACTACTTCTGAAACTGCTTAAGTCTTGTCAAGTTTTGTTGTGTATTGTTAAGTCTTGTTGTCTATTTGACATGACTGAGATGGAGTCTGTCTTATTGATCATTCCCCGACTGCAAATGAAAACAGGGATGTTTTAATGCTCTGTTAATTCAATATATATATATCTCTGTTCTGGTTTAATGAAGATCTGGCAGCATGTATGGTGATTGATTAATAAAGACTCGGCCTCTGCTTGCTGAGACAGGCCCCTCAATGATTAGTGGTCTCCAGTTTGTGTGTATAGGTTGTTTTTATTTCTGCAGATAATGTTGTGTTGTGTATTTCATCTTTGCATCAATCTTATACATGATATCTACATCTTGAAACCTAAATTGCTATTTTATTATTTACATAGATGAAATTTCTGTCGTGTATTTTATTGTCACTCACGCTTTATTGTTTATATGAATAAAGAGCTCTATGTTATGTTATATGCATCTTGTGAAGCGTTTATGTTAACAATGTTTGCAACATACAAGTAAGTGACCGGTTACGCTTAGGTTCAGCTAATTTTTCTCCATAGGATAGGTCATATTTATCTCACCTTATATGCTTAATAGGTTAGGTTGCATTCATCTCTTCCATCTTTCCTTTGTAGTCTTGCTTAAGGAATTTAGTTTACTTGAGTTCCTTTTGAATCAAGTGAGCTGAGTTTTCTGATCCTTCCCATAGTTAGCTCCTCTCTTAAACTTTGTAGTTCTTCCTCTGTAGCATCATAATTCCTCCAATTTCAAACTAAACTTGCTTTAGGATGAAGTAGAAATAGCTAGTCTTCCTCTTACATAGATCACTTCTTCCCTCACTCTATCTTCTAAACAATCTACTCATTACTTCCTTTGCATCATAAGGTCATGTGCATTAACCAACTGGTAACTAAGTCATCCAAAATTCTTCTTTCCCTTAGATTAAATATTCTTCCTTCATTCAGACTGGCATTCAGACGGGCATTCAGATTTCCATTCAGACCCTTATACTCTCTACATCATTTTAGCATCTTCAAAATCTAGTTTCTTCTGCCCATCTGAGTATAATGCTTCTTGCTTCTGATTTAACAATTTAGATAGAATTTAACTTTGTTTTATGTTATATAAGTTCTTTAATAAAGTACTTCTTCCTTCTCCTCAACCTTCCTCTAAAGTAAAATTCTTCACATCTGAATTGTTAAGTAGTGGTTGTTTCAGCTTTGTTTTAGATAGTTAATATTTTCACCTCTTCTAGGGTTATTAAAATCTCTTCTATTTGTCAGATTGGTGTTTCATGGTATAAAATTTGGATTATAATAAGATATTCTCATCAAAGTTTCCTGCTTTCTTTTATGTTGATCGAGTTTTTCACTTGTTATCATATCAACCTTTTATCACTTCTGTATGGATGGAAATAAGTCATGTTATAGTTCTAAGCTTTATCACACCCTCTCTTTTAATTAGAATTCAGTTCTTCTTCCATCATTTAATTCTTACATAGAATAGTGTAACTCGATATTGCTTTAATCTGTTGGTTAGGTTAGCTTAGTAATTGTGTTGTTTAGAATTTGACTCGGTTTTTCATTTTGAAAGATCTTTTGATCTCTTCTTTATTAAATATCTCTAAGGTTTGACAAGCTGAAATATGAGATCCCTTTCTATCTAGGAATATATTTTGTCTCGACTCTAAGTTTCCTGATCTTGGTCAATAATTAATATTAGGTGTTTTCTTGAGATAGCTCACACACCCAACATTTTGGCACCATTGCCGGGGAGTTGAAAATAGGTAGAATATAATTAAAGGTAGATAGAATTTTCTTTCCAAAATTTAGAAATAGGTTGGTGGCGGGTAAGCAGTAAGATGAGGGGTAAGAACCTGCGCATCTGTTATAACAGGCATCCCCAAAACCCAGCAATTGTTATAATAAGTTTTCTAGTTGTAATTAATGTATTGTGAATAGGTCTAGAGATTTAGAGATCGTAACCAAAAACACCACAATCTTTACTATCATAGGGGGGTGCATCCTACCCCAACTATTAACTTAATAAAAAGTATCGGAACATAAAAAAGGGGAATAGACTTACTAGGGAAATTCTTTTAGGAACAAAGGGAGAAACCTAGAGCAAAGAGCCTACATGGATCAGGAAGATCATAATGAGATGAGACACAACATAGAAAAAGAAGAAACTCAAAATAAGGGAACTTTTGGATTCCCCATTTTAGAACCTACACAGGATGTAATCATTCCTCCTTCCCCATTACCTACCTTTTATGGGAAAGATAGTGAGAATCTGGATACCTTTTTGTTCGAATTTGACATCTTGTGTAGAATGTATGACTATCTACAAGAGGGACAAAAGTTAAAACTTTTTCCAACCACATTGAAAGGCTCCGTTCTTTTATGGTTCAAAGGGTTATCTAGTATCAAGACTTGGGGAGACATGGAGACCACATTTCTTCAAAAGTATCAAGGTTATTATATCTTAGAAGGTCACCTTGAGAGATCTCGCTATGTCATGCATAAACCAAAATATAGTGATCCCCAAAAGGATACATTCTTCCCTAAGGAAATTTGGGAAGAATTGTTGAGAACTTTTAACCTTATTTATGACATGAGAAATAGAGGGAAAAGTAGGAGGTATTTTCAGGAGGCTTGTATTAGAAATCTGAAAAACCCTGATAAAGTTACAAGGATGGAATTGGAAAGCCTGTTAGAAGACTTTAAAACTGACATTTTGGAAGCTATGGATTCTCAACTAGATGCATCACAAGCCAAGAAGAAAGAGCATGCAATAACGAGTGTGTTCTGCCCTAGATGTAGAACCAAGTATCCTCGACAAGAATGTCCTTTGGATAAAATTTCAGTCTATCACCCTTATAATCCAACCAACAACTCTTCACCATTGCTTGGTTTGTAAAGCATAAGTGAAAACCTTGGAGAAACATCTAGGAGGTCTTGGCAGCCTAGAGATCATCCAAATTACCAGGATCCATTATTACAAACCCCACCTTACTACCACCCTTATCAAACTCCTCAGCTATGGGATGCTTCAAATTGGAAGAAATGGCCACCTCAGAATACTCAGCAACAACAATGGGCACATGGATGGAGAGAACAAGCCTATACCCCACCTCCCCCTCCCATGCCTAACTACCCTCAACCACCTAATATCCAACAACTTTTACCTGGATTTCCACTCCCCCCATCATTCCCTACCTCAGATCAACCTCCCTATATCCGAGACATGAAGTCTCTAAAACCCCCAATATTTCCTGCACAACCGATACCAATCCTTAACAATAATCCAACCCAAGCTCTCAGGGTTACAACTCCTCCCATCCTATGTTATGACCACCACACTTGTCCATGATATTCAATCACTATCTGGAAGAGCTGTGCAAGATCAACCCAAATCATCAGTTGTTATTCAAGAGCCACAAGAGGAAATGAAACTAGTTGAGAAGGGACCTTCTCCTTCTCCTAGTTCTTGAGATTCAAAAAAAAAAGAAAGGGGTTGTCTTTATTTGTACATATTTAGATAAGTCTTTTCTTTGGTTTTTAATAAACAGGAGTCATTTTCTTACAGTTAATTATATGATCAATAAAACAAACATTTACCTCCAATCAGCTCAAAACTTACAGTAATAAAGAAGAAAAGACTCTTCCCCTCCCTTTAAACATTTTTTATCTATAGTTTCTATGTACATATAGTTTTGCATAAAATTCAATAAACAATTTGCAATCTGGTCATAGGGATCATATCTTTAGCCTAACAAAGACATCAGTTGAGAAAGGAAATGCTATGAAACTTATTTAACAATTCTAATGAAAAAGTGAGCATAATCTCATCTCACCTTAAAAACCACTTTTATGATTCCCCTTCTTAAACTTCATAGCTTGCATGATAATTGATTCAAAATATACAAATTCATGATTTTCTATCAGCAGTTGCTTAAGACCTACTATAGTCAATATATTTTCCAGGAATTTTCTCTCACCTATGGACGATTAGATCACCTTGGACCCTGTTGTTGCTGCAACATCCCCCCATAATTTTTTTGTAAATATTGTGTCCCTCCTTTTTTTTGTTTAAGTCTTGAGTTTGGTTAAAATATTTGTCACTTAATCTTCAACTTTTCCTAAAAGTAATTGACCCTTTCTACTTCTTTTGTTTTTCATACTAAGGCATTTTCCTTCTGTTACCTTTAAAAACAACGCGCAGTTTTAAAAGCTTAACTATGCACATCAAGCGGAGTTGGTTTAAAGATTAACTATGCGCGCTTTCATAACGCAGTTTGCAAGTTAATGTTTCTGCGCCAAAGGTGCAAGTGAAAAGGTTTAACTTTGCACTTTCAAAAGCACAAACTTCAGGCTTATTTCTCACGTTGAAAATGCTTTGTTTTTGGGTCTTAATCTTCCACCATATTTCCAAATCTTGGCTTTTCAGCTAAGTCCTCCACCGATGCGCAAACTTTAGGTTTAAAACCTGCGCTGTATCAACGCATGATTCTTTTGCAGAGTCTGGAACTAACTTAGCCGCTTTGGCGCAAATGTTGACTATAACTCTGCCACCCTTTAGCGCAAATGTTGACTATAACTCTGCCACCCTTTGGCGCAATCCCTAACTATAAGTCTTTCGCTTCGCATATTTTTTGGGTATAAGTCGGCCGACCCCTTTTGCAAATCTTAGGCCTTTTACCATCCGACGCGCAATTTTTAAATGTAAATAGGCCGTCGTTAGCGCACGTTGCTTGGCGCGATTTGTAACCATATCTCGACCGCCATTGGCGCCAAACCTATCCTTGGATGAGCACCGACGCAAAATTACTTAATTCTTTTCCATGACTCGTTGGCGTGGTTCCCGCTAGCGCACATCTTGTGACTAAAACTTGTGCCAAAGGCACAAGGCTTACCCATATAGTTCCCGCCTCCATAGATGCGCCTCATCTTCCCTCGAAGTCTAATGCTGGCGTAGCTCTATCAGCGTAGGATTTAATGTCATGATCGTCGCTTGGGCGCAAGACTTAATCTTTAACTCGCCACTTAGCGCAAAACTTAAAGTTTCGCTCATCGCTTAGCGCATAACTTAAAGTTACGATCGTCGCCTTAGCGCAGAGTTTAACCTTACGCTCGCCGCTTTGGGGCGAAGATTTATTTTGGGTTTATACAGTGGCTTGTATAGCTTGTTGGCATTTGTGTCTAGTATTTCTCATGATTTTCAACTGTGAAGTGGTGTCTACAACTGTGAATTAGTTAATCATTTTGTTAAAACAGCCTCCCATGTTCTGAAGTCATTAGCATATTCTAAATTTTTTCATAACTGGTTTGCTAATGCTTGAAGGCTATCTAGTTAAAACCAGCTCTGTCATGACTTCTTTTACAAATCTGTAGGAAGCTTTGCAATTTTTGCTAATTTCTACATACTCCTTATTTGTACCTCCTCGCTCACCGCTGGTTTGTCATGCATAGAAGGTCTGCAAGGACGAACGAGCAGCATAGGTCAAATCAGATTTGCGCAAGCATGAGATTGCATCTAAGGCAACAATATCTATTCGGAGCAAAATTATCTTGAGAGAGCCTAGTCAATAGGCCACCCATAGCCAAAGTGTTGATGGCCCAGCAACCACAAGCGAGCCAGTTGGTGGGGATGAGTCAGCGAGTCAGCAAAGGAAGCCAAATAAAATAGATAAACCATCAAAATTATTGTTTGTCTTAGTGTGAGAAAATGCTGAATTTCCTTTATTGTATAAATGCTTTAGAAGACAGCTGACTCTGTTTATGTCTTATATGGAAGGCTCTCCATGAATCTGTAGGTTTTGTAAGTGTGCACTAAAGGACAAATTAGAAGGTTCTAGGGTTTAGGGCACACTTGTTAGCTCAAGCAACAATTTGTAAATCTATATAGAGGAGAATTAGGGACTTTTTGCAGGTGAAAGAAATTTTCTAGCTTGTACGAAATACTTTGCTACTTGCTCCAAGAAACTAGATTTTGCCTAATGAAAGCCTGGAGAGGACGTTTTTGCCTGGAAATGTGTGTTGAATGTTTGTTGGACTATTCCTATAGCATTCACATACTATAGTGAGATCTTTCTTTGCTGTTATGAATTATTTATGTGTGATGAATGATCTTTCTATTTTCCTCTACAATGATGTCTCTCTTAAATGAGTAATGGAATGTATTAAATAATTTGAAGCTATCTTCAATATCTGTCATATTCTGCTGTAGGCACATCTTTATGATTAAATGGCTATCTGTGTGATCTTTAGGTGTTTCTTGCAGTTTATTACTCATCTCTACAATTTTCTCCTTGCAAGGATAGGTTAAATTTGCTTATACAGTTTTAGATTAATTTACATTAGATACCTACATTTAGCTTAGGGCACTTGCATTTCATCGTTAAAATAAAATACATAAATGGTGGATTGGGCCACAACTAGTGTAGAGAACAAGAATCTTTAAATCTTACGGTAGCTGGAACCGTTAACCGGACGGATTCCCTACACCAAATGGTGAGCGATCTAATTGGGCTTGTTTACTGGGGAGAATCCCTTGCTGCTTGATGCTGTGATTTTAGGGGCATCAACAGTTTTTGGCGCTAGAAGGATGGCCACTAGTGCATGGCTGATCAAGGAGATTCCTCCATTGGCAGAAACATTACTAGAACCCGCTTGAAACAGTAATTTCAAACAATCCAAATCTTGAAGTGACAAATCAAGAAAACCTCAATTCTGATTCTGAACAACAAGAAACACTGTATGTTGTACCTTTTACAGAGGTAGAAGACTTAAGAAGGCACACACGAGCTTATGTTAAACAACTCGGTGGTTTAAACGCAATAACTTTTCTCCCCAGAAGAAGAATTACTAAAAGAAAAAGATAGTATACCCGTGATTCAATCCTTGTGTAGAGCTTCGAAGAGCTGGTAGATTTGTCTTTAGAAGAGATCATGCAGCCTCTAAAGGAGATTGATTTTGAAGATCTAGAAAATCTTGGAAAACTTTTTACTCCAAAGAACACTCCACTTAATTCACCACACGATTCTCCACCTGATTCTCCACATAGAGCCATGGCTGTACCTGCTTGGAGAGCAAGGGGAGCATTAAATCTAGCTGGGCCATTTCACGATCTACCTAAAAATCGAAAGAAAGTTTTGCCCAAATACGACCCAGGTAAAGGCATATTTGCTGAAGATCATCTTAAGAGTTTTTATTTAGCTTTGAATCTTTTAAATGTACAGCATGACGATGTAGTTTGTAGGCTTTTCCCATACACATTCGAACTGAAAGTTTCTTCCTGGTATTTTAGCTTACAAGCTAGCTCAATTTCCAATTGGGAAGAGTTTGAGAAATGTTTTTTAAAGAAGTATGGGAATCAAAAAACTGTAGCTACACTCATGAAAGAATTATTGTCCATGAGAATGGAAAAGAAAGAAAAGGTTCAAGACTTCAACCAAAGGTTCACTACACTCTTGAATAATTTCAGTGAAGCAACTAAACCTGCAGAAGAATCTTTAGTTGAATATTACACAAAAACACTTGAAGGCCCCATAGCAATGTTCGTCAAAAGAGCTAAGAAGACCACCCTGGTAGAAAATTTCGAAGAAGCTATGAAGGTGGAAGAAGAAGCAGACAGCATTGCTAAACACGCCTTAGATGCAGAAACAAAGCCAGCAACTAATAGAAAACCCCTGCTGCTTACTAGGAATAAAGAAGAGTCATCGGCGGACATGGAAAACGTAGTTAAAATGATGTAGAAATTGTCCAATAAAATTGTAGATCTTGAAAAAGATAAGGCAGCTAGTACATTCAGGAAGCCTTTCAAACCATTCTACAAGAAAAGGGAAGACAATGACCAGCCTCATCCACCTATGAACAACTCCCCTGTTTTAAATCTGAATGAAATAGGAATGGAACACTTCTGTACCTTTAATCAAGAGCCGCACTCTGAAAAAAGATGTCCACAATGGATTAATTCTATGAGTTTGGTAATGAACCAAATGTTGGATTCATAGATTCCAGATCAAGATGATCCTCCAGAGGAACAAACACTTGAAGTAGAGGAACCCTCCCCAGATACCACCATGGTATTATGGGACTGGGTACCTTTAACTGAATTAATAGAAGATGATCCCGTGGAGAGCCCAGTCTCCGCTGTAAACATTAACACTCGCAGTAAAGGTCCCATTGCAGATCCAGTTCCGAGCTCAACTACGTCCAAACCTAAAAGACACATTACAATCATTCCGCCTCAACCTAAAGCTAACCCAATAGCTAAACATTGACACAACAGTCCATCAACCAAAAGTCACATTAAGCAAGACATACAATCAAACGAAAGTTGTAAAAAATGTGATATGGGATATGACATCATTGAAGATATAAAGAATGTAAAAGCAAATGTTTCGATATTCGATATGTGTAGTTTTCCCCAACAATGAAACAAGTTGTTGCAAGCTTTTCAATCCCAACCCAACACTCCATTAACAGACACTCAGGAAGATCCTGAAATAAATGAGGCTAGTATTGGTGGGAAATCCAAATCCCAGACATTGCCTTTTCTTTTAACTTTTGAAATCTTCAATCACAATGTGCATAACTGTCTGGTAGATTCTGGAGCCTCTTCGAATGTCATGCCACTGTCGATCTCTAAGAAGATTAATGATCAACCAATTCCATCTCCAGCCCATATTAGTCAGCTAGATAGAACTGCTGTTAAAGTAATTGGGGAAATGAAAGATGTGCTTATTAGATTGTCTGCTGATTCTAGAGTGTGTCAGTTCATAGATATAATGGTAGTTGGTATTCCGGAAGCTTATGGTTTGATTTTGAGCAGGGACTGGTCTACAAAACTAGATGGTTATTTTGCAACTGACTGGTCTCACTTGTGGTTACCATATCAGAATAGGCAGAATCAGATTAAAATTTTGAGGGAACCACACATGAAACAAAATGTAACTTATCTAGAAGGAAAGAACGAAGCTATAGCCTTCTCATCTTCAGTTTTGGGGATTTATTTCTTAGAAATTGATCCGGGTAATTATCAATCTGAAACTATTAGCCATGAATCAGATAAACAGTCCAATCTCCTTCATTTTTCTCGGACTGATGATATCGATTGTAACATAGTTAGCTTAGTCACTGACTTAGATCATAGAGATACTAACTTAGTTAAATCAAACAATGTTTTTTGGACTTTATACTCTTATGGTTCCAAGACTCTGGAAGGATCCAGAGCTGGTTGTATTCTAGTGGATCCTGAAAGTAATAAGTACTTCTTGTCCTGTAGATTAGAATTTGAGTGTACTAATAACACTGCTGAATATGAAGCTTTAGTCCACGGATTGAAGAAAGCCATCGGTTTGAATGTTAAGTGCTTGATAGTTTTTGGTGACTCACAAATAGTTGTAAGATAGGTAAGAGATACCATTCACTGTTTTTCACCTCATTTGAAAGGTTATCAAGCTGAGGTATGGGATTTAATTACGCATTTTGATGCTTTCAATATAAAATATGTTCCTAGAAAAATGTTCAATTGAACTGGTTTTCAGGCCTTATGTCCCAGACAATATCACAAATTTCAGATTTTCAATGATGATGATCAGATTATCAGTTTTCTAACAAATGAAGACATGTTCTAAGAAGTTGTGATAGACGAAGAAGAGCATGATGCTGTTTTACAAAAGAAAGATGCAACTAAAGGAAATTTCATCCCCAAAGGGGTGAGGTCACTTGAAATGTTGTTTGATTTGCAGAGCAAGTTCAAAAGGCCAGCAAATACTAAAACCAATAGCTCATCGATGCAACACGAATTGGTAAATATGGGCACCGAAGCTGAAGCAAAATTTGTTAACCTTGGTAAATGTTGTTCACCGGGATAAAGAGATAAGTTCATCAAGCTTTTTAGACAATATAAGGATGTTTTTGCATGGAATTATGAAGATTTGAAAACATATGACACCCGCATTATTCAACATATCATACCAATGAAAGCAGGAGTCAAGCCATTTCAGCATCAATTGAGGAGGATGCACCCTACTCTCGAACCTCTGATTCAAAAGGAATTGAAGAAGCTACTTGATGCTAAGATAATCTTTAAGGTCTGGCATTTCGAGTGGGTTGCTAACCAAGTTCCCGTAAGAAAGAAGTCAGGAGAGATAAGATTATGTGTTGACTTCAGAAATTTGAACAAAGCTTCAGATAAAGATGACTATCTCGTCCCTTCAATGAAACAAATTCTCCAGATGGTATCAGGATCGGAACTATTTTCCCTTCTTGATGGTTTCTCTAGTTACAATCAAGTATTAGTAGCTGAAGACGACCGTCTTAAAACTACTTTCCGCACCAAGTGGGGAACTTTCGCATACCTAAGAATGCCATTCGGCCTAATAAACGCAGGAGCCACGTTCTAGCTAGCAATGGACATCGCCTTCGGAGGATTGGGTGGTCATTGTGTTGTTGTCTATCTAGATGATGTGACAGTTTTTTCAAAGAAAAGAGAAGACCATGTTTTCCACTTAAAAAATATTTTCAATCACTGCCGAAAATATGGTATCTCTTTAAACCCCAAGAAGAGTGTGTTTGCTGTTCTTGAGGGTAAACTGCTGGGTCATATCATTTCTAAAAAGGGAATTTCAATAGATCAAGGGAGAGTGCAAGTTATCAATAAAATTCCCATGCCCCATAGCAAGAAATCTATGCAATCATTTATGGGCACAATTAATTTTGTTCGAAGGTTTGTTCTGGATTTTGCTCAAATCATCAAGCCATTGCAACAAATGATGAAGCAGAGTGTGCAGTTCAAATGGACAGACTCGGAGAAAGTGGCGTTCAAAGAAATCAAAGCAGCCATAGCCAATGCACCGTCTCTGAGGAGTCCGGACTTCGATAAAGATTTTATAATGTATACCTTTGCTTCGGATGACTCTCTCACAACAGTACTTACTCAGAAGGTAGAATCAGGGGATGAATAACCAATTTCTTTTATGAGCACTAGTCTGTAGGGCGTTGAACTGAACTACCCTGTCGTGGATAAAAAAGCGTATGCAGTATTTAAAGTGGTTAAGCAGTTTAGGCCATATATTCTAAAAAACAAAACTAAATTCGTAGTTCCTCACCCTGCCGCTAGATCTCTATTTGTTCAAAATGAGCTGGGAGAAAGGTGAGGAAAATAGGTTACAGCTCTTCAAGAATATGACTTGGAATTCAAGCTAGCTACCATAATCAAATGACAAGGCCTATGTAAATTGCTTACTGAACATACAATTGATGAAGAGCAGGATTGGAAGAATGAAGCCGAGCTGAATTCAGTTGAAGTCTATCCCATTTTCACAGCTGCTGAATCATGGTATAGGGATTTAGTGCATTACTTGCAACAAGGGTGCCTACCAGAACACTGGAGTTCTAAACAAATAAGGGCCCTTTGTTTAAACTAAGCAGCTTATCAGATCATTGACGGAATACTTTTCAGAAAACATTATGATGGAGTTTTTCTCAGATGCCTAGAGAAGGAGGATGCAGGTAAAGTCGTCAAGGAGTTACACGATGGCCCTGCTGGGGGACATTACTCAGGGGAGACAACAGCTTACAAAATACTGAGAGCTGGCTATTACTGGCCCACTTTAT
Organism: Larix kaempferi; assembly: GCA_027924585.1. Lineage (NCBI taxonomy): Eukaryota > Viridiplantae > Streptophyta > Pinopsida > Pinales > Pinaceae > Larix > Larix kaempferi. Next base: position 7,178,530 of record BSBM01000835.1, read on the forward strand.
TCTGGGATGCCCATACTTATGCACGGAACTGTGATGTATGCCAAAGGAGCGCTGGAAAATTACCTAAGGAAGTAGGACCCTTACAACCAATTATCATCTCAGAACCTTTCAAACAGTGGGGTATAGATGTCATCAAAGAGATAAATCCAAATTCTTATCTGCAACATCAATACATGCTGACAGCCACCGACTATTTCACTAGATGGACAGAGGCTGCCCCATTGCGCAAGATCAATGAAGATGCAGTCATTAGTTTCTTGAAAGATAACATCATAACCAGGTTTGGGGTTCCAATTTCCCTAGTATTTGATAGTGCCACTTATTTTTCATCTTTTAAAATAAATGAATTTTTTTATGAAAGGGGAATTAAATTGCATTATTCATCCAATTACTACCCCCAGGGAAATGGACTAGCTGAATCTTCAAACAAGAACCTCATCCGAATTCTCAAGAAGACTGTTATTGAAAACCAGCGAAGCTGGCATATAGCTCTCCCAAACTCCTTATGGGCAGATAGGGTGACTCCAAAGAATGCATTAGGAGTTTCCACTTACACACTTGTCTATGGAAAGGAATCCATCGTCCCTCCCAACATCTTACTTCCATCCTTGCAGTTGTCCCAAGCCTCTCGAGGGTTTGGTAATCAGATTTTACAATCCAGGATTGACACCCTGCTTCAACTTGAAGAGGCCCGGAAGAAATCCAAGAACCAATTCCATCAACACCAAGATATAGTCAAAAGATGGTTCGATAAAAGGAAGTCTGCTAAAAGAAGCTTTGAAGTAGGAGATTTAGTTCTGAAATGGGACCATCATCACCAAGGCAAGGGAATGCACACAAAATTCCAACACTTATGGGTAGGCCCTTACCAAATTTCTGCAAAGCTCGGCCCATCCACTTACAAGCTAATAGACCTCCAGGGAGAGGAAGTAACCCTTCCCCTCAACGGCCTCGCCTCGAAGCAATACTTTGCCTAGTCTCGTTGAGGTTTTCTGTACATAAATAAACAGTTTCTTTGTTCTTTTTCTTTCTTTGTTGATTTTTGTTTTGTTTTGTTTAGAAACAGTCTCGGTAGTTAGGTTTGTCTTTTCACTCACTTTTCATTTGATTTTCCTCTTTTTCTAGGCTAATAAAACCCAGCTCGACCCCTGGCTTAGCGGTAGTATAGAACTCTCAGTAAAATCAAAATCTTGAAGGCAGAATCTCATTTGTAAAGAGAAGGAGGCTCTATGACTTTGCTTCCACTGATTAGCCTTTGAAAAATGGGGAGATCCTTTTCTGTTTGGTAAAAATAACCCCAGCTAAATGACTAATGATCCAATATTTCTTTCTCGCTATCTTAAGGCTCCACTCATTTTAACATTAATTCATGTCTCAAGGTTTCCTTGCTATTATGGAACCACAGAAATGAAGCATGCTTCACAGAGGTATGGTATTTTAAATGATCTCATGCTACAAATAAAAGCGTAAAGGCTTACATCAAAGGGTCTGATTTCTAGAAATTCTCGCCTCAATCAAAGCATGGATGAGATAAAAGAAAAATGTTCAAATCTAGAAAGTTGTTCAAAAGACTCATCTCAAGCTAGGTTCTTCTCCGTCTGTGAATCTTGATAAATCAAATAAAATATCTCGCTCACACAAAAGGACATTATGGATTGAAGAACCAAAATCAAAGATTGGAATTTTAAGGAAACTATTTCTGGAAGGCTCAAACAACAAAAGCTGTCAAATACATGAACATCCAAAAGGATGTAGATAACATGGGAATGAGGAACAAACGAATATCTCTGTGAAGTACTGTTACGATCCTGTGGAGTCCTCTCTTAGTTAAGTTACCATAAAGACAATCCTAAAAGAATTAACTCCATACTTTGGCCTTGAGAGAGTTTGGAAGAAATATAAGTCTTAGCCCCCTTTCTCCCAAAATACCAATATGATTAAGAGATCACCCCATTCTTAAGAGTTGAACTGTGAGGCATTTTGTTGCGCGTAAAGCTATGATTTTAAATGTCATTCTAAGTCGTGACAAGATTTTGTTTCAGAGATCTGTGTTCGCCAGCGAATCGCCAATTGTTGTTGCTGCAACATCCCCCCATAATTTTTTTGTAAATATTGGGTCCCTCCTTTTTAATGTTTAAGTCTTGAGTTTGGTTAAAATCTTTGTCACTTAATATTCAAATTTTCCTAAAAGTAATTGACCCTTTCTAGTTCTTTTGTTTTTTAGACTAAGTCATTTTCCTTCTATTACCTTTAAAAACAACGCACAGTTTTAAAAGCTTAACTATGCGCATCAAATGGAGCTGGTTTAAAGATTAACTATGTGCGCTTTCACAGCGCAGTTTGCAAGTTTATGTTTTTACGCCAAAGGTGCAAGTGAAAAAGTTTAACTTTGCGCTTTCAAAAGCACAAACTTCAGGTTTATTTCTCATGTTGAAAACGCTTTGTTTTTGGGTCTTAATCTTCCACCATATTGCCAAATCTTGGCTTTTCAGCTAAGTCCTCCGCCGACGTGCAAACTTTAGTTTTAAAACCTACGCTGTATCAACACATGATTCTTTCGCAGAGTCTGAAACTAACTTATCCATTTTGGCGCAAATGTTGACTATAACTCTGCCGCCCTTTGGCGTAATCCCTAACTATAAGTCTTCCGCTTCACGCATTTTTTGGGTATAAGTCGATCGACCCCTTTTGCAAATCTTAGGCCTTTTACCATCCAACGCGCAATTTTTAAATGTAAATCGACCGCCGTTAGCGCACGCTGCTTGGCGCGATTTGTAACCATATCTCAACTTCCATTGGCACCAAACCTATCCTTGGATGAGCACCGACGCAAAATTCCTTAAGTCTTTTCCATGACTCGTTGGCGCGGTTCCCATTAGCGCACATCTTGTGATTCAAACTTGCACCAAAGGCGCAAGGCTTACCCATATAGTTCCCGCCTCCATAGATGCGCCTCACCTTCCCTCAAATTCTAATGCTGGTGCAGCTCTATTAGTGCAGGATTTAACATCATGATCGCCGCATGGGAGCAATACTTAATATTTAACTCGCCGCTTAGCGCAAAACTTAAAGTTTCGCTCACCGCTTAGCACATAACTTAAAGTTAAGGTCGCCGCCTTAGCGCAGAGTTTAACCTTACGCACGCCGCTTTGGGTGCGAAGATTTATTTTGGGTTTATACAGTGGCTTGTATAGCTTGTTGGCATTTGCATCTAGTATTTCTCATGATTTTCAACTGTGAAGTGGTGGCTGCAACTGTGAATTAGTTGATCATTTTGTTAAAACAACCTCCCATGTTCTGAAGTCAATAGCATATTCTGAATTTTTTCATAACTGATTTGCTAATGCTTGAAGGCTATCTGGTTAAAACCAACTCTGTCATGATTTCTTTTACAAATCTGTAGGAAGCTTTACAATTTTTGCTAATTTCTACATACTCCTTATTTGTACTGCCTCGCTCACCGCAGGTTTGTCATGCATAGAAGGTATGCAAGGAAGAAGGAGCAGCACAGGTCAAATCAGATTTGCACAAGCATGAGATTGCATCTAAGGCAACAATGTTTGTTCGGAGCAAAATCATCTTGAGAGAGCCCAGTCAATGGGCCACCCATAGCCAAAGTGTTGATGGCCTAGCAACCACAAGCAAGCCAGTTGGTGGGGATGAGTCAGCGAGTCAGCAAAGGAATCCAAATAAAATAGATAAACCATCAGAATTCTTGTTTGTCTTAGTGTGAGAAAAGGTTGAATTTCCTTTATTGTATAAATGCTTTAGAAGACAACTGGATCTATTTTTGTCTTATATGGAAGGCTCTCCATGAATCCGTGGGTTTTGTAATTGTGCACTAAAGGACAAATTAGAAGGTTCTAGAGTTTAGGGCACACCTGTCAGCTCAAGCAGCAATTTGTAAATCTATATATAGGAGAATGAGAGGAGAATTAGGGACTTTTTGCAGGAGAAAGAAATTTTCTAGCTTTTATGAATTACTTTGCTACTTGGTCCAAGAAACTGGATTTTGCCTAATGAAAGCCTGGAGAGGACATTTTTGCGTGGAAATGTGTGTTGAATGTTTGTTGGACTATTCCTGTAGCATTCACATACTATAGTGAGATCTTTCTTTGCTGTTATGAATTATTTCTGTGTGATGAATGATCTTTCTATTTTCCTGTACAATGATGTCTCTCTTAAATGAGTAATGGAATGTATTAAATAATTTGAAGTTATCTTCAATATCTGTCATATTCTGCTGTAGGCACATCTTTATGATTAAATGGCTATCTGTGTGATCTTTAGGTGTTTCTTGCAGTTTATTACTCATCTCTACATTTTTCTCCTTGCAAGGATAGGTTAAATTTGCTTATACTTTTTTAGATTAATTTAGATTAGCTACCTGCATTTAGCTTAGGGCACTTGCATTTCATCTTTAAAATAAAATACATAAATGGTGGATCGGGCCGCAACCGGTGTAAAGAACAAGAATCTTTAAATCTTACGGTAGCCGGTACTGTTAACCGGACGGATTCCCCACACCAAACGGTGAGTGATCTAATTGGGCTTGCTTACCGGGGAGAATCCCTTGCTGCTTGATGCTCCAATTTTCGGGGCATTAACAGACCCATTATTGAAACTTGTCTCTAAAGCAATCTTTAAAAAGTAAGCCTGAGGGTAAGTAATATTTCTACTTGTGGGGAACACTATTGATTCTTTTTCTTTGGAGAAGATGGATTAAGAGGTTAAAGACAACTTTAGGTTATTCTCTTTTGATATGATCAGTAATATAAGATATTCTTACTTATATTCTTGAACTATTTGTCTAGCAATGTTCCATATACTCTTGTGTCAACCAACTTCCATATGCTAACATCATTATACAAAGCAAACCCACCGGGGTACTGAATAGGCTTGCTGGCAGTGGGTCCATTCTAAGTAAAATCTTAAACCAGGAAGTTTGGTAGATGCAAGTAAATCCGTTGGGGTACTGAACAGGCTCACTGGCAGCGGGACTATGCTTGCATGGTACCAAGATAAACCCATCGGGGTACTGAACAGGCTTGCTGGCAGTGGGGCAATATCAGGAAGAAAGAGTTACAGATAATACATTGATATGCACATGGTTCATTACACAAACACAAGTACTAGCTAATTATCTGTAATATCAATTGAGAATGGTTGTAAGATAGACTTGGACCTTGTCATCTAATTCAAATAATATCTAGGAAATTATTGTCCTAGAAGTGGGACCTATAATCATAGAGATCTAACAAACCCAAAGGTGAACATTATCTATATTGTTAAGACGACAAGAGATCTTTCAGAATGAGTCCATGATGATTGGTTTTCCTGTGGCATTTTCTTGCATCAATTACATCATCATTATTCACATGGTCTTAATAAGCACTGTTATTTATTTCTAGTGAATTTGTATGTATGAATCATCATTTCAGAGTTATGGTTAAAATTTTTAAGATTGAAAATAATACACTAACTAGCCCTTCCTCTCTTTTATGGCTTGAGGACATGCCATAATCTCGGTTTGGGGGAGGATTAGAATATATTATGGTCTAATTATTTCTGATAATAGTCTGACCATGTTTATGATAGATGTCTTCAAGGGAAAATGCAGATAATTAAGAAAGGATTGCCCTATGATAAAATATAAATTCCAGAAAAGCAAGGTTGCGATCATCTTTTGTTCACTAACAACTTTAAAACTTCCTGCAAAAAGTAGCTACAGTCAACATTTGTAAAACAAGCTCATATACAGACCAAAGTCTTCATGAAGGTTTGAATGACGGGTTGAATGCCGATCCGAATAAGGTGACAAACGAGGCAAATAAATAATGAAGTGAATATTGAAATGACAAACAAAGTAAGTAAATTCCAATCCGAATAGAGTATAGAATAAAACTATAATAAGTATGGCCAAATATGTTTTTTCGGGGTTTTCATTTATATATATCTAATCCATTAATTATAATAAAAGGTCAATTCGGAATGATATCTTGGCATGTTAATTCTGTGTCATTAATAGATAGGTTAAATCATACACCTTGGACGCTATAATTCTTCGTTTATCGTACCATTCAACATTTATTTGGAAGACATCATGGTTTATACGTAATTATGCTTAATGCATAGCAAACGATTATGTTCAACCTGTCCAAAGTTTTACTTTGGACATGGTTGAACACATTGTAAAGCACACAAATCCATAATTACGAATTTTTAAGTGGCACACAACTCAAGGAAATTCAATTAGGAGCATATCACTCATACGTGCTCCACGATCATCCGACTGCTCAATCGGCCTATGATTTAACGCTACCCTTACATGAATTTTCATTCATTCCGCCCATTTCCTCATTTCACCCTGACGCTCTGTTTTCTGCAACTGAGTGCATTCCTTTTGCTTGTTTAGCCACATCCGTTAGCAATTCCCACCCTCCATGAGCTAGGGAGCTATCAAGACCTCTTGTGCATTGCCGAGTTTAGAAACTGTCGAGAGATATTCCTGCATGCTGGTTGGGGCCCATTTCTCCGTCTCTTTAACGACCATGATCATGAGATTTCCCTATTGTTCGCAAAGGGTTTTGACGGTAAATAAGCTCGAGTTGGCCACCTTACCTTCCCGGTGACAGAAGAGTTCATATCAGTAGCTACGAAACTGCCTAGAGAAGGTGCTTGTTGGCACAAGCACTTGTTTCTCCCACGCACAGCACACAAATTCGCTCTCAAGCCTGAGTATCAGTATGTCGAGGGTGTAAAAGGGGTTCATTGAGAATGGGTTAGGGCCGAGTTCCTTGATCCTTTGACTGTCATCATTCACCTAATCACCTGCGAAGGTAAATTCTTGATTTTTAAATCCTGCCATTTTCAGTTGTTAGCTCATTTTGGTTATAATCAACCATTGAATTTTCCTTTCTACTTCCTAAAGAGTCTGGATAAAATGTCTAGTCAAGTTCGAAAGAACAATGCCAATCCCTCTGGTAGCCTATATATTTTAATCACCCATTGGTTAGAGGAAGAGGGGAAGACTTGGGATAACTTTGTATTCGAGACCCTAAACCCTCACCTAGTTGCGAAACCTATTAGCAAACCCTCTTCCTCTTGCAGGCACCATTGATTTCACTCCCGTCCTGATAAGCCCGTTCAAACCTCCAACCAAACGAAGAATGATTCCAAGATTGTGCGATTTGAAGAAGGCACCTTGGGATAAATGCACCCTGCTCAAACACCCTCTTCTGAGCCCATCCAAGAAGGCACAACCCCAGAGCCCCCATTTTTCTCACCAATTCCAAAGAAATCAAGAAAATCCAATCGTGCCCTTGATCAGACCTTCACTCAGACGCAGCAAGCTGACCATGCCCTTGATCAGACCTTCACTCAGACGCAACAAGTTGACCACCCCGATGAACAAGCACAAAACCCTGACTTTGTATCACCTCTTCTTGCATTGGCTAATATCTCTGCCAGCTTGCTTGAAGACCCTATTCCAACACTTACCGCTACATAGACTGAAGAAAAGGGTCCTGAAGAATACATTACACTTGCTAACCCTGAGTCATTTATGGAGGAAGCAAGCCCTCAAACAAACCCTGCATCTTTGATAGAAGCACCCCCTTCACTCCAGTAGACTGTGGATAGGTTAAATCAAGAGTTGGCAGAATATGGGAGCTAGAATGAGGGGTATGTTGGGACCATCTTTGAGATTTGTCAAGAGGTCAAGACATTACGTAGTCAAGTACAATCGGTTGAATATTTGAGTAAGGCTAATTTAGCTAACAATTTAACTCTTCAGTTGAAGTATGATAACCTACGGGATCAATATAAGAAGTTCAAGGCCAAATCCAAATCTTCTTCATCAAAGTCGAAGGCCACTGCTACCGCAGCTCGACCTTCTTCCTAGTCTCTTCTATTTTTTGCTCAGTGGGACCTGGCATGTCTCTGGTTTGGGGGAATGTTGGTACCCACTTCGTCATTGTTTTTTATCGATAAATATAATCGAAATGGCGGTTCTATCATCATTTTTGATATTATAGATTGCTCTTTTTGCCATTTTAACCGCCGAATGGGACAGGTATGTATTTATTTATACATCTTATGAATATTGGGCAAGATTCGCCATATTTTGGTTTATTAACGATTATCTGGCTTGTTTAATGATGTTATTCTTATTTTACAGATGAAAGCTCTCAATGGAACCTTCAATTAAGGCGCTTACTAGAGTCATGTTCATTCATCCCGTCGTTCAGACGTGCATTCGATCCATGGATTCATTGGTTGAGCTATGATCGGGTTGTTAAAGGGTGAACCGAGGTGTGGAGTTTGTTCGGGACGTGGCTCTGGTGGTTTGTGAGCTGGAGTTCTAGAAGATTCTTCCTCTTGTATGCCCAACTTGACACCGCATCCACTTCTTCCCATGTTGATGAGGAATTGACGCTCCAGCTATTGCGTGGAGGGATGACGCCATAGATCCCGGGGAACCTCCCGTATGTTATTCTGAGTCAGCATGAAGATTGTTCCTTGGCATATGATTTGTCATGAGATGCTGAGCAAAACCGTTTCTGGTTATGTGTTGTCAAGAGATGTTGGACAGAGTCATTTTCCTATGTTAAAGACTGTCTATTATTAGAAGCAGTCGACCATTGAAAGGGTCGACTTGCTCTTCAGATTGTAATCGTATATATATATGCGTTCCTACCTCTGAAACTGCTTAAGTCTTGTCAAGTTTTGTTGTGTATTGTTAAGTTTTGTTGTCTATTTGACATGACTGAGACGGAGTCAGTCTTATTGATCGTTCCCCGACTGCAAATGAACACAGGGATGTTTTAATGCTCTGTTAATTCAATATATATATATATATATATATATATATATATATATATATATATGTTCTGGTTTAATGAAGATCTAGAAGCATGTATGGTGATTGATTAATAAAGACTCAGCCTTTGCTTGCTGAGACGGGCCCCTCAACGATCAGCGGTCTCCAGTTTGTGTGTATAGTTTGTATTTGTTTCTGCAGATAATGTTGTGCTGTGTATTTCATCTTTGCATCTATCTTATACATGATATCTACATCTTGAAACCTAAATTGTTGTTCTGTTATTTACATAGATGAAATTTCTGTATTTTATTGTTGCTCACATTTTATTGTTTATATGAATAAAGAGCTCTATATCATGTTATATGCATCTTGTGAAGTGTTTATGTTGACAATGTTTGCAGCATACAAGTAAGTGACCGGTTACGGTTATGTTCAGTTAATTTTTCTACATAGGATAGGTCATATTTATCTCACCTTCTCTGCTTAATAGGTTAGGTTGCATTCATCTATTCCATCTTGCCTTTGTAGTCTTGCTTAAGGAATTTAGTTTACTTGAGTTCCTTTCGAATCAAGTTAGCTGAGTTTTCTGAGCCTTCCCATAGTTAGCTCCTCTCTTAAACTCTGTAGTTCTTCCTCTGTAGCATCATAATTCCTCCAATTTCAAACTAAACTTGCTTTAGGATGAAGTAGAAATAGCTAGTCTTCCTCTTACATAGATCACTTCTTCCCTCACTCTATCTTCTAAAAAATCTACTCATTACTTCCTTTGCGTCATAATGTCATGTGCATTAACCAGCTGGTAACTAAGTCATCCAAAATTCTTCTTTCCCTTAGCTGAAATCTTCTTCCTTCATCCAGACTGGCATTCAGACGGGCATTCGGATTGCCATTTAGACCCTTATACTCTCTACATCGTTTTAGCATCTTCAGAATCTAGTTTCTCCTGCCCACCTGAGTATAATGCTTCTTGCTTCTGATTTAACAGTTTAGATAGAATTTAACTTTGTTTTATGTTATATAAGTTCTTTAATAAAGTGCTTCTTCCTTCTCCTCAACCTTCCTCTAAAGTAAAATTCTTCACATCTGAATTGTTAAGCAGTGGTTGTTTTAGCTTTGTTTTAGATAGTTAATATTTTCACCTCTTCTAGGGTTATTAAAATCTCTTCTATTTGTCAGATTGGTGTTTCATGGTATAAAATTTGGATTATAATCAGATATTCTCATCAAAGTTTCCTGCTTTCTTTTATACTAATCGAGTTTTTCACTTGTTATCATATCAACCTTTTATCACTTCTGTATGGATGGAAATAAGTCATGTTATAGTTCTAAGCTTTATCACACCCTCTCTTTTAACTAGAATTCAGTTTTTCTTCCATCATTTAATTCTTACATAGAATAGTGTAACTCGATATTACTTTAATCTGTTGGTTAGGTTAGCTTAGTAATTGTGTTGTTTAGAATTTGACTCGGTTTTTCATTTTGAAATATCTTTTGATCTCTTCTTTATTAAATATCTCTAAGGTCGGACAAGCCGAAATATGAGATCCATTTCTACCTAGGCATATATTTTGTCTCAACTCTAAGTTTATTGATCCTGGTCGATAATTAATATTACGTGTTTTCTTGAGATAGCTCACACACCCAACAACTAGGAATGTATTCTCTTGACACAAGTCACCAATACATATAGGCACAAGTATTCAATTTTGGAGTTGGATCATCGTCACTGGATCATGGAGCATCATGATCATCACTGCTGCTATACTCGACATCTCGATCACTGGGCTATCTCTGAATTCTTCTCGTCATAGGAAGTTCTACAGAGCCAACCCTTTTTCATGCTAATTGTAGGCCTAGCCTCTTGCAGGTCTTCATCATCACTGGCCATACTATGGAATCCTCAAGACTTATTTATGTGCGTCAACAAAACCTAGCAAGAGCATCCCAAGACTGATTACAAGCTTACTGCTCAACCTATTGGATCTCCCAGGGAGCTATTACATGTTGAATTCCACAAAACCTTAAAAGAGTGTCTTGCATCCTGCAAGAACTCTAAAGAGAGTCTCAGGACTGATTACGAGCTTACTACTCAACCTATCGGACCTCCAGGGATGATTACATGTGACCCCCACCACAAAACCTTAAAAGAGTGTCCCAGGAATGTTTATGTGCATAGCACGACCAGAAAGAACCCTAAAGAGCATCCCAGGATCATTTATGTGCCTAAGCACAACCAACAAGATCTCCAGGACTGATTACATGTGTTCTAGCAAAACCTCGCAAGAGCATCCCAGGACTGATTACGAGCGTACTGCTCAACCTATCGGATATCCCAGGGTGCTATTATATGCCATAGGACAAAGCCTCGAAAGAGTATCCCAGGATCCTTTATGTGCTGCAGCACAACCAGAAAGATCTCCCAGTTCTAGTTACATGTCCTCTTAAAGCAATGCCTCGAAAGAGTATCCTAGGATCCTTTATGTGCCGCAGCACGATCGGTAAGATCTCCCAGGTCAACTTACATGCTCATCTGCACAACCTATCCATGGCCACAGAGTATCAACTTGATACTCACCATACATCATCCTGATGTACATGATCATCTTGATCATCATCATAGCATCGTCCTGATACATATCATCCAGAGTATCATCCTGATACTCATCACACATGATCATCCCGGTCATCGTCATAGCATCATCCCGATGCATATCATCCAGAGTATCATCCTGATACTCATCACACATGATCATCTTGATCATCGTCATAGCACCGTCCTGATGCATATCATCCATAGTATCATCCTAATACTCATCACACATGATCATCCTGATCATTGTCACTGCATTGTCTTGATGCATATCATCATACATGATCCAACTGATCATACAAAGCATCCAACTGATGCATATCCAAAGCAGTAACTGGAACATCATCCTGATGCTCATCACATAACACTTACATCCATATCCATGGGAAGGATCCTCCTCTTACCATGCTTGGAATGGTTCCTGCAAATGTGTCCCATCACTTCTTCCTTGAAGTATCTTCAATCTGAAGAACACCAAGCCTCTCTCTGAAGTACTCAAACTTCACTATGGCTAGTGGTTTCATCAACACATCTGCAACCTGCTCATTCATCGCAACATACAGGAGCTTCACTACTCCTCTCTGCACCATATCCCAGATATAGTGATATTTTATTTCAATGTGCTTCGACCTATCATGGAACACCAGGTTCTCAAAAAACTTCACACAACTCTGGTTGTCACAGAAGATACAGGTAGCATCCAACGGGAGATCAAATAACTCAGACAGTAGCTTCCTAAGCCATACTGCCTCACAACTGGCCGAACAAGCTGCGACATACTCTACTTTGGCTGTATTTAGTGCTACGTAGGACTGCTTCCTGCTAAACCAAGAGATCACACCTAATCCCATACTGAAGCAACACCCTGAAGTGCTCTTCCTATCTGCAGCACTGCCTACCCAATCTGAATCAACATAACCCTCCAGGTTAAAATTTTGATTCGCATCATACTTGAGCCCATAGTCAACAGTACCCTTTAGGTACCTCAGAATATGCTTTACATCAATCAGGTGAACATGTCTAGGATCTGTCAGAAACTGGCTCAAGGTGTTCACCGCAAAGCAAATATATGGTCTCGTGTTCGTCAGGTACATCAAGGACCCAATCATCTGACAATACATCATGGAATAACCTAACTCTGATGAAGCATCACACAATAGCTTCATGTTCGATGCCATAGGTGTGGCCATGGCCTTGTAGTCCATTATCCTGAACCGCTTCAGGATCTCTACTGCATACTTCTCTTGTCCAAGGAAGATTCCATCTGCACTCTGCCACACCTCCATCCCTAGAAAGTAGTGCATCATCCCCAAGTCGTTCATCTTGAACTCCGTAGCAAGCTTCCTCTTCGTTTTGGAAATCAACCTATCATCACCTTTCTGGGAGAAGCCACAAGCCACAAACCTTTCCTACCATCTGCAGCATGCTTGATCTTGTAGATCCACTTGGAAGTCACAACAGACTTCCCTTCTGGTCTTGGGACCACATCCCAGACATAATTCTTCATGATCGACTGATACTCCTCGATCATGGCATTCTTCCATTACTACATCTCGGATCCTGGGAACTTCAGATTCTTCAATATCTTCAATAGATAGTGAACTTCATTGTTGGAACAAATGTTGTTGTCCTTCTTTTTTAGGTCATTGTACTTGATCTTTCCTCCAAGTCAAATTCAATTGCATGATTAGAAACTTCTCATGGTTTTTCAAAACAAATTCTTATGCATAAAGACATATGTCATACAGTCATGCAATTGTTTTAGCCAATGCTTTAATACAACATTTATCCATATCCCGTAACTTTCTAGATTCCTTCCATCTCTACCAGAACATTGTTAAGAGTGTGCACAACTCCCAACATGTCAGCAAAGAGGTTTCATTCTAGATAAGTAGCAATGGAATGTTGTACAATACCATAGGCCACTTACCCATTACTATATTAGTAGTATCTTGTTCATTAATGCAACTTTTCTAAAATGCATAATATACATCCTAAAACTAGGAACATAAGTATGTACACTACTGAACAACATCATTTAAGTAATCATATATATAATAAATGACAATTCAAATACTTATCTTTGTTTAGTTTTTGGGTGGACTCCCTCTTGATCTTTGCTTCCTGGAGTGTTCCCTCTTGATCTTTGCTTCCTTGAGTTCTCCCTCTTGATCTTTGCCTCTTTGCATGAACTTTTGGATAGTGCTCCCTCTTGATCTTTGCTTCCTGGATTACCTGTCCTTGAACTTATATCCATCCTGGACCACTATGCATGCTTGACTGTGCACTAGTGTCATCATTGTGTTATCCTCAAGATCTCATACATAACCAAACATATATTAGTATAATCTCAATACTATCAAAACATTATGATCCTAAATAATCTTATGTATGGTCATGATCATTTCACACACAGGTAATAAGTGTTAGTATTCAAGGTTTCAGGGAAGAATTTTTTTACCCATGCATATTATTATTTGATCGTAGGACTCTTTTGGTTTGTCATATCATCAATCAAAGTAAGAAACATAATATGCATAAACCCTTGATTACTTCTAACTTCAAGAATAATCATTATCATTCATACAAAAGTATAAGATCCTAACACAAGGTAGGATTCTAACTTGATATAGGAAAAACATACCTCGATTATCATACCCATATAATGTCTTTTTGTTCTTCTTCAAAGACTTGTGCTAGTAACCTGCATAACTCATAAGTTAATAATTGTAGAACCAAGTTATACATACCTCGTAAGTGGAGCTTCTATGTGATCGATGACTATGGATGAGTCTTTGTCTTCATGTCACCATGGTCATATGTTCTTGACCTAGAACTTGATTTGTCTTTCTTGATGTACCTTTCATGTTAGCGGACAACATCAACCTCATACAACATCATAGTGCATTAGTACAATCATAAGTGTCATAACCCTAATCAATGAATGTATTCTATCATTCATATGCATTCATACTTTTACTAGGGTGATAAGACAAGTCTAACATTAATCAAGATTGTACTAACCTCAATAATATGAAGACAAACATATCATAAACTTAATCATGAACAGATTTCAAAACATACCTGTATCTCTTCAAGTCATACCTATCGGGATTGCTTGTAGCCTTATTATGTAAGGCTTTAGCCTCATCTCCCTTTGGAACTGGAACTTCTTCACTTATGCCGGTGTCCAATTCATTCTCTTCTAGGATTAACCCAATCCTCTTTATTTGCAGAAACTGGATCTGGAGCTAGATTGGGGTTTGTCAGAGAAACCCTAAAAATTCAAACTTTGAATTTCAAACTTCTGAAAGGATTAAAAGATGCACCTTGCTGAGTTGATCAAGCTGGTATACTTCAATTTTGAAAACTCCAAAATTTGACCCCTCAAAATTGCCTTTGAAACTTTCGAATCTTCTGTACAGGATCCCAAACTAGGGTTTGATAAAGCCCGGTCTTCTACCCATCCAAAAGGTTCGATCTTGTGTTCTAAACTTCAATTTTTCTAAGGAGCTTCCAGTCGTGGTCACAGATTTCAAAAATTCCAACTTTTGCAGAAGCCCTAATTTTCCACCTTTTCGATCAAAATCCCGAACTAGGGTTTGATCAAGCTTGACCTTCTGCCCAACCAAAAAATTCAATCTTGGTCTCTAAATTTTGATTTTGATGAGGAGAATTCAGCCGTGGTATCCGATTCCAAGAATTCTAACTTTCTCTGAAACCCTAAATTCCCACAGCAGAGACAAGCCAAGAATGAAGGTGCTCAAAATCCAATTATGTTTTGACAGAAATATGCACTTGATTGTTTCTGGTGTAACTCAGAAATTGTGGATCCACAGGGTCTGAAACTTCAGCCTGTGGTAGCCTGACCTGTCATATTTCCAACCCCACAGGTCTGACCTCAAATGGATTCTCTGAGAGAGAGTTATACCAAGTGTCGCAATGTGACCTGTTTATGGGATAAAAGAGGAGAGCGAACTTGTACGGAGTGCCACGTGTCACTAGTTCAAATTCGGCCTCTAAAAAGAGGACCTATGAAAGTATAGTCCGTGCCCTACCTGTAACTTTTTATGAAATTTCATTTGTAGCTTCCTAGCCCAAGTTATGATATTTTTTCCTAGGTCACGTATTTATGACTGAGATCTAGAAGAGGCAGAAACCCTAGATTGTACAGATCATAAAATGGAAAGTACAGCGAATTAGCTGCTATGCTTCAGACAAAAGGTACATGGGGATGTTATCTATGACCTCTATAAGTTTCAGAACCTGAAAATTCACCAAAATGGATTTACAGCGAAAGTGCCACGATGACTGGTTTTTGCTATATCAAGCCCTAGCTTCCAATTTGTCGCAAGTGCAACAAGTCTCATAAATTCCATACCATGCCTTCCTTCAGGCTAGCTCTGATACCATGTTAGTTTTTCATCATTTAATTCAATATATCTATGATCTTAACTGAAATAACAACATGTATAGCATATTAAGCATAAGAGACAAGAGACAAGAGACATAAAACATTTCACCGGGGAAAACCAAGAAGGTGAAAAACCCCGCAACTTCCTCAGAGATAGAATAAGCATCAATACAAGGATCACAATGATCAAAACCAAGAGATAGATAACTTCAGCAGCATGATCCTCCTCCACTTGTGCTCCATCGTCCTCTCTCTCATTAATGCGAAGTGAGTGAATAATAGAATGTGTGAAATGAGAGACGCACTCTTTATTTATACACTAAATTTCACTTGACCTTTACTCAACTAGGTCGGCCTCAACTTAACCACTTAACATAATGTTGACTGGGCCGACCCCTACTAGGGTGGTCTAATAACCCTTTGACCCACATGACTCATACAGGGCCGACCCCATCAAGGTGATCTAATAACCCATCAAGTATAAGTTACGACACTTACAATATAACTTGAGACACTTGCAAGTACAATTGACGACACTTCCAATCGGAGGAATAATACATCTCTGTTGTGGATACAATAAAGTACAAATACAATATACAAGTGAATATCTTCCAAAGTTACAAATACATCAACACCTCTTGCATAATATGAGCATGAGGAGTATGCAGAACTGCAAATGCTTGAGGAACAAATTATCTTTGAAGATGTTGGCTAAGCATTTGTTCTGCGTGAAGGGGATCATGAGTTGTCTCTATGTGAAGAAGGCTTATATGTGATGAATTTTTCTGATTACATCCCATTTGGATCATGAAGCAAAGATTCATATTCATCATTGGATTGGATGGATAGCTACATTACCGAGATGGAGACCCAAAGATGTGCAAGATTTGCTCACATTGGTAAGAGTTAGTTTTGCATCAGTGATGAACCTATTGTTGCATTCGAGTCTGTTATGTTCTGTGAGAAGCAGCCAAGACATTTATGGATGCAATATGATGCATTCCATACATCTCCATTCATACCTTGGGAAATAAAATACATGGTGGGTGAAGTGTCATATCAGGGTATGAGTTCCATAGTGAAGCGGGAGACAGTGAATGGGCTGCTAAAAATTTCCATACCACTCAAAGCACAAGCATGGACATCTCACATCATCTTGAAGACATTGAGAAGTTACTACAAAATCATGAGAAGATTCTTGAATACCTTCCACTTGGAAGACCACCTAACGGAGTGAAGCGCAAGGGCAGGTTGAAGATGGGTGTACCACCCAACATGATACCATCTTCCAAGCATCCCATTGCTTTGGAAAGTAGAATATTGCAGCCACATGAAAGGTATCATATCATCTTTGACATAACCACCATCACCATCATGCATGCAATGGCAAATTACAGACCCCACTCATTTTAGAGTGAATGGGTGGTTAAGGTTATAATCACATCAGTTGGATGCATTTCATGATACCAATGAAGCTTAAGGACTAGAAACTTAGATTGGTAAGTGAGGTCCAAGTTTATAACTCTGATCATGAAAGCAAGAATATAGTAGTGGATGTTCTTATTTCTGCAAGAAAAGACTTATTTGTTTTGGAAGGTCATTTAGTATCAGAATATCAGAGAGGCAGATTTGCATATGAGCTATTGAATGGTGGGGTTCAAGAAGAACAGTTTGACATCATGGAGGATGGCATTTTTTGGGTGCCAAAATCAGTTTTTATGGAGGATTTGATGGGGGATTCCCATGATTTGTTCCTAGAGGATCACTTCCTTAAAAGGGGAGTAAGGGACCAACATAAGTTCACCCATACCTACAAGCATATCAAGAGGTTCAACGGTGTGGTTAGAAAGCACATGAAGGAATTTTTTTCACCAAGAGTCATCAAATTTTATGTGAATTCAATTGCATTCAGAGTACTTTGGTCAAGGAAGAGGAATGGATGGTATAAGTACAAACTCTTTCTCATGTTTGATGCCCATCTTGGACATTGCTAGTTTAAGATAAATGAAGAATTCCAATGTGACTTATTCAATATTTTTGAGCATGGGCATTGGCCTATTTTGAGCACTAGAAGCACGCCACAAACAATTTGGTAAGCATGTGTCTATTATTTTGGGTGACATGTGGGTTCACTATGGGTTGTTAGAGAAGTCTTCTCCTATTTTGGGAGTTGCATTGAATGCTTGGAAATAACTTGCATTGTTTGAGTGTGAAGTTGGAGGAATAAGGAAAATGTATCTTAATATCATGCTTGAGAAAGGTGAGGCTGATGTCTACATGGAGAAGATTCACTCCACCCTTATTTGTTCCATATCCAAAGATATGTACAAGAGATTTCAGCTCCATGAGAAGCATTATCCACACCATAACAAGGATATGCTAACCCCTCTGTGTGCATTGGTTGAGTGTAGATTTGAGGGTGAGATTGAACTAAATGAGTGGCAACAACAATGGTTTGCATGTGATTCTATGAATTGGATGATTCATAAAGATCAACATATGGCATTCATCCACTTTACAGACCCCATCCACTTAGTTCCCAAGACAATCTTAAAGGAGGATATCTTGGGAGTTTCTCATGTTCCACTCTTAGGTAGTCACCATGGTTGTTTGGAGACTTACATGAGGGCGAGTAAGAGGTTTTCATGGAGGAGCTTCAAAGAATATACATTGGATCATATGGAGGAGTGCAACATATGAAAGCACTATGTGATGGAGTACACTTTCTTGGTTGGCCATCTTTATTGGTAGCAACAGTTGGGTGGCAGTGTATAAGTTCCTCAACCCCATGTTTTTCATTGCTTAAGGACAAGCAATCTTGGGATGGGAGGACTATCATGTTCCTTCCTAAGTGGTTACTTGATTAAGTCTTGGACCCTTTTAGTACCTAAGGGTCTAGGATAAAATAAATGAAGGCATTATTAATTATTTGGGGTGATTTTGGATCCAGGCCTATAGTAGTTAGTTAATTAATAATTTTAATGTTGGAGTATAATAATTTTAATTTTTGGAGTGCTTGTAATTATTTTAATTTTATAATTATCATTATTAATTAAATTTTGGCAAGTGATAATGTTCACATGACTCGGAGGGAGCATAAGGATAAGGTGGACCTCACCTACTTCTTTGAAAAAGATGGAAACAACAATAAGGCAGCTAAAAGCAAGGTGGTAATAGAAAAAGAGGAAACTATCAAAAGCAATCAAAAGCAGGAAAGGACATAAAGCAAGAAAGTGGACAAAGCAGGAAAGTGCATAAAAACATCTAGTTTGAAAAGCAAGAAACATCCACAAAGCTAAAGAAGGAACAATTGCTAAAAGCATAGGATATCACAAAGCAAGGAAATTATAGAAGCAAGAAGATGTTGCTAATTCTTCTAAGGAAGGCACCCTAAAGCAAGAAAATCGACAAAGCAGGAAAGTGCAAAAAATCATCCAGTTTGAAAAGCAAGAAACATCCACAAAGATAAAGAAGGTGTAGTTGCTAAAAGCAGAGGAGATCACAAAGCAAGGAAGTTGCACAAGCAAGAAGATGTTGTTAATTCTTCCAAGGAAGGCACTCTCATCCTCACACATTCCAATTGCTTGTTCATGACTCTATGTCAGCCTATAAAAGAATTCCAATGCAGTCCTCTCACATCTTTTGGTCATTTTTCTTATTGTCTTGAGAGCTTTGCTTCTCATAGGTTGAGTGATGTGCCTCAAGTAGCTTTGGGTGATGTGCCTCATTGCAAATATTGTTCCGGATCTATTCTTTCAATGTGAGTGCAACCAATGCAACCATTATAATTTTAATTGTAGGTCTGATGTTCCATCCAGTATAGCTGATTGAATTCAATAGATGAAGAAGAAGTCCAGTTACTCATTGCTCCAACACAAGAGTTTCATTCAGTGAGAGGTCCACTACAAGAGGGTGCATTCAATAAGTTTAAGCCATTGTGGTGTGTTCAATATGATCCATAATTTCATCCTACATCCCATGGGTTGAATATGGTGGTGAATAATTTCTTCTTCCTCTTATAGTTCTCAAATTTCTCTCTATGTTGTAAAATCCTCAGCCCTTGGGGGGTTTCTGGAAATTTTGATGTAATATATGAATGAATGCACCTTAAATATATGATTCCAACTTGCTGCTCCTATATTAAAATTTATCATACCACCTAATTTCCATTGTTTCAGAATTATTAATTTTACCGAGTCATTTAAATGGTCAAAATTCAAGACTAGCTCTTTATGCATGAATTTTTTACTAGTTTTATTGTTTTGGTCATAAATGATATTCTATGCATCCAAATTCAGTTCTGCAATTTTCTGTGTATTATTAAGACCCTATTGATCCCACTCCCACTTTTAGATCACATTTTAGTGCAGGTCCTACTATGTTTGGGTCATCCAAAAGTTTGGGTATCCCAATAGTCCTAAATTGTCAAACCTCATCCAAGTCTCCCAAACTCAGTTAAACAACTCCAAAACCTCTAGATCTTTGGTGTATCTGTATATTATAGGGTATAAATAGACTATCCACCTTCTGTTTACATCCAAAGTTAGTGGAAAGTATCTAGTTTTCATATGCTGGTGTACCCATGAAGCCTTGGAGTAGACTTCAGCGACAATTGATTTCGAAACATAAAAGGTCTGAGTAATTTGTGCAAAGGATTCTTGATGCCAGCTTAGGAACTGTTGTTTATGTTGTTTCATATTTTTTATCAGACCTTCTAGATCCAAAGATTCCACTTGTCAAGCTTTGGGTGGGTTTAGTTGTGTTCAATACTAGCTTCCTCAAGACTAGTTTTTATAACTAGTTTCTAGTCTTTGAAATTTTCTGATTTAAATATTTTGATTGAGTTAATAGTGAAAGGGCTGGTCTGGTCAGACCTCCTTACTTAACTATAACACACAGTAAACATACAATTTCTCTTACAAATACTTGATGTGAACTGGAATGCCATGAAGCTGGCTTCTATTGCTTGAATCAAATTCAATGTTACATACAAAGCAAAATAAAACAAGTCAGCCTTAGCATGTTACAATAAACAACAATAAAAATCTATTATGTTGGTGTGTTTCTACCCTCTATGTGTGACCCTCTCCTTCTCTTGATCCTTTGCTGAACGAATAATGAATGAGTCATCCCTTCCTCTGTGCCCTCGCACCACTCTTCTACTCTGCTCCGTTGTTGTTCCTGAGGTCCACCTATTGGCTTCCCCAAGACGTCCTTCTCTATCCGCCGTTCTGCCTCGGACCCAACGAATCCTGCAGTTTTCAGCGCCCCCTGACCATGCTGCACAACCTCCTCCTGTGGTGACTCCTGGACTGGTTTCAACCACCTTCTTAACTTCCATAACTTCCCCAACAACCCTCAATGGTTGTAGGTCTGTCACCTCGACTGCAGCGCATCTCTGACTTTGCTACAGTTGTCGGTCTTATCATGTCCTTTTGAATGATCTGCACTCCACCATGTAGACCATCTTAACTTGTTGATTGTCGACCTTACTTAGTCTCTACGGCTGCTAGTTATAATCCGCCCCGTCCTCCACGCTTGGCCTTTGCCACACTTCCTGTCGATGTCGCAGTTCGACCAACTTGTCGACTCTCGACTCTTTTTCCTTTCACATCATGTCGACTATACTCCGATAGTTTCGCTCGAATTCTTGGCTTCGAATGCGAGTCTCCTTTCATACCAGTGGTCGTCAAAAATTCCCCTGCTTGACTTCACTCTGTCGATCAACTTGACTGTTTCACCTAGGTCCCGATGCCCTTGCATCAATCTCCCCAGGTGAAAAATAACTTGACTTCTCCGTCAGCATTCTTTATTCTTCCTATGAAATCCATGTCGCCTCATTAAACTCATCATCTCTCCATCGGACTAAGTATTCTTTCTTCCGTGAAATCCTTGTGCGTCCGACTTCGCGTTCATCTACTACTTCAGCGATCTCTTCTTCGTGTCGATCTGGAATTTTCCCTGTCCATTCGATATTCAACACTTCTGCATTACTACTTGTTGAAACTTCGTCATACCTTTACAGATTTGATACATTGAACATAGGAGAAATGTTCAATTCCTTCGGCAGCTTCAACACATAGCATTGTCCGAAATCTTCTTCAGAATCTTACATGGTCCAATCTTCTTTAGCTTCAGCTTGTTATATGTTTTCATTTAGGCTTTCACAGGTTGCAGTTATCTTCAAGGGTGATTGGATACCTATGTAGATTTTTTGTGCATAGACCAAGTCTCCCTCTCTTTCCTTAAGTGTGCATAGACCAAGTCTCCCTCACTGAATGATTGTATCCTCTTCTTCCCGTCGACTCTTAACTTGTATGCCGCATTGCTCTTCTCAATGTGCTTGCACACATCTTCATGCACTTCTTTCATATGCTCTGCGAATGTCTTTGCATCCACACTTTTTCTGATCTATGTTGGTATCACAACCAAATCTATCACACCATGTGGGTTTTGACCTTGAACAATCTGTAATGGGCTCATACCTATCAACCGATTCACAGAGTTTTTGTATGCGAATTTTGCTTGTGCCAACACGTTCTCCCACAGATTGGGTCTGTCGATCGTCAAACATATCAGAAGGTTTCCCAAACTTCTGTTGACTACCTCTATCTATCCATCAGTCTAAGGATGGTATGCCGAGCTAAACTATAACTTTGTGTCCAACTTCTTCCATAGGGTTCTCCGGAAATGACCCATCAACTTTGTATCTCTGTCCGATGTAATACTCTTCGGTAATCCATGCAATCTGACTATCTCCTTGAAAAATAGTACAACAATGCTTGTGGCATCACTTGTCTTCCGACATGGAATAAAGTGTGCCATTTTCAAAAATCGATCGACTACCAAAAATATGGAGTCATTACCTTGCTGCGTCTTCGACAATCCTAGCACAAAATCCATGCTCAGGTGCTCCCATGGGACATTCGGCACTGGAAATGGTGCATATAGCCTCGTATTCTGACTTCATCCCTTTGCCAACTGGCAATTTCGACACTGTCGTACCCACTTACCGACATTTGTCGCCATCCCTGGTCAATGGTATTTTTCTTTGACCAACTCCTTGGTCTTGTCGATGCCAAAATGACCTGTTAATCCACCACTATGTAGTTCTTGGATCAGGTTCTCTCTTACGGATCCTATGGGAATATGCAATTGGTGTCCACTAAATAGGTATCCCTCTTGGATAAAATAATCCAACTATGGATTTATGTCGACACTCCATGGTTCGTGACTAGCCTTCCATGCTTTCGAAAAATCTTTGTCGGTTTCATACTCTGTCTTTACCAACTCTATTCCTGTAGCATAAACTGTCGTCATGTTTAGCAATGCAACTCTTCGACTTAGTGCATCGGAAACCTTGTTCAACCTGCTCGACTTATGTCGCAATATGAAGGTATATCCCAATAAGAATTCAACCCATTTCATGTGTCGCTAATTCAACTTCAACTGAGTATTCAAGCACCTCAGTGCTTGGTGGTATGTATACAACACAAACTCTTTGGGCAGCAAATAATGCCTCCACTTCTTCAATCCTTGTATGATAGCATAGAGCTCCTAGTCATAGACCGAATATTTTCGCTTCACTTCGTCCAACTTTTCACTGAAGAATGCAATTGGTCGGCCCTCCTGGCTCAACATTGCGCCAATTGCCATTCCACTCGCATCGCAATCGACTTGGAAAACTTTGTCAAAATCTGGGACAGCTAATAATGGGTTCTTTGTCACCTTCTGCTTCAACTTTTCAAAGGCTTTCTGGGAAGTTTCCATCCACTTAAACTCCCCTTTCTTCATGCACTTTGTCAAAGGTGCACATATCCGACTGAATCATCTGATGAACTTCCTGTAGAAACTACCAAGTCCATGAAAACTCTACACTCCTGTTGTGCTTGTTGGTTTTGGCCACTATAATATAGGCTTCACCTTTTCTGGGTCCATCACTAACCATTTACTTGAGATTACATATCCCAAGTACACCAATTCTTCCTTCATGAAGAAACATTTCTGCAGGTTCACCATCAGCTTCTCTTCCTGCAGCTTCTGCAACACTTGTCGAATGTGCTCCAAATGTTCGACTTTGGTTTGACTAAATATCAAGATGTACTCGAGATACACTGCAACGAACTTTCCCAAGAATGGTTTCAATACCTCGTTCATCAACCGCATGAACGTACTGGGTGCATTAGTCAGTCCAAAGGGCATGACTAACCACTCATACAGTCATTCCTTCATCTTGAAGGTTGTCTTCCATTCATCTCCTTCTCTAACATTGATTTGGTGATATTTACTCTTCGGGTCGATCTTGGTGAAGTATCTCACTCCAATCAAACAATCCATCAAGTCATACATCTCAGGAAATGGAAACCTGTAGTCGATCGTGATCTTGTTTATAGCTATGGATTCTGTACGCATCCTCCATTCTCCACCCTTCTTCGGCGCTAATACTGCTGGTACCGCGCACGGGCTCAGACTTTCTTTGATCAATCCACTGTCCAACAACTCCTGGATTTTTTGATTGAGTTCCTGGCCCTTTGTCGGAGTCATTCTGTGTGCTTCCTTGTTTTGAAAACTCGATCCTGGAATCAAGTCGATCTTATGGGATATGATTCTCGAAGGTGGAAATCCCATTGGTACCTTGTCGACTATTGTGCTCTCAAACTCATCGAGCATATTTTCGACTTCGACCAAAATTTTGTCCATTGTTGACCTTTTGACACATGGACCTTTTGGAATTATGGAAAAACATTCCGACTATTTATCTTCCTCCGCTAGGAATTCCTTCACTGAGCACATCAGCACTAGCTTCTCCCAATGGTTGCTTTTTCCCTGCTTGCAATCGGCTTGATCCTCCTGCTTTGGATTTAGCATCTTCTGCATGCCATTTTTCCACACTATGAATGTGTTGGATCGACCATCATAGATCATTTTTCGATCATATTTCCATGGCCTCCCTAACAATGGATGACAAGCATCCATTGGGATTACGTCTCACAGTACATTGTCTTTAAGCTTTCCAACCTTAAAGTTGATCATGCACTATCTAGTTACCTTCACATGATGTCCTTTCTATAACCAAGATATCTTGTATGGATTCAGGTGTTGCTGACATCTCAAACCCAACTTGCCAATGACCTCCGTCGACACTAGGTTCTATGTACTGTCACCATCGACAATGGTCTTGCAATACCTGTCGGCGATCAGCACTCTAGTCCTAAAAATGGCCTTTCGTTGCGTCAGCTCCTCCTCTTTCCGCTGGTCGTTCTGAACAAACGTTCTCCTGGTCGTCATGTTTCGACCTTTTCCTCTACCCTCTTCACCACTATCGGATGTTGATTCCGTCCTCTCGTCGACTTGCTCATCTCATCGATGTTTGGGTTTCGAATGATCCTCCACATGTATATTCTCTAGGCATTCATAGGATTTGTGTCCCACTCCGTGAAACTTATAATAGACAATCATTGGTCTATCAACTCCTTTTCTGTCGGCTGGACCACTTCGACCAAACACACCCCGACCGCGGGTCTCCCGACCATCCTGTCGGTTTTCTTGGCTTTCTCCCTGGTCATTGTCCCTTCCACATGTCGGTTGTCTTCGGCGGATTCTATCCTGGTTCCACTACTTCGTCCCTTCATGGAAACAGTCTTCGCACCTCAACTAGTCATCCTTCCTCTAGTCGATGTGTTTCTCCTCGCCAACTTTTCTTCTGCATTCAGAGCTAGTTGGTAGGATTCTCCAACCATTCTGAACCTCGACGGGATCAACACGTCTTGTATGACATACTTCAAGCTGTTCACATATCTTGCGACTGATTCTTCACCTTCATTGGTTTAACCGGACCTTATCAAAAATCTATAGAACTCTTCCGTGTATTCCTTCACGGTTATCTCTTTCTGTCGAAAGTTTTGCTACTTACTGAATAAGGAAATCACATAGTTGCTAAGCAGGAACTTCCCTTTCAGCTTGGAAACCATTCTGTCCCAAGACTTGATTTTCTCCTTGCCTTTCTTGACTCTGTCATCATGTACATTGTCCCACCACAATAAGGCATGACCCTTCAACTTCAGACATGCAGTCATAACCCTCTTAGGATCCTCTATTTTCTCTATGTCGAAGTATTTCTCCATCTCTCTGAACCAGTCTATCAAGTCTTCTGGATATAGACTTCCTGAGTAGGTAGGTACATCCATTTTTTCCTTACCCCTCATCTCTATTAGTAGTGTTGTGCAGGAAAATACCTTATAGTGGGGGAGACGACACTACCAACTTACATGGGGTGACAGGTAAATACATTCGTGTTTTGGATTAATTACTACGAATGGAAAGGGATTAGGGTTCCTAAAGTTGTACCTTTTTAATGATGGTTGGTCCTAGCTTTCGCCCAATATTCCACAATGGTGAACCTGCAAAACAAAGTTAACCATCCTTAGCGTATCTTGACTATAATAAATATGATGAAATTGGAAATAACTTAACATCAACTACTCAGATATTCAATCAAATAGACATCCGATTGGGATGGGAAGGGTATTTCCACCTTTTATTGTCAAAGAAATGTAGATAAGTATAGATATACTTGATCTGTCCAAACACTTCTACAACCGAGTCCTGATCTCTTGCTCCTCACAATGACTTAAGAATTCCTCCAGCGTAACAACAGCTTATCATTCCTTCTAGTCCCCTCTCTCATGGCTTCCCCTTGTATTTATGGCACAAGGTTGGCAGTTGAATTCGAGAGGTGGTTGAATTGGGAGGTTGGGGAAGTTGCAGAACCAACTTCAACTTTTCCCAATTCTTAATCTTAATATATTTTTTCACTTCATCTTAAGATGTGTGCAGGTTTCATACAAGTAGACTAGCGCACAGTATGCAACTTTTGCATTTGACAACCAATGTTTGCAACATTTTGGAGGATGTGTGCGGGTTTTCTTCAATAAGACCAACATTCAGAACGCTAGATGACTGTGGAAATAGTAGCGCACACGTGGTGAAAACTGTAGAAAAAATGTTTTTCAGCTGAAGAATGTAATCTCAGTAATAAATCATCCAGGGTCAACCTCGCTCTTCCATCCATAGTGTCCTTTTGTGTGATCGACAGAGCAATGTGATCACAGATGGAGAAGTGCAGATTTGACCTATAACAGATGCCCCCTAATGTGTGAGGCCAGAGGGAAACGATGGCCGGAATACATTATAATTCCAAGTCAGAGGAGAAGTAAGAAACTGCAGAACTAAGTCACAAAAGTACTTGAAAACAATGATCAAGGTCAGTGAGCAATTACAATCTTGACATCATATAGATGTTCGGTGTGATACAACATGATCTCCAGTACATAGCTGGGAGATGTATATATAGCATGGCCACTGAAATACAAGCATGGATCCATGTCAAAAATGAGAGATCATAGCCATAACAACAAGCTGGATCTATGTCTCATGCAGAACCAAAATGAGTGTAGCTCAGTCTTGCACAGCTTGGGTGATAACATAAATATGGTGTTGCTATCAGAGTCCCAAGGTCTTCATCCAAACAACCCAAGGTACAAACCCTAACCATGTGAATAAATGAGCTGAAGTCGAACATGGGGGGTATCGTTTGATTACCGGTCATTAATGTATACAGTTAACAATCGTGAGGGCTTCCATCGATAATGATAATGGAGGCCCAAGGTACCTAGTACGTTCCAACAAGTGTGAATAAGTGGACTTGAAGTTGAACACCTGAGGAAATTGTCGAATAAGAGACATTAATGTGTTCCCATTATTCAACAGCGAGGGAAACTACCACTGATGACTACAATCCCCAAGGTACTAACCGAAACTCTAAACCTCATTCCTAGAGCATAATGAGTTGAAGTCGATCGGAAGAAGTCCACTGGAAGGGAGGCCTTAATGCATCCTCCATCATCCAACATAAGGAACACTCAAAAGTTAGAGCTGATTTGGAGTAGGACTAATACAAGATGAAACAAAATGACACCAGGATGGCCGACACATGAAGTCAAGGTAAGCTACAGAATGGTCAACATAGGCTATATCCTTGAATAATGAGCACGACACAAAGTGACCTAGGAGGCTTTTAACATGAGGGAGAAGTGATATAAGCCTGTAATTTAGGAGACATTAGCAGACTCTCCATATGATTGGAATAATAACCAACCAGAGGAGTAGAAACTCTGAGATCAGGTTCATCCTAAGGTCAAAAACTAAACCCAACTGAATGATGGACTCAAATAGGTGTTATGATCAAGGACATGAGTGACTTAGCTTCCTGTGAAATTGAAAAGATGTGACATACCCTTCTCTTCCCTTATTCTTTTTAGTAAAAGAATGTCCTTCTTGTTGTTTTAATGAGTCTAAGAAAACAAACTCAATAAGCCCAACCATGTAAAAGTTTAACGAGCCCATGGGAGGAAGACTTGGGACCTTCTTCATTTTT
The DNA here is from genome assembly GCA_027924585.1 of Larix kaempferi. Classification (NCBI taxonomy): domain Eukaryota; kingdom Viridiplantae; phylum Streptophyta; class Pinopsida; order Pinales; family Pinaceae; genus Larix; species Larix kaempferi. The sequence goes on from BSBM01000835.1 coordinate 7,206,794, forward strand.
TACAGAGTTCGAAGAAGAGATAGAAGAATACTCTATAACACTGATCTCTGGATTTTAATATAAAGCCGAGATTTGTTCTTGTTCGGTGGTGTTTTCAATTTTAAGGAGTCTGAAAAACTTAAACAATAACTCCATACACCTATCCGTGGATTTTAGTATCGAGCCCGGGATGGTACATGCTCGCCGGTGTTTTCCTGTTTATAGAGTCTGAAAAACTTAAACAATCCTTTATATACCCTCTTGTGGATTTCACATCGAGCCTGAGTAGGTGAATGCTCGCTTGGTGTTTTCATGTTTCGAGAGCCTGAAAACCCTAAAGAAGGCTCCAAAAGTCCTTTTTCATATAGTTAGTCTCCTCCCCCGAAAAAGTGTAAAATGATGAGAGAAGAAATCTTCTAGCCACGGATGACTAGAGTATTCCTTTTTTGTCAGTAATCCGCGAAAGTCCGGAAAAGGGTTATACTTATACTTAAATGAATGTTCCTTCAATTCCTTTAACGAGTCTGAATAGAACAAGCAAACTCGGCAATCTTGTTTGTTTTTGAAAAGTCAAACCAAGGGCTTAAAATGACTTAAACAGCTTCAGCGATCGTAAGTTCATGACCTGCCAGGTAATACAATCTTACACAACCAAGTTAGTAATTGGGACAAATTTTCTCAAATGACAAAAATATTGAACAATATGGTGCCTATATTGATCTTGTCAATGAATAAAACCAATAGATCGATGTTGAAACTATAGTGATAATTTGAAATATATAGTTAATCTAATCCACCAAAATTTGAAAATATTAATGAATTAAAATAACATTTAAAAAATAGAATGAAACTATACCCTTTTTGGAAAAGTGGGTAAAAATTAAAAAACAATTTCTATAAATAGTTTCATTTTTGAAAATCAAATATCACAATTTGAAAAATTAGGGCAAAGTGTGGAGAAAACCTTAAGCTACCTTTGCTCATTGCCATCGAACCAGGTCACCAATCCAACTTATGCTTTCACCAAGTAAGTAGTCTCATCCTATACTTGCATTTACATATAAAGTTTTTGAATTTTAGTGGTCAATTTCATTTTTTATCAAACTTTTAAACTCGTTTTTGCACGAGCATTGGTTGGCTTGCAAGAGACTAGCGCACTTGACAAAAGTGCGCTAGTTTGCTTGTAGGATAGTCATGTTTAGGGTGCTACTGTCTATGATAGACAGTAGTGTTCACCGCAAAAACTAGGGCAAAAAAATAAAAATGACCAACGTTTGATGCTTTAATGGCAGGATGGTGCTTGTACGGCATGAAAGGGAACATGAGGAGATGGATCAAGAAGCTTTACAAGATCCATTAACCTTGCATGCATTGTGAAGATGCGGTTTGTTAAAATTCTATAGAATGGTCAATATGCGGGCACAAAACTGATTGCTTGAGAGGTTAGTTCAGTATTGGGATGCCAATGCATTGGTATTCAATCTCCAAGGGGAGATTCTGGAATTAACCATTGATGACATCTAATTCATTACGGGTCTCTCCCGAAGGGGAGATGAGGTGAATCTCAAAGGTTCCTCTCGCAATGTGGGTGCCTTATCCATGCAGGATTATATCAATACCTACTGTGTAGCGGGTACGGAAAAAACTGGCAGTCAAGTCCACATTTCGACTATTGCGAGCTTCCCATTAAAGGTCATCTTGAGTCTTCTTAACCAGCTAGCAGGAAGTGCTATGCAACATCTTGCTTCAAGGAACTTCATGCATGTGGGTATTGAATGCCTACGAGGGATAGTATTTGACTGGTGTTCAAGTCTACTGGAAAACATGAAGCTTCAACTTTCTGGGTGTAAGACCGGGAGGATGAATAATTTTGGGTACGGAAGCATATTGTGCACCTTTTTCTTTGAAAGGGTGCCTGCCATGAGTCTAGGGATGGCTTTTCCCCCACTTAACCCCCATGAGCCACTGATGGGTCGTTGGGGAGAGATCTTCCTACGCTAGGGTGGTGGCGAGAGCAACTTTTGTTATAATGAGGATGATTTATGGGCGTGGTGGGACTGGCAGGTACCAGCTCTTGAGCTATTCCCATATGCGGGCATAGACTTTCGCAACGATCCTGAGCTAGCTGTTCCTCTAGGAGCAGCCTGGTGAGAGATTGGCAAGTTTTTTTTTTTGAAAAATTATTTAATTTTTTAATTTTATATATATGATTTTTAAATGAGTTTGAAATACTGAACAAAATGTCTTATGCAGATGTTGGACCGGTGTGTCCTGAGGGACACCCTCGTACCTTCGTGAGACCAGTCATAGTAGGAGCAGTTGACGCCATGTTGGAGAACATAGAGGGGAAGATGAGTCGGTTGAATCATGACATTCTGACATACAGGATCGAGTGGATGCCAATCGACATGCAGGAGAATGTTGTGGGTGTGCCCCCAGCATGGATTCGACTACTGAGGAAAGTAGCTAGGCTAGTCATCTGCTACAGAGATGCTGTGGCAGAGGTGGCAGAGTCAGATGAGGCTCCTTCTTCTCCATAGGATAAGGACATATATATGTATTTTTTTGAGGCCATCGAGCCCATTTTTGTATATTACGACATTGTGACAGACTTATGATTCAGACTCATATATTTTTTGATACGGCTTTATATATGCAGTATCGGTGTTATTTACATGTGTGTTATTGTCGTTATGCATGAATTGTTTATTATGTATGTGTATGATGCAGATGCCAATCTAAAACGTAGTTCGCAAATGAATCAGCTAATGCATTCAAATTTCTTGGAATATGTTGATATGTGATGTAATCAAACTGTCTCTCAAGTAACTTAATGTGCAAAAACTGATGTAGCAAACAGGATCTCTAACCTGATAAACACCCATTAACGGAAACACAACTAGCTGTGAGTCAAGCCGTACCTCCAAATGTGAAATGCCATGGAATGGAGCATCTCGGAGAATCTCTATGACTGCACTATATTCAGCCACATTATTCGTTGTGGGACCTAAACAAGCCCCTCCCGAAGAAACTAGTTGGCTAGTTGGTGAGTAAATAACCCAAGCAGTGGCAACCAACTGATGGGTGTGGTAGCTAGCGCCATCAACAAACCCTATAAAGTGTTTAGTCGACATCTAAACACAAAGTAATAGATGCATAAGACGTAACAAAAATCGTAAACAAAGCTAACTCTACAAAATGTACAACTATGATGCATGAAAAAGCACAGATGCCTAAGCGTAGTACTTCTTCAAGTAGAGCCCATTTCTAGGCTCCGGCAACTTATTACCTTCATAATCTGCTAACTCGTATGCACCCTTCTTCAGAACCTTAGAAACTATGTAGGGACTGAGCCACATTGATTTAAACTTTTCAACTCATAAGGGTTCCTTGTCCTGATCGTAGAGCAAAAAAAGGTATCCCTTGAGAAAAACCCTAGGTTTGACAAACTTATTGTACTGTCCCTTGACTCGATTCTTATGTGCTTCGTTTGCTGTGAGTGCATCACGGCACTACTCATCAAGATGTTCTAAATGCAACAAACATTCTTCTAATATTGAAGTGTCAGGTATTAGTTGGACAACCAACTTCAATGAAGGAATCTCGCACTCAACTGGAATGAGTGCTTCTATCCCATGCACAAGTGGAAAGGGAGAGTACCCGGTAGCAATCTTCATATTGGCTCGGTAAGCCCAAAGAACAGGGTACAACATGATGTGTCAATTGGTTTGACTGGAATTAATGGTCCTTTGTAAGATGATCTTCAAAGTTTTGTTGAACACTTCGACCTGACCATTCGCCTGTGGGTAAAACGAAGACGAATGTTCATGTCGAAAACCTAACATGGTGTATAGATCGGTCATCATGTTGTTTTGAAAATGTCGACTATGATCAGTCACGATCTCTTTGGGTACACCAAATATTGCAATGATCTGGTTGAAAATGAAATAAGCAGTAGTTTCTCCATCTACCTTAACAGTAGGCATTGCCTCGGCCCACTTGGTGAAGTAGTCGACGACAATAATGATATGATGATGACCTCCGACCGAAACTAGATTACAATTCATATAATCAATCCCCCACTTTGTGAAAGGGCCTGTTGTGATTACAGGATGGAGAGGAGTTGGGTGTGCTCTCATCTTCCTAGTGAAAAAATGACATCGCTGACAACGTTTTACAACTTCCACACAATCTTTGAAGATTGCGGGCCAAAAATAACCAGCACGCAGTATTTTCTGGGTTGTTGCCAACCCAGAAAGATGACCCCCACAGGCTCCACTGTGAGCATCATTCAATATTGTTTCAGCTTCCTCTAAGGTTAAACAACGGCATAAGATGGAATCTATCCCACGTCTGTACAAAGTGTCAGAAATGATGAGATAGTTTTTCGCATGACTCTTAAGTTTACGTCATTCATCCCTAGAGAAAGTGGTGGGACACCTCAAAGTATGGAGATATACCAAAATATCCCCATACCATGGGTCAGAGGACACAATGAAAAAGATATGTTCATTCGGGAATGATGACTCTTCCTCAACGTGTATTATATCACTAGGAAATTCAGAAATCAATTCAGCGAACACCAGTGATTTCTTTGACTTAGCGGACTAAAAAACCAAGTCAAATTCTTGCAAGATTACAATCCATTTATTAAATTTCTCATCGATGATGCATCGAGTGAGAACATATTGTAAAGGATTGACTTCCACAACCACAATGGTAATCCGCAATAAGATGTAGTGACGTAGCCTCTGAATAGCATGGACAATAGCTAATGCTAACTTCTCCACGTAGGAATACTTAATTTTAGGACCTATCAAGGTGCACGATAGATAATAAATTACATGCTCTTGGAGGTTGTCATCCTCCTAAACAAGTACTATGCCGATTGTGTATACTGATGCAGCCAGATATAACAGGAAATCCTTCCTATAATCTAACAGGCTTAACAAGGGGGCTGATAGTAATTCCTTTTTCAAGGCCTCAAATGATGTTTGAGCAGCCTCATCCCACATAAAGTAGTTGTCTTGTTTAAGCAGTCTCATGAAACCTTTTGTAATTTTGGCATAGTTAATGATAAAGCATCTCAAGAAGTTGGACATGCCCCGCAGACTTTGAAGTTGTCTCAGGGTTCGAGGAGGAGACAAATTTACAATCGCCTCAACTTTTAAAGGATCGACCATTATGCCACGACTGGATACAATGAAACCCAGTAAATGTCCAGACTCGATGCAGAAAACACATTTATTCGAATTCAATCGAATCTTCTAGTATCTGCATCGTTCAAACACAAGTCTCAAATGATCAGGATGATCCCGTCTCTTACAATATTGCGTTGGGAGATCATCCAGATAATGTTCTACTACGTGTTTGATGTCATGAAAAGCGAAGTTCATTTCCCTCTGAAACGTAGCTCCGTCATTATTTAGGACAAATGGCATCTTCCGATAGGAAAAGGGCCCCCAAGTACAAATGAAAGTTGTCTTGTGCTAATCTTCAAGTTTGATATGTATTTGATTATATCCTAAAAACCATCCATGAAAAAAAACATTTCATGGCCCACACACGCATCGATGATATGATCTATGAATGGTGTGGGGTAATTATCTTTTGGACAAGCTTTATTTAGGTCCCGGAAGTTAGTGCAGACTCTAATGGTACCTTGCTTTTTGTCTACCAGAACAGGATTTGACACCCATTCCATCATAGCTATCGGATACATGAATCCGACTTTGAGCAATTTCTCTACTTTGGCCTTGATGGCAGCTGCTTTTCGAGGGTTAACTGGATGGATCTTTTGTCTCACAGGTGTAGCTTTGGGGTAAGTTGTGATGACGTGCTCAACAATGGCAGGGTCGATGCCTAGCATCTCCTTGTAAGACCATGCAAAAACATCGCAGAATTATTTAAAGAGATTGGTATACAAAATGATCTCCTAAGGAGAACAGTCTGCTCCAATGAAAATATTTTCCATGACTCCGGGTTTGATGGAAATGTTGATCGGAATAGTTCGCGATATATTTTCCATATTCCCTTTAGTATAAACAACTTTTGAAGTATAAGGGATAGAGGACAAATCACCATTCCCACCGGGTCTCATAGAAAAACTCACCTCTCTCAATCCTATCCAGATCGGGAAGAAAATAAGACCTATGGTGCATGTGTTCCCAAGGATGGTCCAGGCCATTCATTGCTTCCAAAATGGCCTCATCAGAGGGAAAAACAGTGTCTAGACAGTCAAAAGAGTGGATGGAGTCCATTTACCATGTGGGGACATAGTCCATATCTAACTCAATAGAGACCAACGGAGTCACTATATGTTCTGTTGCAGCACGTTGTGAATCTAAGTAGGCCACCTCTGCAATAGATAGGGACACAAATGGTTCTGATTCGGTGGGGAGAATCCATGGATCTGTCGTTGGGCCGACCGTGAAAATATCAAATGAAGAACATTCTTCAGAACCAATAAAATGAATGGGAGAAGGTAGGTCAAAAGTGACCATTAATGACCCATAGAGCCCTACTCCTAAACTTTCACTCACTGGGTGAGACTGATCAACCATCGGAATTGTTGAATCCGATGAAGCCTGGTTATTTTTTCGAGAAAACGAAAGTTGGTCGATTGTGACGATCTTTCCTTCGTGAGGGAACATTATAACTCGCAAAACGGACAATGGCACTACTTGCATTGCATACGTCTAGCTCCTACCTAACAGCAAGTTATAGTCAAGTGGAGCATCTAGAACTTCAACTTATACAGATAGTAGTTTTCCCGTAAGTTCAACATCAAATGATGGTAAGACAATGTGTGGATGGAAAGATCATCCATCAAAGGCGGTAAGCACCGTGTTTGAGGGGACTAACTCAGGTTCACCCAAATCCTTCCAGTAAGAAATGGACATTACGCACGTAGACGCGCCCTCATCTACAACAGCTTGTCCAATGGTCTTGGGACCATGGACTGCCTCTTTTTGGCAAGCAACGTGGTATGGTAACGGGAACTTGATATTATTCATATCAAAACGGGCAAGCATATTGGATGAGTCTACACTCCCAATCGCTACAAGAATTGCACTGCGTTGTAATGGACAACTCTACAGTACTTCTAAAGTGGACATGGCACAGGGGGTTTGGGATAAATCCTCCACAACATTGTAGTTGGGGGCAGCTCGCGCGTTTGAAGACACCTTTCGAGATCTTCGGCAACGAATCCACCGGTCTCTTGATGTGGAGAGGAGTAGATGACTCAGGAACATCCTTCTGTTGTGGATCCGGGGTATAGTTTCTAGCTCGAGTTTTCAAAAGCTACTCTAAATTAACCATATTAATAAATTATTGATCAGTAGATGAGGCATGATGAGTGCCCCCAGCACTAGATTTGCCAGAAGCTGAACCTTTCCCGTGAGGGAATGGGTCTTTTAAGACAACAGGTTTCTTTTCACGGAGCAGCTTCTGGGCTTCTTCCATCAAAGGGCATTGATGGGTAAGGTGATCTTCTTTGCATAGCTTGCAAGGAAACTTCACCTTCTTTTTCTCTTTTTTTCCCTCCTTGGCATTTTCCGTATTTTTGGACTTTTGGTGGTTCCCCTCCCCTTTCTTTCCCTTCTTTTTGTTGTTGCGTTGCCGAGGGCCCGTTTGATTCGTCTGCACTTGTTGTACAGATTCCGTTTTCAAAGGGGAGGATGCAACTGAAGTTGATTCTGCAGCAGACTGTTTGACAGACAAGGCGTGAACCTGCTTAGTTAAAGCATCAAACGCTATAGAATCTATTGAACCCACAATGCCATCGGCATGTGGTCCAGTCTTAGGTTTACCTAGATCTGTGTTAGATCTCGGTGCGTCGGGAATAATTTCATATAAGAGCCCAGACTGAGCATATACTAGATCAAGATGTTGGGTTCTAAGGATAGCTTCCTCTTCGGAGGACACCCCGGAAGTTGCTACTTTCTTAGAAATGCAAGGAAGGAACGATTTGAGATACCACTCTAATAAGAAATCTGGAGGGATGTGAGCTTTAATGAGCCTCTTCCTCCTTCGCCACTCCTGAATATTGTCAAATAAGTGAGTGGCTTTGTTCTGTCGAAAGGTTGATAGAAGGTCTATATCGGCATCATACCGGATAGTAAGTTGGAAGTGGTTCAGAAAAAACAGTAGCTAGATCCCAAAAGGTGCCATAAGCATCTACAAGAAGTTCAATGTACCATTTAGCTGCAGCACTAGTCAAGGTTCTCTGAAAGAGCCTCAACCTGATGGAATCATCGTTCAACGAATTAGAAGAGCACTAGAGATGAAAAGTAGTCACATGATCACTGGGATCCTCCTTAGTCTTGCCTTCAAACTTTGGGATGTCAGAAGGAAGCTTGGTCGGGACAGGTGGCCATGTGGGGTGATGCCGCATCAGATCGTTAGTGAGTTTTGAAATATCTGGCAAATTCAGAGTTGCCAGAAAAGGTAAACGAGGTCTTGGCGATGGCACTTGGTTAGCAGGTTTTTGGTAGGCAGAACCCCCTAAAGCCTGACTCGTGTACTACTGGTTGGGGTTGCCCCCAGCCAGCGGTTGTGAAGCAAAAGCATTGCTAAAATTTCTCCAGCCAATAGAGAGAGGGTTAGTCCCTTGAGTGTGTGTCCACTGTGTTGATGTATTTGTAACTTTAGAATGTATTTCGTCTATGTATTTATTGTACTCCTATAGAGATGTGTTATTCCTCTATACGGAAGTGTCATCATTTGTATTGATAAGTGTCGCAAGTGTTGTAACTTGTTGATGGGTTATTAGACCACCTAATGAGGGGTCGGCCCGGATTAATGTAACCAGGGGTTATTAGGTTGAGTTAGACAAGTCGGCCCCATTGGTTTATTAGGCAGCTCAGGACAAGTATAAATAGAGAGTGGGATCTCTCTATTTGATCATCTCATTATTGACTTCTACACTACTCGGAAAGTGGCACACTAGTTGAGGAGGAGGAGTACCTGCTAGTAGAAGACTATCTCTTGTACTTTGGTTGTATCATTGCTCATTCTATCTCTGAGGAAGTTATGGGGTTTTTCACCTTTATGGTTTTCCCCAGTGAAACTCTTTGTGTCCCTTGTCTTATGTGATTGCTTGATATGCTTGATACATGCTTGATATGATTAATATGTTGTACATGTTATTCTCTCAGTAAAGATCCTAGAGTATGTTGAATTACTGCTCAAAATCTAACATGGTATCAGAGCTAACCTGAGAAGAAGACATTGTGCAGTGGCGGAAACTAGGGTTTCTTGTTTCTTGGGTTTCTCTCCACAGATTTTGGAAAATCAGTAAGGTAGATTGACTCTACTCATCAAGGAGAATCTTTCTGTCCAAACAGAATTCAATTCTGAGCACTTTCAGTTTTGGCCCTAAAAATTAGGGTTTCCACAAAAATAGGAATTTCTGAGATCTGAAGAATAGTTGGAACCTCCTTGGAAAAATCAAAGTTTAGAGCTTTGGATCAAGATTTTTGGTTGGGTAAAACTCCGAGAAACTCAAACCCTAATTCAGGGTCCTCCCTAGTGAATCTGGGAGATTGAAAAGCATTTATGAAGGGTGAAACTTTGCATTTTTCAAATTCTGAGCATACCAAGCTGATAAGCTCATCAAGGCGCATATTTCTATCCTTTCAGAAGTTTGAAATTCACATTTTGAATTTTTAGGGTTTCTCTGACAAACCCTAATCTAGGACCAGATCTAGTTTTCAGCAGGACAAGTGGTAAGACCTAAAACTTTTCTATTTCCATTTGAAGTGCTCTTTAAGATGTCTCACCACACCAAGCTTGAGGATAAGCTTGAAGGGGTTGATAACTTATGAGCATGGAAGTATAGGATTGGGTTAATCCTGGAAGAAAATGAGTTGGACATTTATGTAAAGGAAGTGGTCCCTATCCCAGAAGAAGAAGAGGCTAAGGCTCTTCACAAGAAGAACTTGGTCAAGGCAAAGAGGATCATTGTTGATTCTATCAAAGATCATCTCATACCCCATGTGTCTTCCCTAAAGACACCAAAGGAGATGTTTGATTCCCCGACCAAGCTATTTGAAGGGAAGAACATAAATCAGAAGATGACCCTGAGGAATCAATTGAAGAATATCAAGATCTAGAATGCGGAGACTATGCAGTCTTATTTCTTAAGGGTCTCCCAGATAAAAGAACAACTTGAAGCTATGAGAGAAGACATAGAAAACGGAGAAGTGGTAATGACCACTCTTAATAGCCTTCCTAGGTCATGGGATTCCTTCATCCAAGGAATTTGTGCTAGGAAGAAGCTTATCACATTTAGTAGACTGTGGGAAGAATGCTCACTGGAAGAAGCTCGGATTATAGATCGAGAAGAGAAAATGGGGAATGAAGATCAAGCTCTCATAGAAAACACCAGAAAAGATAATATCAAAAGGGAGCACTCTCATCACAAGAAAGGTAAACACTATCACCATAGACAGAAGGAAAGCTCTGGAAGATCTATGAAAGATCTCTCTCATATTCGATGCTATACCTGTGATGAAAGGGGACACATTTCTAGGAATTGTCCCAAGAACAAAAGGAAGAACAACAAGAAAAGATATCATGCTCATGCTACTGAGGATGATGAACCTCCTAGGAAGAAGGCTAGAGAAGATAGTGAAGATTCTTCTAGTGATGAAGAATATGTTTTGATTTCTGCTCTCACTGGAACCATTACTCATGGAAGTAATGATTGGCTTATAGATAGTGGGGCTTCTAAACACATGATGGGATTCAAGGAATTCTTTAGGAACCTATCTGAACATGAATCACCCCACAAGTTGAAACTTGGGAATGAATACTAGTATCCAATAAAAGGGAGTGGTGAAGCCTCCTATAAACTAGACTCTGGAAAGTCTATGAAGATGAAAGATGTACTTTATGTTCCAGGTCTCAAGAATAATATACTCTCCATATCTGCATTGAATGCAAAAGGCATGAGGGTTGCATTTGTAGATGGCCAAGTCCTAATGTGGCCAAAAGGTAAGACTATAGATGATGCAGTTGTGATTGGGGAGCAAGAGGGAGGATTATACAAATTAAAGGGCCAACCAGAACAAGCCATGGTCCATGACTTAGTAGAGCCAAGTGAACTTTGGCATAGAAGGCTTGCACACATGCACTATAGGGCATTGCCAATTGCAAGCAAAGCTGTAGAAGGTCTTCCTAAAATCCAGACAAAGCATGAAGGCATTTGCAAAGGTTGTGCAAAGGGAAAGAACACCAAGAAGACATTTCCAAGCCGTGAAAGCAAGGAAAAAAGAATCTTGGAAATCATCCACTCTGATGTATGCAGTCTAATGTCATCTAGTTCTTTGAGTGGGTATGTATACTATGTTTCCTTCATTGATGATTTCTCTGGGAAGACTTGGGTTTACTTCTTGAAGAACAAAGATGAAGTATTTGACAAATTCAAGGAATTCAAAGCCTTGATAGAAAACCAAACTGACATGAAGATCAAGATCTTCAGATCTGACAATGGTGGAGAATTTACTTCAGGAGACTTCAAGAAGCTATGCAGTGATTCAGGTATTAAGAGGGATTTGACTACTCCTTACAATCCACAACAAAATGGGGTTTCCAAAAGAAAGAACAGAACAATCATGGAAGCAGTTAGGGAATGATTCATGACCAAGATCTACCTATGCACTTATGGGCTGCAGCAACAAGGACAGTTGTATATGTGCAGAACATAACACCCCATAAGATACTTGACAACAAAACACCAGAAGAAGTGTTCACTGGTAAGAAACTAGAAGTTAGCCATCTCAGAATATTTGGTTGTCCAGTATACACTCACATCCCAAAATAAAAGAGGACAAAGCTATATCCTTCAGGAAAGAAGGGCATATTCGTGGGTTACAGTGAAATCTCGAAGGCTTACAGAATCTACTTCCTAGGATTCAAGAAGATTGATATCAGTAGGGATGTAATATTTGATGAAGGTTCAACATACATCAAATCGAGGAGAACACCAGTTGAAGATAATGCAGAACCCAAAATATCCAGAACTCAAGACACCACCATGAATGAAGCAGTTCCTGAAGAAGATCGTGAGATGGAAGATCCACAACAACCTGTAGATCCACTCCATGAGAAGGAATCTCACAAGAGGAAACCAACATGGGCTAGAGAGCTCATCCAAGATACAGAAAGGTTTGGAATTCCAAAAGAGGAACACAGAGAAAGGAAAAGGACAAGATCACATACTAGCTATGTTTCTTTACTCTATGACATAATGAATAAAGAACCTTCCAGTTATGAAGAAGTAGCAGAAAAGAAAGAATGGAAGGATGCCATGGTCGAGGAATAACAGTCAATCATGAAGAATGATGTTTGGGATGTGATCCCAAGACCAGATGGGAAGTCTGTGGTGACTTCCAAGTGGATCTATAAGATCAAGCATGCTACAGATGGCAGCATAGACAAGTATAAAGCTAGGTTTGTAGCTCATGGCTTCTCCCAGAAAGAAGGAATTGATTATGAAGAGACCTTTGCCCCTGTGGCTAGATACACTTCCATCAGATCAGTACTTGCTCTGGCTGTAGTGATGAAATGGAAGGTACACCAGATGGATGTCAAGACAGCTTTCTTGAATGGTGTAGTTGAAGAGGAAGTGTATGTGGAGCAGCCACTCGGGTTTGAGACACATGACAGAGAGACACATGTGTCCAAACTAAAGAAAGCCCTGTATGGTTTGAAACAAGCACCCAGGACCTGGTATGGTAGGATAGATGGCTTCCTATCTAGGTTGGGCTTTACCAAGAGTAAAGCAGATTCCAACCTTTACTACAAGGTTGAGGAAGGCAATATGGTGATACTACTATTGTATGTGGATGACCTGTTTGTAACAGGTGAGGATACATTGATTGCCGATACGAAGAGGAAGCTTGTTGCCGAGTTTGAGATGAAGGACTTGGGTATGATGCACTACTTTCTTGGTATGCAGGTGTGGCAGAGTGCGGATGGAATCTTCCTTGGACAAGGGAAGTATGCAGTAGAGATCCTGAAGAGGTTCGGGATGATGGACTGCAAGGCCATGGCCACACCTATGGCATCGAACCTGAAGCTTATGTGTGATGCTTCTTCTGAGCCGGTTGATGCCACGATATATTGACAGATGATTGGGTCCTTGATGTACTTGACAAATACGAGACCAGATATCTGCTTTGATGTGAACACCTTGAGCCAGTACTTGACAGATCCGAGACATGTTCACTTAATAGCTGCAAAGCATATTTTGAGGTACCTGAAGGGTACAGTCGACTATGGGCTCAAGTATGAGGCGAATCAGAAGTTTAACTTGGAGGGTTATGTTGATTCAGATTGGGTAGGTAGTTCCATTGATCGGAAGAGCACCTCGGGGTGTTGCTTTAGTATGGGATCCTGTATGATCTCTTGGTTTAGCAGGAAGCAGTCCTGTGTGGCACTGAGTACAGCTGAAGAAGAGTATGTTGTAGCTTTTTCGGCCAATTGTGAGGCAGTATGGCTTAGGAAGCTACTATTTGATTTGTTTGATCTCTAGCTGAGTGCTACGTGTATATATTGCGACAACCAGAGTTGTGTGAATTTGTCGGAGAACCCAGTGTTCCATGACAAGTCAAAGCACATTGAGATCAAGTATCACTATATCAGGGATACGGTGCAGAGAAGAGTAGTGAAGCTCCTGTATGTTGCGATGGATGAGTAGATAGCCAATGTGCTGACCAAGCCATTGGCCAAAGTGAAGTTTGAATACTTCAAAGGGAGACTTGGTGTACTTCAGATCGAGATTCCTTCCAAGGGGAAGTGATGAGTCCGGAGACACAGATGCACATGAGCCATTCCGACATGGTTGAATTTTGTCTTACCATGGTCGTTGATGTAAGGGATGGAGCCATTCTGACATTGTTGAAGTTTGTCTTACCATGGTCGATGATGTAAGGGCTGGGGCCATTCGAGCATGGTTGAGGTGTGTCTTCCCATGGCTGCGATATAAGTGCTGGGCCATTCAAGCATGGTTGAAGTGTGTCTTCCCATGGCTGCGATATAAGTGTTGTGCCATTCCTAGCATGGTTGAGGTGTGTCTTCCCATGGCTATGGATATAAGTGCGGTGCCATTCTTGCATGGTTGAGGTGTTTCTTCCCATGGCGTAGATATAAGGGTTGAGCCTTTCACGGATGGTTGAGGTGTGTCTTCCCATGCCGGTGAGTGTAAGTGTTGTGTGATGTGCATCTGGATTGTGCTCTGTGGACGATGAGGTGATCTGAATATGATGATGTGACAGTAGGGTACACAGGTTTTGCAAAGGCATGTAATCAGTCCTGAGATGCTCTTGCAGGTTTTGCAGAGGTAGTGTAATCAATACTGGGAGATCTTGCAGGTTTTGCAAAGGCAGTGTAATCACTCCTAAGGTGTACCTACTTGATGGCTTGCTAACAGAGATGATGAAGACCTACATGGAGGCTAGGCCTACATCCAGCATGAAAAATGGCTGGATCTGTAGATGTTGATGATATACATCTAGCATGAAAAAGGGATGGCTCTATAGATGATGAAGACCTGCAGGTGGTGGGCCTACATCCAGTATGAAAAAGGACTGGCTCTGTAGAACTTCCTATGATGAGTAGATTGGATATTGATTGAGATAGCAGCAGTGATGATGATTCGATGATGATGATTCGATGGTGATGATTCGATGACGATGATCCAGTGACGATGATCCAGAGAAGAAGACTTGTGCCTACATATCTGTGTCGAGAAATACCTTCCTAGTTAAGAGGGAGTGTTGATGTATATGTAACTTCAGAATGTATTTCATCTATGTATTTATTGTACTCCTATAGAGATGTATTATTCCTCTATATGGAAGTGTCGTCATTTGTATTGACAAGTGTCGCACGTGTTGTAACTTGCTGATGGGTTATTAGACCACCTAGTGAGGGGTCGGCCCGGATTAATGTAACCAGGGGTCATTAGGTTGACTTAGACAAGTCGACCCCATTGGTTTATTAGGAAGCTCATGACAAGTATAAATAGAGAGCAGGATCTCTCTATTTTATCATCTCATTATTGACTTCTACACTACTCGGAAAGTGGAGCACTAGTTGAGGAGGAGGAGTACCTACTAGTAGAAGACTATCTCTTGTACTTTGGTTGTACTTTGGTTGTATCATTGCTCATTCTATCTCTGAGGAAGTTGTGGGGTTTTTCACCTTTATGGTTTTCCCCAGTGAAACTCTTTGTGTCCATTGTCTTATGTGATTGCTTGATATGCTTGATACATGCTTGATATGATTGATATGTTGTACATGTTATTCTCTTAGTAAAGATCATAGAGTATGTTGAATTAATGCTCAAAATCTAACACACTGCGGCTGGGTGTTAGCCCCTCTGTAATGTGGGTTAAACGCATTACCACCTCCTCCACTAAACAATGAAAAAGGGATACTCCCTACAGGTATATGAGATGTTTTCACATTGGAATGATGTACATTTTGACCTATGTAGGGGTTAAACCCGGGCGTAGATGTAATGGACAGGACAGGCATCGAGCCTCCAATAGCTACAGATAGAGTGGGCATCGAGCCTACAAAGGGCATGGAGGGAGCTATGTGCCCTCCAAGCCAAGGGAAACCTTGTCCGAAAGGAGCAATTTGTGGAATGCCCTAGGAATGTTGCGTAAAGGGAGATGAAGTAGACAGTATCGAGGATATCCAAGTAACAGGGATCTGAAAAGGTCCAGCAGTAGAACCAATAGGGGAAGCTGTTGTCGAAGGTTGAGAAACAGACATCCCTAGGGTACTAGTACTGAAACTAAAAGAAGGGGTTGAAGTAGATGTAGCCTGCAATGAGGTAGATACCGATGTGCTTGCGAAAGAATGAGAGAGAGCTCTTGACCATGGCTGTAGAAGGAGTTTGGGGAACTCCAATTTCATCTCTGGGAGTAGCCATATGATAACCAGGGGTAAACCATTATGCACAGTACTCAGGTTGGCCTAAAGAATCTATAGTTATAAGTAACAGATCATTTGGTCCAGTCAGGGGAGGGTTGAAAGGAGTGCTAAACTCACGAGAAGTTAAGTCCTCAACCTCAACAGTATCAAAGACCTGTTGATCCTGAACTCTTCGCTATGGTTCTCCGGGTACTTATGTTTCACATGTAAGTTCTTATGAACCACGGGAATCCGACCTCCAGCGTCGCGGTTGCGGTGGAGGCTCCACAATGAGTGGGGGGATGTTTTGCAACCTATGAGACCTACTAAGAGTTTGGTCCTCCATAGCTATACAAAAAACAAACTAACTCCAAAACCTAGTGGCCACTACGACTAAGGAGCAAACAACATACCACTAAAAAAAATTTAAGTGATAAAACCAGGAAAACGAAGCTAATACTCTCAAAAGCAAGTTTGGGATGATGGGGACCCAGAAAAAAAATAGAGTATCGACGGTTAGTTACACGACGTCCAATGGAGGTCCTCTGGGTGCAAGCGCTTGAATCACCAAACCACCCTCCCGGGATTACTGCCAAAGGGTTACCTTCTGTGTCTGTCCGAGTTGAAGTGGAAATATCCTTCCACTCTACCTGTGTAGAGCCCTAGGGTTATGATACTAAGGATACCACCAATACGAAAAAACCTGGGGGAACAGTTGTCAGCCTAGCCAAAATGCATGGGCAGGGTAGAAAATTCCGAAATCCAAAAGCACTTAAAAGTGCTAGTGGACCACCATATGCGAATCAGCTCTGGTTTATGTTTGAGAGGAAAGTGAGGGGGTATTCTCAACAGTTCCAATCGCCCATGGCCTTGTGCTTAACTTTGGTTTGAGTAGAGCGTTCCCAGGATATTTTGATATAGGTGGGTTTACCTAATAGATTGTCTTACTACGATTATTGAGTAATGAAACCGATTTTAGGTAGTTTAAGGTGATTTAGCCCGAAACCCTAGCCTAAGCTAGTTGATGATGTGTATACCTAAAAAGAAAAAGTTGCTAGTTAATTTTATTAAGATTTCTTTTTAGAGGCTACTTTTACTCAATAAGGGTAGTGAAGTGTGTGGAATGGTTTCAACAGAAAGCAAAGTGCATATAAAAATAATGCATTAAACTTCACAAAAACTCTTTTTGCTTTTTTCATTTATGTTTTTCAAAACTGAAACTAAGCAATCCAAAATAAAATTTCTTTTTTCAATTTTCTTTTAAATTTTCAAAGCAAGACAATCTATGCTACTTCAAAAATGATGATAAATCTCACTACTAAGCTACCAATTTCAATTTTTGTCTTTTCTAATATTTCCAAAAGGAAATGAACTTGAAAAAGGCACAAGTAAGATCTAGCAATGGTGTGGGAAAAGATAAAGACCTAATGGCTTAAAGCAATCGAATCAAAAGACCAAAAAATACTTGACCTACCGAGCTGTTTCAATGGAAAAAACTCTAAGCTTGGAACAAGATGTAAAAGAAGAAAGGAAAATAGATGCATG
Organism: Larix kaempferi; assembly: GCA_027924585.1. NCBI lineage: Eukaryota > Viridiplantae > Streptophyta > Pinopsida > Pinales > Pinaceae > Larix > Larix kaempferi. Next base: position 7,224,251 of record BSBM01000835.1, read on the forward strand.
CAACGGAAAAACAGACCTAAGAGGCTGCTCCTAAGCACCAAAACCCAAGAAAACACCTGCCAAACAAAAGAGTAGGTAAGAAAACCAACTACCACACAAACTCAAAAAAAAAGAAAAGCTAAGAAAGGCTTAAACCGAAACCGATTGATCTGAACAGGAGTTCAAAAGGTATCCAAACCAAAATACTTTTCAAGAACCACCTTAAGAACTCAAACTAGAATCAAACCCTTAAAAAAAAGCAAGACTCGGTAAAAGTGTTCAGCTGTTGCAACAGACAACAAGCGTTGAGTGCGGAGGTCTGCAGGAGTGCAACACTCGTATAGGGAAAAAAGTGCGCTATTGTATCTATCAGATAGTCGCGCACAACTTCAAAAAGGCTTAAAAACAGGAAAGACACCTAAAAACAAGTGCTGAAATGAGTAAAAGTAATTTAAAGGACTTCATAGAGGTAAACAAGACTCAAAGAAGACAAACATGTCTCGGTAATCAATCAGGGAAGCAAGGCAAAATGCTAGAAGTAGACCCAACAACCTGGAAATCAAACCCTAGTGGAAAGCTTGAACCTATAGGAAAAATGTGCTACTGTGTGGTATAAGAACCAGCTCCTACCACAAGAAATGTGCTACTGTGTTTCAGGGAAACCAACGCACAAGACCTAAATGCGCTACTGTATGAACAACAGACCAGCTCACAGGGACTTAAAGCAATCAAAAGTGCTTTGCTCAGTCAAACTGAAATGAATCAAGATAAAAAGGAACTAAAAAGTAACATATAAACAACCTTTCAGAGAACAAAAGTCTGAATAAACTGGAAGAAAACCTAGCAAGGTCCCTTAGAGCAAAAAACAACCGGTTACTCCCTAGCAGAGTCGCCAGTTCTGTTGTGCAGGAAAATACCTTATAGTGTGGGAGACAACACTACCAACTTACATGGGGTGATAGGTAAATACATTCATGTTTTGCATTAATTACTACTAATGGAAAGGGATTAGGGTTCCTAAAGTTGCACCTTTTCAATGATGGCTGGTCCTAGCTTTCGCCCAATCTTCCACAATGATGAACCTGCAAAACAAAGTTAACCTTCCTCAACATATCTTCACTATAATAACTATGATGAAATTGGAAATAACTTAACATCAACTACAATCAAATATTCAATCAAATAGACATTCGATTGGGACAGGAAGGGTATTTCCACCTTTTATTGTCAAAGAAATGTAGATAAGTACAAAGATACCTGATCTGTTCAGACACTTCTGCAACCGAGTCCTGGGATCCTGCTCCTCACAATGACTTAAGAATTCCTCCAGCGTAACAGTAGCTTATCATTCCTTCCAGTCCCCTATCTCATGGTTTCCCCTTGTATTTATGGCACAAGGTTGGCAGTTGAATTCGAGAGGTGGTTGAATTGGGAGGTTGAGGAAGTTGTAGAACCAACTTCAACTAATCCCAATTCGTAATCTTAATATATTTTTTTCATTTCATCTTAAGATGTGCGCAGGTTTCATACAAGTAGACTAGCGCACAGTATGCAACTTTTGCATTTGACAACCAGCATTTGCAACATTTTGGAGGATGTACGCGGGTTGTCTTCAATAAGACCAACGTTCAAACGCTAGATGACTATGGCAATAGTAGCGCACACATGGTGAAAACTGTAGAAAAAATATGTTTTTTAGCTGAAGAATGTAATCTCAGCAATAACTCATCCAGGGTCAACCTAGCTCTTCCATCAATAATGTCCTTTTGTGTGATTGACAAAGCAATCTGATCACGGACGGAGAATTGCATATTTGACCTATAACAAGTAGCTTGATGAATTTATCTTCTAGTTCCTCTTCGACTGCTTCCCGAGATTCCACTTCTTCAACTTCCTCGTCGTTGAACCACTTATACTATGAAACGAGAACTCGACACAGTTCTCGTTTTTCTCTCTCCTAATTTTAGTAGCTATTTTTACCCCCGTTTCAAAAATGGTTGATGCTAGTATCAACCATTTTCATTTTGAGACATTTTTTGGGGCCTTTGAATTATCTTTGTTGTAAAATATTTTTAATTTCTATTTTCAAGTGTGTTTTTTGAAATTTAACAAAATAACATACATTTTTAAGCAATTTATAATGAAAAACATATACATTTTACGATTTTTTCTATAAAATAAGACATTTTTATGTACAAAATAAGGCATTTTTAATGACAAAATTGTAAATAATTCCAGAAAATAAAGACAGTTAAAACCATTTTCAAAGAATTTTTATCTAAAAATGATCATATTTCATATTAGTTATCGAAAAGTGACGTCTCACATAAATTCAAGAAAAAATATACAAATTATTTGTAAAAAACATATTAAAAACATTATATTTAGAAATTTTATTTCTAAAATAAAGTCTGAAAGTCAAAACATTACTAATATATATGATCAAAAGATTGTCAAAATTAACATTTTCTTCAAAACATGAAACTATTCAACAATATCATGCATGCCAAATTCTTCATTGACATTGGAATTTTCTGGAGCTTGACTTTCCTCAGGGACATCAATGTCCTCTTCCATTGGGTCTTCTATGTCTGCAAGATCCCCAAAGTGCTCCTTTCCAAACACCCCTCCTTACGGTGGTTGGGGCTCTTTTGACATCTTTGCCACAAGTGTTTCACTAAACTCTCCTTTCTTCAAACCAACTTCTTGCAGTTCATCTGAAAGAACTTGAATAGCCTTAATTCTTTGTTTTATGTAATTGCATTGGAGTGGATCATTATCAATCGATATGCAATTTCTTCATTTCTGTAAGGAGCATGCTATTGTTGTACCTAATCACCAAAAACAAAATTAAAGTTAAGTGAAATAGCATAAAGAAGCATACTTTAAAACAATAAAATAATGAAGGATAAAACATACAATAAAACTTGATATATTATTTCATATGTAATATGAGAAAATTTACCTGAACCCGAGAACAAATCTAAGACCCAATCTCCTTCTCTTGAAAATGTATCTATGAGATAATTAATCAAAGCTTGTGGCTTTTAATAGATGTTTACAGTCACTCCTTTCAAATCCCTTTCTTTATATGTTAATTTTTTTACCACGGCATTATAACTCAATATCTGACTATGTTTTCCTCCCTCTTTTCATTGATTAAAAGAGGTTCATAAGCATCCTCCTGTGTCCAAGTTGCAACATGTATGCTTTCAGCATCACGCAGGAATGGATCACTGCCTGAGCTACGAACATTAGGCTTTTGCCTGTAACAAAAATATAAAACAATTAATTAACTTATCAATAAATATAATTGATTTATAAATTCAAAATTTTGATAATATAGTGCAAATATATTACCAATGAAGTTGCTTCCTTTTTTTTCCTTTACCCTTGAAGGCTGTCAACAAGCCCCCTAATTGTGTGTCTGAATGGAAAACAACAAATCTCCATAGTGGTGATGTTGTGACATCTACAAATCCCGAAACCACTTTACTGAATGATTGGTAAGTATAAGGCTCACAATCATAAGTAGTGTTTCGGATATTATATCCATGAGGGATATCTACAATCACTAGTGTGTACTCCTTTTTAGGAACAAGATTTGCAATGTCTGCACAGTCACCTAAAATGACTCTATATTGTACAGTGTCAAGCCCATTCCAAATATAATGATCAAGTGTATCATCAAGTTCAACACTTGCAAGACATTGTCTCCTTTGTCGTTCTATTTTGGCTCTTTGGATATGGATTTTGAAGGACTCCGGTACTCCAGCTCCACCCCTCTTTGGCATCTTCAAATGAAAATGATCTCTATAAGTAATAAAATAGAAATGAATTGAATTAGAAAATAAATAAAATAGGATGTATCATAGATCAACTTACCTTCTTGAATGCAACAAAAAATTGTTGTAAACTTTCTATCGAGCTTGAGTCTGGATAGTTGCATTTGACATCATCCCAACTCTTCTCACTCAACATTTTAACCATCTCCTCTTGTATTTTCATGTAGACCTTGTGACTAGACAATGAAACAATAAATGATGTTTACAATCATATATAATAATATAACAGAATACCTAGAACATAACAAAAATGTTAAACTCAAAAAAATGCTCAACTTACTTCTCAAGTTCGCTGCACATTTCCTCCATGGATAATTCACCTGACTTTACCCATGATAGTATTGTAGCTATTAATGTTTCATCCTTCACACCTTGCATTGTTCTCCAAGGTGTAATAGTCATGTCTTCTGGCAGATTCTTGACGTCAGGACCTGCCTTACCACCGCTCCATGGAACAACTCTACATTTTTTCACTTTTTGGTTTTTTATGCCAATATTCTCCCACAAGCTAAATATGTCATCAATCAAATCCCATGTTTTCCCAACTCTGAATGCCAACTGGAAATAGGCATCTACAGCCCTGAATGCATCAATTCCTCTGGAACTTTTTTGTAGCATAATATCATCTTTAATAGGGAGACCTATTTACATACAACATTGTCTCTGAAAACTTCCATCAACTCTAGATTTTTCCCCACCACATATTTGCACAAATTCACTGTGTATAAATCTCACCCTTTGAACAAATCTCATTTTCAACCTATATTCACTATCTGTGTTATGATCCGATGCCAACAAATTTGCTTCAATATCTGTTAAACCAGCATAAATGATGCATTTAATTGTTTCAAAAATAGGGTTATTGGGATATTCTTGCATCAACTCTCTTCTTGCCTCTGCAGAATGATTCCCTCCAAGAACATAATATTTGTAATGAAAACATCTTGTTTCATCAAATTCATCTGTAGTAGGAACAACTTCCGGGTCAACAAGGACTAGGTAGTCAACAACATGTGCATAGGGATTGTGCCTCATCAATACTTTCAAGTTGTGAATATGCAAGTGATGTGGTTTTCTAATTCTAAAGTGATCTTTCCCTTCTGTGGGTTTATAAAGTTGATTCACATTCAACTCAAAATGTATGTCCATTGTTAACCAACTTATCCCTCCGCAATCGATCTCGAATGGCATTTTGTGTTGTCTTGACAATGCCATCCTCTAAATCAACACCTGGAGTAATGATTTCCCTACTGCCACCAGAATTTTCACTTTCAGATTCAGTAATAACGTTGGTTTCAGCAACAACAGATCTCCTCCTTTTTTGATTTGAAGGGGTTCCTCCTAAATCTACAATGCCTTCAACAGGAATCGAGGCACTCTCAACCATATTTCTTTTACGAGATTGTTTGCTACTCTTACTAGCAGGAGTAACAAGCTCATTTGCAACAATTTCATCATGTTCAGTTCGGCGAGATGAAGATTTAAATATAACCCTTCTAGGTACCTGATTTGATTGTCGGATGCTCTTTCCTCTTTCTGCTTGTACTTCTTCAGTTTGAACATTTAACACTTGTTTTTTCTTCCTTGCTTCTGGCCCCTTTTGAATAGCGACAATAATGATATCCATAGGATCGGCCTCTGTATAATAAATTCCATTCAACTTTTTTGAAGTCGGAATGGAAAAATCCTGCAAAATAAAAACATTATCGTATTAAATCTATTACATTGTGATATCCAAGTTATAACAAAACCAGTTTAAGAATAATATCAATATTCAAACTTACTCTCCCGCTTTCAATTTCATCCACGACCCCTTGACAAAAATCTGTGAAATTTTCTTGAACATTATATTTTGCAATCTTCAAATCATATCGAATTTTTGCAAAGGTCTTGGCTTGTTTCACCTGTGCATAAACAATATCTGTACCCAACACAACACATATATCTCTCAGCAATCCCAATAGATTGTAATCTGCTTGAATATATGGATCTGCAGAACAAAATAAGAGAATGCTTTCTAGTTTTCCTTGATTTTTTTCCTTCAGATGCCAATGATACTCTGTTCTGTCTTCTTCTGCCGCATGTTTCCATTCTCTAGCATTCTTCATTCTTAATTCTTCAAAGCTAAGAACTCTCTCTTGAGTCTCAACATTCTCAGATGCCTCAACTGTTTTTTTCGATGCAATGATTGCCGCTCTTGATCCAGAAACATTTACAGATATTCGCCTTGATGCCATTGTACCTATATCCAAAATGTAGAATTTTAAAAGAAATCAACAAAAATTTATAATCTAAACAAAATCAACATCAATATTCACTATAAACTGTATTTGAAAAACGTTTTAAAAAATTTAAAAATATTCTTATCTTCATAATCATTCTTTTTTACGTTTTGAAATTTAAAAAAAAAATGTAAACCTACACCCTACCCCTCTAACGAGCATAATAATTAATTTTAAAATAAAAATTACACCTACCCCTACCACATAAATATATAATAAAAATTTTAAAAAAGAAATTTAAAACTAACCTCCTACCCCCTAACCCCTAAACAATATAATAAAAAATTAAAAATAACCCTCCCACCTAGCAATATAATACAAAAATTTTAAAAAAGATTAAAACTAACCCCACTAATAAAAATTAAAAAAAACAATATAAAAAAATAATTAAAAAGACAATACAATAAAAATTAAAAACCAAATATTTAAACTACCAACAAAAATATAGAATTAATTAAAAAAAAATTAAAAATAACTCTTCCCTTCCCCCTCCTCCCAGGCCGCCTGCTTAGGCGCCAAAGGGCGTCCCTCTCGACCCCTCGATGCCGGGCATCGACGGGGGCCCTGAGGGCCACCCTTTGGCACCCAAGCGAGTGGAACTCCGCTCGCTTGGGCGCCAAAGGGCGGCCCTCAGGGCCCCTGTCGATGCCTGTCCGCTCGCTTGGGCGCCAAAGGGTGGCCCTCACGGCACCGTCGATGCCGGGAATCGACGGCGGCCGTGAGGGCCGCCCTTTGGCACCCAAGCAGGTGGACCTCCCCCTGCTTGGGTGCCAAAGGGCGGCCCTCACGGCCGCCGTCGATGCCCGGCATCGACGGTGCCGTGAGGGCCTCCCTTTGGCGCCCAAGCGAGCGGACCTTCGCCTGCTTGGGCGCCAAAGGGCGGCCCTCACGGCACCGTCGATGCCGAGCATCGACGGTGGCCATGAGGGCCGCCCTTTGGCGCCCAAGCGGCGGACCTCCGCCCGCTTGGGCGCCAAAGGGCGGCCCTCATAGCCCCCACGATGCCGGGCATCGACGGCGACCGGGAGGGCCACCCTTTGGCGCCCAAGCGGGGTGTCCGGGAGGAGGCAGAAGGTGAGGGTTTTTAAATTTTTTTTTTATTAATTTTTAATATTTTTTAGCGGGTGGGGAGGCGGGGTTGATGATAAAAAAAAATTTAGAACATGGGCGGAGGGTAAGAAAAAATAAGGAAGGGGGCATGGGTAGGTTTGGTAAAAAAAAAAATAGTTTCTATTTTAAACCCAAAGCGAACATTCTTAGAATAAGGGGCAAGACTTGTGGAATAAGGGGCAAGCCTTGCCTCGATTAATAATACACGAATTCAAAAAAAAAAAACGTTTAAAAAAAATATAAAACTAACCCGGAAATTGGTAGAGCCTCCTCTGTTGAATGTGCTAGAAGTTCCTCTCTGCAATCTTCCCGTTCTTCTTGAAAACCTTCATGAATTGCTCCAAAGACTAAACAATCCTGTATTAATAAGATAGATTAGGTTTAATTTTACCATTCTTAAGAATGTTAAAAAAACAAAAATGTAAAAGAATAAAGCAATAAAGTAATAAAACACATTACTAAATTAATAAAGCCATAAAACAATCATTACTAAATTAATAAAAAAATAAAATAATTACTAACCTTGCAAGTGTTACTAAATTGCTCCCAAATAGATGATGAATAGTAGGAAATCTCAAATGTTTATTTAGCGTAGAGTAAGTTTAACATTACTGTTTTACCAATGTGGGATAAAAAAGGAAAGTAGTTACTACATTATTATTAAATTTATATAAGATAGGTTAAAATTAAATAATTACTAATGTTATGAATGTTGGGTAAAAAAAATGAAAATAATCATTGTTTTGTTACAAATTGTGAATAAAAAATGTTGTGAGAAATTTTATTAGTCTTAAATGTCTGGATAGAAATATGTAATTAGTTATTATATTATTTCAATTCTTTTAATATCATATGAATGTGCGCTTTAATTTTGTAGGGAAATTTTGGAGGGAAAATTTTGAACGAAAATTTTGGAGGGATATTTTCGTTCTCATAGCTATAAGATTGTCGGTCGACAGTTGCACCATTTTACTTTTTGGTGAGGACTGTGGTAAATTTTTTTTTGCAGTTGTGCGATACAGATTTTTCTATAATTCTATCTTTTAATGAGAAGTCATGGACTCATCTGAAGAAAATTCCAATGTCAATGAAGAAATGTACAGTTCATCAAGCCAAGATACTGGCAGTGCAAGCAATGTAATCAAGCATGTTATTCGAGAACTTCCTAGTTATGAAGATTTTGAAGACACTAGTAATGAAGAGAAAGAATGTGATGATGATGAAGAGGTTCCTCCAAGTGGGGATCTTAAAGACAACAAACAATATGATGACAATTTTCCTCCCAGCGAGGATTTTCAAGGCACCAACAATGATTTTCCTTCAAGCAAAGATTTTCCTCCCAACGAGGATTTTTGTGGGATTGATGATGATATTCGTCCTAGTGAGGATTTTAATGGGATGGATGATGATTTTGGTGAAAATGATTTTCCTCAAAGCGAGGATCTCAATGGAACAAATGATGATTTTCCTCCAAGCGAGGATTTGAATGGCACAGATGATGAGTTTCCTCCAAGCGAAGATTTCAATGGAACGGATGATGACTTTCCTCCAAGCAAGGATTTCAATGGAACGGATGATGAGTTTCCTCCAAGCGAGGATTTCAATGGCACCGATGATGAGTTTCCTCCAAGCGAGGATTTCAATGGAACAGATGATGAGTTTCCTCCAAGCGAGGATTTCAATGGCACTGATGATGAGTTACCTCCAAGAGAGGATTTCAATGGCACCGATGATGACTTACCTCCAAGCGAGGATTTCAATGGCAACGATGGTGACTATCATCCAAGCGAGGATTTCAATGGCACTGATGATGATTTTCCTCCGAGTGAAGATTTCAATGGAACAGATGATGATTTCTCTCCGAGCGAGGATTTCAATGGCACCGATGATCATTATGTTGATGATGAAGCAACCAATGATGAAGACAGTGATTCTCCTCCGAGTAAGGATGTTACAGGAACTAATGATGAAGATAGTGATTCTCCTCCAAGTAAGGATTTTACAGGAAACAATGATGAGAATGTTGAATCTCTAGAGTTCCCTTTCAGTGAAGAATTTAGTGGCACAAATAATGTTGATGGTCACATTGATCTGGCAGCAAGTGATCATGACAATGATTTTCATAATGAATTTGGTGATGAAATTTTCAATGAAGGGGGTCATATGCATCACAATGAAAACAATCATCCTGCTGAGGATGTTGTTGCAGACATAATGGTCCAGGAGATCCAGCAACAGAATCCAATGCAGATAAGGATTAAGTGTAGGACTAGACCTTTTTATGTCAATCCAAAGCATTCCAGTTATACAAGGTCTAGGAAAGAATTGCTCACAAGTCCAAGTTCCATTACTCATTTGATTTCGAGTGAGTGTTGCCACAAAAGTTGTTTGAAAAATTTAGGCTACAATTATGTCTTGGAGAGAAGGAAGATGTATCTTTCAATGAACAAAAGCATGCAAAATTCATATTTAGTGGGGTGCATGATTTCTACCAGGACAGGCTATGATTATTGCGTTGGAAGAATTATGCTTTGTAGAAAGGCATTCAAATGGATTCACTCAATTGTTAATCTTCGATTATTAAGAATCCAAACAAGACTAGAAAAGGATCCTACATTTTACACTGACGATTATCAGGGACGAATCACTGGGCCATCAACACACATTGCAATATCATGGATGCATGATTTCTTTTCCAAGCATGGAGAGAGTATGCCAAATAGAGAAACAATACACATTCCAGATAATTTCACAAGGCAAGAAATCTACAACTTATACAAGGATTATGTTCAAGGTGGTCAAGGAAATGACAACTTCATCAGATATGCATATTTCACAAGAGTATGGAAAAAGAAGTTCAACAACGTCCGCATTCCAAAGAGGTCAAGGATGGGGGTCTGCAGTACATGTGCTTCTCTTAAAGAAAGAAGGGATAGATCATAAGGGATAGAAAGAGGTATGTTTACAAAACAAAAAAAACAAATAGATAAATGTCAATTATTGAAGCTAGTTAACAATATTTTTTTGTTATGTTGTTTGTAGATTCCATAATCAATGCACTGCAAGAACATCGCAATCAACAATCAAATGAACGGAAAAAATTGTACAAACATTGCAAGAAGTGTTACGATGCTCCACATAAGTATATGGTTTTATAATTGATGGCATGGATCAGAAAAAAAACACTCTTGCCACATTTTTTCCGTGTGCCAAAGAATTTAAAGGAGGAGAATTTTATTCAGTTTCACTTGGTTGGGTGTATGGTTTTTAATGGTGAAATGATTCCAAGGGTTTACTTTACAACTCCAAATATTCACAATGATGCAAATTTGACCAACAGCATAATTCACCATGTCATTACTCATTGGCCTGGTGATCTTCCAAAAGTTCTATATCTACAATTGGACAACACAAGCCGAGAAAACAAAAACCAGGTCGTGTTTGGTTATCTAAGCATGCTTGTGGAATTGGGAATTTTTAAGAAGGTAAAAATTGGGTTCCTTCTTTTTGGGCATACACATGATCATATTGATCAAATGTTCATCCATTTTGCAAGGACATTGAGGAGGAAGAAAGTTGGGAGCCTACCATCGTTGATTGAAATTATAGGGAAAGCATACCATCGAGAGCCTACTATACAAAAATTGGACGAAACTGTTGACATGCGAAGATTTCTGTTTGGATCGCATGGTGAGGAAAGGTGCATTGAAAAACTTAATGACACTAGCTTTCAGCATCAATTTCGTATAAAAAAGATTGATGGAAAAACACTATTGTGGGGCAAGAAGTACTCAACTAGCACAGAATGGGGGCCTTCATCAGGTTTGGCATTTTTGAAATTCATCCCAAGTCGTCAAATGTATGCTTCAAATTTATTGTTATTGCAATCATCTACAGAGATTCATAATGCAAGGCGACATAGTAGAGATGTTGATTCTTCTCAATGCTTGGAAGAAATCAAAAAGTCTATTGAAGATACATATGAGTACTTTGATGTTGTTGATTCCATTTGGTGGGAGTCTTTTTTCATGGAGCAGAGTGACATAATTTCAAACTCTACAAATGGAGATATATTTTTGAAGACTCCATTTGCTTGGCCACAAAGTTTATCAAATGAAAATGAGGTAACAAATGTTGAACCTCGAGCTGTTGAGTTTTCTCAAGTAGAGGAAAGAGAAATGTATATTGGCTCTAGAAGATCATCCGCAAAGCGTCGAGAGATGGAAGAACTTTACAGGGGCTCGGTTCAAGATATCAAGGAGGGTTGCAGGATTGCATTTTTGGCTATAGATGATCTATGTCAATATCCATTCTGGATTGCAAAAGCTATGAAGGTCAATAACGAAAATGAAAAAGTAGTATCAGTAGAAGTACATTGGCATGCAACAGATACACACCCATTGATGGTGTGTACAAGGCAGAGATGGTGGTTGAGAAAAAGGTTTGCAGAAAGAGAAACAAAAAGGGTCAAAAAATAAATTGCCGCCGCATTGACATCTTGAAATTAGAGGAAGTTGATATACTTGTTTATGATTTCAAGTTGACAAAGAAAGACACTCTCCGCTCCAAGACTATAGAGATTATCAAGAGGTTGCTGCCACAGCTAGAAGTTGCAATATGGAAGTCTGTTAAACCAAGCCGTAGATCCCGAAGGAATATGGCATCTGAAGTGATGGGCATAGATGTAGACTCAGATGGTGCACCCATTGATAATAGAGAAGAGTATTGGTCATCTACATCTTCATCAAGTCCTTCATCTGCAGAAAATGTAGATTCTGATGGGGTGTAAGAATCCATGGATGAATTTGAAGAAGCAGTGTAGATGCTTTTTATTAGTATGATTTTTGTAATTGAAACTCTAGAGGATTTTTTGATGATGGGGTGTCAGAATCCATGGATGAATTTGAAGAAGCAGTTAGATGCTTTTTACTAGTATGATTTTTGTAATTGAAACTCTAGAGGAGTTTTTGAATATTTATATGAACCATTTGTTCTTGTATGGTCTAATATATTATCTCATTATGAATCGAATCATAATTTCTTTGTTTTTATATGGTTATAATGGTGAAATTATTAGAGAAATTTGTTTTTTGTTTAATATGCAATTTTCCAGAAAGTTGTAATTTATCTCTTCAAGAATTTTATTTTTCCAATTTAAGGTTGATTTTAAAGTTTTGTTAAACAACAATATGGGATGTTTAGTCCATGGCTCTATTTTTTTCCCTAAAAAAAAAAACGTGTATACTGGTATCAACACTTTTCTATTTGGGGAGTGTTTTTGGTGTTTTTTTTGCAAAAATCATCGTTTTTATGGGTAGAGTTCTCGTTCATAGTATATAGTTCTCGTTTCATAATATAAGTGGTTGTTGTTGTCAAGTGCATCGGGAATGTTAATTTTTGAGCATTAATTCAAAATATTCTAGGATCTTTACTGAGAGAATAACATGTATAGAATATCAATGCATATCAATCATAGCAAGCATATCAATCATCACAAGATGCAAACATAAGAGACAATAGACACACAAAGTTTCCATGGGGAAAACCCTAAGGTGAAAAAGCCCACAACTTCCTCATAGATAGATAGAGCAATAATACAACCAAAGTGCAACCCAAGTACACAAAGATAGTCTCCTCCTAGCAGCTAATCCTCCTCCTCACATGTGCGCCACTTTCCGAGTGATGTAGAGTGAGATAATGAGATATCAAATCGAGATCTCCCGATCTCTATTTATACTTGTCCTGTCCTGCCCAATAAACTAATGGGGCCAACTTGTCTAGATTAACATAATAACCCATGGTTAACTTAATCAGGGCCGACCCCACACATGGTGGTCTAATAACCCATCGGCAAGTTACGACACGTGTGACACTTGTCAATACAAATGACGACACTTCCTTATAGAGGAATAACACCTCTCTATAGGAGTACAACATACATAGATGAAATACATTCCGAAGTTACATATACATCAACAGGGAATGCATCCACGTCTCTGGTTTTCTTTGATCGTTGCGATCTCATTGGTCAAGCTTCTCATTGTTCACATGCACTCATCTAACATTTCGCGATCAACCGTAACTCCTGCACCTCACGTTCTTCGTCCTACACCACGAACATTTACACCTATTTGAGCCATTCTTTCAACCGCAGCTGAAATCTTCTTTCATCCAATCGCAACTGAACTTTCACCACACACGCACAACTCTACCCAACCGTAGCTGGAGTTCTTCATGCCTTCACAGATTCAGCCTGTTCACAGGATTCTTCTTCTCTATACCACCTGGTGCAAGGGCTGGTCTGGTCGGACCGCCTTGCTTAACTGTAACACACAGTATACACACAATTTCTCTCACAAAGACTTGATGTGAACTGGAATGCCATGAAGCTAACTTCTATTACTTGAATCAAATTCAATGTTACATACTAAGAAAAATAAAACAAGTCGGCCTTAGCCTGTTACAATAAATTGCAATAAAAATCTATTCTGTCGGTATGTTTCTACCCTCTATGTGTGACCCTCTCCTTCTCCTGATCCTCTGCTGAACGACGAATGAATGAGTCATCCCTTCCTCTGTGTCCTCGCACCAGTCTTCTACTCTGCTTTGTTGTTGTTCTCGAGGTCCACCCTACTGGCTTCCCCGAGACAACCTTCTCTGTCCATCACTCTACCTCTGACCCGACGGATCCTGCAGTTGTCAGCACCCACTGACCATGCTGCACAACCTCCTCCCATGGTGACACCTGGACTGGTTTCAACCACCTTCTTAACTTCCATAACTTCCCCAACAACCTTCAATGACTATAGGTCTGTCGCCTTGACTGCAACGCTTCTCTGACTTTGCTACAGTTGTTGGTCTTATCACTGTCCTTTCGACTTATCTGCACTCCACCGTGTAGACCGTCTTAACTTGTCGATCCTCGACTTAACCCGTCGACCTTACTTAGTCTCTACAACTACCAATTATAATCCACCCCATCCTCCACGCTTGGCCTCTACCGCACTTCCTGTCGATGTCGTAGTTCGACCAACTTGTCGACTCTTGACTCTTTCTCCTTTCGCATCCTGTCGACTATACTCGAACAACTTCCTATTGATTTCGTGGCTTTGACTGCCAATCTCCTTTCGCACCAGTGGTCATCGGAAATCCCCCTAGTCGACTTCACTCTATCGATCAACTTCGACTATTTCGTCTAGGCCTCGATGCCCATGCATCAATTAATATCCTTGAAATCTGATTTGGTGATATTACAGGGGAATTCAAAGAATATCCTCAGGTTATATAAATTTGTAGATATATTATAGGATTTCCCAGTTGGGTTTTTGATGGTGCTGAACAAAATGGAAATTGTGGATCCGGGATGGTCCTAAAAATTGACAGGGAACATTTCTATTAGTGTTGGATGGCATGTGGTGGCGTTACGAACTCTAGAGCTGAATTATTGGCCCTCCAGGGGCTATTACTCTTTGCCAGATGGAAGAGCGTCCTTACCTTCAATATTTTGGGTGACTTACATGCGATTCTTGAATGGGTGTCAGGGTGTTTTTGGCTTCAGGTAATAGCTCTAGAGGAGTGGAAAGAAAAAATCAAAGATCTACAATCCACTTTTAAGTATTTATAGTTCATGCATATTTACAGACAATTAAATCTTAGAGTAAAAATATTGTCAAAGAAGGCAATGGGTAATATTGAAGGTTTATTGCATTATGAAGAATTCGAAGAGAGTACCAGAATTGCTTCAGGTCATTTCCATGCATATGGCGGGTCTTAATTTTTTTTTGTCACTGCCTTATCTTTGATATATGAGGACATATCTTGGGCACTTTCATTTTGGCAATAAGAAACTTATTTTTATAGACAATGAATTTTCAATTATATCATGTATCCTTTTTTGTAAATTTATGTCATAAACACACATTAGTTTTATTTTCATGGACACTAAATAAAATTTTCAGACTTTGTGTTTTGTCAATGAGACATAAATATTTAAATTTTTGAACAAATTTCCAAATGGAAAGGATATTTAATGGTGATAATCAAACCTCTAAAAGATCTTTTATTGTTGTCTTTAGTTCAAATTATTGAATAACAAATACCTATAATTTTTCTTGTTGAAAAAAAGACAATATATGTTTATATTTTTAAAAATAATTTATATTTATACTTTTTAATATAAAAATATTATTACAATAATATAAAGTTTAATGGATTTTCAAATATATCGTTTATGTAATTCTATAAGATAGATAATAACACCAAATTTATATGTTTTATTAAAAGATAATAACATGAAATTTATATGTTTTATATTTTACTAAACGAAATATATAATTTATGTTATATTCATAATTTTTTTGAAATATACAATAACATAATTATATTAATAATTTTTTTGAAATATACAATAATATAATTTTTTATATTTTAATAAAAAATAAATACTTAAATACATACGATAACATGAACTTTTTATTTTTTCCAGCAGAAAAAAATCGTACTATTGTTATTCATCTGAATCAAATAGTACAACGATTTAAATGATAACTTATAGTCCAAAGTATCCAAAATATCCAAAACCAGACCTATTTCCCATGTTCTTCTTCAAGACCTTTATACATAATTATAGACGCCCCAACAAAAGAGAAGGATTACAAAATAGAACAGTCCATAATTACAAAATTCCTTAAAGGAAATATAAATTACCCCTGTCAAACAGACAGGTATCCATCCATTCTTCCCAAAATAGAACCCCAACAGGACCACCAAAAGCATCTTTTGATAGCTGATCTGCTTGAGTGTTGTGACATCTGAAAATATGTTCAAAAGAAATCTGATCCAGTTTTTCAATCTCCAGTCGCGTTCGAGCACACCAATAATTAAGATCAATAACATTAAGAGCGAATTCAGAAGAAGCCCATTTAATTGTAACGCGAGAATCCCTAAAGACTTTGAGATTAACCAGACCAAAATAATTTGCCACCTTAAGAACAACCCAAAGAGCCAATAACTCAGCTTTCATATTGGTTCCTCTGCCACCATTAAGACGAAGAGAGAAATAATGGCTATCATTTATGAAGATGACTCCACCAGCAGCACACAAACCATCCTGAGCAGCCCCGTCAAAAAATAAAATTGGCTGTGAAACCCCAAAGGAGAAAGAATTCTTTATCACCACATTTCTTCCTTGATCCACCTCAGGATAAGTCTGAATCATATGACAGACAGTCTTACCACATAGCACAGCATCATGGATCTTATTTTGAAAAATCACTTCATTTCTTGTGTACCATATGATCCAAGATATGAAAAGAGGTAGGAAAAGAGGCTTCCTATTATCTCTTACCCAATCAAGAAGACCAGAACCAAAATCCAACGCATCCCATACATGCAATAGGTTAAGATCTTTACAACACAGAGACCAAAATTTTTGCACAAAAGAACATTTCACAAAAAGATGATCAGCAGTTTCAGCTTCTAACTTACATAAACAGCACCAGTTTGGACCATACCAACCACGTTTGAGTAAATTCTCCCAGGTCTTAAGGCTGCCATAGAGGGCATGCCACAGGAAAACCTTAACCTTCAAAGGCAAAGCCCAGCTCCAAATTTTTGAATACCACCATTGACAGGGAAAGACACAATGTTCCTGGATGATCCTATCATACGCAGACCGAGCTGTTACAGAGCCATCTTTTCGATTACCTGCCCAAATCAACTTATCACTGGAATTCGAAAGCATAATACCAGCCAATTTAAGTGCCTGTAGAAAACGTTCCCATTCCATCTCATGAGCCGGGACCAACCAATCAAAAGCCCTTATCCAACCATCACCAGACCACTGAACCAAATCATAATCAAAAACATCATTGAGTGTTTTAAAACCCAGCAAATTTAGCCAATTAACCAAATTTCCAAACAGGTTATAACATTCCTCCATACCAAGGATCGGGTCTACACCGATATGAACATTGCAACCATTACCAACCTGCTAACACAAATATTTGGCAATCCAAACAAATACTTTAAGAAAACCTCTCCAAATTGGAGACATCAGACCAGTAATCCTCTTAGGTTTCCTTAACCAGCTTAACAGATCAGTTTTAATATACTTGAGCTTAAGAACCTGTGACCAAAGAGATGAACTGAATAATCCACACCAAAAGCTCTTCAACCGAAGAGCTTTGCTAAACACACCAATATCTTTAATGCCCCACCCACCATACTTAACTGGCCGAGCAAGCACCTTCCACTTAACCATCACCAGATTTGAGTCTTCTCGATTACCAAACCAAAGGAAATTAAAAATAAGCCTTTTGAGTCTATTCAGGATATAGGCCGGGATCTCTAAAAGAGATAGCCAGAAAACTGGAATACTAGAGAGAACAGCTTTAACAAGAACAAGTCTACCACCAGTGGATAGCAACCGGAACGTCCAATGATCAATTCTTCGTTCAAACTTACTTATAAGCCAACGCCAATCACCAGCTTTATAAGAATTTGGTTTTAAAATATAACCCAAATATTTCAAACCATCAACCAGATCAAGACAACTATAAGGTAAGGAGGCTTCAATTTCCCTTCTTCGATCAGCTTCCACATTGTGTTGATAAAAACAAGACTTCCTAATACTAACTTTCATTCCAGAAATCTTACAGAAAAAATTAATGATATTGGAGAAGACTTTCCATTCAGTGACAGAGTCGATACCAGCAAGTAGGACATCATCAACAAAAAGGATATGGGACAGGAAGCAACCCTCACCCATCTTAATACCTTTAATCAAACCCATTAACTTGGCTTGTTGTATAAGTCTGCTGAGGCCATCAATAACCAGAAGAAAGAGGAGGGGAGACAGGGGACAACCCTGCCTGATACCTCTAGATCCTTTAAAAAAAGTGGTGGGGTTTCCATTAACTAATACAACAAAACATGGAGTAGAAACACAAGCCATAATCCAGTTAATAACCAGTGGAGGAGTACCTATCTGGATCATAATCAATCTGAGGAAAAACCAATTGACCCTATCATAGGCTTTTTCTAGGTCCATCTTCAAAATCAGAGCCTTTAACTTCTTGGACTTGATAGTATGTAGCAATTCCTGAGCAAGCCCAATAGAGTCATGAATTTGTCTATCCTTCAAAAAGCCAAACTGTTCAGGAGTAATAAGCGCAGACAATACCACCTTCAATCTCTGAGCAATAATTTTGGAAACAAGCTTATAAATGAGATTGCAGAGAGCAATAGGACGATACTCCCCAAATGAACCAGGCTTATTACTTTTTGGAATTAAAGTAAGGAAAGTGGAGTTCAATGCACCAGAAATGAAACCATGTAACCTCGTGTATTCCACAAGCCGCTGAATGTCTTCCCCCATAAAATCAAAGAAATGAACATAAACTTCCATAGACCAACCATCAGGGCCCGGACTTTTGTCCCTGGCAAAGTTTTTTAAGTTATGCTCAATTTCTTTTAATGAAAAAATATATATAATTTATATTATGTTAATAATTTTAAAAAAATATAATTTACTTTTTATATTATAATAAAAATACATATAAATTATATTTTATTAATAATTTTTTTAAAATATAATTGATATGGTTTCAATATTTCATGATTTATTTGAATAAATTCTATAGAATATATAATATCATTAAATTTGTATGTTATATATATATTTTTTATAATATAATAAAATAAAAAAATACATATAATTTATATTGTATTAATAAAATTTTAAAAATATAATTTAAAATATCGTGATTCCAAAATCTTTATCATAATTTTAACCTCTCTAATCTTTTAACTAGTAAAAAACTATAGTAATCTCAGTAAACTTCTCTTTAAGCTTTTCGAACATAGGAATACATTATTACAACAAATCAAGTAATTTCTTAAGGTCTAATAGATCAAAGTTATGGATGTCAATGGACATTTTTTTTTTTTGTAAAACTGCAATTGTATATTTAAAGAAGGAGAACCAAAATTACATGTCAGCTAGCTAGCTTAGGAGGTCTAGGGTGATGAAACCACCACCCCAGATGTTCAAAAATTCTAGGAAGATTAACCGTAGAGCAAAAAATACCCATCCAAGAGGACAAGGTTCAGAAAGAGTCTTTACAAAACAACCCAGAAAACAAACCATTACATAACATCAGACTATGAAACCAAAAAAACCAGAAACACTAACCGTCACAGTAGGAGCTGGGGGCTATCAGAGCAAGCCTAAGTGTTGTCTTCGATGATGGGACAACTACCAAAGAAATCCTCATCCCAACTCTAGGGCAGGAGTTTGGGCGTCAGAGGTTCAATTTTTGCGTCGAAGTGAAGCGTCCTTGTCAATTTTTCAAACCCTTTTGTAATGTAAGAATCGATGGTAGTTGGAATAGGAAAGGAGGCCTCAGGTAGAGGGACCCCCAGAAAGGCACCTGCAGCGTGAGAAACCGTCCCAGAAGGAGTACCCATGTCGGCAACAAATACTTCTACAACAACAACATGCGTGCCATGCGGAGTGGTTCCCGAAGCAGTGTTGACACCCCCAGGCTAAGTACCATCCACCCCAATAGGTCCTTCATTGCTATTGTTGGGTGCTTCTTGACCAGGGTCTTTGTGCGGAATTGCTCTGCTAATGAAGGAGTACTTGCCACTAGCCAAGTTGGTGTTCAAAGTTGCAAGCTTTTCGTCCAACTAAACCAGATAAGCCCTAGTATCCATAATGGAGGTCTTGACAATGTTCCAATTTGCCATCATTTCCTCAACCAGGGTCCCCAACATATTCTTGATTAACCATTAGTAGTTAATTTGGTTACCTTGGTTGTTAGAGGCGAGTATATATGATACCTTGCTGGATTCCCATTCATTAATTAACATTCGAAGTGGAGTTGAGACATTGTCGTCGTAGCCACTAATGGCCTTCTTATCCTTGTCCGGGGAGTTGCATTTCGACCGACGCCGTGACCTATGCCTCACCTGGAGATACCTCGCGGACGAGTCATGGTGTAGTCAACGAGCTCACAGGTTATGAAAGTCTGAACAAAGCAATCTACAACGAAAACCTGTGAAGGATAGCAAATGAGGGTGGTGAAATGCCACTTCTTCATATCAGGAGACTTGGGGAGGGAGCACTGAGGCGCCACACGCGGGAGCATCATGAACGGGCTTCTCCAGTTATTGCAAAGGGACATTGACAACCGATACAACCTCATTTCCAACCACTCTTGCGTCATCCTTATTAATATCCTCGCTCGAGTGCATGTTAGCATGCCCGGGTGATGACGAGTGTCGTGTGTTGCTGCCAGGTGGGTGGACCGCATTGCCATCTATGGAATGGGCTATGTTGACACCCGCATATAGGGTGACTAGGTCTTTCATGGCAAGAGCTGTGCAATGGAGTGAGAGTTGGTCCGAGAAGGATTGGTCTAACTCTCCTTCCCAAAGGGGAAGATCACAGGTTACCCCTTCATTAGCCAAGCAATCCACCAGGGAGTTCGCCTTCCTTATCACATGGTGGAAAGTGATTGCCCTGAGGTCTTTCAGACTGTTGGCGAGTCTCTATGCTCCAGTCTCCAACTGGTGGAGAGCTTGGAGACCTAGGAACCATTTTGAATTTTGGTGGCCAAAGGGAGAATCATTTGAGAGTCTCCCTCAACAATGAGAGGGAGGAGATTAAGATTGCGAGCAATGGATATACCGCCAATAAGACCTTCCAGTTCCGTTACGTTGTTGCTATCATGCGCAATGCTTCCATAGTAGATCCTGATGATTTTACTTTCACGGTTACAGAAGACGCCTCCAAAGCTAGCTATCCTAGGATTTCCCTTCGAAGCACCATCGAAGTTAAGTTTGAAAAAACCCAAAGGGGGAGGGGACTAGTGATCAGGGCTGGAAGTGCGCATGTTGATGCTCTTCCTTACTGTGGGGAGGGCATGATGAGTAAAGTTCCAATTGAGCAGAATTCTTTGCTCCATATCCGTGGAAGGGTAATCAGAAGTGTTCCAGTCTTTGGAGAAGAGAGTTTCTTGGATGTTGCTCTTGAAGGTGTCCCAAATGTCTTCAGTAGTGACGACAATGGACGTTAACCATCATCATCATCCAAGGATAATTTTAGGGGCGAAATTTAGCCCATGGACTATTTTTCCATGTTTTTTTCCAAAAAATGATTCGCCAATTTCTATTCTTTGAAGCCCCATTTCACCCAATTTTGGTGGGGCAAACTTTTTTCACTCTAAAAATAGCCAAATTATTATATAAACAATATAAAATCCTTATAAATTGAAATAATTTTAGAAAAATATCGCCAAATAATTTATAGTTGACATTTTAAGAATTGGTAAGATTCGCCAAAGTTTATACAATTTTAAATAAGTATGGGTCCTTAAAATTATACCTATCATCACCGTTGATTTAAATAAAAATTATGATTTTTTTATAATAAAATATAAATCTAAACATTTATATAAAGAAGAGCTACATGCAGTCCCTGCCTTTAAGATTTTGAAAATTAAATAATAAACATTTTTACTTTGGAAAAGAAAAAATTTAAATCAATAAAATATTCTTCAAATATAAAAAACCAATTAAAGAAGAGAAAACCCCTTGTATATTTGGATACTTGCACATAAGGCAATTGTAATGTAAAGACACACATAATAAGAAACCACTTCACTTTGCATAAAGCTTAAAACACTACCATTTGAGATATGAGCCACTGCACTAATCTTTTTGACAACAAATTTATTATTATTCAATGAATAGAAATTTAAATTTATAGTAAAAAATATAATCTAATCTAAAAAAGGTTGATATCTTTCTAATTAAATTTTGTATTTTTATTATTGTTATTGTCATGTTATCACTTACATTGAACTTATAACAATTAACAAACACAAATTAGATGTAAATAACAAATAACAATACAATACCCACCATATTAATGTTATACATACTATGCCACGCAAGTATTTTATATTGCAAACGCTTATAAAACACTTGGGATGAAATAATAAAACTATATATAATTAACTATTTTAGTTTTTAGTTTTTAATTAGGAAACAATATCTCCCTACTTATAGTTGTGGTAATTTCTTTGACATTTAAAATTTCTAAATATTTATTACAAATATATTTATGTAAAAGATAATATTTAAATTATAATATTCAAAATAAAATGTTGAAATTTATGCTAACTATCTACTAAATATAATGTATAACATATTTTTTTAAAATATTTTTACAAAGATAAAAATCAAAACTATTTTTAAAATTTTAAAATTACAAATATATTTATGTAGAATATAATATTTAAATTATGATATTCAAAATAAAATGTATGAATTTTTTGCATTGTCTATTTAATAAATATGGCTGAGTAGAAAATGTTCCTGCAGATTGCAGTATGAGCTACAGGTATCTTCTGAGATATTTCAAGAAAATTATTTTAACTTACCTTTAGTATATTGTACTAAAATATTCCCACTATATAAAATTCAAATATCAGCCTGTACAAAGCGGCCTTTGTTAGCATAATATAGCATGAAGGCCGTGATAAATATCTACTATATTTCCTGGAAATTTTAGAGATCTACTGTATTTCCTGGAAATTTTAGAGTGATCTATATGCATCTTCTCAGGTACTTTTTAAAACTTATTTGAACTTGCTTTAGCATATTCTGACTAAATTTATCATACTTTAATTAAATTCAGATAATAACCTGTACAGAGCCGCCCTTTGTGAATAGAATCTAGCTTGAAGGTTATGGTAAAAATCTAGTATATTCAAATAGACTACGGAAATATAAAAATATAGAATAAATCAAATAGACTACTCTGTTTTTTTAAAGAGATCATATTAAGATATTTAATCATTTATATAGATACACAAATTTTATGATTTTCTTTCAATAATTATCCATAATAATAGTTTTTATTTGAAAGCATGCATACCATCTATAAATATTTATAGAAAAATAATTCTTACCTACTCATCAATTTCCTTACTTTACCTGTCGAGCTTTTAACTTTAAAGATTATTGCTTACCATACCTAAGATTGTTCTCGTATATTCCTTTGAACCATTGGAGATCATGTCTCAATAGACAGTTACACTACTCATCACAAAAATCGCCGACTCCATGCAAAGATTGACATTGCATCATCATCAATACAATAGCAAACCTCGATGAAGAAGATACCAAATAATATCAGATTTTGATGAAGAATTCCATGTCACTTAGATTGTTCAACCTTGTACAGATTTTGTGAAGATGCAATCGGACTTCAATGCTGAAATAATACTTTTCATTTTTGTTTGCATTTTTATTTTGGTTTTCGTATATATTCATTCATATTTTATTATATTTTGGTGCAGGTTTGAAAGCTGAGGCAATGAAGTTACAGTGCAACAGTTTCATGCAAGAGAGATGATCGAACCAGATGAGAAAATTGGAGAAATTTTCGTGGAAAATGAAGAAAGTAGGGATTATGTTCTACTAGTTTGAGCAGAAATAGAATGAACCTAATCATCTATATAAAAAGAGGGAATTTGACTATCAAAAGCTTAACACCTTAACAGAAGCTTGAAGGCTACGGTAAAAAGCTAGCATATTCAAATATGTCATCCAGGAACACCTTAACTGTGTTAATCCCTTCAGGTTTGTGTGGAAAGAGAGCGGGGATTTTGAATCGAGATTCTCAAGAATAGAATCGAAGATTTGAATAGTTAAAGAAGAGCTCGAATCTTATCATCTTGAACTATACATGTATACTCAGGACAAAAAGGGACTCTCGACCTCTTCTGTGACAGAGGAATGGAGCTTTGCTGAGCATTCCACTAATATATTTAAAACCCTAGACTTCGGGTTTAAAGATACAAACTGAAAGCGTTACTGGAAAACCTGAAACACAACCCTCTTAGAAAAACAAGAAAGGAAAAGAAATCCCGTACTTTAAAGCCATCTTACGGTAACAGGACTTGATCTCTTGATTAGATGCGTCACGAGAGACTCCCAACACCTCATATGGATCCCGTCGAAAATCGTCCAGTCCATTTTCTCCTCTAAAGGCACCCGAAGCACCAGGCATCTTGAACTGGTGCAAATATTCAAGAACAGTATGCTCCGCTGCGAGTTTTCCTTGGCTTACTCAACTAAATAAGCTGACCAGCTCAATCTTCGATAGCTTTGCTAGCGAAAGACACTTAATTGCCCGTAAAAACTGCGAGAAAGCCCGAATCCGCCTTTTCCCGTAGGTCTTGGTCTCGACTGACAAATAAGACCATTCTGCACCGCTTTGAACAAAAAATTGACAATCATTTCACTAGGTTTGCCCAAAACTGCTCGATTTTGTGCCAGTTTCGACGAGAGAGGACAAGGAATTTTGCAGATACGGAGGCAGACGGGGTAAAATTAAGACAACCTGGAGTTATATAGAAAGAATACAGTAAACAACAATCATGGAGAATTACCTACCTCTAAAACCAAAACAACATTAATGCATACGGTTTAGTGGCAATATGCCAGCAGCTTATGTTATCTTCTTTACCTACTATATTAAATACAAACATGTGTTGTGTCAGGTACGCAGTACTCTAATGTACAAAGTACAATGTACTTGAGTTGAGTAATGACAACACAACTTTTACCTATAAGGTTAAGTTAAAAGGTAAGTATTTTACTATTATGGTAAAAATTTGACAACTTTTCTCTATAAGATTACCTTAAAAGGTAAGTATTTTACTATTATGGTAAAAAAATGTGAGATTTGGAATAAATACTATTTAAATTTGCTTTAATATGCTTTAAATTGAGTGAATTTATTTATACATTGAGGATATTTTATGGCGCTAAATTTATTTTTTTGCATTTAAAAACAACATTTGAATAATACATAATCCGAATTTAAAAAAAAATCATTGAACTCCAATCAGAAACTCTTGGAAAAATATTCAAATGTTTAAAATCCTTTTTAAAATGCTTGCTCACACTGTGGGAGTCGGGAATCGGGAATCGGGATACGAGGAGCATGGATGTTGAACCGCGCTTTCCTCATCGAGGTAAGGGTGGAGAAGCTTTGAAAGGGGTTGAGATCGACCTCAGCTCTCACAAAATATCCAGGAGGATGATTTACGACCAAGGGAGCTCTTTAAGGAAAAATAGATGATTAGCTCCATGCCATGAGAGGAAAGTACTCCTACGTTCTGTTGGATGATTATCTGGGTGAAAAAAAGGAAGAGGATTTGAAAGCCCTCTGATCGGAGAGAAGCAGAGCCCTATCTTTTCAAAGGATTTGGCTCATAGATCTTTTATAAGTCCAATTGGTGTAAGTACCTCTCTTTGTTGTTTCGATCATCAAGTGGAGTTCGATATTCAGTATTGTCCTTATTATTTCGTTGAAATCCGTAGCCAGAGATTTAAAATCAGGCAAATTTTTGACGGGAAAGAAGCATTCAATTCATGGTTGGTTTTATCCGACACAGTGAAAACTGGGGTTGCAGTTACTGCATTAGTTTTCGGGTTGTGTATGGGAAGGAGGCAGCCACTAGTCCATCTTTCTGGCTGCGCTTCGACGAATCCTAATCTCTGCCAGAGAAACAGTGTGTTAGCGATCTGACTTCTAGCCGGGCAGTAGGATTGGTAATCGAGGGAGTATCAGACACAAGCCTTACATTTTCTCACCCCTTCATTGCATGTCAGATCGATGTCTTAAGTTGATCAGGTGGAACATTCTTTTGAGAAGGATTGGTAGCACTTTTAAAATTGACAGAGCACCTTGCCAGGTTTATTGTGTTTATATGGTCAGGACTGTCCATCGAGCAAGCAATAATCCAGTAAATGGATTTATTAAGCAGGTACTTTGGCCCCCTTTTTTTAAATAGAGAGCACACATATATCGTATAAGGGTTTCAATTTTTGATCTTGCTTTTTCATTCCGGAAAGTCGACTTTATCATCTCTTGCTGCCTCTCCCTCTTTATTCTAGAGGGGCTATTAAAAAAAGCCGACTTTAAATATAGAGGGCACATTTTAATAAGTTACAAGGTGCAGGTGCAGTCAAAGTCAGCCAATTCTCCTTTTTGCTAGCTAAACCGAGAAATCCCTCCCAGTAAAGAGCTGTTGTTAAAGAGCCCACCAACCCTGTATTCATTCGAATTCATCAATCCTTCTCGACATTTCCTCAAGCGGGAGTTTGCTTGTAAAGGTTACTCCAACGATAATCATTCTGGGAGGTACTTCCTACTCCAAATCCAGTCTCATGAGAGCCTTAGCTAGGCGTATTAATTCTTTTGAAACTGATGTTCGCTTTAAAACTTCTTGACCTTTTTAAGAATGCTACTTTAGCAGTGAGCTGGGCTGCCTCTCTATTTGAAAAACGTTGTTCTCCGTTGTTTTAGTCTTTAGAGAGAGGGCCGAGGGGGGCGGAGGAATATTGGCCCAAGAAACTCCCGGGAATTTTGGAATAGAGGGGAAAAGCAATTCGACAGATAAAATAGCTTAGGGGGTTGGGAATGCCAGCGAGGAAATATTGGTTGGCCAAACAAAAAGAGAATATCTGAACCACAGATCCTCTAGTGCTTCTGAGACTATTTCAGATGAAGTAAAGTTGGAAAATTATTGCAATTTGCAGCATCAAATGACAGTAGCCAATATTGCTCTTGGTATCATTCAATTGAAAAAGATGGCCAAAGACGAGCATGATCAGATTGATCTGCTAAATTCAAAATGAGAGCCGCTAAATCATGTCTTAGAAGATACAAACCAAATAAAAAAGGCTATTTCAACAGCAGTTACTAAATTAGATAAAAGGATGGAAGTCTTAGGCGGGGTGCTTACCCAGGCACGAAGAGCATCAGATTGGGTTCTGACACTCGTCTTACTGAGAGGCCCCTTTATCTATAAGCAAGCAAGAGTCCTCTCTATTTTTAATAGGGGAAGGGACAACTGCCATCTTTTAAGGAGGAAATGAATCATTATAGAGCCGTTTTTATGAAGGGGGCAGAGAAGTGTTTCTTAGAGATGGAGGGACCTTTAAACAGCGTGAATATGGAGACAAGACTGACCCATCATTCTTATTAACAAACTTGACAACCACAAGATAGGGGATAAATGAGACCATACCTGTGTTCAACAGTAGGTTCATCGAATTTATGATGATACATGTGTTCAGCAGTAGGTTCATCGGATCTATGATGAGAATACCAGAAGGGCTTAAACCTAGTGAAAACCTCTACCTAGTCTACAATATTTCAATTAATAATCAATGCAAAGACAGGTTTCTACCATAGAGATAAAAATCCTGTTGACCTTAGGCATGCCTATGCAATTGCTAAAAGATGAAAATAATATCAGAATGAGTGGCCCTACGAACTATGGAAGATAAAGTGGACAGCCTTGTAGGGTTGGTTAAAATGATGCTAGAGACTAAATAGAATTGTTCAAGTGCTTATTCTTCTTATATTCCCCAAATGCCTTATCCCCAAGATAAGGGGAAGAGGCCATTCCAGAGACAAAAATGGACAGAGGGAAGGAACCTGATTGGCCTCAGAATAAACCTATCACCTGGAAAAACCAGATCCTCTCTTTGCTAATGACCTACGACTAGTATGATGCATGTTCTATGCCCCACATTCCCCGACTATCTATGGTTGGGGGCAGTAACAACCATTCCAAAGAGATGGAAACACCTGATCCTCTCTCTGCTAATATTAATGAACTGCACGAGACAGAGCAATCTGACTTATATGATGCATGTTATATGCCTCACACTCCCCGACTATCTATGGTTGGGCCCTTATTACTGCTCTGTAAGAGGAAATTGAAGAGAAGGAATAAATCCACTTATATGCTAGATTGTGCCGATTCTTACTATCCACAGTGGCTGCAGTTTTGAAGAAGAGGTCAAAATAGTTAATGCTTACGAACTCCGAGCCAATGACTTTACCCATCTGAGTGAAGAGGATTAAGGTCACCAAGGGAAAGAGACCCGTGGACATTAAAATTCTGACAGAAGTTGTTTTTGCTCAAGTTGAAACTTGAAAGTGATTGTGTCATAAGTAAGGGATCTTGCTTGAAGCAAGAAAGAATATTCTAGAGAGAAAATCTTCCCCTCGAAAGGCCAAGGCCCCTGCTGGTGTCCCTCTACTCACAAAAACTAAGAATAGTGGTTAAAAAAATGGTTATTCATCTACCCGTAAAAACAAATCAGGCATTCCCTTGTTTACAAGTGTTGGAACACATGTAGATAAAAAGGGAAAGAAAATAGAAGAGGCTAGAAAAGAAAAATAGAAAATAGACCTGTAGGACAAGTAAATAAATGTAAAGAAAAATGAACCAAATTACGAGTTCCTGGATCATGCACTAATCAACAAGGTTCACATACCAGCAAACAGAACTGGTGATGCCTCCTCTATCCTAACATCTATGATTCTTGGTCTTGATGAAATAAATTTTCCTGTGGATATGCCTCTTCCCAAGTATCAAATCATTGATGGCTAATACCCTCACCTGACCCAGCTCAAAATCACCGTCTCCTTTGGAACTCATGAAAATTCTTTGGTATGGGGAAATGACATTCAAATATCTCAGAGCCAGAAGTAAACTACAGTTGAACAAGGAACCAAGGAGGTCAGTGTTGCTGCTTGTAATGAGGAAGAAAGGGAAAATATAAGAGGTCTACCTAGTAACTGCCCCGTTTGAGAGTCTTGTGAAAGTGATTATGTCAGAAGGGGATGATGCCTGAAGCAAGAAAGAGTATTCTACAGAGCAAAGCTTCCCCTTGAAAGGCGAAGCCCCTTATTGGTGTCCCTCCACTCACAAAAACTAAGAACAATGGTTATTTATCTGCCCCTAAAAACAAATCAGGCATGCCCTTGTTTACAAGTGTTGGAGCACCTGGTTATAAAAAGGGAGAGAAAATAAAAGACAAGAGAAAAGAGAAAATAGACCTGCAGGACAAGTAGATAAAGGAGAAAAGGAATGAACCTCTATAGAAGCCAAACTACGAGTGTCATGACCATTCACTAATAAAAATGGTTCCCATAGCAACAAACAAAACTGGTGATGTTATCTCTAGCCTAACTACTATGATTCCTGGTCCTGATGAAATAACTTTGTGTTGATTAAGTTGTCATTGATGCCAACAGTGCCTGGTCATTGGTGCCCCTTGTGGAGCCCCTGAGGGTTAGTGTTTGTTTTATGGTTGTCTGTGTCAAGAGGAGACCTTTTGACTCTGTCCAAGCCCAAGCTTGAAGCCCTTGGAGGCCTATGGACATTGGAAAAAGCCCTGAACACCCTTTAGAGTGTTTAAGTACCCCTAAGTTGTTTCTTTGGTCCCCCATACCACAACCTATGCCCTAGTACCCTAGGAAGTGTCCTTGTTGGATTGAAGTAGTTCTGAAGAAGTCCTTGGTTCCACACGTAGTGGATTGATGACCTTGCAACCCCTGTGGAAGTCATGGATCTCTTGTATGAGATGATGTCATAAATGACTTAATAAAGTCATGGAACCCTTGTGAAGACCTTGATGCTCACTATTTGAATTTGATGAGGTTAAGGAACCCACATCGTCGATGATGGACAAGCCCTTGATGGGTTGAAAAAAAATTAATGACCCATTCTGTGGTCATTTGGGTATGATGTGGCTAATAGGCATATGGAGGATCTTGACCATTCTATACGATGACCTTCATTGCTTGTGAATATTGATGAAGCCCTATATCCTTATTAAATAGAGATTTTAAAATAATATTAAAAACCCCATGCAAAAGTCGGCTAAGTAATTTTTTGTTAAATAAAAATAATTTTAAAATTACAAGAAGTCGGCTCCAAAATAAATTCAAATTAAAATTTAAAAATTATAATTTTTTTTAAGGTCGGCTCCATAAATAAATTTCAAAATAATATTAAAACCCCATGCAAAGTCGGCTCCAAATAAATTATAATTAAAATTTAAAAATTATATAATTTTTGGAAGGTCGGCTCCAAATTATTTTTTGAAAAAAAACCACTATAAATACCAGTCAAATGATATGTCATTTCGGTGGTGGAGTTTTTCGGTGGAGAGGTAGCTCTGAGAATTTTCGGATGGTTCAGAAGTGTGAATTCGGTAGCTCTGAGATTTTTCACTGTGAACATTTGGAGGTAGCAGCAGCTCTTTCACAGAAATTTTCTTGGGTTTTGTTTGTCTTCTTTATCAGCATATGGAGTAGCAGAGATCCGAGAAAGACTGAGGCTGCTACAGCAGATTGATGCTTAATTTTTGGTTTAACCTTTTACCTTCTGGCTGCTTGTGACAGTCCGTTTTGGACTTAGGGCTTTTTATTAGCAGACCCGAATTTGATGACTGAATGAACCAGCAAACACTTTTTCTAAGGAATATTGGTGGTGAAGGAGAGGCAAGTTTACTGTTTGAGGTTTGTGGAATACAGTAGCAGCAGCAAAACTTATTTTTGGGACTTGATAACCAATGATGAGGCAAAGAAAAAGCTCGCTAGCTGATGCCAAACCTTAATGAAGGACCAGATCCAAAATTTTGCAGCAGTGTACAATCACAGTGGTGAGTGAAATATACAGATTGTACTTGATACCACAGCCAAGAATTTCATGAAGGAGCAAACAGTCTAAGTTTCTATTGGAGGACATGAGCAGACACTTGGTAAAAAGACCCTTGATTGACAACCATTGGAGTCTTTCTCAAACTATCCAGGCTTGGATGGTAGTGATGTCCTTGGAATCTACAGTATTGACAAGCACTGTCTTGATATGATGATGGTATTGCATACAGTGACATATCAGATGATGACAAACAAAAGTTGATTTGGGATAGTGGTCAGAGTAGCTTCAGATTGATAGCTGAGTCTTGACAGAGATGTCAGTAAAAGCATAGGATTGATGACAAGTTAGATCCAGTGTTGAAGGATCTTTCACACCACTCAGCAGCAGCAGAGATCCAGGCTTGGATGATGCCCTAGTTCCAGTTACACAAACAGTAATGGATATGCTACTGTTGCACTTGTCAACTACAGTCCGGAATTGAAGTATGTACACAGTCTGAGGTTGTCTGCAGTAATAAGGTATGTATAAAAATTAATGAACAGTACAAGTTTATATAGTTATATGTACAGTAATGGGTGAGCAAGTGATGAACAACGTGTACAGTGAAGCATACACAATAATGTATACAATGATAGATATACAGTGGTAGATGTATACTGTATAGTGATGTATTCAGAAGTATGTACAGTGATGTAAGTACAATATGTATAGTGGTGCATTGATGTGTAAAATGATGATGCTGCATACTTTGTTGATGCATACCCTATGAGGAAGTTACAGAACTCGTTGATCTTGAGACATTGATGACATGTTCAGACAGACCTTAATGATGAGGATGTATACTTGCTGATACACTTGATGATGATTGTGATTTGACAAGTGACAGCAGTGACAATTGATTTGATTTTATGGTGACAGACTTGACAGTGACCTCACATTAACTTGAACAGCAAGGTAACATGAAAGTGACAGCGGATTGACAGTAAGAGCAATTGATGACAGTGACAAGATGGTTGAACAGCAGTTGATTGAGTTGTGATTGGGACAGATCTTTTATGGGTATAGACAGCAGCAGAGGGATACCTGATTTTTCCACAGTGACAGCAGACCCGATTCTTCAGACTAGGGATGGTCTTATAGTAACAAGCTGTTGAATGAGCAGACATTGGGCATGAGCAGAAATTGGGCATACAGTGATGATTTGGCAGTGATCAGAGAGCAGAGGTTATCAGCAGCAGAAAGTACAGGGTTTGTTGTTTGATAGGTCCACAGGTTCAGCAATCTTCTTCTTTAGGGTGGCAGGGTGGTGCTAGGGCTCACAATTTTGTGAGATGAGCTGGTGTAGCAGCTCGTCGGTTGTGGATGACGAAGCCTGGGGGTTGTCCCTTCCAGTTGTAGCTGGAGAAGTTGTATTAAATTTGTAACCCCAGTTGTTGCTGGGTCAAATTTTATCATAAAAGGCTGCCGTGGTTTTACCCCCAGGACTTGGGTTTCCATGTAAAAATCTTGTGTACTGTGCATCTTGTTTTTTTTTATGATTGTTGATGATATGCTGCTATGATTGGTGATTAGCAACTTGCTCTCGATTAAAATTTTATTATTGGCAAATACTGATTCACCCCCCTCTCAGTATTTCAACACTTTGCCTGTGGATATGCCTAACTAATATAAAAGTTCTACCTAGGAACTTCCCTGGTTAAGAGTCAGATTGATGTAGACCCATTTTACACTGATACCAAATTATTGCACAATTGAGTGCTTGAATCAGGTGCCTCAATGGCGAGATTGTTGCCAAATTTAGTTAACCTCTAGCACTCCATTCACGCCATTGCCAAGAGATTGAGTGCTTGAGATTGTCAGAATGGTGGATTTCACCCGGCTGGAGGGCTATATGTCTGGGGCATTAAACTCTACTTTTTTAACCTTAATTCCCAAAGTAAATGACCCGAAGCATTTTGGTGATTTCAGGCCAATTGCCTTATGCAATTTGGTTTATAAGATTGTTTCAAAGATCATTGCTGGGAGGCTTAAGCCGGTTCTCTCAAGGTACATTTCAAAGGAACAATTTGGCTTTTTACAGGATAGACAAATACATGATGCAGTGGGTATCACACAGGAAATTCTACATTCTGTTAAATGTAGGAAGAAAAAAGCTATCTTTCTTAAAATGGATTTAGAAAAAGCTTATGATAGAGTTAACTGGGATTTTCTCCGATTAATACTGATTCAAATAGGTGTCCCGGCATTGGCTATTAAATGGATTATGACTTGTGTGGACACTGCTAATATAGCAGTACTGGTAAATGGAGCACCTACACCATTTTTCAGTTGTTCCAAGGGCATTCGTCAAGGATGTTCACTTTCACCACTACTGTTTCTTTTGGTAATAGAAGGGTTGAGCAGAATGATTATACAAGCTAAGCAGGAAGGTAAAATTATTGGTATCAAAATTGCAAAAGATTTCTACATCACACATGTTTTGTTTGTAGATGATGTTCTTCTTGTTGGAGTGGAAACAATTTCAAAATGGAGACAATTTCAGAAGATTATCTCTATATTCTGTAAGGCCTCAGGTATGAGTGTAAGTTTGAAAAAATCTTGCTTTTATGGAAACCTTATTGAGGTCGATCGGATCCTGGAGATTCAGACCTTGTTGCCCTATAAATTTTGTTGTATTAATGAAGGTTTTACGTATCTCGGGTTCCATCTCAAGCCTAATGGATATTTAATAAAGGATTGGGAATGGCTAATTAAAAAGTTTGAGAATCGGATCTCTAACTGGACGTATCGGCTGCTTTCGATTGGTGGCAAATTAACATTGGTAAAGTCTGTGTTGATGGGAACTCCTGTGTACTGGTTCTCATTATTGCCCATTCCCTGCTCTGTGATCAATTCCCTGAGAAGGTTAATGTTTAATTTCTTATGGACGGGAGGCCTCAATAAGAACAGCCTGGTGATGGTTGGTTGGGAGAAAATCTCATTACCGTTGGATGCTGGTGGCTAGGGTATTAAAGACTTGACTGTGTTTAGTGCAGCGTTGAGGTTGAAGAGTTTGTGGCGTGCTATCTTTGGCAACACATTGTGGTCGAGGCTCATTCACCAGAAGTATATCAAAATGGAGGTTTCGCATTGGCTCAGGACACCGGCTAAGAAAGTGAGAGGAGTATCACCTATCTGGAACGGATTCATGAAAGTATATAAATGGTTGGCTTTTGAATTATGCTGGAAAGTAGGATGTGGGGAGGAGGTAGCTATTGGGGTTGATCCTATTGTGGGGATGAAAGATTCTTATTGTTTATCATAAAATCTGCTACATCAACTGAAAAATGCTAGTTGCTATACCTTGAGTTCTATTGGAAATATTTATTCAGGTTATTGGTCTTCAGATGTTGACCTCCAGTTAACTCCAAATAATGCTGTGGAATGGCGAGACTATATTTATAATCTCAATACTAATGGTATCCGACTCAACGCAAATGCTCATACAATAGTCTGGGGAGGGAATGAAGCCACCGGGACTGTTACTACAAGCTCGGCCTACTGCTATTTGATTAAAGGGAGATGTATTTATCCGAGACAATGGTGGTATGACAAACTTTGGCATTGGCATTTACCACTTAAATTAAAATGTTTCTTTTGGTTTGTTCTTCAGGAACGATTGAAGTCATGGGAGAACCTCATTTTAATGGGGTGGGTCGGTCCTAGTATGTGCATCCTATGTAGATGCAATTTGGAATCTACTAGGCATCTATTTATGGAGTGTACATTTACCTTGGCACTATGGGAGCAATTATATCAGATCTTGGACATAAAAGCTAGATGGGGTGGATTAAATATTGCTACTTCTTTGAAACTTTGGAGCTCGGAGTGTAAGGAACATCAGACTCTCCCTATCTTTATTTGTTGGGCGATTTGGGGGATAAGGAACAAGGCCTTATTTGAAGACACCAGACCTCATCTGCAACATTTGATGAAGTCTGTTATTAGCCACTACTCGAATTTTCAAGTGGTGGAAAAGTCCAGGGGTCACAGGAACATTGGGCAGTTCAATTATGAGATTACTGTCCCAATTTTGTTTTTTGATGGTGCTGCTGTTTTGGGGGAATGTGGGGCTGGGGGAATTATTTATCTCAATAAGGAGCATTATTTTACACTGAAGATGAAATGTGGTAGGGGTTCTAACATGAAAGCGGAACTATTGGCATTATGGAGTGTTGCAAAGGTGGCTAATTGTTTTAGGCTGTCGAATGTGAAGATATTTGGTGACTCTCGTGTGACCATAAAGTGGGCTAAGGGGGAGTGTGATCTTAATGTATTACATTTGGGATACTGGTGTGATAGAACAAAGGTGGAATTACATAAGCTGGGATAGGTTACTTTGGAGCATATTTGTAGAGAGCATAATGCACAGGCTGACCTACTCTCTAAACAGGCATTGGATGGTGAAGAGGCTTACATAGTTTGGAATGAAATTTTAGAGAATCAGTGTATTGATTCTGGCAGCTATTACTTCTTGGGATGATCTAGATATTTTTGATAAAGATCTTTGTTTATATGCTACTGTAACTATTTTGAAAGCTTTTTGCTTTGCCAAGGACTATAGGTCTGTTTTTGGCTATATCTGTATATTTTAATTTCTGAAATGCTCTCTCATGAGGGAGGATGAATTCTGGTCAGTGGACTTAAGACAATCATGTACTATTTGATTCAAGGTTGAATATCAATAGTATGCTTTTTTCGCGGGAAAAAAAACATTGCTTATATACTTTGGAAAATGTCACTTTTGACTGCACATCATGTACTATTTTATTCACCTGATGAATAACAATAGTATGCTTTTTTTCACGGAAAAAAAAAAAAACATCGCTTATATACGTTCTATTATTGGATTGTAAAACAACAAGCTTCATAGTACTTCGACCACCCAGTAATCCGGCACACCCTCACATACTTGGCAGAGAATAAAACAAGTTAGATAGGACATATTTCGTCCTTCAAGGGCTCATCCAGCATGCAGATATAATGGTTTGGCTACACAAGTTCATGGTAAATAATGACAGCAGGACGAAGGACAATAACCCAGGATGAAGGACAAAAACCCAGGACGAAGGACAATAATTAAGAGAGACAGATGTTAAATAAATGTTTTTTTTGTTTTTTGTTTTAATTATTTTTATTTTTTTGACAATTAGATGTAAAAGCAGGGGAAAATAATCAATTCAAAAGTTTGCACCAATTAAAAATTAAAAATTTATATTAAAAAAATTTAAAAATTGATTTTTATTTTTTAGAATATTCAATTTAATATATAAATATTTATAAAACTTTATAAAATTATAGGAAAATTGTTTCTGCAAACAACAAATTAATTAAAAGTTTTTTTGCAAAGCAATTGCTATATACTCACCTTCCGTTATAATAAAATTCAACTCTCATAATTAATAACACAAAATAAAACATATAAACTAAGATAACAAAACAAAAACATAATTAAAAATGTCTACTTTTTTATAATATAATATAGTATTTTCAAAAAAATAAATTAACATAATCTAAGTTCTTATCTAAAGTAAAAAATAACAATTACATGCTAGTAATTAAGAGTAGTTGCCTTAACCTCGTATTATTTATTTCACAATCTCCATGTAATTAACTTAATAAACTCACTACAGGAAAACAAAAAATGTGAAAACACCTACATACCATTATATTACATTTACAATACTTCTAATTTGTTAACACTTTATTGTAATACCAATTCCAATCTTGATAAATAATACTTAAAAAATTATTTGTAAACAAACTACAACACAGACAATAATAATAATATTAATATATTGATTGTGCAAATTCTGTATAATGAAATGAAACAACGATGTAATATGAAATGAAAATAGAGTAATGAACAAAATAACAAAATAGAACAACACAAAAGAGACTCTATATCAATGAATCAATACAAACTCTACTAATCTTAGATACAAGTTTGATTTATCCATTTATCAAAACCTCTGCATTCCTTCATAAAAGGAAATACAATATGACATACACAACCTTTAACAAAAAGAAATATAATATGACATACATAATTTTCAACAAACAACTGTTGAAACTCAAGTCGACAGAGTAATTTCTAAGAATTTCTAGATTTTCCCACAAACGCACAAATGATATGACTCTGATACTCCTTGAGGGAGGAAGTAAAGGCAAAACGGCAAGAAAAACAATGGTATTCCGGTGATTCGAAATCACCGAGCAAGGACCTACTGGATTTGTTAGTAATCATGAAAAATCATAAAATCTTGCGGATGATGAATAAAAATAAAGTTGAGCACGCATTGAAATTTACATAACAATCAAAATCAATTATTGTAAAGCAGTCCAGCCCAATGGAAAGGAATCCAGCGCAATGGAACAAGATTTATAAATGGAGGGGACAATTAAAGCATGGCAGAAAATTATTTTATACTTAGGCTTTTCAAGTCAAGTCGAATTGATATTTGCATAAACCAATAAACCAATCAAAATTAAGTAGTTGGAAAGAAGCCCAGCCCAACCCAATGGAACAGGTTTTAAATGATGGATCTCACCTGCTGAAAAATGACCTCAGAATAGCAAATGCTGCACACCCCACCAAATTTCTTTCGCACCTAGAAGAAACCATCCCGATGCCCAGTCCTCTGCATCTCTATTTGCCTACTGATTTCCATATAATTAAGTTGCATTACAAATTTACAACTATTCTGATCACCAAACTCTGACAAGTGTTATTGATTATATACAACATACGCCATAACTGTAACATGCTACAAATCCAATTCAGATTTCCCTGCACAACCCATACCCAACCCATATCGCAAAATTTGGCTGTAACTTTCTGTTAGGCGGAGATATAGTAGTGTATTTCACTCTTGCCCGAGTTGTGTATTTGATCGTTAGTCTACAGGATCCAATGCTTTGCAGAAGTAATCAATCAGAAGAGCATTCAAGTTTCTTTAGATTTCAATATGAAAGCAGAGGGGTGCATTGTTGGTATGGAAACAATGCCTTATTCTACTAACGCTGTTTTGATATTCAATTTGAAATTATACAGTACTCATCAGAAATTTAAGAATTATTGTCTACAGGAATCCAATACTTTGGCACTTTGCAGAAGCAATCAATCAGAATCAAAGGAGCATTCATGTTTGTCTAACTTTCAATGTAAAAACATAGGGCTACATTATTGATACAGAAACAATGCTGAATTCCACTAATACTAATGGTGATTGGGGTGTAACACAGGATACTTGAGAAGTATTTATAGACTATTGATGGGGGTGTAACACAGGACTACACATTATACTATGTAATAATAGATTCTCGAACTAATATGTCAGAAGTAAATTTTTGGATTGTGTGTATGGTGTAAATATAAATGCAAATTTGTTGTACTACAATCTAGGTCCATTCTACCCTCCTATGAGGAACCCATTATGCAGCCAGAAGGCAGTTACCTCACCTCAGCAAGAACAAGCCCTCATAAGGGAACACAACCGAACGAGCTCACAGCCCACCGATTCAATACAGCGGGAAACCTAGGAGCCCACTATAACCTAACCACTAGCATAAACCATTATATTACGTTGAACAAAGCGAACCATCCATAACACACACTCCTTTATAACCATAACACACACTCCCTTATCAAAACTATTATCCACCTAACAAATACAATCACTTTTCCTATCATCTATAATCGATTCGGCTGGAACACAATATCACAACAATTCCAAGGTGAAGTGAACTCGAACAGAGTAATCTTCAAGGATTTCTGGTTTGTGGTGGATATTCCAACAAACCCATAAATACATCTTCAAGGATTTCTGGTTTGTGTTGGATTTTCCAACAGACCCATAAATACCTTGAAACCATGAGTATAACCATTTATTACAATGCTAATTCTCTTTCTTTTTTGGGACAACCGCCATTGAGATTCATGGAAGAAAGATGACTTACTTGTCATGGGCCTGGGCATTTATTGCTTCAGATTTAGGCCAGATCATCTTCATGTGACCGACCCCAGGGCTATTACAACTGTTCTCCAGAGGTTGATCTGTCAATCACATTCCACGGCATCTTTATGCAATTCTTCTTGATCAACCAACCTGAACACGATATCAGAATCAACCAATTCTTCATTATCAATCTACCTGAACAGGATTGACATCATTCTAATAAATAAATATGAGAAAACCATCCATTAAAAAGGAATACACAGCCACAGAAACACAGAAATACACAACCACAGAGATAGACAAAAATATAAATAAAAAACACACAAATATATGACAAAACACAGACACATAGGAAGCGCTTCCAAAACAGACACAGTGATACACAATCACACAGAGATAAGCACATAGGGATCACTTCCAAAACAAAGCACAACACAGGGACATTCTGCAAACGACATTTGCAATGGGCATTTGGACACATATATAAATTCCATCCCTCCTCGACCGTTGGAGGAGCAAATCCGAAAAAGCATGGCCAGCTTCCAAAAAAGCTAACGAAAAAATAACATCAATCTCCCAAAAAAAGCTTGATCGGCTTCCAGAAAGCTGACGAATAAATAACATTAAGCTTGATCGGCTTCCAAAAAGCTAACGGATCAATAACATCAATCTCAAAAAAAGCTAATCTACTTTTTGTTGCAAGAATCATTTATGTATAGAAATTTATGTAATTCCATATGACCATGACATAAGAACCACTTGCTTTTGTAAAGGTTTAAAGCAATGGTTCAAAACCGTTACACAATATGAAGTACCAAAGCATTAGCCAAGATTTTAATTTCAATCATATGGTGTGATAATGAAGGAATATTTATTTTATAAATCATAATATGGAGTAAAAAGAAAGTAAAGATAAATTAAGTAGGTTAAGATTTTTAAATATTAAGTGTTTAAAATTATTTTGTTTTTATTTTTTATTATAATTTTTAATTTAAAAAATGACTTTTAATTAATGTATGATGATGTTAACATTATTTACAAACATATAATAAGATGTAAAATAGTTATTTCTATGCAATAATTTGAATCAACTGCATTAAGAATATTGATTCTATAGCTTAATTAATTAAGCATGTTAAATGGTGGAACTAAGATTGAGCATGAGCATGTAAAGGCCTTTAGATGCAGAGGTAGTAGTTGGAGGTAGCATTAGGACACAACAATTGAACATAGCATTTGTGCAAATTATTTGAACGTGGATCGTTGGTTGCTCATGGTTGGATCATTGGCAAATTAATGCAAAGACACATTTAAACATGTGGAGATGAGTAGAGGGATCGTTGGATATGAGCTTGTTTTTTGCAAGATCACGAGCTTGAGATTGTGAGGTAGATTTGTTGTTGCAGGTTCTTTAGAATATTGTTGGAATAACTTGATCTCAAATTGAACACGTTGAAAAGCTAGATAGGGTTTTATCGTAGTATCTAAACCTGTGCAACCTATGAAGTTCTTGGGATGTTGAGGTGTATTGCTTCTTATGGCAGAGTAATAGAAGGTTTGGACCTGTGCTTTAGTTCCCAAGTCGAATCTCTAGTAGTTACAAGAGGTAAAGAGGCAGCTAGGGTTTTGTACTTAAGCTTAGAGGTTTCGCCTTTTTCTAAATCAAGTGGAAATTAAATAATAATAAAGACGAGGTGGGCATCAAAAGAAGCCCACTATTCTTGATGAAATCAAATGAAGAGTGGTGGTTGTTAGGTTTGTAGCGAAATTTTTCTCCACCAAAATACTTGTTCTATTTCTCAAATTCAATCATCATGAATGAATTTGTCAATCATCATGAATGAATTTGTCAATCATTACAAATGACTTTCGTGAGTCTAAATAAATTTTGTCAATCATTGAGGGATGAGGCCTAGGGTTCCTGTAGCTAAGGAAATATTTTCCTAAGGATTTCGTCCTAGTCCTGCACCTTTGACGAAGACCTAGATAATGTGGATTACATCGAGGAGGACTTTAGTCCTTATACCATCTTTAGGTCACACAAGGAACTTTTGGAAGTTTGGAAAAGGTATAAAGTCCCCAATGAAGTACAAAATTCTAGTCCTAGTCTTGTACCTTGGACGAAGACCTAGATATTGTGGATTACATCAAGGAGGACTTTAGTCCTTATACCATCTTTAGGTCACACAAGGAACTTTTGGAAGTCTAGAAAGGGTCTAAAGTCCCCAATGAAGTACACAATTCTAGTGTTCTAGAGAAAGTAGGCCCATTCGATCGGTTATGTGATTCACTAGATGTTGAAGGGATCTA
Source organism: Larix kaempferi (assembly GCA_027924585.1). Lineage (NCBI taxonomy): Eukaryota > Viridiplantae > Streptophyta > Pinopsida > Pinales > Pinaceae > Larix > Larix kaempferi. Next base: position 7,265,323 of record BSBM01000835.1, read on the forward strand.
TTTGGACAAGAATACTCTTGATGGCAATTTGTTAGATGATTGAAGTCACCTAAATCCTTCAAGATACCCTCATTCCCGAGGTAGTGGAAAACTCACCATTGGTTCAGGGGTATTCAGTAATGAATCTGGAAAGAACAAAACTAAGTCATGTGGTTCACCATGTGAGCTTTTGCAGTGCAAGGGTGATAATGTCGAGAGTATATTAAGGGAAAAGTGTCAGAGAGGGTCTCAAAAGTTTTTTGCAACAAAAAATTACATTGAACGAGCATGCAAAAGTACTATTCAACCGAAGCCTGTATTCTGTTAAAAAGTTCTGATGAGAGGCCGAGCTCTCGTAGTTCAAAAAAATGTGACCAAAACATCAACTATATAATGTTGTGTATCCGTGCTTGTTCTTATGCTACATGTTGAATTTGTGGGTTATCAATTCCTTCAATGAATGGTCTGTGGTAGTATTCGTAGGTTGTCCATTATTTATATTATGTGACCTTCTAGTGACCATATGTGTTGTTCAATCCTTCTTTTGAGAGTTTGTCAGCTGTAAAATTCCTTTCCCTATAAACATGACGACAAGAGAAAGAGTCAAAGCTATCCAATAAACGTAATACTTCTTCAGTCAAAGTGAGAAGCAGTATGTTTTGATAGCTTTGAAATTTATTTATCTAATTGATGACATTCATGGAATCCCCGAAGATTTGTAAAGATCTGCACCCATTCTCAATAACAAAGCAGAGGAGAAGTTTTAAGGCAAGTAGTTTAGCAAAGTTGTGTGTGCCACTACCTAAACCCATTTTTCAATGAAAGTAATGAGAGTCTGTCCGGTAGAGGGTAGCTCCACCCCCACAGAGCTGGTTTTGACAAGCTCTGTCAAAGAATGCCCAGGAATTGTTTTTGTCTATTTGTTCCACCGGGGTGACTCTTACGGCAGGGGCATCCTTTAGTTGGGGAAAGTATCAAAGTATGTCGAAGGCAAGGATAGTTGTTATTTCTGGGACTGAGATCTTTTCCTGGAACATGGATTTATTTCTAGCTAGCCAAATTCCCCAAGTAATGAGGAGAGGGAGGGATCTGATGTTGGCAATATCCTTCTCAGAAACCCGGGATTTCCAAGCATCTTCAACAGTTTCTCCTTGCCAAACCATAGAGAAATTCAATTTTCTTTTTGCTTCATTCTAAGTGTTTAATGCAAAAGGGAATGTGATGAAAAGATGGGAGGCAGTTTCAACATTGTTCTTGCAGAGGATGCACCACCCAAAACCTTCAATAGCCCCCTTTCTCATCTTGAACCAAGTTGGAATCTTATTTTCTAGTGTACACCACATAAATTCTTTCCTTTTGGGGACATTTTTCCTTCCAAATGCGTTTCCACCACCACACAGGTTCACCCTAATGTGCCTCGACTGCCAATTTTTGATAAGCCAGCTTCGGTGTATCTTGTCCGTGTGCAGCCGAGATCCATATTAATGCATCTAGAACCTTTTTTAATCAGACATGTGAGGTTCTAAAAATATTTAAAAAATCATTCCACACATTTACCTCAACAACTAGAATTGCTAGGTTGGCCGCATCCTCCCAGCCCTGTTGCCAAATCAAGGAGGATTCTGCATCTGCAATTTTGTCCAAGTGATGAATATCTTGATTATGCAAGTGTTGAATGAGTAGAGAGGGAAGGATACGTCGATTTTTGAATCCCGACCAAGGATCAACTCCAATCCAGACTCTTGTGCCATTTCCAATTTTCCATGCAAGGACCTCTGTAATTAAAGGGAGAGAGTTGAGAACCGCTTTCCAAATTATTGAGATGGTTTGTCTACTCCTATTTTGATTCCTGATCCAATCCAAGGGAGTGTCCGAAGTGATATATTTATGAGTGATGACCTCCGTCCAAAGGCTATGAGTTGTGAGGAGTCTCCATCTAGCCTTTGCTACCAAGGCTTTTGCAAAGAGGTGGACATTTTTTAACCCCCGCCCTACTAATGATTTTGATTGAGCTAGCCTCTCCCATTTCACCCATGGAGTCACATAGTTGTTAGGTTTTCCGAACCATAGAAACTTAAAACATATTTTCCTTGCTTTTTCCAATATACCTTTTGGTATCCATTCTAATGACATCCAATATACATGAATAACCTTGAGCATTGATTTTACTAAGACCAGTCGTCGTTCTCTTGAGAGCCATCTATGGCACCCGATATTTATGCGATTTTATAGTTTGGCCAGCAACCCATTCCAATCTTCTTTTTTGTATTTGTTTGGATTGAGATGAAAGCCAATATATTTAAGTCCCATTTCCAAAGTTCTTAAGCCAAAAGGGAAGAAGAAGGAGTACCTTTGGATCTTGTGCTCCGTCATATTTATGGTAGTGAAGGTGGAATTTTGAGTATTTATAACCATTCCAGTAGCCTTCCCAAACAACTCCAGGATTTCAAAGAGTTTTTCTCCATCCCAAGCTATTCCGTCGCAAACGATGAGAATGTCATCCACAAAGAGGGGATGTGTGATTTTGAGAGTGTTTGTGAGGGTAATCCCTCATAAAGTCCGTCTTCGAGTAGCATCCAAAATGGCTCTGAGGCCTTTTGCAACTAGTAGAAAGAGCAGAGGTGATAGTGGACATCCTTTTCGAAGTCCTCTTTCTAAGATGAAGAACGGGGATGTTGAACTGTTGATGGGCACTGCAAAAGAGGTTGTTGTTATGCAGCTCATTACCCATTTGATGAAAGTGTAATCAAATCCCAAGTGAGTCATAAGGAGCCTTAGGTACATCCAACTAACTATGTCAAAATATTTTGATAGATATATTTTGATCACAGCTCCTTTTAGAGTCTTGGATTTAATGTTGTGTAGGCCTTCTTGTGTCACCCTAATTGCCTCACGTATTTTCCTACCTTCCAAGAAACCAAATTGTTCATGAGAGATTATATATATATATGTGTGTGTGTGTGTTAATAATTCATTTAATCTCTATATGTATTAGAGGTTATAAGTTTAAGGGGTTGATAAGGGTTATATTATAGGTTATAAATGTTAAAGATTAATAAGGAGTATCATGGTTTAGAGATTAAGGGTTATATGGGCTATATGAATTAGGTGTTAGTGATTATAGAGTTGAATAATGTAACTTCGGAAGATATTCTTATTGTATTTTTTGTACTTCCTTTGGGAAATATTCATATTGTATTTGATTATGTAAAAACACTACAAGAAATCATGTAAAATAGACAAGTCATCCCAGTGGGTAAACTACCCCAAACAATGGGAAGTCTGCCCCAAACAATGTGAAAAACTGCACCAGTCAAGTTGGCCCAGTTAGGGAAATTCAAGTTGGCCAAGTTATGTAAAAAGGCCAGTTTGTGACCAATATAAATAGGGTGCCTCCTAGCTCATTTGGTGCATCATCTCACTCAAGCAAGTTCACATGAGTAGTAGTAGAAGGACAAGTTCGCTTGGGAGAAAGAGTAGTTGCATTGAAGACATATTTTCTTGGGGTTTTGATTTTATCTTATTCTCGGGTTATTGTACGCGATTGACATTGTGCTTTCGGACGAATCTATATTGAAGAAGTTTTGTTGGGTTTTTCCTGTGAGAGGTTTTCCCAGGGTAAATCTTTGTGTTCTCTTGTTATGATGTGCTTGTCTATCTTTCAGTGATCCTATTGTTTTTGTTATTGTGAAAATATATAAATTGTTTGAATATCTAACATAACCATCCTGGAAGTATCAAAATTCTAACATGGTATCGGAGCTAGCCTGAAAGAAGACCTTGTATAGCAAAAACTGTTAGAAGTGAAAACTAGGGTTTCCCATTCCGGAGGCTTTTCACCATAGATCAACTTGAAAAGGAGGTCAATCCAATTCGCCCTAAGAGGGTGCATCTTCCTGTGGAGACAGATTCCAAATCCGAGAATTTTCAAATTTTGACCTAATTTTGCAAGAACTACAACATCTGCCAAATATAGGGTTTCCAATTTTTGGCAGTTTTGTCCACATATTTGGAAGAAAAGGAACTTTGCTCAACTTGCCTTAGGGAGGCGCATCTCTCTCTCTCTCTATTCAGTTTTCCAAGATCCTAAAGTTGAAAAATTAGGGTTTCTCTGACAAACCCTAGGTCTTCAAGAAGCCATATCTGAGAAGACATAGAAGCAAGCACTTGATTGGAGCATCTCATTTGGTAAGCCCTACTTTATTTAATTCCATTTGAGGTTCTCATTCTTATCAATATGACAAACAATACCAACCTTGATGATAAGCTTGAAGGAGCATATAACTTATGTATAGAGTGATGCTCATTCTAGAAGAGAATGAGTTGGAGCCAAAGGGAGATGAAGATAAAGCTAAACACAAGAATAACTTGATTAAGAACAAGAGGATCATTGTTGACTCCATCAAGGATCACTTGATCCCCCACATCTCATCTTTGAAGACTCCTAAAGATATGCTTGATGCATTGAAGAGGTTATTCAAAGGGAATAACATTAACATAAAGATTACCTTGAGAACTCGACTCAAGGGTATGAAGATGTTGAGCTCAGGAAATATTCAATCTTATTTCACAAGGGTCTTCCAAATCAAAGAACAACTAGAAGCTATTAGAGATCATGTTGAAAGTGCTGAATTGGTGATGACTACATTGATTGGTATCCTGAGATCATGGGAAGCATTCATTCAAGGGATATGTTCTAGAAGGAAGCTCATCAATTTCAGTAGGCTTTGGGAAACGTGTGCTCAGGAGGAAACCAAAATTGAAGCCAGAGAAGAAAAGATGGGAGAAGATGATAACCAAGCCTTGGAAGCTCATGCAAAGAGTAGCAAGAAAGACTATCACTCTCACAAGTTTAGAGGATTCCACAAGAATCAAAGACCTCCCAGAGACTACTCAAAATTCAAATGTTACAATTGCGATGAAATGGGACACATTGCAAGAAATTGCCCCAAGAAGAAAGGAAACAACAAGAAAGGAAATAGGAAGAGGAATCATGCTCATGCTGCAGAAGATGAAAAACCAATTAAGAAGAAAGCAAGGGAAGATTCCTCAAGTGATGAAGAATATGTCTTATTTTGATGATACAAGAGGGAGGCTTGTACAAATTAAAAGGTCAACCATATCAATCATTGGTTAATAGCACATAAGGCTTGCATATATACACTACAAGGCATTACTGATTGTAAGCAAAAATGGTGACTGATATAACCAAGATCCAGAAAAAGCATGATGGTATGTGAAGAATCTATTTCCAAGCAAAAGTAGATCTTGAATCCAATACATGATTCCAAGGTTGAAGACTTCATAAAATTATAGGTCTTCAGAATCAGATGATGGAGCAGAGTACGCTTCTAGAAACTCCAGTAACTTCTACAAGGAGGCAGAAACCAAGAGGGAGCCTACAAAACACATGAAAGATAAGCATTTACTGTCATTTGAATTTCTAAGTATGTTTTGCTCATAACAGTTACATGTAGATCTATGATGCAATTTTCTTTTATGCACTTGTATATGACTATGATTGGCTAGGAGTAGGCTCATGTAGTGCATGTTATGGGTAAGTGGCCTATAGTGTTGCACAACATCTCATGAGCCCTAGATGGAGATAGTCTAGGATGAAACCTCTTTGCTAACATGTTAAGAGCAGCGGACACTCTTAATAATATGTTGTGGTAGATATGGAAGAAATCTAGATAGTTATTGTGTGTATATGGGATATGGATGAGTGTTGTACTGAAGCATTGGCTAAGATGCATTGGATACATGACTGTGTGCATTATGGATAAGAAGTTGTCATTACATGGAATGATACTAATCATATGACTAAATTTTACTTGCAGGAAAGATCGTGTGCTATGACCTACAAGAGAAGGATGATGGGACTTGTTCTAAAGAACAAGTGATGAAGGTTTAATCATACTACAAAAGCACAAAAAAAGGTTCGTGGTTTCTCTCAGAAAGAGGGATTCGATTGTTACGAGATGTGTGCTCCTGTAGCAAGATACACTTCAATTAGATCTATACTTGCGATATCTCCAGTAACGAAGTGGAAGATACATTAGATGGATGTGAAGACTGCCTTCCTGAATGGTGTAGTAGAAGAGGAAGTGTATGTGGAGCAACCACTAGGATTTGAGACACATGACAGGAAGACTCATGTGTGTAAATTGTAGAAGGCCTTGTCCGGATTGAAACAGGCACTCAGGACATGGTACAACAGGATTGATGGGTTTCTGACGAGCTTGGGATTTACCAAGAGTAAAGCAGATTCCAACCTTTACTTCAAGGTTGAGGATGGGAAACCAGTGATACTACTATTGCATGTAGATTATTTGTTTCTGATAGGTGATGAGAATTTCATAGAAGAAACGAAGAGGAAGCTTACTACAGAGTTTGAGATGAAAGACCTAGGTATGATGCACTCTTTCTTAGGTCTTGAGGTGTGGAAGAATCCGGAAGAACTTTTCCTGAGTCAAGGAAACTATGCGATAGAGATCCTTAAGAGATTCATGATGATGGATTGCAATGCCATGGCCACACCTATGGCATCAAATTTGAAGTTGTTGTGTAATACTTCTTCAGAGATGGTGGATGCCACAGTATATAGTCAGATGATTGGTTCGTTGATGTACTTAACGAACATGAGGTCGGATTTATGCTTTGTGGTGAAACACCGATTCAGTACATGGTAGAGACAAGACATGTTCACCTGATTGCGGAAAAGCATGTGTTGAGGTACCTGAGGGGTGCGGTTGATTATGGCCACAGATATGCATCAGATCAAAAGATTAACCTGTAGGGTTAAGTTGATGCGGATTTGGCCAGTAGTTTCATAGATAGAAAGAGCACATCAGGGTGTTGCTTTAGTTTGGGATCTAGTATGATCTCATGGTTCAATAGGAAGCACATGAGTGTGGCACTCAGTACAACCGAAGCAAAGTATATGAAAGCTTGCTCAGCAAGATGCTAGGCAGTGTGAATTTGGAAGTTGCTTGCAAGATTGTTCGATCGAGTTAGAGGGGACTTGTATTCTTTCTGACAACCAGAGTTGTGTGAAGTTGAAGCATATCGATATCAGGTATCAATATATCAAGGATATGGTGAAAAGAGGAGCAGTGAGGCTCCATTATATAGCGATAGAGGAGTAGATAGCCGATGTTTTGACCAAGCCTCTATCAAGAGTGAAGTTTGAGTACTTCAGGGACAAGATTGGAGTGGTCCAGATCGAGGTTCCTTGAAAGAGGGAGGAATGAGTAACATAGCACGTGTGAGAGGTAGGTAGTCATGTAGTGACGTAATTGAGTTCGTGGGCATGTCTCCGCTTGAGATGTGAGTTGTAGTGGGTAGTCACGACTTATGTGATGTAATTGAGTCTCCTGGACTACACTCACAAGGTTTCAACAGGTAGTCACTGGTTGTGTGACTTAATTGAGTCTCTTGGACTACACCTCTAAGGATGCAGCAGGTAGTAACTGTGTGTGACGTAATTGAGTCTTCTAATTGATGTTCTATGTTGGAAAACACACATGTGCAAAGACGTAGGTTTTAGACCTGGTTTGTTCTCCACATGAGGTGACGTGGTATCGGGTAGTCACTGGGTATGTGATGTAATTGAGTCTCCTAGGCTACACTCACAAATTTGTGTTGTCCCAATGTTGAGATGTGACGTGGTAGCAGGTAGTCATTGTGTGTGGCGTAATTGAGTCGCCTAGGCTACACTCACGAGATGATTTGGACACGTGGTGAGGTAACGCAGGTGGTCGTTGTGTGTGACGTAATGTATGCTCCTGGGATGGACCCACTGGATGGATTGCTTGGTCAAAATACAGAGTGAGGTAACGCAAGTGGTTGATGTGTGCGACGTAATGTACGCTCCTGAGCTGGACCCACTGGATAGTTCAAAACTTCTAGTGATGTATAGATTCGAGAGAAATCAAAAGTCAATGGTCAGAGTACAGAGATGCAGCAGCGGAATGATGATGATGACAGTGACAGAAGAATACCTTCCTTGTTAAGAGGGAGTGTTGAAGAATGTAACTTCGGAAGATATTTTTATTGTATTTCTTGTACTTCCTTCGAAAAATATTCATATTGTATTTGATTATGTAAAAACGCTAAAAGAAATAATGTAAAATAGACAAGTCAACCTAGTTGGTAAATTGACCCAAACAATGGGCAGTCTTCCCCAAATAATGGGAAAAAATGCCCCAGTCAAGTCGGCCCAGTTACGTAAAAAGGCCAGTTTGTGACCAGTATAAATAGGGTGGCACCTAGCTCATTTGGTGCATCATCTCACTCAAGCAAGTTCACATGAGTAGTAGCAGAAGGAGAAGTTTGCTTGGGAGAAGGTGTAGCTGCATTGAAGACATCTTTTCTTAGGGTTTCTATTTTAACTTATTCTCTGGTTATTGTACACGATTCACATTGTACTTTCTGACGAATCTCTATTGAAGAAGTTTTGTTGGGTTTTTCCTGTGAGAGGGTTTTCCCAGGGTAAATCTTTTTGTTCTCTTGTTATGCTATGCTTGTCTATCTTTAAGTGATCCTATTGTTTATGGTTATTGTGATAATATATAAATTGTTTGAAGATCTAACATAGCCACCCTGGAAGTATCAAAATTCTAACATATAGTGGTTTGGGTTATAATTTTTTGGTGTAAGGGATTGCAAATTTTAAGTGTTGATATGTTAAAGGGGTAAAGTATATTTGTGTTATAGATGTTAAGGGTTTATATGTTAAAGGGTAAATGTTATATTGGAGGCTATGGATGATAATGGTTATAAGAGTTAGTGATTATATAGTTAGACATTCTAGAATTTAGAGGTTAAGTATTAGATGTTAAAAAGGTTAGGGGTTAAATGGATTAAAGGAGTTATGTGTTAAATGGACTAAGAGATATATGGGTTAGAAATCATAAATGTTACTGAATGCTATAAATACTAAGGATTATGTGGTGTAGGGGTTACAAGGATGAAGATTTTTAGGGTCCATAAGCCTAAGGGATGATAAGGGTTAGGACTTATAGGCATTAGAGGTTATAATGTTTGATTATTTATAGTATGCGTTATGTGGTCAAGGGTCATAAAAGTTAAGTTAAATGGAATAGAGATTAAATGTTAGGTGTCAAGAATTATAATAGTTATGGTTATAGTTTTATGGAATAAATAATTATAAAGGTTAAAGGACATATCTTAGATGGGTGAAGGTTATATGTGTATTAGGCGGGTGAAGCTTATATGTATATTAGGTGTTGGGGTTATAATTGTTAACGCTTGAAGGGTCAAAGTGAGAAGTTATAGGTGTTAATGTTATGGATCCATGCCCATAAGGGTTAGTGTTTATAAGGATTTAAGTTTATATTAAGGATTAAAATGGCTCAGTGCTAAGGGGATATAATAAATATGGTTTATTTACACTCATAAGAGTTAGGTCTGGGGAGAAATAGATTTTAAGAGAGAATTATAAATTTATGTCAGGTTGCAGAATTTTAGAGGCCATAAGCTTAAGGGATGATAAGGGTTAGGACTTATAGGCATGGGAGGTTATAATGTTTGATTATTTATAGTATATGTTATGTGGTCAAGGGTCGTAGAATTTAAATGGAATATGGATTAAATGTTAGGTGTGAGAGATTATAGTAGTTATGAGTTATAATTTTATGGAATAAAGGATTAAAAGGGTTAAATGACATATCTTAGATAGGTGAATGTTATATGTGTATTAGGGTTTAGGGGTTGTAAGTATTAGCATGTAAGGATTAAAGTGATAAGTGTTAAGATTATGGATTCATGCCCATAAGGGTTAGTGTTTATAAGGATTTAAGTTTATATTAGGAGTTATAATGGGTTAGTGGTAATGGGCTATAAAAATATGAGTTATTTATGGTTAAGAGTTAGAGGTAGGTCTTCGAAATAATACATTTTAAGAATAAAAGTTATAAATGTATGTGTTAGGGGTAATATACTTATACTTTTGAACATCTAATTTTTAAGGATCAAGATAAGGCATATAGGTAGTTTCTAGGTTGCATATTGATGATTTCATAAAATTGTTTTCACACAAAGTTTTAAAATAGAATATCTATTTTTTAAGGATCAAGATAAAGCATATTGGTAGTTTCTAGGTTGTATATTGATAATTTCATAAAATGGTTTTTACACAATTTTTTAAAATAATCCTTAAACATGAGTTTAGAAAAAACTTAGTAAAATAACTTTATTATCGTTTTACTTTTAACATAAAATAATTTAAATTTAAACATTCTAAACCTATTTTTTTATAAAATGATAAACATAATCTTATTTAATTTAATTAAAAAAATTAACTAAATATAAATATAAATATGAAACACAAAGCACAATAATCATTTAATTTTCAAATATTTTTATTGAAATCTTTGTGTATAAACTATCAAATTGAGTTTAATAATCATAATCATTTAATTTACATTAAAAACATTAACATTATTGACACCCTCTTCTATCAAACATTTTTTTTTAATATTTATATTTTGCATTTAAAATACCAACTCTAGCATAAAAAAACTCTTCCTATAAATTAAAAATATAGGATAAGAGGGTTTCCTGGGTCTTAGCAGATCCAAGCAAGGATTGCTTAAAATGGGGGGATAGGGTTATCCCTCAAGTAATTGACCATTGGCGCCTAGCATTTAGATGCCATCTTTGTCATGAATTGGGACACCTGAAAAGGGATTACCCGGGTAGGAAAAATTCCTCACACGATGGGTTCCCCCTTTCTGGGTCATCTTCTCAAGCTTTGGTTCCTTCGACGGTTCGAGATTCCAATCCACAGCCGGTGACGAGTCACTCTCTTAGACTTTCCAATGATTAGTTGACTCCATCTTCCTCTTCGACCATTCACAAGTATGCTTAAATCACTATTCCCGTCATTCTATAACTCTTTAAAATATGAAGAATTATTGGTCCTGGACACAATAGAAGCGAGGGGTATTCGTGAGTCCCCTCATCCTCTATATAATGGGGTTTATGGTAAGGTTTATGTTGGTGGAGAAGACATTCCTTTGGGAGTGGTAGAATATGTTGTTTCAATGGGTGTGGCCATGAGAAAGGGGCTTTCAGGGCTGATTGTTGTGGGGGATGGTTTAGATAAGGATATGGGTGATGCGGATCTTAATCAATCGAGGGATTTATGTATGGACCCGTTGGGAAACTGCAATTGATCCCATTTATCTTTTGTGGTACATGCGTTTGGTTGCAAAGGTTGTCTTACTATTGGGAAGCATGTCCCACTAGGGCCTCCAATAACTAGATCTCGTTCTATCGAATCCAATTTCAAAACCTCTTTGATGGTTTTTTCTATTGACTAGTTGTGGGTTAGGGATCTTGGAAAGATCTCACTAGAGAGAAAATCCAATGTAACTATCAGAAGAAAAAGCATCAAAGCTATCAAAGGAGTAAAAGGGGGGGGTTAGGTATTGAGGACAAGACGAAAGGTCTTACAACAAGTTATACAACTTGACGAGAACCTGACATTGTTCTCGGTTTTTGCCCATTTTGAACCAACTTATCCCGCCGCAATCGATCTCGAATAGCATTTTGTGTTGTCTTAACAAAACCATCTAGATCATCACCACTTGGATTGATGATTTCCAAACTGTCCCGCGAGTTTTCACTATGATTTTAAACATTGGATTGAACATCTTATCTCCTCCTTTTATGTCTTGAAGCAGTTGTATCTAAAAGAAAAACTTGTTGATTGGGAATGGAAACATCCTCATCCATAGGTATTTTAGAAGAGTGTCTCTTACTCTTACCAACAGAATTAACATCCTCATCACTAACAATTCGTCGATCATGTTCAATTGGGAAAAATATCATTTTGAATGTAACCTTCCTAGGTACTTCATTTGATTGTTGGATGTTTTTTCCTTTCTATGCTTGTACTTCTTCAGGAACGTTTTGCACTCGTTTATGCTTTGGTGTTTCTCCCTTCTTTGGTGTGTCTCCCTTATGAAGAGGGTCATTAATGACATCCATCATATTTTCTTCTGTAGAATAAATTCCATTCAGAATATGGGAAAGTGGCATAGCAAAATCCTATGCAATAAAAACATTATTGTATTAAATCTATTACATGGTCATATAATTTAAACTATAAGAAATTCAGAAAGATATAAAAATATAGAAACTTACACTCTTGCGCTCAATATCGTGCACGACTCCTGCACAAAATTTTGTGAAAATTTCATCGATCTTATAGTTTGAAACCTTCAAAGAATATCAGATTTTGACAAAGGTTTTATCTTGTTTCACTAGTGCATAAACAATGTCTTTACCCGGCACCAAACAAATATCTCGCAACAATCCCAATGAATGATAATTATTTTTAAGATATGCAAATGAAGCACAATATAAGTGAATATTGTCTGGGTTGCCTTGATATTTCTCTTTCAGAAACCAAGAATAGTCCATTTTCTCTTCATCTGATGCATGTTTCCATTCTCTCTTCATCTGATGCGTGTTTCCATTCTCTAGCATTCTTGGCTTTTTAAATCATCACTGGATACAACTTCATCATGCGCAACATTTTTCATATGGCTCAATTATTTTTCTCGATGACTTAATCGACGATTCTGCTCCAGAGATGTTTACAGATATCTTTCTTGATGCCATTTTCCCTATAGTAAAAAACAAAACAAAAAAATTTAGTATATGTTTAAAAAAAAAATAGCTGCACTTAAAAAATATGTTAACATATAGTTATAAAAAGCATAACTTCTTTTAAATGTGGAGGAGGCTCGAGAATTTTTTTTAAATGCATAGCCCTTGGGTTATGCTACTAGCGCCAGTAGCATAGCCCTATGCTACGGGCGAGCATAGAATATCCCAAGGGAAATGCATTTGTGGGCTTAGTATAGCCCAAGGGTTATGCATTGGCCCCCTGCACCCAATGCATAGCCCTTGGGCTATGCTACAGGAACCCACGTAGTATAGCCTGAGGGGTATGCATTTGTGGGTTGCTCCCAATGCATATCCCTTAGGATATGCTATGAGGGCGCCCATAGCATATCCCAAGGGCTATGCATTGGTGCCCCATGCCTAATGCATAGCCCTTGGTCTATGCTACAGACGCCCCGTAGCATAGCCCAAGGGCTACGCATTGGGCATGGGGCCCTTGGGATATGCTACGAGCGCCCCGTAGCATAGACCTTGGATATACTAAAGGGTGCCCGTAGCATATCCCAAGGGCTATGCATTGGGATTTCCCCCACACCCATCATAGCCTTTGGGCCATGCTACGGGCGCCCAAAGGGGGCACGTAACACCCGTCGGGCAAGAGTTGTGGGCACCCAAAGGGGGCCCAAGGGCAGAGCTATGCTCCCCTTGACCTCCTTTGGGCTCCCACAACACTCGCCCGCTTGGGCAGGCGTTGTGGGCTCCCAAAGGGGGCCTGGGGGAAAAGCCTCAGAATTGCACTACCCGACGGGCATGCGCTGTGGGCGCCCAAAGGGGGCCCTGGCACGAAGCGTCAGAATCACGTCGCTCATTAAGGTCGGCATTGTGGGTGCCCAAAGGGGTCCCGGGGGCAGAGCTCTTATCTCCCACGGCCCCCTTTAGGGTCCCATAGTGTTCGCCCATTGGGCGTTGTGGGCACCCAAAGGGTGCCCGTGGGAGGAGCTCCGCATGGGTGCCCTTTGGGCGCCCAATGCATAACCCGTGGGCTATGCAATGGCCGCCCAAAGTGGGGAGGAGCTTTGTTCCTCCCCCCAGGTTCCCTTTGGGCACCCAATGCATATCCCATGGTCTATGCAATGGGTTCCCAAAGGGCATCCCATTGCATAGCCCGTGGGCTATGCATTGGGTTCCCAAAGGGCATCCCATTGCATAGCCCGTGGGCTATGCATATCCCGCAGGTTATGCATTGGGCGCCCAATGGGGAGGCCCTATGCATAGCCCATGAGCTATGCATAGGGCCTCCCCTTTGGGTTCCCAATGCATAATTCAAGGGCTATGCATTGGGTCGCTCCTTTGGGTGCCCAAATCCCATTCAAAGGAGCTTGAGGGTAGGAGCTTAGATCCTCCCTCGTGCGCCCAAAGGGGCATTCCCTAGGGCCATCCTTGAGGTGCATGAGCCCTCAGGCCCAAAGAAAAAAAAAAAAAATTTACCCAGGTTTTTACAAAGGGCATGCCAAAGCCCAAAGAAAAAAAAATTACATTAAAACATTAGAAATTTAAATTATTTTAAAAAAACCATTTACATTCCAAAAATAATTTAACTAACCTTACAATGTTTGAAGCTCTTCGATGGTCTTCAAAGCCTTGTGGATCGTTGTTTGCAAATGGTGACTATAGAAAACCAAACTGCGTTAATATAGCATAAAATAAGTTTTTATTTTACCGCTTTATGAAAGTGGGATTAAAAAAAATGACAAAATCACAAAGAAAACATTGCGAAAGGAAATATAAAATAGAAAGATTTATTTTTAAAAAAAATAGAACTAACCTTCAAAGAACTATTAAATTACTCGAAATTTCAAACATGAAGAATAGAAAACCAAAATATTTTATATGGTTAATATTAAGCTTAACATTATTCTTTTTATGAATGCGGGATTAAAAAATGTGTAATTAGGTAATGCATTATTTCTAAATTTAGAGAAGAAGATATTAAATGAGATTTGATTAGTGTTATGACTCTTGGTTTAAAAAATTAATGTACATAACTAATATTGTATTAAAAAGTTTGGATAGCATTGTTTACATGTCATTTTATTAGTATTATTACAATTTTTATACGATAAATTAAAGTATTTTAATAGTCTTATGATTGTGTTAGAAATGTGTGATTTATTTTGCAAGGAAATTTTGGAGGAAAAATTTTGAAGAGAAATTTTGAAGAGAAATTTTGAAGGGAATGCTTGGGAGGGAAAAATTTGGAGGAAAAATTTCGTTCTTTTAGCTATAAGATTATTGAGGGTTGACAGTTGCACCATTGTACATTTTGGTGAGGAGTTTGAGAAAATTTCATTCTCTTATACTTTTTAGTGAATAGTCATGGACTCGTTTGAATCAATCTCAATGTCTGAAGATGTACATGAAGATGGTGGAAATTTTCATTTAAGTGGGGATTTCAAAGGCACCGATGATGATTTTCCTCTAAGTTACGATTTTAAAGGCATTAATGATGATGATGAAGACCTTCCTCCATGTGGGGATTCTAAAGACATTGAGGAAGATGATGACAATTTTCCTCCAAGTGACGATTTTCAAGGCACCTATGATGATTTTGCTGAAGGCAATGATTCTCAAGGCACCAACAATGATTTTCCTCCAAGCGATGATTTCCAAGGCACTAACAATGATTTTCCTTCAATCCAAGATTTTCCTCCAAGTGAGTATTTTCAAGGCACAAACGATGATTCCCTCCAATCCAAAATTTTTCTCCAAGCGAGGATTTACAAGACATCAAACTTGATTTTCCTCCAAGCGAGGATTTTGATAAGATAAATAATCATTATGGTGAGGATGAAGGCACCAATGATGGTGTAGATGATTTTCCTCCAATCGAGGATTTTAATGGCACCGATGATGATTTTTCTCAAAGCAAGGATTTTAATGGGATTGATAATGTTCCTCCCCCAAGCAAGGATTTTAATGGCATCGATGGTGATTTTCCTCCAAGTGATGATTTTAAAGGGACTGATAATGTTCACTAGTACAAAATGAGGGATTAGTGACCAGGCGACCAAAACATTTGGTCACCAAAGTTTTTTCAAGGGATAAATGACCAAAATTGAGAAATTATAAGTGAGCTAACTAAAAATGACCAAGATAAATGACCAATCTGGTCATTGGATAAGGACTAAACTAAAAATGACCAAGATAAATGACCAATTTGATCACATGATAATAACTAAGTTAAAAATGACCACATAACAATTGGTCATTTATTTGGTCATTTTTAGTTGTCTCACTCCGACAATGGAAAAATGCAATTTTCACAATGAATTTGTACAATTTACCCTTTAGGGGGTCTCTAAATCCGTCTGAAGTGTTAAAATTTAGTAAATTGAAACATTGTAGATCATGGATTCAGAGACATGAGTCATCACCATGTAAATTGTGTCACTCGACGCAGACAATGCAGGTACAAAATTGTAATTCGAGCTGTGACACAATTTACATGATCATATAACGATGTATAGCACCGATTTAATTAACACCAAATTGATCATCTGCATGATATGTTGACTAACAACGTCA
This sequence comes from Larix kaempferi, assembly GCA_027924585.1. Classification (NCBI taxonomy): domain Eukaryota; kingdom Viridiplantae; phylum Streptophyta; class Pinopsida; order Pinales; family Pinaceae; genus Larix; species Larix kaempferi. Next base: position 7,281,547 of record BSBM01000835.1, read on the forward strand.
TTATTATACCCATCATTAAAATACGTCTTCAATATAGGCATAATTTAATAATCGTAATTACGGTCATGTACATTAAGAGGGTCACACCAACCAGTGCCTAAGTGCAACTCACACAACATCACCTGCCGCCAATTTACCTGGTCAACTGGCTTTCAAATTAATGGGCTTTCAAACGAGGAGATCAATCAAAGCAAAATATATGAATATGTTGTAGCTTCTTGGTCAATTAATTGCTAAGTCATGAGGTAAGAAACATATAAGGTCTATATTTCCATCTATAATGAGGTAAACCGGCACACGCTCTTTATCTTTATTTAATGCTCTAATTATAATGAAGATCCACTTCAAATTGAGGGTCACATGTCGATGTCTTACTATCATGTCATGTTTTCTATCTAAAATTATTTATATTTAACTTCAATATTTAAGCCCCTTTTTGGCCATTATAAACCCCACACAAAATATTTGGTGTAAACCTCGTGGGTATTATGGAATACATCTTAATTGATATATCAAAAGTTAGCTATGTGTCCTTACATGTAATACAATCAAAAGCTAACCTCCTCACAAAAAAAATGATTAACAATTTAATTTAAGATGTTTATCTTCACCCCATCCATATATATGTGCCATGAATTATAATTTTATACATTTAAAAAGAAGTGATGATTAATTTGAGTAAGCATACTACATCTCAACTAAATAGCATAATTTATATGAAATGTATTAAATGTTTATATATTTTAATTTTTCCTCTTTTTTCAATAAATGGATCAATATATATATATATATATATATATATATATATATATATATATATATATATATTATTTCATTTATATAAATGAAAAAAACACATGTATTTTAATTTATTATTGAGGGTATACTTATGTTATTATTTGGGATTTTGATTGGAGTGTCGCGGGAAAATTTGGGCATGCAGGGTACAGGAACTGGAACTCAGCATCCAATGACTTCTTTGAACTTGGAGAAATTTCTCTGCGTCTATAATGGTTTAAGATAAACTTTGGTTCAGAAGACTTCAGAAACCATCAATGGCGATACTCAATTCAAGGCATCATGCTCTGATATAGGCATTGTGTCAACTAGTCGATTTCCAATCATTGGATCCATCTGTCCAATCACCCGTTGTTCCAACCTTTTCCTATAGTTCCTTTTCCCTAACTTACCCTAACTTATGCCTTTTCTACTACTTTGTCTGATGTTGTTGGTGAGGATGCGGTGGTATAAAACTAGCAAAAATATAGAAGAATTAACGGGGGTTTAAACGGGCCCCGGGTCAAATAAAAGAGTCAATGGGTTCACTGGCATTATAATTATTATTATTGTTGGTTAGTGGTAAACCAAATATATGGGTTTTGTGCCTATCCTTGGAACGGAATAAGCTCCAAATGGTGGTTCTTCAACTGTATACGGGCAAAGTGATGATTCAATCCACTGCATGAGAAGGAGGACACATTTATATTCAAAACAGTCTGTGAGAACAATACAGGTAATGTTTTTATTTGATGCCAGGTTTTTTAGGGTTTTATCTAGTTGAGGGTTACTATGCGGCTTTGTCTAGGGAAATATGGTTCATCCCCAACACTCTTTCATGGCCTTCCTCTGATTGAGGCATCGGGCTCTACAGCTGTAAGGGTTAATTGCAAATCTGGTTTCGGGTTGACTATGCAAGCAAAAAATCCAATTTCTATGTAATTTCATAATGAGTTACAAGCTAATCATTAGGTTCTATTCCAAGTCTTAGATGGGATTTCTAAAATGGAAGAGGTTCTGAGTCACCCACCTTGCCTCTCGTCATATTGAAGAAACAAGGGAAAAATGAGGATCGTTTTGCATTATTTCATAAGAAACAGATTCGGGTGGTAAGAAATGGAAGTGGCCTTAGTGTTAGGATATTCATATACTCTATCCTAGTCCTACCAACATTTTCATTATTTTGCATTTCAGTCATGCATGCATTTTTGCATGCAGTCATGCAATTGCAGGCAGGCACGAAATTGCATGCATCCCAGTCATCAGTCCCAGCACCTAGTCTCCATTTTGCTAGCCTCGGGAGCTTCTTTCTGATCATTTCTAGCCCTCCTAGTGCTTAGTGCACCCTCCTTTCACCTATCACATGAGAAAGGCACCCTTCTTCACCTACCACTCAGTTACACTTCAGTTAGTTGAGTTATTTGTGGATCTCTCCTTGATTTGAGGATTGATTGACTTGTTAACTAACTGAAACACTCCGTTGGACCCCCAGTGAGACTAGATTGCCTATTTTGACTCCAGTCAGCTCCCCATGCGCCCTCCACTGATCCTCCTTCACTACATTAGTGCTTACATGTGCCAGTTACACATACCACACTCAGTTAGACTTAGTTTGACACATGGTTGACCGTTACCTGTGCATTGATGACTCCACTGATGATGATTAGGACTCCTAGTGGTGTATTGTTGATACTCCACTGATGATGATGATGATTCCTAATGCATATAATGTAATGTTCCTATTCAAATAATTTCCTAGTAAGACAATCCCATCAATCCTACTAGTTTCCTAGGTTGGATGGGCACATGTGGAATGGTAATAAGGAAGCTAATAAATGATGTTTAAACATTACAAGTGTTCAAGTATTTAATAAATAGAGTGAATAAAGAAATTCAAGAGAAATCCTAGGTGGCAAATGGTTTTGGAGACATATGGAGGATGTGGGACCCACACTAGCTTGATTTTTCATAATACATGGTATCTCTCTCTTGTAAATTCGAATTAATGGGAATGTGAACACTCTTGGGTGAGTTGGTAAGTCATAACACATGTCATTGATCATCTTAGATAGAATTGGGAAGGATTGGTAACCTCCATGGAAGATAAAGAGTCAAATTGGAAGTTTGTGGACACTTGGGCTAGATTCCCTAGCCCCTATAACACCAATGATGGAGCATCTATGACAACTATGAAAAATTGCAGACCTGACCTATGACATCTGACCACTATTACATGTCAGCCCCAAAAATAGGCTCAAGGAAGGTGCTCATGGGAGTTGGAGAAGCCAAAGAGACTCAAAATCGAATTTGGGAGAAGATGGAAGGTTGAAACTAGGAGACAAGTGGTAAATGTGGAATATTTCCTAAATGGAAATCTATTGAATCTATTGAGAGGATTTCGACCCTTAGAAGGCTAATGTTGGTTATAAAATGTAGAAATGAAGTATGAGAATGGCTTTTGATGATTTGAGAAAAATTGCATTAGTGAAGAGAGAGCTAGTGGATGACTAGTTTCTTGCCTTAGCCAATTTCGAGGGTGAAAGATTCCCATCCAAGTTGGTGTTTGGAGAGGCCACTCAGGTCTTTCATGGTGCTTTAATGGATTTTTTATTTGCAGGTAGAAGCTACAGGAAGTTTCATGGTTTGGTTTAGTGCAACACTTTCTCTCCACCGTTTCCAGTTTTGAAGGCATATTCATGCTCCTTGAGGGAGGGCATTTTTGGTGAGCTCTTGTGCTTCTTGGGAGAGCTTCTCATTATATATTTCTAATTGTAATAGCTTCATATCCTCTTTTATTAATATTCATAAAGTCTCAGGTCGAAATACCCACTGGTTGTATGCAAAAATATTGATTAATGAGCAAACAATGTCCATTTCCCCAATGCATTGATGTATGACACTATAATGTTGATTATTTCGAATGGATGGATGATTCTCTGATATATTTGTGATCAATATACTACCATGGATGTCTTCTACAAGTTTCATGTACTGTAATTGAGCATTTGAAGCATTTTTACTCAGTTTAGTTGTATTGGGAGGTGAAATAGTGTCATTTCCCCAAGGATCGAATTGGAGATTTTTGCAGTTGAATGGGAGAGGGTAATAACAGTTGTAATCATCCATTAATGGTGCATATGAGACCTTAATAACACACTTAACACATTAAATACCTCTGTTCATAAATTTAAGGGAGTTTAGAGGCATTTGGGAGGCCCTTTCCAGTGTTACCCCGGGGGGATTTGATGCACAAATTACTAGTCAAAATTGCATATATTGGTCAGAATATAAATCAAGTTTTCAGAAGTCTTTGGAGGACCATAAAACATCCCTGAACCTAATATTCAAGTCTAAATATCATTCATACACTCATACAAAATATTTGGGAGCGTTTGGGTTGATTTGGAGGTCAAAACAGTAAAACTAGTCAAAGGTTGAAATTGGGGAAAAAAGTGGAAAATTGGGCATTTTCTTAAAATTTTGATAAAGGGACATTACATATAAGCCATGCCCATGCAGGCTAATTCGAATTGCCACCTTGGCATTTGAATCCTCTCCAACATTGTATTATTTATTGTTCATATTATGATTAATGAATTAGTGTGTGATGTTATTCTACTTCTATCCGAGTTCTACTGTATCATAATTATGTTGCTCCTTTACATTGCATTGACCACTCTTCTTCTATTTTCCTGCTTAATATTAATCTTTCTTGTGAGGTATACATCAGCTCTTAGATCTGCTGTGAGAATTTTCATATGGTATCAGAGCATGTTGAGAGTATTGTCTATCTCCATTCCTGAGAGTTTTTTGGAGGTTATTATCAAGATTTTGAGTGCAGTAGTTGCAACAGTTTCTGCACTTTTGCAGCAGTAGCAATTGCAGATATTTTCTATTCTTTTTTGCAAGTAAAATGAAACAGCTTCCATGAATCCGAAAGGAATTTCTCCTCTTTCTCCATTCAAATATGATGAGTGGAAACCAAGGATGATAGCACATTTGAAGAGACATGGTCTCTTTGATTATTGTTTTGAAAGAGAGTTCAAATCCTTTGAAGAAGAGGATGATTGGTTAAATGAAGGTGACAGAGCCTATGCAGCAATGATGTATGATATGTCTCGTTGCATGGTAACCCACTTCCTTTCTGCTGAATCTCCAAAAGAGCTATGGGCCCATCTGGATGAAATATTTGGAAAACAGAATGAAGGGATTGGTCCAAACCATTTCGAGAGAAAGCCCAGTGATGCATTCTCCCTCCTTGATGGTCTCTCTGATCATGAATCAGTATCAAAAATATCTCATGATGAAGTTTTCCACAAAGAAGAAGAACTTGCAGATTCTACACTCATGCTCTCAATATCTTCTATTTTGAATTCTGTGCCATCTCACACTCTAGAAACTGCAGAGGTTCTTAAATCCTCTCTTGCACAAGAGTCTGTTGGTTTGCATAATGATGATCTCATGAATGTTTCGGAGGTTAAATCAGCAATTGGAGGAAATGCATTCACTCTCCTTGATCACTCACCTCTTATGTACTATTGTAAGATCATTTGTACATGCTCTCAAAAGTTTATTGAAGATGTAGGGCATTGCCATTCGCTTGGGATAATTTCTCATGCATTTCATGGTTTTGATCTCACCTCTAATGGTTCAAAGGAGATCTCAAGAAACCATTTTTCAAGTCTTGGATTTGATTTGGATTCCAAGCAATCACTGTCATGTGATGGTTCTTTTGGGAATAATCTCACCTATGATGGTTCAAAGGAGAAAACAAAAGGCTAACTACACATTCATGGATTTGATCCTACCTCAGCTTATTTGAATCACAGGTTCTAGGATCATCCTCATACCTCTGGATGTGTTCTCATCACATTCGATCTGAAGAGCAAGTACAAGCACATGTTTTTTGAGCATGATCCACTTCTTCCCAAGAAGAAGATACCCCCAGGCATATGACCAAGCATCACACCTGCTTGAGTTTGGAGCATTTATTTTGGTGTGCCCTATAGTCTATTTTGAGGGGGGGTATTTTTCCCATGAGGTTTTCCCCATTTCCTTAGTTTATGGACTATTATTTATTATTCATTGTATTGGGTGACCTTTGGTCTCAGTTACCAGGGCCAGGGATGGATTAAGGGGGGGTGTTAGGATATTCCTATACTCCATCCTAGTCCCACCAGCATTTTCATTATTTTTCATTTCAGTCATGCATGCATTTTTGCATGCAGGCATGCAATTGCATGCATCCCAGTCATTAGTCCCAGCACCTAGTCCCCATTTTGCTAGCCTCGGGATCTTCTTTCTGATCATTTCTATCCCTCCTACTGCTTAGTGCGCCCTCCTTTCACCTACCACATGAGAAAGGCACCCTTCTTCACCTACCACTCAGTTACACTTCAGTTAGTTGAGTTATTTGTGGATCTATCCTTGATTTGAGGATTGATTGACTTGTTAACTAACTGAAACACTCCGTTGGACCCCCAGTGAGACTAGATTGCCTATTTTGACTCCAGTCAGCTCCCCATGCACCCTCCACCTGGCCTCCTTCTCTACATTAGTGCTTCCATGTGCCAGTTACACCTACCACACTCAGTTAGACTCAGTTTGACACCTGGTTGACCATTACTTGTGCATTGATGACTCCACTGATGATGATTAGGACTCCTAGTGGTGTATTGTTGACACTCCACTGATGATGATGATGACTCCTAGTGTAGATAAACCATGCCCATGCAGGCTAATTCAAATTGCCACCTTGGCATTCGAATCCTCTCCACCATTGTATTATTTTTTGTTCATATTATGATTAATGAATTAGTGTGTGATGTTATTCTGCTTCTATCTAATTTCTATTGTATCATAATTATGTTGCTCCTTTACACTGCATTGACCACTCTTCTTCTATTTTCCTACTTAATCTTAATCTTTCTTGTGAGGTACACATCAACTCTTAGATCTGCTGTGAGGATTTTCACACTTAGAAAATGTTGTTTTCCATCCCATTCCATTTTTCAGCTTCTTTTCTATGGGAAACGAGAGCTGCCATCACATTTCTGGTAACAGAGGTTTTTCCCACATTGGATGAAATCTGTTCACTGATGTTCTACATGTCTTAGAATTGGTATAACTTGATCCTAGTCTTGATATCTGCAGCAATTGCATTTTCTATCTTTGCTTAAAAAATACTGATCTCACTGCTTTGTTCCTGTAGTGCAGAGATTGGCTTTGTTAGGACAACGAGGAGGGTAGGAAACACCAAATTTCATGCTTCAGTCTCCAAAGGATCATTTGATTGAGCAGGTATTTGGTTTTCATCCTTTCTAGCTGTTATCTTCCACTAGTGTCACAATCTTTCTCATGAATACCGTATGATAGTGCATGGATGAATTGATTTTAGTTCTATAGTGAGTCAGTTATTGATTTTGATTCTATAGAGGTCTTTCAAGACCACATAAGTACAAGGACATCTTAATTGATTTCGACCAAAAGCAGTTAAATTGTCAAGCCTAAATGTTCCTCATGAGAGATTTTGCACAGTTTCTCTATTGGAAATGTTTTTAGTGGAGAAACATTTCCTGGGAGTTTTTTGAGTGAAAATGATGGAAACATTTCTTAGGTGTTTGTTGGCAGATGTATGCACAAAAATGTCATTTATGTGCTGTAATTTTTTTTTTGTAAATTTTTAACTTAGGTATAGGTGTCCCATGACTTAGTAATTAAAGAGAAGAAAAAGGAAGAAAGAAAACAATAAAGAAAGAGAAGCACAACTAAACACTTGGAATTCTGAAAGTTCGTGCCAGTACATCTATGGTCAAGACCATGACCATGTGTTTCTTCCTAGAAGGTCACAGGTTCAAAACCGGAGGGGGTAGGGTATGTACACCTCTGGAGACTTAAGCAGTCAAATCACAACACAGAGGGGGTCCCCTGTCCTACAAATAAGAGGGTCCCATACATCCATTTGGTGTTTTTCTATGTCGTGACCTACATCTATGGTCAGGACCATGTGTTTCTTCTTAGAAGGTCATAGGTTCAAAACCGAAGGGGGTAGGGTATGTACACCTATGGAGACTTAAGCAGTCAAATCACAACACAGAGGGGGTCCCCTGTCCTACAAATAAGAGGGTCCCATACATCCATTTGGTGTTTCGCTATGATGTGACCTTAAAATTAGCTTCTTACTATTATTATATATATATATATAATATTTCCTATAGATATGTCATTTCCATGTTACTTAAAATGATAAAAGTGTTGTTTTTGAAAATTTTCCCCTTTATGAATTTGATGTTAATTAGCTCTCCTCCAGGTGATATAGTTGTAAATTAGCTGCCATAAAATTTCATTTTTTAGCTTGCATTGTGAACTGAGATACATGACACGTTGGGTAGGTCCATGTGTCACATGTTGGACATGTTGACATGCATGACACATTTCCCTAGACTGTCTTGACACGTCATGGGTAGGAATAGAAATAAGGGGTAACCTCCCCTATGTGAAATGAATCCCCTTGTGATGTTATTTGTGGAATATGCCCCCACACAATACTTATTGCTGTGCTCCCTGACTTGATTTGAGAGGCCAAGAGCCAGACAATGTAATATGCAAATTTCCATGGAAGAATAATAAAAATACATCACAAACTGCAGACAAAGAAGGATGACAAACATGGGGGGCTATAATTCCATCGGTGCAGTGGGTTCTCATAGACTCATAAAATTTCGCATCAAGTCATCAAAATAAAAATGTATTACATAGATGTCGGAATGCCACTGGAAAATACAAAAATGGGTAGATCAGGATGGAAAACCTTTTAATGCTCTTCACCTACAAAAAAAACCTCTCTCGGAGCTCAAACCTTACTGAAAAATGTGAATGAATGAGGGTAAAATCATTTTTTTACAGTTTTTTGGGGTTAGAAGTGTCCTGTTTTAGGGACACGGTGCGCACAGGTTGGGACACATCCTGACACAGTGTCGGACACGTGTTTTGGACGTGTCCTAAAACAGGACACATCCAAGATGTGTTCGTGTCTGACACTATGTCAAGATGTCTTGTGTCCGACACATGGACACATGACACTTCAGGCCTAAAGGCTGCATCCGGTGTCAGTGTGTCAGACACTCATGTCCCCATATCATTTGACTTAGATTTTGAACATAGATCTCCAGACATGATTTGGAATTCTGTTCACAAACAGATATATCTCCATAAAATATAATGATGTACTTGAATCTATTTCTCATTCTGCACTCCAAAAGACAAAACTGAGGATCATATTAGTTCTTTTTTTTAAAGCTAGGAGATCTATTCTATTAATAATGTACAGTAAAGATACAACCAAACCCATCGTATCCTGCCACAAGGGAAAGCATGTCTACAGTGGGTAAAAAAATTGCTAGTACTATTCTTGAACCCCACGATTTAAAAAAAAATGTCTCTCTCCCTCTCTTGTTAGATTTTCATAATTTAATTCAAGATTATCTAGGATCTTATCTGAGAGAATAACATGCGAAACAATTCAAACACAAGAGACAAGAGACACAAAGAATTTCATCAGTGAAACCATAAAGGAGAAAACCCCACAAATTCCTTAGAGATAGAATGAGAAACAATACCATAAACCCCAAAAGTAGAAATGGTCTCCAGTAGCTTCTCTCTTCTTCACTTGTGCGAACTTGTCCTCCTACTCACTTATGTGAACTTGATGAGTGAGTGAATGATCAAATGAGAGGAGCACCCTCTCTATTTATACTTTATCTTTCACTTGACTTTTACCCCTAATTAGACTGGGAAGACTTCTCTAGGAGAGTCTAATAACCCATTAACAATTTAACTCTGGGGTCTAATGCCCCAACATACAATGGAGGGTTAACCTCAATGACTTTACATGACCCAAATACAATAATGACTCTCCCGATCGGAGGAATAAACATCTCCGTTGGAGGTACAAAGATGAAATACAAATACAGTATAAAATATACAAGTGAATATATTCCGAAGTTACAATTACATTAACATTCCCTCTTAACGAGGAATGTATTCTCTTGACACAGTTCATCAGCACAAGTCTTTGTCATTGGATCATCATCACTGGTGCTGCTATCTCGACCATCAGTCTCCAATCTACTCGTCATAGGAAGTTCTACAGAGCCAACCATTTTTCATGTTGGATGTAGTCCTAGCCTCCATGTAGGTCTTCATCATCTCTGCGAACAAGCCATCAAGTAGGTACATCTCAAGGACTTATTATATTCCACTGCAAAACCTACGAGATCTCCTAGGACTGATTATATGCCTCTGCAAAACCTGAAGGGGCCATCTCAGGACTGATTATATGCTACTGCAAAACCTGTAGGATCTCCCAGGATTGATTATATGCCACTTCAAAACCTGAAGGAGCATCCCAGGACTAATTATATGCCTTTGCAAAACCTGCAAGATCTCCTAGGACTGATTATATGCCACTGCAAAACCTAAAGGAGCATCCCAGGACTGATTATATGCCTCTTGCAAAACATGTACCCTACTATCACCTCATCATCTTCAGATCATCTCATCGTCACACAGAACACAACCCAGATGCACATCATAATGTCTCCAATATGGGAGGACTTTCCTACCACCATACGAGACCCCGTCTACCAACTTGCAAGGACTTTCCTACTAGAATGTGAGACACAACACTTACATCAACTTACATGGGAGGAATTTCCCTACCACCATTCGGGAAAGGCTCTGGCACTTATGTCAATGGCCATGGGAGGACTTTCCTACCACCATGCCGGACTGGCCCCAGCCCTTATATTTTCACCATGGGAGGACTTTCCTACAACCATGTGAGAATGGATCATTTGCATCTGCGTCTTCCGGACTCACCACTCCCCCCCATGGAAGGAACCTCGATCTGGAGTACACCAAGATTCTCTCTGAAGTATTCAAAACTTCACTCGGGCTAACGGCTTGGGTCAATACATCAGCTATTTGCTCATCTGTCGCAACATACTAGAGCTTCACTGCTCCTCTCTGCACCATATCCCTGATATAGTGATACTTGATCTCAATGTGCTTCGACTTTTCATGGAACATCGGGTTTTCAGACAACTTCACACAACTCTGGTTGTCACAATATATACAAGCCTCATCCAATTGGAGATCAAACAAATCAAACAGTAGCTTCCTCAGTCATACTGCCTCACAACTAGCCGAACAAGTTGCGACATACTTTTCTTCAGCTATACTCCAGCGCCATGCAGGATTGCTTTCTGCTAAACCAAGAGATCAGACTTGATCCCATACTGAAGCAACACCTCGAAGTGATTTTCCTATCAATGGCACTGCCTGCCCAATCCAAATCAACATAACCCTCCAGGTTAATCTTCCGATTCGCATCATACTTGAGCCCATAATCAACCATACCCTTTAGGTACCTCAAAATATTCTTTACAACAATCAAGTGAACATGTCTCGGATCCGTCAGAAACTGGTTCAATGTGTTCACAACAAATCAAATATATGGTCTCGTATTCGTCAGGCACATCAAATATCCAATCATCTAATGATACATCGTGGCATCAACCGACTCTGATGAAGCATCACTCAATAGATTCAGGTTCGATGCCATAGGTATGGCCATGGCCTTGCAGTCCATCATCCCGAACCTCTTCAGGATCTCTACTGCATACTTCCCTTGTCCAAGGAAGATTCCATCCGCACTCTGCCACACCTCCATACCCTAGAAAATAGTGCATCATACCCTAGTCCTTCATCTCGAACTCGGAAGCAAGATTCCTCTTCGTGTCAGCAATCAAACCATCCTCACCTATCACAAACAGGTCATCTACATAAAGTAGAAGTATTATTGGGTTTCCTTCTTCAACCTTGTAGTAAAGGTTGGAAATCCGCTTTACTCTTGGTAAAGCCTAAACTAGTTAGGAAGCTGTATGTCCTGTCGTACCACGTCATGGGTGCCTGTTTCAATCCATACAAGGCCTTCTTCAATTTGCACACATGAGTATCCCTGTCATGTGTCTCAAATTCCGAGTGATTGCTCCACATACACTTACTCCTCTACTACATCATTCAAGAACGTTGTCTTGACATCCATCTGGTGTACCTTCCACTTCATCACTGCAGCCAGAGCAAGTACCGATATGATGGAAGTGTATCTGGCTACATGTGAAAATGTCTCCTCATAGCCTATCCCTTCCTTCTGGGAGAAGCCACGTGCCACAAATCTTGCCTTGTGTTTGTCTATGCTGCCATCTGCAGCATGCTTGATCTTGTAGATCCACTTGGAAGTCACAACAGACTTCCCTTCCTGGTCTCGGAACTACATCATGATCGATTGGTACTTCCTTGATCATGGCATCCTTCCATTCTTTCTTCTCAACAACTTCCTCATAGTTGGAAGGTTCTTTTCACGAGGTGGATCTACAGGTTCTTGTGGTCCTTCCATCTCACGTTATTCATGATCTTCTGGATTTGCTTCATTCATTGTTGTATCTCGGATCCTGGGTGCTTCTGGTTCTTTAATGTCTTCAACAGGTAGTTTTCTTGATCTTCGTCGCTTGTTCTTCGAAACAAAATATCTCTTGTAGGTGATGGTACACGATCTTTCCTACAAGACAAGTTCAATTGCATGATTAGAAACATCTCATCGTTTTCAGAACAAATCCTTACGCATAAAGACATAGGTCATACAATCATGCAATTATCTTAGCCAATGCTTCAATACAACATTCATCCATATCCTGTATTCATACGGTAACTTCTAGATGCCTTCCATCTCTACCAAAACATTGTTAAGAGTGTGCACTACTATCAACATGTAAGCAAAAGAGGTTTCATTCTAGACAAGTAGCAATGGAATGTTGTACAGTACCATAGACCACTTACCCATTACTTGCATATTAGTAGTATCTTGTTCATTAATGCAACTTTTCTCAATAATATCATTTAAGTAATCACACATGCAAGAAAGAACAATTCAAATACTTATCTTTGTTTGGTTGTTGGGTGGACTCCCTCTTGATATTTGCTTCCTTGCCAGAGATACTGGAGTGTGCTCCCTCTTGATATTTTCTTCCTTCACGGAGCTACTGGAGTCTCTAATAGTGTACTCCTTTCTTCTGCACCTTAACCAATGCTGAGAGGTTCTTCCATAGAGCATTGATCTTTATTTGTTTTCCGGAGTCCAACTCTGTAGGAGCTTCTCCTACTCCTTTCATGGAATACTGAAAGTCATCTCTAGCTTCACCTTATGAGGTGTAACCTTCTGAATGAACCCATGTAACTGTTTACCCATGTAACTGTTTACCTTCATTGCAATACATATTCTTCATCACTTGAATAATCTTCACTTTCTTCTCTGGTTCTCTTTCTTGCAAGTTCATCATCTTCTGCGATGTGAGCATGGCGTCTTTTCTTGTTGGTCTTCTTCTTGTTGGAGATACTTTTGTTTCTGGGACAATATTTGGAGTAGTGTCCCTTCTCATCACATGTATAGCATCGAATGGTAGATACATATCTTCGGGATCTTCTAAAGTTCTCCCTCTGATTCTGGCGATGGTGTTTTTCCTTCTTACTGTGATGAGGATGCTCCCTCTTGGTGTTATTCTTCCTGGTGTGTGTTATTAGAGCCTGGTCTTCATTATCCATATTTTATTCTCGAGCTACAAGTCTAGCTTCTTCTTGTGATCATTTCTCCCACGGCCTACTGAATGTGATTAACTTCTTTCTAGCACAAATTCCTTGAATGAAGGAATCCCATGACCTAGGGAGACCATTCAAAGTGGTCATCACAATTTTTCCATTCTCTATGTTTTCTCCCACAGCTTCAAGTTGCTCCTTGATTTGAGAGACCCCTGTAAAGTAAGAATGGATGGTCTCAGCATTTTGTATCTTCACGTTCTTCAACTGGTTTCGCAATGTCATCTTCTGATTTATATTCTTTCCTTCAAATAGTTTGGTCAAGGAATCGAACATCTCTTTAGGTGTCTTTAAGGAAGACACATGTGGTATAAGGTGATCCTTGATAGAATCAACAATAATCCTCTTGGCCTTGACCAAGTTCTTCTTGTGTAAGGATTTAGCCTCATCTCCCTCTGGAACTAGAACTTCTTCATTTATGTAGGTGTCCAATTCATTCTCTTCAAGGACTAGTGAAATCCTATACTTCCATGCTCGGAAATTATCATCCCCTTCAAGCTTATCCTCAAGCTTGGTGTGGTGAGACATCTTTAAAGAGTACTTCAAATGGAAATAGAAAGGCTTTTAGGTCTCACCACTTGACTTGTTGAAGTTGGTTCTGGAGCTAGCTAGGTTTGTCAGAGAAACCCTAAAATTTCAAACTTGGAATTTGAAACTTCTAATTGGACAGATAGATGCGCCTCCTCAAGGAGAGTTGTCCAATGTACTCACTTCCCTAAATCAGTGAACAGAAACCAAAAATATATGATGCCCTAGTTTTCCTCCGGCAGTAGTGACGGGCCAAAAAATGAAAGTCCTCGGAATTGAATTATGTTTTCACAGGAAGATTTGCATGGATGAGGCAAGTATGTTGGTACACTTGGTTTCTGAAGATTCAAAAATTGACCCCTAAAAATTGACTTGCGAATTTCAGATCTGCAGTTTTTGTCTTTTTTTGGTTTTCTGGGTTTTCTGGTTTTTCTGGTCTAGAGTCAAACTAGGGTTTGACTTATCCCTGGGTTCTACCCAACCAAAAACTTCGATCTTGGTCTCAAAATTTCTATTTTGAGGAGGAGAACAATCCTGTGCTGATTGCACTCCAAAATTCTTCTTTTGTGAAAAGCCCTAATTTCCAGCAATAGTGACAGGTCAAAAATTGAAAATGCTCGGAATCAGATTTTGTTTCGACAGAAATATGCGCCCTCCTAAGGAGAGTTGGCCTAGCCTCCTTTTGCTGATGATCTGTGGAGAGAAACCCCAAAATTAAGAAGCCCTAGCTTCTGCAGCTGCATAATGTCTTCTTATGAGGTTAGCTCTAATACCATGTTAGATTTTCACAATGTAATTCATGATTATCTAGGATCTTATATGAGAGAATAACATGCACATCAATTCAAACACAAGAGACAAGAGACACAAAGAATTTCATCGGGGAAACCATAAAGGAGAAAACCCCGCAACTTCCTCAGAGATAGAATGAGCAACAATACAATAAACCCCAAAAGTAGAAATGGTCTCCAGCAACTTCTCTCTTCTTCACTTGTACAAACTTGTCCTCCTAGTCACTTATGTGAACTTGATGAGTGAGTGAATGAGCAAATAGAGAGGAGCACCCTCTCTATTTATACTTTATCTTTCACTTGACTTTTACCCTAATTAGACTGGGCCAACTTCTCTAGGAGAGTCTAATAACCCATTAACAATTTAACTCTGGGGTCTAATGCCCCGACATACAATGGAGGGTTAACCTCAATGACTTTACATGACCCAAATACAATAATGACTCTCCCGACCGGAGGAGTAAACATCTCCATCGGAGGTACAAAGATAAAATACAAATACCATATAAAATATACAAGTGAATATCTTCTGAAGTTACAATTACATTAACATCTCTCACTCACACACACACAAACACACCTGTTCTCTAGTGCCGTGTTTCAGGAGGTCTACGTGTCTTGTCTCAGACACTTGTGTCCCCATGTAATTTGACTTAGATTTTGAACATAGATCTCCAGACATGACTTGGAATGTTGTCATCCTACAAATCTCTCCTTAAACTATAATGATATATCTGCATCCATTTCTCATTATGCACTCCAAAATACAAAACTCAGGCTCATATTAGATCTTTATTTTGTAAACGAAGAGATCCATTCTATTAATACTGCACAGCCAACCTAATTGTATCCTGCCATAAGGGAAACCATGTCTACAGTGGATAAAAATGATGCCAGTTATGTTCATGAACCCCACACAAAATACATTGATGTTTGAGTTGTCCTATGCTGATTTGAACTTTATACAAATTATAAACATAATAAAAAGGAGGTACTAAGTCTAGCAAGCTAACATAGGAAATACTCCTGTTGTTAATTATCCTAACTGAGTTTATATTTATCCTATTGATTTTCATAAGTGAAAAGACAAAAACAAGAGAACTGAGATTAGACTTATAGCACCTAGTACCACAAAACTTTGAGTAGAGCTTCATTTTTCAGATCTAGGAAATCTAGCTTGTCAAGTATGGCCTTCTTTTAAAAGCCTGCCTTGTCAATGACCTGTGTAACGATAGATTTGGTCTTCCAATAAACATCAATTGGCCGAAAATACTTAGTTGGAATGCTCCACAAGCCAGTATCTGGAATCCACTTCACAAGCTTAGCATCAATTTCCTCTAAAGGAATATTGCCTTACTTCTCTTTGACTTTTTGCTTTATTTTCTCCACCTCGGCTTTAGTATGAGGAGGAAACATCCTGTGATACTGCAGTGTTGCTTCCTTGGCCTCCAATTCTGCTTTGGTAGGCCAGTTGGAAACTTGGAGGAGCTACTTTTGCCAAGGTTCCTCTTCTTGGGTTTGCCTATTTGACCAGGCTTAGAAGTTTGGTTGTCTCCCATAGCCCTTTTCCCTTTGTCCATCCCACTGTTCATGCTTCAGAACTGAGGATGCTTGTACCCAAGGGCACGCTGAGAAGATGATAGACCAAATTCTTCACACTGGAAGGAAAATACCAGAGAACAATAGTAGGTATAGTTCCCTCTTCCTACAGGCTGTCAGTGAGCCCCGTCCTCCTCTTTTTCACAGTATGAAGCAGGTCAATCAAGATAACTGATCCAACAATTGAAACAGGACGGTTTGGTCTTTATTAATCAGAACTGGAAATATAAATTCTGAATTACATCCAATCGGAAATCACACTGAAATCAATAGAATGTGAGGAGATTGAAGAATCACACTCAGAGCTCTCTATCCCGACACATTTCAGAATTCCAACAAACCAATCTGCAATGGAACTGTACCATAGATTTGACCAATGCACCAACTTGGATGTCACTCCAAGAAGTGTGATCTGAAAGGAACAATGGAAATGAGTATGAGTAGAATGTGAGAGAATGAGAGAAAAAAAACCTAACCACCATGAAGAAAATCCTTCTCAAGCCAACTTATCCATCTTTTATAGATGATTCCTCCATCCAAAGACAAAAAGTCTCTATAAATCATAAGTAAAAGGTATAATTCTATCCTCATCTAGGGTGCTTTCCTTCATATTGAGTTCAGAACTGAAGGATGTGAGACAATACTGCTGATTCATTCTCAAAATAAGTTCTAAAAATGCCGACATTATCCTCCAAGGAGTGTGCCCCCCATGCTGGTTTAATGCGCTGATACATGTCCGCACAAAAATACTGGATGACTCCCAAATGTAGAGCCCTCCTTTAATCCTTTACTGATTTTAGAACTGAAATGATGTTGAAAATAGTGACTTGTAAGCATGTTGATTGCTTTGACATGTGCTTATGAAGCCCAGTATTGGGGGAATGTTGTAACGTGGGTAACACTGATGTCACCATATGTCATCTTGTAATTTTTTAATAGTACTTATAGCAAATAATAGTATTGATACTACATTACAGTCCAAACACCAATTCTCTCAAACTGTCATCTATGATAGATCAGATGCACATCTAGTATTTTCTCAATTGAGAACTTAGTTTTATGGCAATGGAAGTGCGGAAGAAGGAAAGTTGAAATATTTCTTTTAATTGCTAGAATAAGCAGTCAGTGTTTCCATAGAGTGATGTGTACCTTCTTGGTTATCTGATGGTAGCTGAACGACTGAGTTGCCCTCCATATGTTTCTGACATTGTGAAATAGATTTCAGTGGGACAGTCTGAGGCCAAAACAACTTTAGATGCACATGTAAATGATAGACTCGTGAAAAAAAGAACTCGAAATTGGACAAAGGAATAGGAAGCTTGAGAAAAAGATAACATAATTGCAAGGAAATTTAATTTAGAATCAATAAACAAAGGAGGAATTGGGCCAAGGGTAAAAATGAACATACTATTATCACAACCAGAAGAAATACTCTCAGATACAAACTTTATGAAAAGCAAGAAAATAGAATCCCAAACTAAACTAAAGCAAAAGATCTTCAAGATAGAAAGTAAATATATTGAAATTTTTAGCTTTAGGCGTATCATTGGAAAATATTCCATTGTATTGAAGTTAGATTACATCTTGGGATTACTAGAATTACCAAATACTTATATAACATTTAGATTCTTTGTATCACTACAATTCAATGACATATAGGTCCATAATGACATTGACAGTAGTTATATTATATTGGACTCACGCTTTTTGTTCTATATTTGAAATTTTCTTTGTCAATTCTCCCACACCTTGGACAAAATACTGATACTTGTAAAATATAGGTAAAATCTTAGATTACATGGTTTGGTTTGTTACTGAATAAACAATCGATATTTTTGAGGGGCAAACCAAATGAAGACAACTAAATGGATATGGGATACATCCGTCATAAACATAACATTTGGTTTCTTACAGACGTTATATCGCTTAAGTGGGACAATTATGAAATGAACATGATCGAGTACAAGCTGCAGCACATGGAAGTGGTATATGATGGGAGACATGAATCAAACACCAAAGAGATTTATCAAATGAAGGCATCTCTTGAGATGGACTGCCTTTTGCTAGCACATTGCAACTTATTCTGAAAAGGATAAGATCTCTTTACTTGTAAATGGCTATGGAATTCCTTAAATTAAATTGGTGCAGGACTTTGAAGATCATGGTTATGAAATACACCTAATATTTTGATAGAATTTAGATTCTTTGTATTGGTACATTCTATGGTATATAGTTTCATAATGACATTGAATTTAGTTATATTGATATTGCATGCAAAATTTTTGTTCTATATTTGAAGTTTTCTTTGTCGATTCTCCCCACAAAATGGACAAAATACTGATACTGGTAAAATATAGGTGAAATCTTAGATGGCATGGTTTGCTTTGTTTCTGAATAAACAATCAATTTTATTGTGGGGAAAACCGAATGAAGACAATTGAATGTTTATGCAATACATCTGCCACAAACATAGGATTTGGTTTCTTACAGGCATTATATTAAATTCTGGCTTTGCGCTTTCTAGAAGCTCTGTTACCAGAAACGAGAAACGGGAAACGGAACGAGAAACAAGAACGGTATGAGAAATGGAGTTTATAGGTTTGGCATACAAGAAACGAGGAGAGAGAAAAACAACAAAACTGAAGGTTCCAAGGATTATAATGAACAAATTCAATCAGTCATAATGATCAAATCTATTTTTCCATATACCCTGTTTTCATATTTAGGATTAGGACAATGATTGTTGCTTGTGGTATATTGTTTGCATAGATATTAGACACCTTAAGAAGTTGTTATTTTCCTATATTGTTTACATATGGTTACAAGGATGATAGAAAATATATAATAAATTTGGAGGTGTGTTTTCTTTACTCTCACATAATGTTTTTATTTGTTATTAATTTGTTAAAGAAAAATCCGAATTCATTTGTAACTAGCATTTATATCATATATTTATTTTTTATAAATCTGTCAAATCTCGATTCATTCGTAACTATCATTCACACATTTGTTATCAATATCCATTCTAGATTTATAAATATTAGATATTAACATAAATTTTTTAACTAACATACCAATTTTTCATTGTAGATCAGCTATAAATTTACAAATGTCAATATCAACTTCACTAAAAATAAACCTCTCCTCCAGCAGATTATCAGATTATCAGGATCAATTAACACCCCTACCTAGGGATGAAACCGGCTTGTTCTGTTATTCATTCTTCATATAATTCCTTTTGTGAAACAATATTATGAATTTAACCCAAGCCTATTCCAAACAAAGTTTGAAATTGTGAAATTGGAACGAGGAAAAATTGGATAAAATCAAAATTACCCCCATTGTGACTAACCTAATATTGAGTTTCGGAGTTATAAAAGTGCCAGCCTCCTTCCACTATGAATGAATGGCTTACTCATACTGCAAAACGAGTGATTTAATGAACTGTCTTTATGCCAGCAGATTTCATGTCTCAGGTTGAGTTCATGCCTCTATTCAGGTAGGCCTTCCACTGCCGTTGCCACCTTTTTCCTTTTTTTATTATCACAAAAATTAATTGGTTTTATCTCTTCTCCAACATTTCTTTAATTAAATGAGTGAGCGGGATCTCGACCATTTCAATCAATTTCTTTACTGGAGGTGGTCGATCAGGTTTGTTGGAATGGTTGCAGCTCTGGATAGTGAAGTCCATTTTGTGGCATCCAATTCATTCCTATATGATGCTGCCCCTTTAAACCTTCATTTTTTGATAATCTCACAACCAAGCAAACTCAACCAAACAAAAGAAAAACTAAACCAAGATAAAATATCTCTCAAGCGAGACAAACAATCCAACAACTACTAACTTGGGTACAACAAACTATAAACCCCAAGGTATGAAAAATCCAAAAACGGCTCTGAGAAACGATTTTCATTTAGTAAGAAACGGTTTTAGGGCTTGAAAAAGGGAATGGCAGTAGAAAACATCGTTTTCCATTCGGTTTCCGTTTCTGGCCTGTTTTCTCAGAGAAATGCCCACCGACGTTCTGTTTCTGGTAACAAAGTCTAGAAGTGATAATATTTTCCTTCAAAATTACAAATGCGATGATAAATAGGTGGAAGTATTAAAAACGGTTGATGGATAGAGACTAATGCATAGGGAAAAGAGACTTCTCATGAGGATGGCAGTTAAGATCATAGAGAAATAACAATAAATGCTATGTAATTTTAAAACTGATTTCAGGGCCTGTGGTTGCAGGGGGTAGAAAATGAGCGTGGCAATTCCTCTATGCGAACTGGAAGTACGTCAAGGAGAGCAGTTCTTTCAAGCAGGCCAACTGTTTCAGCTGAGACTGTTGAACAATCTCGTTCACTAAATAATTTTCTTCCTTCAAGTCTTCGTTCGTCAGGTTTTGCAGTTGAGCCCAAGAGATCTTCAATATCTAGAAATCCATCTATGAGGAGTCAACAAGAGAATTGTCTAAGGAATTTCTAGCTTCTCTCTGTAGATTCACAACATAGGAGGTGATCTGATTTTTTAATTTGTGTGAGAGCAGTTACCATTCCATCCCAATTCGACCTAAGGTGCTCAATGCCATGTGTATGACTTACCAAATCACCCAATAATGTTTTCCTTCTCATGGATTCAAAAGGGCAAGAGAGATATGCCATGTGGCAGTGAGAAATCAAGCTAGCGTGGGTCCCACATCCTCCATATGCCTTCAAAACCATTTTCCACCTAGAGTTTCTCTTGAGTTTATTTATTCAACCTATTTATTAAATACTTGAACTATTATAATGTATAAACATTATTCATTTTCTCCCTTATTATAATTCCAAACATACCCATTCAACCTAGGGAACTGGTAGGATTGATGGGATTGTCCTGCTATGCAATTATTTGAATGGGGACATTACACGCTTTGATGGTGTAAATGGCGTGAGTCCAAGATTAGCCAAAGGGAGATGACTTCCTGTAAGAGGTACCTCAGTATTGATATCAACAGGGTCAACTACTTCCATGTCTTGTTTCCCACTTTTTTCTTGCAAATTCTTGTCTTCCATAGCTTGCTTGACCCTCTCTTCTTCCTCAATTTTCTTTTTCAGTGCTTCCACTTCCAATCTCTTTTCTTCTTGTTCAACAACCATTTTGTCTGCTTTTTATTTCTCTGCTTTTCTGTTGGATTCTTCAATATTTTCTTCTTTTTGGATTTCTTCTTTTTTCTTCGTAGATAGTTATTCCTCTTGCAATTTCTTTGCATTCTCTATTGCTAAATATTTTGCTTTAGTTTTCTATTTTGTTGCTTCTTCTAGGTCTTCTTTTATATTGTTGGAGCTTGCTTCTATCTTCTTACCTAATCTCTTGTTCAAATCTATGATATTCTTTGCACTTTGATATACCTCTTCATCCTTCCAAAAATGATTGGTGTACTCAAAATTGATCTTGCATGATAAGCAATGCTTAGCTAATTTCTATTGACTATCGTTACTAACAAAGATCTTCTATCCAAAAAGATAAGCCTCTAATTCTTTCACAAATCCCTCAGTTCCTTTGACCTTATTGAACTTATAAGCTCCAACCACAAATGGAAGGGATGGATATGCGACTTTCTTATGGTTATGCAGAAAGTGAACGATGCCATTAATAAATACCTGCGTCACTGTTGTAATATCCATGATATGATATCAGATGATATTATCTCAAAATTCAACTCTAAAATCAGAAAATTGTATGACAAAAACTAGTCTTCAAAACTAGTTAAGATGAAACTAGTCTTGGTCAGTGATTAACCCACCCAAGGCTTGACGGATGGACAATTTTGGATCTGAAAAATGTATTGGGGAGTGTTCAAAAGCAAGGATATACGAATCAATTCCAGCTTCATAGTCCTATGCACAAGTTACTGGGGCCATTTACGTTTCGAACATCAGCCAGGCTGAAGTCTACTCCGAGGCTTCCTAGGCACACCAACATATGCATACTAGACCATCCACTTAATATTGAAAGTAACCAGGGGTTGGATGTCGGTCATTACCCCAAATTTTATGATGGATAAAAGTTAATAATGATTTGGGAGGATCTGGCAGTGTTTGGCGGCAAAGGGAGAAAGAGCGTTAGGTAGGATTACTCCACTAGTTTGTTTCCAGGCTCTTCCAAATAGAATCAGATGGCCATGAATTCTCAATATGATGGTGGTATGGTATTCATAAATGTCTCAGGGAACTAACATTACTGACATAACTGAAATTGAGCATACAAAGACTGTTTTATTAAACAAACTGCAAAACTAGTCAAATAAAATGGCACAATGAACTAGTCTTCAGAAATATGAATACAAGCAGTCATAAAGGGTCACAAATTTCTTATTTTTGGCTTGGTATGGATGCTACAGCCAATTTAAAACCTAAAACATCTTTCACAAAGGAAAATAATTACCCATAGCTCCATATATTGCAAATCCTGGAAAACTAGTCAATTGAAAATGTATAATGAACTAGTCTTGAAACATATGGGATCAAACATCCAAAGGAGGATCTATAAATCCTCTTTTGATATTTAATGTGACTCTGATTTGAAATATACAGCATCACAAATCAAATTTACAAACTATGAGCATCAATTGTATATATTTCAACCTTCAAACTTTTAGAATGTCTCCAATACATAGAGTTCTTTACAAAATTGAGAAACTAAGACTGATATGAAAAGTAGTAAAGAGGAGTTTTTTACTGGATCTTCCAATATGATAATTGTAGAAAAGGTGGCTGCTCATGGAAGGTGCAAAAAGACTCAATATGTGTTCATGGGGGCATCCACCAAACTATATAGAAAAGCAAGGGCACGTTTTTCACAATTGGAACCCTGGATCTAGTAAAAGGGCCATAAATTGCTCATCCAGATACCTTTTTTGATGAAACAAAAAGTGTTTCATACTGGAAACAATGCTACAGATTAAATGGGATGTGTCTCAAATTCCACAAATTATCATAAAATTCAAAACCAGAACCTCCATTTCGGCCCTTTAACATTGTTTCCATTGAATGGGAAGAATACTCCAGAAGATAGAAAGAAGAGAGGATGTAATCATAGTGCTGGATCAGATCTGAAAATTGGTCATCAATGGATGCAATGGATCATGTTTAGAATAATGGAACAATAAATATGGGGCACATCTCCCACAGGTGGCTAAGGGTGCATCACCAAAGCCTAAAGAAGCTTGACCTTTCTCACACACAAATTCATAAACTGTCAAAAGAAGTGAATGGTGCACTCTTTATCTCTTTTTTAATAGTCTCTATAGCTTCTTAGGAAATTCATTAAAGTCCTGGTATGTGTTCCCTAGCTCATCCAAGTTCCTTCCTTAGCCAATTTGGCAATTACTTGCTTTGTGCAACCTTTCTTGCTTTTATCCTGATTTTTTTCTACTTTATGCTTTTCACTGGCTTTTCCCTGCTTTTTCAGTGCTTTTGCTTGATTTTTTTCTTCTTTCTTCTTTTATGGACTTTCCTTCCTTTTTGCACGCTTTCTTCTTTTCCAATTCCCCCCTTTCTTTGCTTTTCCTGCCTTTCCTACTTTCTTGCCTTTTTTATGCTTTTGTCCTCCTTTCTTATGGCTTTTTGCTTTCTTCCATTATCATTTTTTGGAAACAACTGTCAAGCCAAACAATCCTTATGCACATTCTTGGACTCTTCTAATATTATCCATTCATAAAAAATTCATGAATAATAATAAAAATAATAATTACATGTGAAACTAGTTATTCCACCCAACTTTATTTAATTCCAAAAACATTTATTAAGTAATATGTTCCTAATTAATTATTTAATGACCCGTGGAACAAATGGGTTATGAGTGTGATTAAGGATCACTGGGGAGGGTAGATGAAATTCCATGGTGATTTCAAAATGGGGACATGATAGTCCTCCCCTCCCAAATTTTCTTGTCCTCAAGCAACAATAATCCACGGTGATACTTAACATGTTCTTGTTCCAATTGTTTCCTCAAGGTTGTTTTTGGAATGAATAACATTGGGACCCAAGCTCCAAGATAAACTAAGGTCTATCTACCATGCTTTCGCTGCACTACTCTGATTATTACCATCTCCCAATTTCTAACTCCTCTATTTCTGCAACTAAAAATGTAGGTTCCTCCCAATTAAAATAGATGAGAAGAATGTGAGGATCCCAAATAAATCCGATGAATACAATGTGACTATGACAACCACCATTGCACTCCGATAACATCCATGAAACCCTAGACATTCCATCATTCCAAGTAATTCTTGGATCCCATGGTCCCTGATGCATACCATCCATCATCACTGCTGCTTGTGACAACCTATCATTCCATGCTATGCCAGGATCCATCCACCACCATGTTGGAAGTTCATCACTCCCAGGGCATATGAAGGCCTTTCCATGTGTTCCAACAGTTCTTGGATCGCTTCTTGTACAAACTGATTGCTTGTATTCTCTGTTGTTCCCAACATGCTTTGTATGCAAGATTATTTTCTCTTGCATGGTAGTTCCAAATATTCCATGTACTTGCATACCCAATCCATGGGGGTATGTGTACTAAAAATATCTAAGGGCTTCCATGCATACCCTTGCTGCTACTCACATGGTAAAGCAATGTCAATATAACCAAAAAAATTATCATATAATAAATAAAAAATTTACCTCAATGCATTTCCATCATTTCTATGTATCTATCCACCCAACCCATGGATGAATAAACACTTTAGCTTGATGATCCAAATGGAAATTAATCAACCCTCTTCTTTAGAGCTAAATCTCCTTCCCATGGAAGTAACTCAAAGTCCTCCACAAGCAATATTAGTGTTTGGAAAACACTCTCCATGTCATCTAGTCAATCCAACCCAATCAAGTAAGGTTCCCATGTGTTGCTTTGCATATTGGAAGGATCACATGGCTGCCATAGGAACTCATGCTACTGATCACAAGGTTGTTAAATTTTCATAATTTACTTCAATCTGATCTAGGATCTTAACTGAGAGAACAACATGTACAGCATATCAATCATGGACACAATAATGCAAGCACACAAGAGACACAGATTTTACTTGGGGAAAACCATAAAGGTGAAAAACCCCAATAACTTCCTCAGAGATATATAGAGCAATGATACAACCAGAATACAAGAGATAGTCTTCTCCTAGCAGTAGAACCTCCTCCTCCACAAGTGCGCCACTCTCCCAAGTGCGAGTGAGAGAATATAATGTGTAAAATGAGAGAGACACACTCTCTATTTATACACTAACTTGACTTGACCTTTACTCAACTAGGTCGGCCTCAACTTAACCACTTAACATAATGCTGACTGGGCCGACACCCAATAGGGTGGTCTAATAACCCTTTGACCCACATGGCCAACCCCCAATAGGGTGGTCTAATAACCCTTCGGCCCACATGAATTATACAGGGCCGACCCCAACAAGGTGTTCTAATAACCCATCAAGTATAAGTTACGAAACTTACAATATAAATGATGACACTTCCATATAGAGGAATAATAACATCTATATAGGAATACAAACACTTCCGTATAGAGGAATAATAACATCTCTATAGGAATACAATATGCATATATGTGAAATACATTCTGAAGTTACATATACATCAACACTCCCTCTTAACTAGGAAGGTATTTCTCGACACAGGTCTTCTAACACAAGTCTTCTTCTCTGGATAATCGTCATCGAGTCATCATCATCGTCACTGCTGCTATCTCAATCAATCTCTGAATCTACTTGTCATAGGAAGTTCTACAGAGCCAGTCCTTTTTCATACTGGATGTAGGCCCACCACCTGCAAGTCTTCATCATCACTGACCATACTGTGGAATCCTCAGGACTTATTACGTGCATCTCAAAACCTCGAAAGAGCATCCCAGGCTGTTACGAGCACACGGATCTACCTATAAGATCTCCGAGGGCCATATTATATGTGACCTCACCACAAAACCTCGCAAGAGCATCCCAGGATGTTACGACCACACAGCTCTACCTATAGGATCTCCCAGGGACAGATTATATGTGGTCACCACAAAACCTCACAAGAGCATCCCAGGCTGTTACGAGCACACAACTCTAGCTGTAGGATCTCCTAGGTGTTGGTTATGGAGCCAGATCTTCTAGTCTCATAGATGATATTGTATCAGCCGTGTTTGTACCCCAGTTCTATATGATATGTAGGTGGACTGTACACTCACCCCAGCGGGGGGGGTGTGGGGGGGCATCACCCCCCCACGGGGTTCTAGGGGGGCCCATCCCCCTTGGTTGGGGGGTCCGGGGGCAACGCCCCCGAAGAAAATTTTTGGGGTTGTTTTCGCCAGCTATTTTGCGGGCGCATGGTTTTGGGTATCCCGTGGTATTTTCCCATTGTATTTCCCTTATAAAAGAAAGACATTGTAATATGGCTAGGGTGGTTGATGTATTAGGTTTTATGCATTGTAAAGATCTTTGAGATCAGGAGAGAGACTGTGAAACAGAGAAGAGGAAGTGCAGCGATTTTGCTGCAGGTTGTATCCCTTCGACTTGCTGGACGGTAATAATAATAAGGACTGGAAAATTCAGTGTGGACGTAGCCCAAGTTGGGTGAACCACGATATATCTGTGTCTCTCTTGTAATGTGTATGTGTGATTATATTTGCATTTCTGTTTATTGTTATTGCTCTGCGATCCTGTTTTTCTAACACTAGGGACAGATTATATGTGGTCATGGCAAAACCTCGCAAGAGCATCCCAGGACTTATTATGGGCACACAACCCAACCTATCGAATCTCCCAGGGACATATTATATGCCATAGGACAAAACCTCAAAAGAGCATCTGCCAGAAATCCCAGGGCCAGATTATATGCCATAAGCAAAACCTCGAAAGACTATCTGCAGATCTCCCAGGGCCAAATTATATGTCCTCCCAGAGAAAAACCTCGAAAGAGCATTTGCTAGATATCCCAGGGCCAAATTATATGCCATAGGAAAAACCTCGAAAGACTATCTGCAAATATCCCAGGGCCAAATTATATGCTCATCTGCACAACCTGATCCACGGCCATAGAGTATCAACCTGATACTCACCATACATCATCCTGATGTATACATGATCATCCTGATCATCATCACTGCAACATCCTGCTACAAGTCATCTGGAGCAACATCCTGAAGCTCGTCATCCATGATCATCCTGATCATATCATGCATCTACCTGATGCATACCAAGTATCTACCTGATACATATCATCATACATGATCCACCTGATACATATCATCATACATGATCCACCTGATCATACAACGTATCCACCTGATACAAATACAAATACATGATCCACCCGATCATACATGATACATATCAACATACATGATCTACCTGATCATACAATGTATCCACCTGATACATTTACAGATACATGTCCAAGCATCCAACATGATGCATATACAAAATACATACAAATGATCCAACTGATCATAACAAGCATCCATCATGATGCAATGATCCAACTAATCATAACAAGCATCGTCCTCTTCAGATCATCTCATCGTCCACGAAGCACAACCCAGATGCACATCATCCAGCACTTACACCACTGACATGGGAGAACACATCTACCACCATTCGAGGAAGGCTCCAGCCCTTACTTTTTCACCATGGGAGAACACATCTACCACCATGTGAAAAATAACTCAGCAATTACATCACGAAGAAGGGAGAACACATCAACCATGTCAGAAAATCTCATGTGCATCTGCATCTTCTGGACTCATCACTTCCCTTTGGAAGGAACCTCGATCTGAAGTGCACCAAGCCTCTCTCTGAAGTACTCAAACTGCACTCTGGCCAACGGCTTGGTCAATACATCTGCAACCTGCTCATCCGTCGCAACATACTCTGCTTCGACTGTACTCAGTGCTACGCAGGACTGCTTCCTACTAAACCAAGAGATCACACCTGATCCCTATCTACAGCACTGCCTGCCCAATCTAAATCAACATAACCCTGCAGGTTAAACTTTTGATTCGCATAATACTTGAGCCCATAATCCACTGTACCCTTCAGGTACCTCAGAACATGCTTTACAGCAACCAGGTGAACACTCCTCGGATCCGTCAAAAACTGGCTAAATGTGTTCACTGTAAAGCAAATATCTGGTCTCGTGTTCGTCAGGTACATCAAGGACCGAATCATCTGACGATACATAGAGACATCAACCGGCTCAGATGAAGCATCACAAAGAAGCTTCAGATTCGATGCCATAGGTGTGGCCATGGCCTTGCAATCCATCATCCCGAACCTCTTCAGGATCTCTACTGCATACTTCCCTTGTCCAAGGAAGATTCCATCTGCACTCTACCACACCTCCATGCCAAAAAAAAAATAGTGCATCATCCCCAAGTTCCTCAACTTGAACTCGGAAGCAAGCTTCCGCTACATGTCGGCAATCAATCTATCCTCACCTATTACAAACAGGTCATCCACATAGTAGTATCACTGGATTGCCTTCCTCAACCTTGTAGTAAAGGTTGGAATCCGCTTTATTCTTGGTAAAGCCCAAACTGGATAGAAAGCTGCCTATCCTGCCATACCAAGTTCTGCACATATATGACTCCCTGTCATGTGTCTCAAAACCAAGTGGCTTCTCCACATACACTTCTTCTTCAACTACACCATTCAAGAAGGTTGTCTTGAAATTCTTCTGGTGTATCTTCCACTTCATCACTGTAGCCAGAGCAAGTACGGATCTAATGGAAGTGTATCTGGCTACAGGAGCAAAAGTCTCTATGCTACCACCTGCATCATGCTTGATCTTGTAGATCCTCTTGGAATTCACTACAGACTACCCTTTGGGACTGCATCCTAAACATCTTCATGATTGATTGGTACTCCTCGATCATGGCATTCTTCCCAGATCCTGGGAACTTCAAATATCTTCAATATTTTCAATAGATAACTTTATTGCTGAACAAATGTTGTAGTCCTTCTTTTGTAGGTGATGCTATACGATCTTTCCTACACAACAAGTTAAATTGCATGATTAGAAAACATCTCATAGTTTTCAGAACAAATTCTTACACATAAAGAAATATGTCATACAGTCATGCAATTATCTTAGCCAATGCTTCAATACAACATTTATCCATATTCCGTAACTTTCTAGATGCCTTCTAATCTCTACTAGAACATTGTTAAGAGTGTGCACAACTCCCAACATGTCAGCAAAGAGGTTTCATTCTAGATAAGTAGCAATGGAATGCTGTACAGTGCCATAGGCCACTTACCCATCAAATGCATATTAGTAGTATATTGTTCATTAATGTAATCATTCTAATATGCTCAATACATATCTAAGTCTAGGAACATAAGCCTATACATCATTGAACAATTTCATTTAAACAAATATGTAAGAAATGGTAATTAAAATACTTATCTTTGTTTGTTTGTTGGGTGGACTCCCTCTGAGTCTTTGCTTCCTTGCAGGAGCTGCTGAAGTAGCTTCTTCTACACCTTTCTGTTGTGGAATGCAGAAGGATGGTCAACTCCCTCTGGATATCTGCATCCTTGCAAAAACTACTAGAGTGAACTCCCTCTTGATCTTTGCTTCCTGGATTACCTATCCTTGAACCTATACTCATCCTAGGTCCCTATGCATACTTATTAGTATCATGATTGTGTTATCCTTGTAATCTCAATACTAATCAAAACACAATAATATTAAGCATTTATAGTCATGATCATTTCAAATAGAAATAATAAGCATTAGTATTCAAGGTTTCAGGGAAGTCTTATTTTACTCATGCATATTCTTATTTGATCATAGGAATCTTCTGGTTAGTTAAATCATCAATCAAGATAAGAGATATAATATGCATAAAACCCGTGATTACTCAAACCTATACCTTCATGATTCTTCTGGTTAGTCATATCATCAATTATGGTAAGAAACATAATATGCATACAGCCATGACTATTCAAACCTATGACTTCATGAATAATCATTATCAACAACACAACAGTATAAGATCCTAACACAATGTATGATTCTAGCTTGATCTGGGAAAAAACATACCTGGATTAGCATGCTAGCTAGTTATGTATAACATACCCGCATAATGTCTTTTGGTTCTCTTCAGTGACTTGTGCTAGTAACCTGCATATCTCATAGGTTAACCATTGTAGGACCAAGTTATACATACCTCGAAAGTAGATCTTCTATGTGATCCATGACAATGGATGAATCTTTGTCTTCATGTCACCGTGATCATATGTTCTTGAAGTAGAACATGATTTGTCTTTCTTGGTGTACCTTTTATGTTAGCGAACAACATAAACCTCATACAACATCACAATGCATTTGTACATTCATAAGTGTCAAAACCTTAATCAATGAATATCTTCTATTAAGATGATACGACAAGTCTAGTAATTAATCAAGATTGTACTGTAATGATATGAAGACAAACATATGATAAAATTAACCATGAAACATACCTGTAAGCCATACCTGTCAAGATTGCTTGTAATCTTCTTATGGAAGGCCTTAGCCTCATCTCCCTCTGAGACAAGAACTTCTTCACTTATGCAGGTGACCAATCCATCTTCTTCTAGGATTAACCCAATCCACTTGATTCAAAGAACTGGACCTGGAGCTGGATTAGGGTTTGTCAAGGAAAACCCCAAAAATTCAAACTTTGAATTTCAAACTTCTGAAAGGATAGAAATATGCACCTTGATGAGCTGATCAAGTTGGTATATTCATAATTTGAAAACTGCAAAGTTTCACCCCTCGAAATTGCCTTTTAGATTTCTGGATTCACTGTGGAGGACCCTGAATTAAGGTTTGAGTTTCCCGGAGCTTCACCCAACCAAAATATTTGATTCAAAGCTCTAAGCTTCGATTTTTATGAGGAGCTTCCAGCCGTGGTCACATATTTCTAAAATTCCAAGTTTTGTAGAAGCCCTAATTTTCCATCTTTCCGATCAAAGTCCCGAACTGGGGTTTGATCAAGCCCGGCCTTCTGCCCAACCAAAAAATATGATCTTGGTCTCTAAATTTCAATTTTGATGAGTAGCAACCAGTCGTGGTCTTCGATTAGAGAAATTTAAACTTTCTCCGAAGCCCTAAATTCCGGAAGCCATGAATGAAGGTGCTCAAAAATAATTATGTTTTGACAGAAATATGTACCTGATTGTTTCTGGTGTAAATCCTAACTTTTTGATCCACAGGGTCTGAAAATTTTTCCTAAGATAGCCTGACCTATTATCTTTCCATCGCGATAGGTCTAACCTCAATTGGATTCTCTGAGAGAGAGTTATGCCAAGTGTTGCAACGTGACCTGTTTATGGGATACTACAGGAGAGTGAAGTTGTACAGCATGCCACGTGTCACTGGTTCAACTTCGGCCTATGAAAATTTTTCTTGAGATATCCCACTCTGTTATCTTTCCATCCCGACAGGTCTGACCTCAATTGGATACTCTGAGAGAGAGTTATGCCAAGTGTCACAACGTGACTTGTTTATGGGATAATATAGGAGAGCGAACTTGTACGCCATGCCACGTGTCACTAGTTCAACCTCGACCTCTGAAAATTTTTCTTGAGATAGCCCAACCTGTTATCTTTCCATCCCGACAGCTATGACCTCAATTGGATTCTCTAAGAGAGAGTTATTCCAAGTGTCGCAACATGACCTGTTTATGGGTTAATACAGGAGAGCAAACTTGTACGCCATGCCACATGTCACTAGTTCAACCTCAGCCTCTGAAACATTTTCTTGAGATAGTATAGTTTGTTTAATACCTGTCACTTTTTACGAAATTTCATTTGGAGCTTCCTAGCCCAAGTTATGACCTTTTTCCCAAGGTCACCAAATTTTGACTCAGATCTGGAAGAGGCAAAAACCCTATATTGTACAGATCATAAATCACAAAGTACAACGAATTAAAGGTTGTCCTTTGGACAAAAGGTACATGGGGATCTGATATTCGACCTGTAAAAGTTTCAGATCCACAAATGTCTCCAAAATGGAGTTATAGTGAAAG
Source organism: Larix kaempferi (assembly GCA_027924585.1). NCBI lineage: Eukaryota > Viridiplantae > Streptophyta > Pinopsida > Pinales > Pinaceae > Larix > Larix kaempferi. Next base: position 7,313,992 of record BSBM01000835.1, read on the forward strand.
TGCTACGATGACTGGTTTTTGCTATATCAAGCCCTAGCATCGTAAGTGCAACAAGTGTCATACATGCCATATCATGCCTTCTTTCAGGCTAGCTCTGATACCATGTTAAATTTTCAGAATTTACTTCAATCTGATCTAGGATCTTAACTGAGAGAACAACATGTACATCATATCAATCATGGACACAATAATGCAAGCACACAAGAGACACAGATTTTACTTGGGGAAAACCATAAAGGTGAAAAACCCCAATAACTTCCTCAGAGATAGATAGAGCAATGATACGACCAGAATACAAGAGATAGTCTTCTCCTAGTAGTAGAACCTCCTCTTCCACAAGTGCGCCACTCTCCCAAGTGTGAGTGAGAGAATAGAATGTGTAAAATGAGAGAGACACTCTCTCTATTTATACACTAACTTGACTTGACCTTCACTCAACTAGGTCGGCCTCAACTTAACCACTTAACATAATGCTGACTGGGCCGACACCCAATAGGGTGGTCTAATAACCCTTTGACCCACATGGTCGACCCCCAATAGGGTGGTCTAATAACCCTTCGACCCACATGACTTATACAGGGCCGACCCCAACAAGGTGGTCTAATAACCCATCAAGTATAAGTTACGACACTTACAATATAAATGACGACACTTCCATATAGAGGAATAATAATATCTCTATAGGAATACAAACACTTCCGTATAGAGGAATAATAACATCTCTATAGGAATACAATATACATATATGTGAAATACATTCTGAAGTTACATATACATCAACAAAGGTTTTACATCAAATGATGTGTCCATAAATCTCCTACCAATGTAAGCAATTCTAGTGCATCCTTGATCTTCCATTGTGGTTATGTACTCACCTACCCATTCCATGGAATAGTGAATACCTTTGCTTGCTGATTTGGATGGAATGTACTTAACTATCTCCCCCATAACTAAGCTCTTCTCCTCATACTTCAAAACAAGTGATTAAACAAAATTTTCTTCATCGTGTCTCTTCACAAGCACCCGCAATTTTGCATCTTCCCCATGTCTGATCTCCACATGACGTTCCTCCATCAAACCTGTTGATGCCCTGAAGATCGTAGCATCAAGCAGAAAGGGTTCTCCCTGGTATACTATCCCAATTAGATTGTCCACCGTTTGGTATGGGGAATTCGTCCGATTAGCGGTTCCGGCAACCGTTGGATTTGGAGATTTGCTCCAATTATACCGGTTATGGCCTGATCCACCGTTCTTTTTGATTTTATGGTTTAGGATGATATGCAAGTGCCTAGACTAACATAATCTAAATGCATAACTGGAAAACAAATCTGTGTCTAAAACTAAAATAAATCTAAACTATCCCTGCAAGGAGCAAATTGTAAATATGAGTAATGCGCTTGAAGAGTTATCTAAAATTCAACAGACAGCCATTAAATATTAAATATAGATCCACAACAAAAGCAGGAGATATTAGAAGATAGCTTCTAATTCAGATATAACATATTCCATTACTCATGAAAGAGAGAATTCATTTGCACAGAGAGAAGTAAGATCATTCAATACAAAGAAATAATTCAAGACAGTAAAGAAAGATCTCACAGTAGAGTATAGAAGTCATAGGAATAATCCAACATGCATCCAATATCCATTTCCATGCAAAAGACGTCCTCTCCAGGCTCTTATTAGGTAGATTTTATTTTCTTGAAACAAGTGCAAGATAGCTCGTACAAGTTCATAAAATTATTTCCCTGCCAAAAGTCTTTTACACTACTTCCTAAACTTCTATTTATATTATTACAAAATGCCCTTTGGGCTGCCACCTGGCTCTTTACACTTGTCTCCTACAGACTTTTTCCCTTTTAATAAACAAAAATTGTGACCCTTTTCTTAAAACAGAAAATTCCCTAAAAAGAAAAGGACAGCTGTCCAATGGCTCTACACTTTAGACATATGAAGGCCAAAATACAAAAAATAGGAATCAATGCCTTAGGATCAACGTGTTCACTCTTGGGAAGGTGCTCCAGTTGGGAGAGAAGCACTCGGACTGGCTGTTACTGCTGCTGCTGCTGGGAGAGAAGCATTTGGACTGGCTGTTACTGCTGCTACTTTCTTTTCCTCTTCTGCAATGTAACTGAACCAGACACCAGTGTCTCTGATAACTACATTTGCTGAGGAAGGGAACAAGATTTTCTGGGAAGTCACATCTTTACCAAGCTCTACTCCAATACCCTGAATTTCTACAACTGCTGCTTGGTGGATTTCTTTAAGCAAATGGTTGTGTATTGATGACATCCCAATATAATGATGGAGATCATCAATGGCTAAGACATCATTCTTCTTTACATATTCTGCTTGGATACCCAGTTCTTCCTTCAAGTTAGATAAACGTTTCTCTTTGCTCGAGAACTCATCAAGGGACTGAGGGAAACTCAACTTGCACTTATCATGCACTTCATGGATTTTTTTATAAAGACTGTTACTTTTATCCATTGTCCCTTGGATCTTAGCCATTAGCTTAAGGCTACAGTTCTTGCAGAATTCCAAAAGGGCTATGTCTTCATTAAAACCATCTATAGATTTGAATGGGAGATGCTTGGGGAAATCAACCTTCCCTTCTCTCCATTCCATCTGGCTCAGGATGTTTGCTTTAACCCGAGTATATTTACCCTTAAGCCTATTGGCCTCTGCATTAACTTCTTTTAATCTAACCATCATGGCTTTGAGCTTGCATACTTCCTCAGTAATCATCTCCTCAGTGTCATGCATTTGTTTCAGGATGCTACAGGATAGCTCATGGAAGGGAGACATATCTATTGCTCTGCTCTCTTCCTGCTCTAATTGCTCAACCAATCCCTGCTTATCTGTTTCTAGATGGGACACTCTAGCTTCTGCATCGTTCTTTTCTGCTTCTAAAACCATCATCTGGATGGCCAGGTGCTCCTTTTCTTCTTCTAAATAGTTATACTTGTCTGACAATTCCTTATGCTCAACAGACAGGTGATTATACCCATTCACTACGAAATCCCTGTAAGCCTGCTCATTAGCCACAGTATGTTGTAACATGCGAGCTCTCCTCTTTGTCGACTCAACTTCTCTAACTATATCGGCCACATTGTCCTGCGTTGCTTTTGCTTCTTCTACAACGGCGGATGCCATAGCTAAGGGAGCCTTATTTGTATTTTGCATTACTGTGGTCTCCCGTTGGGTAACAATATCTTCTTGGAAGAGTCTCTTTATCCTCTCTTCCGATTTTAGGACCACTGCCTTTCTCTTCTTATCATACACAAATTCATCCCATCGAAACATCGTATGCTCTTCTGATGGAGTGTAAGGGACGATTGGGAGGTCTATTATATTTATTTTTGCTTCTGCGGGTGGGGTCTGGACTACTTGAGCTGAATCTGTTCCCACATTTTGGGTACCGGAGACACCTGCTTGCGCTGTGTCCACCTCCACATTTTGGGTGCCGGAGACACCTGCTTGAGATATGTCTATTTCCATATCCTAGGTGCCGGAGCCACCTACCTGGTCATCTTCAGCTGTCTTGAGTTCTTCTTCCGTCTTTTGCCCCACTTCAGCTTGTTGCCCTCTCTCTTCTTCATCAGCTTGCGGCTGATTTTCATTTTCTTCCATCTGCTTCACATCTTCTGCTTCTTTCTGCAGCCTTGCATCTTCTGCTTCTTTCTGCTGCTGGGCTTCCTTAGCTTCTTTCTGCAATCTTTCATTTTCTGCTTCTTGCTGTAACTTTGCAACTTCAGCTTCTGGCTGCAACTTTGCAACTTCAACTTCTTGCTACAACCTTGCTTCCTCTTTCAACCTTTGCTCTTCTTGGGATCGGGCATTAGCTGCTTCTTTCTCTTTCTGCAGGCTGGCTTTTCGGGCCGTGGTAGAGCTAGAGCTTGCTCCATTGCCTTAACGACAAATCTGCAACTCAGTCATGTTGCTGATGCCCCTGAATGCCTCTTCCTCGGCATCATAATAATGAGCATATTCAAAATGAGCATAAATTTCTTTGCAATGCTGGGCAACTTTCCCCCGCCTATCATTTCTATGGAAAATTATTTCACCGAAGTGGAAAGCTTTCAGCTCTTAAACAAACTCCTCAGCTGATGCAACCCATGAGAATTTGTAGGCTCCTATGCAGAAGGGTAAAGGAGGGAAAGAAGCCTTATGCTACTTGTTAAGCACCGCTCCGATTCCATCCAGGAAAATCTGTCTCACTGCTTCCTTGAGGACTACATAGTCAGTAGCGTACTTTAGCAAAATGTATGGCGCTTTGGTCCCTCCAAACATCCTGATGTAGGTTCCCTACTCTGAGAAATAAAAATCTCCATAGTTTTCCAGGATCTCCATGGCATTTTCTGACAGACAGTTGGGCTCTTCCTTGAATATCTGCTCATATAGAGGCATGATGAACTCCTCGCAGATGAGCTTATAGATAGCTCTTTAATTTTGAGCCCACATTATCTTGTAAGCAGTGTAGAACGGGGTGTTGGCTTTATCCCATTTGCAACCTAAGCTGGGGAAAGATAGCTTGGCCAAAACACAGTCAATGAGATAGGAAGACATGTAGAATTCTAACTTTTTTAAGGCCAGACCTTCTCTTGCAGCAGCCACTGTGGATGCCAAACTGTCCGAAAGGATAGTAGCCCAATCAAACACAGTCCCTTTGAATGCTACGAAGTGGATGATGGGAGCCCACTGTATCCTGTATACAGTGCCATTGGGCATGCCGAAAATTCTGCATAGCATCAGGGCGATTAACCTAAAAGGAGGTCTTAGGTTCTGAACATCGTATTCATCATTACCTCTCTTTCTTAAGTGCTTGCCCGCGACCAATAATTTTTTTGGCCATCTCAATATTGTTCATCTGGCCCAACCATTCATCACTCAGAGCTTGCTGGGGACGTGAGAATTTATAGGCTGCAGCAATATATGTTGGGTGGAATGAGGCGATGGCCTCTCCCCTGCTGTCATGTAATACTCTTGTCTCCGCGTTAGCATGTTCCAGTATCCACCCGATCACTTCAGAACATGGGAACAATTCAGGGCGGATAGAAGCCCTAGCTATGCCTGAAGTTCTGATGTTGCAGTAGATCTGCTCTTCTTCCAATAATGCATCTGGGATATCCTGGTCCCTGATCATCCTGTAAATATTGCCCCAACGGAATTCGGGAGGAATGTCGGTGGTACACTTAGTATCTTGGAACATAGTTTCAGTCCTAAGTGGCACTGGCTCTGGTTCCATCACTTTAGCTTTCTTTCTACCACCTTTTGGCATCCTGGCTTATCCCTGTTAGCAACCAAATACAAGTCACTATAAGAATGTGCAACCTGTTATGAGATTTTAACAAAGAGAAGGACCAATTCAACATGCTAATGAGAAATATAGACAAATTATGAAGCTGCATGTTGGGGAAGCAAAATAAATCACTCCAAACAAGAAATATGGTTCTGAGACTTGATTAAGGAGACAAAGTTTGGAATGCTTCCGAAAATGTAAGCATATGGCGTGGAAACAACCTGCTTCCCGCCTAGCCCTAGGAGAGAGGGTATCCTTCATCATTGCACTTCTAATGGTCAATGGCAGGTGAGCCTGGAGTGAAGCAATCTTATGATGAAACAAGAGACTGCTTTCCACATTCATCAAAAGGTGAGGGGTTCAGCCGACCACTACTGTAATTAATAACATTTACGAGACGTTGTGTGGCTGGCATGAAGTTTGAATGAGGGTGACGATGCCTGGAATGTGGCCGGTGAAAAACTCAGGTGGTCACAGCTATGGCTTTTAGCCGGTAAAAATGAGGAACCTGCGGGGCCACGGCAGCCTTAAAAACAAAAATAACGACATATGCAACCAATGTCTATCGGCCACGTTATGGACGGGAAGACCCCCCAAAAAAACTTGACGTGGAGATGAGACAGAAAGAGCAGTTAAAAAACCTACCTGGCGATGAGATAGTGGCTGAGTGAGGTGGACGTGGTCGTGGATGAGCTGAGCTGGAGCGGTCCTGCACGGCCTTCTCAACGACGTTTGTTTGAACGAAAACTAACAATGTGATCAACCAAACCTCCACCGTCCTTTTAAAAAAGGCTAGACACGTGTGGCATTAAACCGGTTGGTGGTGCCATTAAACGGGGTTTTAATTTCTTGTACGGCATGGTCATTTCAAGCCGTCTCAGCATTTGTACGCGATCGTCACTTGCGGGGCGGACTTACGAGTTTCACCCGCAATTGCGGAACGTTATGGCAAACTGCCTCGGTGTTTCGGAAGAGATTGGCGTATCCTTCCAAAATGCAACCTTTGGAAACTTGTCGCGAGCGGTTTCGCTGAGTCGTCCCACAGTTTCGGGGGAACATTGGATTTCTTTCTGCAATTTCGATGGAGATATGCCAATTGCTTCCGCAATTGCGGAACAATTTCACGAAGGTGCCCTTCATTTCGGGAGGCTTTCCTGAATGGCTCCTGGGAAAAGAACTCGAACGCTTCCGTAGTTTCGGAAGGGAAACCTAAAAGGTTCCACCGTTTTGGAAAGGATTGGCGAATGGCTCCCACAAGTCGAAAGAGATGCTTAAGTTCTTTCCAAAAGCGCTCCCCGGGGTTTCGGAAGGAAAACCTAAACGCTTCCGCAGTTTCGATAAAAATGCTAAGTCTTTCCGCGGAATTTCGGGAGAGAAATACGAATGGCTTTCGCAGTTTCGGAAGGGAAACTCGAATGGTTATGCCGTTTCGGAAGAGATTTCTGAATGGCTCCCGCAATTTCAGAAGGGAAACTCGAATGGTTCCGCCGTTTCGGAAGAGATTTATGAATGGCTCCCGCAATTTCGAGAGGCTTTCTCAAATGGTTCCGCAGCTTCAATAAAAAATCTAAGTCTTTCCGCGGAGTTTCGGGAGAGAAATGCGAATGGCTTCCACAGTCTCGGAAGGGAAACCTAAATGGTTCCGCCGTTTCGGAAGAGATTTCTGAATGGCTCCCGCAATTTCGAGAGGAAAACTTTCCGCGGTTTCGGGAGACAAACTTGGATGCTTCAGCAGCTTCGGGGGAATTTCATGAATTTAATCTTTAGAAGAAAACTTGAAATTTTCAAAGCAGAAACTTCAATTGAAAAACAAAACTAAGTAAAAAGGAGATTTATCCTCTTAAGGCAGTCTTTCTAGAAAAAATAAAAGGAGGGGCCCCAATATGTACAAATTTTTTTGGGGGGGATGTTGCTGCAACAACAAAACCCAAAATGTATCCTACCATGTGCACACGATCTTGTCCCATACATGATGGAGGATGCGGCGTGCTCAACTCCTTTCGAATTTGATCAATCTTCCTTCTTGACTCTTGAAGAGCTTCTTGGGTGCTCTCCAATTCCTTATGAAGATGATGAATTTGAATTTTAGATTCATGAAGTGCACTTTGAGTTCTCCTCAAGGAATCATGGGTGGTATCCAACTCATGAGTGAGTTGGTAAATATCCTCTTCATCTTTAATTGAGGCATTATGATACATATTTCTCACTATAAGGAGATGCTTTCTATCTTCCAACAGGTTCATGTAGCTTTCTTTCATCTAATCCACTGATCCTCTGAGAGATTTGAAATATCCCAAGAAGGATTCTTTCTCCCAATATTCATTAGAGGATTTCCAACAACATCTTGACACCAAGCCATTGGAATCAACAAATTTATTCAAGGCGTCCATGAGCTTCTCTTGGTCCTCCTTTAGTGATCCACTAAAATGATGTGGCTCAAAAAGAAGATCCCTCCCCAAATTTGTTGCATTTGTGGGATGATAGAAAATATCTTCCTGCTTGTGGCATGAGTCCACATCATTTGATTCACACAAATCACCACCATTAGAATCATTTGCAATATCAATTTCATGATATGAAGTAGAAGACATTTCAAAGTGCTGCAATGAAATGTGAGTGTTGAAAATATTATCAACACATCTTAGAATTTCATCTTTAACACCAAAATTCCCATCATTGGAAATTTCCTCCAAGCTACCTTTCTCACCAGAAGTGGCTACTATCTCAGTATGATACAAAGGAATTTTATTTATGCAAAAATCAGAATTATAGTCATATCCTTGCATCATATCTTCCTCCTCATGAGGTATAACTGAGGTGGTCTTTCCTTACACCAAAATTTCTAGTTCACATCCAACTGATGTGTACTTGTCATATGCTTCAGTAGGTAGCTGAAGTGGTGTCTGGAAATATGAATTAAGTTCTTCTTTTGGATTAGATCTTAAATATATATCACCAACATCAACATAATTAATTTCCTTTGCAATGATATTGAAATCACCAACAAAGAATTTTAAGGTTCCGAAGTGGAATCTCTTTCCACACTGTTCACAACTTCAACACTTTTTGCTTGGTCTTGTGCTACACACGGTTATTCTTTCTCTTTGGAAGCTTCCCTAATGCTAAGTCCATCATGATCATTTGATGGATACATTTTAATAGACTCGTATTCCCTCTTTCTAAATCAAGAGAATATCTAGATGCTCCCTTAGTCACTGGCTCATTGGGTGTAGAGCATGGTGACACTTCACTCTGCTACAACATATGCTCCACTTATTTGCACACACTGTTGAAAATATGACTTAATCTTCTTTGATGTGTGTTTCCATAAGGATCCTCATTTGGAAACAACCTTTAAGCTTTGAAAGTACAGAAGTATTGGAAAGGCAAGGCCTCCTGGATCTCTTTCCTCATTTTCTGGTATACTATGAGGTACTCAAAAGGATTGACTCCAAGAAGATTTCACCCATATTACACTATGCCATCCCTATACTGAAATCTGGTAGATTTGACCTTCTATTCTCTATTCACACATTTTAATACAAGGAATCATCATCCTCATGCACCACCTGCAGTCTATCAACATAATAAATAACATTATCATTGGAACATGATGCTTCGTCATAATCCCTTTCAAAAATATCACTAGATGGTGCTTGTATCATCGCCGCAAATTCTTCAAATTGAGAGAGATTACTTCCCACAGGAGTAGAGGAAAGTGCTCTGATACCACCGTAATATCCCTGATATTATATAAAATGATATTATCTCAAAATTCAACTCTAAAATCAGAAAATTGTATGACATAAGCTAGTCTTCAAAACTAGTTAAGATGAAACTAGTCTTGGTCAGTGATTAACCCAATGAAAGCTTGATTGATGGACACTTTTGGATCTAGAAAATGTACTGGGGAGTGTGAAACATAATGGCCATTTACGTTTCAAACATCAGCTAGGCTAAAGTCTACTTCGAGGCTTCCTACGAACACCATCATATACATACTAGACCATCCACTTACTCTTGAAAGTAACCAGAGGATGGATATCATTCATTAAACCCCACTTTCATTATGGAAAAAAGTTGCTAATGATTTGGGAGGATCTGGCAGTGTTTGGAGGAAAAGGGAGAAAGAGCATTAGGTAGGATTACTCCACTAGCTTGTTTCTAGGATTCCCCAAATAGACGGAGATGGCCATGAATTCTCCATTTTATGGTGGGATGGTCTTCATAAATTTATGAAGTACCTAACATGACTAACATAACCAAAATTGAGCATACAGAGACTTTTTTACTAAACAAACTGCAAAACTAGTCAAATAAAAGGGCACAATGAACTAGTCTTCAGAAATATGAATACACAAAGTCAGAAAGGGTAATTTTTTCCTGATTTTTTGCATGGGATGGACACTACAACAAATTTAAAACCTATAAAACTTTCATAAAGGAAAATAGTTACTCAGAGCTCCGTATATTGCAAATCCTAGAAAACTAGTCAATTGAAAATGTATAATGAGCTAGTCTTGAAACATATGGGCTCACACAGCCAAAGGAGGATCTATAAATACTATTATGATATTTAATGTGGATATGATATGAAATATACAACAGAAACAAATAAAAATTACAAACTATGAGAAACAATTGTATATATTTCAACCTTCAAACTTTCAGAATGTCTCCAATACATAGAGTTCTTTACAATTTTGAGAAAGTTAGACTACTTTGAAGAGTAGTAAAGAGGAGTTATTTACTGGATATGAAAATATGATGAATGTAGAATAGGTGGATTCTCATGTAAGGCGCACCAAGACTCAGGAGCTGCTCATGGGAGCATTCACGAAACTATATAGAAAAACAAGTGCATGCTTTTCACAACTGGAACCCCAGATCTAGTAAAAGGGCCATAACTTGCTCATCCGAACACCTTTTCTAATGAAACAAAAGTGTTTCCTACTAGAAAAAATGCTACAGATGCAATGGGATAAGTATGAAATTCTATAAATACTCAGAAAAGTCAAATCCATAACCTCCACTTCGTCCCTTTAACATTGCTTCCACTGAATGAGAAGAATACTTTAGAACATAGAAAGAAGAGATGATGTAATCACAGAGTTGGATCAGATCTAAAAAATGGTCATCAATGGATGCACTGGATCATGTGCATAATCCTAGAACAATAACTATAGGGCACATCTCCCACATGTGGCTAAGGGTGCATCACCAAACCCTAGAGAAGCTTGAGCTTTCTCACACACAAATTCATAAACTGTCAAAAGATGTGAATGGTGCTCTTTCTATCTTTTTTATAGACTCTATAGCTTCTTAGGAAAGTCATTAAAGTAGTGGTATGTGGTCCCTATCTCATCCAAGTGCTTTCCTTAGTCAATTTGGAAATTACTTGCTTTGTGCAACCTTTCTTGCTTTTATACTGTTTTTTTCTACTTTCTGCTTTTCCTCTGCCTTTTCTGCTTTTTACTGTCTTTTCCATGATTTTTCAGTGCTTTTGGTTTATTTTATTCTTCTTAACTCTTTTATGGAATTTCCTTCCTTTTTGCACGCTTTCTACTTTTCTGAGTTTCTCGCTTTCTCTTCTTTTCCTGCCTTTCCTGCTTTCTTAACTTTTTTTCTGCTTTCTTCTGGCTTTCTAATTTCTTCCATTATCATTTTTTGGAAACATATATCAATCCAAATAATCCTTATGCACATTATTGGAATATTCTAATATTATCCATTCATAAAAATTTCATGAATAATAATAAAAATAATAATTACATGTGCAACTAGTTATTCCACCCAACTTTATTTAATTCCAAAAACATTTATTAAGTAATATGTTCCTAATTAATTATGACCCATGGAACAAATGGGTTAGGAGTGTAATCAAGGATCACTAGGGAGTGTACATGAAACTCCATGGTGATGTCAAAATGGGGACATGATAGTCCTCCCCTCCGAAGTTTGCTTGTCCTCAAGCAACAATAATCCATGGTGATGATTAACCCGTTCTTGTTCCAATTGTTGCCTCAACATTTTTTTTCGAATGAATAGCATTGGGACCCAAACTCCAAGCTAAACTAAAGGATATCCACCATGATTTCGATGCACTACTCTAATTATTATCATCTCCCAATTTCTAACTCCTCTATTTCTATAACTGAAAATGTAAGTTCCTCCCAATTAAAACAACGGAGAAGAATGTCGGGATCCCAAGTAAATCCGATGAATACAATGTGACTATGAAAACCACCACTGCACTCCAATAAAATCCATGACACCCTAGACATTCCATCATTCCAAGGAATTCCTGGATTCTATGGTCCCTAATGAATACCATCCATCATCACTGCTGCTTGTGACAACCTATCACTCCACGGTATGCCAGGATCCATCCACCACCATGTTGGAAGTTCATCAATCCCAAGGCATCTGAAGGTCTTTGTCATGTGTTCCAGCAGTGCTTGGATCGCTTCTTGTACAAACTAATTGCTTACATGCTTTGTTGTTCCCAACATGTTTTGTATGCAAGATGATTTTCTCTTGCATGGTAGTTTGAAATATTCCATGTACTTGCACACCCAATCCATGGGGGTATGTGTACTAAAAATATCCAAGGGCTTCCATGCATACCCTTGTTGCTGCTCATACGGTAAAACAATGTCAGTATAACCAAAAACATTATCACGAAATAAAAACAAATATTTACCTCGATGAATTTCCATCCTTGCTATGTATCTATCCATGCAACCCATGGATGAATGAACACTTTGGATTACTGATCCAAATGGAAATAAATCATCCCTCTTCTTGTTAATTTTTCATCATTTAATTCAATATATCTAGGATCTTAACTGAAAGAACAACATGTACAGCATATCAAGCATAAGAGACACAAAACATTTCACCGGGGAAAACCAAGAAGGTGAAAAACCCCGCAACTTCCTCAGAGATAGAATAAGCATCAATACAAGGATCACCATGATCAAACCCAAGAGATAGATATCTTCAGCAGCATGCTCCTCCTCCTCTCTCTCACTAATGCGAAGTGAGTGAATAATAGAATGTGTAAAATGAGAGAGACATGCTCTCTATTTATACACTAACTTTCACTTGACCTTTACTCAACTAGGTTAGCCTCAACTTAACCACTTAACATAATGCTGATTGGGCCGACCCCTACTAGGGTGGTCTAATAACCCTTTGACCCACATGACTCATACAAGGCTGACCCCATCAAGGTGGTCTAATATCCCATCAAGTATAAGTTACGACACTTACAATATAACTTGCAACACATGCAAGTACAACTGACGACACTTCCAATCGGAGGAATAATACATATCCGTTGGGGATACAATAAAGTAAAAATGTAATACATACAATATACAAGTGAATATCTTCCGAAGTTACAAATACATCAACACTCCCTCTTAACTAGGAAGTTATTCTCTTGACACAAGTTATCAATACATATAGGCACAAGTCTTCAATTATGGAGTTGGATCATCATCACTGCTGCTGTACTCGACATCTCAATCACTGGGCTATCTCTGAATTATTCTCGTCATAGGAAGTTCTACAGAGCCAGCCCTTTTTCATGTTAGATGTAGGCCCACCTCCTGTAGGTCTTCACCAACACTGGCCATACTGTGGAATCCTCAGGACTTATTACGTGCGTCACAAAACCTCGAAAGAGTATCCCAGGATCCTTTATGTGCCTAAGCACGACCGACAAGATATCCCAAGGCAATATTATATGTGACCCCACCAAAAAACCTCAAAAGAGTGTCCCGGGAATGTTTATGTGCATAGAACGACCGACAAGAACTCTAAAGAGCATCCCAGGAACATTTATGTGCCTAGGCACGACCGGAAAGATCTCCAGGACTGATTACATGTGGTCACCACAAAACCTCAAAAGAGCATCCCAGGACTGATTACGAGCACACAACTCAACCTATCGGATCTCCCAGGGCAAGATTACATATGGTCATGGCAAAACCTCAAAAGAGCATCCCAAGACTGATGACGAGCACACAGCTCAACCTATCGGATCTCCCAGGGCGCTATTATATGCCATAGGAAAAAACCTCAAAAGAGTATCCCAGGATCCTTTATGTGCCTAAGCATGACCGACAAGATCTCCCAGGGACATATTACATGTCCTCCCAGAGCAAAACCTCGAAAGAGTATCCCAGGATCCTTTATGTGCCTAAGCACGACCAAAAAGATCTCCCAGGGCAATATTACATGCTCATCTGCACAACCTGTCCACGGCCACGAAGTATCAACTTGATACTCACCATACATCATCTTGGTGTACATCATCACATGATCATCTTGATCATCATCATAGCATAATCCTAATGCATATCATCCAGAGTATCATCCTGATACTCATCACACATGATCATCCTGATCATCGTCATTGCATCGTCCTAATGCATGTCATCCAGAGTATCATCTTGATACTCATCACACATGATCATCCTGATCATCATCACTACATCGTCCTGATGCATGTCATCATACATGATCCAACTGATCATACAAAGAATCCAACTGATGCATATACAAATACATGATCCAACCGATCATACAAAGCAGTAACTAGAGCATCGTCCTGATGCTCATCATACAGTGCTTACATCCACAGCCATGGGAAGGATCCTCCTCTCACCATGCTTGGAATGGCTCCTGCAAATGTGTCCCATCACTTCTTCCTCGAAGTGTCTTCAATCTGAAGAACACCAAGCCTCTCTCTAAAGTACTAAAACCTCACTCTGGCTAGTGGTTTCATCAACACATCTGCAACCTGCTCATCCGTCGCAACATATAGGAGCTTCACTGCTCCTCTCTGCACCATATCCCTGATATAATTTTATTTGATCTCGATATGCTTCCACCTGTCATGGAACATTGGGTTCTCAGACAACTTCACACAACTCTGGTTGTCATAATAGATATAGGTAGCATCCAATGGGATATCAAATAACTCAGACATTAGCTTCTTAAGCCATACTGCCTCACAACTAGCTAAACAAACTACGGCATACTCTACTTCGGCTGTACTTAGTGCCACCTAGGATTGCTTCCTGCTAAACCACGAGATCACACCTGATCCCATACTGAAGCAACACCTTGAAGTGCTCTTCCTATCTGCAGCACTACCTGCCCAATCTGAATCAACATAACCCTCCAGGTTAAACTTTTGATTTGCATCATACTTGAGCCCATGATCAATTGTACCCTTCAAGTACCTCAGAATACGCTTTACAGCAACCAGGTGAACACCTTTGGCATCCGTCAAGAACTGGCTCAAGGTGTTCACCGCAAAGCAAATATCTGGTCTCGTGTTCGTTAGGTACATCAAGGACCCAATCATCTAACGATACACCGTGACATCAACCGACTCAAATGAAGCATCACATAGAAGCTTCAGGTTTGATGCCATAGGTGTGGCCATGGCCTTGCAGTCCATCATCCTGAACCTCTTCAGGATCTCTACTGCATACTTCCCTTGTCCAAGGAAGATTCCATATGCACTCTGCCACACCTCCATGCCTAGAAAGTAGTGCGTCATCCCCAATTCCTTCATCTCGAACTCGGAAACAAGCTTCCTCTTCGTATCGACAATCAATCTATCCTCACCTGTAACAAACAGGTCATCCACATACAATAGTAGTATCACTGGATTTCCTTCCTCAACCTTGTAGTAAAGGTTGGAGTCCGCTTTACTCTTGGTAAAGCCCAAACTGGATATAAGGTTGTCTATCCTACCATACCAAGTCTTAGGAGCTTTCTTCAAGCCATACAAGGCTTTCTTCAAATCTGCACACATATGAATCCCTGTCATGTGTCTCAAAACTGAGTGGCTGCTCCACATACACTTCCTCTTCGACTACACCATTCAAGAAAGTTGTCTTAACATCCATCTGGTGTATCTGCAGCATGCTTGATCTTATAGATCCACTTGGAAGTCACAACAGACTTCCCTTCTGGTCTTGGGACCATATCCCAAACATCATTCTTCATGATCAACTAATACTCCTTAATCATGGCATCCTTCTATTACTGCATCCCTGATCTTGGGAACTTCAGGTTCTTCAATATGTTCGATAGATAGTTTTCTTGAACTTCGTTGCTGGAACAAATGTTGTTGTCCTTCTTTGGTAGGTGATTGTACACGATCTTTCCTACAAGTCAAATTCAATTGCATGATTAGAAACTTCTCATAGTTTTCATAAAAAAATCTTACGCATAAAAACATATGTCATACAGTCATGCAATTATTTTAGCCAATGCTTCAATACAACATTTATCCATATCCCGTATTCACACGGTAACTTTATAGATGCCTTCCATCTCTACCAGAACATTTGTTAAGAGTGTGCAGAACTCCCAACATGTTAGCAAAGAGGTTTCATTCTAGATAAGTAGCAATGGAATGTTGTACAGTACCATATGCCACTTACCCATTATTTGCATATTAGTAGTATCTTGTTCATTAATGCAACTTTTCTATTATGCATAATATACATCCTAAATATAGGAACATAAGTATGTAAATGACTGTAAAACATCATTTAATTAATCATATATATAAGAAATGATAATTCAAATACTTATCTTTGTTTAGTTGTTGGGTGGACTCCCTCTTGATCTTTTCTTCTTGGAGTGCTCCCTCTTGATCTTTGCTTCCTTGATTACCTGTCCTTGAACTTATATCCATCCTGGACCACTATGCATGCTTAACTGTGCACTAGTGTCATCACTGTGTTATCCTCAAGATCTCATACATAACCATACATATATTAGTATAATCTCAATACTATCAAAACATTATGATCCTATATAATCTTATGTATGGTCATGATCATTTCACACACAGGTAATAAGCGTTAGTATTCAAGGTTTCAAGGAAGAATTCTTTTACTCATGCATATTCTTATTTGATCGTAGGACTCTTTTGGTTTGTCATATCATCAATCAAAGTGAGAAACATAATATGCATAAACCCTTGATTACTTCTAACTTCAAGAATAATCATTATCATTCATACAAAAGTATTAAACCCTTGATTACTTCTAACTTCAAGAATAATCATTATCATTCATACAAAAGTATACTTATATAAGAGATCCTAACACAAGGTAGGATTCTAACTTGATATAGGAAAAACATACTTGGTTATCATGTTTGCTAGTTATGTCTAACATACCCACATAATGTCTTCTTGTTCTCTTCAATGAACTGTGCTTAGTAACCTGCATATCTCATAAGTTAACCATTGTAGAACCAAATTATACATATCTCGTAAGTAGAGCTTCTATGTGATCCATGACTATGGATGAGTCTTTGTCTTCATGTCACCATGGTCATATGTTCTTGATCTAGAACTTGATTTGTCTTTCTTGATGTACCTTTCATGTTAGGGGACAATATCATCCTCATACAACACCACAGCGCATTAGTACAATCATAAGTGTCATAACCCTAATTAGTGAATGTCTTCTATCATGCATTCATACTTTTACTAGGGTGATAATACAAGTCTAAATTAATCAAGATTGTACTAACCTCAATAATATGAAGACAAACATATCATAAACTTAATCATGAACAGATTTCAAAACATGCCTATATCTCCTCAAGTCATACCTGTCGAGATTGCTTGTAGACTTCTTGTGTAAGGCCTTAGCCTCATCTCCCTCTGGAACTGGAATCTATTCACTTATGTAGGTGTCCAATTCATCATCTTCTAGGATTAACCCAATCCACTTTGATTTGCTGAAACTAGATCTGGAGCTAGATTAGGGTTTGTCAGAGAAACCCTAAAAATTAAAACTTTGAATTTCAAACTTCTAATTCGATGAAATGATGCGCCTTGCTGAGCTGATCAAGCTGGTATACTTCAATTTTGAAATCTCCAAAATTTGACTCCTCAAAATTGCCTTTGAAACTTCTGGATCTTCTAGACAGGATCCTGAACTAGGGTTTGATAAAGCTCGGTCTTATGCCCATCCAAAAGGTTCAATCTTGTGTTCTAAACTTTGATTTTTCTGAGGAGCTTCCAGCTGTGGTCATAGATTTCAAAAATTCCAACTTTTGCAGAAGCCCTAATTTTCCACCTTTCTAATCAAAGTCCCGAACTAGGGTTTGATCAAGCCCGGCCTTTTGCCCAACCAAAAAATTTGATATTGGTCTCTAAATTTCGATTTTGATGAGGAGAATTCAGTCATGGTCTCCGATTCCAACTTTCTTCAAAGCCCTAAACTCCCGCAGTAGTGACAAGCCAAGAATGAAGGTGCTCAAAATCCAATTCTGTTTTGACATAAATATGCACCTGAATGTTTCTGGTGCATCTATGAAATTACGAATCCACAGGCTCTGAAACTTCGACCTATGGTCTGACCTCAATTGGATTCTCTGAGAGAGAGTTATGCCAAGTGTCGCAACGTGACCTGTTTATGGAATAAAACAGGAGAGCGAACGTGTATGGCGTGCCACGTGTCACTAGTTCAACTTAGGCCTCTGAAAAACTTACCCGAGAAAATACAGTCCGTGCTCTTACTGTTACTTTTTACAGAATATCATTTGGAGCTTCCTATCCCAAGTTGTGACCTTTTTTCCTAGGTCACTTATTTATGACTGAGATCTGGAAGAGGCAGAAACCCTAGATTGTACAGGTCATAAGACAGAAATTACAACGAATTAGATGCTTTGCTTCAGACACAAGGTACATGGGGATGTTATATTCTACCTATAGAAGTTTCAGAACCTGAACCTTCACCAAAATGGATTTATAGCGAAAGTGCCACGATGACTGGTTTTTGCTATATCAATCCCTAGCTTCCAATTTGTCGCAAGTGCAACAAGTCTCATAAATGCCATACCATGCCTTCCTTCAGGATAGCTCTAATAACATGTTAATTTTTCATCATTTAATTCAATAGATCTAGGATCTTAACTGAAAGAACAACATGTACAACATATCAAGCATAAGTGACAAGAGACAAGAGACACAAAACATTTCACCGGGGAAAACCAAGAAGGTGAAAAACCCCGCAACTTCCTCAGAGATAGAATAAGCATCAATATAAGGATCACCATGATCAAACCCAAGAGATAGATATCTTCAGCAGCATGCTCCTCCTCCACTTGTGCGCACTCCTCCTCGAAGTGAGTGAATAATAGAATGTGTAAAATGAGAGAGACACACTCTCTATTTATACACTAACTTTCACTTGACCTTTACTCAACTAGGTCGGGCTCAACTTAACCACTTAACATAATGATGACCGGGCCGACCCCTACTAGGGTGGTCTAATAACCCTTTGACCCACATGACTCATACAAGGCCGACCCCATCAAGGTGGTCTAATAACCCATCAAGTATAAGTTACGACACTTACAATATAACTTGTGACACATGCAACTACAACCGACAACACTTCCAATCAGAGGAATAATACATCTTTGTTGGGGATACAATAAAGTACAAATGTAATACATACAATATACAAGTGAATATCTTCCAAAGTTACAAATACATCAACACTTCTTTAGAGCTAAATATACTTCCCATGGAAGTAACTCAAAGTCCTCCACAAGCAAGATGAGTGTTTGGAAAACACTCTCCATGTCATCTAGTCTATCAAGCCCAATCAAGTAGGGTTCCCATGTGATGTTTTTCCTATTGGAAGGATCACATGGCTATCGTAAGAACTCATGCTGTTGATCACAAGGTTGCACATCAAATGATGTGTCCATAAATTTCCTACTAATGTAAGCAATTCTTGTGCATCCTTGATCTTCCATTGTGGTTATGAACTCACCTACCCATTCCATGGAATAGCGAATACCTTTGCTTGGTGATTTGTATGTCATGTACTTAACTATCTCCCCCAAAGCTAAGCTCTTCTTCTCATCCTTCAAAACAAGTGATTGGGAAAAAATTTCTTCATCATGGCTCTTCACAAGCACCTGCAATTATGGAATCTGCATCTTCCTCATGTATGATCTCCACATGAGTTTCCTCCATCAAACCCAAAATGTCTCCTGCCATGTGCACATGATCTTGTCACATACCTGATGGAGGATGTGGTGTGCTCAAATCCTTTCGAAGTTGATCGATTTGCCTTCTTGACTCTTGAAGAGCTCCTTGGGTGCTCTCCAATTCCTCATGAAGCTGCTTAATCTGAATCTCAGATTCATGAAGTGCACTTTGAGCTCTCCTCAAGGAATCATGGGTGGTATCCACTCATGAGTGAGTTGGTAAATATCCTATTCATCTTCAATTGAGGCATTATGATACATATTTCTCACTATAAGGAGACGATTTCTATCTTCCAACAGGTTCATGTAGCTTGCTTTCATCTTGGCCATTGCTTCTCTAAGAGATTCAAAATCTCCCAAGAAGGATTCTTTCTCTCAATATTCATCGGAGGCTTTCCAACAACATATTGACACCAAGGCATTGGAATCAACAAAGTTATTCAAGGTTGCCATGAGCTTCTCTTGGTCCTCCTTTAGTGATCCACTCAAATTATGCGGCTCACAAAGAAGATCCCTCCCCAAGTTTGTTGCATTTGTATGCTGACAAAAAAGATCTTCCTGCTTGTGGCATGAGTCCACATCACACAATTCACACACATCACCATCATTAGAATCATTTGCAATATCACTTTCATGATATGAAGTAGAAGGCATTTCAAAGTGCTGCAATGAAATGTGATTGTTTCTAATTTCATCTTTAACACCAAAATCCCCATCATTGGAAATTTCCTCCGAGCTACCTTTCTCACCAGAAGTGGCTACTATCTCAGTATGATACAAAGGAATTTTATTTCTGTAAAAATCAAAATTATAGTCATACCTTTGCATCATATCTTCCTCCTCATTGTTAGAAAAAAAGGATCGGAGAGCAATAACAATAAACAAGATGCAAATATAAATCACACAAACACATTACAAGAGAGACACCAATATAACGTGGTTCACCCAAGATGGGCTACGTCCACACAGAAATTGTCAGTCCTTATTATTAAACCATCCAACAAATGAAGGGATACAACCCGCAGCACATCTGCTGCAACTTCCGTTTCACTCTCTCTCAGTCTCCCTTCCATGATCTCATAGATATTTACAATGCCACAATACAATACATAGCCATATTACAATGTCTTCCTTTTATAGGGGAAATAGCATGGGAAAATACCACGGGTTACCCAAAACCATGGGCCCGTAATCTGTTGACGAAAAACAACCCAAAAAAATTTCTTTCGGGAGCAATGCCCCCCCACACCCCCCCCGCTGGGGTGACTGTACAGTCCACCTGCATATCATATAAAACTCGGGTACAGACATGGCTGAAACAACATCATCTATGAGACTGGAAGATCAGGCTCCACAACCAACACTCATGAGGTATAGTTGTGGTGGTATTTCCTTCCACCAAAATTTTTGGTTCACATCCAACTGATGTGTGCTTGTCATCTGCTTCACTGGGTAGCTGAAGTGGTGACTGAAAATATAAATTAAGTTCTTCTTTTGGATTAGATCCGAAATATGTCTCACCACCATCAACATAATTTATTTCCTTTGCAATGATATTGAAATCACCAACAAATAAGCTTGAAAGTTCTGAAGTAGAATCTCTTTCCACACTGTTCACAACTTCAACACTTTTTTCTTGGTCTTGTGCTACACATGGTTCTTCTTTCTCTTTGGAAGCTTCCAGAATGCTAAGTCCATCATGATCATTTGATGGATACCTTTTAATAGACTCGTATTCCCTCTTTCTAAATCAAGAGAATCTCTAGATGCTCCCTTAGTCACTGGCTCATTGGGTGTAGAGCATGGTGATGCTTCACTCTGCTACAACATATGCTCCACTTCTTTGCACACACTGTTGACAATATGACTTACTATTCTTTGATATGTACTTCCACAAGGATCCTCATTTGGAAACAACCTTTCAACTTTGAAAGTACAGAAGTATCGGAAAGGAAATACCTCCTGGATCTCTATCCTCATTTTCTTGCATACTATGAGGTAATCAAAAGGATTGACTCCAAGAAGCTTTCCCCCATAGTACACTCTACCATCCATAATACTAAAATCTGGTAGATTTGACCTTCTATTCTCTATGGACACAATTTCATACAAGGAATCATCATCTGCATGCACCACCTGCAGTTTATCAACATCATAAACAACATCATCATTGGAACAAGATGTTTCCTCATCATCCCATTCAAAAAATCACTAGTTGGTGCTAGTCTCATGGCTGCAACTTCTTCAAATTGAGAGAGATTAATTCCCATGGGAGTTGAGGAAAGTGTTATGATACCACTGTAATATCCCTGATATTATATCAGATGATATTATCTCAAAATTCAACTCTAAAATTAGAAGATTGTATGACATAAACTAGTCTTCAAAACTAGTTAAGATGAAACTAATCTTGGTCAGTGATGAAGCCACCCAAAGCTTGATTGATGGACTATTTTGGATATGAAAAATGTACTGGGAGTGTGAAGTAGAAAGGATATCAGAATCAAGGCCATCTTCATAGTCCTATCCATAAGGTACTGGGTCCATTTACGTTTCGAACATCAACCAGGTTGAAGTCTACTCCGAGGCTTCCTGGGCACACCATCATATGTATACTAGACCATCCACTTAATATTGAAATTAAACAGAGGATGGATATCAGTAATTAACCCCCAATTTGAATATGTTCAATATTTAATAATGATATGGGAGGATCTATCAATGTTTAGAGGCAAAGGGAGAAAGAGAGCTAGGTAGGATTACTGGTAGGATTACTCCACTAGCTTGTTTACAGGCTATTCCAAACAAGATAAGATGGAAAAAAATTCTCAATATTATGGTGGGATGGTCTTCAGAAATTTCTCAGGACCTAACATGTCTAGCAAAACCGAACTTGAGCATACATGGACTTTTTTATTAAACAAACTGCAAAACTAGTCAAATAAAAGGGCAATGATGAACTAGTCTTCATAAATATGAATACAAGCAGTCATTAAGGGTCTTGAATTTCTATTTTTTGGCTTGGGATGGATACTAAAGCCAATTTAAAACCTACAACAACTTTCATAAAGGAAAATAGTTACTCAGAGCTCCGTATATTGCAAATCCTGGAAAACTAGTCAATTGAAAATGTATAATGAGCTAGTCTTGAAACATATAGGCTGAAACAACCAAAGGGGGCTCTCTAAATCATCTTATGATATTTGATGCGGATTTGATATGAAATATAAAGCATAATAAAATGAAAATTACAGACTCTGCGCAACAATTGTATATATTTCAACCTTCAAACTTTTAGAATGTCTCCAATACATAGAGTTCTTTACAAAATTGAGAAACTAAGACTGCTATGAAGAGTAGTAAAGAGGATTTCTTTACTAGATATTCCAATATGATGAATGTAGAACATGTGTTTGCTCATGGAAGTTGCACCAAGACTCAGTATATGCTCATGGGATCATTCACCAAACTATATAGAAAAGCAAGGGCGCGTTTTTCACAGCTGGAACCCCGGATCTAGTAAAAGGGCCATAACTTGCTCATCCAGACACCTTTTTTGATGAAAAAAAAGTGTTTCCTAAAGGAAACGATGATACAGAAACAATGGGATAGGTCTCAAAGTCCATAAATACTCTGAAAATTCGAATACAGAACCTCCATTTCGGCTCTTTAACATTGTTTCCACTGAATGAGAAGATACTTCAGAAGATAGAAAGAAGAGATATGCAATCACAGAACTGGATCAGATCTGCAAATTAGTAATAAATGGATGCAATGGATCATGTGCAGAATACTGGAACAAGAAATATGGGGCACATCTCCCATAGGTGGCTAAGGGTGCATCACCAAAGCTTAGAGAAGCTTGAGCTCTCTCACACACAAATTCATAAACTGTCAAAAGATGTGAATGGTTCACTTTCTCTCTTTTTTATAGACTCTATAGCTTCTTCGGAAATTCATTAAAGTCATGTTATGTGGTCCCTAGCTCATCCAAGTGCCTTCCTTATTCAATTTGGAAATTACTTGCTTTGTGTAACCTTTCTTGCTTTTATCCTGATTTTTTTCTACTTTATGCTTTTCCTCTGCTTTTTTTGCTTTTCACTGGCTTTTCCCTGGTTTTTCAGTGCTTTTTATTGCTTGTATTCTTCTTTATTATTTTATGGAATTTCCTTCCTTTTTGCATGCTTTCTTCTTTTCTGAGTTTCGTGCTTTCTCTGCTTTCTCTGCTTTCGTGCCTTTCCTGCTTTCTTGCCTTTTTCTGCCTTTGTCCTGCTTTCTTCCACTATCATTTTTTGGAAACATTTGTCAAGCCAAAAAATCCTTATGCACATTCTTGGACTCTTCTAATATTATCCATTCATAAAAATTTCATGAATAGTAATAAAAATAATAATTACATGTGCAACTAGTTATTCCACCCAAATTTATTTAATTCCAAAAACATTTATTAAGTAATATGTTCCTAATTAATTATTTAATGACACATGGAATAAATTGGTTAGGAGTGTGATCAATGATAACTAGGGAGGGTACATGAAACTCCATGGTGATGTCAAAATGGGGACATGATAACTGCCTCCTTCAAGGCAATGTAATTTGTGACATATCTGGGAATTAGTGAAAGACTCTTCATGCCTCCATACATGCGTAGATACGTGCCTTCGGGAGTGAAATAGTAATCATCGTATTCACTGATCACTTCGAGGGCTGTGTATGACATGAAATTTGGTTCTTCATTGAAAATCAGTTTATATAGAGGCATTAAATTCTCTTCACAAATCAACTTGTAGAAGCTCACATGTTTATGAACCCACATAATCTGGTAAGCTAAATAAATTGGAGTCTCATTTGGAACCCAATAGCATCCAAGTTTTGGGAAAGGATTACTAATGAGAATATAGTCAATCAAATATGATGACATGTAGAATTCAACCTTCCCTTGCTTTATCCCTTCCTGAGCATCTTTTATGGCTCGAGCCATACTCTTTGAAATGATGTCTACCCAAGTGAATACGATTTCGTATGTTGTGACATGGTACAATAGTGGCATCCAATTGAGTTTGTAAATGTTTGCATTTGATCTTACATATATTCTACATAGAAGTGTAGCAGTGACCTTGAATGGAGTTCTCAGATTCTTAGTTTCATATTCTCCACTGGTCCTTTGTCGTAACTGTTTTCCTGGACTTAACATTTCCTTGCACAATTTGAATGTTCTATCTTTACACTTTTGACCCAATCATCTGTTAGGAAAACCTTAGGCACTGGTAGTTTGTAGGCTTTGCTAATATGTACAGGTTGAAACAAAGAAAAACCATTTCCAGTAGTTCTGGCGATGATTCTAGATTTTATGACTATACATGGAAGCATCCACCCGATTACTTCTGAATAAGGGAATAATTCCGGTCGTGCGGTAGCCTTATGTAGACCGGAATTTTTTTATATTTTGGTATATCATTGTTTCTTCTATTATTGTGTTTGGTATGTTCTGATCTCTTATAAGATAATAAATCTCCCCCCACTTATACTCGGGAACCATCCCTATAGTAGACTTTGTATCTTCGAGCAAGGTTTCCATGGTTGTTTCTGGGATCATTTCCACATCCAAATCCGACTCCTCCATTAACTTGAGATTACTCTTAGAAGTATTTTTTGACATATCTGAATCCGGTAACATAAGACCAACATCATTGTGTAGCAGAGGCTCTGTCGATAATACAACTAGATATATTAAATCTGGAAGAATTATAACACGAGGATCTTAAAGAAAACACTAAGCATGATATTTACTAATAGAATACCTTCATTTTTCAACCAGTTTCACCAAATGAACTAACATGCAAGCCCAAATGTCTATGCTATCAATGCATTCATAACATTGTTCTAAGTGAAAAACTACTCATGAAGCAAAATATAAACCAGAAGACTCTTTTATTATGCAAATATTTGGAAAACAATGAACCATATTAAGCATCCTTGTTAAGAAATGACCATATTAAAGACTAAATAGAAATAAAACTGGTAAAGCAATGCCTTCTTTGGTTACGAATAGGGGCTAAACATAAAATCTCAATCGCTCCCACTACATAGGCCCATCGAGTTCAGGGCTCCAATCCCAGTTTGAGTATCTGCAACTGTAGAAGATGTGTTGGTTAGGGTTCAAAATAGGGAATCTTTGTTTGAATTCTTTTTTAGGATAAATCTTATGATATGGTTCACATACGTTTTACCAAATCAAAACATACCCAACTGAGCGCTTAGGGTCAAAATGTAAGCAAGAAGAAGAAAAAGGATACGTTAGGGTTCATTGCAAACTAATGGTCAAGCTCACTGGCTAGGGTTTATGCACTTTATTCAAATAAACTAAATTCGATCTCAGTTAAATACCCAAGCTCGAACGATGGTTGTGCATTTGAATAATTGAAGACTGGCAAGTCAAAACCTTGATGTTCGCTATGACAGGTTAAGTATGTATTTCAATAGATGGATAGAGTTCAAAATGTTTGCCCCAAAACCAAAACGCACTTGAAATCGAGCTATTAGTGTTAACACTATGCGTAGGAAAAGGAAACAAAGAGCTAGGGTTCGCGCTTTCCTCTATAGATAAATAAACTAGGTTTACATGGTTTGAAGCGTGTTGAAGAGACGATGGTTGAGTTGGCAGAGTCCTCCATCCTAGTGGCTCGAGGATTAAGGGTTCAAGAATCTAACAGTGAAATGGAACGACTTCTCTTCTTTATAAATATGATCTCAAACCCTATATTCTTATGACTCGGTTAACAAGTAACTATGGTTGAGAGCCCTTTTCAAATAATAAAGTGTAAACAATGTTTCCACGTTTGAGAAAAAATGGATTTATAACTTTAAAACAGTCGGTCTGCAACCAATCAGTCTTTGTATCGGCGTTGAATGGAATAATAACACGATACATAGAGATGTGTTTTGGATTAAAAACCTGTTTTAGGCCGAAATGTTCGGCGACCCAAAACATACTGGCTCTGACGTGAAACTTAAAGTTACGCGGAAGCGAAAGGAAATCAGGGCGAAATTCTCATTGGATGGATCATTTTGGGGCTAAATCAGGTAAGGCTCCAAAACAATCGGTTTCGTGAACAAAACTAAGTCTCGCAACCAGCTTCGGGACAAAATGTGTCAAGATCAATACTCAAATTAAAAAATTCTAAGTTTAAATGAAATCTTAAATGACTCAAAGTCATTGGTAAGTTTCGAGTGAAAAGTTCAGACTATATCTCAAATAAAGGTGGGAAAATCTCTAATCATTTTGGTCTTACAATAGAAAGTACCTCAACCATTTCAGATTTAAATTGAATTTGGTTTCGACCGTTTCGACAGTAAATTAAATTTTGGTCCGACAACTTCAGAGTAAAAATAGAAAATGCTCCGACCGTTTCAGCGCGAAATGTAATTTTTATCCGACCGTTTCAGAGCCAAACCCAAAGTTGGTCCAAATTTTCGATGAACTTACGATAAGTCACTGAAACGATTTCAAACCAGGGATGATTTTAAGAAACCCCCCAAAATTTATATGTATAAAAAATGGGCAAATCGCCCCGACATATAGGAAAATTTGAAGACGATTTATCAATAATATAATATGTATATATTAATTTTTTGGCGAATCTTTCATTTTATTATATAATGATGTAAAATCTTGGCGAATATTTCACTAAATTATAAGATATTGTAAAATCTTGGCGAATGTTTCACCGCATTATAAAAAATTGTAAAAATTGGCGAATCTTTCATTGATTTATAAGATATTGTAATAATTCGGCGAATCTTTTGCCAAGAAGACTCACCATCTCTTTGATTCCTAGGAAATCACAATTCATTGTCTTTTCACTTTTCCTTCTAATAGGTTTCTCTTCATATTATTTGATTCACAGGAGCCCCAAAATTTTTGTTAAGAAACCCTTTACCATGATTAATATTCATTATTTCTTATTAAATGCAAGTGTTAAGTATGCACCACAAATCAGTGAACCGCACACTAATACATCTAGAAAACTATTCACATTGTTGTAAAGATTTCTATTACTTTTCAGATTTGACTTTGGGACTATCTTCACTATGGAGGTATGAATGCCTTGAACAAGGACAAGGAGGTGTCCAATGGAAACAAGAAAACTTTCAAGTGCTACTCTTCCTCCAATGTTTGTCAAGATTCAGGGAAAGTGGGGACTCCACTTGTTATCTTGTCCCTTAATGGTCCAACGGACATGTGGGGACCTGAATCTTAACAAACCGATAAAATGATAGAATCAGACATTATTCCCGATCTTGGCCTCCAATAACCAATATGCCCGTGGAGGCTAGGACAATTATACATTGTCATTATACCAATTTCATTAGAGGAATGTTGGTCTCGTGCCAATGGGTCTCCTACGATCAATGCATAGGAACCTAGTGCATAGACCATTTTTCTCTCCACTTAGTTATGTAGAGCTCATTTATTTTTTCTGAATAATGATAAGTATTTAAAAAGAAAATATACAATCAGCATAAAAGAATAAAAAAGTGAAGACAATTAATTCATGCAACTAAAAGGTGATAAAAACATATTTTTAAACCCTGAATCAATGGAAATAAACTAAAACCAATCTTGATTCAAGCTACAAGAAAGGGTTGAATCAAGCATCAAGAACTCAAATAATTCAAGGGTCTAACACAATATTTAACCAAAATACATGCAAACTCCACAAATCGACAAAATGCTTCAAACAAAAGCAATAAACAAACCATAAAAAATTGTCAAGATATTAGAGATAAACACCAACATGGTTTCATGTAATTGAATGAGCTCATTCTTGCTTAGCGAAAGTGTAGTCAAATTAGTTATTTATCCTTTAATGCTAGGAAACTATCTATGTAAAGAGATAGCTCCTAGGCCTAGCTTTGTCAAATTCCAACGTCATTTCCTATCACATACAAGAAAGAGACAATGTAAGAGATAAATATCAAAACATCAATCTTAAAATAAACTACATGAAGGAAATGTAGCAAAAGTACAATGCAGAATCTATTTTTAACTAAAATGCAAGCTCAAATTCACATATAGTGATCACCAACAACGGTCCATGGAACACCTATACCCAAATAAGACTCAAGAGTCCCTCATGTGTATTGGATCATATACAATCTTAGGTGAAATCTATTTCCCATTCACATTCCGGGCTTGGTCCTCATTTTCGACACTTTGAACATGACCTTTTCCAGATGAACCGTCATTATGATCCTCAACAACGTTATGTTCCATATCAAGTTCATTAGAGAAATTTGTCATATTCTTTTCTCCCCTTCTTTCACGATTTGATCTCCAAAGAGATGGTGCTCTTTCATATGGAAAAGTGCCAACCTCATATTTTGTTGCATATAATCTTAAGCATGTATCCACATTTTTATCAAGCTTGTTCCTCAACTTTGACTTCAAAAATGTCAATGCACTTAACATTCTCTCATCCTCCATTGATCCCAAAATCGTGGTTTGACATAAATCTACTAATTTGAAATACTTTGACATTCTTTGCAGTAGAAATTTGCTACCACTGAGTTTAGTCCATAATCTTGTAATTGAACCATATTCTAAAGGATTCTCCAACTTAGAAAATTGAGACCACATTGTATCAGCAAAGCATTGGGCTTGATCTGACAATTTTTTTTTATCTAAAATAACTTGAATATGTTCTCCTTGTATCTCGGCCTCTCGACAAAAATGGCTCTGCAAAACCTTGCATTTTGCTATAAAGTCAACCTTTAAAGTGTCTGTACATTGACAATCGTTCCAATATTGAGGGTATACCACAGACATGGCCTCCAACAATTCATCTCGAGGAAATCGTTCTCTTATCTCTGATGATATTGATTTTGCAATTTCTATCAAGTTGCGCCTCACTAAAATCACAACATTGTCAAATCGTTCTCTTGACATAGGGCTTTGGTGGTTCTTCCTATATTGTCATTATAATAAAAGGGAACCATATACCCATGCACTTCCATACATAGAATCCTTTTTTCATCAGACTTCAATAAATTTTCATCATTTTCTATATTGATTATCTTAGTCCAATTTGTAAATGCTAGACCTGTAAAAGACTCTGCCATCATATACAAATTATCTAATGCAAAGCATGTTATTTTTCTAGCATTTGTGTATTCAGCAATATACACTGTGCAACTCTGAGACATCTTCACAAGGCTATTCATTTCATGAAGTGGAGGAAGAAATCCAACCAATGTTAATAATGTCTCTATATCAGTTAATAGAAAGACAAGAGTTTGACCTTTTTCTACTCTTAAGCGATGTTCATACATCACCCCTACCAAGGATGCATATTCATCGAATAGTCTTTCAGCTGGTCCTTTCAGTGAGATCCATCTTGTATCAACATCTTTTAATAGTTTGTTTCCATTTGTAACACTGTTGGAAAATTTTTTAAACTCTGAAAACCGTTTGGGACTCCGACAAAAGTATGCATGAACCTCACGTACAAGATATTCAACTTTTGAAACCAATGGAAAGTTGCTCACTATTTTAAATGCAAGATTCATCCTGTGAGCCATACAATGAATACTAAGCATATACGGCGAAGCTGAGACTTGTATTCTAGCACAAAGGTCATTCCTTTGTCCCTGCATTACTGATGCTCCATCTGCTCCAACGCATACCAACTTTTTTGCGATCATTGAATGATCCATACCACCAATTTCCTTCAAACTATTAATAACAAGTTCATAAATATTTTATGATGTAGAACTTTTGCTCATTTTATGAATTCCAAGTAGATAGGAGTGCCTGATATGGTCATTGACCATATAAATGCTCATGCAAATCCATGAAGTATTATCAACAACCGTAACCTCATCCAAAGATAGTGACAAAAATGTAGCATTCACAATCTTCTCTTTCATATCATCCTTTTCTACTTGAGCTAGATATTTTCCCCATTCCCAACCACTTGTTAAAGACCAATGAGAAGATGGAAAATTTGCACTTGAATAAAAGATAGATATTTCATCATTTTTGGAAAATCTGTCATAGGATGACCATTGGATAGGATGTGAAATACAGTGCTTAACTGTATTGTCTTCGATAACAAATTTGTTTCCATCATCTTTCCAAATTGAGAAGTGATGGTTCTTCCACTTTCCTCCAGTTTTCTCTTATTTATTAAGAAATTATTGTATTCCTCTTCATATTGGAGATGTCGACATTGGCTAAGAGATTTCCATCTAGCAGTAGATTTCTTCTCATCATTTACAGTTTTCTTATCATACACATTTCCAACATGATTCTCTGTTGTGTCTAGCTTCATTTGCAATTTCACTACCTTGCCAAGTTTCCAACTACATGAAATGCATTTAACTTCTCATGAGGTCTCATTCTCATTTGTTGGAGGTATCGGTTCAATAAATGGGAATCTTGAGACCCAATTAGATTGGAATTGTCTCCCTAAGTCCCATTGGCCTTTAATTTTCCTCTTTCGTGAATGGGCTATGTCACCTTGCAAGGAAAAATCTTCAACATTTGAACTACCAATTTCTGATGAATCTGCATTTGTCTCACTTTGATCACTAGAGGAATGTATTCTACCATCCATTGTATGGATTGCAGATGCATTCTCCAAAGTGTTGACATCTCTCTCATCGATACCTTGCTCAAGAGAGCTTGAAGCATGAATATGATGTGGATTATTGGATTGATGCTTTTGAAAATATGATATTACATCCTTTTGTCTTGATGTTTTATTTTTCTTTCCATGATCCATGTTTGACATCTTACCTAATGTTCCACAATTGAAATTCCAAATCAATATAGAAACCAGAAGGAAGCCTGCATGAGAAAATTGATATAAAATTAATACAATTGCACATTACATTGCAAGAAAACATAATGAGACAAACCATCTCTTGCATTGTAAGAAAAATTAATAAATTACTCATATTATCTACGAAATAAGAGGTCAAACAAATGGGCTATATGAAAACAAGTCAGGTGAATATTTGGACCCTTTCCCAAAATGGTTGGCCTATGGGACAATCATATATTGTGCATTATTGCATAGAGAGAAGTGAGGTACTCTACAAGTTGAGTGGGGGGATATACCCATGTGTAACACTGGTAAAATAAAACAAAACAAAGAGTTGTCATCTTATTTTTTTAATCACCAGAACATAAGAAAAACTAACATATTATGTATCCAACTTACAATATTTAACCTTTCTAGTAAAAATATTTTTTCTATTAGATCAAAATATGCCAACCCTTATGGTGTGATGCTAACATCTCAATATTCAGGTCTAGCAAACAGGGTACTCTGTTTCAAATAGCGAGCTAAAATTACTAATATATGCCATACCTTTGACATGGCTCAGATCAATTGTCAATATAAGTGAAATCAATTCATGATAATATATCCGATTACCATCCCCTTGAAGCTTCAGTTGGAAAAAAGTGAAACTTTTGATACTCAGATCTCTATATGACCTCCCGAGTCCTAACTCCTTTACTAGGAGTACCAGATGATATGTTACCTAATAGGAACTCTCAGAGAGAAATACAGAGAGTTACATGTCGTAGGCTTTACGAATTCTAATACATGTCTCATCACCATTTTCTTCACTACCATAATAGATAGAGTGGTTTCAAATGATCGAAGAGAATTGAGATACATTGTATGCA
Organism: Larix kaempferi; assembly: GCA_027924585.1. NCBI lineage: Eukaryota > Viridiplantae > Streptophyta > Pinopsida > Pinales > Pinaceae > Larix > Larix kaempferi. The sequence continues at coordinate 7,346,049 of BSBM01000835.1, forward strand.
TGCACTACCTCTTGAATAGTTTCAAAAGTCATTTTCATAGGTAAAACCATATACAGATTTTTGATAAAACCAGAAAAATTTGAAGACCTAATTTTGGCAAGACTTGTTGCAGGGCCTTATCAAGTTTGAACCATTGGAATGCTTGGAAGCTTCAGAGGCTCTGAGAGATCCTTTTTTCAGAGAATATTTGTCTGTAGGGCATAAAATTCGTGAGTATGCATGTGACTATCTGTGAGTTTTGGATTGTATTTGGAGCCTAAAGGCACTGTAAATGATTTTAGATACCACGTCATGGAAATCCATTCTATGCTTATGGCACATGTCTCATGTATTATAATATGGATATTTTGGTAATGGTGAAGTAGTATGATGTGTACTGGTGATGCGACATTTGAAACAAAATGAGACCTTATATCAGAAAACATAGTACATTAGAGAGTTGGTTGAAAAATGCACATGTATTAAAGAGATATATTTTTGAACAATGGAGGTGTTTCTTTAGGGTTGTTGCAGGGCCTTCTCAAGTTTGAACCCTTGGAATGCTTTGAAGCTTCAGAGGCTTTAAGAATACTTTTTCAGAGAAGATTTGAATATATTGCCTAAAATTCTGACGGGTGTTCGGTTGTGTATGTATGAATCTTGTGATCGTATTTGGGGTTGAGTTACTTTGAGTGATTGTGCACATTGCACTGTATGGAAATTCCTTCTCAGGTTCTAATTGTTAAATAGAATGCTTTGCAGTATTCATATACTATTTGAGAAGAAATAATTCCTTATATCACAAAAATTTGTACAATAGAGAGTCGATTGAAATTGCATACACATTATCGATAATATATATTTAAAAAATTGTCTTTGACCTAACAACATTGTATATATTTACATTTTTCACTCTTATGGATTTGATTTCAGTATATGAGAAAGTATTAATGTTCACCTACAAGGTTAGTATTACACTTTTATTATGTTCTTTTATTGCGCTGTTCATTTTGCAACAAGAGCTCTTCAAGCTCTTCACAAGACAATGTCTTTGTTGTTACTGTAATTCTCAAAGTAGTTGCAAAATTTTTAAAAGAATAAGGCAAATTGTCTAAAATAATTAATGTCAACTCCCTCTTCAATCCTCTATCTCATAGAAATTTACTGATTTCTAACATCCTGTTGATTTGGCAGCTAATCAGTTATTGGACCTTCTGACATCCTCAAGCCATAAAATTTATTTTTCAAATACAAAATTTTGGTATTATTGAGAGTTTCACATAAAACCCAAAACATTTCCCAACCTTGAAGGACATTCTCAACATCCTAGACATCGTGAATCATTGCCTATATTGGGATCCTAGTCATCAATAGGACCCTATGCCTCCCTCCTCTAGGATCTATCTCTTAATTCTAACTTGAATCTCAAAGTTGATCCTCCAAGGACATTAATCAACAATTCAACTCCCTAGGGACTACTATTTTGATGAAAATTCCTAATCCAATCATTTGTAGGTTTAATATATGAACACAAAGTATATTCTTCGAACATTGTTCTTTGCATCCGAGCATCCAAGCACTGTTCTTATCTTTGTAGTGATCTAGGATTTCCACAGGAATGTAGTCTACGAAGATATATACACATCCAAGGTGAAATATTTGAGTCAAAATAGGGTTTGCAGCATACCCAAGCCATCTCTATGTCAAGCTATCTGTTCTTATATCTGCAGTGATCTAGGGTTTCCACATGGATGTGATCTACAGGGATATATACACATCCAAGGTGAAATATCTGAGTCAAAATAGGGTTTGCAGCATACCCAAGCTATCTATGTGGCAAGCTATATGTTCTTATATCTATAGTGATCTAGGGTTTCCACGGGAATGTGATCTACGAGGATATATACACATCCAAGCTGAAATATTTGAGTCAAAATAGGGTTTGCAGCATACCCAAGCTATATCTGTGGCAATCTATATGTTCTTATATCTGCAGTGATCTAGGGTTTCCACAGGAATGTGATCTACGGGGATATATACAAATCCAAGGTGAAATATCTAAGTCAAAATAGGGTTTGCAACATACCCAAGCTAACTTTGTGGCAAGCTATCTGTTCTTATATTTGCAGTGATCTAGGGTTTCCACAGGAATGTGATCTACGAGGATATATACACATCCAAGGTGAAATATCTGAGTCAAAATAGGGTTTGCAGCATACCCAAGCTATCTCTGTGGCAAGCTATCTTTTAGTTTAGAGGAAGTAATAGATGTCATCAATCCTTTATTATCCTCCGTTCCAATCTAGTTTGGGAAGGAAACAATAATTAATTTCACAATATTTATAGTATGCGATCCTTGAAGTGTGAAGCTTTGTCCTTGCTTATGTATTCAAAATTTCACATCATACTCTCTTATGATCAATGATTCTCCAAATGGTATTGCGTGATTTCCAAGATTAGACCTTCTTGTGGAAGAATACCATGTTTAGTTCCTCTTCTCTTAACCATATTGACCCTGTTTTTGTGTGCCAACGAGCCTCTTCCCAAGCTAGGAGTTTTTCTCTTTTCAATTATGATTGTGATAGTTCCTCATATGATTCTCGTCTAGGAGTGGTTATGCTCACATATTGGTATAATGTCGACAACTCCACTTCAATTCTATGTAGGTCATTTATGGAGTTTACCAAATTATCCCGACACCATATCTTGAATATTTCTTTCATCTCAATGATATTTTTCAGGAAATGTGTCATGATATCCCCCTAGTTAAGGGAGTAAGACCTCCAAGTTGAGTTGATACTTTGTACATATTCTGGATAGAATAACCAATGGGGGTTGAAATTGAAGGGGGTTGTTGGACAAGGAGGACTAGCTACAAGTTTTAGAGTGATTGTGGCATGGTCTTATCCACCATAGGGGTAAATTTCTGAGTTTTATCTTTGAAATCCATCCAGGAGACTTTATTTTTCTGGAAATATGTCCAATCTTTATCCAAGATATTCAGATTCCCTTGTTCTTATTACTCCAGGTATCCATACATGTAATTGATTCCACATCAATCAGTGCATGTTGCTCAAAGATCTCCAAAAACAAGTCTAAAAGTAGGTCCTATAGGGCGTAACTGCCCCAGTTTTCAACCCCTGATGTGATGAGGTTGAGGTCACCCCCAATTATGAGGGTTAGGGATTCCAATATGCCGTTGACTTATAAATCCTACCAAAACAATTATTTGTAAATTGTAATGCAATAGTCCATACACACTAAGAAGGTCAATGATGCCATTTGTCTCATTAGAGAATAAGGAAAGCAAGATGAATTGTTTGATTTTATATAATTGAGTAGGTTGTATGCTCCTTTCCAATCCATTATAATACTTTATGATAGGCCTGAGGCACCAACACATTCATGAGTCCAATCCAGGAGTGATTTCTTAAGTGTGGTGGAGCACATTTGATCCAAGATCATGGATTCTTGAAAAAAAATAGAATATATGGTTTGTGAACAAAAATGAGTAGCTTAAGGGATTGCATCTTTGGGGCGAATACCATGCCCCTATTGTTGATGGTCATTAGTTTCATTTGGAAACCTCCTAAAGGGATTCCAATTTTGTTAGTGCCCCAGTGATGGTTTGTTATCTTCCCCATTGAACTTCTATGTTAGCTTGAGATATAGCTTTTGCAGTATTTAATATATTCCTAACCTTTTTTCTTTTCAATTGCACCATATTGAATCATTTACAATCCCTGTGTAGAGGTTAGTGATGAAGTATTCTTAAGGAGCTATGCTTTAGACTTGGTGTTGTGTCTTTGCCCTTATCAACCTAATATCGAGAAGGAGGATACGTCAGATTACTCTCTCTGAAATTAAGTGAGGATGAGAGGGGAAGGGGGGAAATTAAGTGATATCACAGATAACAATGGCAGGGATAACTCTCTCTGAAATGAGTGCCTCCCAAATAGGTGATTCCTTTAGTTTATTCAAATATTGGGAGAATTCTTCCAGTGAGCTTGATTTAGGAGATCAGAGAACAAAGGATGGAGTACCAAAAATGATGGAGGATTTCCCTTGGATCAAGCATAAACATAAGGGGTTTTAGTAGAAAGAGGAAAGTAGGCATTTCCAGTAGAGTGCTCCTCCTCTTCATGCTCCTCCAATTCTGACATGTCTGAGCAGGTGGTTGCAAGGGATGAGTCCCAATCAGTTAATGCCTTAATCAAATATGTCAAAAGGAAATCTAGGAGGGTTCAAGGTAGAGGGTGATATGCCTTGGTTCCTAACAATTTGGTGTAATTAGCCCTTGAGCGAGTAGGTTGCATCATGCCAGGTTCATCAGAGCCCTGATCTAGTAATCATGATTAATAAAATAGGGGAAGGCTAGGTATATGTGTTGCATCATCATTTCCATAAGAGGTTATCAAAGGAAGAGATGGATCCTTAGTGGGAAGGGGTTGAGGTGAAGGACCACGGGGTGTGAGGGATGGTAGGGATAAAGAGGGCTTGCATGTGGCCCCTCATGATTTTGTCATGATATATTATAATGATAAAGTGAGAAAGGAGATTTACCATGAGTGCCAAATCAGACTCAAGACCCCACCAAACACTGTCATCTTCAACCATACCATCCTTCCTTGGTATTCCATCTAGTTAGTAGTTAGGGTTCCACCATGGTTAGGATTTACTAGCTCCAATTGGAGAGAAAATATTTTTTTTTATACATGTGTACATGGTGCTTCATTTCTTGCATGTACAGTTTCCCAACTACAAATGTGGGTAAGGTGAGCGGAGGGGGGTAACTTGATTCCTTTGATAAGACCATCCATGAAGTCAGTTGTGATCAACTTTTTGAGACCGTCAATAACAAGGAGGATGGGTAATGGGGAGAGTGGACATACATGTTGAAGCCATTGGGAGATGGAAAAAAGTGGATATATAGACATTAATGAGCATACCAATGGGGGGAAATGCGGTACATGCTTCAATCAACTTTATGAAAGGACAAGATAACTAAACCTATATCAAAATCATACGGAATTATAACCAGCTAACCCAATCAAAGGCTTTGGAATGTTAATTTTAGAGACAAGGGCTCACGTGCGATGTGGGTGAACAGAGTATGGGACCTATTAGGCAAACCCAATGGCATCATGTATATCACCAATCCATTTTCAAACAATAAGATGTCACCCACAATATATATTGCAAAGTGCAATATCTAGTAAAGTGTGCATATATAATTATCTTGTGGAGAAATATAACGAGATCTTTAATTTTGAAGTGGATATGCACAATACATATGTACATCCCAGATCTATGCCAAACGGTAAGGCATCGCTGCTACCATTTAAGCTAACTAAAGATAAATTGCTGAGAGATGGAAAATTGGGAACCTGAACGCTCATGAATATTAACCTTAATAAAAATTAACCAAAATTGAGAAAGAACGCTCATGAATATTAACCTTAATAAAAATTATCTTACAACAAAAAAAACTTAATGGCAACTTCAATAGAGTCATTTCCAATTGATAGGATGAATGATGTTGCTGATTCTTGCTATGGTGTTTGATAGTGGCATACGTGATTTACCCATGTATTGATAGTGGCTAGCTTGATGACAGTTCATTTAGAGATAATAGGACCTAACAAGAATTGTCTCTCTGATATTTTTCTCCGTAACCTATTATACTATCTATGTCTAAACTTAAATCCTTGTTGTCTAGAGAAATTAAATCGATAATAAATCATTTTTTTCTTGAATGATTTGGTTGTAGTATGGGGTAGTGACTGGTTGATGGTTAGTCGGAGGAGGGGTTGCGACAGAGGGTATGAGGATGATTTTGGGTACCCCGAGCATGTTCTAAAACTATTTTTTTCTTGGAATATCAGTAAATGAGGACAAACCTTAGTTCTCATTCTAATTAGAATGATAAGGATAAAGGTAGTAGTCATTAAGTTCAAATCAAGTACAAGTGTTATTTCAAACATCAAAGCATAACTTTTGGGTGATTCAAGAAGGTGTATAAGAAAAAAATGACCCCGGTTCCTTCCTTTGATGATAATAACATCATACTTAAGCTATTGCAATCGTTCTTGTTTGGATTTTCTTGTATGGAGTTCATGGAGTCATTATTTGTATTATCCTTGAAGTGTTAATACCCCTTTTTGTTTGCCCAATTTTGATTATGCAGTATCTCAGAAAATGGGGTATGTTTATGAAGAATTTTTATAGACATAAACATATATTATATTGTAATAGTTATGTTGGTATGTGCTAGCCTACTAGGATATGTTGGTACTGAAAAGTATAGGTTTATTTACATGAATTATGGTAGAAGTATGTAGTTGGATTCATGATGATATGAATCATGAAAGGAATGCCTACAAGCATCTATTGAATGTAATTTTATTTAATAATAATGAAATTACAAACCTCTTTTTTTCGACGAAAAAAAATATAACCTAATATGACATTTTTTTGATTGGACATTTCCTATTTTTGTGTGTAATTATTGTCCTATGCTATGGGATGATTGAATGTACAAATTTGGTGCTCAGTTTCATCCATCCTGACAAACAGTCCCTTCTTCACATTCACCATACATAGCATAATAAAAAAACCAGATGATCATGACCTTCATGTCCTAAAAGTTGAAATTTCCCTCACTTCATCATATTCCATGAGCTCGTCATTCATTAGAGACTTCGATGCAATACAGATAGTCGAGTTGGAAAGAACAAATATATCCTTGACTGGCCCTTTAGCCTTTACGATCTTAGACAGTAAGGGATTTGGTTACAGCTCATATGCATAAGCTGCTAACCTATTTCACACTTTAGGATTGGATATAGAGAATCCCCTACCAAGTGTTCCTTTCTATGTATCTCTAGTATTTTATGTCTCTTAACTGTCAATATGGATACCATGGTTAGAATTTCAGGGTTACCAAGAGTTGGGGAAGATGCTGGAGAAGCAGTGATAGGTAAGATGTAAAATTTGTTGAAATTTATGAAAAATATCACATGTGTAGAGGGGGAAGAGGAGCTGTAATAACAAAATCAGTGATCTTGTTGTTATATTTGTGATATAACTATTTCCCTATAAAATAATAAGAAAATGTAGAAAGGATGCATGCCAAGCTGGGGAGTATTCCATGCTATAGATAGATGTGTTGAAGGGACAAATATGGATTGCAAAGTAATCATGGATTCACAATATATATGGAAACTAAGTTGCGTAAATGAGAAAGGACATTTAAAAAAATGAATGTGAAACATAAATCATAAATCATACATGTCGTGAATCATTGCATATATTGTGATCCTAGTCATCAATAGCACCCTATGCCTCCCTCCTCTAGGCTCTAGCCCTTGCCTCTAACTTGAATCTCAAAGTTGATCCTCCAAGGACATTAGTCAACAACTCAACTCCCGACAATTTTGATGAAAATTCCTAATCCAATCATTAAGACAAGGTAGAAAAAGCTCCCCATGCTTAATATTTGATTTTGCTTGAGTAAAGAGTACATTTTTATTAAGGTCACACCAGAGGAGTTCAATTTGTTTCAGTTGAGTTGCTAGAAGAATTTCATGAGAATAATATGTTTTGTGTTGAATATTGGACTAGGAAGTCGAATGATTCCAAACACGGAGAATAGGATGCACAAAAGCATAATGTTATTGGTACTAGGTTTACACAAAATATATGTACTTTTTAGATGCTTAAGTCAAGGGTTAACTAATATCATGGAGAACAAAAAAGCAAATGCATTCTATAGAAATAGTAGCCCAACAAAAGCATATGCATTTTGTATGGAAACAATGAACACATGCTAACAAACATGCTAAGTAACAACGCTATAAAACATTTTCCATGCTTCATTTCCAACTAGATGGGAGCCACCACCACCATAGTAAGTAAACTGGATAAGCGATGTCTAAATTTCGTCCAAGACTTCATTAGTATGGCAAACAAATTTGAGGTACATGAATTGGTTGAGTTTGAACATGTTGTTGTATTAGTTGGATTTGAGAATCAACATTCGTTGGTTGACATAAAATCCAGAAGGTGCCTAAGTGACATCGTGTTAGGGATGTTAGACACATATACTACATTCAAGGACCAAGTGTTCCTTTTTATGTATCTCTAGTAGTTTATGTCTCTTACCTGTCAGTATGGATACCATGGTTAGAATTCCAGGGTTACCAAGAATTGGGGAAGAATCAAGATGTTGGAGAAGCAGTGATAGGTAAGATGTAAAATCTGTTGAAATTTATGAAAAATATCACATGTGTAGAGGGGGAAGAGGAGATGTAATAACAAAATCAGTGATATTGTTGTTAGATTTGTGACAGAACTATTTCCCTGTAAAATAATAAGAAAATGTAGAAAGGATGCATGCCATGCTTGGGAGTATTCCATGTTGCATATAGATGTGTTGAAGGGACAAAGATGGATTGGGTTAGGTTTTTTGGCTAATGAAGTCACAACAAATTGAATTGAAGCTCAAGAACATGGACAAGATTGCCATTACTATTAGTTGATTTTTCTTCTAGATATGGACCTATGGTACATTGGAAGCCTTTGGACAGGAGAAGTTATGGTGAAGAGATCAATTTAGTTTCCCCATCACTTGTATGCAGAGTCTAGAGAGTGAGGAAAAAGAAGAAGATAAAAGTATCAATAACTAGGATTTTGAGAGGTGGTCCATTCGTTGCAAGTTGCAATATCTGGTAAAGTGTGCATATATAATTATCTTATGGAGAAATATAACGAGATCTTTAATTTTGAAGTGGATATGCACAATACATATGTACACCCCAGATTTATGCCAAATGATAAGGCATCGCTACTACCATTTAAGCTAACTAAAGATGAATTGTCGAGAGATGGAACAAAAATCTGAAGAGCAATCTATAGATCAAGAAAATTGTTAGTCGTTAGAAAAAAGAAGAAAATGTGAGAACACTGGAAGGAAAGAAAATTCAAGATTTTAGCAACAACATAATAAAGTCACCTTTGCAAAAAGGTATTCACAAGGCTACAAGTAAAGTAATAGAAAGCATGCATGGGAAGACTCAAGTGTCTCAAGTATGTCATGTCCCAAATTTGGAATTGGGTCACAATGGCCTAATCACATTAGCCATATTCATTAGAGTTTGTAAAATTGATGTTAAGGGTCAAATAATTGCCAAGGAGGAAAATTACTAGTTTCCTAGGTTTGGGGTGGAAGCTTTGGGATTTGGAATAAGGGGGATAATAAATGATGTTTAGACATTAGAAGGGTTCAAGTATTTAATAAATAGAGTGAATAAAGAAATTCAAGAGAAATCCTAGGTGACAAATGGTTTTGGAGACATATGGAGGATGTGGGACCCACACTAGCTTGATTTTTCATAATACATGGTATCTCTCTTTTGCAAATTCGAATTAATGGGAATGTGAACACTCTTGGGTGAGTTGGTAAGTAATAACACATGTCATCGATCATCTTAGGTCGAATTGGGAAGTATTGGTAACCTCCATGGAAGATAAAGAGTCAAAGTGGAAGTTTGTGGACACTTGGGCTAGATTCCCTAGCCCCTATGACGCCAATGATGGAGCATCTATGACAACTATGACAAATTGCAGACCTGACCTCTGACATCTGACCACTATGACATGTCAGCCCCAAAAATAGGCTCAAAGAAGGCGAATTTGGGAGTTGGAGAAGCCAAAGAGACTCAAAATCGAATTTGGGAGAAGATGGAAGGTTGGAACTAGGAGACAAGTGGCAAATGTGGAATATTTCCTAAATCGAAATCTATTGAATATATTGAGAGGATTTCGACCCTTAGAAGGATAATGTTGGTTATAAAATGTAGAAATGAAGTATGAGAATGGCTTTTGATCATTTGTAGAATTTGCAATTGCATTTGTGAAGAGGGAGAGCTAGTGGATGACTAGTTTCTTGCCTTAGCCAATTTAGAGGGTGAAAGATTCCCATCCAAGTTGGCAATTGGAAAGGCCATTCAGACCTTTCATTTGGAGCTTTAATGGAGTCTTTATTTGCAGGTGTAAGCTACAGGGCAGCTCATGGTTTCTTCTATTGCAGCTCACTCCTTCAACCATTTCCAGTTTTGATAGCATACTCTTGATCCTTGAGGGAGGGCATTTTTGGTGAGCTATTGTACTCTTTGGGGGAGCTTCTAATGCCCCATTTATTTTGTAATATGAACTAAATACTATGTTCTTCATATCCAGAAAGTTTCAGGTCGAAATTCCAAGTAGAAATGTATAAATCTCATTTTTAATGGAAGAACAATGCCATTTCCCCACTACCTTGTTGTGAACCAATGTATTGATGATGATTTCGAATGAATGGATGATTCTATGATGAATTTGTGATTAATGTACTGCCATGGATGTATTTTACAAGTTTCATGTACTGTACCTGAGCATTTGAAGTATTTTTACTCAGTTTAATTGCATTGGGAGAAGAAATAGTGCCATTTCCCCAAGGGTCGAATTGGTGATTTTTGCAGTTGAATGGGAGAGGGTGAGAACAGTTGTAATAAACCATTAATGGTGCATATGAGACCTTAATAACATACTTAACACATTACATACCTTTGTTCATAAATTTGAGTGGGTTTGGAGGCATTTGGGAAGCCATTTTCAGTACTTACCTCAGGGGGATTTGAACCCCAAATTACTAGTAAAATTGCATACTTGGTCCAGAATATTAAGAGAGTTTGCAGAGGTCTTTTGGTGGCCATATGTTATCCCTGAACATCATATTCAAGTCCTAATATCATTCATACACCTTGCTTGAAGATTTGAAGGCATTTGGAGTCAATTTGAGACCTAGAGACCAATACTAGTCAAAGGGAAATCACTAGTAAAGTTACCTACATTGACCAGAATTGAAAGAGCATTTGCAGAAGTGTTTTAAAGGTACAAAGGCATCCCTGAAACACATATTTATGTTCTAATATCATTCATATACCTTCTCAGAAGATTTGGGATCATTTGAGGCAAATTTGGGACCTAGAGATCGAAACTAGTCAAAGGTCGAACCAAGGAAAAAAAAGTGGAAAATTGTCATTTTAATAAAATTCCTAACAAAGGACATTACAAAGTATTCCAAACATTTTCACAAAATCAATTAAACACTGAAACTTATGTTATATATATATGCATTGCTATACTTTTGGCATGAAAACATAAACATTCCATGTTGGTTAAATCTGGATAGAGTTGAGAAGAAAGGAAGGACTGAGTACCCCACTAAGACCAAAGTATACAAGAGATAGTGCAATCCTTGGTATGAGTATTTGAGAATTTGAACTAGCAACGAAGAGAAGAAGGAATATTAAAATTAACCTTGGTGCAGTTAATACTAAAGTGTTGGTCTAGCTTGAATCTTTGCAGATTGAAGATCCGATAGCAATCTTGATTTATATGTGTTTTACTTTAATAATTTAATGGTCATTCAAGAAAAGATAAACATAGAATTAAACCACAAAATTGTCACAGAATCATGAAATGTATCTTCATATGTTTTCTTATTTATAGAAAACATCATGCCCTACTGTTTAAGTTGCTAACAAAGCGAGTTAGACAAGGTTATGTTGAAAACCACGCTATAGAGCCTCTTGGCATATCACTCAAGAAGGCATTGGGGAGGATGATATGATGGTTGGAAGAATAAATTTCAACCCCAAATTCTCTTATAACCAGTGTTGCAAAACTCAAACTTGTCAAGAACTCGACAAGGGTCATAAAAAAGATAACTAGAAAAAACTCAACCAAAAATCGTTGAGCAATAAAAATGCATAATTTTAATTTTATCAACTAAATTAGAATATAAAATCAGAGCCAAAATCCAATTTGAAATTGAAGTTGCCACTAGCTGGTTATTGGGAAAAACTAGGGAATTACTCAGCTTATTTGAGAGTTTTTTATCAAGCCTTTTTTGAGCTGGTTTTTCATTTGATAAGTTTTGTCACAAATTCACTAATTTTTCAAAGATTTTTTCCACATTGCTTATAACCTTCAAACATTTCCCTTCAACACCTAAAAGTGTCAATGGATACATGAGGATCAAGGTGGATCAACATACCACACATCCCATAGGATATTTTAGTGAGTTTCCAGACACAATAACCCAAATAGAGATTGAAATTGGGACAACTCATACAATGTTCAGCTTATGCAACTATTGGGTGGATATGCATGCATCAGATCACTGGAGAAGAACTAGATTTGTAATCTACCAATGTCTCTCTCACTAAGTCCGCAATGCTACCAACCCGTTCCTACTAATTGAACCTTCATAATTTCCTTAAATGGTTTCTTGTTACTCTTTAAACAAAGCATATCGCTCATAGTAAGATTTGTGGAGAGCTTCATGGATTCAGTCTCTTAGCACCGTGAATGGTAGAAAATTTAAATAATTTTCTAAACCAAATGAAAAAAAATCTAAGCCCATATGTTCATGATCAAGCAAAAAAACATGATTGGAATTGAAAAATATTCAACAACCTACCTAATGTGAATTTGAATTGCAAGAGAAACTTAAATTTGATTATTGAATTACAAGAGAAACTTAAATTTGATTCTTGAATTACAAACACATAATTATAATGTCCACTGCACAGTATCTGGTTCTATGAAAACTAACCTCTCTAAAGACCGCAAACCCCAAATAAATTTGAACAAACGCAGAGACAACCACTGTAAAAAACCAAGCTTCATGCAAAGATGGAAGATTTGATGACGTGGGTTTCTATTGACTCTTTCTTCATTATATAGGGATAAACTCCTTGCAAGTTGCATGGCTCTAGTACGTTTTACTCAGAAATGTACCAATTTGGACTTGGAGTTAAAAAACCTTCACCCATAAAACATTGGGGGCTGAGACCAGTAACCAATACCATTATAGAAACCTCCACTTGGCACCAACAAAAAATCGATGGGTGATTCGGTGAGATTTCCCAACCTCAAATCTAGGGTGTGGTAACTGATTTGTTGACTCGGGGAGATTGCCCATTTCCCAACTTGAAATTGAGGGTGTGGTAACTTATTTGGTGAGACTTCCCATTGCCCAACTCAAATCGAGGGCGTATTAGCTGACAAAGTCCATATATCAACCACGAACCAGCTGCATCATCCTCCAATCGGGGTGAACTCGCAATTGGTGGCTACATTAATGAAAAAACGAAGCGAATTCAATATTTCGTTGCCTTCATACCCAAAATACGGGACGAATCACCAGTTTCAACCATATTTGGTAGGGCGACATTCAATTTTGCTTCTCTCACGTGCCTATCTGGCCTTGGCGATTCGATTTCCCATTGATGTGGGTCAAATAAATTTGGGGCTAAACTATTAAATTAAAAAAAACTCTTTTCATATTACAAATTCGCCCACCATATGTTTGAGACCCCTCTAATTTTTCCCTTGGGCTATATTTCACCCTTAAAATCATCCATGATTTGCATGGTGGTGCCCCATTGTACCCACTAAACCAACATAACTCGATAGAAAAAATAATATCATGTTCTATCATTCTTATTACTCTTATTCTTATTCTTATTATTATCAAGCAATTATCTCTTGGGACCTAGAGAAACCTAAAGGATGCTTCCTCACATTTGAAGATGATATCCTAGTAAATTTGATGGAGTAGAGTATTGCACCTAACCCAGGGGGATTTGAATTGCACACATGTTGGTATAGAACTAGCCAAAAACTCAACAACATTGGCTACAACTAGTTCAAGCAAAGGAAAACAAATCAACAATTGAATTACCACTATTAAAAAATGTTCAAGCAACATTGTAAACTTCCTATGTCAATGTTCTTTTGCATCTTGATGCCTTGCCCTTTGAATTGTTGAGAAGTAGCTACACCACTTTGTGTTTTGAATAGTTGGAACCTCGATTTATCTCTATTACTTATCAATGTAGTCATGTGAGGATCGATCTTTCCCTCTCGCACTTGCAAAATTTTCTTCTATGTGTTGATACTTTTCCATTTGAACTGTTTGTAAGTATGTATACCACTTTGGGTTTTGAACAAATAGAACCTTGACTTCTCTTTATTACTTAACAACTTAGTCATATATAGATTGATCTTTCCCTTGTGTATTTGCAACCGAGCCTTGACAACCTACATACTTGAAGTACTTTTTTTTCCATAGATTTTGAAAAGCCCCAACTTATTTCTCCAACTAAATGTGCACATTTCGATGACCATGGAATCAACCACTAACATATCCTATGAAGACATGGCAGGAATGCTCAAACAAACATTTTATTTCTTATTTTACAACTACTATCCTTGCACTGACAGAGATGGGAATGGTAGGTAGATTAATAGATGTTTCTCATTCATAAGTCAATGTTTTAAGTGTCAAAGTAGCATATTCAATTGTATCTTCTCAATTAAGTAGTTGTTCGGTTGCATATGGGTAGGAATATTATGCTCAAATGGTGGCAATGTTTTCAAATTTTTATACACTCCACATGATGTTCAATTGTATTTTCTTCTCCTCCACATGGAGCACAAATTATGATAGTAATAACCTCCTTTTCTCATGTATAGAAACAATATCCTTGTCCTCTCATGCTATTGTCGTAATTGATAAGCTAATCTTATAGCGAATGTAACTTAGAAAAATTTAAAGCACTACTAGAATTTTACCATGATCGAAAGTCTTTAAAATACAGTATATTACAAAATTAAATTAAACAACATTACATTTGTATATAATTTTAGATCTTACATATTTCGCAAAATAAATTAACATTTTGTAAATTAGGAAAAAAAATCAATTAGTAACATCTTGGCTAAAACCCCTACTATTTCTCGGATTCATATCTTCAGTTAAAATTCCCCGCTAAAAAAATGTCATATTCTCTTTGAAAAAAATTGAATACCCACCTGCGTTTTCAAATTTTAGGGATACTTTGGATCTATGAAGGTGGCTATTGTCAATTCTGTCAGAACCATTATAATAAATGATTCGGGTTGGCCAACACAATTACACAGGGAAGGCAAACTAAAACGTTTGGGGGTTGGCAATAAAATAGCATAATGCATGCCTTTTAAAATAATTTCTGCTACAAAATACCGCCTAACCGCCTTAATTGGATGAATGGGCCGTGTCGTCGAAATGATGATAGCACACATGTTGTAAGAAAAAGCAGGTAACGGCTACACGGAAAAACAAGAAACAAATATAGTCGCCCTAAGCTACTTCGTTCATTAATTGCCTTTGGACGGATGTTGGCCGGAGAGCTGGACAGGAGAGGAGCGCTGGGATGAGAGGAGTTGATTTGATGGGATGGATGACCCTGGTCTCCGTTGTTTGGTCTCGGTTGTTTCTTTGCCTTTGGACGGAGGGCTGGCAGAAGAGGAACGCTGGGAAGAGAGGAGTCTCCGTTGTTTCTTTGCCTTTGGACGGAGGTTGGATGGACGGCTGGGTAGAAGAAGAGTTGATGTGATGAGATGGTGTCCTTGGTTGTCCATGGACGAAAAGGGGAGTCGGATTTTGTCTCCGTGGTTTCGTTTTTATGTTTCTCTGTTTTTTATGTTTCTGTGGTGGTTTTATTTTTGCTTCGTCTGTTGGTTTTAACTCTGCTTTTTCTGTCAGTTTTATGCTCTTGTGGTTGTTATTTTTTCTTGTAGTTGTTATTTTTCTTTGCTTGAGCATGGCCATGCTAACTTAACTTCTTATGTTTCCTGTTGTGCACTTTCGTATATGTTTATTTTGATTTTCTTCATATTTTTTTGTTTTACTCTCTTCGGATTTAATGGTTGGGGAGTCAAGCCAGGGCAAACAACCAAAATCATGCAGAGTTCACAGGTGCAATGGGCGCAGGGCGAACAGGGCGAAAACTAAGAAGGTATGTTGTTTAATTCTAACATATTTTTCTTTTACATAATTTATAATGCTTGTTTTCTAAATCTGTAGGTGAATAAAAGTGGAGGAGCCGTTGAATGTCATTGTGTGAAAGCGTCAGAGGGTAAGTCCTCTTTTGGTGAAAAACCAGCACCAAAACCCATGGTGCAGATGCAATTGATCTCCTCCCTCTTTATTATTATTTGTTTTTTCATCTAGATGTGTGTATTTTAAAATCCAGATGCATTGCAGGTAAATCAGAAATCAGTGGGTGGGGGAATCAAAGCACTCACAAACAGCCCAGCTGATACACATTCCAGCGGTGCAGGTAAGGCTATTTAAAGGTATGTATGGCTCAGTCTACCTCATTTTCTGTTAATTATATAGAGTGTGTTTTGTAAAATTTAGAGGCAATAGAAGCAAAGCCTAAGGCATGTTTTAATTTAATTTATTCTGCTGCATAGTTATATGATGTGTGCATTTTAAAATCCAAATCTAGATGCATTGCAGGTAAATCAGAATTCAGTAGGTGGGGAAATCAAAGCACTCACAAACAAACCAGCTGATACACATTCCAGCTACAGGTGCAGGTTATGGCTATTTAAAGGTATGTGTCGCTCAGTCTATCTCATTTTCTGTGTGTTTTGTAAAATTTAGAGGCAATAGAGGTAAAGGATGAGCTGTTGAAGGCCTTTGGATGAGTGAATCCTCTTTTGGTAGAAAACGCATGTAATCATTTAAATTTCAATATAATTGATTTACTCCCTTTTTATCTGTTTAGGGTTTATACCTTTTGTTTTCTCTCTAATTTTTTTTAATAATATATTTCAGTTTATTCTTATTATTTCTCACGATATTTTTGTTGTCACTGGGTTCAGTCTCAAACAGCCCAGCAGATTCAAGGCAGTCCCATATAGCCAAGGTGATGGAGATTCAGCGATGGCCAAGCATAAGGTTTAATTTAATTCATGTAAGTTGAATATTTAAGATACAATAGTTCTACTGCCTCTTTTCCTATTTACAGTTTACGATCTTTAGTCTTTGCATAAGATTTACTACAAAGTTTTGGGTTTCTGTTTAATATTTTTTATAGTATATTCAATTTATATTTAATATTTTTTATTAAGATACAATAGTTCTACTGCCTCCTTTCCTATTTACAGTTTACGATCTTTAGTCTTTGCATAAGATTTACTACAAAGTTTTGGGTTTCTGTTTAATATTTTTTATAATATATTCAATTTATATTTAATATTTTTTATAATATATTCAATTTTTGGGTTTCTGTTTCTTCTTCACTTTCTTCTTCTTTTATTTTGTAGTCTTCATTTTCTTTCTTGACATCATCTTTTCTCCATAAATTCAACTTTGATAGTTTGGTATCTTCTGGGGAGATGGCATCATGTCCCTTCCCTTTTTCTCCAGCTAGATAACCATAGGCAAAACGGCCTTCACATTCTATTGTTGCTGACTTGATACCAGCCTCCTCTCCAACAGATTTTTCAACAACCCTTGCTTTATAGCCTTGCTTTTTCACCCCAACGCAAGTACATCCTCAATAGCATATCTGCCCAATCCTGTATTGTGCATCTGTGCCTCCAGCTCCAGCAGTAATTGTAAGGCAGGCACCTTCTTTGTCATATGGTCCTGAAAGTAGCTTTGATAGCTCATAACGTTCTAGTGAGATATTTAAGTCCTCGACAATTTTAGAAGTTTCATCGAGGAGCCCATAATCTACTGTGTCCATTTCCGCCGTCAACTGTATTATCATCTTTGCATCTTCAACCTTTCAACATATTCTTTCAAAAGCTCCTTCGACTGGACCAATTTTGAAAGAATATTTCTGTAGATATCAAGATCTCTATCAACATTAGGCTTGCTTATATTTAAGGCTGCACACAGCTGATGGTGTACTTGGAGTCTGTGTATTACCAGTGGTCCCAATCATTTCACTGAGTTTTTTCTTTCTAACATCATCAAGTTTCTCCAAGGATCTTTCCAGAGGTTTCATACCAACTAACTTAGCAATTGCTGCCAGTGATGAAAATGCTGCATCTCTTACTTCTGGTGTGCCATCATTTAGATACTCCATGCAAATAGGAACATAGTCCTTATGAAGCTTTAAGACAATAGCTTATTGTTTGATTCAAATGCAAAATGTGACCCAATTTAATGTCAACTGTAGGAACCTTATTCTTTGCATTTTCTTTTGCATGCTATTCTCCGCTGTGTGAACACCCCACACACCCCTATCAAAGTGGGGGGTAACAAAGTGCTTTATGTGAGATGATGTCAAAATCGTCTTACTCGCGAACACCTTACCACCGAAGTGTTTCCCTTGTTGATATTGTGTTAGCTTGATTGTGGTGTTTTCTTTTACTTGTGTATGGAGGATCCTTAAATGGTTTATATCAATGACATGGAAATGGTGTGCATGAATTAGTGAGAATCCCATTCTTCAGAATCTAATGATTCAACCCTGGTATCCTTGGGGATAAACTAGTTAGGGAGGAAATGAAGGGTTCTAAGAGAGAGAGATAGGATTGAAACTACCCTTGGACCTGTAGTAAATATTAACTATTTCTTATTGACTAACTATAGTTGGACTTACTAGGCATTCATATCCATAGATCTCCATCCGAAAATGAACAAATGGAAATAGTAAGCAACAAAGATTTGGAACCAACCAAAGAACGAAAAAGACTAATTAGTCACATGGTGAGCTACTTGTCCTTAGGACTCCAAGAATTAATTGTAGGAATTGTTGGAGTAAGGAGTACTAAGGACAAGTACCTCACCATGTGTGGTTCCTTGTTCATTTAGGTAGCAAAGGAGGGATTTCGAGAATGTGTATTTACTATAGAGATCTAAATAAAATTGACATCAAGAATTGGTACTCCTTACCCAAGATGATTAATTTTGAGGTCAATTAAAGCATTTTGAGTACTTCACCAAGCTAGATTTCAAATCCAGATATTGCAAAATCTGGACCAAGGAATAAGATAGCTTGAAAACTCCCTTCAAGATGAAACAAGCTCAATAGGAGTGGTTAGCATTGACTCTATTTGAGTAATGCACATACTACATTTATTTGTACAATGAATGATTAAGTTATGTAACTTCAGAATCATCCTTTTTCATTTGATTGAGAAAGGGGATGTGCACGGTGTAGATTATTTAAACTACTTTTGCATCACAAAGGAAAACTCGAAGGAATACCAAAGAAGAGCATCTCATTTACTTAGTGCCTCAATGAACACCATAAGGATGCAGCTACTACAATTGAAGAACAACAAAAATAAGTTAAGCCCATTACGATAAGTCTATCCATCCTCAAGTCTTTTCTAAAGGAGATATGGTCTTGGTTTATGACCAAGATATTGACACTTTGGGGGTAGGAAAGTTTACTTCTATGTGGGTGTGTCCTTATATCGTGAAGCACTTCCTTAGTAAAGGGGCTTATGAATCGGTTCAATTCCTAGGTCTGCTTCCTTAGTATAAAAGGGCTTATAAATTGGTTCAATTCTTACGTCCATTATATGTGTGTTGGTTCTAGCCACCCGCAACTCTTGTTGGCTTAGCAAGTCTCTCTTTATGTGTTTTTTGGGCTGGTAGTGACCCTTTGGCTTGGTACGAGTACTTCCCTTGGTGAGAGAGGTGGACAAAACTAAGCCCCTTCCCTTGTACTCACCCCCCAAAAAGCAATTATTGGGGGGGGGTCAGGTGTGCGCGATCCCCCATAAATTTTGATCTACTCTTGTAACGATGCTTTGTTACTTCCTTCGGTTTAACACTCATAGTACTGAAAACTGTAGATCCTTCCAAGCTTTGCCAGGCCGCTTTGAACCATGATTAAGTTGCCTTTGAGGCATGCTTTTTGGAGGACACTTGTAGCTAGCGATAACTGGCCTACATTTTGACGCACATCTAAAGGTAGGAATGCATCTATCTTCAAATATTTGACATTTCTTGCAAGCAAATACCCTAGGCAACAAAAAAAAAATGGATTTTAAATTCTTTAAGCTCTAGCTTCTACCAGTGAGTGAAGCACTTTGCAATTGACTTGAACCTTGCCATCCTCCTCTTACCCTTGTTTATCCGTCCATTTCTTCCCAAACTTGTCTAGCATATGTACGTAAAATTGACAATTGATGTATGGTTTCCTCCCACTCCTTGCATAAGACGCCCACTAGGACTATGCTTTTTACTTCTCCATAGAGCCTTCTAGGGGAGGGACTTGGGCCTTATTCTTTTACTACCAATTACATAAAGACCTTCAATGGAGACTTGATTTTCCAAATTGGATTCTACCAACATTAAAAATATTCAGGGCTATCACTTTCACACATGGATTTATATCCTAGTTCTGGAGTGTAAATCCCTAGAGTAGAATTCTTGGACCAAGCCAATTCTTTGTCCACCTCCTTAATTCCAAGATGACTTACCTTTAATTTTGTTGTATATGCATCCCGCAACTTCCCTTCATGATGATGCAAATCAAATTGATTTGCATTTTTTTGCTCTTGGTGCCAGAGAGTGGACATCTTTGGAGAGGTTGCTTGAGTTACGTTAACGATTCCTTTTCTTTGAGGTGTTGCGATTAGATTGTTAGGAAGTTGATATAGGCCTCTAATCCCCAGCCATGGATCTATTCTCATCTTGACTTTTTATCTTTTTCCATCTTTACACTAGCCAATTCCCCACTAGTGGGAAGGCTAAAGCCATGCCCTTCCATACTATTTACACATTTTGAATGCTTTTTGAGGGTCTTCTAATCCATATTGCTATAGTATTAGGAATAAACAAACCCTTCCTAGTATTGGGGGTCTTTCTTTGCTTTGCAATAAATATCTCATAGGTTTGAAGTCTCATTGTAATCAATAAACAAACCCTTCCTACCAGAGGGCTCCAATTTGTTCCTCTTCTCTACTAGTATATGGATATAAATTGGACAACCAAAGATGTGAAAATGACTCACCTTTGGCTTCACTAGTGGATGGCTCCTTTTTTATCTTGTCCTCCAAAATCTTGTGAGGACACATGTTTTGGATGTAGACTGTTGTGTTAAATGCTTCCACCCATAGAAACATTGACAAATTCGGGTCATGTATCATGGCCTTAGTAGCCCCTATGATGGACTCCAATTCTACAATGAGTTGTACAAATTATGAACTCCCTCTTGATTCATCAGTGCTTGTAGAAATCCTTGAACTCATTGAAGGTATACTCAACCCCATTGTTTGTTCTAAAATTTTTTATATTCTTCAATGTCTAGTTCTCCCTTAGTGCTTCAAGCTCTTGAAACCTACTAAAGACCTCATAAATGAAGGAAACATAGTTCATGCTTTTTGTGATTGATGCTACTAACATTGGTCCACATACATTCAAATGCACTAGGTCTAGAATCTCCAAAGACTTGTTATTGTTGCTTGGGAAAGCAACCTTGGTATGCTTGCCAAACACGCACCGTCTGCATACACCTATTGCTCAATGCTGAACTCTGCAAGACCTGCAACCCTCTCCCTTAGAATAGATAACGCACTACGATGTAGGTGCCCATCCTCTTGAGCCATAACTCACACAAATTATGTGTTATGAACTAGGACTCAAATAGGTTCACCCTGTAACCTTTATAACTTTCCTTCTCTAATTTTGATCACTTGCGTTGTGTTATGAACTAGGGCTCAAACAGGTTCACCTTGTAACCTTTATAACTTGCCTTCTCTAATTGTGATCACTTGAGTTGATCCTAGGCTAGACTCCTGCAGTATTATAAGGATTTGTCTCTTGAATTTATTACAAAGCCCTTATCTTCCATGACTGAAATTGAAAGCAAATTCTTCCTAAGACCTGGAACAAACAACACATCATTAAAGTCCTAGAATTATTTGATTGGAATTGGAAAGGATATTTGGCATCATCATCAAGATCGACTTGAACTCCTAAGACATGCTCTTTTACACTCAAAAAATAACTCTCGGGCTGATGTCATATGCCTAGATGCTCCACAATCCACATACCAAGCATTATTAGGAAACGTGTTGGAAGAAAGGTAAGATACCATCGAGAAATCCTTCTTGAAATTGGAGTCAAACTCATTCATCTATGTTTTAGCAAAGGATGTTATTTGATGTTGGTATTGCTTCCCTCTACCTGTCTTCTTCTTTGGACACTGTGATGCATAATGGTCGTGCTTATGACATATGAATCACTTGATTTTAATCAAGTTCTTCCCAGGCTATGAGGATGACTACTCACTTTTTTACCTTACCCTTACTGGGTTTCTTACCTCTACCCTTCTTTGTTTGACCAAATAGAGCATGGTCACTATCACCTCCTTGCTTGATGGCCTTTAACTCCATCTGAGTCTCCTCTTGGATACAGTCATCTCAAGAGGGAAGATTCTCTTGAGCACAAACACCCTGAACAAATGTTTCCCATTGGGATGGCAACCCATTCAGCGCTCGGCTCACTAGCTTTGTCTTCAACCTTCTCCCTAATTGTTGCAAGTTAATCACGAATCTATGTGACCTTCATCAGGTAATAGGTATTTGATCTGATTATCTCTATAGATCTAAGGCTTATGCTATATCATCTTCATATTGATGTTCTTCCTTTGGTAAATGCTAACCAAGGCATCAAACATCTCCTTTGTCATCTTCTTCTCGAATATATGAGGGATGAGATGATCCTTTATAACATCCATGATCATCCACTTAGCTTTCACTTCATTCTTCTTATGAACTACCAAAGCTAACGAATATGTCGACGGAGTCACTACATCTTTAATGATATCCTAGAAATCATTCTCTTCTAATAGAAGAGTTACCCTGAGGCTGACTTCCCGTGATAGGAAATTTGAGGCACCTTCCAACCTATCCTCGAACATGAGGGAAACTGCACACAAACTCCCAACTAAATATGTTTGCGTCTGTTTATCATAATCTTTCCAACTAAATGACACAGAGACTTTGCTATGGACATCCAATGCGTCACTAAGCTTCTACCTTGTATTACCTCAAACTGGAAGGAAGTTATTACCTCAAACTGGGTCAACATGCAATTCAAAATTACAAATAATTAAATTCTCTTTTGTTTGGTCGACTCACCCAAAAAGGTGGGGTACACCAACTTCAAAAATTCATATCTCTTCAACCGTAAGGAGTTAGAAGATGCTCCACATATCAACGGAAATGGCTTGACGAGGACTATCTCCCCATGATGGGTTTATTTGCAAATTCTTGGTCTAATACCCTTAAATTATTCAATATGTCCAGGACGTCAAAGACCCCACACATGAGGGTTCCAAAGACCATACCACCAACTACAAGAGTTGCAAAGTCTTCTTCAACATATCAAGGCACGTTTGTGGGCTCTACCTCCATCTACATCCCAATAGCCATATAACCACAAATAGGACCATACATCACCATGGTTCAAGACCCAAGGCACCACATGCAAGTGTTTCAAGGACTCTTTCAAGGATATCATATAATATTTAAACAAGATACTTTCCATGGACTTCAAGCCCATCACATAGGACTCCATCGCCAAGTGATAAGGGCATCATGACCAAGGATTCTATCATATCAAAGGCTCCAACAATCATGGGCTTACAAACCACCATATGTATGGATTCCAAGACCCAAATCATTTCCAAATGCACCATCAATGATCGTATAGTGTCCAAGGGTCATCATGCCGCCATTTATGTGGGTTCCAGACCTTCTCATGCATAATGACCATCTCCAAGGGTTCCATGACCTCAACAAGGGATACATGGGCTTCAAGATCTTCATCAAGGGTTCCAAGTCTTCATCAAGTCATTAATGACCACATCATCACCTTTAAGGGGACAAGGACCATTAAGCCATGAAATGTGGGTCCAAGGGCTTCTTCATCAAGTAAGGGGCTTCATAGGCTTCTTCAACCACCTCAACCACACCAGGAGACCTCCAAGGGTCAAGATACTTAATGACATCACCTGTGGGGTTGTTAGACCTTCTCTTGGGGTACCATGACCTCAATAAACACAAATGACCACTGAAAGGTTCATTTGGACTCTTGCAACTTCTTCAACACTTTTGTAGCATACTGGGGCATAAGTTGTGGTACTGGGGAACCAAAGAAACAACTGGGAACCGTAAAACATCTTTGGGGTACTTAAACACTCTACAGGGTGTTCAGGGCTTTTGTCATTGTCCCAAGGGCTTCAAGGGCTTCAAACTTGGGCTTGGACAAGATCAAAAGGTCTCCTTAGACACTGACAATTACTTAACCCTCAGGGGCTCCTCAAGGGGCACCAAGACATGTTGGCATCAATGACTATACACTGTTGGCATCAATGACAACTTAATCAACAATTTTCTTCCAAAACCCTAGTCTCCAATCTCCAAGGATAAAACTATAACCCTAGCTCCACCAAGAAGAACAAGTGCAAGAGTCCCTCCAACACTACCTCCAAGGAAAGAGGTCATTAGGGTAAATTATCAACCCCTAGATCCACCAAGAAGAATAAGTGTAAGAATCTCTCCAACAATATCTCCAAGGCAAGATGTCCTTAGGGTAAAAATTATCAAACCTTAGTTCCACCAAGAAGAACAAGTGCAAGGATCCCTCCAACAATATTTCCAAGGCAAGACGTCCTCCTTTTCTCTTCTTCACAAGTCCACCTCAGGGTTTTCTTCCAAAACCCTAGTCTCCAATATCCAAGGGTAAAACTATAACCCCAGAACTCCAAGATGCTCCAAGAAACTTTGAAGAGACCAAGAACTCTAGCATTCAAAAGTGAGAGAGACAAGTACAAGTGAATACCTAGAGAGAGAGGGGGGAGGACAAGTGCATTCCTCTTTTAGGTCACATTTGTACTCGATAGTGAGAAAGAATGAACACATAAGTCATATGATCATCTCTAACATATTCTTCTCAAGAGTAAACTTTAACAACAAGAGAAAACATCAAACCAAGATGTCCTCTTTCCCTTCTATAGCTTTTTTGAGGGTTTCCTCATGAACTCATGAACCCTAGCAACTCTCCAAGAAGATAAGTACAAAGAAAAAGATACAAATGATGATATGAATGGAAAGACTCTCTCCTTCCTCTATTTATATGAGAGCTAAGAGAGGCCAATGATACTATGATCCCTTCTAGGTGACACAAGTGAGACGTCCACTCTAGAGTACAAGTCTCCTGCTCCAATGATGATGTTGTGCACAATAAGGACTCCAAGGTGATGTAGCTACAAAAGGCAAGTCTATTCCACTCTACCTCGAGCCTCCACAGATTCCATATATCCTCCAAAGAAAAGTATTCCACTAGGTCAACTATCCCTTGCAAGAACATCGTCGAAGCCCCATGCATCCTTGAGCTATCTACAACCCTCTGAACAGGAATTCAGTCTGCCACATGCCATTTAGGGCTTGATGACCTCCATTATGCACAATACTCCACATCCCTAGTAGGGCGTTCTCTCCCCAAGTGAATCCTCCATGCGGCCATCGTGAAGTGCTTCCAGCATCCAGGCAAGAGATTTCCAATGCCTAATGACAAGAACATTGAACTAGGTCAACAAGGTGATATAGGTATGTGTGGGGGAATTTACTCATTTGATGCTACATAATTCAAGGTTACATGCCCAACAATTTTGTTGTTCTTGGTTAGCCATGGATGCTTTTTGGGGTTGATGTGTGTGTGCCCATTGTTTCTCTATCTTTGATTTCTTTTTGTGTATGTTTAAGACTTCTCATAAGATATTTTTGTTTATATTTTATATTTCTCATAAGATCTTTAGTGTGTTAATAAGATTTATCATAAGGTTTTTTTGTCTATATCTAATAATAATTTTCTAATTTTTCATGTGCAAGGTGTTTTTCGTTGGCCGTGAACGCGTTTTGGGGTTGATCAGTGTGTGTCTATTGTTTCTCTATGGTTGTCTTTTTGTTATTTGATTGTTTTTGGTTGTTGGTGTTTATCTTTTTCTATTGTTGTTGGATTTTTTATTACATGAGCATGGCAATGCTAATTTTGTGGTTTGGTAATTTGTTTGCGTGCTTGCTTTCTTGTTTTTTTTCTTATTGTTGTTTATAGTTTTTTGGGCTTCAGTGGTGAAATTAAGGGAAAGCCCTAATGGCCCATATTTATCTAATTTTTGGTGTGCAAGGCATCTTGGTTGGCCATGAACGTTTTTTTTGGGTTGTTGATTCTTTGTGTCTATTGTTTTTTCCTTTTTGTTATTTTAGTTGTGTTTAACTTTTTTGCTATTGTTGTTTGTGTCTTTAGCTATTGTTGTTTGTATCTTTAGCTATTGTTGTTTTTGCATTTTGTGAGCATGGCCATGCTAATTTGTGGTTTAGTGTTTTGTGTTCTTGCACACCTTCTTGTATCTTTTTCTTATTGTTGTTCATAGTATTTTTGGGGTTCAATGGGTGGTGAAATTAAGCAAATCCCTAATGGTACATATTGTGGGTTTAGGTCTTGTTATAGCTTGAATTGACATGTGTGATTAAAGCCCCAAAGAACAGGCTAGCCCAAGTGCAACCTAGAGGTGTTACCCATTGTCACCTCAGTAACTACCTCCTTGCACTTTCGATTGGCTCTTCTCCAACTCGAGGGAGGCTTCCCTAGATAGGATTGTTAGGCTCTTCTCCAACTCGAGGTTACAAAGGTGATTTTTAAGAGATAGCCTAACAAAACTCTGAGGTCTTCGTAGTAGTATAGGTGATGGAAGGGTTTCAAAGACGAGTGCCAACCCTAGGGCGATGGAGTCAAGGAGAAACAATACCAATGAGAGGGGAAACAAGTTCATGAAAATGTTAGGGACAATTAGATCACTTGAGGTGCCAACCAACAAACCCTAACATGTTACGTCGTAATCATGGAAATAACTAGGAGCTTCCTTACAGTGCCAATTCAAAACAGTGATATTAGGGTGTGCCTTATACAATGGTTTGTCACAAGTTCTTATTCTAATGATGGTTGGGAACCATGTAATATTCATGCATAAAACAACAAAGGATGGAGGAAAACTCTCTCACAATCCTCCCAAAGTGACAAGATTGTCCTTCAAAGGCCATGATTATCTAGTTCTAGCTATTCCATACATCATTAGCAACATGAAAGATAAAACCCTTCATGAAAACTCACAAATGGAGAATAAAACCCTTGAACTTCAATTAAAGGGAGAAATGTTCTCATTAACCAACCATGAAAAATAGATGAGAAGGACAACACTTATATAAGTTGCAACCTTAACTCATTTACAATAAAATATTAATAAAACCCTAGCTTCTCTTGTTAATGTTTTCACTTATAGCAGCATAATATATATAAGCAAAAAAAAAGGATCATTGAAAGAACAACTATGCACATAAACAATAGAGACAATAGACACAACACTTTAGCCTGGGAAAACCCAAACTCAGGAAAAACCCAGCAACCCTTTCTTACTCTGAGATTTAGTACAAAGAAGATAAAAAGTACAAAATGAGTCAATGCTCAAGAAATTTGCTCCACAAGTCTTCTTCTACCCTGAAAATGCAAACTCCTCTACTTGAGCGAACTTGCTTGGTGAGAATGATCAAATGAGGAAGAGAGCACTTCTATTTATACATGACTTTTCACAAATTACTTTACTGGGCCGACTTGTCCTTTTACAATATAAGATTACATTTAATTGTTTATTCTTTTCTTTATGTTGGTTGTGCTAGTGAGGATGCCTCACATAGCTATAACATCAACACTCCCTCTTAGCTATAGAGGTATCATCACGTTGGAACTCGTCAAGCATCATTTGGTCATCATAACTGGACTTGTGTATCTGAGCATCATTTGAACGTCACGACTAGACTTCATACATCTTGGCATCATCTGGACTCGTACATCTTCTGATCGTCACGGCTGGACTAGCATCATCTGGACTCGTACATCTCTTCATCATAAGAAAGGGTCAACATCGTCTATTTAGGACGATATCCCATATAGGGATTCAAATATACTCTATCAAGAGTCTTCTCCAATCTAGAGAAAGTTCCACACAGGAACACCAGTCCTAACTGCACACAGGAACACCAGTCCTAACTGGACTGAGCTCATGGTCAACTGGATTGAACTCCTTATCGGTCTACAAGGACTGCCTGTTCAATACTGGTCTGAACTCATTATCGGTCTACGAGGATCGCCTGTCCAAATTGGACTGAGTTCATTTCTGTCCTACCAAAGCTACGCTCACTATGGTCTACAAGGGCCACCTGTCCCAATCTGGATTGAACCCTTTATCGGTCTATGAGGACCGCCTATCCAACTGGACTGAGTTCATTTCTGTCCAGGACTATGAGCACTCCCTCTCACTGAGGAGACCATTCTCCAATACTCCAAGTCTTTCACGGAAGTATGCAAACTTCACTCTGGAAAGAGGCTTGGTGAGAATGTCTGTGATGTTCATCCGTTGGAATGTACTAGAGTTGAACTGCTCCTCTCTATACCATATCTCTAATATAGTGGTACTTGATTTCCACATGCTTCGATCTGCCATGAGATACAGGGTTTACTGAAAGCTTCACACAGCTTTGATTGTCACAGTGAATAACGGTAGTCTCAAGTGTCTATCCGGACAATCCTGCAAAGAACTTCCAAAGCCATATTGCTTCCTGTGCCGCCACACTTGCTGCAGTATACTCTGCTTCTGCAGTGCTCAATGCTATTGAAGGTTGCTTCCTGTTGCACCAGGAAATCACTACAGACCCCAAACTGAAGCAACACCTTGAGGTGCTCTTTTTGTCCACGACACTTCCTTCCCAGTCTGAATCTATATCTCCATGTAATCTCATGTCACTTCTGGAAGCATATATGAGTCCAAACTTCACGGTGCCATGCAAATATCTTAGCACATGCTTTGCAACAACCCAATGTACTTGTGTTGGTTCACACATAAACTGACTGAGAGCACTCACTGCAAAACAAATATCTGGTCTAATGTTAACTAGATACATCGGTGAACCGATCAATTGACTGTACATGGTAGGATCTATCAACTCTTACTCAGAAGCTGAGCCACTCAACTTCTTAAGGCTTATCTCCATACGTGTATTCATGGACTTGCAGTCCATCATACCAAATCTCTTCAAGATATCAATGGTATATTTTCCTTGGCTAAGGAAAATCTCATCCTGTCTCTGCCACACCTCCAAACGTAAGAAGTAATACCTCGGACCAAGATCCTTCATCTCGAACTCAGAGGCTAGCATCTTCTTGCACCATTCGATAAGTTTCTCATCTCCTGCGAGAAATAAATCATCAACATACAATACTAGTATCAATGGTCTGCCATCCTCAACCTTGTAGTAAAGGTTGGAGTTTGCCTCACTCTTGGTGAATCCCAAGCTCACCAAGTATCCATCAATCCTGGCATACCATGCTCGTGGTGCATGCTGGAGGCCATATAGGTCCTTCTTCAGTCTACACACATGGGACTCCTTCCCATGAATCTTGAAACCCTCTGGTTGTTCAATATAGACTTCTTCCTCAATTACTCCGTTGAGGAAAGTTGTTTTAACATCCATCTGATGTAGTTTCCATCCCATAGTTGAAGCTAGAGCTATGATTGATCTGATGGTTGTGTATCGTGCAACTGGGGCAAATGTCTCGTCATAATCAACTCCCTCTTTCTGGGAGAATCCTCTAGCCACAAATATCGCTTTGTGCTTCTCGATGCTCCCATCTGCTGCATGTTTAATCTTATAGATCCACTTGGAAGTCACAACTGACTTCCCTTTAGGTCTTGGCACCACTTCCCATACGTCATTCTTGACGATGGATTGATATTCTTCCATCATAGCATCTTTCCAAACCTGCTGGTTTGCGGCCTCCTCGTAACTGGATGGCTCAGAATCAATAATGTGGGACATTAGTGCTACGTATTCTGAGTATCTTTGAGGTTTCTTGCTCTCCCTGAATGTGCTTGGGGGAGCAACATGCTTTTTTGCATCTTCTAAAGTCTGACGAGCCCAAATGGGCCTCTTCCTGCCAATAGCAAGATCTCTAGGAACTGTTATCACACAACTTGTAGTTGTCCCTAAAGGTATCCCATCCGAGACGGTAGAGGAGATGGACAATTAAAGAGGTGACCCAGGAAGTGCAACGGTTCCCAATGCAAGTTGGGTGTCACGATAACCGAGGCACTCTTCACTTTAGATCATGAAGAGTCAAGACCAAGGGGGAGACCCTAGCCAATCAATGAAGACTAGCTAACACAAAGGTTCCTAGGGAAATGTGTAAGTTAGGTTACGTAAACCAATGCGTGAGTTAGATTAAGTGGACCCAAGAGTTAAGTATGGTTGAAGAGGCTTAGGATGTGACAAGTGTTAACCAATGTATGATCAAGGCCACTTATTGAAGCTTAATGAATAGATCTAGCACCATGAAAACACACAAGTGGGGCCCACTCCTTAAAAAGTGGAAAATGGTCCAAATAGGGCCCACTTGGTCAAATTAGGGGTAAGATAGTCAACACCCACATAGGCACATCTATGGATGAGACAAGGTAGATCTATGGATCTAAGGCAAGATAGTCAACACCCACATATGGGATCTAGGAAAAGGCCACTAACCCAAGGAGTGCGAATTGCCCAAGGGAGACTAGTGCCTTCGGATTGGAGGGGCAAATGGAGTCCAAGTTATGCCAAAATGTAGATTAGGGTAGTCAAGGAAATTATCAAGGTGGGTAAAGGATGGCACGCCCAAAGATGATCTAGATCTCCATAGATCTAAGATTCAAAATGCATCACCCAATGACCCAAGTGGGGCACAACCCTCAAAATGAGGAAGGGGGCCCACAAGGAAAAAATCAAAGGGGTGAAGCACTAGGGGTGGGTTATCAAAGTAGACAAGTACAAATCAAGTGGGATCTCACCTACCCAAGTCTTGGAACTAGCCCTAATGGATTCCCTCAAGGAGTTGGACCTCCCTCAAGGAGGCTAATGAGCCTTGGAAAGTGTGTCAAATGGAGGCCAATCCACACCAAACTATAGATCCGAATTGCCGTGGATGCTATAGAGGTGGGTTTTCAATATTTTCTCCAAAGCCAAGCTAGATCCAAGTAGATCTAGAAAAAGGTGAAAAATGAGGGTTTAATCAATGAGGGTTTTGAGATCTAAGAGAGTAGATGGATAGGATAGAAGAATATCATACCTCATGGAACATACCTGGAAAATGAAGATGGAAGAGGCTTGAGATGAGGATTACTTCCCACAAAGATCAAATGCCAAACTTTGATGAGCCCTTCTTGCAAACGTTTTGCCTCCTTCAACCAAATCGATTCCCCTATTCCTGTCAATCAAGGACACAAAGATCAATCAATCAATCAAGAATGGGATGAGATGCAAACAAAGATATGAGAAACATGAATTGTTGGTACAAAGACAAAACAACTCCCTGTCACCCAAAACGTCCTCTTGAAGCTTGAAGGGTAGGCCTCCCCACCAATTCACACTCCTCAAAATTGCCTTCTTTGCCTACAAAAGAATGTTAGGCTAAGATAAAATCAAGATGGCCACCAATGTCTGTTAGTGCAGAAGAAGAAGCATTTACAATCACCACAAGCATTCCAACTCCAAGATCCAAGATGCCCAAGAAAGTATTTTTATTCCACTAGCCAAGAGCCAAAAATCTCTAGATGAATTTTACAATGAGGGGGTCTCCTCCTTATATAGGATAATAAAGACCAAAACCCTAGATCTCAAAACCACTTTTTGAAGTGGGTGGTTGAGATTAAAAGATCAACAAATATAATCAATGGCTAAGATGAGCCTACAATATATCACATGGATCACTCAAAGAGAGGGTGACATCATCCCTCAAAAAGACTCATGGAGGGTGACATCATCACTAGGAGGGGGCTAAAACATATGGGCCCACCTCATAGGACATGGACATGACTCAAGAATCTCATGGTGGGGCTAGGAGGCATTAATCCTTACTATCTCATCTCCATGGCACAATAATATAAAACAATATGTCCAAAATAATACAAATGATCAAATCTTGTCTCTAAAACTGATAGAGACATGCAGTAAAAGGCCTCTTGTGGCCTCTATGGACCCCACTGACTGATGATGTTTGGCTGGAAGATGGGGGGTTCACCCTGGAAGACCTCTGTGAAGACCAAATGCCAAAACCTTGCCTCAGTTGTCCAAATCGAATTCCTCGGTGACCCTTTTATTCCATTTTTAATCTGCCTAGAGAACTGTGAAGCTGCCCAAACTGACACCCAGAGTGCCTGCGCTGTCAAACTGAGCCCACCATGCTGTCTGGAAGGGGGGTATAATGGTAAAAACAACTGGCTGGACCACCCCCTTCATGTACAGCGCCCTAGGTGAAACTGACCTCTCATGCCTTTGCTGGTTAGGCTGGGAAAACAAGCCCAAAACTGGTCAACAAGTGGATAACTGCAACTATCCCTGTCAGAAGTGCCCGGAACTGAATGATAAGTGTCTCAATGGATCTAGAAGACCCAAATCTACTAGAAATGTGTACTCATACACCATGGGTTGACCTGAGGGGTCAACAATAAGGTCCACCATATCCGGACAGTGCATAATCTAATGATCTGGAAATAATAATAAATTTGCTGAACTACATCAACCATCATTTGAATCATATTTCCACCATATGGTATCATCAACAAGAGTATGTGGGACCATCAGTTATCATCCATAGGCATACATGGTCCACATCATCACGGATCCCAAGAATGACCATAATCAAACTATGTTTGATTGGGTCAAAATATAACCAAGGACACGATTATGACAAAGACTAAGACATGTTCCTTTAGATCATTCTCATAGCTTAACTTAAAATATAAACATCATTTAGTGGCATTTATCATGTTTACATATTTCATTGTTATTTATATATACTTGCACAATAGCTTAAATGATAGACTCACCCATTGGACATGGCCTAACTGCTAGCTACGGATGAAGGCTAAGAACAAGGCTAGGCAAAAGGGGGGTGACTTGACCAAACTTAACTAAAAGATACTTTGGACGGGGAGAGGGGGAGGTACACTCTGTGTCGGACAAATAACAAGGGGAAGGGCTGTGCCTCACAAATGGATAAGTTGTTTAGAGAATGTTTATTCAACTTAGGCATCATGTCTAAATCAAGCTGATCCAGGTTCATTAGGATCATTCATTTCATTTCATGGCCTTTTTGGCCTACATGACCCTTCGGATTTCAGATGTGCTAAGAAACACAACTAGTTGTAGCTTGCATCCAGGGCATGTTTATACATATACAAAGTCAGCAATAATAGATATAACTTTGAGTAGCATTTGCTTTTTGGACCTTTTCTATACTCTTCAAGGAGTATTTTAGCATTTCATTACTCTTGCCCTTTACTCACGTGTGTTAAGAAACACATTCTAGAGTTTACAGTTTCCAATATAAGTTTACATGAGCTTTTAGTTTTAGCCAACAACATCTCAAGTGACTAGGGGGACACTTTTGCCAGTGCCAAACATCAGGACAACCGACCAGAATGATTTAGGCCTACAATCCAACTCACCAAAGGCAAGTTCTGTCACCAACTCAGTGCTGAGACACTAAACAAACATGGATGCAATCCAACACAGAGGTAGTAATGGGGAAGTCCTCATTATCAAAAAGTCAAGATAGGCAAGTCAAAGGTGAAAGCCAAATTGGGAAGGTCACGGATGGATGGAGTCAAATGAATGTGGTGCCTAAGCTAGTAGACAAGAATGTCAAGAAAGACCATATCTATGCTCATAGGAGGGTAATACAACCGGTGAGTTTTGTCAGAAAACCTAAGTTTGCAAGTAGTAGGTCCATTTTACAATTTATAACTTCATTAAGATAGTTCATTTCATTTTAAATAGTTTTGCCACATCCTGAATCATATACCAAGCTAATGCTATGAAAATGACAAACAACAAGATAAAAGTCCAAAGTCAACAATTAGAAGTCCATAGGTTATATCACACCATAATAATAATCATAAAAAATCATATGAAACATTGCTGCAATATAATCACTGGGCACTGAACTGAAACTGTATGGAACAAAAGGTCACATCGGTCATCAAATCTGAGCTACCAAGGCTCGGCCTTGGCACAAGGTCTAACAAAAGTCTTATATAATATACTGCTCTGATCATGAGTGATCTCAAAATACAAGCTCATCATAGCCAAACTCTGTAAAATCCAGGCTCTGAAATGTGCAGATATCTGCTCAGTAAGAATAGTAGCCCAGCTACTATGGTATGATAACAGGAACATCTGTGGGCTCTACTGGATCAATTAGATCCATTGGATATACAAAATATATTGGATCTGCCTGCTCCCTCTGAACTTCTGAAGGGGGAGTGGGTAATGAATCCATTTCTCATGGGGCTTCTTGATCCTCTCTGTCCAAGGATGATCTCCTAGCCTTTCTGAAGGAAATCTCCTCTTCGAAGGAAACATCTCTACTGATCTCAATCTGTCTCTGACCTGAGATGTAGATTCGATATGCTTTCGAAGATTCACTGTACCCAACAAATATATCCCTCTTCCTTGAATGTTCTAGTTTTGCTCTCTTTTCTTTGGGTACATGAATGTATACTGGACAACCAAATATTTGTAGATGACCAACTTCTGGCTTCACACCCGTGAAGGCGTCTTTTGGAGTCATATTCTTCAGTATTTTGTGTGAACTTTTGTTCTGAATATATACTACCGTGCTGGAAGCCGCTGCCCATAAAACATCGGAAGATTCTGATCATGAATCATGGCTTTGACTGCCTCCACTATAGATCTATTCTTCCTTTCTGCAACCCCATTTTGTTGAGGGTTGTACGGAACTGTGTATTCCTTCTTGATTCCTGCTTCCTTGCAGAAATTATTAAATTCTGAGTAGGTGTATTCTCCTCCATTATCTGACCTTAGAACCTTGATCCTCTTCCTGGATAGGTTCTAAACCTGGGCCTTGAATTCCTTGAACTTGTCAGATTCTTTGGTCTTCAAGAAATATATCCATGTCTTTCGGGAGTAATCATCTATGAAGGTCACATCGTATGAGAATCCTCCCAATGATGTAACTGTCATGGGTCCACACAAGTTTGAGTGTACCAACTCTAATATTCCTTTGGACCCGGTGTCACTGTTAGGAAAATATCCCTTGGCATTCTTGCCAAGTACACATCCTTTGTAGATGCCATCATGTTCCACTTGGAGTTTGGGAAGTCCTATAACCATCTTCTTGAGAGAAGGAAGGGCTCTATAGTGTAGGTGAGCAAGTCTCATGTGCCATAGCTCACTCATACAGATAGAGTCGTGCACTAGAGCCTGAACTGGTTGTATCGTCAATATGTATAAATTTTCTTCACGAACACCAATTACTCTTGCAGAATCGATAGTGGAATTCTTGTGCCATGTAAGAACCTTCCCTTATGAGGATGCAATTTTGTAACCCTTGTCTTCTAGTGCTGAGATAGAGACAAGATTTCTTTTCATCCTTGGCACACATAGTACTTCTCCCAAGTGCAGAGAATCACCAGAGTCTAGCTGAAAGGAGGTTGTCCCAATTCCTTTCACTGCATATCTAGCATCGTCTCCAAGGACCACTCTTAGATGTGATTCTCTCTCATATAGGTTTGAGAGAAACTCCTTGTAACTTGTCATATGCTTAGAGGCACCACTATCTAAAAACCAAACATTATTATCAGTAGGAACAGTACCTGATAAAGCTGAGATGAAGAAGAATTCTTCTGTTTTCTTCAATTTGCTTGGTTGTGTTTCTTCATCCACATCAACTGCTGAGGCATGTTCTTTCCTCTTTTGTGAACTGCATTGGCTCTTGAAGTGGCCAAACTTTCTGCATTTATAGCATTGAACCTTCGACATGTCCTTCTTCCTATTATCAGGATTGGGACTTGGTCTTCTACACTTGTCTTTTCGTCCAAAGTTCCTCTTTCCTTTCTCCTTGGTATGTGTAATGAGAGCTTGATCTTCTTCATGAGGTTCTTGAATCTTGCCTCTCATCACAAGTCTTGTTTCTTCTTGTGTACAATCTGCCCATATTCTTTCAAAATTGGGTAGTTCTGATCTTCTCGATATACATCGGATGAAGGGTTCCCAAGATTGAGGGAGACCGTTCAAGGTCATCATGACCAATTCTCTATCTGAAATTACTTCACCCATTGTTGCCAATTTGTCTTTTACTTCTATGATCTTCATGAAGTATAAAGCTATGGTGTCTGATCTAGACATCTTGATGCTTGAGAGTTGTTGCCTTAGGGCAAGAGTCCTATTGATGTTTGTGTTCTCAAACAACTTCTTCAATGAGTCAAACATTTCCTTTGTCGTCTTCTTCTGAGAAATTTGAGGAATCAAATGATCCTTAACTGAATCTATTAGTATCCTCCTTGCTTTGGCATTATTCTTCTTCCATTGAGTCTTTTCTGAAGCTTCTACTGGTTCTGTCACCCCTTCTCTGGAAAAGTTTAGTAAATCATTTTCTTCTAGAGCAATAAGCACTCTAGACTTCCATGAGTAGTAGTTTGATGCTCCATCAAGCCTATCTTCAACCTTGATGCTTGATAGTTTGATTGGGTACTGAATCTGCATAAACCCTAGCAGGAGCTACGTCAAAAATGAATTTTGGATTTTGAGAAAACCACTTCCACAGATGAATTCCCCCTCCTAAGGCGAGTTGAATGGACCTCCTTTTCTTCCAGATCTGTGGTCAGGTCACTGAAAACCAGCAAACCCTAATTCTGCAGCAACCTTAGAAATTAGGTCAAAATTGCAAAATTGTCAAAATGGAATTTTGCTTGGATAGAAAAATTCGTCTTGTTGAGGCAAGCTCAATGAAGGTAAGATCAAATGAAATTGATTGTTGGAAGTTGGAGAAACTTCAAACCCTAGTTCCTGACAATAGTCTCTTTCAACATAGCTCTGATATCATGTTAATGTTTACACTTATAGCAGCATAATATATATAAGCAACAAAAAAAGGATCACTAAAAGAACAACTATGCACAAAAACAATAGAGACAATAAACACAACACTTTACCCCGGGAAAACCTAAACTCGGGAAAAACCCAACAACCCTTTCTTACTCTGAGATTTAGTACAAAGAAGATAAAAAGTACTAAATGAGTCAATGCTCCAGAAATCTGCTCCACAAGTTATTCTACCCAGAAAATGCGAACTCCTCCTTGAGGGAACTTGCTTGGTGAGAATGATCAAGTGAGGAAGGGAGCACTTCTATTTATACATTACTTTTCACAAAATTAATGTACTGGGCCGACTTGTCCTTTTACAATATAAAATTACATTTAATTGTTTATTCTTTTCTTCATGTCGGCTGGGCTAGTGAGGACGCCTCACATAGCTATAACATCAACATCTCTAACAAATTTCTAACCACTTTCTTAGAATAAACCTAAAGCAAACTGGGTCAAAATGGAAAAGTACAATGCATCGGAAACAAAGTCCCCTTTCTTCACCTTCTTAATAAAATACCCAAGAAAGTGGTTGGGTCCACTTTACCTCAATAAAATATTATAACCCCTAACCACATAAGGGTCCATAAAGTTTGTTCATGTCAAAAACTCCCTTTGACCAACTCCCATAGAAGCCAAAAATGACGAGGGTGGTTATGATCTCCTTCAAGGTGTTTTTCAATGAAAGAAATAGACCCTCGCAGAATACCAAGTCTCCAAAAGGCTTCCCAAAGTGGTGGTCCAAAATAATCCACATAATGGAAGTCTACCAACCCAACCCACCCTTCTCCATAAGGAAAGTTGACTCAACAAATAGCTTGAAATAAGGTAGAATGCAAGATATGTATTTACCCTAAAGATTCCAAGGAGCGAATACACCTTTAGAGGGACCCCCACCAGGATTGACCAACACATGCATCAACAGATCCACATGTGAGTTTTCTTTGAGTTTATAATTTTTAGTGTTTGCATTAAGATTTTTCATTTCCATTATGGTTGTTATTTTTTTGTGTTTTATGAGTATGGTCATGCTAATTTATGGTTTGGTTTTTGTTGGTTTCAGGGGACGGGGAAATTAAGGCTTGTCCCAACAACCCATATTGTGGATATAGACTAGTGCAGTGGGTGAAATCTAAGGTTGAGATAACATGTATGGTTCCATGTGTGTTTGTTAAATTAAAGTCATCTTACATTATTCGTCATTTATTTAATTTTTGAGTGCATTGCAATGCAGGTAAATGAATGTGGTGGTTTAATGATAAACTATTGAAATATCTACGTGGGAGAGATTATAGTATACCATGCATAAGCAGAACCACATGTGAGTTTTCTTTCAGTTTATAATTTTTAGTGTTTGCGCAAAGATTTTTCTTTTCCATTTAAGATTTCTCATTTGTTATTTTGGTCTCCCTTTCGAATTTTACTAAAATTTATTGTGCTTATTTAATATTTATCATAAGTTTTTCTAGTCTCTATTTAATACTTATCTATGTTTTGGTGTGCAGGGTATCCTTGGTTGGCAATGGATGGTTTTTGGGGTTGCAGAGTAGAGTCTATGTTTTCTATTTCTATTTGTTTGTTTATTTTTGTTGTTTTTTGCTATTACTGTCTGTATCTTTCGTTATTTTTATTTTTTTGTTCTTCTGCTACTATGGTTGTTATTTTTTTGCATTTTTTAGCATGGCCATGCTAATTTGTGGTTTGGTATTTTGTTGTTCTTATCTTTTTGAATAATTTTGTTTTGGATTCATTTGGTGGGGTAATTAAGGCAGGCCTTAAACAACCCATATTGTGCGTTTAGGGCTGATGCAGATTCCACAAGTGTAGTGAGAAAAGATAAAGGAGGTATGTATGGGGAAATTTAATCGTCTACATAATTTTATGATTCCTTGTCATTTTCATCTAACTCCTTTGTTGCTTTTATAATTCCATGTCATTGTGGATATAGACTAGTGCAGTGGGTGAAATCTAAGGTTGAGGTAATATGTATGGTTCCATGTGTGTTTGATAAATTAAAGTCATCTTACATTATTGGTCATTTATTTAATTTTTGAGTGCATTGCAATGCAAGTAAATGAATGTGGTGGTTTAATGATAAACTATTGAAATATCTATGTGGGAGAGATTATAGTATACCGTGCATAAGCAGATCCACATGTGAGTTTTCTTTCAGTTTATAATTTTTAGTGTTTGCATTAAGATTTTACATTTCCATTATGGTTGTTATTTTTTTGTGTTTTATGAGTATGATCATGCTAATTTATGATTTGGTTTTTGTTGGTTTCAGGGGACGGGGAAATTAAGGCTTGTCCCAACAACCCATATTGTGGATATAGACTAGTGGAGTGGGTGCAATCTAAGGTTGAGGTAACATGTATGGTTCCATGTGTGTTTGTTAAATTAAAGTCATCTTACATTATTCGTCATTTGTTTAATTTTTGAGTGCATTGCAATGCAGGTAAATGAATGTGGTGGTTTAATGATAAACTATTGAAATATCTACGAGGGAGAGATTATAGTATACCGTGCATAAGCAGATCCACATGTGAGTTTTCTTTCAGTTTATAATTTTTAATGTTTGCATTAAGATTTTTCATTTCCATTTAAGATTTCTCCTATGTTATTTTGGTCTCTCTTTCGAATTTTACTAAAATTTATCGTGCTTATTTAATATTTATCATAAGTTTTTCTAGTCTATTTAATACTTATCTATGTTTTGGTGTGCAGGGTATCCTTGGTTGGCCATGGATGGTTTCTGGGGTTGCAGTGTAGAGTCTATGTTCGTTATTTCTATTTGTTTGTTTCTTTTTGTTCTTTTTGTTGTTTTTTGCTATTATTGTTTGTATCTTTTGTTATTTTTATTTTTTTTGCTCTTCTGCTATTATGTTTGTTATTTTTTTGCATTTTTTAGCATGGCCATGTTAATTTGTGGTTTGGTGTTTTGTTTTTTTTATCTTTTTGAATAATTTTTGTTTTGGATTCATTTGGTGGGGTAATAAAGACAGGCCTTAAACAACCCATATTATGCGTTTAGCGCTGATGCAGATTCCACAAGTGTAGTGAGAAAAGGTAAAGGAGGTATGTATGGGGAAATTTAATCGTCTACATAATTTTATAATTCCATGTCATTTTCATCTAACTCCTTTTCTGCTTTTATGATTCCATGTCATTGTGGATATAGACTAGTGTAGTGGGTGAAATCTAAGGTTGAGGTAACATGTATGGTTCCATGTGTGTTTGTTAAATTAAAGTCATCTTACATTATTCGTCATTTATTTAATTTTTGAGTGCATTGTAAAGTAGGTAAATGAATGTGGTGGTTTAATGATAAACTATTGAAATATCTATGTGGGAGAGATTATGGTAAACCGTGCATAAACAGATCCACATGTGAGTTTTCTTTTAGTTTATAATTTTTAGTGTTTGCATTAAGATTTTTCATTTCCATTATGGTTGTTATTTTTTTGTGTTTTATGAGTATGGTCATGCTAATTTATGGTTTGGTTTTTGTTGGTTTTAAGGGACGAGGAAAGTAAGGCTTGTCCCAACAACCCATATTGTGGATATAGACTAGTGAAGTGGGTAAAATCTAAGGTTGAGGTAACATGTATGGTTCCATGTGTGTTTGTTAAATTAAAGTCATCTTACATTATTCGTCATTTATTTAATTTTTGAGTGCATTGCAATGCAGGTAAATGAATGTGGTGGTTTAATGATAAACTATTGAAATATCTACGTGGGAGAGATTATAGTATACCGTGCATAAGCAGATCCACATGTGAGTTTTCTTTCAGTTTATAATTTTTAGTGTTTGCATTAAGATTTTTCATTTCCATTTAGGATTTCTCATTTGTTATTTTGGTCTCTCTTTCGAATTTTACGAAAATTTATCGTGCTTATTTAATATTTATCATATGTTTTTCTAGTCTCTATTTAATACTTATCTATCTTTTGGTGTGCAGTGTATCCTTGGTTGGCCATGGATGGTTTTTGGGGTTGCAGAGTAGAGTCTATGTTTGTTATTTCTATTTGTTTGTTTCTTTTTTGCTATTATTGTTTGTATCTTTTGTTATTTTTATTTTTTTGTTGTTTTCCTACTATGATTGCTATTTTTTTGCATTTTTTAGCATGGCCATGCTAATTTGTGGTTTGTTATTTTGTTTTTCTTATGTTTTTGAATAATTTTTGTTTTGGATTCATTTGGTGGGGTAATTAAGGCAGGCCTTAAACAACCCATATTGTGCGTTTAGGGATGATGCAGATTCCACAAGTGTAGTGAGAAAAGGTAAAGGAGGTATGTATGGGAAAATTTAATCGTCTACATAATTTTATGATTGCATGTCATTATGGATATAGACTCGTGCAGTGGGTGAAATCTATGGTTAAGGTAACATGTATGGTTCGATGTGTGTTTGTTAAATTAAAGTCATCTTACATTATTCGTCATTTATTTAGTTTTTGAGTGCATTGCAATACAGGTAAATGAATGTGGTGGTCTAATGATAAACTATTGAAATATCTATGTGGGAGAGATTATAGTATACCTTGCATAACCAGATCAACATGTGAGTTTTCTTTCAGTTTATAATTTTTAGAGTTTGCATTAAGATTTTTTATTTCCATTATGGTTGTTATTTTTTTTTGTTTTATGAGTATGGTTATGCTAATTTATGGTTTGGTTTTTGTTGGTTTCAGAGGACGAGGAAATTAAGGCTTGTCCCAACAACCCATATTGCAGATATAGACTAGTGTAGTGGGTGAAATCTAAGGTTGAGATAACATGTATGGTTCCATGTGTGTTTGTTAAATTAAAGTCATCTTACATTATTCGTCATTTATTTAATTTTTGAGTGCATTGCAGTGCAAGTAAATGAAAGTGGTGGTTTAATGATAAACTATTGAAAAATCTATGTGGGAGAGATTATAGTATACCGTGCATAAGCAGATCCACATGTGAGTTTTCTTTCAGTTTATAATTTTTAGTGTTTGCATTAGGATTTTTCATTTCCATTTAGATTTCTCGTTTGTTATTTTGGTCTCTCTTTCGAATTTTACTTAATAAAATTTATCGTGCTTATTTAATATTTATCATAAGTTTTTCTAGTCTCTATTTAATACTTATCTATGTTTTGGTGTGCAGGGTATCCTTGGTTGGCCATGGATGGTTTTTGGGGTTGCAGAGTAGAGTCTATGTTTGCTATTTCTATGTGTTTGTTTCTTTTTGTTATTTTTGTGTTTTTTTGCTATTATTGTTTGGATCTTTTGTTATTTTTATTTTTTTGTTCTTCTGCTACTATGGTTGTTATTTTTTTTGCATTTTTTAGCATGGCAATGCTAATTTGTGGTTTAGTATTTTGTTTTTCTTATCTTTTTGAATAATTTTTGTTTTGGATTCATTTGGCGGGGTAATTAAAGCAGGCCTTAAACAACCCATATTGTGCGTTTAGGGCTGATGCAGATTCCACAAGTGTAGTGAGAAAAGGTAAAAGAGGGAGGTATGGGGAAATTTAATCGTCTACATAATTATATGATTCCTTGTCATTTTCATCTAACTCCTTTGCTGCTTTTATGATTCCATGTCATTGTTGATATAGACAAGTGCAGTGGGTGAAATCAAAGGTTGAGGTAACATGTATGGTTCCATGTGTGATTGTTAAGTTAAAGTCATCTTACATTATTCGTCATTTATTTAATTTTCGAGTGCATTGCAATGCAGGTAAATGAATGTGGTGGTTTAATAAACTATTGAGATATGTATGTGGGAGAGATTATAGTATACCGTGCATAAGC
Source organism: Larix kaempferi (assembly GCA_027924585.1). Classification (NCBI taxonomy): domain Eukaryota; kingdom Viridiplantae; phylum Streptophyta; class Pinopsida; order Pinales; family Pinaceae; genus Larix; species Larix kaempferi. Next base: position 7,388,706 of record BSBM01000835.1, read on the forward strand.
AGATCCACATGTGAGTTTTCTTTCCGTTTATAATTTTTAGTGTTTGCATTAAGATTTTTCATTTCCCTCATGGTTGTAATTTTGTGTGTTTTATGAGTATGGTTATGCTAATTTATGGTTTGGTTTTTGTTGGTTTCAGGGGATAGGAAAATTAAGGCTTGTCCAAACAACCCATATTGTGGATATAGACTAGTGTAGTGGGTGAAATCTAAGGTTGAGGTAACATGTATGGTTCCATGTGTGTTTGTTAAATTAAAGTCATCCTACATTCTTCGTCATTTATTTAATTTTGAGTGCGTTGCAATGCAGGTAAATGAATGTGGTGGTTTAATGATAAACTATTGAAATATCTATGTGGGAGAGATAATAGTATACCGTGCATAAACATATCCACATGTGAGTTTTCTTTCAGTTTATAATTTTTTGTGTTTGCATTAAGATTTTTTATTTCCATTATGGTTGTTATTTTTTTGTGTGTTATGAGTATGGTCATGCTAATTTATGGTTTGGTTTTTGTTGGTTTCAGGGGACGGGGAAAGTAAGGCCTGTCCCAACAAGCCATATTGTGGATGTAGACTAGTGCAGTGGGTGAAATCTAAGGTTGAGGTAACATGTATGGTTCCATGTGTGTTTGTTAAATTAAAGTCATCTTACATTATTCGTCATTTATTTAATTTGAGTGCATTGCAATGCAGGTAAATGAATGTGGTGGTTTAATGATAAACTATTGAAATATCTACATGGGAGAGATTATAGTATACCATGCATAAGCAGAACCACATGTGAGTTTTCTTTCAGTTTATAATTTTTAGTGTTTTTGCATTAAGATTTTTCATTTCCATTTAAGATTTCTCATTTGTTATTTTGGTCTCTCTTTCGAATTTTACTTAATAAAATTTATCGTGCTTATTTAATATTTATGATAAGTTTTTTCTAGTCTTTATTTAATACTTATCTATGTTTTGGTGTGCAGCGTATCCTTGGTTGGCCATGGATGGTTTTTGGGGTTACAGAATAGAGTCTATGTTTGTTTTTTCTATTTGTTTGTTTCTTTTTGTTAATTTTGTTGTTTTTTGCCATTATTGTTTGTATCTTTTGTTATTTTTATTTTTTTGTTCTTCTGCCACTATGGTTGTTATTTTTTTGCATTTTTAGCGTGGCCAAGCTAATTTGTGGTTTGGTATTTTTTTTCTTCTTATCTTTTTGAATAATTTTTGTTTTGGATTCATTTGGTGGGGTAATTAAGGCATGCCTTAAACAACCCATATTGTGCGTTTAGGGCTGATGCAGATGCCGCAAGTGTAGTGAGAAAAGGTAAACGAGGTATGTATGGGGAAATTTAATCATCTACATAATTTTATGATTCCATGTCATTGTGGATATAGACTAGTGTAGTGGGTGAAATCTATGGTTGAGGTAACATGTATGGTTCTATGTGTGTTTGTTAAATTAAAGTCATCTTACATTATTCGTCATTTATTTAATTTTTGAGTGCATTGCAATGCAGGTAAATGAATGTGGTGGTTTAATGATAAACTATTGAAATATCTATGTGGGAGAGATTATAGTATGCCGTGCATAAGCAGATCCACATGTGAGTTTTCTTTCAGTTTATAATTTTTATTGTTTGCATTAAGATTTTTCATTTCCATTATGGTTGTTATTTTTTTTGTGTTTTATGAGTATGGTCATGCTAATTTATGATTTGGTTTTTGTTGGTTTCAGGGGATGGGGAAATTAAAGCTTGTCCTAACAACCCATATTGTGGATATAGACTAGTTCAGTGGGTGAAATCTAAGGTTGAGGTTACATGTATGGTTCCATGTGTGTTTGTTAAATTAAAGTCATCTTACATTATTCGTCATTTATTTAATTTTTGAGTGCATTGCAATGCAGATAAATGAATGTGGTGGTTTAATGATAAACTATTGAAATATCTATGTGGGAGAGATTATAGTATGCCGTGCATAAGCAGATCCACATGTGAGTTTTCTTTCAATTTATAATTTTTAGTGTTTGCATTAAGATTTTTCATTTCCATTTAAGATTTGTCATTTGTTATTTTGGTCTCTCTTTCGAATTTTACTAAAATTTGTCGTGCTTATTTAATATTTATCATAAGTTTTTCTAGTCTCTATTTAATAGTTATCTATGCTTTGGTGTGCAGGGTATCCTTGGTTGGCCATGGATGGTTTTTGGGGTTGTAGAGTAGAGTCTATGTTTGTTATTTCTATTTGTTTGTTTCTTTTTGTTGTTTTTTGCTATTATTGTTTGTATCTTTTGTTATTTTTATTTTTTTGTTCTTCTCCTACTGTGGTTGCTATTTTTTTGCATTTTTTAGCATGGCGATGCTAATTTGTGGTTTGGTATTTTGTTTTTCTTATGTTTTTGAATAATTTTTGTTTTGGATTCATTTGGTGGGGTAATTAAGGCAGGCCTTAAACAACCCATATTGTGCGTTTAGGGATGATGCAGATTCCACAAGTGTAGTGAGAAAAGGTAAACGAGGTATGTATAAGGAAATTTAATCGTCTACATAATTTTATGATTGCATGTCATTATGGATATAGACTCGTGCAGTGGGTAAAATCTATGGTTGATGTAACATGTATTGTTCGATGTGTGTTTGTTAAATTAAATTCATCTTACATTATTCGTCATTTATTTAATTTTTGAGTGCATTGCAATGCAGGTAAATGAATGTGGTGGTTTAATGATAAACTATTGAAATATCTATGTGGGAGAGATTATAGTATACCTTGCATAAGTAGATCAACATGTGAATTTTCTTTCAGTTTATAATTTTTAGTGTTTGCATTAAGATTTTTTATTTCCAATATGGTTGTTACTTTTTTTTTTTATGACTATGGTCATGCTAATTGATGGTTTGGTTTTTGTTGGTTTCAGGGGACGGGGAAATTAAGGCTTGTCCCAACAACCGATATTGTGGATATAGATTAGTGTAGTGGGTGAAATCTAAGGTTGAGGTAACATGTATGGTTCCATGTGTGTTCGTTAAATTGAAGTCATCTTACATTATTCGTCATTTATTTAATTTTTGAGTGCATTGCAATGCAGGTAAATCAATGTGGTGGTTTAATGATAAACTATTGAAATATCTACGTGGGAGAGATTATAGTATATCGTGCATAAGCAGATCCACATTTGAGTTTTCTTTCAGTTTATAATTTTTAGTGTTTGCATTAGGATTTTTCATTTCCATTTAGATTTCTCGTTTGTTATTTTGGTCTCTCTTTTGAATTTTACTTAATAAAATTTATCGTGCTTATTTAATATTTATCATAAGTTTTTCCAGTCTCTATTTAATACTTATCTATGTTTTGGTGTGTAGGGTATACTTGGTTGGCCATGGATGGTTTTTGGGGTTACAGAGTAGAGTCTATGTTTGTTATTTCTATGTGTTTGTTTCGTTTTGTTATTTTTGTTGTTTTTTGCTATTATTGTTTGTATCTTTTGTTATTTTTATTTTTTTTGTTCTTCTGCTACTATGGTTGTTATTTTTTTTGCATTTTTTAGCATGGCCATGCTAATTTGTGGTTTGGTATTTTGTTTTTCTTATCTTTTTGAATAATTTTTGTTTTGGATTCATTTGGTGGGGTAATTAAGGCAGGCCTTAAACAACCCATATTGTGCGTTTAGGGCTGATGCAGATTCCACAAGTGTAGTGAGAAAAGGTAAAGGAGGTATGTATGGGGAAATTTAATCGTCTACATAATTATATGATTCATTGTCATTTTCATCTAACTCCTTTGCTGCTTTTATGATTCCATGTCATTGTGGATATAGACTAGTGTAGTGGGTGAAATCTAAGGTTGAGGTAACATGTATGGTTCCATGTGTGTTTGTTAAATTAGAGTCATCTTACAGTATTCGTCATTTATTTAATTTTCGAGTGCATTGCAATGTAGGTAAATGAATGTGGTGGTTTAATCATAAACTATTGAAATATCTATGTGGGAGAGACTATAGCATACCGTGCATAAGCAGATCCACATGTGAGTTTTCTTTCCGTTTATAATTTTAGTGTTTGCAATAAGATTTTTAATTTCCCTCATGGTTGTAATTTTTTGTGTTTTATGAGTATGATCATGCTAATTTATGGTTTGGTTTTTGTTGGTTTTAGGGTACGGGGAAATTAAGGCTTGTCCCAACAACCCATATTGTGGATATAGACTAGTGTAGTGGGTGAAATCTAAGGTTGAGGTAACATGTATGGTTCCATGTGTGTTTGTTAAATTAAAGTCATCCTACATTATTCGTCATTTATTTAATTTTTGAGTGCGTTGCAATGTAGGTAAATGAATGTGGTGGTATAATGATAAACTATTGAAATATCTATGTGGGAGATATTATAGTATACCGTGCATAAGTGGATCCACATGTGAGTTTTCTTTCAGTTTATAATTTTGAGTGTTTGAATTATGATTTTTCATTTCCATTATGGTTGTTATTTTTTTGTGTTTTATGAGTATGGTAATGCTAATTTATGGTTTGGTTTTTGTTGGTTTCAGGGGACGGGGAAAGTAAGTCTTGTCCCAACAAGCCATATTGTGGATATAGTCTAGTGAAGTGGGTGAAATCTAAGGTTGAGGTAACATGTATGGTTCTATGTGTGTTTGTTAAATTAAAGTCATCTTACATTATTCGTCATTTATTTAATTTGAGTGCAATGCAATGCAGGTAAATGAATGTGGTGGTTTAATCATAAACTATTGAAATATCTATGTGGGAGAGACTATAGTATACCGTGCATAAGCAGATCCACATGTGAGTTTTCTTTCCGTTTATAATTTTAGTGTTTGCAATAAGATTTTTAATTTCCCTCATGGTTGTAATTTTTTGTGTTTTATGAGTATGATCATGCTAATTTATGGTTTGGTTTTTGTTGGTTTCAGGGTACGGGGAAATTAAGGCTTGTCCCAATAACCCATATTGTGGATATAGACTCGTGCAGTGGGTGAAATCTATGGTTAAGGTAACATGTATGGTTCCATGTGTGTTTTTTAAATTAAAGTCATCTTACATTATTCGTCATTTATTTAGTTTTTGAGTGCATTGCAATACAGGTAAATGAATGTGGTGGTCTAATGATAAACTATTGAAATATCTATGTGGGAGAGATTATAGTATACCTTGCATAACCAAATCAACATGTGAGTTTTCTTTCAGTTTATAATTTTTAGAGTTTGCATTAAGATTTTTTATTTCCATTATGGTTGTTATTTTTTTGTGTTTTATGAGTATGGTTATGCTAATTTATGGTTTGGTTTTTGTTGGTTTCAGAGGACGAGGAAATTAAGGCTTGTCCTAACAACCCATATTGCAGATATAGACTAGTGTAGTGGGTGAAATTTAAGGTTGAGGTAACATGTATGGATCCATGTGTGTTTGTTAAATTAAAGTCATCTTACATTATTCATCATTTATTTAATTTTTGAGTGCATTGCAATGCAGGTAAATGAATGTGGTGGTTTAATGATAAAGTATTGAAATATCTATGTGGGAGAGATTATAGTATACCGTGCATAAGCAGATCCGCATGTGAGTTTTCTTTCCGTTTATAATTTTTAGTGTTTGCATTAAGATTTTTCATTTCCATTTAAGATTTCTCATTTGTTATTTTGGTCTCTCTTTCGAATTTTACTTAATAAAATTTATCGTGCGTATTTAATATTTATCATAATTTTTTCTAGTCTCTATTTAATATTTATATATGTTTTGGTGTGCAGGGTATCCTTGGTTGGCCATGGATGGTTTTTGGGGTTACAGAGTAGAGCCTATGTTTGTTATTTCTATTTGTTTGTTTCTTTTTGTTAATTTTGTTGTTTTTTGCTATTATTGTTTGAATCTTTTGTTATTTTTTTTTTGTTCTTCTGCCACTATGGTTGTTATTGTTTTGCATTATTTTAGCATGGCCATGCTAATTTGTGGTTTGGTATTTTGTTTTTCTTATATTTTTGAATAATTTTTGTTTTGGATTCATTTGGTGCGGTAATTAAGGCAGGCCTTAAACAACCCATATTGTGCGTTTAGGGCTGATGCAGATTCCGCAAGTGTAGTGAGAAAAGGTAAACGAGGTATGTATGGGGAAATTTAATCATCTACATAATTTTATGATTCCATGTCATTGTGGATATAGGCTAGTGCAGTAGGTGAAATCTATGGTTGAGGTAACATGTATGGTTCCATGTGTGTTTGTTAAATTAAAGTCATCCTACATTATTCGTCATTTATTTAATTTTTGAGTGCATTGCAATGCAGGTAAATGAATGTGGTGGTTTAATGATAAACTATTGAAATATCTATGTGGGAGAGATTATAGTATACCGTGCATAAGCACATCCACATGTGAGTTTTCTTTTAGATTATAATTTTTAGTGTTTGCATTAAGATTTTTCATTTCCATTATGGTTGTTATTTTTTTTGTGTTTTATGAGTATGGTCATGCTAATTTATGATTTTGTTTTTGTTGGTTTCAGGGGATGGGGAAATTAAAGCTTGTCCCAACAACCCATATTGTGGATATAGACTAGTGCAGTGGGTGAAATCTAAGGTTGAGGTAACATGTATGGTTCCATGTGTGTTTGTTAAATTAAAGTCATCTTACATTATTCGTCATTTATTTAATTTTTGAGTGCATTGCAATGCAGGTAAATGACTGTGGTGGTTTAATGATAAACTATTGAAATATCTATGTGGGAGAGATTATAGCATGCCGTGCATAAGCAGATCCACATGTGAGTTTTCTTTCAGTTTATAATTTTTAGTGTTTGCATTAAGATTTTTCATTTCTATTTAAGATTTCTCATTTGTTATTTTTGTCTCTCTTTCGAATTTTACTAAAATTTGTCGTGCTTATTTAATATTTATCATAAGTTTTTCTAGTCTCTATTTAATACTTATCTATGTTTTGGTGTGCAGGGTATCCTTGGTTGGCCATGGATGTTTTTTGGGGTTGCAGAGTAGAGTCTATGTTTGTTATTTCTATTTGTTAGTTTCTTTTTGTTGTTTTTTGCTATTATTGTTTGTATTTTTTGTTATTTTTATTTTTTTGTTCTTCTCCTACTATGGTTGCTATTTTTTTGCATTTTTTAGCATGGCCATGCTAATTTGTGGTTTGGTATTTTGTTTTTCTTATCTTTTTGAATAAATTTTGTTTTGGATTCATTTGGTGGGGTAATTAAGGCAGGCCTTAAACAACCCATATTGTGCGTTTAGGGCTGATGCAGATTCTGCAAGTGTAGTGAGAAAAGGTAAACGAGGTATGTATGGGGAAATTTAATCGTCTACATAATTTTATGATTGCATGTCATTATGGATATAGACTCGTGCAGTGGGTGAAATCTATGGTTGATGTAACATGTATGGTTCGATGTGTATTTGTTAAATTAAAGTCATCTTACATTATTTGTCATTTATTTAATTTTTGAGTGCATTGCAATGCAGGTAAATGAATGTGGTGGTTTAATGATAGACTATTGAAATATATGTGGGAGAGATTATAGTATACCTTGCATAAGCAGATCAACATGTGAGTTTTCTTTCAGTTTATAATTTTTAGTGTTTGCATTAAGATTTTTTATTTCCATTATGGTGGTTATTTTTTTTTTTTATGAGTATGGTCATGCTAATTTATGGTTTGATTTTTGTTGGTTTCAGGGGACGGGGAAATTAAGGCTTGTCCCAACAATCCATATTGTTGATATAGACTAGTGTAGTGGGTGAAATCTAAGGTTGAGGTAACATGTATGGTTCCATGTGTGTTTGTTAAATTAAAGTCATCTTACATTATTTGTCATTTATTTAAATTTTGAGTTCATTGCAATGCGGGTAAATGAATGTGGTGGTTTAATGATAAACTATTGAAATATCTACGTGGGAGAGATTATAGTATACCGTGCATAAGCAGATCCACATTTGAGTTTTCTTTCAGTCTATAATTTTTAGTGTTTGCATTAGGATTTTTCATTTCCATTTAGATTTCTCGTTTGTTATTTTGGTCTCTTTTTCGAATTTTACTTAAGAAAATTTATCGTGCTTATTTAATATTTATCATAAGTTTTTATAGTCCCTATTTAATACTTATCTATGTTTTGGTGTGCAGGGTATCCTTGGTTGGCCATGGATGGTTTTTGGGGTTGCAGAGTAGAGTCTAGGTTTGTTATTTCTATGTGTTTGTTTCTTTTTGTTATTTTTGTTGTTTTTTGCTATTATTGTTTGTATATTTTGTTATGTTTATTTTTTTGTTCTTCTGCTACTATAGTTGTTATTTATTTTGCATTTTTTAGCATGGCCATGCTAATTTGTGGTTTGGTGTTTTGTTTTTCTTATCTTTTTGAATAAGTTTTGTTTTGGATTCATTTGGTGGGGTAATTAAGGCAGGCCTTAAACAACCCATATTGTGCGTTTAGCGCTGATGCAGATTCCACAAGTGTAGTGAGAAAAGGTAAAGGAGGTATGTATGGGAAATTTAATCGTCTACATAATTATATGATTCCTTGTCATTTTCATCTAAGTCCTTTGCTATTTCTATGATTCCATGTCATTGTGGATATAGATTAGTGCAGTGGGTGAAATCTAAGGTTGAGGTAACATGTATGGTTCCATGTGTGTTTGTTAAATTAAAGTCATCTTACATTATTCGTCATTTATTTAATTTTTGAGTGCATTGCAATGCAGGTAAATGAATGTGGTTGTTTAATGATAAACTATTGAAATATGTATGTGGGAGAGATTATATTATACCGTGCATAAGCAGATCCACATGTGAGTTTTCTTTCCGTTTATAATTTTTAGTGTTTGCATTAAGATTTTTCATTTCCCTCATGGTTGTAATTTTTTGTGTTTTATGAGTATGATCATTCTAATTTATGGTTTGGTTTTTGTTGGTTTCAGGGGATGGGGAAATTAAGGCTTGTTCCAACAACCCATATTGTGGATATAGACTAGTGTAGTGGGTGAAATCTAAGGTTGAGGTAACATCTATGGTTCCATGTGTGTTTGTTAAATTAAAGTCATCCTACATTACTCGTCATTTATTTAATTTTTGAATGCGTTGCAATGCAGGTAAATGAATGTGGTGGTTTAATGATAAACTATTGAAATATCTATGTGGGAGAGATTATAGTATACCGTGCATAAGCAGATCCAGATGTGAGTTTTCCTTCAGTTTATAATTTTTAGTGTTTGCATTAAGATTTTTCATATCTATTATGGCTGTTATTTTTTTTTGTTTTATGAGTATGGTCATGCTAATTTATGGTTTGGTTCTTGTTAGTTTTAGGGGACGAGGAAGGTAAGGCTTGTCCCAACAAGCCATATTGTGGATATAGACTAGTGCAGTGGGTGAAATCTAAGGTTGAGGTAACATGTATGGTTCCATGTGTGTTTGTTAAATTAAAGTCATCTTACATTATTCGTCATTTATTTAATTTGCGTGCATTGCAATGCAGGTAAATGAATGTGGTGGTTTAATGATAAACTATTGAAATATCTACATGGGAGAGATTATAGTATACCGTGCATAAGTAGAACCACGTGAGTTTTCTTTCAGTTTATAATTTTTAGTGTTTGCATTAAGATTTTTCAATTCCATTTAAGATTTCTCATTTGTTATTTTGGTCTCTCTTTCGAATTTTACTTAATAAAAATTATCGTGCTTATTTAATATTTATCATAAGTTTTTCTAGTCTCTATTTAATACTTATCTATGTTTTGGTGTGCAGGGTATCCTTGGTTGGCCATGGATGGTTTTTGGGGTTGCAGAGTAGAGTCTATGTTTGTTATTTCTATGTGTTTGTTTCTTTTTGTTATTTTTGTTGTTTTTTGCTATTATTGTTTGTATCTTTTGTTATTTTTATTTTTTTTGTTCTTCTGCTACTATGGTTGTTATTTTTTTTGCATTTTTTAGCATGGCCATGCTAATTTGTGGTTTGGTATAATGTTTTTCTTATCTTTTTGAATAATGTTTGTTTTGGATTCATTTGGTGGGGTAATTAAGGCATGCCTTAAACAACCCATATTGTGCGTTTAGGGCTGATGCAGATTCCACAAGTGTAGTGAGAAAAGGTAAAGGAGGTATGTATGGGGAAATTTAATCGTCTACATAATTATATGATTCCTTGTCATTTTCATCTAACTCCTTTTCCGCTTTTATGATTCCATGTCATTGTGGATATAGAGTAGTGCAGTGGGTGAAATCTAAGGTTGAGGTAACATGTATGGTTCCATGTGTGTTTGTTAAATTAAAGTCATCTTATATTATTCATCATTTATTTAATTTTTGAGTGCATTGCAATGCAGGTAAATGAATGTGGTGGTTGAATGATAAAGTATTGAAATATCTATGTGGGAGAGATTATAGTATACCGTGCATAAGCAGATCCGCATGTGAGTTTTCTTTCCGTTTATAATTTTTAGTGTTTGCATTAAGATTTTTCATTTGCCTCATGATTATAATTTTTTGTGTTTTATGAGTATGGTCATGCTAATTTATGGTTTGGTTTTTGTGGGTTTCAGGGGACGGGGAAATTAAGGCTTGTCCCAACAACCCATATTGTGGATATAGACTAGTGTAGTGGATGAAATCTAAGGTTGAGGTAACATGTATGGTTCCATGTGTGTTTGTTAAATTAAAGTCATCCTACATTATTCGTCATTTATTTAATTTTTGAGTGCGTTGCAATGCAGGTAAATGGATGTGGTGGTTAATGATAAACTATTGAAATATCTATGTGGCAGAGATTATAGTATACCGTGCATAAGCAGATCCACATGTGAGTTTTCTTTCAGTTTATAATTTTTCGTGGTTGCATTAAGATTTTTCATTTCCATTATGGTTGTTTTTTTGTGTGTTTTATTAGTATGGTCATGCTAATTTATGGTTTGGTTTTTGTTGGTTTCAGGGGACAAGGAAAGTAAGGCTTGTCCCAACAAGCCATATTGTGGATATAGACTAGTGCAGTGGGTGAAATCTATGGTTGAGGTAACATGTATGGTTCCATGTGTGTTTGTTAAATTAAAGTCATCTTACATTATTCGTCATTTATTTAATTTGAGTGCATTGCAATGCAGGTAAATGAATGTGGTGGTTTAATGATAAACTATTGAAATATCTACATGGGAGAGATTATAGTATACCGTGCATAAGCAGAACCACATGTGAGTTTTCTTTTAGTTTATAATTTTTAGTGTTTGCATTAAGATTTTTCATTTCCATTTAAGATTTCTCATTTGTTATTTCGGTCTCTCTTTCGAATTTTACTTAATAAAATTTATCGTGCTTATTTAATATTTATCATAAGTTTTTCTAGTCTCTATTTAATACTTATATATGTTTTGGTGTGCAGGGTATCCTTGGTTGGCCATGGATGGTTTTTGGGGTTGCAGAGTAGAGTCTATGTTTGTTATTTCTATTTGTTTATTTCTTTTTGTTAATTTTGTTGTTTTTTGCTATTATTGTTTGTATCTTTTGTTATTTTTATTTTTTTGTTCTTCTGCTACTATGGTTGTTATTTTTTTGCATTTTTTTAGCATGGCCATGCTAATTTGTGGTTTGGTATTTTATTTTTCTTATCTTTTTCAATAATTTTTGTTTTGGATTCATTTGGTGGGGTAAATAAGGCAGGCCTTAAACAACCCATATTGTGCGTTTAGGGCTGATGCAGATTCCGCAAGTGTAGTGAGAAAAGGTAAACGAGGTATGTAGGGAAATTTAATGATCTACATAATTTTATGATTCCATGTCATTGTGGATATAGACTAGTGCAGTGGGTGAAATCTATGGTTGAGGTAACATGTATGGTTCCATGTGTGTTTGTTAAATTATAGTCATCTTACATTATTCGTCATTTATTTAATTTTTCAGTGCATTGCAATGCAGGTAAATGAATGTGGTGGTTTAATGATAAACTATTGAAATATCTATGTGGGAGAGATTATAGTATACCATGCATAAGCAGATCCACATGTGAGTTTTCTTTCAGTTTATAATTTTTAGTGTTTGCATTAAGATTTTTCATTTCCATTATGGTTTTTTTTTGTGTTTTATGAGTATGGTCATGCTAATTTATGATTTGGTTTTTGTTGGTTTCAGGGGACGGGGAAATTAAGGCTTGTCCCAACAACCCATATTGTGGATATAGACTAGTGCAGTGAGTGAAATCTAAGGTTGAGGTAACATGTATGGTTCCATGTGTGTTTGTTAAATTAAAGTCATCTTAAATTATTTGTCATTTATTTAATTTTTGAGTGCATTGCAATGCACGTAAATGACTGTGGTGGTTTAATGATAAACTTTTGAAATATCTATGTGGGAGAGATTATAGTATGCCGTCCATAAGCAGATCCACATGTGAGTTTTCTTTCAGTTTATAATTTTTAGTGTTTGCATTAAATATTTTTCATTTCCATTTAAGATTTCTCATTTGTTATTTTGGTCTCTCTTTCGTATTTTACTAAAATTTGTCGTGCTTATTTAATATTTATCATAAATTTTTTCTAGTCTCTATTTAATACTTATGTATGTTTTGGTGTGCAGGGTATCCTTGGTTGGCCATGGATGGTTTTTGGGGTTGCAGAGTAGAGTCTATATTTGTTATTTCTATTTGTTAGTTTCTTTTTGTTGTTTTTTGCTATTATTGTTTGTATCTTTTGTTATTTTTATTCTTTTGTTCTTCTGCTTTTATGGTTGTTTTTTTTTGCATTTTTTGGCATGGCCATGCTAATTTGTGGTTTGGTATTTTGTTTTTCTTTTTTTTTTGAATAATTTTTGTTTTGGATTCATTTGGTGGGGTAATTAAGGTATGTCTTAAACAACTTATATTGTGCGTTTAGGGCTGATGCAGATTCCACAAGTGTAGTGAGAAAAGGTAAAGGAGGTATGTATGGGGAAATTTAATCGTCTACATAATTTTATGATTCCATGTCATTTTCATCTAACTCCTTTGCTGCTTTTATGATTCCATGTCATTGTGGATATAGAGTAGTGTAGTGGGTGAAATCTAAGGTTGAGGTAACATGTATGGTTCCATGTGTGTTTGTTAAATTAAAGTCATATTACATTATTTGTCATTTATTTAATTTTTGAGTGCATTGTATTCCAGGTAAACTAATGTGGTGGTTTAATGATAAACTATTGAAATATCTATGTGGGAGAGATTATAATATATCGTGCATAAGCAGATCCACATGTGAGTTTTCTTTCAGTTGATAATTTTTTTTGTTTGCATTAAGATTTTTCATTTCAATTATGGTTGTTATTTTTTTGTGTTTTATGAGTATGGTCATGCTAATTTATGGTTTGGTTTTTGTTGGTTTCAGGGGACGGGGAAAGTAAGGCTTGTCCCAACAACCCATATTGTGGATATAGACTAGTGTAGTGGGTGAAATCTAAGGTTGAGGTAATATGTATGGTTCCATGTGTGTTTGTTAAATTAAATTCATCTTACTTTATTCGTCATTTATTTAATTTTTGAGTGCATTGCAATGCAAGTAAATGAATGTGGTGGTTTAATGATAAATTATTGAAATATCTACGTTGGAGAGATTATAGTATACCATGCATAGTCAAATCCACATGTGAGTTTTCTTTTAATTTATAATTTTGAGTGTTTGCATTAAGATTTTTCATTTCCATTTAAGATTTCTCATTTGTTATTTTGGTCTCTCTTTCGAATTTTACTAAAATTTATCGTGCTTATTTAATATTTATCATAAGTTTTTCTAGTCTCTATTTAATACTTATCTATGTTTTGGTGTGCAGGGTATCCTTGGTTGGCCATGGATGGTTTTTGGGGTTGCAAAGTAGAGTCTATGTTTGTAATTTCTATTTGTTATTTTTGTTGTTTTTTGCTATTGTTATTTGTATTTTTTATTATTTTTATTTTTTTGTTCTTCTGCTACTATGGTTGTTATTTTTTTGCATTTTTTAGCATGGCCATGCTAATTTGTGGTTTGGTATTTTGTTTTTCTTATCTTTATGAATAATTTTTGTTTTGGATTCATTTGGTGGGGTAATTAAGGCAGGCCTTAAACAACCCATATTGTGCGTTTAGGGCTGATGCAGATTCCACGAGTGTAGTGAGAAAAGGTAAAGGAGGTATGTATGGGGAAATTTAATTGTCTACATAATTTTATGATTCCATGTCATTTTCATTTGACTCCTTTGTTGCTTTTATGATTCCATGTTATTGTGGATATAGACTAGTGCAGTGGGTGAAATCTAAGGTTGAGGTAACATGTATGGTTCCATGTGTGTTTGTTAAATTAAAGTCATCTTACATTATTCGTCATTTATTTAATTTTTCAGTTCATTGCAATGTAGGTAAATGAATGTGGTGGTTTAATAATAAACTATTGAAATATTTATGTGGGAGAGATTATAGTATACCGTGCATAAGCAGATTCCACATGTGAGTTTTCTTTCAGTTTATAATTTTTAGTGTTTGCATTAAGATTTTTCATTTCCATTATGGTTGGTATTTTTTTGTGTTTTAAGAGTATGGTCATGCTAATTTATGTTTTGGTTTTTGTTGGTTTTAGGGGACGAGGAAATTAAGGCTTTTCCCAACAACCCATATTGTGGATATAGACTAGTGCAGTGGGTGAAATCTAAGGTTGAGGTAACATGTATGGTTCCATGTGTGTTTGTTAAATTAAAGTCATTTTACATTATTCGTCATTTATTTAATTTTTGAGTGCATTGGGATCTAGGTAAATGAGTGTGGTGGTTTAATGATAAACTATTGAAATATCTATGTGGGAGAGATTATAGTATACCGTGCATAAGCAGATCCAGATGTGAGTTTTCTTTCAGTTTATAATTTTTAGTGTTTGCATTAAGATTTTTCATTTCCATTTAAAATTTCTCATTTGTTATTTTTATCTCTCTTTCGAATTTTACTAAAATTTATTGGTTTTATTTAATATTTATCATAAGTTTTTCCAGTCTCTATTTAATACTTATCTATGTTTTGGTGTGGTACCCTTGGTTGGCCATGGATGGTTTTTGGGGTTGCAGGGTAGAGTCTATGTTCGTTATTTTTATTTGTTTGTTTCTTTTTGTTGTTTTTTTGCTGTTATTGTTTGTATCTTTTGTTATTTTTATTTTTTTGTTCTTCTGTTACTATGGTTGTTATTTTGTTGCATTTTTTAGCATGACCATGCTAATTTGTGGTTTGGTATTTTGTTTTTCTTATATGTTTGAATAATTTTTGTTTTGGATTCATTTGGTGGGGTAATTAAGGCAGCCCTTAAACAACCCATATTGTGCGTTTAGGGCTGATGCAGATTCCACATTTGTAGTGAGAAAAGGTAAAGGAGGTATGTATGGGGAAATTTAATCGTTTGTTGCTAAATAATTTTATGATGCCATGTCATTTTTATTTATTTCCTTTGTTGCTTTATAATCATATCGTTTGCGAATCTTTGCATACGATGTACTTCATTCTAAATAGGATTCTAAGTCAGTTGCTTAAGAGTTCTCATAATACATTTCAAGTATCTGTTTAATATTTCTGATGAGATTTTTTGGTTTCTATTTAGTATTTTATGGTTTGGTTTTTGTTGGGTTCAACGGACGAGAAATTAAGGCTTTTCCCAACAATCCATATTGTGGATATAGACAAGAGCAGTGGATGAAGGCTAAGGTTGAGGTGGTATGTATGGTTCCATGCATGTTTGTTAAATTAGAATAATCTTACATTTCTTGTCAGCTATTTAGTTATTGAGTGCATTGCAATGCAGGAAAAGGAACGTGGTGTTTCACTGTTAAAACTATTGAAATATCTATTGGAAAGATTGTATTATACCGTACAGATACAGAGCCAAAGGTGAGTTTTCTTTCAATTTTATAATTTTGTGTATTTGCATAAGATTTACTTGTCCCTAAGACTATTCATTTCTATTTAAGTTTTTTTCTTTAGTTATCTTGGTTTCTCTTTCATATTTCTGATAAGATATCTGATGTTTATTTAATATTTATCGTAATTGTTTTTGGTTTCTATTTAATACCTATCTATATTTTGGTGTGCAAGGTTTACTTGCCTGGCCATGGATACTTTTTGGCATTGCAAAGCCGAGTTTGTTTTAGCTATTTTTCTTTTTGTTAGTTTTCTTTTTGTTATTTTTGTTGGTTTTTTCTATTTGTTGTTTGTATCTTTTGATATTGCATCTTTTTTCTACTATGGTGTTATATTTTTGCATTTATGAGCATGGCCATGCTAATTCGCGGTTTGATATTTTGTTTTTCTTCTTTCCTTTTTTTTATATCTTTGTGGATAATTTTTTTTTTGGATTCAATTGGTGGGAAAATTAAGGCAGGCCTCAATCCATATTGTGGGTTTAGGAATGATGCAGATTCCACAAGTGTAGTTGGTGGGGAAATTTACTCGTTTGCTACTACATATTTTTATGCTTCAATATTATTTTCATTTAACTCCTTTGATGCTCCATAATTATATCATGTGTGTTTGTTTATATTTAGAGGTAGGGTGGGTAAAGTAAGGTAATTGGAATTTCCATACATCAACACAACTTCTCTGTAATTGAGAAGAGTTTTTAGATATTCGATCTTGACATATTTAGCCTTTCAGCTCTAGAATATCTATAGCGTGCTCCATGGATGTCTTCTCCAATCCCTATATATATACACTTCTTTACTTCAAATTTTACCTCTACATCTTGCATGAATGAGCCAAGTTCCTTTTGGGACTTGCCCTAGTAAGGCAATATATACCAATGAGAAAAACAAATTGGCCTCCCAAAAGGTTTTGGAAAGAGTGTGCCCAACTCTAGTATTCCAAGGGTTTTTAAGAGGGTTGGATTTCAACATCATTCACACCATCCTATATACATCGTTTTTCCATTTGTGTCAATCAACTCTAGTTGGGCTTCCGTGCGCATACTATATTGATCAGTGAACTTCTGCAATTCCTCCCATCCTTCCAAGTGCACCTTTACCTTTTTCTTGATAAAGTATTTAGGCAAGAAACCAAGAGTTACAAGATTGAAGCTTAGAACAAAACCACATCATAGTCTAGGTATCACAGGGAGCACAAATTGTGGATCAAGAATGCAGTCTAATAAAGCATTCACGGACAACAAAGAAATGCACTAACTGGTAAAAAACAATTTGAGTCCTGCCTCTTAGCAATTGATAGTGAATAAACATCCATAGATTTAACAGTGCCACTTGGGCAGGGAGGAGTTAAGTGTGATGCCTACACCTTTACAACACTGAAGTTAAGGATTCTAGGGAGGTGCTTACCTGTCTTGAGACCAAGCCATAGATAAACATAGTAATGCAGACCAGCTAAAACCAAACGAGATCTCTAACTTAACAGGAAGGAGATGAAAGCAAGCCAAAAACGCAACAAATATATCAAAAAATTGAAGCCATACCTTTTCCTCTATTCTCAACAACTTATTTACTCGCACTGGCTATGATTCTTCCATCCTACTACTGCACACAATAATGTGACTTCTAGCCATTCATTTTGGCGGAAGGGTGAAACGACCTGTCTCTTATCCTCCTACTAGGGTTAATATCCATCACTGCCATATCATGAGGGTGCATGGTATTTCACCCTATTTGATCCTGCTGGTTTGATGTGGAGCTCCAGGCATAATTTCCATTTTGTACCCATGACAAAGGTGACCACTTGTGTAAGCCTCCTTGCTTATAATATTCTTATTACTCAGGGTATTAACATCAATATATCTTAACAATAGCCTCAAAAAAGCCTAGTAACTAGAACTAAACCGAGTCTTTCATTAGACATCAGGGAGATAAAAGCAAGCAACAATAGCAACAAATGCATCATAAGAGTGAAGCCATTATTTTATCTCCATTCTTAACACCTTATCCACATGCACTTGCTATGATTCTTCAATTGTTCCACCTGACATGGTAATGTGACTTCTAGCTCTTAACACTAGAAAAGGAGGAAACAACCTGTTTATGATCCTTCTCTTGCAGTTAACATAACTGTCATATCATGAGGGTGCATGGTCCTTCCCCTCACTTGATCGTGATGGATTAAGGTTGAATGACCACATTTATTTGCCATCCTGTACTACGACAGGTGTAACCGCTTTTGGTGGCCACTTGCTATGATTCTTCAATTGTTCCACCTGACATGGTAATGTGACTTCTAGCTCTTAACACTGGAAAAGGAGGAAACAACCTGTTTATGATCCTTCTCTTGCAGTTAACATAACTGTCATATCATGAGGGTGCATGGTCCTTCCCCTCACTTGATCGCAATGGATTAAGGTTGAATGACCACATTTATTTGCCATCCTGTACTACGACATGTGTGACCGCTTTTGGTGGCCACTTGTGCAAGCCTTCCTTCTTTATACTGTTCTCAACGTCTTGTTACCTCAATATTAGCATTGATACATTTGAGCAATTAGATGTATAGAAAATTTGTGAAAAAATAGCATGTAAGATGATGTTTTTGGGGAGTTCCATAGTACAGATTTTGGTTTCTTGTTGTCTATAAACAATTTTCATTACATCTCTATCTCTCTCATATAAAACACGTGATTTGAGGGGTGTCTCTCCGTTACAATTTCATAAAGAACAGATATATTTCCCTATATCTGAGGGGTATTAATTTTACCAAATTTGGTTGGGATTAACACCCGACCTCCTAAAACTCATGCCATTTGAGCATAGCAGAATATGTCAGGAATGGAACCTAGTACTCTCCATCAACCTCACGAGTGAATCAATGCATCATTGTCTTGTCTTTGTTTTTTTGGTGAAATCCTGGGCAAGAAAGGTGTCCATTTGCATCTTAATATGCACCGCAACGTGTATAATATATATGAGGTGTTGTTAGATTGTGCAACAACCTTGATTTTTAGGTGTTTTCAAATGCATCTTACTATAGTGAGTCTTTTCAACTATAATTTCTGGACTTTGGACTATATTGGTTGGGACGGTAGACAATAACCTGTAAGTTTATAGGGTCATATTTGAAGCTAGATTAGTGGCCTATTATTGCATTCTGATATATATTTAGCGCTTTTGATCAGTTCATGATTATTCCTATTCATCTTGTTATAATGCTTTTTCCAAGGAAATGATCTCATCCCAACCGCACACACTTAAGTGAAGAACGACGGTGTTAGTACTAGGCCAGCCCCGGCAGAGTGCTCCCCCTTATTCCTCGGAATTTCTGGATGGAAGATGGATTTGACCCCAGCCTCAAAAGCGGCTGATAACCCCAAAGGGCCTGATAGGACTTGATCTGGAGACCTCTGTAAATTTCACACAAGTATCAACAAATCGAGCTTAGCCCTTGGTGCTAATTATTGTGTAATGTTATGGACAATGGTTCATTTATTGGTCTATTTTTCATGGCCTAGTTTATGATTTTTCACATGATGGTGATTGTGACATTTATTCTTGGTAGCATCAGTGATTATGTTGCAGTTTTATAGTTGCATGTAAATTGTAACAGCATGCGTCATAGTTGAAATGTTGTAGGGTGATTTTTTTATTTTGAAATGCATTGTGGAGGTGGATTGGTCATGTGGTCAATGCCTAGTACATGTAGACCTAGCTACTGGAAACTGGTACGCACTTGTATCTATATCTGCTCCCCATTGTCATCATATAAGCCATGCCTTTTAGTGTGCCTATGGTTTACCTGGGTTTAGCACATAGGGGTTTTGTGAAATTACAGTGAGGATGAAGGAGTTGTGTTGCTAGGTAATAGTCTTTGAGGTGCTAATGTTAGTTATCCTGGTATATGATGGGGTGTTAATTCATAGTCTGTTTGATGGGGTAGAGATGAAGACATGGCACTCACCTTTGGACTAGGTCTCCATTGGGAGGTTTGCAAGCTGGCCATATAACTTCCCATGAATACCCATTGCATAGACAATGCATTGTATTGGTAATTGCATACTTGTACTTGCTTGAGCATGCATTCATTGTGAACTAGCAATGTATTAATTCTTCATTAGTGATAATATGTTTCAGGTGAAAGGAAACTAATCTTTAACAATTACTGCCCACATATGGGGTTTGCCAACATGAGGCTATGTTGCCAATTCCTCCTATGGACGATGCCTTGCGGAGGCTAGTGTTCAAGAGCGGCTCACCTTTGGACTAGTTCTCCATTGGGAGGTTTGCAAGCTGGCCATATAACTTCCCATGAATGCCCATTGCATAGACAATACATTGTATTGGTAATTGCATACTTGTACTTGCTTGAGCCTGCATTCATTGTGAACTAGCAATGTATTAATTATTCATTAGTGATAATGTGTTTCAGGTGAAAGGAAACTAATCTTTAACAATTACTACCCACATATGGGGTTTGCCAACATGAGGCTATGTTGCCAATTCCTCCTATGGTTGCTGCCTTGCGGAGGCTAGTGTTCAAGAGCAGGTTGAGTTGCCTTCTAAACTCAATAAGATCTTTTTAACTGTTGTCAATGCCTTGATATGATTATTTTAGATACAACATTAGCTACTCATGCATCGATCATTATTATCTTTGTATGCATAAAAATTGAGTTATAGCAATGTGTATTTGTATATGATAAAAAGGGTATAAAACAATGTTTGCCTTGCTGAGTCAAACTGATTTCTAGTTGTACTCGGTGTTTCTTTTCCAAGTGTTATTCATTTATGAATCTTGATACCTCAACTGCATTGTTTTCTGTCTCTGAATGTTTCAGGCACATATAATGCTTGGCATGGTGTCTTCACAAATGGTATTTTCAATTTTCTCTTAAATTTAGTATCGTTGACTATGGAATTTCTTTCAAATGGAGTATATAGTTCATAATAGTTAATAAATGTTATTTATGACACATTTCCAGGTGCCCAATTTCCACCCAGATTCTCTCATATAGTCTGGTGGACAGAGTCAGATACGTTTAGCACAAAATCAGATTCAACTTGGGAAGCAAGCCCACATGCAGGTTGGGCAGCACAATCAGGCCCACTGTTACAGCAATCTCAAGCTCAAAACATTCCAATGCGGCAGTTAATGCAACCACCTCCAGTGCATCCTTCAGTTCAGGTTATCCATCCATCTCAATCTCAAGTGCCACAGACAGTATTGCAGTCTCTACAATAGGCATCTCAAAGTTTGAGTTTGATGGTACAAACTCCAGTGCAGTCTCCACACACTGTACAGCCTCAAGTTTTTCCTATTATTTCAGGTCAGCCTCAACAACCTTCCAAACAGCCAAGTCTGGGGAGTCTACTTCAAGCACCACTACCACAACAACCAAGGCCATTATTGCAATCTCTTCCACCTGCAGGTCAGGTGCAAAATCAGCCAACTTAGAAATTAGAATATGGGGTTCAAACCATCAAGTGTGCCACACCAACCGTCATCAGAGGCACCTTTTCAGGTATGGCAGTTGATACTATTAGATACCTTCATTCATTTAGTTCAGTTAATGAGGGGGATTGATGAGCAAGCTATACATATTATATCTTCAGCTTGATACCATTAACAAACTGTGTAGGTGAATGATTCTCTGACATAGTCTGGTTGACAGGGTCAGATACGTTAGCACAAAATCAAATTCAAACCGGAAAGTAAGCCCAGATGCAGGTTGTGAGCAAGGTCAGGCCCAGCTTTTACAGCAATCTCAACCCCAAAACATTCCAATGTGGCAGTTAACGCAACCACCTCCAGTGCAGCCTTCAGTTCAGGTTATCCAACCATCTCAATCTCAAGGGCCACAGAGTATTGCAGTCTCTACAATAGGCATATCAAAGTTTGAATTTGCCAGTGCAAACTCCAATGCAGTCTCCACACACTGTACAGCTTCAAGTTCATCATATTCATTCAGGTCAGCCACAACAACCTCCCAACTAGCCAAGTCTGGGATTCTACATCAACCGCCACTAACCACAACAACCAAGGCCATTGTTGCAATCTCTTCCACCTGCAGGTCAGGTGCAAAATCAACCAACTCAGAATATGGGGTTCAAACTATCAAGTGTGCCACACCAACTGTCATCAGAGGAACCTTTTCAGGTATGACAGTTGATACCATTAGATACCTCTATTCATTTAGTTCAGTTAATGAGGGCGAGTGATGAGCAAGCTATACATATTATGTCTGCAGGGTTTATTTCTTTAACAAACTGTGTAGGTTAATGATTCTCTGATATGGTCTGGTTGACAGGGTTAGATACGTTTAGCACAAAATCAAATTCAAATGGGGAAGCAAGCCCAGATGCAGGTTGGGTGGCATGGTCAGGTCCAACTGTTACAACAATCTCAACCCCAAAACATTCCAATTTGGAAGTTAATGCAACCACCTCCAGTGCAGCCTTCAGTTCAAGTTATCCAACCATCTCATTCTCAAGAGCCAGAGTATTGCAGTCTCTACAATAGGCATCTCAAAGTTCGAATTTTCCAGTACAAACTTCATTGCAGTCTCCACACACTGTACAAGTTCCTCCTATTCATTCAGGTCAGCCTCAATAACTTTCCAACTAGCTAAGTCTGGGGAGTCTACATCAACCGTCACTACCACAGCACCCAAGGCCATTGTTGCACTCTCTTCTACCTACAGGTCAGGTGCAAAATCAACCAACTCAGAATATGGGGTTCAAACGATCAAGTGTGCCACATCAACTGTCATCAGAGGCACCTTTTCAGGTATGACAGTTGATGTCATTAGATACCTATATTCATTCAGTTCAGTTGAGGGGGAGTGATGAGCAAGCTATACATATTATGTCTTCAGGCTTGATGTCATTAACAAACTGTGTTGGTGAGGAGCCCCTTCGTATTAGTTTGGCAGATTTAAGGTATACGTTTTCACGGGTTTTTCAGCTGTTTGAAATGATGCTTTTTGGTAGCAGTCAGGAAACCATCCTCAGAGTGCATTGGGGATTCCTTTCCAGAAACACACCCAACCTCCACCGCCCAATCTACCACGGAAGACTTATCAGATAAGTTAGTTCTAAAAAATAGTTTAGGTCAAAAACTTTTTCTCCAATTGGCATTCTGAGACTCCTTAGATTTTTTCTATTTCCAGATAAGGGTTTTTTAGTACAGTTGGCACAGCTCTACAGGCAGGCTCTGCCGCAATTTTCTGAAGCACAAGCCCAAGCAACTTTTTAAGCAATGCTGGTCCCCTCCAATTAGGTTCCCTCCGAGTGGGAAGAGGATCTAATAATTTGGTCCAAGGATTGGGTGGCATTCCTGATGTATCCTGGTGTCAGGTCCCACAATCAGCTGGTGGTGTATGTAGGGACTTGGCAACAGTTGCATCTACTTCTGTAGGGATACCTAATATAGATGGAAGCAAGTAGCCCTACACAGCTGCGGGTGGTGAAAATGGTGGAATGGCTTCTGAGGCTTCAGACAGTTGATTACTTTAGGTGCAACAAATGTTATGTTGATTGGATGTGTGAATCCTACATTGAGATAACGTGTTCCTTTTTCGGTCAAATCCGCACAAGCATCAAATGGAATTTGCAAAGACCAAGGCTGGTTGTACCGTTGTACTATACCATTTTGAAGTGCCTTGGAACAATTTTTATTTCGGTTCCCATTTGTTGACCTTGTTGTGATATACAGAAGGAACAATGATACATTGTGAGCATCTCATTTTTACAAATTTCCAGAAGTAGAATCTGCATTGCTGCAACAAGTGACGAGACTTAGTCCAGAACAGATAAATTCTTTGTCACCTGAGCAACAAGTATTTTAGCTGCAACAAATGTTATGTTGATTGGATGTGTTAAACCTACATTGAGATATTGTGTTCCTTTTTCATTCAAATCCGCACAAGCATTAAATGGAATTTGCAAAGAACAAAGCTGGTTGTACTATACCATTTTGAACTGCCTTGGATCAATTTTTATTTATGATCCCATTTGTTGACCTACTGTCATATACAGAAGGAACAATGATATAATGTGAGCATCTCATTTCTATAAATTTTAAACTGGGATTATTCATACATTGTCTAAACTCTCAATTATATCTGTATTTGCCCAAGCAAATGGTTTTTAACACACAGTCCTACTAGAGTTGCCGGACAGTGATAAATTTCATTACATTGTTTTGAAGAAGAAAGAAGATTATCTGGACTGATTAATTTCCTTACAATGGTTTGAAGGAGAAAGAAGATTATCTGATATGGTGTTTGCAAAAACATATGTTATTACCATTTCCACCAAATATATCATATTATTCCGCAACTCATACTTGAATCTGTTCAACTTGCAAATGGTTTTTAACACACGGTCCTACTAGAGCTGTAGTACTGATAAATTTATGTTTTGAAGGAGAAAAAAGATTATCGGATATGGTGTTTGCAAAAACATATGTTATTACCATATCCACCAAATAGATAGATCATATTATTCTGCAACTCATTCTCAAATCTGTTTAACTTGCTATTAGATATTATCATTACTTATTAAGGCTTAGGGAGCATGCTTCAGTAAAGAGTACATTCATTATAGGAAGATTTAACAATTTTTTTATGGTGTCCTAGATACCATAGGTCTCTTTAAACTATAAGCATTTAGTTAGCGGTCAATCCAATTAAAAAATGTTTTTTTTCACAATTTTAATAATTATGCCTATACCATAGGTCTCTTTAAACTATAAGCATTTAGTTAGCGGTCAATCCAATTAAAAAATGTTTTTTTTCACAATTTTAATAATTATGCCTATTGGAATTTCAAAATTTCAAGTCTATAATTGGCACAATTATGATTTCAAGATTTCAATATGGTTGTTGCATTTTAAAACATACAAGTTTATAATTTTACAAACTTTAGCCTGTGTCTTTTAAAACACAAAACTTAAATGTCAATCCATTTTTTTAATGGAGTGGACGTTACATTGTTTTTCGTTGCGAATGAAAAGTGATCTAAAAAGATGGAACACAGATTTGGTTGTTTGGCTACAAGTGTTTTGGTCTTGGCTTAATCCAGCTCACCTATTTTGAGCTTTGATTAGCTTCTGCTTGTGTTGGATGACATTACAGGAGCAGCCTACCTTTTTATTTAGAAAGCTTTAATTTAAAAAGACCAAGCTTTTATTTTTATTTCCTTATATTAAAAGTTAAAAGAAACTTTAATTTAAAAAGACTTATTTAACATATTTTGAGTTTTGATTAGCTTCTGCTTACGCTGGGTGTCAGCTAGCTTTAAAGCTCTCTATTTGTATTTCACAAATAAAGTCATTATCTCACATACAAAATGCATATATTTTGGATGTTGTTTCAATACCCTTCATTGGACTGACAATTTCTTTCAATCTATGTTTTCCACCCATTTATATACAAAATGCATATTTTTTTGGTTAAAGCGTAGTATTTTTATCTCACAATTAAAGAGTCATTATTGATATGTTAATTTAGAATGTACAAGTTCTCAATCTCTCACACACAAAATGCATATATTTTGGATGTTGCTTCAATACCCTTCGTTGGACGGACAGTCTCTTTCAATCTATGTTTCCCACCCATTATATTTATTAATTTTTTATTACAACCTTAAGTTATAAAGATTTTTTATTACGTAATATATTTATTAATTTTTTATTACAACCTTAAGTTATAAAGATTTTTTATTACGTAATTTCAAATATGTAAATATAAAGCTTCTGTTAGTTGGGAAACTAGCCGACCAAAGAAAATATCCATTCAGATAACATACACATTTATCTCTACTCTTGATGCCCTTACTACATTTAGCATTATATATATATATATATATATATATAATGAAGAGGTATATGCCCTTTCGCACCTCGAAGTTAGCTTACTACATTTAGCATTATATATATATATATAATATGAAGAAGTATATATAATGTATTATTAATAATGGATTTTTTTTAATAATTAATAATAAAGTTGTTTTTTTTCAATTCAAATTTAAAATTTAAAGTGTATGTATAAAGTAATATAAAAAAAATGAAATTGAACTTAAAAAAATAAAAAAATATTTATTCTGTTTAATTGTACTTTAATATTAAGTTGTTATACAATGACCATTATTTACTTGATTGCTAAATTTAACTTTGCAGAGGGTGAGAAAAAAACCTTTATAATTATAGATATCTTTGTATACAATGCTGTAAGAACTCTCCCCAAGCTAACAATCAATTATAATAACTTGTCTCTCAAGTAAAATTATATATTTGGGAAATGCAAAAATTAGTTTGTTCTGTTTAATTGTATTTTAATATTAAGTTGTTATACAGTGACCATTATTCATTTGATTGCTAAATTTAATATATTACGATTTACCACGAGACAATATATGGTTATGGGTCATTATGATTTACCATAAGACAATATATTGTTATGGACCATACATTCCAAGCTATGGAGAGTGGTCTAACAACTAAAATCAATATAACCTAAACTAATTGTAAAAGTCTAATATCAAGTCACTACAATGATATAATCTAGTGATTAATGTTCATTTAATTAGTCAACTTAACCACATTCTAATCCATATAAGAGGTTGTAGATATTATATATCCAACATTAAAGCACACAAGAAGTAAAATCATTGCAATCCAATAGTAATAATCCACTCCACTTTGAAATTGTTACAATCTAATAGGTAATTGAGTAACTCTCTAATAGGTAATTGAGTAACTCACAAAACACTGTAATCCACATAAATTATTATGTCATTATAAAATCCATCGTTACAAAATCTCTCTCTCTCTATATTTGTCAAGTAAACTCAGTGCCTCTATTTCATTGGATGAACCAATATGTGAAAATGAATGCATAAATACTTGACACATTTTTTCAACCAAATGGTCTAATCTTCCACCTCTCTCGAAGTTAGTTTGAACACTCACTTTTACCAATTAAAATCTTCATTTCTTCTTGAAGGAGGCTTCCATTTTTTCGTATGCTCAAATCATTTTTTTGAGTGTAGAAATAGATTTAGCACTCCTTGAAACCATCGGGGCATTGATTAATATAGTTTGACAGGTATTATAATAAGTTCCGAAATTCATTGCAGGATTCTATCAAGGACTATTCTTCTTTGTTGATCATAGTTCACACTACTTGGCAATTATGTTAAGCCAATGCAATATTTCTTTATCGAATCTCAAGAGTTTAACTAACTCCTGGAAACAAGATTCACTCAATTTGTCCTTGAATTTTTTCAATTTTTTATTTTTATTTTAATATTTAAAAAAAAATTCTATGAATTAAATATCATGGTTTAAATTTATTAATATATATTATTTTTCAAAGTATTTTTTCAATGAATTAAAGTTTATGATTTAAACGTCTAATATATTATTTTTCAAAGTATTTTTTCAATGAATTAAAGTTTAGGATTTAAACTTCTAATATATTATTTTTCAAACTCTTTTGATAAAAGCCATTGAACTTTTAGGCTTTGTTCCATAAAATTTATTTAGCCATTGAACTTTTAGGCTTCATTCCATAAAATTTATTTAGCCATTAAACTTTATAATTTTAAATATTTTCATAAAAAATAAATAACTTAGCCATAAAATTTAAATATATTCATTCCATAAAATTTATTTAGCTATTGAATTTTATAATTTTAAATATTTTCTTAAAAAATAAATTAATTATATCTTTGAGACAATTTATAATCATTTTCATATTGTGTAAGTTGTACTTTTAATCACCTTCAAACACATCTCTTAGCAAACCTTAATAATTCCTAAGTATATATTATGATACAAAAATATTAAAGTTACAAAACATAAAATTTGAAATAAAGGTAACATCTTATATAAAACTAATAACAAGTTAATAGATACATAGAAAATGGTGGTTATAAGACTTTTTTTGTCCAAACATCATAAGATGCCTAAAAACCACCTCCAAAATTTGTAACTATGTAAATGGCATTTAGAACATTTCAAGCATGGATTAACCTTAATGGATTTAAGAGAAATTGAACATTGGATAGAGATATCCAAATGTCAATAGCAATCATAAACGAGATACATAATAAAAGATTAAAATAATAATTATGGGTTAAATTATAAAATTGTGGTGATGAATCAATAATTTATTGTAATGCAGTTTTTTTGTAAGCTAGAGGCAACATTATACAAAGTTTGAATTTTAATAATTTAATTTAGAATGAAAAATACATTGATTTAAAACTAAACATATATTTGAAAAATTATGAATAGTTTGAATTCTAATATTCATTTATCAAATTGAGATAAAAGGTTATTAAATTTAATAATATGAGAATTGTTTCCAAATAACTATAAGCTTTAGCCTTTGTTTATTGTAAAAAAACATCAAATGACTTATAGCAATTCTGATTAGTTTGATGTGAAAAAATTCACTACAATTAACTTGTCAACTAAAGTCAATATCTATTTCTATTATCTATATAAATACAAACTTATTTATATATATATATATATATATATATATATATATATCAAAAGTTTTATAATATTAACATTTTATAAAAACTATAATTTTGAAATAAGTAAATATTATCTTTTACCATAAAGAAAGATTTTTTTGAAAATGGTGTAATTTTAACTATAAATACATTTTAACTATAACATGTAATTATATATATATATATATATATATATATATATATATATATATAATTATTATATATATATAAATGGTAAATAAATATGCTAGTTAAACCAATTTTAAAATAAAAACTATTTGCAATTACAAAATAAAATGATAAATAATAAAAATAATTAATATTAAAATCAATAAAAAAATTACACAATCATAATTTTAATTGGACAAAAAGACAAGATACACAATATATATTAAATAAAAATTAAAATACAAAACTTGGATGGTAATTTACTCACCTATTAGTGGTTGAATATTGTTATTGATAATAGATTATACATATTGTAACTAAATATGCTAGCCAAACCAATTTCAAAACCAAAACCAATTGTAATTAAAAAATAAAAATGGTTTTGATAGTAAGAAGCATAAACAAAAAACGGTTACATCTTAATTGGACAAGTAAACAAGGTACAAAATATATATTAGATAAAAAATCAAAATATAAAACTTGATTGATAACTTACAAACCTTCAACATGTTTAGTGAGTATTGCTCTAATGTATCTATATATATATTTATAGAATTGCTACAAAAATGACTAGTGCAATAAATCAAGTCAATGCAGATTTTGGAAATACGACTGATAATATATTTAAATACACTAGCTTAATCTCATTTTTTCACTTAATTTTTATTATTGATTTTGTAAACTTTATTAAAATATTTTTTTCATGGAAATTAAACTTGTAAGCGATATTTTCTATAATAGGTTTTGAGTGAGCATATGAAGCTTTTTTTCTAGCCATCTAACACTTATGTTATTGCTTATTCAATAAGTGTTGTAATTGTCAAATGGAGGTCTCGTTGGATAGGAATCAATTTTAAGCCATGAGATAAAGGGGCTAGAATCAAGGTTGAATGGGAATGTCCTCTTCATTTTTTTCCAAAGCAAGAAAAAACATGCAAATACTCGGGGTTATTGGTCTTGCTTCTATTGATACAATCAAGATCTTGATGTGTAATTGCATCATTGTGTGCAAACAAAACCCATCCCCTTGAAATAACCTATTGGTGATATGTATGGGAGTAGACTTTGTAGGTCATACTCCAAGACAAAAATGTGGTTTCAACCTAAACCTAGACAATGTATGCAAGAAAGTCATCATCCCTTTTGTTCATCATGAAACCAGAGACTATCTCAAGATACAATTTAACCTTCCACTCAAATTCACTAAGGTTGTAAATGGGAATGCCCTCTTTAATTTTTTCCCCAAAGCTAGAAAAACTTAGCCTTTGTTATACAATATCAAGACATGTAAACAAAACTCGGAAGAGAAGTCTCTAGTCAATCAAGAAAGTCAACATCCCTTGGATACAATTTAACATTATACCTAATTTAATTATAACAATACCCTACCTAGAGGGGGGTAGGGTATGTACACCTTTGTAGTCTTTAATCCCTGGATAGAGGGGGTCCCTTGTCCCACAAACAAGTTTAATTCATCGGATCCTCCTCATTGATATATATATAATAATAATTTTAATAATAATAATAATCTAATTTCAATGGCTTGTGTAGTTTTGATTTCATTTAGCTAATGAAGGTTTGGTTGTGTTATTCATTAGTTAATATAATGATTGATTGGTTACAATGTGAGTACTCATGTTCTTAATTTTTCTCTCTTCTCCTAATGTCTCAAAAATAATGAAGATATGTGAAAACAAATATTTCTTTATTGAAAAAACTTCCTATCTTATTATCTCAATATCTCACTTTGAGTAAATAAATTTGTCCACATTAACATAGCAGCACTATATACATAATAATTAATAAGTTATGAAAGTCCACTCAAAATTATTTAACTACAATTACTTCTCATTTCTTTTCTTAAAATCATTATAAAATTATTTAACTACATTTCTTTTTCATTCCTTTCCCCAATCATTTGTATTATTTTGAAAATTTATTTATAAACCTAAATTTCTAAACATTAAAACTAACTTTTGATGAATTGTGATTAGTTTTTTCCAAATTATCTATCTTTGTAATTTTAAGAGTTTATTTAAAAACCTAATTTATCAATTACAAAAGTTTTGATTACTTATGATAATCTAATTAACCGACACCATGGTTATAGTGAGTCAGATGGTGACTTTCACGAAACCCTGAGCGCAGTTTGTGGTAAAATTTCAAGAAAATATAGGCGGTGAACCGTGATCGCAATTAATGAATTTGTTCGTGCCGTATCACTGAGGTGAGATATCTGACTTGTGAGGTACGTAATATGTAATTTACATTCATTCAAAATAGTCGGTAGTACTTTGCCTTCATTGAATGGCATTCATTCTCCCTCTGGACACCAGAGGAAAAGCATGCAAAAAAATCTGAAAATATTTTCTGATGGATTCCTAATCTGAAAAGAATTATCCGTACCTACTATTAATTCACATTTCCATCTGAAAAATATATTTTCTGCTGGATTCCTATGAAAAAACTCCGACGGAATAATGAAGAGTGGGTAGTGAGCATTTCCTCTAAGGGTAATGGCCGAACAGCGACTCCAATTTGGAGACCACAGCACCGCTGGAGGAGAATAATACGGAGTAATGTTTCTTTTGCTTCATTTTCAAGTTCTCAAGAAATCTTAGTTTATGAAACCTTGCTGTCTCACCGCTGTTGTTCTGAGAAGCCGCCTATTCAAATTAAGATAGCATCTACTCACAGCGCCCAGATTTATGTTAAACGTGTACAGCTTATGTAAAAATCTTATGTGTTCAGCTTATGTATAAATCTTATGTCTAGCTGCCTTGCCCGATTTAGCAGCTAGACTCGGCATGAGCCCATGGATCATGGGGGTTTACAGATGCGCTTATCTTTGTCAAACTCAACGACAGAGAAAAGTAATTGATGTAGCTGAAAGTTTGAAATCCTCCTGCTTTCGAAGTTTAAAGTCTAAATTCGAACAATTAGCCTTTTCTGCTTGGCAATTCGACGGAATTTGGCAATGAAAATTTTCCGTCACATTTATTGGAATTGGCAGCACAACAGAGGAAAGGCCGTGTTATTTTTAAAGCGGCTGTCAAATCCCGAAGAGATCTAAAAAATCTGGTGTGTGAAGACCGGAGAATTGTACACGAATTTCAGTTCGAACAATGAAATTTATACATACACGAATTTCAGTTCGAACCATCAGAGAAATGCATGTTGTCCATTGGGCAATGTTGTTGAAGCAAGATGATTTAGAGTGATCCGGTTCGCGAATTATCAATAACATGGGATGCATGCCAGGGAGTCGTTGTCCTCTCTGTAGCAAGGAAAGTGTCTAGGAATACTCCAGCAATTCCGAGTAAGTAATTCTTCAACTGTTTAATGTCAGCTTTTGCATTTTCAAAAGATTAAATATTGATCTTGTTTTTTCAAATGTCAATACAATCTTAAATAGAAATAATCAACCACCTCTTCACTGGGGATTGAAACAGGTAGCTGCTAGGCTTGATGCATTTCTGCATCGAAACGGCTTTGAATCCAGCCTCATCAGATTAATGAATGAGTTTACAAAATTAATCATTAAAATTGAAAAAAATATAATAATGTACTTCATTAAATTAGTCATTATAATTTTTTTTAATAGTTCTATAATTAAAAAGTTGAAACTGAATTGACTTTTTTTAAAACAAGCATTGCAAACAACCTCGGCTTTATTAATTCATGGAAACACCTGTATTCGTACATTGGTCACTCTGCAGTCTGGGAGGAGTGCAGTCTGTAGTTCCATCAGCACATCTAGCGATCGTATTCGGAAGATCCGGCGAGAAGATGGAATGCAAACCCAGATAACAGTGCACGGGAATGTAAGCCATCCGTTTTTGTCATTGCTTGCCTCTCCTTTATGACAATCTGGTAGCCTTCATAGCAAAGAAGAACTCACCTCTGTGTCGTGCGACTGTAAGTCCTCCGTTTCTGTCATTGCTTGCCTCTCCTTTAGCCAGAGCCATCCGCGTGGTAACGTCCAGCCCTCCCCTTCAAACGTAAGGAACAGCGGAAGACTAATCTTTACTCGATAGCCAAGTGTCACATTTCAGCCCTCGCATTCCCTGCCAATGGATCGGCCGTCCGATGGCCTCCACTTGTCGCGCCCTACGCCCATGGATCGGGCCGTCCGATGGCCGCCACTTGTCATGCCCTACGCCCATTGATCGGGCCGTCCGATGGCCGCCACTTGTCACCTCCTAAGCCCATGGATCGGGCCATCCGATGGCCGCCACTTGTCACATCCTAGGCCCATGGATCAGGCCGTCCAACGGCCACCACTTGTCACATTCTAGGCCCTTGGATCGGGCCGTCCGATGGCCACCACTTGTCACGCCCTAGGCCCATGGATCGGGCCGTCCGATCTCCGCCACTTGTCAATCTCTTGTTCCTCAGATCGGGCCGTCCGATCTCCGCCACTTGTCAATCTCTCGTTCCTCAGATCGGGCCGTCCGATCTCCGCCACTTGTCAAGCTCGCGTTCCTCAGATCGGGCCGTCCGATCTCCGCCACTTGTCAATCTCTCGTTCCTCAGATCGGGCCGTCCAATCTCCGCCACTTGTCAATCTCTCGTTCCTCAGATCGGGCCGTCCGATTTCCGCCACTTGTCAATCTCTCGTTCCTCAGATCGGGCTATCCGATCTCCGCCACTTGTCAATCTCTCGTTTCTCAGATCGGGCCGTCCGATCTCCGCCAAGTGGCAAGTTCTTGTGCGACAGATCCGGCCGTCCGATCTCCGCCACTTGTCAATCTCTCGTTCCTCAGATCGGGCCGTCCGATCTCCGCCACTTGTCAATCTCTCGTTCCTCAGATCGGGCCGTCCGATCTACGCCACTTGTCAATCTCTCGTTCCTCAGATCGGGCCGTCCGATCTACGCCACTTGTCAATCTCTCGTTCCTCAGATCGGGCCGTCCGATCTACGCCACTTGTCAATCTCTCGTTCCTCAGATCGGGCCGTCCGATCTACGCCACTTGTCAATCTCTCGTTTCTCAGATCGGGCCGTCCGATCTCTGCCACTTGTCAATCTCTCGTTTCTCAGATCGGGTCGTCCGATCTCTGCCACTTGTCAATCTCTCGTTTCTCAGATCGGGCCGTCCGATCTCTGCCAAGTGGCACACTCTCGTTCGTCAGATTGGGCCGTCCGATGTCCGCCAAGTGGCAAGCTTTCGTGCATTAGATCAGGCCGTCCGATCTCCGCCATTTGTCAATCTCTCGTGCGTCAGATCAGGCCGTCCGATCTCTGCCACTTGTCAATCTCTCGTGCGTCAGATCAGGCCGTCCGATCTCTGCCACTTGTCAATCTCTCGTTCCTCAGATCGGGCCATCCGATCTCCGCCACTTGTCAATCTCTCGTTCCTTAGATCGGGCCGTCCGATCTCTGCCACTTGTCAATCTCTCGTGCGTCAGATCGGGCCGTCCGATGTCCGCCAAGTGGCAAGCTTTCGTTCCTTAGATCGGGCCGTCCGATCTCCGCCATTTGTCAATCTCTCGTGCGTCAGATCAGGCCGTCCGATCTCTGCCACTTGTCAATCTCTCGTTCCTCAGATCGGGCCATCCGATCTCCGCCACTTGTCAATCATTCGTTCCTTAGATCGGGCCGTCCGATCTCTGTCACTTGTCAATCTCTCGTGCGTCAGATCGGGCCGTCCGATCTCCGCCACTTGTCAATCTCTCGTTCCTCAGATCGGGCCGTCCGATCTCCGCCACTTGTCAATCTCTCGTTCCTCAGATCGGGCCGTCCAATCTCCGCCACTTGTCAATCTCTCGTTCCTCAGATCGGGCAGTCCGATCTCCGCCAAGTGGCAATCTCTCGTTTCCTCAGATCGGGCCGTCCGATCTCCGCCACTTGTCAATCTCTCGTGCGTCAGATCGGGCCATCCGATGCCCACCAAGTGGCATACTCTTGGGCGTCAGATCCGGCTGTCCAACGGTCACCAAGTCGCACTCTCCCGCGCTTAATTTTTCTACGTTTTAGAATATTGCCAGAAAGGTCAATGTGGGATAAATTGCATTCGATGAACAGAGATAAACATGTTAAATAGTTTTTATTATGTTATTTTTTCTGCATTTTAATCTTCATTTTCATCATTGCATTGGATTTGAAATGGAGAACTTCATGAATTATTTTGATTTCTTGTTTAATTCGACCACCGTGATCTTTACGATCTGAGCGTAGGATGTGCGTTTGCAGCTTTGATTTCAGGTGTATTCTCATAGCGTACTCCGCTCAGGAGTATATAAGCCTCTCACAGCGTGTGACTTTTCGTTTGCAACTTGATGGATAAGATGTACCCTACAATTTCAGGTGTATATAAGCCTCTCACAGCGTAGATAATAAGCCTCTCAGAGCGTCCTCCGCTCTGTTGATGGCAGCGATAGCATGGACACCGTATGGAACCTAATCAACTAATCAAGAAGAGATATAAATTGAAATTGAGAGTTATCCAAAGGGTTACCCGATAGATAAAGCGGGCAATAATTTTGCCTGGCGTTTGAGGGAGACCTCTTTTCTTTCATTTCTCTGCATACCGTTTCTTTTTAAAAGAGGTTGCCAAAAAGTTATGAATATGATAAATCACTTCTTTTACAATTTATTTTTAAAGAGTGGGCTCTCCCAGTATTGATTTGATTTTACTTCCAGTGTACATATTTGTTATCTTTAAAGTTTTAATTAGAATAATCAAAATTATATTTATTTGATTATATCATAAAATAAGAATGATTATTATTATTCAATTTGTGTATGGTGATATGCAGGTAATGATGGGATCTTTGCATTGTGTTTTATTTTTTTTCAAATGTTTTTAAGCCATTTCTCAAGGGCTCATTACCAAGGAAAAGATTTCAAGTTTTATGGTTTAGGGAATGGCAATTAATAATTTCGATTTATGTAGTTTTAGTTTCAATCTTATCAATTATCTTTGAGTTGAGTTTTTGTTTACATAATTTGGATATGTAGAACAAAATGCTTTAGTCAATTTTGATAGGGCATATATGATGCAAAGTTACAATGGTATATTATAATAGTGATAGTTTTGAAGTAACAAGACATTGTTCTTATGATTGTATAACCTAGTATTAATTAATATGCATATGAACCATTTATATGTAGCATGCATACATATTTGTAATGTAGATCCACATTATAAACAGATCATATTCAAGACAGTAAGTACTTGCTTTATCAATTTACTTTGCACTTTAGTGAAATGAGATCAATCTTCACAAAATTTAAACTACTCAATTTCCAACTTTAATTTCATTAGTTAAATGGCATTAACAAATCTGATATAAAACTTTAACCACCAATGTAAATATCAATAACTAAAAGAAAGATCACAACAAGGGCAAAAGATGAGATTACTATGGAAACCAATATATGAAATTGTCTTGCAAAACCTTAAAAAGCTACGGAATGCAAGCTACCAATTACGGAGATGAAAATTAAAAAACACAACAGGAGGATTCTTCAAGATTTTTTTTTGGTTAATTCACTTCAAAGATTAGTGTTTCAAACCCCACGGTACATGAGCATCTTCTTGCTTTGCCACATAACATTAAACTCATGTGCTTTGCACCTTGGTATGGTTAATGAAGGCAAGACCTTCTTCGTATCCTCAACGTGCTTTTCTCATTGTTCACAAATCTTTTTGCAATGCCACAATATCAAATTGATTTCGTCATGGTTGGGTCATTCTCCAATAATCAAACAAAAAGAACGTGATTTCTCAAATGGAAAAAACAAATCCTCCACCATGGATTGATCATATTTGGGCAAAAACTGTGCATCAATCATGACTTATGTTTTGGAGACTTCAATCATGGTTGGGCCATGGATCAATCAAAATTGTGCATCATATACTTCACCATGGATCAATCATAATTGGGAAAAAAATACTCTCAAATACAAAACCAAAATTTTAGATGACTCCTTGACGGATGCCATATCATCCCACAATGTCTTCAATGGAGGGGTGGGACAAAACGTCTTGATTACCCATTCATATCCATTGTCAAGATATTTGGAAAACAAAATACGAGCTAGGTATGAATCCTTATGTGACAACATCTTAGCTTCATTATATGAATACATTTTGGGAGTTCCATGCCCCAAATTCTCCCATGAAGCTCTACTAGCTATAGTGTCGATGGGTGATTGGTATATAAACAAGCATTCCACATTCCTTAGAATCACCAATGCAACAAAGACTCGTACATTGCCAAAATGTGTCAAATGGATAAGCAAAGGAGATTACCTATCAAATAACTCTTCATGGTTGCAATGGAGTATTGCATCCAAAGCAAAAGAAGTCGTAGTGGGAATATCCTAGCACCATCAATATCTAAATCTTCTTGAATGCATGATACTTTATGGTTATTCAAGGCTCATCTAGCTTCCCAAAGCAACAAGTGGCCTTACAGTCACGTAAAGTGTCCCAAAGAAGATTTCAAGATGAATTCCTTAGAATATGAGCGTGTATTGAAAAAAGAAAGAGCAGCAACAAAAAAGAAATAGGGTTTGAAAACAACATTGGAAGTTGTCCTTGTTTTAAGGCATGAGCTCCATTAATAAGGAGAAGTCCCCTTTGCATGTAAAGGGAGTAGCTCCACCACTAGGAAGACTAAAGAGGATGAAGTGGTTGATTTAACTAGTCAAGAAAAGATTGATATCTATAAGGACACCATCAAGGATTGTCTCGACACAAGGAAGAAAACTCCAAAGATCCAACACCAAGGAGGATCAACTAAGTACCCAGGAGATTTACTCAAGACCAAACACAACAGAAAAACAAAACTAATCTTGGTAGCACTGAAAACATGGGAGGGTGTCTCAATAGGAGTATGGGCCTTGTTGGAAGATCCCCACCTCAAATGTGGAAGAATCTTGGTTCCAACATTTTTGTAAGCAAAAGCCACAATATTTTAACAATGATACCATTGCGGCAATATAAACTTTTATCTTTCAATGAGAAAAGTAACGAGGAGATTGATTCACAAAAAGGATAAAAACTAACACGAACAAGATTGTGGTAGAAAAAATTGAAGCCGAGTTCATCGATTTAAGGGAAATGGATCCAAATGCAACAATACTTCAACGGTACCAACAACACTAGAAAAAAAACCTTAAGTCATATATGTGTTAAAAAATATTAAGTTGAAGGGGAGATAAAATTCAGACTAAAAATCAAGTTGACCACTATAAGACATGTGAGCAAAACTTGAGTGAATTCATTGCTTACGCCCTTCAGAACTTAGTGATGAAAGCTTACTATGGCAAACAAATTTATTCAAGTGCATTTTCAAAGTGAAGAAATCCTCAATGAAGACATATCCTTCTGTCGATGACTTGAGTGGAAAATTGTAGAGATGGCTAAGTTGCAAGAATGTTTAGATAAAATAACTTTATGGCGACAATGATTTACTTCTATACATGTGGATGTGTCCACATTGAAACCCATGGATGTTGTTTAGATTGGAGCTAGCATTCATCATGTGTGTGAATATGTCAAGGAAGTTATTAAAAACCTTCAAGTGGTATTCCATGATATCAACAAATGATTTGTTAACACAATAGAAATCACATATAAAAATGCAAGTTGTCGATGTTCAAGAGTGAGCATATCTAAGCTCTCAATTGAAGGAGTCAAACACAAAGGAAAAGTGACACTTGCAGAGTTTGCATGGTACAAATAAAGATCACTAGTGTTACATTAAGGATCTGACCACAAAGAGGCAAGTTCTCTCATATTTTGCTTTTAGAGTTAAAATTAGTTGTGATATGTTTCATACTGCCTTGTGTGAAGTCAAATCCCTCCATGAAATTATAACTCTCTAAATATCATTTGAACTAGACCAGCATAGAACAATCTTAAAAGGGGATCTACCAAGCATTGAGAGGGATCAAATCTCTCAAGCCACAAACTTTTTTTAGTGTAAATATTGAGGAAGGGTTTTAATTTATCTAATTTTGTGTAGTTTTATATATATGCCATTGTAAATGCACATTTTTTAAATCTAATTTGAGCGAGATGTTATTTTTTATAATATTTTTTTTAAATGATACTTGTCAGTTCCAAGATGAGCATGAAAGGAGTTACAGACCCCCCTATTGGGTTGTAGAATGCACCCCTTCGACGCAATAAAGTTGAATGACTTTGGAATAGAAAAGTTGTGTAGGGAGACAAATAGTTATACTCCACCAAATATGTTAAAAAGAGTCAGGAGTTAGCTCTTGGATTTTGCAATCATTATAAAGTTAGCTAAGAAAATATTATCTTATATTTCATCTAATTAAATGTTGACTTGCAAAGCATGTCTCAACGATTCTAATCAACCAACCTCATACATATTAGTAGGTAATAACTATGTGGTATATATGACAAGCAAAAGATGTGAAGATAATCATTCTCATAAGTCTTGCCATGGGTATTAAATCCCTCAAGTGCTTGAAGATATGATCATTCATGTACATTTCCTAATAATAATACATTTTATTTTTGTTACTGTGATTATATCAATGTGTATACATATAATTAGACATGCACATTTAGTTATGCTTTCTTCATCTATTCTCTTCACATCATTCTAGATAATACAAGTTGATAAAACTATTAAATATTATGTAATTAGACTTGTGCAAGTATCTCTACTTTCTTGATTTATTCTCTTCATGTTATTATAGATATCACAAGAAAATAATGAAAGACTATTGTATTTACCTAAGTTGTCTAACTAATGCAATGGCATCCAATATGTTTCTAAAAATGGAAATAATTCAAAGATATTTATTTAATAATAATAATAATAATAATAGTGATCTATTCTCAAGGTCATGACCAAGTCAGACAGCAAATTGGTGTATAAGACCCCCTCGTTTGTGGAAAAGAAGACCCCCTTCGTGGAGTGAATTTACTTCTTTGGTCTATAGAGATGTAAATATCATATCCACTCTAGATTTGAGCATGTGACCTCCAATCAAGAAACACATGTTCTTAGTCGTTAGGCCTGCTATTAAGAAACATACAACAAACTTGTTTTAATTTGAGAATAACATTTGAAACTTTTGAATATGAAATAACCAAATCAAAGACTTACATGATTAAAACTTGTTACTATAGATTTATTAATAAAAAATAACTAGACATAAATTGTAATTGATATTATCAATGGCATTACTATGAGATGCCTAAACATAAATGAAAACATCAAATGCATCATTTTTAAGAAGTTATGACAAGAACATTGATTTCATTGCAGAGAAAAGGAGCACATGGATTGAACTTGAATTTAATGAAGATATCATGGCATTAGAATATGTTGGAATATGATGGGTTCTCAAGCATTATATGGAATTATGGATTTGGTTGGAGCTCGCATGAATCAAATTCATATCAACTAATATTATAAGTGGCACTAATCACTCAAATGCTATTGATTAACTGAAAGAGGGAAGCATGGATACATTCAATCTTTCTAAGCTCTGAATTGTCATGAAATGCCTAAATGCAAATCAAAACATAAAATGCATCAATTTTAAGAAGACCTTACCAGAACGTTGATTTCATCGCAAAGAAAAGGAGCACATGGGTTGAACATGAATTTAATGAAGATATCGTAGCATTAGAATATGATGGATTCCCAAACATCATTTGGAATCATGGATCAAGTTGGAGCTTACATGTATCAAAATTATATCAACTAATATTATAAGTGGCACCAATCACTCCAATGCCATTGGGAAGCATGTAGATATAGGAGCTTACAAAGTTGTGAATTGTCATGAGATGCCTAAATGCAAATCAAAGCATCAAAACCCTCAATTTTATGAAATCATAACAATAACATAGATTTAATTGCAGAGGAAGGGAGTATATTGGTTGATTAACATGAATCCAATGGAGAAGATATTGTAGCATAAAACTATGATAGGCTCGTAGGTATGCAATTATCGTTCAAGTATGAGCTCACATGAATAATTCCAAAATTGTTGGATCAAGAATAAGATGGATAATATCAAACAATGTGGAGTCATGTTATTGTCATTAACTAACATTTTGGTTGAATGCTTTCTTTCAAAGAGTTTGAAAGGGGTAGTTCTGGGTATTTGTCGACCTTCTGCCAAATCATATGAGTTAACCACTTTTGGAGCTCACGCAGCTCGTTCATTTGGGTGGTAAGGAAGGAAAATTTTATAAATTTCTCCCTTGGTTTTTCCATCTTCTTTCCAAAAAAATTGCTAATAGTTGAAATTTGAATATTTTTACAAAACTTTAGCCAAACAGATTATAGTTGAAATTTTAAGAATCAATGAGATTTGTGAAGGTTTATGTCAAAGTTACTACACTTAAAACTATGTATGGATCCTTGAAATTTTCCTCAGCAATATGTTGTACCACTTTTCTTTTTTGGATTGTTGACCCTAATTCTTCCCATTAGTTTTTCTTCTTAGAGTTCCTAACACGACAGTTTGTGGAGCTTTAAAATCTCTTTACCCTGTGTTTGTTGGCCTCTTTAGTTGCCTATATTCGGTTGAATATATTCACCCATTTTCATGTTTTGGAAGTTCAATTTCAAAAGTTTGTTGTGGGTACAAGGATTGTCATGGCATCCGACATGTAAGTTTTCCTGGCATGGTTTACACGAGCTATATTAGAGTTGGGATGTGTTGGAGGATGGCTTCCCTTCATTTTGCTATGAATTAAACAACAAAGAGGGCCACAATAACAAGATAGGAGAGGAGAGGTTCAAAAGGCAGGTTGGGGAAAGAATGACTTTCTCTCTCCTGCCCAATGCGAGAGCCTTAATGATTGGGAGAAGGCTAGCTTGAGCTTGGAATCAACTGAAACACCCTTCAAATTACAAAAATCCCCCATTAGGTCCCCTGTTATCACTAAAAGATGCACCTTGACTGCATAAGGAGCATGGCTAGTGAATCTTAATAATATGTAAGGGATAGCTGGGAATGAAAGTTTATAAACAAGTAGACATTTAAGAGATCAAGCTAGGTTTAAATATTGAACAACAGGGAATGTATCAGTATCATGGATATTAATAGGACATAGCTATGATCATAACTTTGTGAATGACGTGAATCAGGTTCTGTATTCAAGCATTAAAGATAATTGCATATTAATCAAGAGAATCGTGGCATGGATTAATAAGACCACACACAGACAAAATAATGATAACATGTAACACAATTATTAAAACAAAACAGGCCCATATGATCACAATCATTTCAAAATAGCTATTTGATATTAAGAAAAAACAGAATGCATACACACCCCTGCCTCAGCCCTTGGCTGGAACTCTCCTCTCATTATAAACTCATGCAATATATATCAATCACAGGAGCTGAGCTATTACAATATATTTTGGAATCAAAATCTATTAACAAACTAAAACCCTCTAATTAGTTGCAAAGGATGAAGAGGCTTGACACATTGACTGCCAAATATTCTATTTTCTAACTAATACTTAACAACTGTCAAATATCCTCCACTTGTATTCCCGGAAGCTCAAATTCTGCTTTGAAAGTCCAGATGTAGCCTTCAAATCAAGGATTGACCCTTTTACTTCTATCCAGCGCTGCTAGGTGTTTAATTCTCCAATCCGTCTCTGGATGCTCTGCCTCATTATAATTTTTTGCCTGGAAATGCTAAGGTTGTTTGACATTTATTTTCCATCTTGCTGCCATGTGCTTGCTACACTTAATCTTCAGCAATGTGCTTGCTGCCATGTGCTTGCTACGCTTAAACCATAGCTTTGAATATTTGGCTGAGTAAGATAGACCTGTGACTTCTGGGAGTCTTTGTGGCATTGAATGATAACTATTACATAATATTCTACCTGTGTTCTCCATGTGGATGCTGCCTTAATACCTTAGCTATTCATGTGATGCGTGGAGATAAAGTGTGGCGGTGGATAGGGGTAGCAAATTGTGATTATAGCGAACCAAAACATATTTTGAATGGGAGTATAATGATATGTAGATTTCATAACCAATACGATCAATCCCAATCAACGCTAACATGCCATATGGAAAACATAGCATATAAATGAAATTAGTATTTTAATGATGCTTCAAATATTTCATTGACCATAGTCATAATGCTTTTTAAAGATGTGCCATATAGATAAGCCTAGGATTGCTTTTGAACAACTGTATAATTTGTTGTCAATACCTGACCCGTGGGCACACACTTTAATTTTAACTTCTCCCCATTGGCACATGACGCATAGTGAATAACTGGTTACCTGTTTCTAGGCCTCATATCCACGCGTTTGCAGTCTTTTGAAATCGTGGAACTCTCTTGTGAATAATTTGTTTAATGATGCTTATTTGCTTGTCATGAATGGATCCCATTTACTTGGCGTTGGGAGACTAGTGTCCTGTTGTTGCAGCAACACCCCTCCCCAAAATTTTTGTACATGTTGGGGCCCCTCCTGTATTTTTTGTAGAAAGTTTGCCCGAAGAGCCATACCAGCCGTCAGCTCTGTTTTCAACGTAAAATCTTACTTCCCCACTGAGCACTTTGCCATCAATCCTCCCGTGTTTTCCCCAAAGAGCCTAAGAAGAACTCAGTTTTTCCCAACGTTTGGAATGATTTGGACTATCTCCCCGACTTCAAAGACAAACGTCCAATCTTTCCGAAAGAAGGACTGAAATTTTCTTTGTCAAAATCTGCAGAAGCCATTGAAAATTAGTTCCCGAAACGCCGGAAGCTTTCACTCAAGCCTTCCGCAACCGCGGAAAGGTTCCAGTTTTGCTCCCGAAGTTGCGGGACTCATTCACCTTAAGTCTCCCAAAAGACTTGGTTTCCCTTCCGATTAGAAAATGCGGGAACAAAGGGACTTAGAGAACTATTAGTTTCAACCGCCCGAAACGGCGGGGGAATTCAGTCAACCACCCGAAACGGCGGGGGAATTCAGTGAACCCTTCCGAAACAGCGGAAGCCGCCGTGATATCTCCCCGAAAAGAGACTCAGATTATGGCTATAAGTTGCGGAAACCACTGGTATAACCTCGCCGAAACGGCAGAGCGATTCAAGGCTGTCTCCCGAAACAGCGGAAGCCATCCGCATAAGTCCCGCGGAAGAATTCACGATTTCCTTCTGAAGATATGAAAGAACTTAGAATTTTTCGGAGAACTTCGGCGGAAGCCTTCAGCCTTTTGCTCCCGAAACCGCGGAAGCCTTCGGACTACCCTCCCGAAACGGCGAAACCAAACCACTTAAACCGCTCGAAAAAAAGGACTTCGAAACGATCCCGGGAAACTGCGCGGAAGAGTATAAGTTCTCCTTCCGAAACGGCGGAAGCCATTCACAAAAGCTTTCCGAAACTAGCGGGAGCCTTCGCCAAACCCTCCCGAAAATCAACGAAACTTCGAATTGTTTGGTTCGCGGAAGCTTTCGAAAAAGCCTTCCGAAAAACATCGGGAGCATTCACTATATCGTTCCGAAAGGGCGGAAGCCTTGGCGTTACCCGTCCGCTACGCGGCGGTCTTTCGCGGAAGGCTTCGATTTTCCTTTCCGCAGTAAGCCCCGAAACGTCGGAAGCTTTCATCGAACCCTTCCGCAACGGCGGATATGATTCGCAAACTGGCCCCGCAAGTGACGGTTGCACGAAAACCGAGATCGTTTGACATGACTGCTACGCGCGGCGAATTTAAACCTCGTTTTAACCGCGCCACCTACCGAATTGAATGCTCACACGTGACTTTTTTTTATATAATGCGGTAGGGGCTCGACCCAATACACCATTGTTTTTTGAATTCGTCAACGACGTGCGACGCCGTGCAAATCGCTCCAGCTCACCTCGCTCGTCCGTGCTCGCGGCCACCTCGCTCAAGCGATCCCCACGATGCCAGGTAGGATTCTGACTTGGGATTTCCCCATTGGGTTGTCTTTGGTAGGAAAACATTGGGTTTT
Source organism: Larix kaempferi (assembly GCA_027924585.1). Classification (NCBI taxonomy): domain Eukaryota; kingdom Viridiplantae; phylum Streptophyta; class Pinopsida; order Pinales; family Pinaceae; genus Larix; species Larix kaempferi. Next base: position 7,433,221 of record BSBM01000835.1, read on the forward strand.
AGTGGGATTGTGACAGGCAAAACACCCGTAAAGGGCTATGTTTTGCCCGTCAGATACAGTGAACGGAGTTTTCGCCATACAAAATCGTCGTGGATCTTCGTTAAAACATTAACTTTTTATTTCAATGGTGATGGGTGCGGGCGGTTAATCATGTCCCATTTTTTAAAAAAAAAAACCCCGGGCCGCGCCCCTCGTCTTGGGAGAATTTGTCGAAGCCCCATGGGCTTTCCATGTCCCCGGCCGTAAACCCGGACTTAAAACCCTGGGCCCTTCCATAAGCCTCAGCCCCTACACGCGAGCCGAAACCCGTGAACGTTGAAGCCACGCGAGCCGAAACCTGAAGCCATGGCCGCCCTAGCACTCCCCGTCAGCATATCCCCGGCGCCGTCACCTTCGCTCGGACTAAGGTATCCCGTATTGACTCGGCGAGTGGCCGCGCGTGACGATAGCATTCAAAGCCCTCACCGAGTCAACCCGCGTCTCCCCGCCATCGACCTCTCCAACCGCAGTTATAACGAAAACATCTCCCTCCGCAAGGCGGAACCGGAAGCCAATTGCTTCCGCAAACCACCTATCGGTCCGAAAAACAATGGCTTCCGCAACATAGCTTATCCCCTCGGGAGCATTGCAGACTCGTCTTTTAAGAGCTTCAAATGTTTCAATTTGTATCTTATGTTGAAATAATGTTTTGCTTCCTAAATATTTGCTTCATTGACTTATCTCATTAAAACGATGTTGCTTTCTGCTAAAACTTTACAGCCTGTTGCTCAAATAATGACTTTGATATGGATGTTATCAGGGATAAATCAGGATGCCGAAAACCGGTAAGAAGAAGGCGAAGATGACAGAAAAGAAGCCTGCCCCTCCCAAGATTGAAACCTCGCTCCAGGACACTAGGTGCACTACTGGCGTCCCTCCAGAAATCAGATGGGGAGACATCTACAGAATGATCCGGGACCAAGAAATACCAGATATGCTGCTAGAGGAAGCACCAATCTATCTTAACATCAGAGCCTCAGGCATAACTAGAGCCGCTACCCGCCCTGAGCTGTTCCCCTGTGCTGAAGTGATCGAGTGGATACTCCAACATGCAGATGCTGAAGGGAGAGTGATAAACGATAGCGGGAAAATGGCTATCGCCTCGTTTCAACCCGCGTATATTGCGGCAGCCTACAGATTTCCCCGTGTCCAACAAGCTCTGACTGACGAATGGTTGGGCCAAATGGATAACGTCGAGATGGCCAAGAAGCTATTGAGGGGAGGGAAACATTTGAGGAAGAAGGGAAATGATGAATATGACGTGCAGAACTTGAGGGCCCCTTTCAGATTGATCGCTTTAATGCTGTGCAGAATCTTCGGCATGCCCGATGGCACAGTATACAAGATTCAGTGGGTCCCTATCATTCATTATGTGGCATTTCAGGGGACAGTGTTTGACTGGGCCACTATCTTGTCAGATAGTCTGGCCTCAATGATAAGTGCTGCTAAGCCCGGGCTGGCCTTGAAGAAGGCTGAATTCTTCATGTCTTCATACCTGATAGATTGTATCTTGGCCAAGATAGAGTTCCCCAAATTGGGGTGTGCATGGGATAGGGCCACCGCCCCGGTCTACGTCGCATTCAAGATGTTGTGGGCTCAGAACTACAAGCCCAGCTACAAACTCATCTGTGAGGGGTTCATCATGCCCCTATACGAGAAAATGTTCAAGGAAGAACCAAATTGCCTGTCACAAAATGCTTTGGAAGTCCTTGGGGATTATGGGGACTTTTACTTTTCAGAACAAGGTACCTACCTGAGAATGTTCGGAGGGACTAAGCCCCCATACATATTGCCGCAGTATGCCACAGACTATGTGGTGCTCAAGGAAGCAGTAAGACAACTCTTCTTGGATGGGATTGGAGCATTCCTCCACAAGCTACACAAGGCTTCCTTTCCCCCCTTACCTTTCTGCATAGGTGCTTACAAGTTTTCAGGGGTGGCCTCTGCCGACGAATTTGTTCAAGAGTTGAAGGCCTTCCACTTCGGTGAGGTCATCTTCCACAGGAACGACAGAAAGGGTAAAGTGGCCGAGCATTGCAAGGGGAACTATGCTAACTTCGAATACTCCCACTACCCCGATGCCGAGGAGGAAGCATTCAGAGGCATCAGCAACATGACTGAGCTACGGATCTGTCGCCAAAGTACTGGAGCGAGCTCTAGTTCAACCAAAGCCCAGAAGACCATCCAGCAAAAGGAGAAAGAAGCCAAGGATGCCCAAGCTCAAGAAGAGCTCAGATTAAGAGAAGAGGCAAGGTTACAAAAGGAAGCCGAGGAAGCAAGGAAGCAACAAGACGCTGAAAATGAAAGACTGCGGAAGGAGGCTGAAGAAGCCCAAAAGCAGAAAGAAGCAGAGACTGAGCAAGCTGAAGCAAGGAAGAAGGCGGAGGAAGAATTGAAGGCAAGGGAAGATACCGAGGCAGGTGGGTCCGGTGTACAAGACATGGAGATAAACACCTCTCAAGCAGGTGGCTCTGGTACCCAAAAGGAAGGAGCAGACCCCGCTCAGGAAGTTCGAACCCCACCTATGGAAGAATACATAGACATCATAAACCGACCAATTGTCCCATACACTCCATCTGGGAAGCGTACGGTGTCCAAATGGAATGAGTTTGTCTATGACAAGAAAGGGAAAACAATGGTCCTCCAATCAGAAGAAAGGATTAAAAGTCCCTTCCATGATGACATAGTTACTCACCGAGAGGTCGCTGTCATGCAGAACACAGATGCAGATCCCATCGCCATGGCATCCGCAGTTATAGCAACAGCACAGGCATCATTTGCCAATGTAGGGGTTATAGTCAAAGAAAATATATTGACAAAGAAGAGAGCACGCACCCTGCAACAAAATGTGGCTAATGAGCAAGCCCAAAGGGACCTGGCAGTAAACAAATATAATTGCTTGTACGCTGAGCATAGGGAGCTGTCAAATAAGTACAGTCACCTGGAGGAGGAAAAGGACCAGCTAGCACTCCAGATAATGATTGCAGAAGCGGAGAAGAATGGAGCAGAAGAAAAGGCTTCCCAGTTAGAAGCAGACAAGCAGACATTAGTTGAGCATTTAGAACAAGCGGAGAGCAGAACCTTGGACATGTCTCCCTTCCACGAGCTGTCATGCAATATCCTGCAGCAAGTGTATGGCTCTCAAGAGCTAATCACTGACGAGGTATGCAAACTCAAGGCCATGATGGGTAGGCTAAAAGAGGTCAATACGGAAGCCCACAGGCTCAAAGCTAAGAATACCCGTGTCAAGGCAAATGTCATAAGTCAGATGGCATGGAGGGAAGGGAAAGGAGGTTTCCCCCCGCATCTTCCTTTTAAGGCCGTGGAAGATTTTAATGAAGATATAGCCTTGTTGGAGTTTGGTAGGAACTGTGCCAATAAGCTAATGGCCAGTGTGCAGAGGACAACAGATAGAATCAACAACCTATACCAAAAGCTCAAAGGAGTCCATGACAACTGCACATTGAGTTTCCCTCAGACCCTAGAAGACTTTCCAGAAAAGGAGCAGCGGTTGTCTCAACTGAAAGAAGAGCTAGGCGTCCAGATGGAGTATGTGAAAAGCATTGATGTCCTGGCCATGGATGATCTCCAACATTACATCGGTTCATCAACACTTCACAATCATCTGCTGAAGGAAACATATCAAGTTGCTGAAGCAGAAGTACAAAGCATTAAAATAGAGCTCGGGAAGAATGTAACTTCTCAGAAAATCCTGTTTCCTGCTGCAGCAAACATAATCATCAGGGACACAGGTGTGTGGCACAGCTACATAGAAGAGGAGGTCAGGAAAGCTGCAGCAACAGCAGGAGCAGCATCAGCAGGGGATTCGAGGGCCTCTTCCCAGGCAGCATCAGGGACCATCAACTTGGGCGACCCTGTGCCAGCAGAAGCTCGCGCACAGGAATGAAGAGGCTGAATTCAGTGAGCCACTCTCTGCAGCCCAAACACGTGCCCAGCAGGGAAAGCTTTGATGTTAACAAATTTTCTGTTACGTCTATTTTGAATATGTAAGGCGTAAGCCATGGGACAGCTGTCCCTATTTTTTGTCAAAATATTTTTGTAAAGGAAGTGGCCATTTTTGGTGGTCGATTATAGTAGAAATCCCTGTAAATGACAGGTGGAACGTGCTAGGTGTCAGCCCAAAGGGGAAAGTTGTAGCTATAAATAGCATCTAGGAAAGATTTGAAAGGACTTTTGGCAGGGAATGAAATTTTGGCAAACGATATGAGCTATCTTGTATCGGGTCTGTAAATTGATTTTTCTAATAGAAGCCACGGGAGATGGACGTTTTGCATGGATTGTTGGATTGCCGTATATTGGACTATTCTAATGACTGCAGTCCTGTACTGTGAGATCATTCTTATCATCCGAACTACTTCTTTGTATTAAAGATTTTGCCCCTTACTGTGCATACGAATTTTCCCATTTTCATGGACAATGAATGCGTTTCATATTAAATCAGGAGCTACCTGCTGATGCTTTTATCATTGCTGTAGATTTCTCTTCTAGATCGAATGGCTAACTGTTCTTTCTTCAGGATAATTTGTATGGCTCATTGTTCATGCCTTTAAATTGCTCCTTGCAGGGATCTTTTAGTTTAATTCCAGTTTCGTTGCATCTAGATCTGTTTCTTTATTCTTGTTACGTAGATCAAATAATTTTGCTTTCTTCTGTTCGTGAGCAATAGATGCGTTCTTCAAGTTTCATTTTAGATCTGTTTCCTTATTCTTTAGCTTTCCTCTGTTTTCCTGAGCAATAGATGCGTTCCATGTTGAATGAGAGGCTACCTTCTCAAGATCCTCATCTTGCTGTAGCTTTGACCGTGAGAAATAATAGCTATCTGTTCTTTGTTTACGATATCTGTTACAGCTGATTGCTCTCCCCTTAAGCATGTTCCCCTGCAGGGATAGATAGGTTTGTTCTAGTTTTAAGTTTAGATCTGTTTTAATTGCATTTAGATTAAGTATAGTTTAGGCACTTGCATCTCATATAAAAGACATAAAAAAAAAACCCAAAAGAAAGGTGGATCGGGCCATAACCGGTAGAATCGGATTTAAAGTCCAAAACCACGGTTGCCGGAACCGCTAACCGGACGGATTCCCTACACCAAACGGGAGGTAGTCTAATTGGGACCGTCTTTCGGGGAGAATCCCTTTCTGATTGATGCTACGATATCCGAGGCATCAACATGTCCCTTGTGGGGTCTCTTTTTAGCCTCTTGCGAGTGAGTGTTGTCTTCATGCTTCAGCTCTTGGACTTGGGTTTGATTTTTAAGGACCTGTAGCACAATATTTAACTTTCACTTGGATGCAAATCTTGACACCTAAGTTGTTCCAGCAGGAGGAATATAAAGGTTTGGAAGTATTTCAATGAATATCTTTAGAATACAAATCAAGAGATAACAACTAGCCTCGTCTGGGGATGGCATGCTCCCTGCGAGCTGCCAAGAACTTGCAGACCTGTGCCTTATCCATTAGGTTATACGGTCAACTATTCAATCAACCTTTGAAAACTTTTGAAATCTGCCACCACTTATTCAAGCAAAATAATTGATAAACTTGCTAAAAATCTGATCACATTGTGAAAACTGCAAAAAGCAAATGCTTATGGACGAGCTTATTTATCCACACTTCTTACTCTAATCTTGCAGAGATCAAGCTGATCATGTGTAATTCCATTTCCAATGAAACCAGGTTAAAAATTGACTTAGCACTTGAACTCCTGGAATACGTTTCAGTAAAATAAAAATTGAAGAATTTATAGACAACTTATCATGAATCTGAAACTCACACTTATCGCTGAACAATAATAAATAACTTGAGTTGATAAAAACCTCTAGATAAGCAACGACTGTATCATAAAACTAGTTAAAACCATGTTTTGATTTAATATCTCTGTTTCTTGTTCAAGATAAGTGAACTGCCTTTGGATAAGCTCTAACCTTACGGTTTCCATAGAAGCAAATTTTTCACAATCATATGAAAACCACTTTTTACTTTCCAAGATATGCTGATTTAATTATTTATTCAAGGCCACGCACATATCTTCATACTGACCATTAGAAATGTTAATCTCAGAAAAATTTTGGGAATTTTTATGAGTCAACAAAATTGCATACTCCAACTTGAGTGTTTTAAGAATCTTATTCAAAAAACAAAGTTTATTCTCTTCATTAGAGATGTTATAAGAATCTAAATAGGAAGATAAATCTTCACTCCATTCATCATCATCAACTATCCATTCTTTATATTTTTTAAGAAAAGCAGGATCTACCTCAAACCCTGTTGTCTTGATACATGAAGCAACTCAATAAAAAATTGAATCTGCCATTTTGAAACCAGTGGAGTCACCCGGTGAATATCACAGCCACTATGTCACCAGCCCTTTGTTCACCATCAAAGTCTGGATATATTCATTGTCGTACATCCCATGGAAGTATGTCTTCGTTCCTTTGTCCCCGACAATGGCACCAGAAGATGTTATCACTAAAAGATGCACCTTGATTGCATAAGGAGCGTGGATACTAAATCTTAATAATATGTAAGGGATAGCTAGGAATGAAAGTTTATAAACAGGTAGACATTTAAGAGATCAAGCTAGGTTTAAATATTGAACAACAAGGAATGTATCAATATCATGGATATTAATAGGACATAGCTATGAGCATAACTTTGTGAAAGAAGTGAATTAGGTTCTGTATTCAAGCATTAAAGATAATTGCATATTAATTAAGAGAATCATGACATGGATTAATAAGACCACACCCAGACAAAATAATGATAACATGTAACACATTTATTAAAACAGAATAGACCCATATGATCACAATCATTTCAAAATAGCTATTTGATATTAAGAAAAAACATAATGTATACACGCCCCTGCCTCAGCCCTCAGCTGGAACTCTCCTCTCCTTACAAACTCATGCAATATATATCAATCACAGGCGCTGAGCTATTACAATATATTTTGGAATCAAATTCTATTAACAAACTAAAACGCTCTAATTAGCTGCAAAGGATGAAGATGCTTGACACATTGACGGCCAAATATTATATTCTGTAACTGATACTTAACAACTATCAAATATCCTCCACTTGTATTCCTGGAAGCTCGAATTCTGCTTTGAAAGTCCAGATGTAGCCTTCAAATCAAGGATTGACCCTTTTACTTCTATCCAGCGCTGCTAGGTGTTTAATTCTCCAATTTGTCTCCGGATGCTCTGTTTCATTATAATTTTTTGCCTGGAAATGCTAAGGTTGTTTGACATTTATTTTCCATCTAGTGCTGCCATGTGCTTGCTACACTTAATCTTAAACAATGAATTTTTAACCTGTGAGTGAAGATATTATATTTGAGCTGATAGTTCTCCAATTAATATTGAAAGTACTCCACTTTAACACGCGCTTAAACAATAGCTTTGAATATTTGGCTGAGTAAGATAGACCCGTGACTTCTGGGAGTCTTTGTGGCATTGAATGATAACTATTACATAATATTCTACCTGTGTTCTCCATGTGGACGCTGCCTCAATACCTTAGCTATTCACGTGATGCGTGGAGATAAAGCGTGACGGTGGATAGGGGTAGCAAATTGTGATTATAGCGAACCAAAACATATTTTGAATGGGAGTATAATAAACATATTTTGAATGGGAGTATAATGATATGTAGATTTCATAACCAATACGATCAAATCCCAATCAATGCTAACATGCCATATGGAAAACATAGCATATAAATGAATTAGTATTTTAATGATGCTTCAAATACTTCATTGACCATAGTCATAATGCTTTTTAAAGAAGTGCCATATAGATAAGCCTAGGATTGCCTTTGAACAGCTGTATAATTTGTTGTCGATACTTGACCTGTGAGCACACACTTTAATTTTAACTTCTCCCCATTGGCACATGACGCATAGTGGATAACTGGTTACCTGTTTCCAGGCCTCATATCCACGCGTTGTGCAGTCTTTTGAAATCATGGAACTTTCATGTGAATAATTTGTTTAATGATGCTTATTTGCTTGGCATGAATGGATCCCATTTATTTGGCGTTGGGAGACTAGTGTCCCTTGTGGGGTCTCTTTTAAGCCTCTTGCGAGTGAGTGTTGTCTTCATGCTTCAGCTCTTGGACTTGGGTTTGATTTTTAAGGACCTGTAGTACAATATTTAACTCACTTGGATGCAAATCTTGACACCTGAGCTGTTCCAGCAAGAGGAATATAAAGGTTTGGAAGTATTTCAATGAATATCTCTAGAATACAAATCAAGAGATAACATCCCCAAAATATATTGAGGAAGATAACTTGACATAGACCTACCCTTGAGCGTTTGTGTCCATGAAATCCTTCTTTGATCATGGGATATGATCCTAGATCATTATAAGGATGCTTAGACTCACTTCATTGAATTGTCTTAACAATATAGGATTTCATAATACTACCAAAGGAACCATAGAAGATCTTAAATCCCATAAACCTATATAAAAAATGAGACACCATTTACAATGTCTTTTGAAGGGCATGAGGTTACCTGGTCCAACTTAATGGCCATAACGGTTCTATCACCTTTTGGCCACTCTTGTGGGGAAAACCAGCTACTTTTTTCAAATTTTGCCCCAGATAATTTTTTCAAATTTGAACCTTGGTAGGAGCTTAAGACAATACCCCACTTTCCCATCCCAATTAACCTCTCATTACTCCTAACAATATAAAAAGGAAACATTAGGGGTTTCTTAGTTAGGAGTGAAACGGAAAGGTCAGCATAAATTTTATGATTGGGCAAAAAGAGATTGAAAGCTTAAAGACTCTACTCAAGCAAAGGAAATCTGAGAATTAAAGGGCTAGAAAGCTGTTTGTTGTGGCAAAGACCAATGATGAGATACATTTGAGAAAGTTTATATAAGGTGAGGAGTCGATGTTCATAACAATTCACTGATGGATTACTCTGTTGGGAATGGAAGATTGTCATTCAATGTAAACATTTTAATATGGCTACTTGTTATATTTTATTATGTATATTTAACAGCCAATATAGAAGTACGACCATTAGTTGATAGTTGATATGGGATAGAACAAACAACCCAATGAAGAGCATCTTGATGTAAACCATCAAACCTCGTTCGAAACAATGCATTACATGGGTGGTGAGCAGGTTAACCAGATATAGGAAACCAATCGAAACCAGATATTTTCTAACACTTTGTGTATGCCAATCCATAGTTGAATCGTACTAGTGGTACTTTTACTTAGTTTTAATGCTAATAAAAGTCATTGTTTTCAGAAGTTCCATGCAAGCATTACTAGATGTACACCGATCATTGGAAACCAATCTAGAGAACGCTTGAAAGACACATGTCGTGATTATAAAATTGAACACTGAAATAGTATTCCTTGCAATTTGACATTCATGTACCTTATAGACTGATTTTAAAGGAAATCGATGAAAAAAATCCAATAGTGTTTGGACATCGATGACTCATTTGATAAAATATGGTCGTAACAGTAAGGCATATAATGTTTAAATATTGGTCTCAGCATCCCACAACAGTGTTGTCATTCCTAGACAAAAAAAACTTAATACAAATTGGTGAGCATGTTGGTACAATTAGAGCTTGCAACAACATTTTACTTGTCCCAGTAAAATTACTGCAACATATAAAACAATTGTTTGATGATTCCTTGTCAAGTTGATACAATGTATAGTTCCTCACTTGAATTCACCAAGATTTCATGTCTAATTTCAAGGTATCTTGGTAGAAATAAACCCAATTGTATGAACTGGTTTATGGGAAAGACGAGGATAAATCGCAATATAATGAGATACTGAATTTGGAGCAGTGAAATTCAGGCATTTACCAGAGGCTATAGAATCCAGGAAACACTTGTAAGAGTTTTCCCAATGAAGTCCCTGACTGTTTTATTTTGCAGATATTTGTGTCATTAGGAATTGCATAAAGATTGTAATTTATTGCGTTGACAATAAAACATTTAAAATTGTGCCACATTAACATGAATCCAAGTCACAACATGGTGAAGGATTTGGTTCACTAAGTAATGTCATGTGGCCGCCAGCTCAACCTGACATAATACAATATGGATTTTGTGTCCCAACCTGTAAAAGAAAAGGCATGATTGATATAAAAGCTGGCTATTTCTCTTGGAAAACATGATGAAAAAGAGTAGGGAATATTATTTAAGCTTTCGTTGGAGGAGTTTCACCCCTCCTCAGCATCTCAACCATCTCAACAACACGCTTTGTGTAGCATTCTCCTGTACAAAGTGTATTACATTAAAAACAATAACACCGACCATGGAAAAGTTCATTGCAATAAACATCAAAACATTATCGAAATTACGTAATCCTAACTTTGAGGATGCTATATAGACATAATGATAAGAACATCTATATAATACACAAAATTACAACATTACATAGTAGTTGTATGTAAATCCTTTTGAACCCTTTGTGTGGTCAGCTACAACAATCATTGGAGCATTGACACATCACCCTTGGGAAACAACAAAATAATAAAGTACTATGCAATGAAGTTGGAACATCAAAACAACCTATTAAACTAAATGCCAACTTTCTCATAAGAGTGGAAAGAATAAAACTAACAAACTCCATCTTACCATACACTCCATTTCACCTATGGAAAACATGCCATCCTTGGTTACCTCTGAAATCAAAGGTGTGCAACTAGGAAATGCCTCAGGCCTGAATAATCTTCAACTTTAAAGGCATCAAGTAAAATTATGACAGGAGGTCAGAAGCAATTAAAATCCATAAGAAAAAAGGAAAACAACTAAGCATTCAACCATCTATGCATAAGCAAACAGTCTACAAGTCATGTATATTAAAGTAATTTTATGGCAAAATGTTAGAAGCATTTAAAATCCATATTAAAAAGGAAAACAACTAAGTGCTCATCCAACCGTGCACAAGCAAACAGTTTGCAAGTCATGTCTATTAAATTGAAGTTGATAGAAGTTAGAACACAAACTGCAATTAGATGAAATACAGATTGGATGTGATGGATTAGCAAGCAACCCTATGTGCATTTAGTGTATCTAAGCTTCTCTGAAAAAATGCAAAAGTGAAGGTGAAGAGAAAAAGGAATCATAAACTTATCCATATAATAATGGATTTTACCATTTCGTTTTACACCAAGGTGCTTCAATATTGCCCCTTCAATATCACATGACTCCCATATCATAGAAGGGGTAGTACCACAAACTAAAAGATGATATTTACCCACTTGCACACTTGCAAAAAGCTCCATTAACCTACAGAGTACTCAATAGAAAATACTAGCATCCAAATGTATTGAAACTTGAAATGACACCCATTACATTAATATGATTTTCTTCCTTCCACCTTGTACCTTGTCCCATGCATATGGAATTTGATAGCTAGAATGGTATCAGAGATTGTACAATTTCAGATAGTTTTCTCTCATGGTCTCATACAACTCTAGGTCTTGTTGATGTGCTAATATATCCTCAAGATCTAGGCTCTTTCGTATTGTTTTTCTACCTAACTCTTTATAAACAAAATTCAGTTGAAATTTGCAGGACCTAGGGTTCCATTCCAAGTTTACTTGAAGTACCTATTGTAGTTGAGGATGGAATTCCTTCAATCTTTGTCGAACTGTATTGGGTAGGTAAACATCTCAGTCCTGCAATAGCAAGTACCCCAACAAAACCTGCACATATAATCTTCACACCAAAATAACCAATCTTTTTTTAAAGTAGAAATAACTCTTCATCTCCCATTAGCCCACTATTTTCACACCAGCTCTCTGTTGCAGTTTTGGCAATTTCGGACGGGACATCTGCTAAATCACTTACATCTCCATTACCCATTCTAGGTTGCTTGTAAACATCACCCTTAGGATGGTCTTTACGAAGCAGCTCTAAGGTCAACTCTGCTTTTGTAGAAAGGGTGGGAGCATTTTCGACTCTTACTTCTTTTCCACCTTTCCCATTACCCAAAGGGAATACGTTCTTTAGTGTCTAAATGACTGCATTGACATTATCAAGGGCAGCCCCAACCCCTCTCCAATTCTCACAATAGCTGCAGTTGCTGCCAATGGAGAGCTTCTGCCCTTCTCCAATCTTTCCAAACAACTTAAGACATTAGAATCATCACAATAATCTATGAACTTGAATTTCAGACCTTGTGTGTCCTTAAACCTCAGGAAGACGATCTCTGCCAAACAACTTTATAACAACTTGAACAATCCTAGAAGAAGGATAACCTCCTCAATTTCATCCGAGTTTGCTAGAATAAAATCAACAATAGGAGGATCCCTGTAGGGTGACTTCTCATTATCAAGGCCTAACCAGGCACAACACTCATCTAGCTCTCCCAATAACCATGAACACATTCCTCCTTCAAGTGCAAAGTCTAACTCCTGCTCTGCAACACTGAAATCACTTACAATCTTTATGGAAGTTCCATTTGTTTGTTGCAGCTGTAAGAACAGAGCATCAACTTCTTGTATCAGGTGAGGCCTTTTTCCAAGCAAACCTTCTGCGATATGAGCAAGAGCTGTCATATAAATTTCAAAACTTTTAGCTGGGATGATGTTAGGTGTTGCTGCAAATAAATCCGCCTTTATACAAAATAAGAAAAGTATTAATGAAATATTATAGCAACCTAACCTCTTAATAATGTAATATCATAAGAAAAATGCAAACAAACAGACTGCTTAGAGCCCATGAGTGAACATGCCTAGAACCCAATCTGAAAACCAAAAATGGGAAAGAAAACAAAGAAAGTTAACATCATTGGAGAGGTCTAAAAAAGACGTCACAAAAAGCTACAATAAACCTGATCATACCCTGAATTAACACAACGCTAACTTCTCAAAATAGCTCTTTTGCAGACTCGCTCAGCATCTGTCATATGTGATAAAGCTTCATTCATGAATTCCTCTCAAATGAATCCTCCCAGAGATGCCACAACACCCCCTCCTCCAACAACCCATAGGATGTTCTTCACACCTTGAAGACCCTCTTCTCTCTTAGCTCGATGATCCTCATCTAGAAGCAATGCTAGTAGCCCTAGAATACAACGTGGGGTTATCTCCTCTAATGTCTCGTCGATCTGTTCTTGAATATCTGATGCCAGGATTCTACCTCCACCTTCCTACACAACACCAATAGAGCAGCATAAACATATGATTAATACAATTCATTGATATTTCCTACAAGGCATTCTCTACTCATAAACATACTCATTCCCTTTACCGTAAACAATTTTCATGCTCTTAACAGAAAAAATAAGAGACAAATTGTCAAAACTGCAAAGAATAACTGCTTTTTTGAGGAAATTTGAAGTTCCTAATTACAACAAACACTTATGTATTAAAATATCTTGACAATTGAAAAGTTGAAACATATTGAGGTAAAACATTTTCCAAATCTAAAAACCTCCAGATAGATATTTTGCAACAAATTGCTCTCTTCGTTGATTCTAGAGGTTAAAATACCATGATGTTACCTAGATGCTAAAACATGTTTTACATTTTCAGATCCTTGCTGGTTGATAAGACTTGTTAAGGCTAAGCCTATTGTTTCTGGGATTTTGTTCTGTCTGAACATTAAGGGATAATGCCGACTGTTTGAAACTACATCAAGCCTATGCCAAATAATTGCCAAAACAAGATTTTAATATTATTATCCACCAGTTTTAAAAAACTTTTTCTTACGTTTATTATCCCAATACATGTATGACACATCCCAATAATATTAGCAATGCTTATAAGTTGAATGGTGTAGCAGACCTGTCTGGGTTGCCAAAAAAAACATTGTAGAACACGACATGAAAAAATAAGTCTATATTATATAAGTAGAACTATATAAATGTACAATGGATCATGACAGGATGACTGACCATTATCCATGCCAAATATAATGGTCACAACTAAAAATAATCACAAATTTATAATATTTATTATTTATTACTTATTGTCTGTTGGGCCACGACCTAGAGTATGGCAGAGTACTTGCCAGAATGATGACCTGGATTCAAACCTCACTAGACATGCTACTCTGTGTTAATAAAAGCCCATGCATGTACATGGCAAGAGGATGGGCCAATTACAAGTCCTAGGTGGATTTTAACAGCATAGATTTCCCTCAGACGTGGCTTCTTAGCCAAAAGGATTTATAAGATGTACAGTGCAGTTTTCCCATGATCATTCCCTATGTGCCATTAATGCCTGCATGCTGCTGCTACTACCATTTAACACTAGATTATTTGGGAAACAAATAATCAACCATTATAAGCCACCTTATATTCTCAAATCAAAGCTATTGTAGAAATATTGTTGGGCATGTGCATGACACATTCATAGAAGCAGTCACAAAAGGTGTGTATAGATGTCCCCATTGCTACTATAAAGTAAGAAGATTGTGGCTTCCATCCATCAAGGATTTGAATACATTTCCAACAGGTGCTGCTGGAGGAAATACAAACCAATGTTTTAAAACTCGGAACCAGACTTCGAACTGGCCAAGGGTCAACATGGCTCAAAACTGGAATAGGAAACAGTACTGACTCGGAGAGATTTGATTTCAATGGCTCAGACTACTAAAAAGTACATAAAATTTTACAATTTTAATGGGAAAAAATATATTAGAGATTCCAAGCTTTGATTCCAAACCGTTAGAGACAAAATATGCAAAGTTTACTCATATATATATATATATATATATATACCATCTATGGGTCACAAAATGGCACCAAGTGCACTAGAGAGTACATATCTCAGATTCTGAAACAAAATACAATATCAATGAGGCTCTGATATCTAAATAGCCTCTAGAGTCCAAAAACCATGATCTGATGAATGATCAATCATCAAACTCATCACCACTGCTCGGACTCCTCGGGGACATCTATGACCCTAGTAGTGGTACTAGTAGAAGCACGGGCTGCATAGCTAAGTCAACTAGTGCCACTGCCACTACCTGCAATGTCTGGATCTACACCTACATCCCCTACTACTAGTGGATCTGCATCCAAAGTATCCCATCCCAAGTCATCTGCAACAATATCAAAATTGAGACCAAACTCTGCCGAGTGACTCTCTACCCATTCTGATTTTGGATCAATATCATCCAACACAATGGGATTTATATTAGGTCTTTTGTTTAGAAATTGGTTGTGCCTTAGCCGAAGGTTGTATTGCATGAAGACAAGATCATTTAATTGTTTTTCTTCCAAACGGTTTCTCTTCTTCGTGTGAATCCACTCAAAGATAGATCAATTGCACCCACACTTGGAACCATTACAAGTTTGACTAAGGACTCAAATTGCAAACTTTTACAATTGAAGACATTAGCTACCAAATGACTCCCACCAATTTTTTGCTAAGACAAAGTTAGTTTAACAAATTAGATTGTGAATTTGCCTAAAAATTCAAGTATTTAAAATTTTAAAGTTTAAAACTTAAACAACTGAACTTAATAAAACTTTGGATTCTTGGAATTGTTTACCTAGTTGGTCCACATCTCTTGCCTTGTTTGCTAGGTTTTTTCCAAAGGTGCACATGGCTCTAGTGAAAGAGTTGATCTGTCAATGTATTTCTAGCTGCTCACTCTCATCAAGGACCATGCAATCTAGGCACTCATACAAACAATCTTTGACCTCCCCTATTTAATCATCTCCTAACTAAGCTCCGTAGTGATACCTTGGGTTCAAGAAATACCCAACTGCATGTATAAGGCGATGGAGTCGATCGTTCCATATGTTATCAATGATCTTCCAAACAAACCCATACTTTCTTACTCTATACTTGTATGTTGTCTTTATCTGCTCCTTTGCTTGATCCATAGCCTCATAAATGTAACCCATGGCCAATTTTCCCCATCTCCCAACCACAACACCTTAAAAAGGGCTCGACAATTTTCACATCTGCTGCTTTTTTCCAAAATGCACTCTCAAAATGAATTCCATTCATCACTTGAAAACATCTTTTGCAAGTTCTGTTCTTGGGAAATGAGAGATTGCAATGCGAGGAAGTGAGTTGCAAATCTCATGATGGCAAGCCTAACAAGTTCCCTGTTCCCTCTGTTTTTCCTCATTTTGACACCCATGAGTGGTTGTAGAGTGATGAAAACAAGGGGGCCATTGGGCACAGTTTGCCATAAGATATCAAAGGAATACAAAGAAAAATACATCAAATAGAGTTAGTTGCACAAATAATGCATGGTAAAAAAACAAAAGGTTCAATCTGACATATCATCTAGATTCGATGGCCATGGCACCACATCTACATCCCATCATGCTAGTGGATCCTCAAGTGAATCTAGAAGAACAATAGCAAATTTCCTTGATGTTGGTGGTAGGGATGAAGTGGATGCAAAAGTAGTGCAGTTTCTCTATGCATGTGGTATACCATTCAATGTTCTTCCCTTCCCCTATTAGCATGACATGGTTACAGCCATCAACAAATTCCCCCAAGGATACAAGAGCCATGGGTATGAGAAAGCTAGGACTGCATTACTAGACAAGAAAGCAAAACTCAAAAGAGATCTAACACAGTTTACAAATGAGTGGGAAGATAGTGGGGTATCCATTGTATCTCACAGTTGGACAAATGTTAGAAATCAACATTTGCTAAATGTTCTTGGTGTTTTAGCTAGCGGTGTAGGGTTTCTTGAAGCACACGACTCCTCATCAATCATTTCATCTACTAAAAACATTTAAAAGCTCCTAGTAAAATCCATTAATGATGTTGGTCCTTCTAATGTGGTTCAAGTAATCACTAATATTGCAACAAATTGTAACGGAGCAGGAAGGCTCATTGAGCAAACATATCCTCGCATATTTTGGTCTCTGTGTTTGGTGCACACGTTGAACCTTTTGATGCATGATATTGTCAAGCATAGAGAATGTGCATGGATTAATGTCTTGTCAAGAAAGGAAAGAAGCTCATCAAATTTTTCATCGAGCATACAAGGGTCCAGTACTTCTATAGCACTTACTCTAAGTTGCAGCTACTTAAGGTTTCAAACACTAGATTTGGTAGATATTTCCTCACCTTCACACACCTATTGAGGGTAAGACAAGCTTTGGGAGCTAAGGTGATGAATGATGAGTGAGATGACTTGAGCAGTGATACAGATGGTGCTAATGTTGTGAAGGATGTTGTTCATGATAGTTAAATTTGGTAACAAGTGAGATATGTTTTCCAATTCTCCAAACTGATTTATAACATGTTTTGGTTTGCAGATTTAGATCAGCCCGTCATTAGGGAGGTGTATGAGCAAATGGACACTATGCTAGGCCAAATTAAGGACATTGTTCAACCTAGAGATGTGAACTTGTATAATCGTATTCATATAGAGGTGGAAAAATGGTGGGAAAAGTTAAATATTCCACATGTCTTAGCATATGTGCTTACACCAAAATGTTATCATATATCATGATTTCAAGCACCAACACCTAGTGGTGTGGTGAAGAAAAAACCACACAAAGATCCACAGGTTCAAGCTAGTTATATCCAAGCATTAGAGAAACTAGTCCCTGATGAGGAGTGTGATACCATACAACAACCATTGAGCCACTACATTAGTGGAGACCATGCCTTTGGGACCAACCATGCAATTAAAGATCAAGGGAATTTGACTTCTCTTGAATGGTGGAACATGCATGGCATTTCCACCCCACATCTAGAACGTTTGGAGACATGGGTGCTTTCACAAGTCACTTCTTTTGTAGAGAGGTGTTGGAGCACCTACAATTTCATCCACAGTTTCAAAAGAAACAAGTTGAATGTAAACCAACTAGAGAGTGTGGTTTATGTGCATTACAACTTGTGATTGTTGTCCCATTATTGTGAGGAGTCAAAGATGGATAACACATTTAAAACATGGGACATCAATCCAAAGGAGGACAATTCGAAGGATGGAGCATTGGTTATGGAGCAACTGGAGAGTGCTCTTTTTTATGATGACCGTGGTGATATGCCACCCCCATCTACTATCATGGTGGCCTTAAAGGAATTCAAATTAAACAACAAAGGCTTCATACATAGTCCTCGACTTCCACTTCCATCTACACAATTACCTTTTGCTTCAACTCCACTACCACCACGTGGAGGCACACGAGGCAATCATGGTGGTGCAAAGAGGAAGGAACAACATATAGAAATTAGAATAATTGTTTCAACTTTCTTTTGTTTCACTACTTTATATGTCATAGGCTCAGTCTTAGTTTAGTGGTTTATTTTTGGACCTTTTGGTCTTCAGACTTAAGTTAAAATATCCTTTAAGAACTTATCCAGATGGGGTATTTTGTAAACATAACTATTTGGTCATGTTGACATTTGGTGGACAACCTATTTCATTCCATAAACTAACATTCTACCTCCTATTATATGGTTTAAAATTTTGTATGTTTGTAATTGCTAAATGGTTGATGTAACATCCCAAATTTTCATAAAAATTTAAATTTTTTGAAAACAACATTAATTACGATAATTTATGATTGAGGAATAATAAATGTTGATTGTAACAACAATTAATTAAACAGATGTTATTACTAAACATAATTTAAATCTGTCTAGTAACAATGAAACAGTGGCAACTTAAACATATTAACAACTGTCGTAATTATGGTAACAAAAGTACTAATAGAGCGGAAATTTGATGCAACACTGTTTTCTTTTTGCAATGATACTGACAGCTTGACTTTGCTGCATAAGGGTGTCTTACGAGGTACCCTGGAGCTTAATTAGCTGCAGCGCTAAAGCTTATTGAATGTCCTATGTGCAGACGACAGGTAAGAAGTTTCATGGCTACGTGTAAAGTTCAAATTCAACGTTGTAAATAATAGAATGTTAGAAATTCTGTTGCGTTTCATCACAAGTAAGCAGGTATGGATTTCATTGCTATAATTATAGATCTTCAGATGTTGTCTTACTACTCAGCAATGTTTAAAACAGAGTCATCTATGTACGTCATTCTGTTGATGGTTTTGTTGTTGTAATTATTGTCGTTGTTATAGATGGTTTCGTCATCGTCTTAAGATAATAAGTACTTGTGAAAATTAGCGTCGTGTTTTTAATGCTAAACGTCATATGCTTTGGGATAAGAGTCAAGTAAAGGGTTCATGACCATAGCATGGTTTTTGTACTAATTAAAAATCAATGGTCTTTGTTGAAAATCAAAGTATACACTCCTATATTAATATGATTTATATGGGTGAGAAAACATTAGAGGTCATGGTTATTATGCTGGCCATATAAGTCACATAGGATTCTTACCTATATAGTAGGTTTATGTAACAATCTATTTCATAATATATTTTTATATAGGAAAGTTTGCAATATTCAAATTTTATGAAATTTCCATAATACAATTGTTACAAATAAAATTTCACCCCAACGATATCATTATTGATTTTATTATAAGGCTGAACTTAAGCCTTAACTTAAGCCTTAATACACTAAATCGAGATTATAGAGTGAGAATCTATATCTACTATACAAGCATAACTATAATGTTATTAATATTATGAATATCCATTGGAACTATAATGTCAATCATGATAGCACTGACATGTACTAAATGATGACAGGGTGACTAAATGCTGGTTCATTAATGGCACAAGGCTCGAGCTATCAAGGGGATCGAGTCTCGATCTTGCAATAAAGGCTTGAAAAGAAATCTCCAGGTGACAAGGATCGCCACCACTCCACGTATTGTAAGAACGCTGTATGGTGAAATTTTGAGACTACTTTGTAATGGTTAAGAGTTATTATTCCTCTGAGCTGGATGTGAAAACGTTCCACCGTGATCCATCGTGGCAAATGCCTTGCATGTGAAATGACTTAGCATTAATTGCAAGGGTTTTTCAACCCAATGCAATCTCGTTGGCAAGATCATGAACGTTGATTGCGATGAGATTGAACCGTTAGATCTTAACCCTAACATCTAACGTTGATGTGGTATATGAGTTTGGAATGTTGTTTAACATTTCTATTGTTTTCGGTCCTGTATGGCCGACAGGCTGTTGAAATTTTGGTAGGAGGTTTGTTAAGAGGTTCGACCTCGAGATCTATGGTTCACGGTTGGAGTTGCAGGTTTTAATCCATAGTCATGGCGTTGTAATGAGAGTCTGGTTCTCTGGTTCACATATTTGTTGAGTTGATAGTTTTTAGAAATTCTTCGTTTTAGAAGGAGTGGAAGATACACCCAGGTGACAATAGTCAAAGGGTTTTCCTGTCTCTACCAGCGTGAAAAACCATCGTTTATGTGGTGAAAGTGGAATGCTTTGGTAGCTTTTAGCATGGTAAGTTTTCCTGTAGCGAACAATGATTCTTTTAATGTATTTCATCTTTCAGTTTGAAAGGGTATTAGTCATCTAAATTTTGAGCCATCATTTTTGTGTCAGTTTGTAGATTATGAGGAAGAAAATCGAGCAAGGGTTTTTGCAAAGTCAGCGAGCTTTCATCCGTTAAGCTCCGGGTCTTCCAAACCCTCGTAGGTGCTCTGTGACTGTGGTTGAATGAGGTTCAAGAGTTGTGTAGCTGGTCCTGCCATGACTCGTCGTAGTTGTTATTGAAGAACTTCGAAGCACTGTTTAAAATTCAAATGTTGTTTGTTGCTGCGACTCTCGTTTGAATATGTGGAACTTGGTTTTACACCTTGATACATGTCTTCATCGATTCTGGGAAATGTAAAACTAGTTACATAGAGGGTTTAAGAACTCGTTTCAAATGTTTTATCTTGGGAGTCTCCCTGTTATGATTTTGTTTTGAAAATCATGTTGTAATTTCTTTTGTTTTGGACATGGTGACTTCATTTCTTTGAAGTTGGAATTCTATAATAGTGAAAACGTTGATCATCCCTCCTGTTGAAATGTGTCAATGTGAAAAAGTAAAGGAGTCGTGGCTCGTCTGAATTAGGAATTAAAAACTCTGCTTTTTCGAAATGCTAAACTATTGTTTGTATCCAATGCTACTTTGTTGATTTCTGTGTAATAATGGGTATCTGTCGCAATTGTTATTGAATGTGAAAACTGTAGTGGAAATCTGGGTAAATGTGGCGACGATAGAGTCAGTTTTGTTTTTTCTATGTAAGAAAATATCGGGCTATACCCCAACTGGGTACTTTCGTTGTTTGCATGCAATGTGTCTTATTGAAACTAAGATCAAGAATTAAAAATAAGGTCTGTGTTAATGCTGAAAGTTGATATCGTGATTTTCGTCTCACACTAGGGTTTGTAAAACTTTGTCTTAAATAATAGTTTTGTGATATGTGCTGTTGGAAAAGGATTTTCAAAAGAACTTTGGCTTAATCCAAAGCCTGTGTAGAATGTAATGGTTTCTATTTGTAAAACGATAAAATGGAAATTGAAAATCTAACTTAGGGTTTGATAGAAACCAGGTTTTATTTTGAAATAATAAAAACAATTTATAATATATATAAAGCTTATAATATAGATGAATAAGATGGAAGGAAAAGAAATATGGTTTAACATGTTTTCAATATTGCTAGAAAATAATTTTTTTGAAATGTTTTAAAGAGGATAATGAAAACAATATGTATGTGAACTATGAAGGTATATAAAAAAATATGAAGACTGTGTAAGATGACTGAAAATTGTGACTTATGATCATAATTTTCATTTCTAGTTGTTATAACAATAATATTTGTTTTTCTAAGTATACTGTACAGAACTTTTAGTTATATTGAATTCCTATGTAAAAGACAGAGGTAATAAAACACAATGTACTTGTACAGTCTATAAGCTAGATTTGTTTTTAATGAAATCAATAGAGTCTCCTCTATACTGTAATAGGTACTATAAATTAATTACTACTGTTAGTTATAGGGCAGAAATGAAAACATAAATCAATCATTGCACTTGTCTATTCGAATCAATGGCATTTGCCTATCCTCTAATCTATGCTTAATTTACGTATGTATACTAGAGTACGATGCACAAACAACATGTGGAAAAATATAGATATTGGTTTATCGATTTCAATTCATCATTAAACTTTATCATTCAGAATTTAACTAATCTAGAATTAAATTCTTTTTCAAAAACAGGAAACCAGAAATTACTAACTATACAGAAACAAAATTACTAACTGAGAATGAATAGAAAATTTGTAGAGCCCGGGTAAATATGTAGGGCAACAAACAGCCCAAGAAGACTGTTCCACCCAACCAATTCCTGAAAACAGTCAAGTACTGCCTTAGGACCCCCGAGCCTGTTCACTGAATCACCAGGAGGAAGAAACTCTAGGAATCAGGATCTCCACTTGCGGTAGCACTAACTGTCAAATATTCAAGAACTAGCAGTCTAATAGAACTGCACCAACATCTCTGGTTCTTCTCAACAATATGCAGACTTAAGATTGCACTCACAAATAGCCTCCCTATTCAAATCTCTCAGTGATCACCTGATGCACATGAGGAAAATATTCTGCAGAAATATTGATTAAGAGCTTCCTGCTCAATTCGAATTTGCCTTTTGTAGGATGCCTAGGCCTTTTCAGATGTTACTGGGTCATTAAATGAGCTACCTACTCACTCCCTCCACCTAGGGGATAATGCCACATTTTTAGGGGTAGTTGTCCCATAACCAACAACTAGTGGTGTGATGCAATTGGTGCCATCTGTCCCATACCTTCCAACAACTTCCATTCCTCCTAGTGGGTCAGTGAACACTCATTTAATAGTCCCCTTGGGTGTTTGTCTCCTAATTAATTTATTTACATAATAATATTCAGTAATTACATTCATCCTTGATCAAAACTGATCATAATTACAAAACTTTGTAATTAAATTTAACATAAAGTATTTTGCAAATAAAATAATAATTTTCAGAAATTTGTGTAGGTGATAGTTGATGATTGAATGGTTAATATTTAATGTTCTATGGAATCTAGATGACATTTCTAACTTCATAATAATATAGTATTCATCTACCAATAGCACAAATATGCATGTTTTCATATATTTTGCAACTAATTTGGCATTCAACATGTTTTTTAATATAAATATAAAAAAATATATGTATTTAAAACATGCTGCCAAGAAGCTCCACTCTCAAGGTTTTTTGAGAAATGGCGCTCCTCCCACTCCCACTTCACACCCAAATTTTGGCAACGCTAGTCTAATCTTAGTACCTTGATCATCTTACCCCTATCTAGTTCTTAATAAGAGCTTTGAATCTTGAAACCTTTTAAAGACCTCATCCTTGGTCTTCATAAAATATATCCAAGTTTTTTCTGGAAGAATCATCAATGAACATAACATAAAAGACTACGTATCAACAAAGTTGATGGCATGGGTTCACATACATCTAAATGAATCATATTTGGTATCCCTCTTGATCTATGCTCATTGTTTGGGAAATCAACCTCAACATGCTTGTCAAGTGCACATCAACACACTCCTCTCCTCTCCACCTTGAAATTGAGCTATCCAACCACCATATGTTTTAAAAGAGGTAAAGATCCATAATTCAAGTAGCTAAATCCTTTGTGTCAAAGCTCAAAAAAACTATCATTGTTAGTAAAAAAAGCTTTCAACTTCATGAAATCTGCTAACAATTTGTAAATTCCACCCTCTCTACCTCCCCTAGCCAAAACTTGACCAAAATCAATACTATGACTTCTTATGATCCAATCATCAAACTCAATCCTACACATCAAATATGTTACTCAATAAATTGAAAGCAATTTTTTAGTCATACCAAGCATAGATGAAATAATCGCAATCAATAATTATTTTGAGGATCCCAAAAACATAAAATCAACAATAAGCAAGAAATAATTTGGGAAAAACTTACCAATATTAGCACCGCTATAGTATTAAATGAAATAATTGATATTATTATGAAATAATCATTTCGCTAATTGCATCAAGATTAATTCGATTAATCGAAGATTATTTCATGTGATACCAACACCATACAAAACCTCATCAAGCTCTAGACTTCTCTTGCTAGCATGTCGAATGAGATAGAACGCAACCCAATTATAAGGTACTTGCTAGCATCACCAAGCTCCACCTACATGTTGGTATATTGTTTTTGTAATCCAAAGAAAGTCAATTTGTTTCCTATCATATGTCATGAGGCTCCATTTTCAACATACCACCTATTACCACCTAAGTTGTACTTAGTTGGATTTCAAGTGAGTCGGCAAAGATTGAGCAAGTGTACTTGTTCGTATCCAAAAGTTCAAAAGTCTAGCAGGCCACTTTTGGTTCTTTTTTCAAATTTTTGCATGTTCATACCCCAAGGGGAATTGTAATAAGTTGACGTAGCATGATGGCTATTTGTAAAAGGCTTGGATTTCCTAAGACATAGTCATCAATGTGGTACTCTAGAGTGTTTTTTCCTTATTAATTATATGTTGTTTTTCAGCGACATAAAATTTTCGAGTTTTTCACTCACACCTCCAAAGCTAGAGTATTCGCCTTGGAGGTTAAACCTTAGGAGGTTATTAAATAATTAAAGTCTAGGTGTCTATGTATATTACCATGCTAGTCATCAATATTGAGTCATATGAACATGTATGGGTCCTCCAAAGGTTTTTAAGTTTTCCGCAAATAAAATTTTTTCTCGTAAAACAAGTCAATTTTTAATGCTTTAATTATAAAAATAAAAAAGGCATCAAAAAGTGGTTAGGAGGAAGATATTTCCATGGGGGTGCTCGTTTTCTAACTCGGAGCACCCATTATACTCTAAACCCACTTTCGAGAGAAAATAAGTGATTATTTATCACTTAAATTAAATTTCTCTCAAAAAAGGAAAAAAATAGAGAAAAATCAAATCCCATAAATCAAGGAACATGTCCCAGACATGTTTCAGTCAAGCAGAATTGTGGCAGTTGTGATTGAGAGTCAAGGTTGAGTTAGGAGCGAGTTGTTAATGTTTCATTCATTTATAGCATAATAATTCAATTGCATAAATTCAACAGGATCACTAGAAGAACGACAAAGCACATAAAAAAAGAACATGAGAATTTATCCTGGGAAAACCAATCAGGAGAAAACCTAGCAACCTTCGTATAGAGATGAATAATTCCGTGAACAGAGTACAAAGATGAGAGAGAAAGTAGAAAGTCTCTCTAACCAAAAACTCCAAAAATAAGCTTCTCCTAGTTGCAGGTGCGAGCTCCTCTCCAAGTGATGCGAACTTGTGTTGAGTGAGTGAATGAACAAATGAGGCATATGACCTCTCTATTTATACACATGCAAAAATGACTTCTTCCCTTTTTGGGCCGACCTAACTGGTGCAATTCTGCCCATTGTTTGGGGCATACTGCCCACTGTTTTTGGGGCAGTTTACCCACTGGGCCGACTTGTCTTGGGGGAATATAAAAATACCTTTAATAATTATTTTCTTTACTTAATTTTCTCCCCAAGATTTACATTGATTCTTTTAAGGGTTTGCATGTCACTATAGGACAGGATACCTAGGCAGCCAAGGAGGTTGCCTCCATACTAAAGGAGCAGCAAGATAAAATTAAAGCCGATCTATTCTTTGTTATAGTGTCGAGGTAAGGAGTGGGTCTCTATATTTCTGGGACTTTCTCTGGCAAGGAAGGTCAGGTCTCATCCCGGTCTCTACCCAGCTCCTCTTGAGGGGCTTGCTTTGCTCAATGGAGTACCCCCCTCGACAGTTGATAGGGAGGTTGGGGATCAGCAGTCATCAGTAGTGAAGACCTGGAAAGGAATTAATTACATCAAGATCAACTCCCGTAGGAGGTACAAATAATTACAATAGAATATAATAAGAATAAATACCAAAGTTGCACAAAATACAACACTCCCTCTCAACAAGGAAGGTATTCTTCGGTCTTCATCAGCATCACGATCATTTGGGTTTCATCTGTACATCTATATTGTATCAATCATCTCTATACATACTGAAGGTTTTCAAAACAGTCTCAGTCCTTCGAGAAGTGTCATCATGCATCAACTCCACTAGTCCTTCGGTGAGTCCAAGAGAGTCTCTCCATCCTACCTGGATGTCCGAGAGATAGGATTTACCATCTACTTTACCATCTGCTACCTGTCTGTATCATCTGTCGATGGGATCCTTCCATACCTGGCTGAGAACCTGGATGAGCAGTGGTGCACGACCATCTACTACCTGTCTGTCTCATCTGCTGATGGGGTACTCCCATACCTAGCTGATAACCTAAACGAGTAGAGATACCTGTGCAATCATCACACAACCATCTACTACCTCTTTATCTCATCTGTCGATGGGATTTCTCCCATACCTGGCTGAGAACCTGGATGAGTAGAGGCAGTTGTGTGTAACCCGACCATCTACTACTTGTCTATCTTATCTATCGATGGGATTTATCCCATACCTGGCTGAGAACCTGGATGAGTAGAGGCACTTGGGTGGAACCCGACCATCTATTGCATATTCGTCTCATATGTAGATGGGATTTCTCCCATACTTGGTTGAGAACCTAGACGAGTAGAGGCACCTGGGTGGAACCCAACCATCTACTGCCTGTCCGTCTCATCTATCGATGTGATTTCTCTCATACCTAGATGATAACCTAGACGAGTAGAGGCACCTGGGTGAAAGCAGGGTAAACATCTCTATGTCATCTCTCCCTCTCAAGGAGGGACACGTTCTCTTCTACTCCAAGTCTTCCGCGAAAGTATTTGAACTTCATCCTAGGAAGAGGCTTGGTGAGAACATTTGCAGTCTGGTCGTCTGTCGGAACATATTGTAACTCAACCGCACCTTTCTGCACCATATCACATATGAAGTGATACTGAATCTCTATATGCTTTGACCTGTCATGAAATACAGGATTCAATGACATCTGCACACGACTTTGGTTATCAGAGTGAATCATGGTTGGCTCTGGAATCTGGCCAAACAATTATGCAAGGAGTTTATGAAGCCATACTGCTTCTGGAGTTGTTGTACTAGAAGGCATATACTCAGCCTCTGCAGTACTGAGTGCTACTGAGTTCTGCTTCCTACTGCACCAGGAAATCACTACAGGACCCAAACTCAAGCAACATCCGGAAGTACTCTTCCTATCTGCAACACATCTGGCCCAATTTGAGTCTGTAAACCCCTGCAATCTCAAGTCACACACTAAAGCATATCTTAGACCATATCCCACAGTGCCACACAAGTATCTGAGCACATGTTTTGCAGCAATCCAGTGAATCTGCCTCGACTCACACATAAATTGGTTGAGAGCATTCACAACAAAACATATATCTGGTCTCGTGTTCGTTAGATACATCAAGGACCCAATCAGCCGACGATACATAGTGGGGTCAATCAAATTTGAATCTGAAGCAGAATCCTTTATATCTTCTTCAAATTTGCTTCCATCGAAGTGGCCATGGACTTGCAGTCCAACATTCTGAATCTCTTCAGTATATCTATGGTGTACTTTCCTTGACCTAGGAAAATCTCCTTCTGCCACTGCCATACTTCTAATCCCAAGAAGTAATGCATCAATCCAAGATCCTTCATTTCGAACTCAGAGGCAGGTTTATTCTTACACCATACGATAAGTTTCTCATTTCCAGTGAAAAACAGGGCATCAACATAAAGGACCAAAATCAGTGGCTCATCATCCACAACCTTGTAGTAAAGGTTGGGGTCTGCATCACTCTTGGTGAATCCCAGACTAACCAGGAATCTATCTATCCATCGTATTGCCAACTATTTTGTACAATAGTTGAACCTCCATTGAGCCGCCAGTGTTGGAACATGATCATTGTTCGCTTCCAGAGTATCAGGGGTCTAGATTGTGGTGATTAGCCAATTTTGGCTCGCCTGTTTTATTTTTCTGTTGAAATGACCATGGCCCCACGGGGTTTGTAATAAGTGTACTAGTAGGGTTTTTGAGTGACTCGGTTCCCCATGACTTGACTATCAACTAAGGAATTCCAGGGAGTTTTTTTCCCTTGTCAATTATGCTTTGCCTATAGCCGAGTAATAATCGACGAGGTTTTCTCCCGCTTCCTCCAAAGTTGGAATGCCCGATTTTGAAAGTCTGAGCCTTGGGGGGTTATTAGAGTCCCACTAATGTATATAAATCCACTAGACACCATGTATGTCTTTGTTGGTCATTTTGCTAGGTCCCTTGCCCATTAAAAACAATGTCCGAATTTTTTTTACCGGACGCATTGGACAAGTTTTATTCTTTATTATTATTTTCCCAAATATTTAATTGGAAAAATACAATTTGTAATATGTCAGCCGTTTGGGGATGGTTTCAAGTGATTGGAGGCTTAATTCTTAAGCCATTAATCTCAGTTAAACCCCAAACCCTTTTATCCTAAGTTTCAAATAGTCATTTAGCCACTTAATTAATATTTTCTCAAAATTCAATAAAAGATAAATTATTAATTAAAATAATAAAAAATTAATAAATTGGAGATTATCCAAATCTCTCCAAAATAATCCAATTGGATTAAATAAAAAGGCTAAATGACATGGCATCAGGCATTTATGAAAATTCCAATCAACTCCAAGAGCATTCGGTGAAGTATCCAGTCAGCACAAGTCAACCTCCTTCAAGAGAATTCGCCCTTCCTCATGGGATTCACAATTTGATGAAGTGGCAGTGTTTTAATGGGTTGTTGGTTGAGTATTTATTAAAAGGTGGGAGTTGGTTGAGTATTTATTAAAAGGTGGGAGCCTTCTTAGTTTTGTGGCCACCTCGTGGGCTTGGCTCCTTTCAAACTCGAGTTAGCACATTACCTCAAACTCCAAGCTATCTCATGTGGCATTCATGCCTTCCTTCTTTAGCTCATGCATTCTTCATCATTATCATGATTTGGTGACTTGTCATTCATGTATTGGATTGGTGGAGCTTCCTATGTGGGAATGGGGGTGCCTTGCCAAGGTGGAGGCCACCTCCCCATTCATCTACCACAACTCGAGTTTCTATTTGGATCTCATGCACTCCAAGCTTGGAGTTAATTGGAATTTGACTTGGTGTTTGGTGCCATTGGATCTCCATGTGGCCAATTCAAATTAGGGTTTAGGTGTTTTTCTTTTGTATAAAGAGAAGCCCTTCGGGATCTCTTCTCATGGAGATTTTGGGCAAGAACGCTCTGCCAAAATTATATTGTAATAATTGTTTAACTTTTGGAATAAAGAAGTGAATTTGGAGGTCCATGCAAGAGTTTTATGCATTGTGGTTTCATCTTGTGAGGTGATATCTCTCTCACCCTATTCTCTTGTTTCAAATTACTTTTCAATATTTGCTTTAAGAAGACTATCAATCTAGTACATAAGCATTTGATCTAGTTTGCTTGCTTGAGAATAGTGTTTTGCAGGGTTCACTAAAGGTGGAGAACAACTTGGATCATCAAGCTTGTCTTCATTAAGCGAGAGTTTTTACCATTTAACACATTCATTTTGCAGGTTCTTCAAGAAGCTTCTCCCTCCAAAAGAAGAAACATAGCTATCAGGGGCTAGCCTTCATCCATCAACACATTTAAAATCAAATTTTCGGTCACTTGTTACTTGATCCATTTCTAAGTTGTGGAAACTCCTAGATCTACTCTTCTCCAAGCTTAGAAACCCCCTCAAGCTTTCCTTTTGATTGCTTGGCTTGCCTTGACTTTCATTTTCCCCTTTGTTGATCTCCTCCTTCCTTGCTTTCGTCTCTCTCTCTTGCTCTCGTTTTTCCTCCTCTTAGCTTGATCTTTGCTTCGTCTTTCTTCTAGCTTCTCCTTCTTTCATATTTCCTCATCCATCCTCTTCGTTTTTTTCTTATCACTCCCTCCTCCTTTAAGCCTCTCTCGTCTCCTTCATTTCTTTTTTCCCTCTACTCTTCTCCCTTTCGTTTTCATCTTCTTCTTGTTCCTAGATCTCCCTTCCAAGACCTTCACCCTTTTGTTTTTTGTTCTCCTTCTCTACTCCATCCTCTTCTCTTACCTTTCATCCCCCTCCTTTTTCCTCCTCCTTTGTTCTCGTCTTAACTTATCTTCTCTTCCTTTCCTTGCTTGTTTACCTACTTGTTCAAAGTTTAGATATTAGTTAGCATTGCATCTAGTTTCATTGATTATTTTGTTAGATCTCTTCTTAGTTTAGTTCTTTTAAAAGGTTTGCATTTCATTTTTAAGTTTAACTTAGTTGCACTTTTATTTTGGATCTCATTTACAAATTGTTGCAATCTTAAGATCTAAGAGTAGTTTCAATTTAGTTTATTTTTTTCTAATGCTAATGGGTGCATGAGTTGGTTGTTTTTTTGTTGTAGGTGTTGAAGAGAAGAAACCAAAACCAAGAAGAAGATCAAATTTGAAGAGAAGTGCAAAAAACGAAGAAGTAGAAAAACAAGAGAAGTGCAAAAAACCAAGAAGATTATCAAACCAAGAACCAAACCACTCTCCTTTGTAAAAGCTCTTAAGAGCTTCACATTATTCTTCTAGTTTATTTTTTTTCAAGTTCTTTCTCAAAGGTTGAAAATACAAAAAAGTGTTGTACTCTTTTAATAAAAAAGTTAGTGGGGTTTTTAATCCCCCACATCCAACTTCCCCCATTTGGGAAAGTTTGTAGTGTCTCTTTTATGTGAGTGGTTGCATGCTTAGATTAGTTTCCCATTCTTGTACTTAGAATATTAATTGCTAGGTTAGTTCAATTTTGCAAGTAGAATACTAATTGCCTAGTTTAGCTTCATTTTTTCATTGTATTGCTAGTTAGTCCTTTATCATTTCATATTGAGCTTTAATTGTTGTGTTTCTTGTTTAATTGCTTGATCTTAAAAGGAACCAAAGTCTCTTGAACTTTGTCATCAGACAAGTCAAGAGCACTCTTTGTCGGAGAGCATTGTTTGCATTTCTGCATTTGCATATAGATTAGATAAGTCTCTTGAACCTCTGTCATAAGACAAGTCAAGAGCACTCTCTGTCGGAGACATTTGTTTGTGCTCTAATTAAAACACTTTCAACACACATTCCCCTTTTAAAACTTGAATTTATTTGTTTCTCCTTGCCGCGTATGCTCTGGCCAACCTTGAAAGGGGTTGGAATACTCAGAAACGGTATTGGTTTCCTAATCTCTCAAGTTTAAACCATAATAAAATCTTTACCCCCATAACCAACGAACCGACGTTTTTCGAATACTCAGTTATGTGGGAAAATTCCAAGTGGGGGCACTGGGTAGCCATGTTTTGACTCTAGCTTACTGGTTAAGTTCCTTGAACACCTAGCCTAGAGTACCGCGTGGTCCATCATGTCTTCAAACATATCCACTGAAGGTATTTTCGATTATATTTCCAGTACCTTGCGTACCGGTTGGAAATTCCCCAGCCATAATAATCAAGAACACTTAAAATTCACAATAAAATTTACCAAGAACAATTTCAAAATGATCTCACAAACATTATTGAGACTTGTATTTTCAGCATACCAAGCACTCATTGACTCCATTTTGGCATTGGTCTTGAAACTTATCTGTATCACTTTAATTTGGACCATTTGTCCTTTACATTTTATTAAGTCTTTCTGTGGATGCTTTTAATTTCCAAGTCATCATATTTTGTTATCTGAATCTCGTTGTGTTTTGTAATTGCAATGTGGATTGCTCAAATTTTATTGTGTTCATCAAAAACTACTAAACAACATCCATCCCACATCACATCACCAAAAAAAACACTTAAAAAACATAGAGCCATAGACAACTCTTTGTTAGGGACAACCCCCCTTGGCTTCGTTAGGAGTTTTCCTAAACGGAGGAGCTGGGATTCAGGTGACAGTACCTAGCTCATTGCTTGCCCCCAAGGCCACACCTTCCCCACTTGTAGTGAGGGAAC
The DNA here is from genome assembly GCA_027924585.1 of Larix kaempferi. NCBI lineage: Eukaryota > Viridiplantae > Streptophyta > Pinopsida > Pinales > Pinaceae > Larix > Larix kaempferi. The sequence goes on from BSBM01000835.1 coordinate 7,465,068, forward strand.
AAATTTCGAAATATTTTTGCTGCTGGTGTGCATCTCGACGGACAACACGTCCATACCAAGCACGGGGTAATTGCTTGAGTCCATACAGGGCCTTTTTCAATCTGCATACGTGAGATTCCTTTTCATGGACAATAAACCCTTTTGGTTGTTCAATATATACTTCTTCCTCAATAACACCATTGAGAAAGGCTATCTTGACATCCATTTGATGCAACTTTCATCCCATAGTTGAAGCAATAGCAATGATCGATCTGATGGAAGTACATCGAGCCTTAAGAGAAAATGTCTCATCATAATCGACTCCCTCTTTCTAAGAGAACCCTCTGGAAACAAATCTAGCCTTGTGTTTTTCAACACTTCCATCTGCTTCATGCTTGATTTTGTATAACCACTTGGAAAGTACCATGTGGAGCTTGATGCTCTTCTGCATCCTGCAAAGTTTGTTGTGCCCATCTAGGCCTCTTCCGACCTACTGCAATATTTCTAGGAACATCAACTAGCTCAACTGGATCAATGGAATTGATGGGTTCATCCTCTTCTCTAACTCCTTGTGAACTACTGGAGGGGGAGATGATCTCATCTCCTTTGGTTCTAGCACTTTCTTCATCTCGATATCCATGTCTGATTCTTTGCCTTTCCTAACAGCCATTTCTTCTTCAAAGGACACATCCCTGCTGACTTCGATCTTTCTGGATCTTGGGATGTAAATTCTGTATTCCTTTGAAGATTCACTGTATCCCATGAAAGTTACCTTCTTGCCTGAAGGTTCTAACTTTGTCCTCTTCTCCTTGGGCACGTGTATGTAGAATGGATAGCCAAAGATCCGATGGTGGCCCACTTCTGGTTTCACTCCTATGAAAGCTTCTTCTGAGGTCATCCTTCTAGGCTGAGAGTCATACTCCTAGAAGCTTCTTGCTGAACATCAACGGGATTCATGCGTCCACCACTTGTTCATTGCAACAAGTCTCATCATCCTTCTCTTGTAGGCCATATCACATGGTCTTTTCCCTACAAGTCAAATCTCATCTGATGTTCAATGACATTGCATAATCAAATTTAACCAATTTCTATTTCTATGCAATGATAATAGTTTACATAGGCATCTTGGCTAATACTTTAGCACAACAATCATAAACATGTCTTCCAAACACATCTGGGAACTATCTAGACGTCTGTTATCTCCACTAGAACATGCTATCTAGAGTGTGCACTACTCTAAGCATGCAGGAAGGAGATATCATCTAGACTAGCTCTATCATGTGTTTATGGAATGTTGTGTAGCTCAAATACAATAATAGCCTACGATAAATCAAAAGTAAACTATATCAACGGCTCAACACACTTTCTCATAGATATGCATAAAATGGTGATGAATACAGATAAGACAAAAACAGATCTTTGTAAGCAAGAAAACCAAATACTTATCTCTTATTGTTTTTGTGTGTGAGATACCACTTCCTTATGGAGAGACCTTTGTTCCGGCAGTCCGGATCTTCATATCTCCTCAACATATGGAGAACTAAAAGAAGAACTCCAAATAATCAGCATTCCTTGACTTCTTGTGAGTGTCTTCATCAACATCAGCAGTTGAGGCTTCATGCTTCTTTTTTATCGAGCTTCGACAATTACTGGCATAATGACCATATGCCTTACACCTGTAGCATTGTATTTGAGATAGATCCTTCTTCTTCTCATTTTGATCTGGAGGAGGACTTAATCTTCTACATTGGTGCTTGCGTTTGTAAAACTTTCTTCCTCTTTCCTTGCCTTTCTTGGCAGGGGACAAGAATGCTTGATTCTCCTCAAGTTGAGTGCCATGAAGTCTCTGCCATGTTGCTATTCTTGTCTCTTCTTGAGATTTGAGGAACCAAGTGGTCTCTAACTGATTCCACCAAAATCCTTCTTGCTCTGGAATCATTCTTCCTCCAGCATGATTTGACTTCTTCGGCTTTTGGTTCTAGGACCTTCTCATTGACAAACTGCAAGAGATCATTTTCTTCTAGTAAGAGAAAAACCCTAGAATTCCAAGAGATGAAGTTGGAAGCCCCTTCTAGACGATCTTCAACCTTCATTCCAATCATCCTGACTGCAGATTTGAAGCAAAAACCCTAGTAGGAGCTAGGTCAAAAATGAAAGTTGGATTCTTGGAAAACTGACTCCACAGGGAGATGCGCCCTAGCAAGGTGAGTTGGGAAAAGGTGGGGTCGAGCCAAATATATGGAGGGAGTAATTCAAAAACTGAAACCTTAATTTCTGCGGGAACTACAACTGTAGAATTAGGTCAAAAAATGAAACTTATTAAAATCAGATTCTGCCTTCACCAAAAGATGCACCCTCCTTAGAGCGAAATCCCCAAGGCTCTTTTTCCACCAAAATGTTGAGTGAAGGCCTTGAAAGATGAAACCCTAGTTCCAAAAATCGCTTCTTCCAGTACCCCTTCGATACCATGTTTGTGTTTCATACATTTATAGCATAATAATTCAATTGCATAAATTCAATAGGATCAATAGAAGAAAGACAAAGCACAGAAACAAAGAACATGAGAATTTATCTTGGGAAACCCAATCGGTTGAAAACCCAACAACCTTCGTATAGAGATGAATAATTTCGAGAACAGAGTACAGAGATGAGAGATAGAAAGTAGAAAGTCTCTCTAACCAAAAACCCCAAAAATAAGCTTCTCCTAGCTGTAGGTGCGAGCCCCTCTCCAAGTGATGCGAACTTGTGTTGAGTGAGTGAATGAACAAATGAGGCATACGACCTCTCTATTTATACACATGCAAAAATGACTTTTTCCCTTTCTGGGCTGACCTGACTGGGGCAGTTCTGCCCATTGTTTGGGGCAGACTGCCAACTGTTTTTGGGGCAGTTTACCCACTGGGCCGACTTGTCTTGGGGGAATATAAAAATACATTTAATAAATATTTTCTTTACTTAATTTTCTCCCCAATGTTTACATGGATTCTTTCAAGGGTTTGCATGATTAATTACATCAAGATCAACTCCTGTAGGAGGTACAAATAAGTCCTGTGATTCAGCATTTGATGGACATGATTGAAGATCTCCAATAGAGAGGGTGAATTCATTGAAAGGAGGGCGCATTTCTTGATGGGGATGTGTCACCATTGGAGTAGGGGCGCATTTTTTAGGTGGGAATCAACTCCAATAAACTCCAGGCACTCCAAATCAAGCCCAATTAACTCAAATTCGCCCCTCTTTCACTCAATCTCTTCTACACTTGGCAAATTCGCCCCTTTGGGGTTTTGTGCTCTCTTTTCCTATTTAAGCATGGCTTGGCCTCGTCTTTTTTCATGGTCAGATGACAAAAAGGATGTTCAAGTCTTGATCTTGTAATTTGTAATATTTTATGGAATAATAGAAGGCTTTGGAGGCAAATATCCGGTGTCAGGCATCATTGCGTGTGGATGAATATTGCATAGCTTATGAGGTGATTTGTATTTATTTAATTTTTGTATCTCTTTGGTTGAGTGTTAGCCTTTGGAGGGGAGGTATCTCCCAGGAGGTAAGAGAATTTCTAGTTTGACTATTCTCTTTGCTTGTCTGCATTGATCTCTTATATGGGCATGCGCATTCTTGTTTGATTTCCATGCTTTATGATTTTCCATTACAGGCAACACCAATGCTTGTTTTAACCTTTCGTGTGCAAGAATTTACAAGTTTATGCAGGTAATTAGCTCAAATGGTTGATTGATCTTGTTTGACTCCTCCAACTTTCAAGCACTATCGAAAAGCATAGTCCCTCCGCTTTCCACTAGCAGATTCCACAGCCCAAAAGTTCTCAAGCTTCCAACGTTCTTTCTATCTCTCTCCTTCACCTCTTATTAATCTTTATTTTGGTCACAGTTCTTTACATGCTTAATCTAAATTAGTTTCTTTCAAGAAGATCATAAGTTGATTTGTTTGAGTATACTTTGATAGACTAGATCTAACTATTCAAGCTGTACATATTGTAGATCTAGTCCCTTTGCAAGTACTTAGTTTATCGAAAAATTTATATCTTTCAAATACTTGAAATTTTTATGCTTTTAATGTTATATTTGGCACATTTGGTGCGTAACATGTTGGTTTTTCGCTTTTTATGAACATATAAGAGGAAGTGTTGCTGAAAACTTGGAGATTCAAGACATCCAGGGCCTCCCGGAGCATATATCTCAAACCTGTCTCATTTGTAAACCTCGTAGAGCCTTTGAATCTAGATCTATAAGGACCAAAGGAATCCACCTTGTTACCAACTTTTTGTACCATATTTGGACTTCCGACGAGCCGCCATTTGATGAACATGATTTATTTTCATATCCAGTGTATCAGAAGTTCCAGTTGTTGTTCCTAGTCAATTTTGGCTAGTCAATTTTTTTTGTTTTGTTGAAATGACCATGGCCCCATGGGGTTTGTAATAAGTGCACTAGTAGGGTTTTGAGTGACTTGGTTCCCCATGACTTGACTATCAACTAAGGCATTCTAGGGAGTTTTTTTCCCTTGTCAATTATGCTTTGCCTATGGCCGAGTAATAATCGACGAGGTTTTCTCCCGCTTCCTCCAAAGCTGGAATGCCCGATTTTGAAATTTGAGCCTTGGGGGGTTATTAGAGTCCAACTGATGTATATGAACCTATTAGACACCATGTATGTATTAGATGGTCATTTACTAGGTCCCTCATCCATTAAAAACAATGTCCGAATTTTTTTTACTGGATGCGTTGCATGAGTTTTATTTTTTATTATTTTTATTATTATTTTTCCAAATATTTAATTGGAAAAATCAAATTTGTAATATGTCAGTCATCTGGGGGTGGTTTTCAGAGATTAGAGGCTTAATTCCAAAGCCAAAAATCACATATGAACCCCAAACCCACTTAGCGTAAGTTTTGGAAAGTCATTCAACCTATTAGTTAATATTTTCTCAAAAAATCATTTACAGAGAAAATATTAATTAAAATAATAAAAATGAATATTTTGGAGATAATCCAAATCTCTCCAAAATAAACCAAATTGAAAAAAATAAAAGGCTAAATGACATGGCACTGAGCATTCACGAAGATTACAATCAACTCCAAGTACATTCAGTTGAGTATACAGTCACTGCAAGTCAAACTCCAATAGAGAATTCGCCCTCCCTCATGCAAATCACGATTTGGTGTGTTGGGAAGGTTTTAATGGATTATTGGGATAAGAGTTAATGCTATGGTAGGCGCCCTCCTAATAAGAGGCCACATCACAAGTTAAAGTAACTACAAGGTCGAGTTCTTCACTCCATCAACTCCAGGCATTAACTCCTTCAAGCTCACGCCTTCCTTCAAAGTTGCTCACGACTTTCCATGTGGCATTCATGAGTTTGTGGATGGAGTTTCCAAGAGAGGAGTGGGGGGCGCCTTGCCAAGGTGGAGGCCACCTCCCCACTCACATTTACTCTAACTCATTGTTGTATGTTGGATCAAGACTCCAAGTCTTATGTTGATTGGATTTTGATTGGGATATTGGCTTCCTTCCTTTGCCAGTTCGAATTAGGCTAGTGTTGGATAGTTTTTGTATAAATAGAGGTGCCTTTGGCTCTCTAAGTGTGGGAATTTTGTGTAAGAAACCTCTGCCAGTTTACATTGTAATTATTTTTCCTTTTGTGCAACTTGGAATAAAGTTTGAGACTTTGGAGGTCAAATTGGTGCATGCATGGTTCATGGTGCCTTGTTGAGGTAATATAATTCAATTTTTATTCATGCTTATTGATTGGAGATTGGATCTAGCTTAGAAGGCTTGTTTTCTCAAGCACATAGGGCAAGTATTTGGGATCAATTTGCTTGTTTATGATTGGTATTCAAATATATTTTTTAGTAGCATGCTTTAATTGGGCTCAATACATGCTCTTTAAGATTTGTTTTTGTACTAACATACTAAGATCTTCCTCTTTTTTTTAAGTGTGTTATTAACAAGTTTCAAGTAGATCTTGGACTAAGGGATGAGCTAGTTTGCATCTCCCCCTTCTTCAAAGACTTCAAAGGCATCCTCATCCTTGAATGTTTAATGGCTCTCAATTGATCTCATCTTCATCCAAAGATCCAAAAAGAAAGGCTTGGATTCTTCTCATCTCCACCATCAAAGTTAAAACAATTTTCTCTCCGGTTACCACAAGTGGATCTCAAGCATAAGGTTCTTATCTCTCCTTTTTCCACTTTTTTGTAAATGATCTCAAGTCTTTAAGAGTCTTATTTCAAGCTTGTCCATATTTTACTAAGATAGATCTAGGCTTTCTGGCCTTAGATCTATATTTTTCGAAGCTTTTTGGCCTTAGATCTATATTTTTCGAATCTAGATCTACTCTTCAAGTTCCACTTTTTTAAGATCAAGTTGTTTGTTTTTCTTAGATCTCTTTTAAGCTTTGATTTTCAGTCTTTTTTACCAAAGTTTTGTCTTGAGAAGTACTTTGGGATTTGATTTCAATTGATGCATTGTTTTGTGTGCCACTTCTCTTTCCCCACTATCTCTTGCGTATCTCCAGCTAGCTGAAAATTTCAATACTAGTGTTAAGAAATCACTTTTTGTCTTTTTTTGCCTTGGAAAACGTGCACATCTTTTGCTTACTGATTTTTTTGAGTTTTATGTCATTTTTCACTTCTGGAAATTAACATAAAACAATTTAAAAAATTCCAATTTTTTACCTTTTTCTCGAAAAACATGCCATTTTGGGGCACTTTTTAGCTTGCTGGTTTTTTGCTGATTTTAGCATTTTTCTGCTATTTTCCAATTTTGGAAATTAGCCTAAAAATTAAAAAAAACGAAATTTTTTCAAATTTTCATTATTTTCTCGAAAAGTGTGCACTTTTTAGCTTGCTGATTTTTTGCTGATTTTTGGTAATTTTCTGCTATTTTCCAATTCTAGAAATCAACATAAAAATCTTAAAAAAATTCCTAAAAAATTTCAAGTCTTTTCATCGAAAATCGTTCATTTTCACCCTAAAGGTGAGCTTTTCCTTTCATTTCCAAGGTCTGCGTTTTGGTTTTATTTTCTTGTTTTGGGCATTTTATTTGTCTTATTTGGCATTTCTCATCACATCCACTTTCTCTTTTTGAATCTTAAAGTCAAATTTGGTTTTCTAATACTCTAATTAGTTGCTTTTTAGAGCTCTTATCTACAGGTGAACAAAAAGTAAATCAAGCAAGAAAAGAGCCAAAAGGGCTAAGCAAACCAAAGAAAGCAAAACCTTTTTGTCAAAGTTCCAAAATACCAAAAAGCATTGTAACTTATTAATAAAAAGCAAGTGGGGTTTTTAAGCCCCCACACCCAACTTCCCCCATTTGGGGAAGTTTGTAGTGTCTTTTTCTTGAGTGATTTCTTAGATTAGTTTTCCATTTTTGCATTTAGAATACTAATTGTCTAGCTTAGTTTCATTTTTGCAATAATTGCTAGTTGCTCATCATTTGCTTAAGTAGTTTCATTTTTGATATAAAACTATTTAAAGTAGAAATCTCTTGAATGTCACCAATAGTGGATCAAGAGTGCTCGTTGTTGGAGAGTTGCTTTTACTTTCGTTTTTACTTACCCCCATGCTCTCCCGAGTACGGTCTTTGACCTGAAACAGATTCTTGGGTAGATTCAATTTTACTTTCAGTATAATACTTTATTTCTGTGCATCATAAGACGCTTGAACTTCTGTCATAAGACAAGTCAAGTGTTAAATTTTCAGAATTTACTTCAATATGATCTAGGATATTAACTGAGAGAACAACATGTACAGCATATCTACAGCATATCAAACATGGAGACAATAATGCAAGCACACAAGAGACACAAAGATTTACTTGGGGAAAACCATAAAGGTGAAAAACCCCAATAACTTCCTCAGAGATAGATAGAGCAATGATACAACCAACCAATAGAAATAGCCATAACCTAGCAGCAATCCTCCTCCTCCATAAGTGCGCCTCTCCTCCTTGAGAGCATGTGTGAGAAGTGAGTGAGCAAATAGAGTGCCTCCCGCACTCTATTTATACTTGACTTGACTTGCCTTTTTTACCTAACTCATGTAGGCTCGAACTTAACCACATAACATAATGCTGAGTGGGCCGACCCCCAATAGGGTGGTCTAATAACCCTTTGACCCACATGACTTATACAGGGCCGACCCCAAACAAGGTGGTCTAATAACCCATCAAGTATAAGTTACGACACTTACAATATAAATGACGACACTTCCTTATAGAGGAATAATACCATCTCTATAGGAATACAATATACATATATGTGAAATACATTCCGAAGTTACATATACATCAACACTCCCTCTTAACTAGGAAGGTATTTCTCAGCACAGTTCTTCTAGCACAAGTCATCTTCTTTGGATCATCGTCACTAGATAATCGTCATCGAGTCATCATCATCATCGTCACTGCTGCTGCTATCTCAATCAATCTCTGAATCTACTCGTCATAGGAAGTTCTACAGAGCCAGTCCTTTTTCATACTGGATGTAGGCCCACCACCTGCAGGTCTTCGTCATCACTGGCCATACTGTGGAATCCTCAGGACTTATTACGTGCGTCACAAAACCTCGAAAGAGCATCCCAGGATGTTACGGGTACACAACTCCGACCTGTAGGATCTCCCAGGGCGCTATTACATGTGACCCCACCACAAAACCTCGAAAGAGCATCTTAGGATGTTACGGGTACACAACTCCGACCTAAGATCTCCCAGGGCACAAATTACATGTGGTCCACCACAAAACCTAGCAAGAGCATCTCAGGATGTTACGGGTACACAACTCCAACCTGAGATCTCCTAGGGCACAAATTACATGTGGTCATGGCAAAACCTCGCAAGAGCATCTCAGGATGTTACGGGTACACAACTCCGACCTGAAATCTCCCAGGGCCCAAATTACATGCCATAGGACAAAACCTCGCAAGAGCATCTCAGGATGTTACGGGTACACAACTCCGACCTGAGATCTCCCAGGGCAACGAATTACATGTCCTCCCAGAGCAATGTCTCGAAAGAGCATCCCAGGCTGTTACGGGTACACAACTCCGACCTATAGGATCTCCCAGACATGCTCATCTGCACAACCTGATCCACGGCCACAGAGTATCAACCTGATACTCACCATACATCATCCTGATGTACTCATGATCGTCCTGATCATCATCACTGCAACGTCCTGCTGCATGTCATCTGGAGCAACATCCTGAAGCTCACCATCCATGATCATCCTGATCATCATCACTGCAACGTCCTGCTGCATGTCATCTGGAGCAACATCCTGAAGCTCGTCATCTATGATCATCCTGATCATCACTGCAACATCCTGCTGCATGATCCACCTGATCATCAATGCATCTACCTGATGCATACCAAGTATCATACATGATCCTCCTGATCATCAATGTATCCACCTGATACAAACACATGATACATATCATCATACATGATCCTCCTGATCATCAATGCATCTACCTGATGCATACCAAGTATCTACCTGATACATATCATCATACATGATCCTCCTGATCATCAATGTATCCACCTGATACAAATACATGATACATATCACCATACATGATCCACCTGATCATACAATGTATCCACCTGATACATATACAGATACATGGTCCAAGCATCCAACATGATGCATATACAAAATACATACACATGATCCAACTGATCATATCCAGCATCCAACATGATGCATACATACATAAATGATCCAACTGATCATATCCAAGCAGAAACCAGAACATCATCCTGATGCCCATTATCCAGCGCTTACATCCACAGCCATGTGAAGGATCCTCCTTCCAACATGCTTGGAATGGATTCAGCAAATGTGTCCATCACTTCTTCCTCGAAGTATCCTCGATCTGAAGCACGCCAAGCCTCTTTCTGAAGTACTCGAACTTCAGCCTGGCTAGTGGCTTCGTCAGCACATCTGGAATCTGCTCGTCCGTCGCAACATACAGGAGCTTCACAGCTCCTCTCTGCACCATATCCCTGATATAGTGATATTTGATCTCTATGTGTTTCGACCTGTCATGAAACACTGGGTTCTCGGACGGCTTTACACAACTCTGGTTATCACAGAAGATACCAGTAGCCTCCAACGGGAGATCAAATAACTCAGACAGTAGCTTCCGTAGCCATACTGCCTCACAACTAGCTGAACAGGCTGCAACATACTCTGCCTCAGCTGTACTCAGTGCTACGCAGGACTGCTTCCTGCTAAACCAAGAGATCACACCTGATCCCATACTGAAGTAACACCCAGATGTGCTCTTCCTGTCTGCAGCACTGCCAGCCCAGTCTGAATCAACATAACCCTGTAGGTTAAACTTTTGATTCGCCTCATACCTGAGCCCATAATCCACTGTACCCTTCAGGTACCTCAGAACATGCTTTACAGCAACCAGGTGAACACTCCTCGGATCCGTCAGGAACTGGCTCAATGTGTTCACAGCAAAGCAAATGTCTGGTCGTCAGGTACATCAAGGACCCAATCATCTGACGATACAGAGAGACATCAACCGGCTCAGATGAAGCATCACATAGAAGCTTCAGATTCGATGCCATTGGTGTGGCCATTGCCTTGCAATCTATCATTCCGAACCTCTTCAAGATTTCTACTGCATACTTCCCTTGTCCAAGGAAGATTCCATCTGCACTCTGCCACACCTCCATGCCAAAAACAAATAGTGCATCATCCCCAAGTTCTTCATCTCGAACTCGGTAGTAAGCTTCCGCTGCATGTCGGCAATCAATCTATCTTCACCTGTAACAAACAGGTTATCCGCATACACTGGATTGCCTTCCTCAACCTTGTAGTAAAGGTTGGAATCCGCTTTACTCTTGGTAAAGCCCAAACTGGATAGAAAGCTGTCTATCCTACCATACCAAGTTCTGCACATATATGTGACTACACCATGCTGTCTTGAAATCCATCTGGTGCATCTTCTATTTCATCACTTTTATATTTCTCAATGTTGCCATCTGCAACATGCTTGATCTGATAATTCCATTTGGAAGTCATAGAAAACTTCCCTTCATGTCTTGGGATTACATCCCAAACATCATTCTTCATGATCGACGGATCATGGCATTTCATTTCTTCATCCCAGATACTGGGAACTTCAATATCTTCAATATATATCTTTGTTGCTGGAACAAATGTTGTAGTTCTTCTTTTGTAGGAGATGGCATACGATCTTTCCTACACAACAAGTTAAATTGCATGATTAGAAAACATCTCATAGTTTTCAGAACAAATTCTTACACATAAAGAAATATGCCATACAGTCATGCAATTATCTTAGCCAATGCTTCAATACAACATTTATCCATATTCCGTAACTTTCTAGATGCCTTCCAATCTCTACCAGAACATTGTTAAGAGTGTGCACAACTCCCAACATGTCAGCAAAGAGGTTTCATTCTAGATAAGTAGCAATGGAATGTTGTACAGTGCCATAGGCCACTTACCCATGCATATTAGGAGTATACTGTTAATCAATGCAATTATTCTAATATGCATAATACACAACCTAATTCTAGGAACATCAGTATATACATTTATTGAACAGTATTATTTAAGAAATGACAATTCAAATACTTATCTTTGTTTGTTCGTTGGGTGGACTCCCTCTGAGTCTTCGCTTTCTTGTAGGAGCTGCTGGAGTCCTAATCTGAAGTAGCTTCTTCTACACCTTTCTGTTGTGGGATGTAGAGAGATGGTCAACTCCCTCTGAATATCTGCATCCTTGAATAAACCACTGGAGTGTACTCCCTTTTGATCTTTGCTTCCTGGATTACCTGTTCTTGAATCTCATATTCATCCTTGGTCCCTATGCATGCTTATTAGTATCATAAATGTGTTATCCTTGTGATCTCATATAAAATCATACATTCATTAGTATACTATTAAAACACAATAATCTCAAGCATGTATAGTCATGATCATTTCAAACAGAAGTAATAAGCATTAGCATTCAAGGATTCTTATGGTTAGTCAAATCATAAGAAACATAACATGTCTAAACCTGTAATTACTCAAGCCTATGACTCTTCAGGTTAGTTGAATCATCAATCAAGATAAGAGATATAAAATGCATAAAACCTGTGATTATTCAAACCTATACCATCATGATTCTTCTGGTTAGTCATATCATCAATTATGGTAAGAAACATAATATGCATACAATCATGATTATTCAAACCTATGACTTCATGAACAATCATTATCAACAACGCGATAGTATAAGATCCTAACCCAAGGTAGGAATCTAGCTTGATATAGGAAAAACATACCTGGATTATCATGTTAGCTAGTTATGTCTAACATACCCATATAATGTCTTTTGGTTCTCTTTAGTGACTTGTGCTAGTAACCTGCATGTCTCATAAGTTAACCATTATAAAACCAAGTTATACATACCTCGAGAATGGATCTCTTATGAGATCCATGGCAATGGATGAATCTTTGTCCTCATGTCATCATGATCATATGTTCTTGAACCAGAACATGATTTGTCTTCTTGGTGTACCTTTCATGTTAGTAGACAACATAAAACTCATACAACATCACAATGTGTTAGTACAAACATAAGTTTCATACTCCTAATAAATGAATGACTTCTATCATGCATTCATAATTTTATTAAGGTGATATGATAAGTCTAAAATCAAGATTGTACTAACCGTGATAACATGAAGACAAACATACCATAAACTTAATCATGGACAAATATCGAAACATACCTCGATGAGTCATACCTGTCGAGATCGCTTGTAATCTTCTTATGTAAGGCCTTATCCTCATCTCCCTTTGAGACATGAACTTCTTCACTTATGCAGGTGATCAATCCATCTTCTTCTAGGATTAACCCAATCCACTTGATTTGCAAGAACTGGACCTTGAGCTGGATATGGGTTTGTCAGAGAAACCCCAAAAATTCAAAATTTGAATTTCAACCTTCCGATAGGATAGGAATATGCGCCTTGATGAACTGATCAAACTGGTATATTCAGAATTTGAAAACTGCAAAGTTTCACTCCTCAATTTTGCCTTTGAAACTTCCGGATTCACTGGACATGACCCTGAACTGGGGTTTGATGAAGCCCACTCTTCTACCCAATCAAAATGTTTGATCCAAAGCTCTAGGTTTCTATTTTTCTGAGGAGCTTCCAGCCGTGGTCACAGATTTCAAAAATTCCCATTTTTACAGAAGCCCTAATTTTCCATTTTTCTGATCAAAGTCCCGAACTAGGGTCTGATCAAACCCGGCCTTCTGCCCAACCAAAAATTCTGATTTTGGTCTCTAAATTTTTATTTTGATGAGTAGCATTCAGCCGTGGTCTCCGATTACAAAAATTCCAACTTTCTTCAAAGCCCTAAATTCCGGAAGCCATGAATGAAGGTACCAAAAAATAATTCTGTTTTGACAGAAATATGTACCTGATTGTTTCTGGTGTAACTCCGAAATTTTTGATCCACAGGGTCTGAAAAAGTTTCCTGCGATAGCCTGACCTGTTAGCTTTCCATCCTGACAGGTCTGACCTCAATTGGATTTTCTGAGAGAGAGTTATGCCAAATGTCGCAACGTGACCTGTTTTGGGATAAAACAGAAGAGCGAACTTGTACGGCGTACCACGTGTCACTGTTTCAACTTCGGCCTCTGAAAAAGTTTTCTGAGATAGCTCGGCCTGTTATCTTTCCATCCTGACAGTTCTGACCTCAATTGGATTCTCTGAGAGAGAGTTATGCCAAGTGTCGCAACGTGACCTGTTTTGGGATAAAACAGGAGAGCGAACTTGTACGGCGTGCCACGTGTCACTGTTTTAACTTCGGCCTCTGAAAAAGTTTTCTGAGATAGTTCAGACAGTGTAATACCTGTCACGTTTTACGAAATTTCATTTGGAGCTTCCTAGCCCAAGATATGACCTTTTTCCCAAGGTCACCTGATTTTGACTCAGATCTGGAAGAGGCAGAAACCCTATATTGTACAGATCATAAATCACAAAGTACAACGAATTAGAGGTTGTCCTTTGGACACAAGATACCTGGAGATCTTAGCTTCGGCCTGTAACAATTTCAGATCCGAAAAATTCGCCAAAACGGATTTATAGCGAAAGTGCTACGATGACTATTTTTTGCTATATCAAGCCCTAGCATCGTAAGTGCAACAAGTGTCATACATGCCATATCATGCCTTCTTTCAGGCTAGCTCTGATACCATGTTAAATTTTCAGAATTTACTTCAATATGATCTAGGATATTAACTGAGAGAACAACATGTACAGCATATCTACAGCATATCAAACATGGAGACAATAATGCAAGCACACAAGAGACACAAAGATTTACTTGGGGAAAACCATAAAGGTGAAAAACCCCAATAACTTCCTCAGAGATAGATAGAGCAATGATACAACCAACCAATAGAAATAGCCATAACCTAGCAGCAATCCTCCTCCTCCATAAGTGCGCCTCTCCTCCTTGAGAGCATGTGTGAGAAGTGAGTGAGCAAATAGAGTGCCTCCCGCACTCTATTTATACTTGACTTGACTTGCCTTTTTTACCTAACTCATGTAGGCTCGAACTTAACCACATAACATAATGCTGAGTGGGCCGACCCCCAATAGGGTGGTCTAATAACCCTTTGACCCACATGACTTATACAGGGCCGACCCCAAACAAGGTGGTCTAATAACCCATCAAGTATAAGTTACGACACTTACAATATAAATGACGACACTTCCTTATAGAGGAATAATACCATCTCTATAGGAATACAATATACATATATGTGAAATACATTCCGAAGTTACATATACATCAACATCAAGAGCACTCTCCGTCGAAGAGTTTTTCTTGTGTTGTAATAAAATCATTCATAACTCACATTCCCCATAATAAAATTTGAATTTATTCGTTGTTTCCTTGCTGGAGTATGCTCTAACCAACCCTAAAAGCTGGAGTACTCAGAAACGGTATTGGACTGATTAATCTTGCAAGCTTCAAACATAATAAAACTTTTACCCATAACCAATGAACCAGTGTTGATTCGATAAATACTCAGGTAGTGGGAAAATTCCAAGTGGGGGCGCCAAGCAACCCAACCTGGACACTTGCTGGTTAAATTCTCTAAACACCTAACTTGTGAGTCAGGTAGGTCCGTCATGTCTTCGAACGAAGCCATTGAAAGTATTTTCGGCTAGATTTCCACAGACACCTAAAACAAGATTACATAAAATTTACAATAAAATAAACTAAGAACAATTGCAAAATGATCTCACAAACATTACTACTTTCTGAACTCTTGTATCAAGCAACCCAAGCACTTCATTTTTGACTCCATAAGGCACTGGTCCTTTTAATTGATTATCTGTTATCTGTCTTATCTTTCAGTATCATATGGTTGTCTTGCTTTAAATTATCCTTTTAATTGATTATCTGTTATCTGTCTTATCTTTCAGTATCATATGGTTGTCTTGCTTTAAATTATCAAGTGGTTCTATCTTTCAATCTTGTGATATTGCAGTTATCTTGTGCTTATTTTATTTTCATCACTATAAATTTGTAATCATTTAAAAACTCCTAAACAACACCCATCCGCATCACCATACAAAAAAACACATAAAACACAGAGCCATAGAAAAACTCTTTGTTAGGGACAACCCCCCTTGGCTTCGTTAGGATTTTGCCTAAACGGAGGAGCTGGGATTAAGGTGACAGTACCTGGCTCATTGCTTTTTCCAAGGCTACACCTTCCCCACTTGTAGTGAGGAAACATCTTTCGAAATATTTCTGCTGCCAGTGTGCATCTCGACGGACAACACACCTTTAATTTGTAAAATAATAATAAAGGCATGTGGGCTACCTAATGCCCACACCCCTTCCCCCCTACCTAATGCCCACACCCCTTCCCCCCTTCGAGGTCCTACGTCATTTTCATGGTGTGAACTTTTTTTTCGCTTTCTGCTTTTATTTCATGTGCTATATAGTAGAATAGATTTGCTTTTATTTAGTTTAATCAATCTTTCAAAGTTTTATTTATCTTTTGAAAAAAATCACAACAAATCAATCCGACTATGTATTCCCAAGTAAACCAAACGAGCTTGGTCAAGTAGGTGAAAAGAGATTCTTAGCCTCTAATAATCTAACTTTACAATTTTTTTACTTCAATTAAAATAAACCAAGGCTATTTTCCCCATATGCTCTAGACCTATGTGGCTTGTCCGATCAGTTGGTCACACCAGAAAGGGATTAGAGTGTCTAGTCTAATAGGGCAATCCATAAGTGGTTTATTTACGAGAACTCGAGAGGTCGCATTGGACATACCATAGAGTTAGGGGGCTGCTTTAAGATGGTTATGCCTCACCCCATTGGACACTTGGTACTGTTGCAATAAGCGCTCAGTTCAAGGAAATCAACTTTCTGTGAGCCAAACAAGAAATTAAACCACTCCCTAATCCACTCATTAGATAATAAACTAAAACTGACCAATGAGACAACTGCAAGACTTTCCCGACACAATTGCACTCTTTCTCGACTCCACGACACTGGTCTACAATTCTTTTTTTTGCTTAAATCAAATCTGTAAGTCATGAATGCTTTAATTTTATATGTTGTTGAACTAAATCATCTTTTGCAATTCTCGTTTTAGTGATTTATTTTAACCCCTAAAATCACATTTACATGTTGTATTTAGCTTAATCAACAATAGTATTTTGTTAGGGACCCCTCCCTCCGGTGGCTTTGTTAGGAGTTAGCCTAAACAGAGGAGTTAAGATCAAGTGACAGTACTTGACTCGAGACTTGCCCCCAAGGATGCACCAAGCGGCTTGAACATTTTTTTCGAGTTATCCTAGGTGCATATTTAGGTGGCAACACCACCCAACACCTGAAAGTGCATTGGTGGAAAGGCATGACACCAAGGCAAAGTTGCATCAAGTTGAGCAGTCCACTTGTCCACATTTAAAGATTCTATACTTCCCGCAACTTATTTTTGCTTCTATTGTTATTTACCCCACCTTCTTCTCATACCACTAAAGAAGCATAGTGGCCATGCTTGTTACACTTGAAACACTTGATATGGCTCACATCCTTCTACTGTTAGAAGACCTTGTGTCATAACCCCAAAGATTTGATGCAGTAGGCTTGCTTGAAC
This sequence comes from Larix kaempferi, assembly GCA_027924585.1. NCBI lineage: Eukaryota > Viridiplantae > Streptophyta > Pinopsida > Pinales > Pinaceae > Larix > Larix kaempferi. The sequence goes on from BSBM01000835.1 coordinate 7,482,235, forward strand.
TTTGGCGATCATGTAGCACCACCTGAATTTCGTAGCGAGGACTTGGTCACTCAAGGTTACTCTTCAATGGACTATGCCTCTTCACTCACGACATGCCCATACCTTTTTCCAATGAGTTACAAATTGCTTGAGCCAACCATGCCCAACAACTTTTCCAACCTACACTTGGACTTATATTATTATGTGTGTGATCTTACTTAGCCTAATTCAACAATTACATAAGAGACCAAACCACAACACAAGGTATCAGGTGGGTTGCCAAAATTAGGCACCCAACAAGTTTTTATTAAGTGAACAAGTTACAATGGGTGGTCCAAGAAAATGGTCAAAACCTCATATACAAAGGAGGTGTGGCCTTCAGCCTACTACTCGAAATACAACAAATAGAACTACTTGGGAAATCCATCCCAAAATATCTTGGTTTGCTTGCAGTTGCCTCTATCTCTCTCGAAGCCTTTTGTTGTAACCTGTCTTTCACTTGGGTGCTCTACCTCAGCACCTCTTTGGATCACTTCTTGGATTGCATCTTGGATGATTGGATCCTTGGATTGTTGGATGCCTTCTCCTCAAATGCGTCCATCTAATATATCTGATATGTCCTCATCATACATGGGCGCTCAAGCAAAGGGACGCATCTTTTGGGAATCCCCGAGAATTATGGGCACTCTCTTGATGATAGGCTGGAAGGATCGTTAGAAACTCTGCCAACCCAATTTCTAGCAATTGGGTGATTCTCTTGATGCCCTTCTTTGGTGCACCTGGGTAAGGTTCTCCACTCTACAGACTATTTTGTCAATTCATTGACATGCACCTAAGCCCCTTTGTCCACGAGCCCGAGTTTCATGTCAATGGCATCCATATGTGCCTAAAGTGGTGTACAACCATTTTGCCCCTCATCAAGGTGTTTTACCACCACGCCTTTGGAAAATTGACTCAATGGCATCTCTTCCACTTTACTTCTCATTGAAGCCTTCTCCATCGAAGTCTTGTGTTGATTGTTGAATCCCCCTTGTTGAAGCCTTTTCCAACTCATCAAAGCCTCTTGGTCACATGCCACGTTGTTGAAAGCTCTGCACCCATGCGCAATCCATCATTGCCCATAGTTGCTTTGCATGCTCCTAGAAGTTCCCAAAGGCACCTATCCACCTCTTGGTCATATTAGATGTATCGATTGCCCATGCATTTGAGCTAAAAATGAATGAGTTGGTGAGGGGTTATTTCCTACTGCAAGGCAGGGACACTACATCCTCCCCTAATCAACTTTGTTTCCATCCTAGGCAAAGTCACAAGAACTCTTGCTGTCTTCGCATGTTTGTTGTCCAAAATCATGCACCCATCCATGGTCACCTCCAACCACTCCACACTATTTCCAGTCCAACATTTGAGCAATTGATGCTTCCCTCAACAAAGCAACCTGCCTAATTCTACCCTCAATATGTCCAAGATGCAAAAAGTTGGGATTGTTTCCTTCTACAACAATCACAACCCCTTGTTGTTACCATTGACCTACACTGTTGTGGCAACCCAACCTTCGCAAGGTCGCTTCCAACCACTCCACATGCTTCCCTCAACAAAGCAAGCTGCCTAAGTATACCCTTAATATGTCCAAGATGCAAAAAGTTGAGATTGTTTCCTTCTGCAAAGATCACAACCCATTGATGTTACCATTGACCTGCACTGTTGGGGCAACCCAACCTTCCTAAGAACGTTGTCAAGATGCCCAAGTGTTGCGCCCTTTTCAATTACTACTACTTCGGTACTTAGCAATTCTGACATGCATCTATACATTGTCGAGCCCCATGTGTTGAAATAGTTGGGTAGCTAATCCAATCATTGCGTCAACCTCATGAGAATGCACTCCTCACGCCAAAATTGGCCTCTTCCCTTCTGCATTTCAGTCAAACTGCAAAACTCATTTTTAAGCCAAGGGAAATTTTCCCAATTACCTCTGCCCACTGTTGTACTTGAGTAAACTTTCCAAGATACCTTTCAAAGGCACCCAAGGCTCCATTTCCCACTCCCAAGCAATGAGCCAACCTCGTGCTATCATCCATAAATGTAGTTTGGCAAGTGGTGATTAACATCATAGCCAAACCAAGTGTCTATCTTGTGCTTTGTGCACAGATACCTCAAAATTGCCTCTCTTTTTGTTTGTCTGCAACCCAATAACTCCAATTGAGTGGGTGTTGGTGGGAGTCATAAACCCCCATCGTATACAAACAAAACTCCACAATGGTTGTGGGGTCGCTATCAAGGAAGTCTTCTTTCGTTGTTGACGCACTTGAATGTGAGACTTGATTGGTTTCTACGATATGTGAAGGTGCCTTCTCCTCCTTCGCAACTTTATCCGAGATGTCTTCTTCTACCACTACCTCCATGATGTGTGAAAGTGCCGCTACTCTCTTCACAATTTGTTGTTCCTGCGTTGCCTTGCACAACTCTTTGTCAGGTGGTTGAGCCTCCTCAACATCCTCAATAGTTGTAATGATAACCTCATCTTGCGATCGAGGGTGTTATTGGGTGAATGTCTACCCATGCTCTTGTGACCCAACACTTGAACTTCTTTCTTCTTGGCAAGTGCCTTTGCTACCGACCTTCGCAAGTGTCACCATGTCTTCAATGCCCTGCTCCTGATCATCAAAAGCACCTGACGATTCAAACTTCCCCAAGGATGAATCTACCAAGATCTCCAATGCTCCCAACCTTTGCTCGGTTAGGTTTTTGCTCATAGGTGCACCAACAACTAGTATGCCCGAACTCTACTTCTGTCGATATACAATTACACTAAGTAAGCCGACAAGCTCATCAATTTCCTTGACCAATCGAATGGAAGACATCTAGGACATTATCCCCATCTTTGCACTGGTCATTAGCACCTTTGAGGTCCAATGGTTGCTCTGTGCTCCGCCTAGCTTTGCGGCAAGCCTTACTTCAAGGCCTGCCGACCACCCCATGGATCACCTAGATTCAAGGCCCATCGATCACTTTAGAGTCCACTGACCAATCCGAACACTGTACAAGTCCCAACTTCATCCAAAAAAATCAAGCAACTCATATGGGGAAACATAATAGCTTTGGAGAACCTGAGGAACTCCCGCCCTATGATGACTTTATGGTCATCCATCAAAACTATTGTCAAGTCCAAACTGCCAAGAAACTCCCCAACCTTCAATGGTGTTGAAAAAACTACCCCTGCTAACGGCTTCATAGTTGAGTTCACTACCTTGAATGCATTCAAACTTGGCTCAAGCTTACGGTTGTTGGCTTGGTTTTGCAACCAAGCTTTGTGCAATGGGCACCTATCAACAATGTGATAGCAGTTTCAATATTGAAAGCAAAAACAATTATAAATTAAATGTAAATCTAAACTAGCATGTACATATAACAAATAATTTTTTTAAAAACGATTCAAGAACAAGAAATAAAAGAATAGGTGTTTGGTATTAAGATACCTCAAATGGTGAGGATTTGTGTTGAGCAACTCCCAAGGTGAGTAGCTCCAAGCTCCAAAGGTCTCTTCTCCAAGATGCTGAAAATGGCCAAAAGTCTCATGAGAGATTTTGATAGCGTGAGGATAGGATGATGGATGGATGGAAAGTGAGGAGCCCCTACCACCTTTTTATAGTTTTTGGTGGTGGGGAATACCATTATGGTTTTGGGGAAACCAATGGTATTGACCAACATGGTTTAGGTACCTTTTCCCTCCTTTTTCCTTTTTTGAATATTTTTAATATTTTTATTCCCTTTTTAATATTTTTGGGAATTTTGGACCATTTTTGAGGGTTTTTTACGCTTTTTGAGGAAAAATATTCATTTTGAGGGGAAAAAGGGGTGTATTATGGTCTTTTGGTGACCTTTTGATGGCTTTAGAGGCTCAAATGGTGGAAAAGTGGACAAATGGGTCATGTGAATAAGGAAATGAGCTAGTGAGCACTTTTTGGGTGTTAACAGATTGCCCCCTGATGTGTGAGGGCAGGAGCTCATCGTATGGCCGATAGACATCATAGTTCTTTTGTCTTTTTTCTGGGGTTTGGGGAAGAGAAGAGACCAGTTGGAGACTGGATCCACGACCCTTGGAAGCTGCAGAAACAAAAAATATTACATGGCCTCAATATGAATGAGGAATGATCTCTGATAATGGACGAGGCGGGCATACCCATGCTCGTATCAAGACATATACATAACAATTAGTCCCAAGAAGGGGACCTAAATAAAAAATCTGCTGGTACATCATAATGGTCCAAGGGGACACTATTTTTGGATGTACTCATGATCATGACATGATTGATCTCAATAACTGATACACTGGAATAAAGTGACAACCATTCTGAACAAGGTGTCGGAAGGGTTGATGAACTGTTGAATCTTGAAGGTGTCCAACATTTGTAGGGACTCAATGACTCTGAGTCAGCTCGGAGGAGTATATGTAACTGTATACTCGAGGGAGTATAAAAATGGGGTACATCTGAATACTGTCGCCATGCGCAACCCGGATATCTATAGAAAAAATGTAACTGGTTGTTTCCATAGGTCGACTCTCAAATGTGGAAGAGTCAGGTGGTATCCGGGGTCTTCAACAAATAACTGAACGGACCAATACCCTGTGCGAGTCTCAACGATGTGATCAAGGTGTTGAAGTCGAGCATGTGAGAAACAACCATTTGGAGAGGCACTGATGACTCTTCTCGAAATGATTCGTAGGCACTCATCATAAATGGTGATGAGTCCAAGACAGAGGGGCCTCTAGGTCTATCCTCTGGAATAAATTTGGGTGTAGTCGACAGAGGGAGACCAACAACTAACAAGGCAATGATGTTTCCTTGATAGGAGCACGAGGTGTAGAACTGAAGTGTGGTAGTGCTGATGGTAGGACTGACATACTTGTGGGGATGGGAAGTAACTGGAGTCATAGAGTGGGTAGACTCAAACTTCCTTTGTTCAGAGCATGATGACATGATTGACCTTGCAGTGTAGGGGAATGATTTGTAGGTGTGGAGATCATAACTTTTAGGGACTGAAGGGTATGTATTGACTCTGGGGGGTCAAGCTGATGGGTGTTGTCGAGGGATTCTCAGGGTGACATACTGCAGAATACTCTGAACAAAGGTGACCAAAATGGGGAAGTTGCCATATGAGTAGACGTGATCTGTTGTGGCTCCGAGAAGCACCATTGGATCCTTTTTCGTAGTTTTAATGAGCTCCAAGAAGGGATAAAAGTGTGCTCTGAAATGGTACTGTCCTGTGGATTTTGTGAGCCCAGGACTGTTCATGCTCATGGGTGCTTTCATTTTTAAGGAGTCTGAAAATGATAAGAAGACTCTGCAGTGGTTATGAGTACCGTCCTATGGGTTTTTACGAGCCCAGGATGGTGATTGCTCGTGGTCGCTTTCATGTTTAGAGAGTCTGAAAGCAATAAGTGGACTCCATTGGTGTTCTTTTTCGTAAGTTAGTCTCTAAGGCCCGAAAAAGCATAAAATGATGCAAATGGAGAACTCTTCTAGCCGATGTGACTAGAGTATTCCTTTTTTGTAATTAGTCTACAAGGTCCAGAAAATGGGTAAAATTATATCAGGTAGACGCCCTTTCAGATACGTTAAGTGAGCATGAAAGGAAGCAAGGTTGCTCGGCGATCTTTTCATTGTTTTAGGAGTCAGAAAAGAGCTTAACAGAAACTCCCTAAGTGCCTTTTTCGTAAAAGGAATTGTTTGGCCAAAAAATGGGATAAAATTATACCAAACAAAAAGGGATTGATGAGAGCGAGAAAAGGTCTCAAGCATCGTCATGAGTGCGGAATACTGAATCCGGTGACATAAAGATTGTAAAAAAGGGGCAACAGCTAATGTGGCACGCAAACCGAGGTGATGAGTGGCATTTTGAAAAAATGCCCAAAAAATATGGAGGTGAGAGCGAGAAATGATCTCAAGCATCATCACGAGCGCGAAAAACTGAATCCAGCGATATAAGACTTGTTAAAAACAGAGAACGACCGATGTGGCACGCAAACCGGGGCAACGAGGGGGCATGGAAAAAATGCCAAAAAAATTTGGGCGTGAGAGCAAGAAATGATCTCAAGTGTCATCAAGAGCATGAAAAACTGAACGACAGTATAAGACTTGTTAAAAATGGAGAACGACCGATGTGGCACGCAAACCGAGGTAACGAGGGGGCATGGGAAAAATGCTCAAAAAATCTGGGTGTGAGAGCGAGAAATGATCTCAAGCATCATCACGAGCACGAAAAACTAAATCCGACGATATAAGACTCGTAAAAAAATGGAGAACGGCCGATGTGGCATGTAAACCGAGGCAACGAGTGCATGAAAAAATGGTCAAAAAATGGACCTAGTGAAAACAGGAAAAGGAAAGGACTATCATGAAGTTCTCACTGTGCTGATTCCAACGGTACCAACGATTTGAGGAACGGACATCGTATGATACTGCAATGGTTGTTTGAAAAATGGTGAAATTTCTATAAATAGGGTGTGGGGCCCATATGACGTGTCATTGTTACGTGTGAGTTTGGTAGAGCAATCAGAGCTCTTTCTTGATTTCCGGGAGATTTGACCGTTGGTTTTTGATTCCGCGAGTTTCAGGTAACCCTATTCGCCTTAGCCTTTTTAATTATGTCATTTTTGGTTAGCGGCGGGCCCCTGAAGGCCGTGAAATTCCATGTCGGCCTTCCAACGTGGAATATCGCGGGTTTCGCGTCTTTTTCCAAGATGAACATTGCGGGTTCGGGGTTGACAGTTGCAATGTTCATTGCGGCTGTTGGGCTGAAAGTCGCGATGTTCATCGCGACTATGGCGTTGACAGTCGTGATGTTCATCGCGACTGTGTGGTCAATACCCGTGATGTTCATCGCGGGTTCTTGGATGAAAGCCTCGATGATCATCGCGGCTTTTGATGGAAAAGCCGCGATGGAATTTTTTGAAAATTTTTCTCCGGTTCTAAAAAATTTCTTTGTTTTTTGGCAGGATGTTTTGGAGACCATTGGTGTCATGGAGAGAGCGAGAGATGGAGGAGGATTTGATGATTCGGATTCGGACCGATTAGGGGGTCCGGCAGGCTCTGGGTATGAGTGGGATCCTAAAGTTCGCTCAGATTCCACCGATGCATTCAGTAGGACCACTACTGAACAAATTGGTGAGTCTGTGGGTCCCTGCAGAGAGTGCGTTTATTGTTGGGGGTGAGAGGTTAGAGATCACCCTTACTGATGTATATCTTCTTACTAGGTTACCTCGCTTAGGGGAGGTGGGGGATCTTCTGCCGAGGATCCCGACAGGTGTGGACATCGAGGATCTCCTGGAGACCTTCTGTGTTGTTGGGGCAATTGTGCAGAACAATGCTTTGAGCCTGAGATCTTTGCGGGAGTGGGACATGCGGGCTATTGGGGCTTGTGTTCTGCGGGTGTTGGGTGCCGCGGCGCCACATCATTTGTCGGGGGGGAAAACGATGATGGTGGATTCTGTGCTGAGGGGGACCTACTATGCGTGGGGTCAGATGTTTTTGGTTGGTGTCCGGAGAGATCTGGACAAGGTCAGTCGGGAGGGGGGAGAGTTTTGCTATGCCTCCTTTTTGTGTTGTTTCTTCTTTGAGCGGGTATCGACTTTGTGGCCACGGGTGCCGGTTCGAGACGGGTTGGTGAGCGAGCCGCGCATGGTGCAGTGGGGGCAGATGATGCCCCACGGTGGTGGTGGTATTCGCGGGTTCTTTTCAAAGATATGTATGAGCAATGGGAGCAGATCCCCTTGCTGATTGATGACTATCCATATGCCAGTATGGATTATCGAGGAGATCCGGAGATGCCTCGAGCCCAGGGACAGGCCTGGGGTTTAGAGATGTGTTTGTTATGATTATAGTTAGACATTTATATGATGGTTCACTTGCGTGATTGTGCAGATGTTGGTCCTGTACCACCGGTCGACCATGTGGTTCGTAGGGGATGAGCGATGGTGGTTATTCCACCTCCTGTAGCGGTACCGCCTCCTCATGCTCGAGGAGTTGGGGCTCACAGTCGAGGAGTTGGGCCTCGAGATGATGCCGTGGAGGGTGTCCGAGAGACACTAGACATGATCCTGGAAGGATTTCTAGAGGATGGGTGGAGGGATCTGGATCGGGCCATCGTCGAGCGTTGTTTCGATGCGCCTCGTGAGTGGCGCTCGATCTTGCTCAGAGCAACATTGTTGGTGGCTGAGTGGAGGGATGGGGCTCGGCATGATCCGGCAGGGCCGGTGGAGGGGAGGATTCGTTTGCGAGATGATCCAGCGGGGCCGACGGAGAGGAGAGTTCGGGCTCGGCATGATCCGACGGGGCAGTGGAGGAGGCGCCAGAGGAGCCTGGAGACCATGATGATTAGATGATCTTGTGTCTGCCCCCAAATGCTGATGAGCATATGGGGAAGTACCTTTTTGTACGGCTGATGTATTTTTGTATTTTGGGTGCTGAGGGCACCTATGACATGTTTGACTATATTATGATGTATATATATATATGATTTGGTATATAGTCGTATATGCACATGGATGCATTTATTGTCTTTTTGCTTGCCCGTGGAGGCATGTTTGATTTTCTGTATGCCCGTGGAGGCACATGTTATGGACGTGGATGCAATATTTTTATTTTTGTATATGCTCGTGGAGGCACATGTTATGCGCGTGGATGCATTTTTGTAATTTTTATATATGCCCGTGGAGGCACATGTTATGCACGTGGATGCATTTTTGTTTAAGCCCGTGGAGGTACATTTGTATTTACTATATGGTTTGATTGGTGTGCCAGTCAAGAATGTTGTTGGCCATATGGTCTGCTACACTGTTGAGATTCCTTGGGACATGTGTGAATGAAATGGATTCAAACTGTCGAACCAATTGTTTAGTGTGCAAGAATTTTCTGAAAAGGCAGGGATCGCGTACCTGGTAATCATTGCTGAGCTAGGAAACAAGGAGTTGTGAGTCCAAGAAAATGTTAAGGTGACGTATGCTCATTTGGAGAGATGCGGCCATGAGACCGGTTACGACATCGTATCCAGATTGGTTGTTGGTGGCGGCACCTACACACACTCCGTCGATGTGGATCAACTCATGTGAAGGGGAATATATTACCCAAGCTGTGGAGGCCAGATTGGGGGACCAACGGCTTGCACCATCAGTGAAACTGACGTAGCAGAGTGGAACAGGATCCATCTGTGGTCATGTAGAGAAAACAAATATTTAGGTTTTTTGAATTTTTTGTGAAAAAAAAACACTGTACAATAATGGACGGTGGTGTCCATCAGATTTGCTATGGGTAAAATCACTTGAGGTACAACCCGTTGCGTGGGTTGCATAGGGGGTTTCCTTCTGAATCAGTCAGAATGTATGCCTCCTGTCCGAGGCAAGTGTGTATAATGTATGGGCCTTGCCACATGGACACAAACTTTCCTTTTCCGGTTTTGTCATGAGCTTGATCATAGCCGAGGACAAGGTCCCCTTCAGTAAAATTTCTTGGGTGGACATGTTTGTCGTAACTCAGTTTGGATCGGTTCTTGGCTACTTCCATGGTTTGAAGTGCTGTGCGCTGATCTTCATCGGCCTGCTCCAGGAGTAGTAAGCGTTGCTCAATTGGGGAAGTGTCCGGTAGGAGTTCAACGGCCATATGTAGGGCTAGAATCTGGCACTCGATGGGGAGGACGGATTCAACACCGTGAACTAAATGGAAAGGGGTAAAACCGGTGGTGGTTTTGGTTGACGTGTGGTATGCCCATAGTGACGGGAAGAGCATGTGGTGCCAATTTGATTTGTGTTTGTCCATAGTGCACTGGAGGATGATCTTCAAAATTTCATTAATCACTTCGACTTGGCCATTTCCTTGGGGGTAGTAGGTAGAGGAGAAATGGTGTTCAAATTTCAGTAAGGTTGATAATTCTCTCTAGACGGCATCTTCGAAGTGAGAGCCATGGTCTGAGACGAGTTGCTTTGGCACTCCAAAACGAGCGATAACATGGTTGAGGAAAAAACGTGCTGCGGTGTCGGCCTTGCAATTGTAAGTTGGCATGGCTTCCGCCCACTTGGTGAAATAATCTACGGCCACAATAATGTGTTTATGACCGTCGACTGACGTGGGATTGCAATCGAGGAAGTCAATGGCCCATTTGCAGAATGGTCCGACAGTGACGATTGGATGAAGGGGGGCGAGTGGGGTTCTTGCTGTGGGGGCAAAAAGTTGGCAGTTTTGACAATGTTTGACTGCGGTGATGCAATTAGTAAATAATGAAGGCCAAAAGTAACCTGCGCAGATGATCTTTTGGGCGGTGGCCATGCCGGAGAAGTGGCCTCCGCAGGCACCGCTATGGCAGTCATTAAGGACTTGTTCTGCCTCGTTATGAGATAGGCAGCGTCGTAAGATGGTATCGACGCCGCGTCGATAAAGTACATCGCCTAATAGGAGGTATCGGGGGGCATGGTGTCGTATACGATGGCATCCATCACGATCGATGTGGGGTCAAAATTTTTGTGTGTGGAGGTAGATTAAGATGTCGTTGTACCATGGGTCGTCAGAAGAAATGATGAAAATGTGATCATCAATGAGATCCATTTGGATAGCGGGTGATGACGAAGAGGATGTGAGATCTATGATGAGTTGAGTGAGTGCTAGGGCCTTGGTGCTCTTTGGGGTTTTGAAAGTTAGGTCGTACTCTTGCAGGATAATCACCCATTTAGCTACGCGGCCTTGAAGGAGGTGACGCGTCAAGAGGTAAACCATAGGATTGGAATTGGCTACAACTGTGGTGTGGCTCAGGAGAATGTAATGTCGCAGCTTTTGTATTGAAAAGACAACGGCGAGGGCCATTTTTCTTCATGTGGGTAGCAGAGGGGTGGGCCTGACAAGGTCTGGATCACATAGTAGATGACATGCTCTTGGCGAGCAGTATCTTCTTGTATAAGAACTCTAGATACGACATGTTCGGATGCTGAAACATAGAGGGTGAAATCTTTTGTGAAATCTGGAGGAGAGATCAACGGGGCGTTTGTGAGTGCTTTCTTTAAGTTGGTGAAAGCTGTCTCTGCTTGTTGGTCCCATATGAAACGGGTATGCAGACGTAGTAGTCGTAGGAAATCGTGGACCGTTGTGGCATAGTCAGGGACAAAGCGACGGAGGAAGTTGGACCTCCCTTGAAGGCTTTGAAGTTGTCTTAATTGTGAGGCACCTACAACAATTAATTAATATGAACACACGAAATAGCAGAAATGACAGAACTCAGAATCACTTTTATATTGATCACAAGCCACTTCGAGGGGGCAACCTCCTATGAGCAAGATCAATACAAATAACTTCACGGTGCCTTCATAGGTCTCAACACACACTTATATACTAATTCTAGGCGCCAATACTATGGGTCGAAACCATGGGCCGTTACAAATTATGGATCAACAATACTACGGGCGACTTATAAAGCATATGCGCCAACAACAATAACACAAACTATTGATCACAAATACTACGGGATGACTTACAAAGCATATGCGTCCAACAACAACATACTAACAAAGTAAAGACATGGGTGCCTAACATCCCCTCCCCCTTAAAAAAAGCTTTGTCCTCAAAGCTTTAGATGTGGAAATTGTTGTTGAATCTAAAGGAGTGGTTCCCATGTAGCATCCTCTGGTTGCATGCCGTGCCACTAAATTAAGACCTCTGTGATAGAGCGAGAGCGAAGCTGATGCGTGCATCGATTGAGGATGGCCTCTGGATCCAAAAGGATGGATCCTTCATTATCCAGTTCGGGTAAAATCGTTTGTCCGCTGATGTTGGTGCCAAGAACTTTCTTCAGACAAGAGACATGAAAGACTGGATGAATGCGGGAAGAAGCAGGACGTTCCAATTTATAAGCAACGGACCCAATCTTCTAAAGAATCCGATATGGCCCATAGAACTTTGGAGCGAGCTTATGACGCCCTTTGAGTTTCAAGGAGGATTGTTTGTATGGCTGGACGAAGAAAAACCATATCGCCGACTTGAAAAGTGCGCTCCAAACGGTGCTGATCAGCTTGTTGCTTCATGCGATTTCTTGCCATGTGAAGATTGTCCCGCAAAATGCGAAGAATCTGATCGTGGTTTCGAAGGACCGTGTCAACTTCCTGAACTGGTGAATTGGTGGGGGTGTATGGAAGAAGAGCTGGAGGTGCCTGACCATAGACTGCTTCATATGGGGTCATTTTAGAGGCAGTGTGGTAAGAGGTATTGTACCACCATTCAGCGAGAGGGAGCCACTTTGCCCACTGATGTTGTTGTTCCAAGGTGAAGCAACGAAGATAAGTTTCCAAGTATTTATTGACAATTTCAGTCTGACCATCTGTTTGTGGGTGATACCCTGAACTCATATTAAGTTTGGTGCCAGTGTGGTGAAATAGTTCTGTCCAAAAATGACTGGTGAAAGTCACATCACGATCCGAGACAATGGAAGAAGGGATGCCATGAAGACGAAAGATCTGGTCCAGAAAAATTTGAGCGACGGAGGAGGCTGTATAGGGATGGCTGAGAGCACAAAAATGACTATATTTGGAGAGGCGATCAACCACAATGAGAATCACTGTCTTCCCACCATATTTAGGGAGCCCTTCAATGAAATCTATAGAATTATCTGTCCAAATCCGTGTAGGTACGGGAAAGGGTTCAAGCAATCCTGGAAGGAGTGTTGTTTCACCCTTATTGTGCTGGCAGGTATCACATTCGGCCACCATCTGTTGAATTGTCCTTTTCATGCCCTGCCAAAAGAAGTTATGCCGTGCTCGTTCATATGTTTTGAGGAACCCAGAGTGTCCCACCGATGGAGAAGCATGGAGTTCATAGAAGACAGCCTGTTGAAGATCTGTGCTCTGGGGAAGCACCAGACGACCCTTGTATCGCAGAGAAGCACCATCCCAAGAGTAATGTGGTATAGCAGAAGGGTTGTTGGTCAAGCATTGGATGATTTGAGATAAGGAAGAGTCATTGACATACCCCTGTTGAACAGATTGCAACCAATTTGGAACAAGCATAGAAATAGCTGAAAGAGAACCTTGGGTATCAAATGTGCGAGAAAGAGCATCTTCCACAATATTGTCTTTACCCTTCTTGTAAGTGATCTCATAGTCATAACCCATGAGTTTGCTAACCCATTTCTGTTGTGCCGGGGAGGAGACACGCTGGTCCAAGAAATATTTCATACTCTGGTGATCAGTCTTGATGCAGAAATGATTCCCTAATAGGTATGGGTGCCACTTCTGTACTGCATGCAATAGCCATCATTTCCTTCTCATAAGTAGAGGCAGCTAAATTCTTACCTAAAAGGGCTTTGCTGGTGAACGCAATGGGGTGTTCATCTTGAAGGAGAACAACACCAAGTCCATTGCCGCAAGCATCACTCTCAATAGTGAAGGGCTTGGAAAAATTTGGCATAGCTAGCACAGGTGTAGTACACATAGCTTGTTTTAGTTTGTCAAATGCACACTGAGCAGCAGGTGTCCATGTAAAAGCATCCTTTTTCAAGAGAACAGTTAATGGAGCTACAATATTCCCATAATCCTTGACAAACTTGCGGTAGTAGCCAGTCAACCCCAAAAAACCACGAAGGCTCTTGAGTGTTTGAGGATGCGGCCAATTGTTCATGGCATTGATTTTGGCAGGATCCACGCGAACCCCTTGTGCTGAGATAATGTGCCCGAGATACTCCACTTCCTTCTATCCAAAAACACATTTAGACTGCTTGGTATGGAGACGATGGTCAGAGAAAAGTTGCATGACAAGATCCAGATGCTGGAGATGTTCATCCCATGTTTTACTATAGATGAGGATATCATCAAAGAATACCAGAATGAATTTCCGCAAGTAGGGTCGAAATATTTTATTCATTAAGGCCTGGAATGTGGAAGGAGCATTAGTGAGGCCAAAGGGCATGACCAAAAACTCATAACGGCCATCATGTGTGCGGAAAGCTATTTTAGGAATATCATCCTCATGAACCCGAATTTGATGATACCCAAAACGAAGATCCAACTTGGAGAAAAAGTGAGCCCCATGAAGCTCATCAAGAATCTCATCAACAACAGGAATTGGAAACTTATCCTTAATGGTGAGGTGATTAAGTGCTCAGAAGTTAATGCATAGGCGCCATGACCCATCTTTTTTGCGGACAAGAATAACTGGAGAAGAAAAGGAACTAGTGCTTGGCGAATAATACTTTGCTTCAATAAGTCCCGAACGAGCATTTCAATCTCCGTTTTTTGGTGAAATGGGTAGCGATAGGGCCTGATGTTGGGAGGAACATTGCCAGGAAGGAGCTGAATATGATGGTCTTCTGGCCTGGAAGGTGGCAATCCCACTGGTTCAGTAAAGACACCTGTATATCGATCTAGAATTTGTTGTAGATCCAAAGGAGTAGTGGAGACCGCTGATGGTTGCATCTGGATGGAATGGAGTTGAGCGATGACACCATGTGAATTCTTCTTGAGGAGTTTTTCCATGAGATGTGAACTGATGATGATGAGAGAACCTGGTTGTAATCCTGTCAATGTGTGTTTTTGTCCATTGAGGGAAAACTGCATCCAAAGTTCAGCAAAATCCCATAAGATAGGGCCAAGTGTGCATAGCCATTGAGCGCCCAAAACCACATCACATCCGCCTAAGGGAAAGGAAAACATGTCAAAGCGCAAGGTATAATCTCCCATAGAGATACGCACATTTAGACACTTCCCTTTGCAAGGTAAGGTGCCCCCATTGGCAACCATGACTTCAAAGTTGGAGCAAGGATTGATAAAACAATCAGCTTGTTTGGCGATCCGAGGGTCAATGAAATTATGAGTGCTACCAGAATCAATGAGTATTGTAAGAGGAAGCTTCTTGAAGTAACCCCTGACCCGCATTGTTTGGGGGGTGGTGATTCTAGCTAAAGCATGGAGAGATATCTCTGGCTAGTTATCCTGAGACGAAGGGTCAATAGGTGGTTCCTGAATGTCGACCGGAGCATCCAGTGTTTCTGATCTTCATCACCAAGTTCAGAGGCAGGAGGAGATTCGACATCCAAGAGATAGAGCTTTTGCTGAACACATCTATGTCCCCGGGTGAATTTCTCATCACAATTATAGCAAAGCCCCTTTTCTCTGCGTGCTTGCATCTCTGTTTCAGACAAACGCTTGATAGGAGTCGGTCGAGGAGCCTGCGGTATAGGTGGTCGCTGAGAACCCATATTTTGGAAGGGAACAAAAGTGGGCTTGGAGCGTTGTTGGGCTGCAATCTTGTCTTCTGCCAACTTAGCTAATCCTAGGGCTTCCATCATTGTGTTGGGACAGAACATTTTGACCTCAGAGCGGATGGCATCCTTTAGACCACTGATAAAACAACTCCGGTAAAAGTCTTCAGACAATCCTTCGGTGTGGTTGGCTAGATTCTCAATTTCGGTTTGATACTCTCTTATCGTGCCAATTTGGCGAAGTTTAGTGAGGGTTCCTGTGAAGTCATCAAAAGCACTAGGACCAAATCGTTGCAAAAGGAGCTGGCAAAAGTCTGGCCATTTGGGCTCTGGATGAGCCTTGATGTACCAACGGTACCATTGAAGAGCTTCCTGTTCCAAGTGAAAGGATGCCAGCGGAACTTTGTTGACATCAAAAGTATTATGCAGACTAAAATACTGTTCTGCACGATAGATCCATCCAATTGGATCAGTACCATTGAAGCGAGGAAAATCAAGCTTCAGACCACGAAAATTGCTGGAAGAGGAGAACCCATTGTCTGATGAAGACTCGGACTGTTGTTTGTTGTTCATAGCTGAATGTTCAAGATGGAGGCTGAGAAATTTTTCATCCAGATCCTGGAGTTTGGCTTGGATGGCTGCAAGTGCTTCCTCCATGGTTTTTGCTCCTGCACGGGTGACAACCATAACCAGGAGTTGAGTTTTTTTTTTTTTTTTTTTTTTTTTTTTTTTTTTTTTTTTTTTTTTTAAACAGAAACTACTTCAGTAAGGGAAAATCTGGACTAGGGAAAAAATCTGAAGGGTAATTGGGGTTTGACTAGGTTTTGGACACTGTTGAATAGACAGGGAAATAAAAATGAGGATTCCAGAAGCAGGGTGAAAGAATGGGAAAATTTGGCAGAGGGGAACAAAGAAGCAGAATTTAGAAATGAACTCTGTGGTAAAATTTGAGGGTGATTGGGTGAAATCTAAGGAAGTTATGGCAAACCTTAAAAATAGACAAATGTGAGATTTCGGGCTTTGGGAAGGGGAATTGTGGATAGGGTCCTCAGGAATGAAATATGCAGAATGGGGTGACAGGGGTTCCCCGAAAATTTCAAGGGAAACAGAGTGAAACAAGGGAGATATGGAGAATTTTTATTTTTTTTTTTTTATTTATTTTTTTTTATTTTTTATTTTTTTTTTATTTTTTTTTTTTTATTTTTTTTTATTTTTTTTTTATTTTTTATTTTTTTTTTATTTTTATTTTTTTTTTATTTTTTTTTTTATTTTTTTTTTTATTTTTTCAGACTGGAGCGGCTACGTCTCGAAAGGGATCTGAAAAGGCGTCGAATGGATTGAAAATGGATGGATCTGGAATGGCTTGCAAAATGGATCTGAACGACTGGATGTAAAACGATGCAACAACGATCGACGATAGTTCAACTGAAATCAGATATGGACCCCAGGTATGTGCGGCTTCCTAACAGTTCAAGGGTTTCACTCAGCCACCAATGCTGTCTGACGACTTGCGTATTGGGGCAGTACCCCTCACTCCACGGCTCAGGTAAAACTGATAACCACTTTGCCACAAACGACAGCTCTTGGTTTACCTCACGGGTGGGAACTAGTCAATCAAGTAGGGGTCGTTGCCCTTTTCGCTGGCAGGTCCTCTCAATGGGCTAGCTACTTCGGGGTTCCTGTGGTACTCCTCACAATGAGTTTTAGGGCTTATGCCCAAGTACTTCCCACAGTTAAGCGGATAGGGATTATTCCCAAATCCGAACCTGCAACAAATGCGAAAAAAATTTTGGCAGAAATTTCACCCAGCGAGCCCAAGAAAGTGCTCTGATACCAGATGATACGAACCGTTACACCAAAACCTCGAGATGTTAGTGAAGGCCTCCCACCAGGATCTTAACATCCCACCACGCTCCGCAGTCCAAACTCTGGGCTGGATGTGCGCCCGTACGGTGGTGTCCCCTTTGCGCCGTACGAGCCCTGGGCGAACACTGCAACGCCGACGTTGCCACCCGCTCTGTGACTTGAACCTGGGTGGAGGCTCTGATACCAGATGTGAGGCACCTGCAACAATTAATTAATACGAATACATGAAATAGCAGAAATGACAGAACTCAGAATCACTTTTATATTGATCACAGGCCACTTAGAGGGGGCAACCTCCTATGAGCAAGATCAATACAAATAACTTCACGGTGCCTTCATAGGTCTCAACACACACTTATATACTAATTCTAGGCGCCAATACTATGGGTCGAAACCATGGGCCGTTACAAACTATGGATCAACAATACTACGGGTGACTTACAAAGCATATGCGCCAACAACAATAACAAAAACTATTGATCACAAATACTACGGGACGACTTACAAAGCATATGCATCCAACAACAACATATTAAAAAAGTAAAGACATGGGTTCCTAACATTAATGTACGGGGTGACGGTAATTCTACAATGGCTTGGACTTTCAAGGGGTCTACAGTGATGCCTTTTTCTGAGATAATGAACCCCAACAGGCGACCTGATGTAACGCAAAAGACACACTTGAGAGGGTTCAAGCAGATGTTGTATTTTCGACAACGCAAGAAAACTTGTCGAAGGTCGTCTAAATGGTCAGATCGCTTCTTGGATCGAGCGGTGAGGTCATCCAGATAAACTTTTATGATCCTGTGTAGATCGTGGAAGCAATAAGTCATGGCGCGTTGGAAAGTGGCTCCAGCATTCTTGAGACCAAAAGGCATGACGCGATAGGGGAAGGTGCCCCATGGGGTAGTGAAAGCTGTCTTGTATTGATCTTCTTTACGGATTTTGATTTGGTTATATCCGGAGAAACCGTCCATAAAAGAAAGGACCTCATGTCCCGCACATTCATCGATTAGTTGGTCAACGAAAGGTGTGGGGAAGTTGTCTTTGGGACAAGCAAGGTCGAGGTCTCAAAAATCAATACAAACACGTATGGTACCCCACTTTTTTGTTTACTGGCACTCGATTTGAAACCTAGGTGGTGTAGGCAATAGGATATATGAATCCTGCTTTTTGGAGTTTTTCAATCTCAGCTTTAACAGCTGGGAGCTTGGACGGGTGAATTGGTCGTTGTTTCTGTCGGACAGGAGGCACATTGGGCCAAGTGTCGATGTGATGTTCCATAATTTTGGGATCGAGGCCAGGCATCTTGGTGTAAGACCAGGCGAAGACATCATGAAACTCTTGGAAGAGTTTCTTATATGCCCGAGTTGTTGATGTATATGTAACTTCGGAATGTATTTCACATGTATATGTATATTGTATTCCTATAGAGATGGTATTATTCCTCTATAAGGAAGTGTCGTCATTTATATTGTAAGTGTCGTAACTTATACTTGATGGGTTATTAGACCACCTTGTTGGGGTCGGCCCTGTATAAGTCATGTGGGTCAAAGGGTTATTAGACCACCCTATTGGGGGTCGGCCCAGTCAGCATTATGTTATGTGGTTAAGTTGGAGCCTACATGAGTTAGGTAAAAAGGCAAGTCAAGTCAAGTATAAATAGAGTGCGGGAGGCACTCTATTTGATCACTCACTTCTCACACATGCACTCAAGGAGGAGTGGCGCACTTATGGAGGAGGAGGATATGCTGCTAGGTCATGTCTATCTCTCATGGTTGGTTGTATCATTGCTCTATCTATCTCTGAGGAAGTTATTGGGGTTTTTCACCTTTATGGTTTTCCCCAAGTAAATCTTTGTGTCTCTTGTGTGCTTGCATTATTGTCTCCATGATTGATATGCTGTAGATATGCTGTACATGTTGTTCTCTCAGCTAAGATCCTAGATCAGATTTAAGTAAATTCAAAAAAATTAACATGGAATCAGAGCTAGCCTGAAAGAAGGCATGATATGGCATGTATGACACTTGTTGCACTTACGATGCTAGGGCTTGATATAGCAGAAACCAGTCATCGTAGCACTTTCGCTATAAATCCGTTTTGGATAAGTTTTCAGATCTGAAATTGTTACAAGACGAAGCTAAAATCTCCAGGTACCTTGTGTCCAAAGGACAACCGCTAATTCGTTGTACTTTGTGATTTATGATCTGTGCAATATAGGGTTTCTGCCTCTTCCAGATCTGAGTCAAAATCAGGTGACCTTGGGAAAAAGGTCATAACTTGGGATAGGAAGCTCCAAATGAAATTTCGTAAAAAGTGACAGGTAGTACATAGACTTTACTATCTCAGAAAACGTTTTCAGAGGCCGAAGGTGAACCAGTGACACGTGGCACTCCGTACAAGTTCGCTCTCCTGTATTATCCCATAAACAGGTCACGTTGCGACACTTGGCATAAATCTCTCTCAGAGAATCCAATTGAGGTCAGACCTGTCAGGATGGAAAGATAACAGGCCGATCTATCTCAAAAAATATTTTTAGAGGCCGAAGTTGAAACAGTGACACGTGGCACGCCGTACAAGTTCGCTCTCCTGTATTATTCCAAAACAGGTCACGTTGCGACATTTGGCATAACTCTCTCTCAGAAAATTCAATTGAGGTCAGACCTATCAGGATGGAAAGCTAACAGGTCAGGCTATCTCAGGAAACATTTTCAGACCCTGTGGATCAAAAATTTCGGAGTTACACCAGAAACAATCAGGTACATATTTCTGTCAAAACAGAATTATTTTTTTGGTACCTTCATTCATGGCCTCCGGAATTTAGGGCCTTGGAAAAGTTGGAATTTTTGTAATCGGAGACCACGGCTGGATGCTACTCATCAAAATAGAAATTCAGAGACCAAGATCAGAATTTTTGGTTGGGAAGAAGGCCGGGCTTGATCATACCCTAGTTTGGGACTTTGATCAGAAAAGTGGAAAATTAGGGCTTCTGTAAAAATGGGAAATTTTGAAATCTGTGACCACGGCTGGAAGCTCCTCAGAAAAATAGAAGCTTGGAGCTTTGGTTCAAACCTTTTGATTGAGCAGAAGAGTGGGCTTCATCAAACCCCAGTTTAGGGTCACGTCCAGTGAATCCAAAAGTTTCAAAGGAAAAATTGAGGAGTGAAACTTTGCAGTTTTCAAATTCTGAATATACCAGTTTGATCAGCTCATCAAGGCGCATATTTCTATCCTTTCGGAAGTTTGAAATTCAAAGTTTGAATTTTTGGGGTTTCTCTGACAAACCCATATCCATCTCCAGGCCCAGTTCTTGCAATTCAAGTGGATTGGGTTAATCCTAGAAGAAGATGGATTGGTCACCTACATAAGTGGGGAAGTTCCTGTTTCAGAGGGGGATGAGGCTAAGGCCTTACATAAGAAGATTACAAGCGATCTCGACAGGTATGACTCATCGAGGTATGTTTCGATATTTTTTCCATGATTAAGTTTATGGTATGTTTTTCTTCATGTTATTACGATTAGTACAATCTTGATTTTAGGTTTGCTGTATCACCTTAATAAAACTATGAATGCATGATAGAAAATATTCATTGATTAAGGTGTTGACACTTATGATTGTACTAATGCATTATGGTGTTGTATGAGGTTTATGTTGTCTACTAACATGAAAGGTACACCAAGAAAGACAAATCATGTTATGGTCCAAGAACATATGGTCATGATAACATGAGGACAAAGATTCATCCATTATCATGGATATCATAGAAGATCCATTTACGAGGTATGTATAACTTGGTTTTATAATGGCTAACCTATGAGATATACAGATTACTAGCACAAGTCATTGAAGAAGAACAAGAAGATATCATGTGAGTATGTTAGACATAACTAACTAGCATGCTAATCTAGGTATGTTTTTTTTTCTATATCAAGATAGAATCCTACCTTGTGTTAGGATCGTATACTGTTGTTGATAATGATTATTCATGAAGTCATAGGTTTGAATAATCATGGTTGTATGCATATTATGTTTCTTACCATAATTGATGACATGACTAACCAGAAGAATCATGAAGGTATAGGTTTGAATAATCACAGGTTTTATGCATATTATATCTCTTATCTTGATTGATGATTCAACTAACCTGAAGAGTCATAGGCTTGAGTAATTACAGGTTTAGGCATGTTATGTTTCTTATGATTTGACTAACCTTAAGAATCCTACATAAATCTTGAATGCTAATGCTTATTATTTTTCTGTTTGAAATGATCATGACTATACATGCTTGAGATTATTGTGTTTTAATAGTATACTAATGAATGTATGATTTTATATGAGATCACAAGAATAACACAATCATGATACTAATAAGCATGCATAGGGACCAAGGATGAATGCAAGTTCTCCAGGAAGCTAAGATCAAGAGGGAGCACACTCTAGTTGTTCCTGCAAGAAAGCAAAGGAGCACACTTCAGTAGTTTCTGCAAGGATGCAGATATTCAGAGGGAGTTGACCATCTCTCTACATTCCACAACAGAAAGGTGTAGAAGAAGCTACTTCAGATTAGGACTCCAACAGCTCCTGCAAGGAAGCAAAGACTCAGAGGGAGTCCACCCAACGAACAAATAAAGATAAGTATCTTAATCATCATTTCTTGCATCTGTGTTTGTTTAAATAAAAATTGTTCAATGATATATACTCTCATGTTCCTAGACTTAGGATATGTATTGTGCATATTAGAATAGTTGCATTGATAAATAGTATACTACTAATATACATGGGTAAGTGGCCTATGGCACTGTACAACATTCCATTGCTACTTATCTAGAATGAAACCTCTTTGTTGACATGTTGGGAGTTGTGCACACTCTTAACAATGTTCTGGTAAAGATTGGAAGGCATCTAGAAAGTTACGGGATATGGATAAATGTTGTAATTGAAGCATTGGCAAAGATAATTGCATGACTGTATGACATATTTCTTTATGTGTAAGAATTTGTTTTGAAAACTATGAGATGTTTTATAATCATGTAATTTAACTTGTTGTGTAGGAAAGATCGTATGCCATCTCCTACAAAAGAAGAACTACAACATTTGTTCCAGCAACAAAGATATCTATTGAAGATATTGAAGATATTGAAGTTCCCAGGATTTGGGATGAAGAAATGAAATGCCATGATCCGTCGATCATGAAGAATGATGTTTGGGATGTAGTCCCAAGACGGGAAGGGAAGTTTGACTTCCAAATGGAACTATCAGATCAAGCATGTTGCAGATGGCAACATTGAGAAATATAAAATTGATGAAATAGAAGATGCACCAGATGGATTTCAAGACAGCATGATGTAGTCATATATGTGTGCAGAACTTGATATGGTAGGATAGACAGCTTTCTATCCAGCTTGGGCTTTACCAAAAAGATAAAGCGGATTCCAACCTTTTCTACAAGGTCGAGGAAGGAAATCCAGCGATACTACTTGGATGACCTGTTTGTATCGGGTGAGGATAGATTGATTGCCGACACGCAACGGAAGCTTGCTGCCGAGTTCGAGGTGAGGAACTTGAGGATGATGCACTATTTGTTTTTTGGCATGGAGGCGTGGCAGAGTGCAGATGGAATCTTCCTTGGACAAGGGAAGTATGCAGTAGAGATCCTGAAGAGCTTCAGGATGATGGATTGCAAGGCCATGGCCACACCTATGGCATCGAATCTGAAGCTTCTATGTGATGCTTCATCTGAAATGGTTGATGTCTCTATGTATCGTTAGATGATTGGGTCATTGATGTACCTGACGAACATGAGACCAGACATTTGCTTTGCTGTGAACACATTGAGCCAGTTCCGGATGGATCCGAGGAGTGTTCACCTGGTTGCTGTTCTGAGGTACCTGAAGGGTACAGTGGATTATGGGCTCAAGTATGAGGCGAATCAAAATTTTAACCTACAGGGTTATGTTGATTCAGATAGGAAGAGCACATCTGGGTGCTGCTTCAGTATGGGATCAGGTGTGATCTCTTGGTTTAGCAGGAAGCAGTCCTGCGTAGCATTGAGTACAGCTGAGGTAGAATATGTTGCATCTTGCTCATCTAGTTGCGAGGCAGTATGGCTACGGAAGCTACTGTCTGAGTTATTTGATCTCCCGTTGGAGGCTACTGGTATCTTCTGTGATAACCAGAGTTGTGTGAAGCTGTCCGAGAACCCCAGTGTTTCATGACAGGTCGAAACACATAGAGATCAAATATCACTATATCAGGGATATGGTGCAGAGAGGAGCTGTGAAGCTCCTGTATGTTGCGACGGATGAGCAGATTGCAGATGTGCTGACGAAGCCACTAGCCAGAGTGAAGTTTGAGTACTTCAGAGAGAGGTTTGGCATTCTTCAGATCGAGGACACTTCGAGGAAGAAGTGATGGTCACATTTGCTGAAGCCATTCCAATCATGTTGGAAGGAGGATCCTTCACATGGCTGTGGATGTAAGCGCTGGATGATGAGCATCAGGATGATGTTCTAGTTTCTGCTTGAATATGATCGGTTGGATCATGTGTATGTGTATGCATCATGTTGGATGCTGGATATGATCAGTTGGATCATGTGTATGTATTTTGTATGTACGCATCATGTTGGATGCTGGATATGATCAGTTGGATCATTTATGTATGTATGCATCATGTTGGATGCTGGATATGATCAGTTGGATCATGTGTATGTATTTTGTATATGCATCATGTTGGATGCTTGGACCATGTATCTGTATATGTATCAGGTGGATACATTGTATGATCAGGTGGATCATGTATGGTGATATGTATCATGTATTTGTATTTGTATCAGGTGGATACCTTGTATGATCAGGAGGATCATGTATGATGATATGTATCAGGTAGATACTTGGTATGCATCAGGTAGATGCATTGATGATCAGGTGGATCATGTATGACGATATGTATCAGGTAGATACTTGGTATGCATCAGGTAGATGCAGTGATGATCAGGATGATCATAGATGACGAGCTTCAGGATGTTGCTCCAGATGACATGCAGCAGGATGTTGCAGTGATGATCAGGATGATCATAGATGACGAGCTTCAGGATGTTGCTCCAGATGACATGCAACAGGATGTTGCAATGATGATCAGGATGATCATAGATGACAAGCTTCAGGATGTTGCTCCAGATGACATGCAGCAGGACGTTGCAGTGATGATGATCAGGATGATCATGGATACATCAGGATGATGTATGGTGAGTATCAGGTTGATACTTTGTGGCCGTGGATCAGGTTGTGCAGATGAGCATGTAATCCGGTGCCCTGGGAGATTTGCAGATGGTCTTTCGAGGTTTTGCCTATGGCATGTAATTCGGTGCCCTGGCACATCTGGCAAATTCTCTTTCGAGGTTTTGCTCTGGGAGAACATGTAATTCGGTGCCCTGGGAGATCTGCAGATAGTCTTTTGAGGTTTTGCCTATGGCATGTAATTCGGTTCCCTGGGATATCTGGCAGATGCTCTTGCGAGGTTTTGTCCTATGGCATGTAATAGCGCCCTGGGAGATTTCAGGTCGGAGTTGTGTACCCGTAACATCATGAGATGCTCTTTCGAGGTTTTGCCATGACCACATGTAATAGCGCCCTGGGAGATTTCAGGTCGGAGTTGTGTACCCGTAACATCCTGAGCTGCTCTTGCGAGGTTTTGTGGTGGACCACATGTAAGTTGTGCCCTGGGAGATTTCAGGTTGGAGTTGTGTACCCGTAACATCCTGAGATGCTATTTCGAGGTTTTGTGGTGGGGTCACATGTAATAGCGCCCTGGGAGATCCTACAGGTCAGATTTGTGTACCCGTAACATCCTGGGATGCTCTTTCGAGGTTTTGTGATGCACGTAATAAGTCCTGAGGATTCCACAGTATGGCCAGTGATGACGAAGACCTGCAGGTGGTGGGCCTACATCCAGTATGAAAAAAGACTGGCTCTGTAGAACTTCCTATGACGAGTAGATTCAGAGATTGATTGAGATAGCAGCAGCAGTGATGATGATGATGACTCGATGACGATTATCCAGTGACGATGATCCAGAGAAGATGACTTGTGATAGAAGAACTGTGCTGAGAAATACCTTCCTAGTTAAGAGGGAGTGTTGATGTATATGTAACTTCGGAATGTATTTCACATGTATATGTATATTGTATTCCTATAGAGATGGTATTATTCCTCTATAAGGAAGTGTCTTCATTTATATTGTAAGTGTCGTAACTTATACTTGATGGGTTATTAGACCACCTTGTTGGGGTCGGCCCTGTATAAGTCATGTGGGTCAAAGGGTTATTAGACCACCCTATTGGGGGTCGGCCATGTGGGTCTAAGGGTTATTAGACCACCCTATTGGGGGTCGGCCCAGTCAGCATTATGTTATGTGGTTAAGTTGGAGCCTACATGAGTTAGGTAAAAAGGCAAGTCAAGTCAAGTATAAATAGAGTGCGGGAGGCACTCTATTTGATCACTCACTTCTCACACATGCACTCAAGGAGGAGTGGCACACTTATGGAGGAGGAGGATATGCTGCTAGGTTATGTCTATCTCTCATGGTTGGTTGTATCATTGCTCTATCTATCTCTGAGGAAGTTATTGGGGTTTTTCACCTTTATGGTTTTCCCCAAGTAAATCTTTGTGTCTCTTGTGTGCTTTCATTATTGTCTCCATGATTGATATGCTGTAGATATGCTATACATGTTGTTCTCTCAGTTAAGATCCTAGATCAGATTGAAGTAAATTCAGAAAATTTAACACGAGTTTCCGCTTGAGTGCATGATGTGCCTAGCGAGATGAGCTCAAGTTTTCCATGTGTGGTGGAAATGTCGATTTGTATAATAGGGGAAATGTTGGACATGTTCCCTTCTTCGAAGGCATCTGGTGCTGGGATGGTGTCTTTGAACCAATCAACCTTAGTTGGTAGGAAATATTTCGATTCGACTAATAGCTGGTTTTGTGCGGTGGATGTAGTCGCCTCAGGGAGGAAGTATGAGCGATGATGCATATCGTCCCAAGGGTAGTCCGGTGTAGTGAGTGTTTCTAGAATTTTCTCATCAGTATGAAAGTAATCAGACCATAAATCAACGGGTTCTGGTTTGTATGTGGTTGAAATCATATAGATGGTATTGATTTCTTCCGAAGAAGATGATTTCAGAGGGTAGATCTCCTCGATGAGGGGAGGAGATATCTCTAAGTTGGCATTGTTCATCTCGTACAAGGATGCTCTATAATCTAGGAGATCAGGGCAGTGGTGTGAATAATGGCCATAAATGCCGCATATCGCACAAGGGTGGTTAGTGCGGAGCGTTTTGTTGCGAGGTTGAGGAGGTGGCTCAAGTCTTACCACTGGAATTCTGGTGTCGTCATCCAATATATTCATGTGTTCTTGGAGTGTAGGTAATTTTGGACATTGATGAGTGGCATGGCCTACGTCGTCACACAACGAGCACTTAGGGGGAATGCGAATGGTTGGGGGGTTTTTAGCTACCTTGGGGGTTGCTGGGGGGGTGCACGTTATGAGTCTAGTGTTATAAGTTGGTGGGGCTCTGCCCCCTGTGTTCCGTAACGGAGGTGGGGTGTTTCTGGATGTTGATGCCGTAGTCACTATTGGGGGTGGTCTGTTTTTCAGATGAGCGACCGGAGGGGGTGGCTGGTTGGTAGTAGGGATAGGTTGTACCGGTTGTAAAATAACAGTCGAAGTCGGTGGGGGGATCGGAGCAGGTAAGTACCATACAAGTATCCCTAATGTTAAGCCAGGAAGGTTGAGTGTAGCCATTACTGGCGAACTGACAACTCCGAAAAATGGGAACAAGAATGGGATAGTATGAATTGGCGTTGTGCCAATATGAGTAGGAACTGTGGGTGTTTGTGGTAGTGACGAAGGGTGCTATGTGGTGTGTGACAGGGTGCACAAATTCGATGTTTTTGTTATCGGTAAAGGTGGTGAGATTGATGGAAATGTGGAAGTCATAGGTGACTCGGTGTAGATTCCAGGACCAATTGACGACACAAATGATGTTGGTGCGGTTTGAATGGTTTGTTCAATCATTGGTAGCACATTTTGAGGAGCTGCGGGGGCATTAGGATCATAATATGTGAGTTGCTCAATCTTGATAACGCGTCCTTCATGTGGGAACATCATGAGGCGAAAAACAGATGAAGCCACTGCTTTCATTTTGTACATATAGCTACGTCCAAGAAGGAGGTTGTAGTTGAGCTGGGCATTGATCACTTCGATGTCGATAAGAACTAATTTGTCGCCTAGTTCTACGGGTACGTTCGTTAAGAGGCCTTGTGGTTGAGCTGAGCGTCTGTCATAAGCTCATAATGCCATGGTGGATGGTTGTAAAGCAAGGGAGCCAAGTTTCTTCCACACAAGGGTGGACATAACGTAGGTTGAAGCTCCTTCATCGATGCACAACAAGGTTTCGAATGTTTATTGATACTTGGAAAGCCAAATTTGATGGAAATCGAGGTTCGGCTTGGTCTAAGTCAAAAGCCATCATGTGTGTGTCATCAGGGTCTACTCCTCCGATGGCGGATAGTAGTAGTTTTCGTTGTGCAGGGCATGTTTTCAGTACCTCTAAAGCAGACATAACAGCGGGGGATTGTGCTAGGTCTTCCACGACGTTATAATTGGATGCTGCGCGAGCATTAGGATTGTTGTTAATCCTTTGCAAAGGGATGCGAGGGATTTTAGGTCCTCCATCCAATGAAATATTTGGTATGCATAGTGGTTGATCTGGTGGAAGTGAGGTGGATGCGTCAGTGGGAGGAGTTTGTGGGGGTGGGCCGTACTGATTCCTGTGAGTTTGGAGGTTAATGTCATTGGATGACATCATTAATAAATGGTGTGTGCCTGGATCCGTATGCTGATAATCAGTGGCCGCATAGGTGATTTGCTACTGGGGTGCAACAGATCCTTTTGGGAGATCCATAGGGCGAGTGTTTACTACTCCCTGGTTTGGCAATGGGTTTTGTAATATCATGGGTTGTGGTTGATTAAGTGGAGCTGGCTGTCCAGCGTGGCCCTGGCGTTGGGCATCGTCAGGACAAAGTTTACGTGCTTTCTCTAAATGGGGGCAGTTATGAGTGTAGTGTCCATAGACTCCACATATAGAACATGGATGGTTTGTTCTCAGGTTGTTGTTTTTGGGATGCTTGGGATGACGATCAGGATCTGGTTGGGAGGAGTAGCATTGTTATTATTTGGAGGATTGGGAGGTGGTGGACCTTGATTCTGTTGTTGGTTGTTGCCGCAGTTACGTCCTCTTCCACGGTTTTGTTGTCCACCCTGGTTGCGTTGGTTGTTTTGATGTTGGGGCTGATTGTGTTGTGTGTACACTTGCCCTTGAGTAGTGGGAGGATTTTGGGGTGCGACAGGTGCGGGAGTAGTGCGGAAAATGGCCGCGAAGCCACGATGTGTAGCACGTAAATGGCCATGAAGCCACGGCGTGCAACACACAAAAAAGCCGCGAGGTCGCAATGAGCCGTGCGACTGTCGGGCGAAAAGCCGCGAGGAGAAAACCGAAAAACAGACACCGAAAAACGAACCCAAAAATGGAAATTTCAGGTTGTTAATGGCAATAGAAAGGGCCAATATCTAGCACAACAATGGATCTGCTGTCTAGGATGGCAGATCTATGAATTAAAATGATTAAAATTAAGAAAAACTAAGATCTAAAGCAAAAAACTGAGATCTAAGAATTCGAAGCCAGCGGAGTCGCCAAAAACTATTGGCTTGGTTTTGCAACCAAGCTTTGTGCAATGGGCACCTATCAACAATGTGATAGCAGTTTCAATATTGAAAGCAAAAACAATTATAAATTAAATGTAAATCTAAACTAGCATGTACATATAACAAATAATTTTTTTAAAAACGATTCAAGAACAAGAAATAAAAGAATATGTGTTTTGTATTAAGTACCTCAAATGGTGAGGATTTGTGTTGAGCAACTCCCAAGGTGAGTAGCTCCAAGCTCCAAAGGTCTCTTCTCCAAGATGCTGAAATGACCAAAAGTCTCATGAGAGATTTTGACAGCGTGAGGATAGGATGATGGATGGATGGAAAGTGAGGAGCCCCTACCACCTTTTTATAATTTTTGGTGGTGGGGAATACCATTATGGTTTTGAGGAAACCAATGGTATTGACCAACATGGTTTAAGTACCTTTTCCCTCCTTTTTCCTTTTTTGAATATTTTGAATATTTCTATTCCCTTGTTAATATTTTTGGGAATTCTGGACCCTTTTTGAGGGTTTTTTATGCTTTTTGAGGAAAAATATTCATTTTGAGGGGAAAAAGGGGTGTATTATGGTCTTTTGGTGACCTTTTGATGGATTTAGAGGCTCAAATGGTGGAAAAGTGGACAAATGGGTCATGTGAATAAGGAAATGAGCTAGTGAGCACTTTTTGGGTGTTAACAATGGTGAAGTGTAGCTGTGGTTGTTCATTCACAAAACTATGCATCGCACCGGAATCAACCAAAGTTGGCACCTTTTATCCACACACGGTCGCATACACAAAGCCCAGTTCATTTGGGTTGTATTCTTGTAAAGCAGGCCAATGACCTGCAACAAACTTGCCAAGACATGTTGTTAAGGCACCTAGAACCTTCGTTAATTCCTTTGAAGTCTCTTGCACTTTAGCTGCTCACAAGACTATCGGCTTTGCAATCAATGTTGGATGTGCTTCTTCTAGCGCTTCTCCAACTCTGGCTTCAAAGGACAATCTCTAGTAAAGTGGTTTTGCGAACAAAGGAAGCATGCAACGAACTTACCTTTGGGTTTTGGTAACATTGATGCTATGAAGTTGGTCTTTTGTCTGCAAAACAACTCCAACCTATTTGTCAAAGCCTCGACAATCTCAGACAATACTTCAACCTTCACACTACTTTGCTTTAGTAGCCTCATGTTCACAAGGTACAATTCGAGCATCTCTTGATGCTAGCATTCTTGTTCCTTGAACACATCTTCCATATTGGTCTTTCATGTCTTTTCAACGCCATTCATGCTACAAACCCCCATGCACATATGAAGAGTCTTCTACCAACCAATTCATCACCTGTAGCTTTCGACACCCTTACTCTTGAATTCTAGGCAATCTACCACCGGGCGTTGTGTTGTCGATGCAGTTCTCCCAACATATGCTTCTTTGTCAACGGGCACATTTCTACTGACAAGCATGTCTCTACCAACGTGCAATATTTTGAGTGCACTTCTTCAAGGCCCACTTCTTCCTAGGCATGTTATTTCTAAGCGTGTTGTGTTTTGGGAATACTTCTTTCTAAGCTCACGGAGTCCTGAGCATGTTGTGTTTTGGGCACACTATGTCCAGGCACACTGTGTTCCAAGCATACCTCTCCAATGCACTACGTCCCAAGCACAGTTTTCCCTAGGTGAACCTCTCTTGACACATTACGTATTAGGCGCACTTTTCCTGGGTGCACCTCTCCCAATATGCTATGTCCTAGGTGCACTTTCTCCCAAAAATTCACTTCTCAACTCTAATACCATCTGGCATAACCAAGACAATGGCGAAGAGCCCTACCGAAACTTCACTTTTCGGTACACTTTTTGTCTTCAAACCAACTCTGATACCATTTGTCATAACCCCAAATATTCGATGTCATAGGCTTTCCCAAACTTTGGTGATCATATGGTACCACTCGAATCTTGTTGCGAGGACTTGGTCACCCCAAGTTACTCTTCAGTGGCTACACCTCTTCACTCATAGCATGCCCATACCTTCTGTCGATGAGCGTCACATTACCTGAACCAACCATGCCCAACAACCTTGCCAACCTGCACTTGGACTTATATTACTATGTGTGTGATCTTACTTAGCCTAATTCAACAGTTACACAAGAGACCAAACCACAACACAAGATATCAGGTGGGTGCCCAAACTAGGCACCCGACAAGTTTTTATAAAGTGAACATGTTACAATGGGTGGTTCAAGCAATGGTCAAAACCTCTGATACAAAGGGGGTATGACCTTCAGCTTGCTACCCAAAATACAACAAACAACACTCCTTGGGTGCTCCATCCCAAAATCTCCCAATTTGCTTGCTACCACCTCTATCTCTCCCAAATCCTGCTACTGTAGAATGTCTTTCACTTGGGTACTCTATCTCAACACCTCTTTGGATCACTTCTTGAATGATTGGATCCTTGGATTGTTGGATGCCTTCTCCTCAAGTGCATCCATCTAATATATATGATATGTCCTCATCATAAGTGGGCACTCAAGCAAAGGGATGCATCATTTGGGAAACCCCAAGAAATTTGGGTGCTCTCCAACAATCATCCCGAAGGCCCATCGATAACTTTGCTAACCCGATTTCCAACACTTGGGCACTTCTCATGATGCCCTTATTGGGCGCACCTGCATCAAGTGCTCGACTCTTTTGACACGAGCTCGAGCCCCTTTAACCACAAGCCTGAGTGTCGTGCTGATGGAATCCACATGTGCCTGTTGTGGTGTACAATCGTTTTGCCCCTCATCGGGGTGTCTTACCACCATGCCTTGTACAATGGACCCAATAGCATCTCTTCCACTTTGTTGCTTCCCGAAGCCATATGTCGATAATTGATGCTCCACTTTCCAAAGCTTTTGTCAACTCATTGAAGCCTCTTGGCCACAACCCCATTGTTGAAATCTCCATGACCATGCTTGATCCATCACTGCCCTCGATTGCCTTGCATGCTCCCAAAAATTCCCAAATGTGTCGATCCACCTCTTGGTCATACTAGGCGTGTCGGTTGCCCGCGCATCTAAGTTGTCGATGGATGAGCTGGTGAGGGGTTGTCTATCGCATGCTGCAAGGCAAGGACGTTACACCTTGAGTCTTCCTTCTTTTGGCACTTCCTAAATCCTACTTTCTTTCCTCCTTTCGTCACCTTCTCGATGAGGGCTAGGTCTTACACATCGTCATATCTAGCTAAAACAATTTTGAATCTCTTATCCTCCCCCACAAATGCACACATCCCACAAGATTACAAATGAGGGTAGATTCTTGTGCATATACAATGCAAAAAACGATGCCAAGATGGACCAAATCCATTTAAATTGATCAGAACTAACTCATTCTCTTATATTTTGTCATCAACAGTAACTAGTTGGTCTCTCAACTCAATCATCTTCATCAAATAAACAGTTACTTTATCAGTGTTGCTCATGCAAGTATTGGACTATTTGTTCCTCAAGAGCATTCTCTTGGACATATTCTCACTAGAACCATCTTGTTTCAGGTTGTTTCCCAAGGTATCTTCCCATATACGGTTAATCACGACCTTTCTTTCATGTTCCTCCATATCATGATCCCATTCCTCACTGAATGCATCGATCAACTGCTTGAATGAAGAAAAAAATTTACGAGGAAATCCTTCATACCAATTTCTGACATCCCAGTTGTCCTCTAAGTTGAGAGACAGTAGAAAAAGATTCATTCTAATATCCTCATGTATGATATTGCTTCCTTGGAGAAATTGCATTAATGCCCATATATGTGTTGCTGCATATACTTATATTCATGAAATAATGGAAAAAGTGCTTTCCCATCGTCTTCAATGACATACTGATGTGGATATCTTGGAATGTATGAAAAATCCAATATATCCATGCACAATTCGTAAGAAGATGCCATATCATTTGGTTTCCTTGTATTTATAGAGTACTTATGTTATTTTTTTTTCAGTTGGATTCACTAGGAGAGACCTGCCAAGTTAGCTTAACAAATCTCACCAAAGTACCAAAAACAAGGGCATACCTAAGATAATGGTGATTGAGTTCTTGGTGGAGTCGCCAGTTAAACCTATCAAGTTAGTCCTTACTAAATATATATATATGTATTAATGACAAGGATGTAACTTAAGATTTACCAATGTGTCATTCTTGCACGGATAAGTCACCTCAATTGATTTTAAAGTCCCCGACAGCGGTGCCAAAAATGTTATCGGATGAACTAGAAGGGCTAGTCTCCGATGACAAATGTGAGAGAAGTGGCCACTGTCACCTTATCCAGTTTTCTAACTTCTTAGGAGAGTCGAAACCTCCAAGGATAAGAGCCCTTATGTGGTCTGCAAAACACCTTAGGACAAGAGAAACTATGTCTTCTTTGACAATCAATATTAGTGACCAAGGCCTTAGACAATAAATTCAAGAAAATGAAGAATACATACTATTTAATCATCCAAAGGCAAAAATGCAAACACTAGTATAAGTAGTCAATATACCAACAAATATAACAAGTGTCCAAAGATAACCAATTAGGTGTAAAGGATTGTTGAGCAATGTATGTATACCAAGGCGTGCAATATTAATTATATATGTTATTCAATAAATATCCAAGCACATTAGGGACCATCCACCATATCATCAACGCCTAACCATATATCATTTAGTGATAGTAGTAGTATATGACAGTCTTAATCAGTATGTAACAACAGTGGTAATATAGTCTTTGGATAGATGTATAATCGATGAAATTCAAACGCCCAATGTAGACAATATATTTCAATCATCAATTACTGCATGAATATTTATGCAATGAAAATAAGATATCAAACTAGTATATTAGCCAATAAACAATGTTGTTTCAGATTGTATGAAGTACCGACAACATTAAAACAATCACTCTAATAGTAGTTTGTAATGGCAATAAGGCACCTTGACATGCGTACAATAGTAAACAATTTACTGACTGTTAAATAGACCAATTTCAGACCTCAATTTATTAACAAATAACAAACTTTAATGTAATGCAAGAAGATGTGACCAACACCTAACCTTATTTGTTGCTTTGTGTGTAGGTAAGAGGATAAGCTCAGGGACTTCCAAAGTACTCAGTCTGCAATTTATTGTAGACCTAGGGCAGCAGATAACTAAATTTGAAAAAAGGTTGTTGTAGCCTTTTGGAAGAAGTCCCAAATGGAGACTAAGCCCTTAGTGAGCCAAGGACTAGGGCTTGGGAAATGAAAGGAAAGAGGCCGAGGGATTTAAAGGGAAGGTCAAGGGTAGTAAAGGTAGGAAGATGGGAGGAAGAAGGAAGGGGGAGATAGGAGATAGGGAAAGGAAAGGAAGAGGGAAGGGTGGAGGAAGAAGAGGATAAGAGGATAAGGAAAAAAATAGAGAGAAAGGAGGAAGAAAGGGTGGAGAGGTAGAAAGGATTAGGGAAAGGAAAGGAAAATGAAGGGAGCGAAGGAGATAGATGAAGAAAAGGAGGGTAGCGAATGTATCCAAGAGAGAAGGGAGGCTTGGAATGGAAGGGCGAAGGTCTAGAAGGTAGATATGAGGGAGGGATAGCTCAAAGGAAGGTAGGGCCATGGTCTAGGATGAAGGTAAGTAGGGCTGCTAGGGCATAAGAGAGGTCTGACATTAGGGTTTAGGCTAGGATTTTAGGATTTCTTAAGGTTTGAATTTATGATAATTACGTACATGAAAATATAAAAATTAGACCTAACTAACCAAATAAAAAATTATCTAGTCTAATATTTACAAAACTTACAAACCAGGGTTTGGAAAGGGTAGAAAAAGATGCCAACCTAGGGTTTTAAGGTTTTACCCTAACCCTAGGGCATCAAGGAAGATGGCCTTCCTCTTGAGATGGTACTTGCAAAGTTTGGAAAACTAGGGCCTTCTCTAACAACCACAAGAGTTGGTTAAAGGAAGCCTAGTTAGGGCAAAACTTAGAGACCTACAACCCAAGCTTCAAAAGACTCCTCCTAGAGGACGTCCTTCACAAAACTATGGTGACAAAAGGCTAAAAATGACCTAGTTTAGACAAAATGCAGCATTAATGGCTACCATTCAACAATAAACAAGCAACATCATCCAACATTTAACAAAGAGAAATCAAGAGAAGAACTTAGATACCTCCTTGTGCATGTGTTAAGCAAACAACTCTATACTTCAAGAGCTTGAACCAAAGAAACTTCAAGAGATTTCCTTCAAACTAGAAAATGCATCCTTCTCAAGAGGTTCACATCAATCCAAGAGCCCTAAGAAGGGTAAAAAGGTAGCATAGTGTTTTATCCCATAAGTTGTTATGTTCAAATGAAGTGAGGAGAAGTTTATTTATAGCTTCTCACACTCACTTTACAAAAATATCTAGGCCAACATGCTTTCTAAAATTTCAATTTGAAATTATAAAATGTCAACTTAAAATTATAACAAAAATTATATAAAATAATCAAATATGTGGGTAACTTGGGTGATTTTCCCCAGAGTCTACCTAAAAATGACTAAAATAGCTAAAAATGAGCAAAACACTCCAAACTGAAGGGTGGAGTGGTGAGGGGGGGGGTGTCATGGCCCATCTAACCCCAACAGTAATGAAAATCCCTCAACACCCCCCCTAATCAAGCAATGTAGGCTTGGAAGAAGGATGGCATAATCATCAAAAGATAGCTAAGGAGAGACGGCGTTGCAGTACTGGAGGACCAGGAGGGTGTGGAAAGTGACCTAGAGGAGAGACATAAGCCTCAATGTTGAAAGAAGTGCCACCGGAATGATAAAACAAGGTGGGGGTCATGTACCCAGTGACGCACCCCTGGAAGCCCCAGACACCAACCGCGGGGTTTCAAGCCCTTTCATGAGTTAGTCAGCAATGCCACTAAGCCATAGTACTCCCAGGAGAGGGACCAAAGGATCCGTCCATAACGTTCACTCAGAAAATGCTGGATCATAACCCTCCTGGTCAAAAAGAAAAAAAAATGACCCTCTCTCCCTGGGGAACAACTAAAGGTGCGCTGGTACGGGTACCACGTAATGCTGGCTCAAACTGCGGGACGAATACTCCTCCCGAGGGTGCTCGAGAATCCATGAATTATCTGGATACCTATAGACCTACACACACGTCAAATATCCAGGGACATCAAAATACCATGAGTCAGACACTTTCGTCCTGCCTTGCTCATCATCAAAATATGAAAATAAACTAAGTAACCATTGAGTAACCTATGTAGACATGAAGAACCACAAATGCAATGCATGGGTAAAAATATATTCCTAACTCAAATGACACTAAAACTACCTATGCTAAACGTAAGAATCAGGAAGGGTTTACCTTTGTCTTTAGATAGAATCCATGATAGGATCTCATCGATCACAAGGAAAATACGTATTAAGGTCTCCATCGAAATAGGAGATGAAGGTTGGGAAACTACGAGAACCTGGAAGCTTTGATGTTGTTTCCATGGAGAAGGATTGCTTTGAAAAGCTTCATTTATCCATGCTTCTATTGGGCTTATGTATGGGCCATCTCCAACATACATCTGTATTGAGAAAAACATTTGGCTGAAACCGGTTGTGGCTTATTTTGAACTTGGGAAGCTGTTATTATCAATGGATCCTGCAAATATTCATATGCCAGTCGCAACCCGTCCCTGCACCTGCTTAAACATTTCTTTGGAGACACAAGCATATTGTTCATCTTTATAATGACCATGTTTGTACCCCCAATAATCTTTAAAAATTTGAAATTGCCAGCCACATAATCTATGCTTTCACGTTTCAAGTGAAAAGATCAACAATAGAAATCCTGAAAATGCAAAAAGAATGTCATACCTGTCCACATACATGTATTGCTTTTATTGAAATGCATTGTTGGAACTTACCGATACTGGACAGAAAAGGATGAACCACTTCTTCAATACTACTTGAGGAACACAGTTGGGAGTGATAATCTGGGCTCTGAATAACTGCAAGAGAATCCCCTGTATAACATGCTTCACTGTCCTCGATGCTGGATAAGTATGACTGAGTTGAATCCACAAAGATATCACCAGATATATGGGACCCCGAATTCCCAAACCATTTATCATAGTAAGACATCTACATATGGCAATCATCTATAATGGCAAGAGGACACACATCTTGGGGTAATTCATCATCAAATGTAAGGGAAAAAGGGCTGACCCAATATTCACTATTGGCATCCTGAAGAGATGGAATAATCTCATCTTGATCAACATGACTTTCACTGATTATGTCTTCAATATCATCCGAGGTAGTCATGACTTCCTCATCCCAAAAAGTATCAAATTTTGGGTTAAACTGATTCATATTAGCCTTTGGTTCTTTTGTGAATGGCCAAAAGACTTCATTGACTTCTTTTTCATCACCACGGTGTCTAGAAACAACACTACCATTCCTCGAAGAATCGTAAAGCGGAGGACCAATAAATTTCCAATAATCCTCGTCCTCATCAATTATGTCATTATGCTCCAAGAGATCTGAGATGTCATAAGAAGTTGTTGTGTGGTGGCAAGGAAAACTCACCCTTTCCTTCTGTTCTACAATTTCTTCAGCTAGGACTTCTTGGTCTTCATATGTAGGATCACAATCATATTCATCTTCATGAGGAACTTCATCTCTGGACACTGTGTTTGAGATATCATCAATTAGATTTTGGACAATGGTCTCTTCAACCTGATTTTCGATTTGGATTTCTTTATTGAACAAGTTCCTTGCATGTTCAACATGAGGCATCCATTTGTCACGTTGCTCTAGATCCAAGTAGCTACAAAATGTTTCTACCAATTTTGCAAAGGACGATATTGTTCCTTTGTCTAGGCCCACAAACCAAGCAAGAGCCTTTCCTCCCAGGTGAAGAACAAATGATCTAATGTAAACGTCTTCTTCCTTTTTAATACTGTACTCTGTAGCCAATGCCATAAACCATTCAACATGGTGCAGGGAATTATCATGACCACCCTTGAAGGAATCCAGAATATCTCTGGTAACTCATCTAAACGTCCTGGAAAGTTTAACAAATCAAGAGGAGCGAAAACTATTTCCATTTCTGCATATGTAGGATTATCAAGATCTTTAAATTCAAATGGAATATCCTCTTTGACTCCTTCATTAGAACCATCTTGTTTCGGGTTGTTTCCCAAGGTCTCTTCCCCTATACGGTTAATCACGACCTTTCTTTCATGTTCCTCCATATCATGATCCCATTCCTCACTGAATGCATCGATTGTAAATTCCCTCAAATTTAACCCCTATTATTATTATTATTATTGTAAATGTAATTGTAAATGAGCAAGTGGCCCTGGTGAGGAGCTCAAGGCCAAGGCCCCACCAGCAAACTTTGAAAGTAATGTTGTTTTATTCCCTAGGATGTGAAAGTTATTATTGTACATAGGAGACTTTGGGATGACGCATTTAAAAGACGGTAACTAAATCCACTAAGTGGAAAGATTCTAATGGCTAGTAGGAATAAGTTTGACGACAAATGTCATAATAGTGTCGTAAGCACTCATGATAAGTTATCGGTTAAGTCCGAGTAAAGGATACCAAAGACACCATTAGTTGTCGAAAAACATATAAAGACTTAATGGGCAACACTAGGTTAAACTATTTTATTCTAAGTAAACTATGACCCCTAGCTAAGCAAAAGAAGAGGGACATTGATTACATTAAACGAGTCAAATTAAAGATTCATATATGATATAATATGATATAATATATATATATATATATATATTTTAAGTGGGTGAAATCATAACTTTGATTATGATAGATTTATATATTAGAGGAAGGTTTACTTCCTCATATTGGACAAAATCAAAGGAATATAATATAGATCTACTGGAAATTATATATTAAAATACATGATAAATAAATATATATATAAATGGATGCGTAAGTATTACCTAGTTCATAAAACAAAACCTCACTAAGTAACACAAGATAGAAACTTTTTGTGATGTAATTGGGTGGTCTTAAATGGCATTTGGTGAGAATTCTTTTTGTTGGTCTAACCCTAACAAGAAGAGCCACAACCTCTTTTGGCCATAGGAGTTAACTCCATGTGGAGGCATGAGACTAAGAAATTGAGTTAGTGCCATCGATGCATGGGATTATAACATATGGGCGTTAGAGTGATAATAGGGGGGGGTGAAAGGAAAATCACCTCTACGTTAAAATAGGATCTTGTATATTCAAAATTATTGGGAAACTGGTCCCTTTGAGGAGCCATCGTTACCAACCACCTCACCACTTGTGCCACTCCACTATTTTAAGAGTATGGAGTAGTTTTTGTAGGGAGGCTGTCTCCTTAGTGGAGTACTCCCCACTCCTTTCGACTGCCATTTGTTTTATCACTTGGAGCTCTTTGACTACTCACCTCGCCAGGTGTTCCGCAAGTTGTTTCACGAGCAGGGCCTTTTAAATTCACTATCGCCATCGACAGACGAGAGGACGGGGGAAGGAACGCAAGATGTAACTGTGATGGTCAAATACCACGGCATAAAACGATCAACATTTGTTCGGAAATGAGCAATCGAGATTCTGGAAGATCCATGTAAGTTTTTGAGGAGCGACCTCCATTTCGGACGAGCGGTATCTGCGTTGCGAAGACGAGATTGGCGTGTGGCATGGTAACCCTTTTTTTTCTAAAAAGAATATATATATTCGATCTATGTATTTAACCGCATACATTAGAATTGAGATTGAGGTCACTGGTTTGTATGATAACAAATCTCTGCGTTTATATTTATTTATAGCGATTGTCTATCCATACCAGGTTCCTATTCAGATATTCAACTCCTGTATATGCATTACATGAGTAGACCCTGGTTACTTATAACATTTTAGTACAGAAAGTGAGTTCCTATCTTAGTCAGTCGTAGTTATCCTGAATGTTGGGTTTACGTTATATGCTACAAACGCAACTGGATAGTATCGGTTTCCCGAGGGTTATGTATACATTTTTATGTTGTAAACCGGTTTGAGCAAGATCGGATCCCTTTGTCCTCGGCGTTTGACACATTCATGCTGCCAATAAGGCTGAGAGGTATTGATTTCCGCCTACCTCTGCGGTTACAAATATTTGATTTATGAATCGGACGGAGACGGCTCTCGATCTCTAGGGTTGAGATTTCTTATTTATATAACTGCATTGTGCATATCATTATAATCCGACCTCGGCATGGTAAGCTCATGTGTAAATTTCTATATTTTCTTTATGAATCGATCTTTCTTTTTGTATTTGAACATAGTTATAGAGAGACCTCTATATTTTCTTTATGGATAATTTGTTGGTTGAACAAGTCATAGAATTGAATAGCAACCTCATCATCATTATCGACTGAGCTTTGCGATCTCAGTATCACTGTTTAAAATAATTCATATCTGTGGATTGCGACCTCTTCATGTTATTGTATTTTGATTTCTTCTTATCATTTGATTCCCAAATAAGGACGATGTCCTTCCTATGAAGGTATGGTCTCATACATTGGGTTTCAGCTGCATGTTATTTGTGCCTGTTGTTTGTTTTAATTTTGAAACCTGGCGATGAAGGGTGCAAACCCTTAGACGTACCTTTGACTATGCGTTTTGAATAAAAAAATGGTGAAGAAAGGCGATATACCCAAGAAATGAACCCAGGAAATGGGGGATCGCTATCGGTATTAACTACTTCAGAGTAGGCAACTTTTCCCTAGGGATCGATCCATGTAATCACATTACAAGTCGTATTGCTTCATTCTTACTCCTTTGCCTTTGATGCTGTATGTGAATCTTAGATCTCTGCCTTAGAATTTATTATGTTATAGAAAAGAGCAGTGATCTCAAAAGACTATGTTCACGTATTGACGTATGGGATGCATTCGCACTGTTTTTAGAAATCTATGATAATAATATGCTTTTTGGAAAATTGTATTTTCCCTTTGACCTAAGCTATCTGGAAACCATGATTTCCGTTGTGTATTATTGCTGCCTGAATTTTCATGATGCATGCTGACCCTTCGAGGGTGCTTAGGTAAGGGATATCCTTAGGGTCACCTCACTTATGCTTTTTGGTTTTGATATATAAATTCTAATTATGCATGAAAACCCTTACTACAAATTTGGTGAAACCCTTATTCCAATATTGAATGGTGTATGTATTAAAAAGTATTATAAAATGGGGGCATCAAATAGGTCCATCAACTTATAAGAAAGGGTGTGCAGAAGTACTAGATTTGAGTAGGTTACCAGTTGTATATCCCTATATTCACGTGGTGGTTGATTTTATCAAAGTGTTCTTTATATTTTAAAAGATATATTATGGAGTAGTTAAAAAGCATCTTGTCATCTTTAACCAAATGGGAGTGTAGCCTTATATGTAAAATCCTACCGAGTTTAATAATAAGACTGTAGGTAGCAAAGCTCTTTAAGAGGGATCCCTTGAAAGGGAGGAATGTAAAGCTTGTAACGCTAGCAATGTACCCTCTCCTTTTTATTTTATTAATACAATACAACCCCTTTGGTGGACGTAGCCCAAGATACGGGTGAACCACGTGAAAATGTTCTCTTGGTATATATTTTGTGTATATCTCTCTTGATGTTGTGTCTCAAATATTATCTAAATTTGGTTGTTTTAAATTATGTACATTAGACATGTTTATGATGGTGGTTATTTATAACTTTGTCTCTTGTTTACATGTGTGGATAATTTAGGGTTAACCAATTATAAGAGTATTTTGTGGATCACTTGTTCAAATAAAAACATGTTGATGTTTATTTTATTTTGCTCATGGATATGGCTCATGTATGATGAGTAACAACACTCACCATTAGAAATATTCAAGGATGAATAAGAATGAATATGATAGATAGAATGTCCTTTTTATGACTAAGAAAAGTTCTCGGTACAATGTACTATTCATTCTAATGTTTAATATTTAAGTTAGTAGAAGGAATTCGGTTGAAAAAAAAGTTAGTAGAAGGAATTGGTTAAAGAAGGACAAGTGGCAAAACATTATTAAATTATGCTAAAAAGAGTTGTATATCTATAGTTGGGGTTGTTTGTGAGATTGCAATAAGACCTTTGTGTCGACAAGCAAAGATTTATTAAAGCTTACAATTATATGTTAATAGTTATGAAATGTTACAAGGACGCTTATATTAAAACAATAAATATCAATGTTATACCTATATTTTACCTTCCGCATTGATAATTAATGATGTTTAGTTGCTTAGAATTTTTTTAAATATTTACGAAATTGTGGGGATGTGACATATGGTATCAGAGCACTAGGTTTAAACACTCGGGCCTATTGGGCTCAACATGGAATGAGTAAAGCATGAAGGTTGATAAACTAATCAATCAAGTTGTTTTGTTTTGTTTTGGATGCATGGACTGGGATGGACGAGGGGTTAATGTCATCCGAGTTAAATTTCAAGTTCCCCAAAAGGAGTAAAGATAAGTATTTTTCAACATTATTATTATGAGTGATGTATGCTATCTTTGTCATAAGTTTTCCTTGCTAGATAAAAGGTATAGGTGCTTACATGATTGAATAGTATTATCATGGAATGTGATATTTAGTTGAAGTAATTTCAGTACATATGAAATATAATGATTTCTGTATTATTATAGAAGCGTCATAATATTTTATATAGGATTGTCGATTCATAATTTTATTG
The DNA here is from genome assembly GCA_027924585.1 of Larix kaempferi. Taxonomy (NCBI): domain Eukaryota; kingdom Viridiplantae; phylum Streptophyta; class Pinopsida; order Pinales; family Pinaceae; genus Larix; species Larix kaempferi. The sequence goes on from BSBM01000835.1 coordinate 7,524,749, forward strand.
TCATGTGGTAAAGTACTAGTCTAGAAGAAATAGATAAGGATATGGAAAACTTTGGCGAAACATGTTATTACCTTGACACAACAAAAATAGTAAATAGTGTTATAGTTGTTTGTTTTTCTAAATGCATTACCTACAAGTTAGGGTGTAGTATTACTACTATACTCCAAAGAAGAGAGCTTACTTTGTTAAGCAACGCAAATTAAACCTCTTCAATTTAAAAAAATTACATGATATGGCATAGTTGTTACGACAGTTTCATGTAAAGCTATATTGGAAAATGTTGCACTCTTAGATGTTTTTGATACTTGTTTAAGTTAGTGAGTAGTAAATTATAGCTAGATATTGTTAGGTGCATTCTTTGAACATTGTTTTACTTAGGTTTTGATAGTTGCAAAATATATGTCGACTCTATTTATTTTCTTTAGTATGGAGTCGCCTAAGTAATTGTTACCCTTGAGTTTTGATAGCCAGAATGAATTTGACATACTAGGTTACAAGTCATGTTTAAAATCGCGAACAAATTCATATGATAAGATGACTAATGTGTTTGAGTATCATCTTGTTATGAAAAATCGTCATTTTTGTTAAATGTTAAGATTTTATTTATTAAACATAAATGGATTTCATTTTGGAATTTCTTATCGTTATTAGAAATTTTAAGATAACTCTAAAGGTATATTACTGTATGAAAATTTTAAGCAGAGTTTTCTAGAAGATTAAATAATTTTATTATGCATATAATTCTAAGGTTTGTTATATTATGCACCAAATTAATAGATTTTGTTAATAGTAGGAGTTCAATTATCGGAAAAGAAGAATTCTAATCTTGTTGTGATTGATTAAGCATGGAATCTTTTAAAAGTTTATTAGACTCATTAGATGATAACTCAATTTGAAAGGAGTCCATATGAAACTAAATGTTTGAACTATGATACTGACATGTTTTCAGTAGGTTTGACCTCAGACTCACATCAAGGATATTGAAGAGTTTACATGGGGATGAAGTAAAGAGAATGCACAAGTTAATCGAACGAGCATGCGTATAATGCTATGGAACTAATATATTCAATTGTTGAGCAATTGAAGCAAAGAAATATTTATTTATACTAACATTTCAGGAAGTGATCTTAACTTCGACTGATGACATGAACAAGGAGGAATGTTGATTATAAAAGCGCTTATATATATAAGTTGAGCTAAATCGGTAAGTAATGATTCACTTTACATTTTATTTACAGAATTTTATGAATCACGATTGGTGGTAAGACTTATGACTGATGATGTGTAATCATCAAAATGCATAGAAAATGATAAGTAAATAGATGGATATATTTTAAATATTTTGTTGTTATGTTACTAAGAAATATACCTGGACTCAAACAAGAAGGTTTGAGGGGAAAGGAATAATTTCCTGGATTCAGGCAGAGGGGCTGCATCTTGCACTTACTTACTAGCTATTGGAATGGGACAACTTCCCTAAATTGTGCTCATGCTCCCCATGGAAGTGGAACAGAGTAGGTGGGTAGCTCGTGGAATGTTATACTGACCCAAAAGTACTAGGAAAACTTTATATCCATCGAATTGAGCAGAGGAAGGGCTCACGATTTTCCTTGTGTTGTTAGAATGGAGCACACAAGAGGTTCTCTGAGGAGACTAAATTTTTTCCTTATGGTGTTAGAACTGAGCCCATAAGAAGATTCGATGAGGGGAAGCTATGTAATGAGTTGCAGAGTAATACTGTCATATTCCTGCTGAGTTACAGAGGACTCATGTTTTGTATGTAAGTCTCCATGATTGCTGAAATACAAAAGAGTGCTATGTACCCAAGTCTACATGATTGCTGAAGTACATGAGCAGGATATGTATGGCAAGTCCCCACGATTGAGGAAATAAATAAAGGTTTTTGTATGCAAGTCTCCGTGATTGCTGAAATACAAAAGAGTGCTATGTATGCAAGTCTACATGATTGCTGAAGTACATGAGCAAGATATGTATTGCAAGTCCCCACGATTGCGGAAATACATAAAGGTTTTTGTATGCAATTCTCCGTGATTGTTGAAATACAAAAGAGTGCTATGTACGCAATTCTACCTGATTGCTGAAATATATGAGCAGGATATGTATGGCAAGTCCCCATGATTGCAGAAATACATAAAGGTTTTTGTATGCAAGTCTCCATGATTGCGGAAGTACAAAAGAGTTTGATGATCAACAAGGTTTTGTTGAAAGAAATGATTAATGATATGAGCAAATGATAATGATTGTCTTTTAACTAGACTATGAGATGTATTTATGTGTGAATGCTATGCATGCTGGAGTAAGCAAAATATTTCCTCAAAGGATGAGGGAGAATGATGAATATTAGTGTTTTGAAATTTTGTATACTTATGTTATACTAAGGAATATTGAAAAATCTTGCCCAAGTTGTACAATGTGCAGGTTGTAAGTAAAAAGAGTTTGCGGAAAATCACAAAGATGTGAAGACGACCAAAGCATAAGAACAAGAGTAAGTGAGAGACGGTGAATGGATGCGAAAAACAAACTATAGAACACCGAGGATGGTGTTAATCTTAAGGGGTGGACTATGTAACATCCCTCCAATTTAACCCCTATTATTATTATTATTATTATTATTATTGTAAATGTAATAGTAAATGAGCAAGTGGCCCTGGTGAGGAGCTCAAGGCCAAGGCCCCACCAGCGGACTTTGAAAGTAATGTTGTTTTATTCCCTAGGCTGTAAAAGTTATTATTGTACTTAGGAGACTTCGGGATGATGCATTTAAAAGACGGTAACTAAATCCACTAAGTGGAAACAATATAATGGCTAGTAGGAATAAGTTTGACGACAAATGTCATTATAGTGTCATAAGCACTCATGATAAGTTATCGGTTAAGTCCTAGTAAAATATACCGAAGACACCATTAGTTATCGAAAGACGTATAAAGACCTAATGTGCAACACTAGGTTATACTATTTTATTCTAAGTAAACTATGACCCCTAGCTAAGCAAAAGAAGAGGGACATTGATTACATTAAAATAGTCAAATTAAAGATTCATATATGATGATATACATACATACATACATACATACATACATATATATATATATTTGAAGTAGGTGAAATCATAACTTTGATTATGATAGATTTATATATTAGAGGAAGGTTTACTTCCTCATATTGGACAAAATCAAAGGAATATAATATAGATATATATATAATATATATCTAGTGGAAATTATATATTAAAATACATGATAAATAAATATATATATAAATGGATGCGTAAGTATTACCTAGTTCATAAAACAAAACCTCACTAAGTAACACATGATAGAAACTTTTTGTGATGTAATTGGGTGGTCTTAAATGGCATTTGGTGAGAATCCTTTTTGTTGGTCTAACCCTAACAAGAAGAGCCACAACCTCTTTTGGCCATAGCCATAGGATTTAACTCCACGTGGAGGCACATTCTGAGTGCGACTAAGAAATTGAGTTAGTGCCATCGATGCATGGGAGTTATAACATATGGGCGTTAGAGTGATAATAGGGGGGGGGGTGAAAGGAAAATCACCTCTGCGTTAAAATAAGATCTGGTAGAGGATATTTCTCCTATTAAAAATTATTGGGAAACTGGTCCCTTTGAGGATCCATCGTTACCAACCACCTTGCCACTCCGCTATTTTAAGAGTATGGTGTAGTTTTTGTAGGGAGGATATCTCCTTAGTGGAGTACTCCCCACTCCTTTTGACTGCCATTTTTTTATCACTTGGAGCTCTTTGACTACTCACCTCGCCAGGTGTTCCGCAAGTTGTTTCACGAGCAGGGCCTTTTAAACTCGCTATCGCCACTGATAGAGAAGACGACGTGGGAAGGAAAGCAAGATGTAATTATGATGGTCAAATACCACGGCATACAATGATCAACATTTGCTCGGGAATGAGCAATCAAGATTCTGGAAGATCCATGTCAGTTTTTGAGGAGCAACCTCCATTCCGGACGAGCGGTATCTGCATTGCGAAGACGAGATTGGCATGTGGCATGGTAACCCTTGTTTTTCTAAAAATAAAATATATATTCGATCTATGTATTTAACCACATACATTAGAATTAAGATTGAGGTCACTGGTTTGTATGATAAGAAATATCTGTGTTTATATTTATTTATAGCGTTTGTCTATCCATACCAGGTTCCTATTCAGATATTCAGCTCCTGTATATGCATTACATGAGTAGACCCTGGTTACTTATAGCATTTTAGTACAGAAAGTGAGTTCCTATCTGAGTCAGTCATAGTTATCCTGAATGTTGGGTTTACATTATATGCTACAAACGGAACTAGATAGTATCGGTCTCCCGAGGGTTATGTATACATTTTTATGTTGTAAACCGATTTGAGCAAGATCGGATCCCTTTGTCCTCGGCGTTTGACACATTCATGCTGCCAATAAGGCTAAGAGGTATTGATTTCTGTCTACCTCTACGGTTACAAATATTTGATTTATGAATTGGACGGAGACGACTCTCGATCTCTAGGGTTGAGATTTCTTATTTATATAACTCCATTGTGCATATCATTATAATCCAACCTCGGTGTGGTAAGCTCATATCTAAATTTCTATATTTTCTTTATGAATCGATCTTTCTTTTTGTATTTGAACATAGTTATAGAGAGACCTCTGTATTTTCTTTATGGATAATTTGTTGGTTGAACAAGTCATAGAATTGAATAGCAATGTCATCGTTATTATCGACCAAGCTCTGCGATCTCAGTATCACTGTTTAAAACAATTCATATATGTGGATTGCAACCTCTTCATGTTATTGTATTTTGATTTCTTCATATCATTTGACTCCCAAATAAGGACGATGTCCTTCCTATGAAGGTATGGTCTCATACATTAGGTTTTAGCTGCATGTTATTTGAGCCTGTTGTTTGTTTTAATTTTGAAACCTTGTGATGAAGGGTGCAAACCCTTAGACGTACCTTTGACTATGCGTTTTGATTAAAAAATGGTGAACAAAGGTGATACCCCCAAGAAATGAACCCAGGAAATGGGGGATCGCTCTCGGTATTAACTACTTCAGAGTAGGAAACTTTTCCCCAGGGATCGATCCATGTAATCACATTACAAGTCGTATTGTTTCATTCTTACTCCTCTGCCTTTGATGCTGTATGTGAATCGTAGATATATTCCTTAGAATTTATGATGTTATAGAAAAGAGCATCGATCTCAAAAGACTATGTTCATGTATTGATGTATGGGATGCATTCGCACTGTTTTTAGAAATCTATGATAATAATATGCTGTTTGGAAAATTGTGTTTCCCTTTGACCTAAGGTGTCTAGAAACCACGATTTCCGTTGTGTACTATTGCTGCATAAATTTTCGTGATGCATGCTGACCCTTCGAGGGCACTTAGGTAAGGGATATCCTTAGGGTCACCTCACTTATGCTTTTTGGTTTTAATATATAAATTCTAATTATGCATGAAAACCCTTACTACAAATTTTGGTGAAACCCTTATTCCAATATTGAATGGTGTATGTATTAAAAAATATTATAAAATAGGGGCATCAAATAGGTCCATCAACTTATAAGAAAGGGTGTGCAAAAGTACTAGATTTGAGTAGGTTACCACTTGTATATCCCTATATTCACGTGGTGGTTGATTTTATGAAAGTGTTCTTTATATTTTAAAAGATATATTATGGAGTAGTTAAAAAGGATCTTGTCACCTTTAACCAAATGGGAGTGTAGCCTTTTAGGAACCCATGTCTTTACTTTGTTAGTATGTTGTTGTTGGACGCATATGCTTTGTAAGTCGTCCCATAGTATTTGTTGATCAATAGTTTGTGTTATTGTTGTTGGCGCATATGCTTTGTAAGTCGCCCGTAGTATTGTTGATCCATAGTTTGTAATGGCCCATGGTTTTGACCCATAGTATTGGCGCCTAGAATTAGTATATAAGTGTGTGTTGAGACCTATGAAGGCACCGTGAAGTTATTTGTATTGAGCTTGCTCATATGAGGTTGCCCCCTCGAAGTGGCCTGTGATCAATATAAAAGTGATTCTGAGTTCTGTCATTTCTACTATTTCTCATATTTGTATTAATTAATTGTTGCAGGTGCATCACATCTGGTATCAAAGCACTTTCTTGGGCTCGCTGGGTGAAAATTTCTGCCAAATTTTTTTTCACATCTGTTGCAGGTTCGGATTTGGGAATAATCCCTATCCGCTTAAGTGTGGGAAGTACTTGGGCATAAGCCCTAAAACTCATTGTGAGGAGTACCACAAGAACCCCGAAGTAGCTGGCCCATTGAGAGGACCTGCCAGCGAAAACAGCAACGACCCCTACTTGATTGACTAGTTCCCACCCGTGAGGTAAACCAAGAGCTGTCGTTTGTGGCAAAGCGGTTATCAGTTTTACCTGAGCCGTGGAGTGAGGGGTACTGCCCCAATACGCAAGCCATCAGACAACATTGGTGACCGAGTGAAACCCCTGAACTGTTAGGAAGCTGCACATACCTGGGGTCCATATCTACTTTCAGCTGAACTATTGTCGATCACTCCTGTGCCATTTCAGATCCATTTTGCAAGCCATTCCAGATTCAGCCGTTTTCAATCCATTCGGAGTTGTTCCAGATCCCTTTTGAGCCGTAGCTGCTCCAGTCTAAAAAAAAAAAAAAAACCGTTTTCAATCCATTCGGCGCTGTTCCAGATCCCTTTCGAGCCGTAGCCGCTCCAGTCTGAAAAAGAGTATAAAATTCAGTTTCGTTTTCAATCCATTCGGCGCTGTTCCAGATCCCTTTCGAGCCGTAGCCGCTCCAGTCTGAAAGAGTATAAAATTCAGTTTTTTTTTTCCATATCTCCCTTGTTTTCACTCTGTTTCCCTTGAAATTTTCGGGGAACCCTTGTGATCCCATTCTGCATATTTCAGTCCTGAGGACCCTATCCCCAATTCCCCTTCCCAAAGCCCAAAATCCCACATTTGCCTATTTTTAGGGTTTGCCATAACTTCCTCAGATTTCACCCAATCACCTTCAAATTTTACCACAGAGTTCCTTTCTGAATTCTGCTTCTTTGTTCCCCTCTGCCAAATTTTTCCATTCTTTCACCCCGCTTCTAAAATCCTCATTTTTGCTTCCCTATCTATCCAACAGTGCCCAAAACCTAGTCAAACCCCAATTACCCTTCTGATTTTTTCCCAAGTCCAGATTTTCCTTTATTGAAGTAGTTTCTATTTTTGTTTTCCTACCCAGTCAACCAAAAAAAATAAAAATAATAATCTTGGTTATGGTTGTCACCCGTGCAGGAGCAAAAACCATGGAGGACGCACTTGTAGCCATCCAAGCCAAACTCCAGGATCTGGATGAAAAATTTCTTGGTCTCCATCTTGAACATTCAACTATGAACAACAAACGACAGTCCAAGTCTTCAACAAACAATGGGTTCTCTTCTTCCAGCAATTTCCGTGGTCCGAAGCTTGATTTTCCTCGCTTCAATGGTATCGATCCAACTGGATGGATCTATCGTGTAGAACAGTATTTCAGTCTGCATAATACTTTTGATGTCAACAAAGTTCCATTGGCATCCTTTCATTTGGAACAGGAAGCTCTTCAATGGTGCCGTTGGTACATCAAGGCTCATCTAGAGGCCAAATGGCCAGACTTTTTCCAGCTCCTTTTGCAACGATTTGGTCCTAGTTATTTTGATGACTTCACAGGAGCCCTCACTAAACTTCGCCAAACTGGCACTGTGAGAGAGTATCAAACCGAATTTGAGAATATAGCCAACCACACCGAAGGATTGTCTGATGAATTTTACCGGAGTTGTTTTATCAGTGGTCTAAAGGATGCCATCCGCTCTGAGGTCAAAATGTTCTGTCTCAACACAATGATGGAAGCACTAGGGTTGGCTAAGTTGGCAGAAGACAAGATTGCATCCCAACAACGCTCCAAGCCCACTTTTGTTCCCTTCCGAAATATGGGTTCTCAGCGACCACCTATACCGCAGGCTCCTCGACCGACTCCTATCAAGCGTTTGTCTGAAACAGAGATGCAAGCACGCTGAGAAAAGGGGCTTTGCTATAATTGTGATGAGAAATTCACTCGGGGACATAGATGTGTTCAGCAAAAGCTCTATCTCTTGGATGTGGAGTCTCTGCCTGCCTCTGAAATTGGTGACGAAGATCCAGAAACACTGGATGCTCTGGTCGACATTCAGGAACCGCCTATTGACCCTCTGTCTCTGGATGACCAGCCAGAGATATCTCTCCATGCTTTAGCTAGAATCACCACCCCCCAAACAATGCGGGTCAGGGGTTACTTCAAGAAGCTTCCTCTTACAATGCTCATTGATTCTGGTAGCACTCATAATTTCATTGACCCTTTGATCACCAAACAAGCTGATTGTTTTATCCATCCTTGCTCCAACTTTGAAGTCATGGTTGCCAATGGGGGCACCTTACCTTGCAAAGGGAAGTGTCGAAATGTGCATATCTCTATGGGAGATTATACCTTGCGCTCTGACATGTTTGCCTTGCCCTTAGGTGGATGTGATGTGGTTTTGGGCGCTCAATGGCTACGCACACTTGGCCCTATCTTATGGGATTTTGCTAAACTTTGGATGTAGTTTTCCCTCAATGGACAAAAACACACATTGACAGGATTACAACCAGGTTCTCTCAGCATCATCAGTTCACATCGCATGGAAAAACTCCTCAAGAAGAATTCACATGGTGTCATCGCTCAGATGCATTCCATCCAGATGCAACCATCAGCGGTCTCCACTACTCCTTTGGATCTACAACAAATTCTGGATCGATATACAGGTGTCTTTGGCGAACCAGTGGGATTGCCACCTTCTAGGCCAGAAGACCATCATATTCAGCTCCTTCCTGGCAGCGTTCCTCCCAACATCAGGCCCTATCGCTACCCATTTCACCAAAAAACGGAGATTGAAATGCTCGTTCGGGACTTATTGAAGCAAGGTATTATTCGCCCAAGCACTAGTTCCTTTTCTTCTCCAGTTATTCTTGTCCGCAAAAAAGATGGGTCATGGCACCTCTGCTTTGAATTCCGAGCACTTAATCACCTCACCATCAAGGATAAGTTTCCAATTCCTTTTGTTGATGAGCTTCTTGATGAGCTTCATGGGGCTCACTTTTTCTCCAAGTTGGATCTTCGTTCTGGGTATCATCAAATTCGGGTTCATGAGGATGATATCCCTAAAACAGCTTTCCGCACACATGATGGCCATTATGAGTTTTTGGTCATTCCCTTTGGCCTCGCTAATGCTCCTTCTACATTCCAGGCCTTAATGAATAAAATATTTCGACCCTACTTGCGGAAATTCATTCTAGTATTCTTTGATGATATCCTCATCTACAGTAAAACATGGGATGAACATCTCCAGCATTTGGATCTTGTCATGCAACTTTTCTCTGACCATCATCTCCATGCCAAGCAATCTAAATGTGTTTTTGGACATAAGGAAGTTGAGTATCTCGGGCACATTATCTCAGCACAAGGGGTTCACGTGGATCCTGCCAAAATCGATGCCATGAACAATTGGCCGCATCCTCAGACACTCAAGATCCTTCGTGGTTTTTTGGGGTTGACTGGCTACTACCACAAGTTTGTCAAGGATTATGGGAAGATTGCAGCTCCATTAACTGCTCTATTGAAAAATGATGCCTTCACATGGAAACCTACTACTCAGTGTGCATTTGACAAACTAAAACAAGCTATGTGTACGACACTTGTGCTAGCTATGCCCGATTTTTCCAAGCCCTTCACTATTGAGAGTGATGCTTGCGGTAATGGACTTGGTGCTATTCTCCTTCAAGATGAACACCCCATTGCGTTCACCAGTAAAGCCCTTTTAGGTAAGAATTTAGCTGCCTCTACCTATGAGAAGGAAATGATGGCTATTTTGCATGCAGTACAGAAGTGGCGCCCATACCTATTAGGGAATCATTTTTGCATCAAGACTGATCACCAGAGTCTGAAATATTTCTTGGACCAGCATGTCTCCTCCCCGGCACAACAGAAATGGGTTAGCAAACTCATGGGTTATGACTATGAGATCACTTACAAGAAGGGTAAAGACAATATTGTGGCAGATGTTCTTTCTCGCACATTTGATCCCCAAGGTTCTCTTTCATCTATTTCTATGCCTATTCCAAATTGGTTGCAATCTGTTCAACAGGGTTTTGTCAATGACTCCTCCTTATCTCAAATCATCCAACGCTTGAACAACAACCCTTCTGCTGTACCACATTACTCTTGGGATGGTGCTTCTCTGCGATACAAGGGTCGTCTGGTGCTTCCCCAGAGCACAGATCTTCAACAGGCTGTCTTCTATGAACTCCATGCTTCTCCATCGGTAGGGCACTCTGGGTTCCTCAAAACGTATGAACGAGCACGGCATAACTTCTTTTGGCAGGGCATGAAAAGGACAATTCAACAGATGGTGGCCGAATGTGATACCTACCAGCGCAATAAGGGTGAAACAACACCCCTTCCAGGATTGCTTGAACCCTTTCCCATACCTACATGGATTTGGACAGATATTTCTATGGATTTTATTGAAGGGCTCCCTAAATCTGGCAGGAAGACAGTGATTCTCGTTGTGGTTGATCGCGTCTCCAAATATAGTCATTTTGTGCTCTCAGCCATCCCTATACAGCCTCCTCCGTCGCTCAAATTTTTCTGGACCAGATCTTTCGTCTTCATGGCATCCCTTCTTCCATTGTCTTGGATCGTGATGTGACTTTCACCAGTCATTTTTGGATAGAACTATTTCACCACACTGGCACCAAACTGAAGATGAGTTCGGGGTATCACCCACAAACAGATGGTCAGATTGAAATTGTCAATAAATGCTTGGAAACTTATCTTCGTTGCTTCAGCTCGGAACAACAACATCAGTGGAAAAAATGGCTCCCTCTCGCTGAATGGTGGTACAATACCTCTTACCACACTACCTCTAAAATGACCCCATATGAAGCAGTCTATGGTCAGGCACCTCCAGCTCTCCTTCCATACACCCCAACTAGTTCACCAGTTCAGGAAGTTGACACGGTCCTTCAAAACCGCGATCAGATTCTTCACATTTTGCGGGACAATCTTCACATGGCAAGAAATCGCATGAAGCAACAAGCTCATCAGCACCGTTCTGAGTGCACTTTTCAAGTCGGTGATATGGTTTTTCTTCGTCTCTAGCCATACAAACAACCATCCTTGAAACTCAAAGGGCGTCATAAGCTCGCTCCAAAGTTCTATGGTCCATATCAGATTCTTCAGAAGATTGGGTATGTTGCTTATAAATTAGAACTTCCTCCTTCTTCCCAAATTCATCCAATCTTTCATGTCTCTTGTTTGAAGAAAGTTCTTGGCACCAACATCAGTGGACAAACGATCTTACCCGAACTAGATAATGAAGGATCCATCCTTTTGGAGCCAGAGGCCATCCTTAATCAGCGCATGCGTCAGCTTCGCTCTCGCTCTATCACAGAGGTCTTAATTCAGTGGCACAACATGCAACCAGAGGATTCTACATGGGAACCACTCCTTCAGATTCAACAACAATTTCCACATCTAAAGCTTTGAGGACAAAGCTTTTTTTTAAGGGGGAGGGGATGTTAGGAACCCATGTCTTTACTTTGTTAGTATGTTGTTGTTGGACGCATATGCTTTGTAAGTCATCCCGTAGTATTTGTTGATCAATAGTTTGTGTTATTGTTGTTGGCGCATATGCTTTGTAAGTTGCCCGTAGTATTGTTGATCCATAGTTTGTAACGGCCCATGGTTTTGACCCATAGTATTGGCACCTAGAATTAATATATAAGTGTGTGTTGAGACCTATGAAGCCACCGTGAAGTTATTTGTATTGAGCTTGTTCATAGGAGGTTGCCCCCTCGAAGTGGCCTGCGATCAATATAAAAGTGATTCTGAGTTCTGTCATTTCTGCTATTTCGCATATTCGTATTAATTAATTGTTGCTGGTGCATCACATAGCCTTATATGTAAAATCCTCCTGAGTCTAATAATAAGACTGTAGGTAGAAAATCTCTTTACGAGGGATCCCTTGAAAGGGAGGAATGTAAAGCTTGTAACGCTGGCAATGTACCCTCTCCTTTTGATTTTATTAATACAATACAACCCCTTGGGTGGATGTAGCCCAAGATACCGGTGAACCACGTGAAAATGTTCTCTTGGTATATATTTTGTGTATATCTCTCTTGATGTTGTGTCTCAAATATTATCTAAGTTTGGTTGTTTTAAATTATGTACCTTAGGCATGTTTATGATGGTGGTTATTTATAACTTTGTCTCTTGTTTACATGTGTAGATAATTTAGGGTTAATCAATTATAAGAGTATTTTGTGGATCACTTGTTCAAATAAAAACATGTTGATGTTTATTTTATTTTGCTCATGGATATGGCTCATGTATGATGAGTAACGACACTCACCATTAGAAATCTTCAAGGATGAATAAGAATGAATACGATAGATAGAATGTCCTTTTTATGAATAAGGAAAGTTCTCGGTACAATGTACTATTCATTCTAATGTTTAATATTTAAGTTAGTAGAAGGAATTGGTTAAAGAAGGACAAGTGGCAAAACATTATTAAATTATGCTAAAAAGAGTTGTATATCTATAGTTGGGGTTGTTTGTGAGATTGCAATAAGACCTTTGTGTCGACAAGCAAAGCTTTATTAAAGTTTACAATTATATGTTAATAGCTGTGAAATGTTACAAGGACGCTTATATTAACACAATAAATATCAATGTTATACCTATATTTTACCTTCCGCAGTGATAATTAATGATGTTTAGTCGCTTAGAATTTTTTTTAAATATTTATCAAATTGTGGGGATGTGACATATGGTATTAGAGCACTAGGTTTAAACACTCGGGCCTATTGGGCTCAACATGGAATGATTAAAGCATGAAGGTTGATAAACTAATCAATCAAGTTGTTTTGTTTTGTTTTGGATGCATGTACTGGGATGGACGAGGGGTTAATGTCATCCGAGTTAAATTTCAAGTTCCCAAAAAGGAGTAAAGATAAGTATTTTTCAACATTATTATTATGAGTGAGGTATGCTATCTTTTTCATAAGTTTTCCTTGCTAGATAAAAGGTATAGGTGCTTACATGATTGAATAGTATTATCATGGAATGTGATATTTAGTCGAAGTAATTTCAGTACATATGAAATATAATGATTTCTGTATTATGATAGAAGCGTCATAATCTTTTATATAGGATTGTTGATTCATAATTTTATTGTCCTGTGGTAAAGTACTAGTCTAGAAGAAATAGATAAGGATATGGAAAACTTTGGCAAAACATGTTATTACCTTGACCAAACAAAAATAGTGAATAGTGTCATAGTTGTTTGATTTGCTAAATACATTACCTACAAGTTAGGGTGTAGTATTACTAGTATACTCCAAAGAAGAGAGCTTACTTTGTTAAGCAATGCAAATTAAACCTCTTCAATTTAAAAAAATTACTTGATATGGCATAGTTGTTACGATAGTTTCATGTAAAGCTATATCGGAAAATGTTGCACTCTTAGATATTTTTGATACTTGTTTAAGCTAGTGAGTAGGAAATTATAGCTACATATTGTTAGGTGCATTCTTTTAACATCGTTTTACTTATGTTTTGGTAGTTGCAAAATATATGTCGACTCTATTTATTTTCTTCAGTATGGAGTCGCCTAAGTAATTGTTACCCTTGAGTTTTGATAGCCAGAATGAATTTGACATACTAGGTTACAAGTCAGGTTTAAAATCGCGAACGAATTCATATGATAAGATGACTAATGTGTTTGAGTATCATCTTGTTATGAAAAATCATCATTTTTGTTAAATGTTAAGATTTTATTTATTAAACATAAATGGATTTCATTTTATAATTTCTTATCGTTATTAGAACTTTTAATATAAGTCTAAAGGTATATTACTGTATGAAAATTTTAAGCAGAGTTTTCTAGAAGATTAAATAATTTTATTATGCATATGATTCTAAGGTTTGTTATATTGTGCACCAAATTAATAGATTTTGTTAATAGTAGGGGTTCAATTATCGAAAAAGAAGAATTCTAATCTTGTTGTGATTGATTGAGCATGGGATCTTTTAAAAGTTTATTAGAATCATTAGATGATAAGTCTCAATTTGAAAGGAATCCATATGAAAATAAATGTTTGAACTATGATATTGACATGTTTTCGACAGGTTTGACCTCAGACTCACATCAAGGATATTGAAGAGTTTACATGGGGATAAAGTAAAGAGAATGCAAAAGTTAATCGAACGAGCATGCGTATAATGCTATGGAACTAATATATTCAATTGTTGAGCAATTGAAGCAAATAAATTTTTATTTATACTAGCATTTCAGGAAGTGATCTTAACTTCGACTGATGACATGAACAAGGAGGAACGTTGATTATACAAGCACTTGTATAGATAAGTTGAGCTAAATCAGTAAGTAATGATTCACTTTATATTTTATTTACAGAATTTTATGAATCACGATTGGTGGTAATACTTATGACTGATGATGTGTAATCATCAAAATGCATAGAAAATGATAAGTAAATAGATGGATATATTTTAAATATTTTGTTGTTATGTTACTAAGAAATATCCCTGGACTCAAACAAGAAGGTTTGAGGGGAAAGGAATAATTTCCTGGATTCAGGCAAAGGGGCTGCATCTCGCACTTACTTACTAGCTATTGTTATGGGACAACTTCCCTAAATTGTGCTCATGTTCCCCATGGAAGTAAAACAGATCAGGTGGGTAGCTCGTTGAATGTTATACTAACCCAAAAGTCCTAGGAAAACTTTATATCCATCGAATTGAGCAGAGGAAGGGCTCACGATTTTCCTTGTGTTGTTAGAATGGAGCACACAAGAGGTTCTCTAAGGAGACTAAATTTTTTACTTGTGGTGTTAGAACTGAGCCCACAAGAAGATTCGATGAGGGGAAGCTATATAATGAGTTGCAGAGTAAGAATGTCATATTCCTGCTGAGTTACGGAGGACTCATGTTTTGTATGCAAGTCTCCGTGATTGTTGAAATACAAAAGAGTTCTATGTACGCAAGTCTACATGATTACTGGAGTACATGATTAGGATATGTATGGCAAGTCCCCACGATTGCGGAAATACATAAAGGTTTTTGTATGCAAGTCTCCATGATTGCTGAAATGCAAAAGAGTGCTATGTATGAAATTCTACGTGATTGTTGAAGTACACGAGCAGGATATGTATGGCAAGTCCCCACAATTGCGGAAATACATAAAGATTTTTGTATGAAAGTCTCCGTGATTGCTGAAATACAAAAGAGTGCTATGTACGCAAGTCTACATGATTGCTGAAATACATGAGCAGGATATGTATGGCAAGTCCCCACGATTGTGGAAATATATAAAGGTTTTTGGATGCAAGTCTCCATGATTGCGGAAGTACAAAAGAGTTTGATGATCAACAAGGTTTTGTTGAAAGAAATGTTTAATGATATGAACAAATGATAATGATTGTCTTTTAACTAGACTATGAGATGTATTTATGTGTGAATGCTATGCATGCTGGAATAAACAAAATATTTCTTCAAAGGATGAGGGAGAATGATGAATATTAGTGTTTTGAAATTTTGTATACTTATGTTATACTAAGGAAGATTGAAAAATCTTGTCCGAGTTGTACAATGTGCAGGTTGTAAGTAAAAAGAGTTTGCAGAAAATCGCAAAGATGTGAAGACGACCAAAGCATAAGAACAAGAGTAAGTGAGAGACAATGAATGGACGCGAAAAACAAACTATCGAACACTAAGGATGGTGTTAATATTAAGGGGTGGACTATGTAACATCCCTCCAATTTAACCCCTATTATTATTATAATTATTGTAAATGTAATTGTAAATGAGCAAGTGGCCCTGGTGAGGAGCTCAAGGCCAAGGCCCCACCAGCGGACTTTGAAAGTAATGCTTCTTTATTCCCTAGGCTGTAAAAGTTATTATTGTACTTAGGAGACTTCGGGATGACGCATTTAAAAGACGGTAACTAAATCCACTAAGTGGAAAGAATATAATGGCTAGTAGGAATAAGTTTGACGACAAATGTCATAATAGTGTCGTAAGAACTCATGATACGTTATTGGTTAAGTCCTAGTAAAGGATACCGAAGACACCATTAGTTGTCGAAAGACGTATAAAGACCTAATGGGAAACACTAGGTTAAACTATTTTATTCTAAGTAAACTATGACCCCTAGCTACGAAAAAGAAGAGGGACATTGATTACATTAAAAGAGTCAAATTAAAGATTTATATATATATATATATATATATATATATATATATATATATTTTAAGTGGGTGAAATCATAACTTTGATTATGATAGATTTATATATAAGAGGAAGGTTTACTTCCCCATATTGGACAAAATCAAAGGAATATAATATATATCTAGTGGAAATTATATATTAAAATACATGATAAATAAATATATATATAAATGGATGCGTAAGTATTACCTAGTTCATAAAACAAAACCTCACTAAGTAACACATGATAGAAACTTTTTGTGATGTAATTGGGTGGTCTTAAATGGCATTTGGTGAGAATCCTTTTTGTTGGTCTAACCCTAACAAGAAGAGCCACAACCTCTTTTGGCCATAGGAGTTAACTCCACGTGGAGGCATGTTCTGAGTGCGACTAAGAAATTGAGTTAGTGCCATTGATGCATGGCAGTTATAACATATGGACGTTAGAGTGACAATAGAGGGGGGGTGAAAGGAAAATCACCTCTGCGTTAATATAGGATCTGGTAGAGGATATTTCTCCTATTAAAAATTATTGGGAAACTGGTCCCTTTGAGGAGCCATCATTACCAACCACCTCGCCACTTGTGCCACTCCGCTATTTTAAGAGTATGGTGTAGTTTTTGTAGGGAGGATGTCTCCTTAGTGGAGTACTCCCCACTCCTTTCGACTGCCATTTGTTTTATCACTTGGAGCTCTCTGACTACTCACCTCGCCAGGTGTTCCGCAAGTTATTTCACGAGCAAGGCCTTTTAAACTCGCTATCGTCACCGACATAGGAGAGGACGGGGGAAGGAATGCAAGATGTAACTGTGATGGTCAAATACCACGACATAAAACGATCAACATTTGCTAGGGATTGAGCAATCAAGATTCTGGAAGATCCATGTCAGTTTTTGAGGAGCGACCTCCATTCCGGACGAGCGGTATTTGCGTTGCGAAGACGAGATTGGTGTGTGGCATGGTAACCCTTGTTTTTCTAAAAATAAAATATATATTCTATCTATGTATTTAACCGCATACATTAGAATTAAGAGAGGTCACTGGTTTGTATGATAACAAACATATGCGTTTATATTTATTTATAGCGATTGTCTATCCATACCAGGTTCCTATTTAGATATTCAACTCCTGTATATGCATTACATGAGTAAACCTTGGTTACTTATAGCATTTTAGTACAGAAAGTGAGTTCCTATCTTAGTCAGTCGTAGTTATCCTGAATGTTGGGTTTACGGTATATGCTACAAACAGAACTGGATAGTATCGGTCTCCTGAGGGTTATCTATACATTTTTATGTTGTAAACCGATTCGAGCAAGATTGGATCCCTTTGTCCTTGGCGTTTGACACATTCATGCTGCCAATAAGGCTGAGAGGTATTGATTTTCGTCTACCTCCGCGGTTACAAATATTTGATTTATGAATCGGACAGAGACGACTCTCGATCTCTAGGGTTGAGATTTCTTATTTATATAACTGCATTGTGCATATCATTATAATCCAACCCCAGCTTGGTAAGGTCATGTGTAAATTTCTATATTTTCTTTATGAATCGATCTTTCTTTTTGTATTTGAACATAGTTATAGAGAGACCTCTGTATTTTCTTTATGGATAATTTGTTGGTTTAACAAGTCATAGAATTGAATAGAAACCTCATCGTTATTATCGACTGAGCTCTGCGATCTCAGTATCACTATTTAAAATAATTCATACCTGTGGATTGCGACCTCTTCATGTTATTGTATTTTGATTTCTTCTTATCATTTGACTCCCAAATAAGGACGATGTCCTTCCTATGAAGGTATGGTCTCATACATTGGGTTTCAGCTGCATGTTATTTGTGCCTGTTGTTTGTTTTAATTTTGAAACCTCGCAATGAAGGGTGCAAACCGTTAGACGTACCTTTGACTATGCATTTTGATTAAAAAATGGTGAACAAAGGTGATATCCCCAAGAAATGAACCTGGGAAATGGGGGATCACTATCAGTATTAATTACTTCAGAGTAGGCAACTTTTCCCTAGGGATCGATCCATGTAATCACATTACAAGTGGTATTGCTTCATTCTTACTCCTATGCCTTTGATGCTGTTTGTGAATCGTAGATATCTGCCTTAGAATTTATTATGTTATAGAAAAGAGCAGTGATCTCAAAAGACTATGTTCACGTATTGACATATGGGATGCATTCGCACTGTTTTTAGAAATCTATGATAATAATACGCTGTTTGGAAAATTGTATTTTCCCTTTGACCTAAGCTCTCTGGAAACCACGATTTCCATTGTGTACTATTGCTGCTTGAATTTTCGTGATGCATGCTGACCCTTCGAGGGCGCTTAGGTAAGAGATATCCTTAGGGTCACCTCACTTATGCTTTTTTGTTTTAATATATAAATTCTAATTATGCATGAAAACCCTTACTACAAATTTTAGTGAAACCCTTATTCCAATATTGAATGGTGTATGTATTAAAAAGTATTATAAAATGGGGGCATCAAATAGGTCCATCAACTTATAAGAAAGGGTGTGCAGAAGTACTGGATTTGAGTAGGTTACCACTTGTATATCCCTATATTCATGTGGTGGTTGATTTTATCAAAGTGTTCTTTATATTTTAAAAGACATATTATGGAGTAGTTAAAAAGGATCTTGTCACCTTTAACCAAATGGGAGTGTATCCTTATATGTAAAATCCTCCCGAGTTTAATAATAATACTGTAGGTAGTAAAGCTCTTTACGAGGGATCCCTTGAAAGGGAGGAATGTAAAGCTTGTAACACTAGCAATGTACCCTCTCCTTTTGATTTTCTTAATACAATACAATCCCTTTGGTGGACGTAGCCCAAGATACGGGTGACCCACATGAAAATGTTCTCTTGGTATATATTTTGTGTATATCTCTCTTGATGTTGTGTCTCAAATATTATCTAAGTTTGGTTGTTTTAAATTATGTACCTTAGGCATGTTTATGATGGTGGTTATTTATAACTTTGTCTCTTGTTTACATGTGTGGATAAGTTAGGGTTAATCAATTATAAGAGTATTTTGTGGATCACTTGTTCAAATAAAAACATGTTGATGTTTATTTTATTTTGCTCATGGATATGGCTCATGTATGATGAGTAACGACACTCACCATTAGAAATCTTCAAGGATGAGTAAGAATGAATACGATAGATAGAATGTCCTTTTTATGACTAAGGAAAGTTCTCAGTACAATGTACTGTTCATTCTAATGTTTAATATTTAAGTTAGTAGAAGGAATTGGTTAAAGAAGGACAAGTGGCAAAACATTATTAAATTATGCTAAAAAGAGTTGTATATCTATAGTTGGGGTTGTTTGTGAGATTGCAATAAGACCTTTGTGTCGACAAGCAAAGCTTTATTAAAGTTTACAATTATATGTTAATAGTTATGAAATGTTACAAGGACGCTTATATTAAAACAATAAATATCAATGTTATACCTATATTTTACCTTCCGCAGTGATAATTAATGATGTTTAGTCGCTTAGAAATTTTTTAATATTTACAAAATTGTGGGGATGTGACATCGATCAACTGCTTGAATGAAGAAAAAAAATTACGAGGAAATTCTTCATACCAATTTCTGACATCCTAGTTGTCCTCTAAGTTGAGAGGTAGTAGAAAAAAGCTCCATTATAATATCCTCATGTATGATATTGCTTGCTTGGAGAAATTGCATGAATTCCCAGATGTGTGTTGCTGCATGATACTTATATTCATGAAATAATGGAAAAAGTGCTTTCCCATCGTCTTTAATGACACACTGATGTGGATATTTCGGAATGTATGAAAAATCCAATATATCCATCCACAATTCGTAAGAATATGCCATATCATTTGGCTTGCTTGTCTTTATAGAGTACTTCTGTTATTTTTCTCCAGTTGGAGTCGCCAGAAGAGACCTGCCAAGTTAGCTTAACAAACCTCACCAAAGTACCAAAAACAATGGTGTACTTGAGATAATGGTGATTAAGTTCTTGGTTGAGTCACCAGATAAACCTGTCAAGTTAGTCCTTACGAAAAATATATATGTATTAATGACAAGGACGTAACTTAAGATTTACCAATGTGTCATTCTTGCACGGATAAGTCACCTCAATTGATTTTGAGATCCCCAGCAGCGGTGCCAAAAATGTTACCAAATGAACTAGCAGGGCTAGTCTCCGACGACAAATGTGAGAGAAGTGGCCATTGTCACCTTAGCCAGTTCTCTAACTTCTTAGGAGAGTCGGAACCTCTAAGGGGAAGAGCCCTTATGTGGTCTGCAAAACACCTTAGGACAAGAGAAACTGTCTTCTTTGACAATCAATATTAGTGACCAGTGCCTTAGACAATAAATTAAAGAAAATGAAGAAGACGTAATATTTAATCATCCAAAGGAAACGATGCAAACACTAGTATAAGTAGTCAATATACCAACAAGTATAACAAGTGTCCAAAGATAATCAATTAGGTGTAAAGGATTGTTGAGCAATGTATGTATACCAAGGTGTGCAAGATTAATTATATATGTTATTCAATAAATACCCAATCACATTAGGGACCATCCACCATGTCATCAACGCTTAACCATATATCATTTAGTGATAGTAGTAGTATATGACAGTCCTATTCAGTATGTAACAACAATGGTATTACAGTCTTTGGATAGATGTATAATCGATGAAATTCAAACACCCAATGTGGACAATAGATTTCAATCATCAATTACTCCTTCATGAATATTTATGCAATGAAAATAAGATATCAAACTAGTATATTAGCCAGTAAACAGTGTTGTTTCAGATTGTATGAAGTACCAACACCATTAAGACAATCACTCTAATAGTAGTTTATAATGGCAATAAGGCACATTGACATGCGTACAATTGTAAACAATTTACAAGTTTTCTGATTGTCAAATAGACTAATTTCAGACCTCAGTTTATTAACAAATAATAGACTTTAATGTAATGCAAGAAGATGTGAACAACACCTAACCTTGTTTGTTTCTTTGTGTGTGGGTAAGAGGATAAGCTCAGGGACTTCCAAAGTAATAAGTCTGCAATTTATTTTAGACCTAGGGCAGCAGATAACCAAGTCTGAAAAAGGTTGTTGTAGCCTTTTGGAAGAAGGCCCATATGGAGACCGAGCCCTTAGTAAGCCAAGTACAAGGGCTTGGGCAACCAAAGGAAATAGGTTGAGGCCTTTAAAACTAAGTTGCACTGAAGTGGATATGGAAACGGATACAGATACCGGGGGGGGGGGGGGGGGGGGAACAGATACGACAAATTTTCAAAAAAGCTAGATATGATACAACGGGGAAGCGACACACACACACATATATATATATATACATATCATTGTCATCGTAATCATCATAATATTATCATTGTACATCATCATCATCACTTGACGTCAAATATCATGAATCGTACATGTAACATGATACTATGAAAACTTTTAACTAATATCATATGAATCCTCATGCTCAGAGTTAGAGTCATCATCTATGTCGTCAACAAAAGTTGATCGAAAATAGGGATCTCGAGCCTGGATTGATTCCATTGGGATTGAAGGCACCTGTCCAACATCAATGTTCACATCCTCTAGCTATGGAAGTGGGTCCAATTCCATCCAAGACAGAGGAGTTCAACAATCATTACCACCAACATCAAGGTACATAGAGGGGTTGATGTAATTGATTGAATGCCAATCCCATAACCTCATATATGATAGAATCCAGTGGCAACGTTGCAATCCTGAAATCCTGAAAACTATTAAGTCTATTGAATTTTGAATGGGATTAAAAATTCTACTTTTTGCATATGAAGTCCGATGAGGTTGGAACCACTCTCAAACATCCTGAAACAATTAATGGTAATGTTAAAAATTTAAGTAAAAGGATAGAAAATCACTTTTACTTTAAGAATTTAATATTACCATTTCCCTGAAACGTATCAACCTAGGCTGAAACGTATCCATACCAATCTGATACGTATCAGTGACGTTTCAAGGCCGTATCCCCTCCGTTTCAGGATCCGAAATAAGGAACGACATTTCACCAACTTTGCTTTGGTGTTTCTGATAACTTAGCTTTAAAGGGAAGGTCGAGGGTAGTAAAGGTAGGAAGATGGGAGGAAGAAGGAAGGGGGAGATAGGAGATAGGGAAAGGAAAGGAAGAGGGAAGGATGGAGGAAGAAGAGGATAGGAGGATAAGGAAGAAAAAGGAGAGAAAGGAGGAAGAAAGGAGTAGGGAAAGGAAAGAAAAATGAGGGGAGCGAAGGAGATAGATGAAGAAAAGGAGGGCAGCAAATGTATCCAAGAGAGAAGGGAGGCTTGGAATGGAAGGGCGAAGGTCTAGAAGGGAGATATGAGGGAGGGCAAGCTCAAAGGAAGGTAGGGCGAAGGTCTAGGATGAAGGTAAGTAGGGCCGCTAGGGCATAAGAGAGGTCTGCAATTTGGGTTTAGGATAGGATTTTAGGGTTTAAATTTATGATAATAATGTACATGAAAATATAAAAATCAGACCTAACTAACCAAATAACAAATTATCTAGTCTAATATCTACAAAACTCACAAACTAGGGTTTGGAAAGAGTAGAAAAAGATTCCAACCTAGGGTTTTAAGGTTTTACCCTAACCCTAGGGCATCAAGGAAGATGGTCTTCCTCTTGAGATGGTACTTGCAAATTTTGGCAAACTAGGGTCTTCTCTAACAACCACAAGAGTTGGTTAAAGGAAGCCTAGTTAGGGAAAAACTTAGAGACCTAAAGCCCAAGCTTCAAAAGACTCCTCTTAGAGGATGTCCTTCACAAAACTATGGTGACAAAAGGATGAAAATGACCTAGTTCAGACAAAATGTAGCAATAATGGCTATCATTCAACAATAAACAAGCAACATCATTCAACATTTAACAAAGAGAAATCAAGAGAAGAATTTAGATACCTCCTTGTGCATGTGTTAAGAAAACAACTCTAGCATCACCTTAGCAAAGAGCTTGAACCAAAGATACTTCAAGAGATTGCCTTCAAATGAAAAAATACATCCTTCTCAAGAGGTGCACATCAATCCAAGAGCCCTAAGAAGGGTATAAAAGTAGCATAGTGTTTTATCCCATAAGTTGTTATGTTCAAATGAAGTGAAGAGAAGTTTATTTATAGCTTTTCACGCTCACCTTACAAAAATATCTAGGTCGACATGTAAAATGTCAACTTAAAATTATCACAAAAATAATATAAAATAATCAAATATGTGGGTAACTTTGGGCATTCTCCCCAGAGTTTACCCAAAAATAACTAAAATAGCTAAAAATGAGCAAAACACTCCGAACTAAAGGCTGGAGTGGTGAGGGGGGGGGGGCGTCATGCCCCATCTAACCCCAACAGTAGTGAGAAACCCTCAACTCCCCCCCTAATCAAGCAATGTATTCCTGGAAGAAGGATGACATCATCATCAAAAGATAGCCAAGGAGGGAGGGCGTTGCTGTACTGGAGGACCAGGAGGGTGTGGAAAGTGACCTGGAGGAGAGACATAAGCCTCAGTGCTGAAAGAAGTGCCTCCGGAATGATAAATCATAAAACAAGGTGGGGGTCATGTAACCTAGTGACCCACCCCCGGAAGCCCCAGACATCAACCTCATGGATTCAATCCCTTTCATGAAGCAGTCGGCAATGCCACTAAGCCATAGTACTCCCAGGAGAGGGACCAAAGGATCTGGCCATAACCTTCACTCAGAAAATGTTGGATAACACCCCTCCTGGTCAAAAAGAAAAAAAAAATGACCCTCTCTCCCTGGGGCAGAGCTGAAGGTGTGTTGGTACTGGTACCATGTAACACCCTTCAACAACTACCTATCACATGTTGCAGTCCTATCCATGCACAAGTTCCTGGAAAGTTTCAGCAAAAGTGCTTTGATACCATGCTGAAATTTCTCAAACCATGGTAAGTAGATTTTGCACTGAAAGAATAACTAAAACCTTAGATAGCTTAAAACCTGAAACCTATCAAAACTGTAATATATGAATACTAGAATCTACAAACACATGCCAAAGTGATTTGATACCATGCTGAAATTTCTCAAACCATGGTAAGTAGATTCTGCACTTAAAGAATAACTAAACCTTAGATAGCTTAAAAACTGAAACCTATCTAAACTATAATATCTGAATACTAGAATCTACAAACACATGCTGCTAGGACACTAACAACAAAGCTCTCGAATCTGCATCACAGTGTTATTAAATCTGGAAAACAATAAACTCTAATGTTATTGCTCAAATACATAAGCTCAATAACCATCTCAATGGTGCGGCCTGCATCTCCTTTATAGAATTGGGTGCATAACTAGGGTTTACAATCACAAACCCTAAACCAACTCATTCTAGGTTAGGTAACACATGCTGCTATAACACTAAAAAGAATACACAAAAAACAAAGCTCTCATATCTGCATCACTGTGTTATTAAATCTAGTAAATAGTAAAATCTAATGTTATTGCTCAAATACTGTAATGTCCCTTTTAATTTTTTTTATTAAAATGCCCAATTTTTCACTTTTTCCCCAATTTTGACCTTTGACTAGTTTTGATGCCTAGGTCCCAAATTTGCCCCAAATGATACCAAAGCTTCTGAGAAGGTATGTGACTGATGTTAGGACTTGAATATGATGTTCAGGGATGATGTATGGCCACCAAAAGACTTCTGCAAACTCTCTTAAGATTCTGGACCAAGCATGTAATTTTACTAGTAATTTGGGGTTCAAACCCCCCCGGGGTAAGTACTGAAAATGGCTTCCCAAATGCCTCCAAACCCACTCGAATTTCTGAAAAGAGGTAGGGTATTTCTCAAGGATTTGATTAAGGTCCTAAATGAACCATTAATTAGTTATTAATTCTGTTCCAACCCTCTCCCAAACAACATCAAAAACCACTAATTCGACCCTTGGGGAAATGGCACCAAATCTTCTCCAAATGCAAATAAACTGAGTATAATGACCTCAAATGCTCAAGGGATGAATATAAAACTTGTAACACACATCAATGGAATTCCATTCATCACAAATATATTAGAGAAACATTATTTTATTCAAAATCATTAGCATTATAATGGCATACATCAATGTAGTGGGGAAATAGTCATTGTTTGCTCATTAATCATCATTTTTACATACAACAACTTGGTATTTCAACCTGAGACTTTCTGAAAATGAAGAACAGAGTATATAAAGCTTATTACAATCAGAAATACATTATGAGAATCTCTCCCAAGAAGTACAAGAGCTCACCTAAAGCATAATCCCTCAAGGAGCATGAATATGCCTTCAAAACTGGAAATGGTTGAGAGATAGTGTTGCACTAAAAAAAACCACAAGCTAACCTGTAGCTGATACCTGCAAATACAAACTCCATTAAAGCTCCATGAAAGACCTGAGTGTGTTACACCTAAAATCTACCCATCATTAGATTCAGTGTATACATCCTTGAAGTCACCTGGACTAAGTATTTTCATCTGGGAGGATTTGCACTCAATTCTGCAATCTTTTGAGAGGTCGTCGCAGGTTGAAAATTAGCAACATGCGACATCGTATCTTGCTCCATTGCAGGGTGCGACGAGGTCTGTTAATGGGAAAAAATAGTCTATTCGAGATCCTTCTCGAAACTTGCTCATTTTGGGGCTTATCCCTGACCTCTAGGGGAGCTGGTACTCGACCCCTAACTCTTTGGGAGGATCCCCTATCTCTATCCTACCCTTCCTCAACCTATCATATCAATACCCTATCCATTTAGTCCTATATAAGTGAATCTCACTCCCATTCCAAAGGGAGGAAGGCTATGGTATCTACATGCTGGTGAAATCTATCTTAGGAGGAAGCCTATAGTACTTACATGCTGGTGAAATCTCTCTTAAGACACCTCCATTCACCTCTTGGAGAGTTCATACTTCCTTGGAAGAACATGGCAATTGGCTTGGTCGGAGAAGGGCTGCTACGTTAAGTCTCTGGTTGTAGTCCTATATCTCTATCATGTAATCCTCTATTTGCAGTAATACAAATGCTTTCCACCAATCTTGTTCTTATGTGTAATGATATTGTGTAGTTTACCTGCTTAACTGTTTACTTAAATTGCTTATTGTATAGATGTCTTTTACTGGTTTCTCTTGTTTGATGTCTTGACAGGTCTTGCAACTTGGATCTGACGACCGTGGGACGTGGATCAACATTCAGGAGAAAGGATTGAGTAGTAAAAAGGTAAGACATCTAGTACTTGATCCTTAAGTAGATCTAGGAAACGTGTTTGTAGTCTGTTCTATTTGTTCTAGACTCACATTGAGCTAGGGAGATCCTGCTCGCGTCCGCTTGAGTGGATTGTCCGTTAACAAATTTAGCAACTCCGCTGGGGAAGAACATTGTTGTTTTCAATCTGAATGTCAATTTCAGTTGATTGCTTTTCCAAGCCATCTCTTTGGCCATTTGCTTCTTAAGCCCTTTCACCATCAGATCATCGCTTTGAAGAGTCTGATTGCCTTCCTTTGAGTTTGTACTTCTCATTGGAAGACCTTTTTATGCTCATTATCTGGAGAATTGGTTCATTTTTGGACTTAGATCTCGCCTGTCACACCTGGTCAGTGTACCGAGAGTGACACTGTGTTGTTTTTGATCTCTGTTCTTTGCGCGTTAGTTTGTCGTCGCAACCCTTCCATTGGTATACTGCGACATCGTCGCACTTCCCGCACTAGTGAACTGCGATGTCGCACTGTGCATAAGCACAGAGTGTGTTGATCTGCCATTTTTTCCATACAGGCACCTTTTCTCCATTTCTGATTTGAGTTTTGGTTTGTGTGCAGACTCCTCTGCACTATACCTTCCAGGAAGAGACCCTTTTGTCCAGCAGTGTTTTGTTTGGCTTGTTTGTATTGGTTTTTGGGTCTTTTGAGCTTTGGATTCATGTTTGGCCCCTTGAGTACAAACTAGTGTTTTGCTTGCATTTTTAAGCGAAATGGGTTCTATTCTTGAAAAAAAATTTCCCCTCATGGCCCGAGGGGGCCATGAATCATGCATTCTTCAGTCGTTTTGACCCATCTCAAGGTTTTGAGATCATTTTTTTGGTTTGGCGTGATTGGCTTGTTTTAAAGACTTGAAGAGTGTGGGATGTCCATATCTTTTTGAGCCTCTCTTTCTTGGGTTATGCATCTTGTTTCCTTTACATGCTGAGCTATTCAATCATTTTTGGGGAAGATTGATTCTTTGTCTCCACTTTAGTTCAAAGAAAAGCTTGATTTTGTCACTCTTTTGCTATATTTATGAATTTGGAAAATGTAAATATTCTTCTTACTTTATTTTGATCATTTGATATTCTTGGTCTTATCATCATAAGAAGAAGAAGGCTTGTTTTAGATTTGTGTGCATTTGAGTTAGATAAGATTGTTAAGTGCTTATCTTTGTCTTACATTTGATTGGAAACGTTTGTGGAATCCTTCTTTCCGTAGCTTAGATGTGTCTTTTTCAAGTGTAAAAAGATAGGAAATGAGTTATAATTATTGCATTTGGTAGATTTGAGCCTTTTTTGAGTGCCTTTGAGTTGTTTGGGTGTTTGCCATTTTTCTTTGGGAATTTATGAAAGATTAGAGTGCTGTAGATACTCTCTCACTTTCTGTATATAGATATGAAAAGCATTTAGTTATCAAATTTCATTTTTGGTACATGCATTTGACAATTGAAAAATGCTTCATTATTTTGTCTTACACATTGTTAAGATTAGTTGCATCTTTCATTTTCTTTGCGCTTTTTAGTTGATCTTTGCAGAAAGTTATAATTATTTCACTCTAGGAAGGAATTCTTCTTTTCTCTACTACTTAAGTACTTTTGGTTTGAAAGAAAAAAGATCTCTCCTTACCTTAAGTATTTTTCATTGAAAAGGAAAGGAAAATGTGCATTATCATGTAGTTGAGGATTGCATTATGTTTACATTTATGTACTCACCTCATGCATCCACCTAATCGTACAAGATAAAATTAACGCTAGATTAGGTTAAAATCATTTAGTAACTGTGAGTAAGTTAGAGACGTGTTCCGGCGTCTTTAAGCGTGGCACCTGTCATTATTTGCCAGCACTGTATTCCGGGGGTATTGCAGTCTTCCACGTACATCGGTATATTGAGCTCCTTCACGTACCCACCAAGTACCATAATCCGTACTTGGCATATATCGAAGGGTGTATCACGTACTCGACACGTATATCGGAAGGTCTCTTGCCGAATGGTTGTGCATTAGACAACACCACTACGGATTTGAGCTCCCACGTACCTTGCGTATATCGGGAGACACCCATAGGAATCCTGAAACCATTTGAGTTAACCATTTGGCCGTCTTTGTAAAGAAATACACCGAGAACAACACTCGGGGAGATTAGCACGCATGTACTGTCCAAGTAATCGGGTATGCAGGCAAGGGTACGGTCCCAATCCTCCTTGTCGCGTCATATTGTTGGACCCTACGGTATATAGCGGTTTGCGATGCGTTGATAATCCTGTGAGGTTCCAGACTTTGAATCCACTCCTATTCACATAGTTTGCTTGTTTCTTTTAGACTTGAGTAGTGTTTGATTTGTGTGGTACTTTAGAGACTCTTAGGAAGCTTAGATATGGAATATTCTTCCGGGACTACCAACCAAGAGGCCCCTTTCCAGGGTATGCCATTTGTTATTCCCCCTTGTGGAACTGTTGGTCCTCCCTTTATGGCTACGTTGAGTCTTCCTGGATTGATGATAGGATTACCAGTATGGTTATTCTCCAATCCGGTTACGCCAAGTGCACCAATCGTGTCGGACCTAGGTCCTTCACCACATGAACATCAATCTCATGATGACCCTTCTCCTTCTCCGTCGAAAGTTGAATCGGTTTCCATCTCTTCCTCTTCTCCTCTTGAAAACTCTGATGTTAGTAAGAAGGCTGGTGTGAAGAAGAAGAAAGGGGATATTAAGAAGAAGAAAGATAAGAAAGAGACCAAGCATCAACCATCTGCCTCTGATGGCACTCATTCTATGAGAACACCTCATAAGCCAAACTTCCCTTGCAAACTTTGCAAGGGTGCTCACCTTCTCAAGAATTGTCCCGATCTTTCCCGTGTGTCAGAAATGTGGTCTAAAAACCCCAAACCACTTGTATCTTCAACCTCTGACCATCATGTTGATGACACTCCCTCGACCAGTGACCTGTTGGTGAAGGGTCGGAATAGTAAAGTCCTGTACCCTTGTTTGATATGCAAGGGTATGCACCGCACTTTCCTTTGTCCAAACATGGATGAAGCTTCACAGTGGTTGGAAGATATCACTAGTTCTCAACAGGTGCTTCCAACAAGTGATAGTAAGTAGCCCCTCGACCCCCCTCTGGTTGACCAAGTGATCAATTCAGTTCCATTTGTAATTGATCCCACTCTTCCTTCGGAGAGTAAGTGATCGAGTCGATCTCATCTCCACTCGACCCCGCTCTTTCATTGGAGAAAGTCTAGACTGAAGCAGTCACCATGACACAATCTTCGTCTCATTCTTATCTTCCAAGTGAGAGTGAATTGGAAACCGCTGATGTTTTCCTAGTCAGTTCAGAATGTCCTAGGCAAGGGGAGACCTTGTCCATTCCTACAGGACCCCCCCCAAGTACTGAGGTCATTTCCTTTGATTGGGATGGTCTAATAGAATCTCGTCTTTCTTCGAGTATTCCTTTTCAAATATATGTAGGAGTTTCCGATAAAGAAATATTTCGTACGATAGTTGATGAAGGAGCTTATGTTAGTATTTTATCCTCAATTGCTTGGCAAGCTATAGGTTCTCCTCAGCTTGTGCCAGTAACTAACTAGATTTTGGCTTTTAATAGAAGGCCTACCAGACCTTTAGGGATTCTCCCGCAGTTACCTATCACGTTGAGAGGTAAAACTGTTTATGTTGATGTCATGGTTGTCCAAGGTCCTTTAGATTTCAATCTAGTCCTTGGACATGATTATGTCTATGCTATGAAATCCGTCATGTCCACACTCTTTCAAGTGATGTATTTTCCTCATCATGGGAATATTGTGACCATTGATCAGCTTTCCTTCGTGACACCCACTCATCATATGACTCCTAGTCATCAAACTTCTCTGAATATTCCGCATGTTTTAGTGGTTTCTTCCCCTTGAGGATGGGGGGTATGAGCATGGTTTATGTTATGTTTCAAGCTCGTTAAAAAATGAAACCGACCACTCTAGCATAGTTTACTTTTGGTTTCAAGATTGCATAAAAATGAAACCAATTCTCTTGAGCACAGTTTTATTCTATTTCAAGCTCGTTAAAAAATGAGATAGACCCCTCTAAGCATAGTTTACCTTGGTTTCAAGCTTGCATCAAAATAAAACCATCCCCTCGAGCATAGTTTTATTCCATTTCAAGCTCGTTAAAAAATAAGATGGCCACCCTCAAGCATAGTTATTGTCTCTCGCTAGAGTTAGAACTTGAACCTTCATTTCATCTGTTTCTCATTTTCCCCCCCTTGGTGAACATTTTCATATTAGTAGCCAAGTTGGTAGTTGGGTTAGCAAGCAACATTTTCAGACGAAATGAAGCTTGGGGGGCATGCCACATGTTGTACCGTCAACAATCATGTTGAGGAAACACTACCATGTTAAGCCACTGGCAATCATGCTGGGGGCATTTACCAACCTCTGAACATCATGTTGGGAAGGAACCCGTCAATCGGCCTTAACCTATGAGCATAGTTCCCTTTCTATGTCAAGCTCGTTAAAAAATGAAATAGGTTCCCGTGAGCAGATTTCTAATCTTGTGTCAAGTTCATCAAAAAATGAAACATATCCTTTCCCTTTGAGTCGAGTCTCCTCGTAGACTTAGTACCTGAAACTTCTTTTCACCCGCCTATGCCTTAGGCGGATGAAATGAAGCTTGGGGGCATGTCTTCAACCTCTGGAAGTTACGTTGAAGTCAACTCGGTCGCTATAGCTAGGGTTTTCACCCTAGCTTGTGCAAATGAGCACCTACTAAGGAGAATGGACTCCTTAGTAGCAGTTCAATAAACAGTAAACTAAAATGCTAAAACAATATAAATTCTAAACTAGCATGAGCATTAAGAAACATAACAAAACATGGAATATAAATGGTTTTCTTTTGTATTAAAATTTTACCTCAAGTGTAGAGGTTGGTGAAGTTCTTGCAATGATCTAAGAGGGTTGCTCCAAACTCCAACTTTGCTCCTTCTCTTTCTCCAAATGGTGGAAATGGGCCAAAGGGGCACTCAAGGGTGAAAATAGCTCAAGGGTGAGCTAGGGTTTCAAGAGTGATTTTGGCAGAGTAAGGGTGTACTTGATTGTGGATATGAAATGAGGGGTCTCCATCACCTATTTATAGGTTTTTAGTGGTGGAATGATGGCCCATGGTTTTGGGAACCATATGGTTTAGGTCAGCTGTATAGGGTTTTTTCCTCCTTTTTTCCTCTTTTTCCTCTTTTTTTTTAATATTTTTTATTCCCTTTTTAGAGGGTTTTTGCTATTTTGGAGGAATTTTGGAGGAAAAATGGGTTTTTTTATCCATTTGGAGGCTTTTTTGAAGGTTTTGTGGCCTTTTGGAGGCTTTTTAATGGGATTTTAAGGTTTTGAAGGCAAATATAGTAGGAAATATGGACAAATGAGTCATGTAATGGGTTAGATGAGGTAGTGAGCACTTTTTGGGTGTTAACAGTCGCCTCTCCACACCACGTTCGAGCTAAGTCACTTACTTCCAGCAATCATGCTGGGGGCACACATCAACCTCTGGATGCCATGTTGGGGAAAATTTCACCACTGGGAACATTTTCGAGC
The DNA here is from genome assembly GCA_027924585.1 of Larix kaempferi. Lineage (NCBI taxonomy): Eukaryota > Viridiplantae > Streptophyta > Pinopsida > Pinales > Pinaceae > Larix > Larix kaempferi. The sequence continues at coordinate 7,556,951 of BSBM01000835.1, forward strand.
ATACTTTCCTTTTTAGGTTTCGAGCTCATTAAACCATGAAAATTATCCCGAGCATAGTTCATTTTCTGTTACAAGCTTGTTAAAAAATGAAGCATACATCATGAGCATTCTTCCAACCTATCTTTGAGCTCGTTAAAAATAGTAAGACGGTGTTGAGCTTACTTTTCACTTTTTTTGTGCTCTGGTTGAAACATGAAAAGTGGTTTGAGCTTACTTTTTACTTTTTCGTGCTTTGGTTCAAATATAAAAAAGATTCTGAGTGCTTTTGATACCATTCTCGTGCTCGTTAAAATTTTGAGATAAAAAGGTGTGTCTAACGAGTATAGGTTTATCACTTTATCCGGCCTCGCTAGACTATTTACGGAAAAGGAACTGTGTCGAGTTTACTTTTCCTTTGTCGTACTCGGTTATCAACCATGAAAAAGTTGTTCATGGAGTCCTTTTAAGCTCTTTTCAGACTCCCTAAATAGGAAAAGATTGCCAAGTGAACTTGATGCTTTCACGCTTGTAAAAGCATTTGAATTATCGTCTTCTTGGCAATAGTTTACCCCTTTTTCGGACCAGGAAGCACTATTTACGAAAAAGGTATACTCCAGCCAATCATGGCTGGAAGAGTCCTCTCCCGCGTTGTTTTACCCTTTTTCGGGCGATGAGGCTAACTTTACGAAAAATGACCATTAGAGTCTCCTTTAGTTCTTTTCAGACTCTCTAAATATGAAATGATGCCAAGTTTTCCTTCTCTGGACTCGTTAAATTTTAAACATTGAAGGGCTTGTCATGGGACGAACCCCTCATTTCCTAGGTTCGTGAAACATTTGGGATTGGACTCATCTATGAGATGAGCTATACCGAGCATCTGGTTACCGTCATCAAGCTCGTGAAAAAACACATGAGGCACTCATCAATCATGATGGGGAAAAAGGGAAGATTTTGTGTTACGTCTTAATTACGGCAGTACATAGTCACTCTTGAACATGGCACTAGTTTGCATTTTGCATTCAGTACTTGGGTAATCTGCTTGTCTTCGAGTCCTGTCAATTCCATGAGTCTTCTCACTCCTTTGGATCAACCAAAGAATGCTTTCATCATCAGTTGCATTAGGGGTTGGGATCATTATTGTCAAGTCAATACTGCCAAGTCATGCCATTCCCATGTTCAAGAGACATTTGTTCCTCATTATCTGCAGTCAGTACACCTTCAACCATGTTGGTCTACCTTGAGTCAGTATTGCACATTACTCTACCGTCTGATCCACTCTACACATCTTTTGTCGTGTTTCGTGTCGATTGATGGGGGATTCATCATGGCCCTCCTTCGACGGATTCATCCTTGTCGAATTCAACTCATCATCCAAGGATCGAATCTAGAAACCAACTAAGTACCTTGGCCCTGCATGCCTCAATGGCAGGTTACCTTGCTTTCATCATGAGTTTACATCATTGACTCTTGATTGAAAGATTTCATCTTGCATTCGACTTCAAATCATTTATTCACGCTTGATGATATGTACTACGATACCTTGGGAATCATTGACATCAATGGTGATATCCCTCGCACTTGTTAAAGGTTTACATCAATGGCCGGTAATCAAGTGGTTTATACCATGTTCGACGTCAAGACATTTGTAATCACATGGATATATTCGTATCATTGCGGGTACAACTTGAAGACCCCGGGGAGTCATGTTTTACCCAGGTTTTGATGGAGTTTGTATTGAGTCATATTACATGGATCCACTTTTGTATTGGTTGTGGCTATGTTATCATCTCATCATGGATCTACGCTTTTGTCTAGAAGCCATGATTGTGTTCAGTTGGTCATTACTACCATGGATTTGCAATGTATTGGTCGGAAGCCATGTTGTACTTCATATGAGATTGTCCGTTCAGAGTCATTTGTACTGCAGTAGTGTCCTTCGTCCGTCGATCCTATTGCCATTATTTATTTCAAAGCACTTCACCTGTACATCCTTAACAGCTTCATGCTTTGGGGGGCATTCTGTTACACCTAAAATCTACCCATCATTAGATTCAGTGTATACATCCCTGAAGTCACCTGGACTAAGTATTTTCATTTGGGAGGATTTGCACTCAATTCTGCAATCTTTTGAGAGGTCGTCGCAGGTTGAACATTAGCAACATGCGACATCGCATCTTGCTCCACTGCAGGGTACGACGAGGTCTGTTAATGGGCAGAAATAGTCTATTCGATATCCTTCTTGAAACTTGCTCATTTTGGGGCCTATCCCTGACCCATAGGGGAGCTGGTACTCGACCCCTAACTCTTTGGGAGGATCCCCTATCTCTCTCCTACCCTTCCTCAACCTATCCTATCCATACCCTATCCATTTAGTCCTATATAAGTGAAGCTCACTCCCATTCCAAAGGGAGGAAGGCTATGGTATCTACATGCTGGTGAAATCTATCTTAGGAGGAAGCCTATAGTACTTACATGCTAGTGAAATCTCTCTTAAGACACCTCCATTCACCTCTTGGAGAGTTCATACTTCCTTGGAAGAACATGGCAATTGGCTTGGTCGGAGAAGGGATGCTACGTTAAGTCTCTGGTTGTAGTCCTATATCTCTATCATGTACTCTATTTGCAGTAATACAAATGCTTTCCACCAATATTGTTCTTATGTGTAATGATATTGTGTAGTTTACCTGCTAACTGTTTACTTAGATCACTTATTGTATAGATGTCTTTTACTGGTTTCTCTTGTTTGATGTCTTAACAGGTCTTGCATCTTGGATATGACGACTGTGGGACGTGGATCAACATTCGGGAGAAAGGATTGCGCAGTAAAAAGGTAAGACATCTAGTACTTGATCCTTAAGTAGATCTAGGAAACATGTTTGTAGTATGTTCTATTTGTTCTAGACTCACATTAAGCTAGGGATATCCTGCTCATGTCCACTCGAGTGGATTTTCCGTTAACAGAGTGGCCTCTCCAAACACCAACTTGGATAGGAATCTTCACCCTCGAAATTGGCTAAGGCAAGAAACTAGTCATCCACTAGCTCTCTCTTCACAAATGCAATTTTTCTCAAATGATCAAAAGCCATTCTCATACTTGATTTCTATATTTTATAGCCAACATTAGCCTCCTATGGTTCGAATTCCTCCCGTTAGCTTCTAGAGATTCCCACTTAGGAAATATTCCACATTTGCCACTTGTCTCCTAATTCCCAACCTTCCATCTCCTCCCAATTCGAGTAGGGGTCTCTCTGGCTTCTCCAACACCCATGAGTGCCTTCTTTGAGCCTATTTTTGGGGCTGACATGTCATGATGGTCAGATGTCAAAAGTCAGATCTGAATTTTGTCATAAATGTCATAGATGCTTCATCATTGTTGTCATAGAGCTAGGGAATCTAGCCCAAGTGTCCACAAGCTTCCCATATGACTCTTCCTCTTCCATGGAGGTTACCATTCCATCCCATTTTGACCTAAGATGCTTAATTCCATGTGTATGACTTACCAACTCACTCCATAATGCTTTCCTTCCCATGGATTCAAAATGGCAAGCGAGATATTCCATGTGGCAGTGAGAAACCAAGCTAGTGTGGGTCCCACATCCTCCATATGTCTTCAAAACCATTTGCCACCTATAATTTATCTTGGATCTATTTATTCAACCTATTTATTAAATACTTGAACTATCATAATGTATAAGCATCATTCATTTTCTCCCTTATTACAATTCCAAATGTACCCATTCAACCTAGGGAACTTGGTAGGATTGATGGGATTGTCTGCTATGCAATTATTTGAATGGGGACATTACAGTACTCCCCAGCCAAGATTGCTTGTTCTCAAGCAATTTCAGATTTATATGCTGCAAAATATTCTCCTCTTCCCATGTGGCATCTTGATTTGGTAAGTCCTTCCATTGCACTAAATATTCTTTGATAATTCTACTCCTCAACCTCCTTTCCCGTGTCTTCAAAATATTTTCCGGAACAAATGTGAGCTGGCCTTCATCATCCAAAGGAGGAAGTATTTATGAAGTGATAATTTGCTTACCAAGATCCTTTTTGAGGCAAGAAACATGAAATACATTATGGATTTTACTCCCTTCCAGAAGTTCTAGTTCATATGCTACTTCTCCAACCTTCCGCACTACCTTGTATGGCCATAGTACCTTGGTTTTAATTTTTCTGCTCCATTCTTTTTGAGAGATGTTTGTTTATATGGATGCAACCTTAAATATACTAAATCATTAACCTGAAAGGTCCTTTCTTCTTAATGTTTATCAGCATATTGTTTTTGTTGATTTTGAGCAACCTGCAAATTGTCTTTCAAGAGCTTTAAAATTTCTTGGCTCTCTTCCACCCAATCTTTAGCATTTGGGGCTCTACTATCACCAAATATGATTTCAGAAAATGTAAGTGCATCATAACCATATAATGCTTTGAAATGAGACATCCCTATTGACATATGATAAGTGGTGTTGTAGCAAAACTCACCCAAGTGTATCCATTTTGCCCATGCTTTTTGTTGTTCTCCCACATAGTTTCTTAGGTACCCTTCCAACCATTGATTCACTCTCTTTGTTTGTCCATCAGTTTGTGGATGATAGCAGGTACTTGGAGTCAATTGAGTGCCCATAAATCTAAAAATTTCTTTCCAAAAAGCACCCATGAATCTACTATCTCTATCACTGACAATGCTCTTGGGGAGCCCATGCAATCTGAAGATTTCTTTGAAAAAAATACCAGCCACTTGTGCAGCACTAAAATATGATGTAATAGCAAAGAAATGAGTAAATTTTCTCGACCTATCCACTACCACATATATGTAATCCTTACCCAAAGATTTAGGCAAACCGGTGATGAAATCCATGGAGATACTATCCCATTTTTGCTCTGGAATGGGCAATGGTTGTAATAAGCCAGCTGGACATGTAAGTTCTGATTTGTTTTGTTGACATACTTTACATTCATTCACATATTTCTAAACATCTTCCTTCAGCCCCTTCCAAAAAAACCTTTGCCTCAACTGTCTATAAGTTTTGAAGATCCTCGGATGGCCTGCTAGTGGGGAATCATGTGCTTCTTGTAAAATTCGGTACTTGAGCTTTGAGTTCTGAACCAAATAAATTATGCCCTTATAATATATCATCCCATTCAAAATCCTATAGTTATCATCCCCCTTGATCCCATCTAACACATCAGAAGCAAATTTGTCTTTGGAAAATTCAACTAGTAGCATGTTTTTCCAATCCTTAGCAAAGTCCATGAGAGAAAAATAAGGTCTTCTAGATAAAGCATCTGCTACTATATTATTCTTTCCTTTGACATATTCAATATCAAAATCATAAGCTTGAATCTTGCTTACCCGCGTTTGTTATCTTTCATTTAGATCTTTTTGGGTGAGAAAGTGTCTTAGACTATTGTGGTCGGTTTTCACCACAAACTTGCTGCCCATCAAGTATTGTCTGAATTTGGCCAATGCATGCATAATGGCCAGCATTTCTTTGTCATAGATGGAGTAAATATTTTCATGAGGATGCAACTTTCTACTCTCAAAGGCAACCCCTATTCCTCCACCTGAAGCATCACATTCCACAACAAAAGGTTTAGTAAAATCAGGAAGTGCAAGTATGGGACAACTACTCATTACCTCTTTCATTTTTTGGAAGGATTTTTCAGCCTCTTCATCCCACTTGAAAGCATCCTTCTTAGTCAAATCAGTGAGTGGAGAAGTTAATTTGGAGAACCCTTTCACAAATTTTCTGTAATAGGTGCATATCCCAATGAAGCCTCTCAATTCTGTAATATTTTTTGGTGATGGCCATTCTAAGATAGCCCTGATTTTTTCTGTGTACCTTCACCTGTTCTTGCCCAATAATGTGCCCAAGATACAGTAGTTCTTTCATCCGAAATTCACATTTTGATAACTTAGCATATAGGGACTCTTCTTGCAAAAGTTTTAACACAATCTCTAATTGCTGCAAGTGCTTTTCCCATGTTTTACTGTAAATGAGAATGTCATCAAAGAAAACCAAAACAAACCTTCTTAGTTGCTCGCAAAAGATTCTATTCATGCATGCTTGAAATGTGACTGGAGCATTAGTTAACCCAAAAGGCATGACAAGAAATTCAAAGTGGCCATAATGACATTGAAAATCAATCTTTTGCACATCTTCATCTTTCATTCGAATTTGATTATATCCTGATCTAGCGTCAATTTTGGAGAAGTATTTGGCCCCATGTAGCTCATCTATGAGCTCATCAATCCTAGGAGTAGGATACCTATTCTTGATAATCTTTTTGTTCAAGGCTCTAAAGTCTATGCACATTCTCAATGTTCCATCTTTTTTCTTCACTAGCACTACTGAAGAAGCACAAGGACTAGAGCTTGGTCTAATGAGTCCCAACTCTAGGAGTTCTTGGATAGCTTTTTCAATCTCATCTCTGAACTTTTTAGGATGTCTATAAGGTGGTATCTAAATGGGTGAAGTGCCCTATTCTAAAACAATGCTATGCTCAACCCCTGATCTGGTGGTCTACCATGTGGAAGATCTCCAAAAACTTTTTCATATTTTTGCAAGAGTCTCTCTATCTCCTTTGGGTGTTCAAAAACCTTTATGTTTGGCTTGGGAGATGTAATATGACATTCAACATCCCATTCTATGTCTCCATTCCTCAATATAGATCTCATACTATTGCAAGTTACTACTTGATTGGGATAAGTGTGTTTCCCTCTCACAACCCTTAATACTCCTTTCGAATCTTGGAATTTCATTTCAGGAATTTGATAATTTACTATATGTTATCCTATCGAATACAACCATTGCACTCCCAAAACCACATTAGTATCAGTAACATCAACCACATAAAAACTATCAACAAAAGTATAGTTACCTACGGTGACTTGCAGCTTTGGCACCCATGTTTTGCACTGCATTGTGTTGTGACCGGGAATGACAACTATGAAGCCATTGAATGGTTCAATAGGTATCTTCCTTTTCTCCACCATCTCTGAATCAATGAAGTTATGTGTGGCCCTTCCATCTACCAAAACTGAAGTTCTTTGTCCTAGTACCACACCCTTGCATTGGATAGTATGATAGTGAGGTATTGCTGAAAGTACTGCCACTGTTGCTTTGTCTGGTGAAGGTTGATTTTATTCTTGTCTTTCCTCTTCTACTGCTGTCTCATATGCCTCCTCTTGATCTGAAATATGTCCATCTTCATCCATGCCCCCATGATATCCCTCATTATCAAAAAATACTTCTATGTATTGAGCCTTCCCTTTAGTACATTTGTGCCCCAGTGTCCATGGTTGAAAGCATGTGAAGCACAATTTCTTTTTTCGAAGTTCATCCCTGTTTAGTCCTTCTTTTTTATTATTTTCAAATGGATCTCTTTTCCACGGTTTCTTATCATATGCATCCATTGGTCAAGGTTTCTTTTCAAATTTGAAGTTAGGTTTGGGAGGAAATCTCATTCTAGGAAGCACATTTTGGAGATCCCTAGTCAATCTCATTGCATCTTTTAATATAGTTGGCTTGTGGGATTTGACCAAACCTTTTAAGGGTTCATCCAAACCTTCAGTGAACAGCAATACCAAACTTCCCATAGACACATTAGCCACCTTCACTGATAATTTTTGAAAGTCCAACATATATTCAGTAGGGGTCCCAGTTTGCTTCAATTGAGCTAGTTCTTTGAAAGGCAATTCTGGATCTTTTTGTTCAAATATCTCTAATACCCTATCAACAAATTCTCCATATGTTTTAACCTGATCATGAACCAAGGTTTTCAGGCCATGGAACCACCATTCATTGGCATCTCCTTACTAGTGCAAAATGGCCATTTTTAATGCATCCTCTTCCAACATAAGATTCAGCTAAAAATACACATCTAATTTTTACACCCAAGTGTTATCAGAATTTTGAGAGGAACCATCAAAAGTAGGAACTGACATTTTACTAATGGCACCATTTAATTCTTTGTTTTGGAATGTACTCCTATTGTCCTCCTTCCTTTTCATTTTATGTACAGCGTCAATGTATTGACTAAATGGTAAACCTCTTTTACAATCTTCACTCAACTCATTCCATTCGATTGCTAGTTTACTAAAATCCACTTGAATATCAGGCTCTTCTTTGGGTGTGAGAAATTTAGGTGCAGTATGCCTTTGTGTGCTTTGAAATTCATCAGGTCTATTATGAGGTCCTGTACTTGAGAAAATATGCTCAACCATGTTCTTCTTTTCTCCTGAGTGTGAACCACTGTTATCTCGCATCATCCCTTTGCTTGCAAGTTGGCTACCTGACAAATCCAATCCTTTCATCAACTATCTACTCATGTCTTGAATACCCATGGAAAGTTCATCAAAACATGGTTTTAAGGCTGCAACAAGTTCCTCCTTATGTCTTAAGTTTTCATCCTCCTCTCTACCCATGGTTTTAACAAAAGACTCTTTTTCTTCTACTACCTCTTCTTCAACAAAAACCTCTTCAACTACTGGTTCAAAGGGTGGTGGTTTATTATTTTGACTTCTTATTAAGACCATAAGGTGCCAATAACATGCTCTGATACCACTTGTAATGTCCCTTTTAAGTTTTTTTATTAAAATGCCCAATTGTTCACTTTTTCCCCAATTTCGACCTTTGACTAGTTTTGATGCCTAGGTCCCAAATTTTCCCCAAATGATCCCAAATATTATTAGAAGGTATGTTATTGATGTTAGGACTTGAATATGATGTTCAAGGATGATATATGGCCACCAAAAGACTTCTACAAACTCTCTTAAGATTCTGGACCAAGCATGTAATTTTACTAGTAATTTGGGGTTCAAATCCCCCCGGGGTAAGTACTGAAAATGGCTTCCCAAATGCCTCCAAACCCACTCAAATTTATGAAAAGAGGTAGGGGATGTCTCAAGTATGTTATTAATGTCCCAAATGCACCATTAATTAGTGATTAAGTCTGTTCTAACCCTCTCCCAAACAACAACAAAACCACTAATTTGACCCTTGGGGAAATGGCACCAAATCTTCTCCAAATGCAAATAAACTGAGTATAATGACCTCAAATGCTCAAGTGCTAAATATGAAATTTGTAATAAAAATAAATGGAAGTCCATTCATCACAAATATATCAGAGAAACATTCTTTTATTCGAAATCATCAGCATTATAATGGCATATATCAATGTAGTGGGGAAATGGTCATTGTTTGCTCATTAATCATCATTTTTACATACAACCACTTGGTATTTCGACCTGATACTTTCTGAAGATGAAGAACATAGTATATAAAGATTATTAAAATCATAAATACATGATGATAAGCTCTCCCAGGAAGTACAAGAGCTCACCTAAAGCGCAATCCCTCAAGGAGTATGAATATGCCTTCAAAACTGGAAATGGTTGAGAGATGGTACTGCACTAAGAAAAACCACGAGCTACCCTGTAGATGATACCTGCAAATAAAAAATCCATTAAATCTCCATTAAAGACCTGATTGGACTCTCCAAACACCAACTTGGATGGGAATCTTTCACCCTTGAAATTGGCTAAGGCAAGAAACTAGTCATCCACTAGCTCTCTCTTCACAAATGCAATTTTTCTCAAATGATAAAAAGCCACTCTCATACTTGATTTCTATATTTTATAACCAACATTAGCCTCCTATGGTTCAAATTCCTCCCATTAGCTTCTAGAGATTTTCACTTAGGAAATATTCCACATTTGCCACTTGTCTCCTAATTCCCAACATTCCATCTCCTCCCAATTCGAGTAGGGGTCTCTTGAGCTTCTCCAACACCCATGAGCTCCTTCTTTGAGCCTATTTTTGGGGCTGACATGTCATAATTGTCAGATGTTAGAAGTAAGATCTGAATTTTGTCATAAATGTCATAGATGCTTCATCATTGTTGTCATAGAGCTAGGGAATCTAGCCCAAGTGTCCACAAGCTTCCCATTTGACTCTTCCTCTTCCATGGAGGTTACCATTCCATCCCATTTCGACTTAAGATGCTCAATGCCATGTGTATGACTTACCAACTCACTCCATAATGCTTTCCTTCCCATGGATTCGAAATGCAAGAGAGATATGCCATGTGGCAGTGAGAAACTAAGCTAGTGTGGGTTCGACATCCTCCATGTCTTCAAAACCATTTGCCACCTATAATTTCTCTCGGATTTATTTATTCAACCTATTTATTAAATACTTGAACTATGATAATGTATAAACATCATTCATTTTCTCCCTTATTACAATTCCAAATGTACCCATTCAACTTAGGGAACTTGGTAGGATTGATGGGATTGTCTGCTATGCAATTATTTGAATGGGGACATTACAAATACATAAGCTTGCTAACCACCTCAATGGTGTAGCTTGCATCTCCTTTATAGCATGGGGAACACAACTAGGGTTTACAATCACAAACCCTAAACCAACTCATTCTAGGTTAGCTAAGAAACACTAAGCCTAACTCCATAATTCTCGCCTAGATTATTGTGCCTAGCTTGCATGTGAGAATACCTAGTTTATAGTGCATTCTCATGGAGATTATTCATTATTGTGCTATAACTAACCATGTTCTCATGCAAAATGCCTAAACTAAGTGAGAAATATATCTCATTCTAAGAACAAAATTAACTGAACAAAACTAGAACATAGCTAAACTAGAACTGAATTGGAAACTAGAACTTGCTTTAAATCTGGGAGAGCAATGAACTGAGTTTTACTGAAGGTGGAAAAACTAGAATTACACTAATACTGGCACATGCATACACCTCCTTCTCTCCTACATGATTGTGCGTCCCTCACACTCTGCTACACACAAGAACCTAGGAAAGCTGCTACCATAACTGTTGTTGTACGGGCCCGCATTAAATACTCCCTTTCTTCTACTATTATATGGACCTGTTGCTCTAGTTGATCACTATGTGCACGTTGGTATTGTCGACAAGGCTCTTTGAACTAAACAAAGTAAAAATCTAAGACTAATGGCAGTATATATGTGGTCAAATATACATGTAAATAGTAGGTCAGCCTATTAGTGAGCCTACATGAGCATTGAAGTGAGAGCTAGTACATATTTAAGAGGTAAAAATAGTCATTATTACACACATTTATAATTCTGTTTTATGGATGTTACTGAGCTCTTCCCCTTATCTCTAAGAATTTATTGTGTAACTCATCATTAATAATACTTTTGGGAGTTGAGCTCCACATTCATATCTGGTGTACATTGTGTGTATGCAGGTTTATAATGTTTTAATGTGTATTGGGTTAATAACACTTTGGATGAGTCGTAATGACTTCAAGTCAATCGTAATGCTTGTATTGAGTTTAAAGGAAGAACTTTAAAAAGAAAGATCAAATTAGAGATACATTTCAGTGGCAATAGTTTTGGTGGTAAGCCTTCAAAGCAATATTTTAATGCTTTGTTAAAAGCAATGTAATAAATAATACTTTTTTTTATAAAACATGAGAAATTAACTTTTCTTTCTCTCTAGCATTGCCAAAGAATTCTCAAAGAACTATACTTTTAGATCTTAGATTATGAAGCTTCCAAATTTACTAAGAATCAGTGATAGATGGCTTCCATCGAAATTGTACAAGACAAAATAGGATTAGACATTAATCTCCTTAAGTTTGCCACAAGAGCCATCAAGGACTCAAGAGTGGTCAATGGTGTTAAATTTTGGTTAGGGTTAGGGTTTGATGCAGAAGAACAAAAAATCAATGTACTTTAATGCAAAAATTACTTTTAACAAACTAATACTGAAACGAAATAGTACAGCAGTAAATAGTACTGAAACATAATTTTCATCTCTTTCAACTTTTCATCTTTAACACTACCAATTGGGTCACCGTGTTAAAGTAATCTTCAGTAACATGTAACCAACAGTATAATATTAACAATAACAATTCTAATTAATAAGAAGAGCAAGTTAGGGTACTTACCTGGAGTGTGGAACCCTTCCTGTTTTATACTCAGAAAATTTTACTTTCAAAAAAGGAATGTGCCTCTCAGAGGCCAGTCAATCACTAGGAACCAGATGACCCTACTAGAGTGTTAGTACAAACTAGAGAGAGAGAGATATGACTGGGGTTGAGGTACAGTCAAACAGGAATGGTCAATGATAGTAAAAAACACAATGACAGTATCAATAAAAAACTTAGCATAAAATATCAAATACCAATAAGTATCACCACATAAATTTATCCATAACAAGTTCTCAACACATAGTATAAATCACAGACACACAGAGTATAGAACTGGCCCTAATAAGGTCTCAGCATACCAAATCAAGTCCCAACAATATAGATCTGACCCTAATAAAAAATATGTCTATCAGAATTATATGCTCAGCAAAATGAGTGAAACCCTCAGGTCTTATGGCATCCGCAAAAGTGCAACAAGCAGAGAGATCAGACCCTAACAGGTGAAAGAGACTAGAAATGCCTCACGGCCTCCACCAATGGTCTCGTAGCATGTAGATCAGATCCTAGGTAGACCTCAAACAACAGATTTGGACCTCAATAATACATGCAACAGTAGAACGGGTCTCACAAGGGACAGATCGGATCTCAGTCAACCTTAAAACAGTAGATCGAGGTTCATAGCAGGAAGCTGTGACATTGACAAGGCACAATGTTTGAGCAGCAGACTCACAAGGTCACAGCCTACCTGAAATAGGCTCACGACTGGATCAATTTCAATAGATCAAACCTCAAATATATGGATCGAACCCCAACAAAACTTTGAGAAACCAGACCAAACTTTCAATTAGCATTCAATAGTTAGATCAACCCTCAATCAGACTTGATGTTAGTAGATTTGTCTTTCTCAGGATGGCGGCAGGGTCAACAATAGCATAAAGGAGCATTCACGTCAACTCTAAATCAGATCAGCAGGTGGGCGGCCTCCAAAACTAGTAGCAGAGCTTCTAAACCCTTGACGTCAAGCTGAGATAAATCATAGTTGAGATAATGATGTTAAGATGATTTAAAGTGAGGAACAATTGATCTCAATAAATAGATGGTAGATCATCTAGAAAGTTCAATAATTAAATTCTTTATTTGAATTAGTGTTCCACTAAACAAGGAGGGTACCAACCCAAAATAATATAATATAATTGTCTTAGGTGGGTAATAACTTATAAAGGTTAAGACACCAAAACAATAAAATATAAAATATAAATAAAGTATCTTAGGTGGGTACTAGGGTCATATAATTAAATAGGTGAGGGTACAAGTACCAATATATGTACAAGTCAAATCATGACCCATAACCCCTAGGACCAAAGGGTGTACTACAAGGTGGGAAAACAACCATAGTACCCATAGGACCACAAGCATCAAGGTGGTACAAATAGAAAACAAATCAAGGTGGATAGATGACTCCACTAACCACACGTCAAAGACAAGGTACCATAAGACCAAGAACAACAAGGTGTAAAGACCAAGGATGAGCAACCAATCATCTCTCTCTCAAATGTACAAGTGTTCCATACAAAGCCTGAAAGTTCATCATCATTGTATAAGGAAGGGTCCACACTGGATGATGTGATCATGTGGTCCTTTAGACTACTCCTCGGGTCAAATGATATCGGCTCCATCAAGGGGTGGCCAGTCCCTTGAGAAGACCATCTAGCTCAACCGTCTCGAAGACCTAGGAGAAGAGGAGATTACACATCATCATCTTAGTCCACTGACCAAGTACCACCTAGTTAACTGACCAGGTATGTCACTACAGGAACTACTTAGTCCTCGTGACCAAGAATCTGCTTGGTCCCGGAACAAGAGGTCTCTATCTCAACCTACAGGACCTGCTTGGTCCTCATGACCAATAAATTGTCTAGTACCAGACCAGAATTACCCTAGAGACAAGTAGGGGCCCTAGCCACATGCTAGGGACTTTTCCATGGCATCAACCTGCTTGGTCCCCGACCAATAACCCCAGGAGATAGCTGGGGGCCCTAGGGTACCTTCTAGGGTCTTACTCTTTACTCTGTTTGGTTAACTTAACTAGGAACCCTAGTTAACTGACTAGGGTATCCTCTCTGAGAATGGGTCTCGCAGTTGCACTAACTTTAATGAATGGGCTAGTCAACAAGGCTAATATTTTGATCAATATTATGGACATGTAAGCTAGAACTCATAATGAACAAAGAACCAATCATCCTTCTTAATGCGTCCCATAAAATTTTGGTTAACTACAAACTAAGAATTAGTCACACCCTACAGGATAGATATATCTCCAATAACCTCATGGCAATGGAAGGATGGAATGGATTGAACTTATAAAGATAATCCATCTCTTTCTAAATATTGATTTCAGAAAGCCTATCATAAAATTGAGTGATCTCTCATCATTTCAATGCTAAAAGACCCAAAGTATGAAAATTAGTAATTACTATATCAATTTCATGAAATTCACTTTGTTGCTGCTTCTACTTACATCACACTAAATGAGCTAGTTTGAGCTTTCAAACTCTTTAATGAAATAATAATTCATACTTGTGTATTATGAATAATGTCTCAATATATGATTGGATTAATCTAATGAAGTAGGATAAATAAGTGTACATATGAATGAAAGATGAGTTAAAGGAGAGAAGTTAGGGATGATAAGATAAGATAACATAATTTTATTAATGTCTAGCGAATGACCACAAAGGAATTTGGCAGCATAAGGATAGGATGAAATGTGGATGAAAAGTGAGGAGCCCCTATCACCTTTTTATAGTTTTTGGTGATGGGGAATACCATTATGGTTTTGAGGAAACCAATGGTATTAACCAACATGGTTTAGGTCTCTTTTTTCCTTTTTTTCCTTTTTTGAATATTTTTTATATTTTTATTCCCTTTTAATATTTTTGGGAATTTTGGACCCTTTTTTAGGGTTTTTTTGTGTTTTTTGAGGAAAAATATATATTTTGAGGGGAAAAAGGTGTATTATGGTTTTTTTGGTGACTTTTTGATGGCTTTAGAGGCTCAAATGGTGGAAAAGTGGACAAATGGGTCATGTGAATAAGGGAATGAGCTAGTGAGCACTTTTTGGGTGTTAACAGATTGCCCCCTAATGTGTGAGGGCAGGAGCTCATCGTATGGCCGATAGACATCATAGTTCTTTTGTCTTTTTCTGGGGTTTGGAGAAGAGAAGAGACCGATTGGAGACTGGAACAACGGCCCCTTGGAAGCAGCAAAAAGTAAAAAATATTACATGGCCTCAAAATGAATGAGGAATAATCTCTAATGATGACGAGGCGGGCATACCCATGCTCGTATCAAGACATATACATAACAATTAGGCCCAAGAAGGGGGACCTTTATAAAACATAAAAATCTGTTGGTACATCATAATGGTCCAGAGGGGACACAAATCTGGGACGTACTCATGATCATATATGACTGATCTCAAATAACTGATACACTGGAAAAAGCAACAACCGTTCTGAATAAGGTGTCAGAAGGGTTGATGAACTGCTAAAACTGAAGGTGTCCAACATCTGTAGGGACTCAATAATTGTGAGTCAAATCTGAGGAGTTATATGTAACTGTATACTCAAGGGAGTAAAAAAGCGGGGTACATCTGAAAACTGTCAGTAAATGCAACCCTAATATCCATAGGAAAATGTAACTGGCTATATCCTTAATTAGACTCACATATGTGGTAGAGTCAGATGATATCCGGGGTCTTCAACAAATAACTGAAAGGACCGATATCCTGTACGAGTCTCAATGATGCGATCAAGGTGTTGAAGTCGAGCATGTGAGAAACAATCATTTGGAGAGGCACTGAGGACTCCTTTCGAAATGATCCGTAGGCACTCATCATAAATGGTGATGAGTCCAAGGCACAGGGACCTCTGGGTATATCCTCTGGAATAGATTTGGTTGGTGTTGATAGAGGGAGACCAGCAACTATCAAGGCAATGATGTTTCCTTGTTAGGAGCGCGACGTGTACAATTGAAGTGTGGTAGTACTGATGGTAGGACTGACATACTATGGGGATGGGGAATAGTTGGGGTCATATAGTGGGCGGAATGCAAAATTCCTTTATTCAGAGCATGATGACATGGTTGACCTGGCAGCGTAGGAAACTGACTTGTAGGTGTGGGGATCATAGCTTTGAGGGATCAAGGGTATGTAATGTAGACTGGAGTGACTTTGGGGGGGGGGTCTAGCTGATGGACGCTATACGGGGAGTATCGGGGTGACACACTGTAGAATACTCTGAACAAAGGAGACCAAAATTGGGAAGCTGCCGTATGGGTAGACATGATCTGTTGTGGCGTCGAGAAGCACCATTGGGTCCTTCTTCGTAGTTTTAATGAGCTCCAAGAAGAGATAAAAGTGTGCTCTGAAATGGTATTATCCTGTGGATTTGTGCGAGCCCAGGATTGTTCATGCTCGTAAGTGATTTCATTTTTAAGGAGTCTGAAAACCATAAGAAGACTCTGCAGTGGTGGTGGAGTATCATCTTGTGGATTTTTACGAGCCCAAGACAGTAATTGCTCGTGGTTGCTTTCAATTTCAGAGAGTCTAAAAGTTGTAAGTAAACTCCATTGGTGTTCTTTTTCGTATGTTAGTCTCCAAGGCCTGAAAAAATATAAAATAATGCGAATGGAGAACTCTTCTAGCCGATGTGACTAGAGTATTCCTTTTTCCTAATTAGTCTACAAGGTTTGGAAAAGGGGTAAACTTATACCAGGTACACGCTCTTTCAAATACTTTTAGCGAGCATGACAGGAAGAAAGATTGCTCGACGATCTTTTAATTGTTTTAGGAGTTAGAAAAGAGCTTAACAGAAACTCCCTAAGTGCCTTTTTCGTAAAGGAATTGCTCGGCCCGAAAAAGGGATAAAATAATACCGAACAAAAGTAATGGAGAGGCAAGGAGGAAGTGTTCAATCAAAGGGCGAGTATGGGGATCAAGCACGGTGATAAGGGGGAACACTAATGGGGCCTCCTTGCGGGTTGATGAATGGTAGCAAAACAATGCCATAATTGCAGTATGGATGGAGTGGTGGGCTCATGTATAAGTTGTGATGCGAAAATTTGTAAAATCTGACGGCTGTCGATGTGGCACGCAAATCGAGGGGACGACGAGCATGTGAGAAAGTGCCCAAAAACTCTGGGGGTGAGAGCGAGAAATGATCTCAAGCATCGTCACGAGCGCGGAAAACTGAATACGACGATATAAAGATCGTCAAAAAATGGGAAACGACCGCTGTGGCGCGCAAATCGAGGTGATGAGTGGCATTTTGAAAAAATGCCCAAAAAATATGGTGGTGAGAGTGAGAAATGGTCTCAAGCATCATCACAAGTTCAGAAAACTGAATCCGATGGTATAAAAATCGCCAATAAATTGACAACAGCCAGTGTGGCACGTAATTTGAGGTGGCGTGGGGCATGGAAAAAATGCCCAAAAGTGTTTAGTGAGAGCAAGAAATGATCTCAAGCATCATCACGGGCATGGAAATGTGAATCCTGCAGTGCAAATGGTGTGAAAAATGGAGGTCATAAGGACTCCGGAATGGTCAAAGGAAATAACTAGGTTAAAAAATGGCTACAAAATAAAGGTGACCCCACCAAGCCAAGGATGTAGTGGTGGGGAGAAATGACGACCCGTGGGGGAAGAATACTAGGTGTATCAAATCAAATCAAATATACAAGTGATATGTGACCTCAAAAATGGTTTAGATCACGCATGTCAAAAAGTGAGTAGGGTTAATGACTTGCCCCCATATGATGTGCATGGGTTTTGTGATTGTGGATCACATATGTGTTGGTTTGAACAATGAGGTCATTGAAAGACTGAGATAGATGTGATGGGGAAGGTTCAACATGATTGATCATGCCCCCTATCCTAGGGTCGAGGTAATGTACTATGCCCCTGAACTTAGAGGTGTCAATGCAGTGCAGAAGCTGTCTTAGAGAGGGATCAACAGGGCATTGACCAACTACTGGAGGGGGGGTGTACCGTGAGGCTGTGGGCCGTGGTGGCATACTGAAGTGATGATATGATGATGGGGGATTCCCCTTGCGAGGTAGATGCCCCCAGTATCGTCGATGAAAATGATGATGAGTAGGAAAGGTATCGGACCTGCCCCCATGCTGTGGACATGTGGTTTCCTCTGTGATTTGAAAAGGTTGAATATGTGGGTCAGAGGGATCAATGGAAGGGGTCGACCGTACAGAGGGGTCTCCATTGGAAACCATGTAAATTGTGTTAATATCTTCTGAGGACGAAGATGGTGGGGGATGAATTTCCTCAATGAGAGGAGGGGATATCTCTAGGTCGGTATTATTCAATTCGTATAGTGCTGTCTATAATCTGGGAGATCGGGGTAGTGATGTGAATAATGGCCGTAGATTCCGCATATCGCACAAGGGTGGTTTGTGCACAATGATTTATCGCGGGGCTGAGGGGGTAGTTCTAGTTTGACAACTAGAACGTTGTTGTCGTCATCCAACATATTCATGTGTTCTTGAAGTGCCGGTAGTTGTGGACATACATGGGTAGCATGGCCTATATCGTCGCACAAGGAGCACTTAGGGAGCACACGGCTTGTTGGGGGATTCTTAGCTAATTTGGGCGTCACTGGGGGGGTGCGAGTTGTGGGTGCAGTGTTGTAGGTTGGTGGACCTTTGCCGCCAGTGTTGTAGGATTGAGGGGGGACATAACTAGATGTCGATGTAGTGCCCCCTGTTGGAATTGATCGGTTTTGGGAGTTTGAACCACCAGGTGGTGGGAGATTTTGGGGGTTTGGTATG
This sequence comes from Larix kaempferi, assembly GCA_027924585.1. Lineage (NCBI taxonomy): Eukaryota > Viridiplantae > Streptophyta > Pinopsida > Pinales > Pinaceae > Larix > Larix kaempferi. Next base: position 7,575,706 of record BSBM01000835.1, read on the forward strand.
CCAGGTGGTGGATGGTTCGACATATTCATAGGTTGTACAGGTTGTAGGACAACAGTTGGAGTCGGTGGGGGAGTTGGGGCAGGTAAGTACCATATAGGTATTCCTAACGTTAAACCTGGAAGGTTAAGTGTAGCCATTACTGGCGTGCTGACAACTCCTGAAAACGGGAACAAGAACGGGATTGTGTGAATCGGTGTTGTTTCGATATGACTAGGCACGATGGGTGCTAGTGGTATTGGCTGAGTATGTTGTTGTTCGTTTTGGGAGAGGGTGCATAAATCGGATACTGCAGTTACCTGGGGAGGGGGTGGGATAGAAGGGAAAGTGGTGGTCAAGGGGGTATCTGAATATATCCCAGGTCCGACTGATGAGATGAACGATGTTGGTGCACTAAGAACGGGTTGTTTGATCATGGGAAGAACATTTTCTGGTGTTGCGGGGGCATTGGGATCATAGTATGTAATTTGGTCGATTTTGATTACGCGTCCTTCATGGGGGAACATCATGATGCGGAAAACTGAAGAAGCGACAGCTTTCATTTTATACATGTAGCTGCGTCCCAGAAGGAGATTGTAATCAAGTTGGGCGTTAATGACCTCTATATCTATGAGAACCAATTTTCCCCCAAGCTGTATGGGTACGTTCACTAACAAGCCTTGAGGTTGAGCTGCACGACCGTCGTAAGCTCGGAATGCGGTAATTGACGGCTGTAGCATTGGGGATCCAAGTTTTTGCCATACGAAAGTCGACATAAAGCAGGTAGAGGCCCCTTCATCGATTATGCATTGATGAACGACAAGGTTGCAAATGGAGACAGAAACTTGAAAAGCTAGAGATGCAGGCAGGCGAGGTTCAGCTTGTTCTAAGTCGAAAGCCACCATGTTAGAGTCGTTAGGATCTATGGCACTGATGGCAGATAACAACAACTTTCTCTATGTAGGACAATTTTTTAAGATTTCTAGAGCGGACATAGCGGCAGGGGACTGAGCTAAATCCTCTACAATGTTATAGTTGGAAGCTGCACGAGCCTTGGGGTTATTGTTAATTCGTCTCAAAGGGAAATGAGGTGCTTTGGGACCTCCGTCTATGGGCATATTGGGTATGCGGAGAGGTTGGTTGGTTGGGAGGGTACTCAGAGATGAGTCAGTAGGTGTGACCTCGGTGGCTGAGCCGTATTGGTTGTGGCGGGTTTGAATATTGACATCATTTGATGACATCATAAGCAAATGGTGAGTGTTGGCCTCTGTATGCGGGTAGTCGGCTGCCGCGTAAGTAATTTTCTGTTGTGTTGCAGCGGATTCTTGAGGGGGATCATTTGGACGAGTGTTTACCGTGCCTCGGTTTGGTAAGGTATTTTGCAATATCATGGGTTGTTACTGAGGAGGAGGTGCTGGCTATGCAGCATGTCCTTGTCATTGGGCGTCGTCGATCCAGAGTTGATGCACTCGATCTAAATGGGGACAATTATGTGTGTAATGGCTGTAAAATCCACGTATGGAACATGGATGGTTTGTTCTCAGGTTATTATTTTTAGCTTGTTTCGGTGGACGGTCAGGGTTTTGGTTGGGGGGAACAACGTTATTATTACTTGGAGGATTAGGTGGTGGTGCACCTTGGTTGTGTTGTTGGTTGTTTCCACAGTTATGCCCTTTTCCGCGATTTGGTTGACCTCCTTGGTTATGCTGATTATCTGGTTTGGAGGTTGGTGTTGCTATGCGTAGACATGCCCTTGGGCAGTAGGTGTGTTTTGAGGTCGTGTAGTCTCCGGAGCAGGTTGCGGTGGGTAATACGTAGGAGGGTTCTGAGGTGGCGCTGGTGCTTGTTGCGGTTGTGGGTACCCTTGAGCTGCTGGAAGTGTTGGAGCAAGAGGTGCTGCCTGTTGAGGATAATAAGCCGCTTGGGCTTGTGGTTGAACCAGAGTTTGGTGGGCCTGTTGGTTATAGTATGGAGGTGGTGCATAAGCTCATGGTGCTTGCCCATAACACTCTGGTGGACATGAGGGCCCATGAGTGTGGTGGGTGTGTACTACTGGAGTGTACGAAGTTGTAGCTCCAAAATGAGAAGTAGCCCTAGAAAGGTCTGGAGCATTATTTGTACTTATCATGGTAAAATGTTTGTTTTGCACCATAACTTAGCCAATAATACCGTCGGCGGCATGGGATGCCCCCGGTGCATCATGGCGGGATGGATCGCCACGTGGGGCATCAGGTAAAATAGTGTATAGATATCCTGACTGGGCATATACGAGGTCGAACTGCTGAGCTTTTAAGATGGATTCTTCTTTTGACTGGGGTCGTTCCAAAGATACATCTTTGGCTATGAGGGGGAGGAGTGATTTGAGGAACTAGTCCAAAAATATACGGTTGTCAAGCTTTATCTTGCAGGGGCTACAGTGCTTACGCAACTCATGGATATGATTAGTGATATGTGTAGCGGTGTTCTGTCTACAAGACAAAAGTATTTCCACTCTTGCATCATAGCGTACAGGTAGTTGAAAGAACTGGAGGAAAGTTGAGGCAAGGGACGTAAATGTGTTGTGAGTCCCATGTGGCTACTCAATGTACCATTTGGCTGCTGAGATGGTGAAAGTTATTTGTAAAAGTCTCAGTCTAATAGAATCATCTACTATGGAGTTGGAGGAACACCATAGGTGAAACGACATGATATGGTTTTGGGGATCTTCCCCAGCTTTGCCTTCAAATTTTGGGATATTTGAGGGAAGCTTTGTGGGAATGGGTAGCCATGTAGGGTTGTGTCTAATAGGGTCATTGGTTAACCTTGCCAGATCTGGTAAGTTTAGACTAGCCATGTATGGCAGACTGGCATATGGGTGTGGCATGGTCACTGGGACATAACTGTTAATGGTAGCATTATGGAGTGGTCCAGTACCCCCTAAGGGTATGCTAGGTGTGAAAGGGATGTTTCCTCCAGTCGATGTGGTGTTGGAGGGGCCTGCGCTCCCAAGTGCAACATGGGTTACAGATGGGTTAGGAATGGTTCCGGTAATCCCTGGGATCTGGGTAGTGGTAATGAGAGGGGGGGGGGGGGACCCCCATGTTGGGCATACCTAATACAGGTGGTGGTCCTGTGTTGGGAATTCCTAGAGGGGGTGTGGCCCCTATGTTAGGCATTCCTAAAGGGGTTGTGGCTACCGCGGTTGTCACGGTAGGAGTGGGGTTTGTTGATGTAGCTCCAATAGCACTAGTGAAAAGGGGGTCATATTGTGATCCGACCATGGGGTTGGTTGGTGATGTCTCGGTAGGGTGTTCGGATTCAACCTCAGAATCAGATGTAAAATGAGGCACGTCAGAATCGGATGACTGGGTTCTATGTCGATGACGTGTGGAGTCAAGGGATAGCGCTCTACATCTATGACGTGTAGATTCAAGTGTACCGAACTGAGGGGGTTCACCCTGAAAACGGCGGGATTGTCTTAAGTTCTCAATGGTGAGAGATGTCTAGAAATGCCAATGGATGGTGGTGAGATAAAAAACTCAAGACCCTAGTGCAACAATGTGTGCAGGAGGGGAGTGTAAAAAATCAATGGCTCTCAGGCCAACAACCAACCTCAAAAGCACTTATTATAACAACTGTGCTATAATAAGTGGAGGAATCAAGAAAAGTGGTCAGAATACCAAAAATCAAACGGTTCCTAGAAAAAAGTGGTGCTCACTAAACCAAGGGGGTAGCAGAGCATGCAAACGCCTAACTAAAAGTGGTATTATGACTCAACTAAACATATCCTCTGCAAGGTGATGAAATCCAAGTCAGACAATATGGGTAGTGGAATCAAAGGCTAGATATCCCCCTACCGGGAGGGACACCGGGTAGACAATCCTAAAAATTGGTCACGAAGATACCCCGTTCATGACATGTTCGGTTGGGTGAATTTGTAGTTTGGTTCTATTGCCATTGTACTCCCATACGGGGGAGTACACCGAGAACTGCGAAAGGTATCCTTCGGTTACTGAATGGATTGCGGTATTCCACTTAGGCTTCTGGAACAATTCTGGCTACTTCAACCCTCCTAAGGGAGAGGCCTTCTCGATAAATTGGTGTATAACTGTGTCAACAAATAATAAGGGATTTTTGGGACCCTAAAAGTCAAAACACTATGTCTCAGATGTAAATAATTGAGGGGTGTTATTGGAAACACCTATCCCCCCAATCCTACCTAGCTACAAGATTCTTCAAGTGTTCCCCAAGTGGGGTTAAAGTGTTTGTTGATTTTAGGTAGATTTTAAGGATCAGTTAATTAAAAATGTGGCAGATTGGGTGCAAGTGTGATTATTTAACTGAAAATGAATTTGCCTCGCTTAGGTGATTGATTACAAATTAAAAACAAGACGATTCCAATTTGCAAAAAATAAAGGCGTTTTCTGAAATGTAAATGCTTTAATAAAAATAATTCAAAAATGATGGACTTTTGAAATAATTTTTTAAAAGGAAAGCAAATAACATAAAATTTGCAAGAAATAAATGGATTTCTAAACGTTTTCTTAGGCAAAACTATTGAGCAAATTTGAAGTGAAATCTATAATCTAAACAGAGTGCTTAAAAAACCTTTCTTTCACTTGCTGAAAATTTTTAAAAAGATTTTAATGGAGCATATGGAAAAGAAAATGATTTACTATTGCTGTAATAATGCAGAAAAATTAATGCTGGAAAATAGGCTAAATGGGCAAAAAATGCAGCAAATTTTTTTCTAAAAATTGGGCCCAACGAAAAATAACAGCATTGCGGGTTTTAGGGCAAAAGCTGCGATGTGCATAGCGGGTTTGAGCAGCGAAGTTGCGATGTGCAGCATGGAAAAAGGCCGTGAAGCCGCGATGTGCTGTGCAGAAAGGGCGCGAAGCTGTAATGTGCAGCATGGAAATAGGTCGTGAAGCCGAGATTTGCAGCAAAAGGGCTGCAAAGTCGCGGCGCGCTACGCGGAAAAAAGCCGCGAGGCCACGATGAGCCGCGCGACTGTCGGGCGAAAAGTCGCGATGCAAAAACAACAAAAAGGTCACCAAAAACGAAACCAAAAAATGAAATTTCAACCTATTAAAGGCTACAAAAAGGGCCAACAGCTAGGGCAGCAATGAATATGCTGTCTAGTATGGCAGATCTGCTAATTGGGATGGTAAAAACAAGTAAAAAACTAAGATCTAAAGCAAAAATTTAAAGTTTGAAACAAAGCGGAGTCGCCAAAAACTGTTGCTTGGTTTTTCAACCAAGCATGTGCAAAAGATGCACCTATTAACAAAGTAATAGCAGTTTCAATGAAAAGCAAATAACAATTATAAATCTAAACAAACATTATCATAAACATGGGTAAATAAACAAGAACAAGATTAAGAACAATAAGCAAATAGATCCATGGAAGAACAAGATAAAAAATAATGGATTTTTTCTTATATTACCTCAAAGGTGAGGATGTTTGGTGTTGAGAAGCTCCAAGGTTGAGGTGCTCCAAGCTCTAATGGTCTCTTCTCCAAGATGCTGAAATGTGGATTCTTCAAACTCACAATGGGAGGCAATGGCTCTCAAAAGGAATTTGGCAGCATAAGGATAGGATGAAATGTGGATGAAAATTGAGGAGCCCCTATCACCTTTTTATAGTTTTTGGTGATGGGGAATACCATTATGGTTTTGAGGAAACCAATGGTATTAACCAACATGGTTTAGGTCTCTTTTTACCTCTTTTTCCTTTTTTGAATATTTTTTATATTTTTATTCCCTTTAAATATTTTTTGGGAATTTTGGATCCTTTTTGAGGGTTTTTTGAGGAAAAATATATATTTTGAGGGGAAAAAGGTGTATTATGGTCTTTTTGGTGACCTTTTGATGGCTTTAGAGGCTCAAATGGTGGAAAAGTGGACCAATGGGTCATGTGAATAAGGGAATGAGCTAGTGAGCACTTTTGGGGTGTTAACAGTAGGTCAATGGGACTAAAGTGTACAACCAATATGAATACAATGTGGGAGTGCAAACATAGCTCCTATATAACATTGGAATCAAAACTAAAATAAAATAACAATAAAGAAAGGTAAAATCAATGGGACATCCTCGTAAACATGTATAAAACAATAACAAAGGCATCATCAAGTACATCAAGTAGAGACATGAGAGTGTCAAGAATGTCTGAGTCTAATAGTCGACGACAAGGGGGCGAAAAAGGCACTGGATCAGTATTGGGTTCCTTTGGAACGTACAAGGTGTCTTGTTGTATGATCCTAGGGGGATGCAGGATCGAGAAATACTCCTAACATCTGAGGACGAAGGGAAGAAACTCCGGATAGATATTTAACTACTATGTTGGAGCTGGGATGAAATCCGATGGGTGAGAGGTGCCTTGCCTCAAACCTATCGAGAAATGGACCCTTTGATGGTATGGGGATGTATGACATGATGTGCAACACAGTTCCTTTGATCCTATCTCAATGAAATCAGTTGATCTTCTAAAGGGGAAGGTTGAGGGGAGACCCGGACCTCACCACCCTACTACTTGAAGTACTCAGAACCTCAGCTTGCCACTTGTTGCTCCGGTTAGTGGGATCAACATGAAAGTAAGAGGTGATCTTCCTATTGATCTCCAGGCGAGGTGAGGTATGAAGGAATTGATATTTGTGACTGAAAATCTCTCTGACGAAGAGGGCTAGACATCTCTGGTCCTAATATTGGAAGAAAGTAGAGAGGGAACTCCGTGAGTCTCTATATAGGAAATGGTACCATCCTCTGATCTCATAATATATGGGGCACCTAGAGATGAGGTGCATCTCCATCTCTAGCTCCTATAGGTGACACAGCTGGCAGATCCGGTCAGATCATGGCATATGATGGTCAGTCTCCACCTGGAGTTGATGCGATCCAACCCGAAGTTGACCCAAGGGGATCCTGAGTGCATGCTGTTAAAATTTAATATGCTAAGACAGAAAATAGAAGCATTACATTCCATTTCACAATAATAGCATATACAGGATCACTGAAGAAACAACAAGCACAGCATAGACACAAGAGACACAAATTTATCCTGGGAAACCCTCATGGGGTAGAAAACCCAGTAAAGCTTCCTCAATATAGATGACCAGCAATATACAAAGATGCAAACCAAAGACATGATCTCCTCCTCCACCATAGCAGACCTCTCCTCCACAAGTGCGCCTCTCTCAAGTGAGTGAGTGTGTCAAATGAGGAACATACCTGCTCTATTTATACACTACACTGACATGTATTTTACACAAGTACATGTAGGCTCGTATTTAACCATTAGGTTAAATACCCTATTATAACTGACTGGGCCGACCCCCACATGGTGGGTCTAATAACCCTAGTTACCAAAACCAATTCGGAGGAATAAACATCTTCGGATTCATAGTATAATCACATCGGAGGGATGGAACATCTCCGGAATAAATAATATACAAATATAATATTCTTAGAAGTTACAATATTCAACACTCCCCCTTAACGAGAAGGATATTATAACAACATCCGCAGGAGCAACGAGTCATACATCATACATGATACATCTATATATCATCGGAAGCTTTCTTCAGTTCATCATCATCAGTAACTCAACTAGTTACTGGTACATCGACATCACTCGATCATCAACATCGTCATCATCAACATCGTCATCACACGATAATCAGCATCGTCATCACACGATCATCAGCATCGACATCACACGATCAGCATCGTCATCACACGATCATCAGCATCGTCATCACACGATCATCAGCATCGGCATCACACGATCATCAGCATCGTCATCACACGATCATCAGCATCGCCATCACACGATCAACATCATCATCACATGATCATCAGCATCGTCATCACACGATCATATTACAGGATGATCAATCCTGCTCTCTTTAGGACATAGGTCCATGGATGATACAATCCAGATCAAGTTCCAGGATGATCAATCCTTATCTCTTTAAGACAAGTCTCATGTCTAGGGACGATCTAATCCCAACCACAGTGCCAGTCCTTTTTCATACTGGATGTGACCTAGATCATATCTAGGATTTACCGCCACAGAGCCAGTCCTCTTTCATACTGGATGTGTCACGTCTACAGAGACAGCCCTGTTTCATGCTGGATGTATCACATCTACAGAGACAGCCCTGTTTCATGCTGGATGTATCACATCTACAGAGCCAGCCCTGTTTCATGCTGGATGTATCACATCTACAGAGCCAGCCCTGTTTCATGCTGGATGTAACCTAGAACAATTCTAGGATTTGTCACGTACATTTTGAACCGAGGTCCAGGGACGATCCAGTCCTATCATGTACCTTTTGAACTGAAGTCCAGGGACGATCCAGTCCTATCATGTACTTTTTGAACCGAAGTCCAGGGACGATCCAGTCCTATCATGTACCTTTTGAACTGAAGTCCAGGGACGATCCAGTCCTATCATGTACCTTTTGAACCGAAGTTCAGGGATGATCCAGTCCTATCATGTACCTTTTGAACCGAAGTTCAGCGATGATCCAGTCCTATCATGTACCTTTTGAACTGAAGTTCAGGAACGATCCAGTCCTATAATTCAATTCTCGGAGACCTCATGTCTACGGCTCAATTCAAAGGACCATAGTCCGAGGACGATCCAATCCCCTTACCTGTTCATTCAGGATTTAGTTCTCGGAGACATCATGTCTACGGCTCAATTCAAAGGACTAAAGTCCGAGGATGATCCAATCCCCTTACCTGTTCATTCAGGATTTTGTTCTCGGAGACATCATGTCTATGGCTCAATTCAAAGGACTAAAGTCTGAGGATGATCCAATCCCCTCAAGTCCACCAAGGACTTCATTCTCAAAGACATACATCTACGACTCTCTTTAGGACTGAAGTCCAGGGATGATCCAATCCCCTCAAGTCCACCAAGGACTTCATTCTCGAAGACATACGTCTACGGATCTCTTTAGGACTGAAGTCCAGGGATGATCCAATCCCATTAAGTCCACCAAGGACTTCATTCTCGAAGACATACGTCTACGGCTCTCTTTAGGACTGAAGTCCAGGGATGAACCAATCCCCTCAAGTCCACCAAAGACTTCATTCTCGAAGACATATGTCTACGGCTCTCTTTAGGACTGAAGTCCAGGGATGATCCAATCCCCTCAAGTGTCAATCATGGGTACAAGTATCTTCATCCATACAAGTACATCAAGACATCATGTATCCTCATCATCAAAACATGTATATCAAAACATGTATCCTCATCAACAAAACATGTATATCAAAACATGTATCCTCATCAACAAAACATGTATATCAAAACATGTATCAACAAAACATGTATATCACAACATGTATCAACGAAACATGTATATCAAAACATGTATCAACGAAATATGTATATCAAAACATGTATCAACGAAATATGTATATCAAAACATGTATCAACAAAACATGTATATCATAACATGTATCAATGAAATATGTATATCAAAACATGTATCCTCATCAATAGCATCAAATACATATATCATTGAAGGCATGTATACATCTATCATCAAAAGCATGTATTCTCACTAATACATCTATCATCAAAAGCATGTATACATCTATCATCAAAAGCATGTATTCTCACTAATACATCTATCATCAAAAGCATGTATTCTCACTAATACATCTATCATCAAAATTAAAAATAGAAGGGTTCTAAAAAAATAATTCTAAGTAACTAAGTGCAGTAAAAGGTAACCTCATCATTGATGAGACAGACTTGTTATTAGATACTATGCTACTCCCCCTTTCGAGGAGAGTTCTTTTGAACTATACCAAGCTTGTCTCGAAAGTATTCAAACTTCACTCGAGACAGAGGTTTAGTCAATATATCAGCAATCTGATCCTCAATGCTTATATATACGAGCTTGATAGCTCCTCTTTGCACCATATCTCGTATATAGAAGTATCGGATCTCTATGTGTTTTGACTTATCGTGGAACACAGGATTTTCAGTCATCTTAATGTAGCTTGATTGTCACACATAATCACAGTGGGATCCATTTCTAAGTCAAACACTCCATATAATAGCTTCTGAAGCCACACTGCTTCACAGATGGCAGAGTAGACAGCCATATATTCTGCTTCAGCAGTACTGTTAGCCACACTAGATCGTTTCTTGCTGAACCATGAGATCATGGCAGATTCAAGACTATAACATCCACCTGAATGTACTCTTTCTGTCTGAGACACTTCCTACCCAATCAGAATCTGAGTAACCATGTAAACGGAGTTCATGACCTCCAAGACCAAGTACCTTTTAGGTACCTCACTACATGCTTTGTAGCTATTAAGTGAACCTTTCTAGGTTCTACTAAATACTGACTTAGGGTATTTACAGCAAGCATATATCTGGCCTAGAATTTGTTAAATACATCAATGACCCAATGATTTGTTTATATAGGGTCAAGTCCACTAAATACGATGAGTTATTAACTAATAACTTCAAGTTGGAGTCCATGGGAGTGGCCATGGCTTTATATTCCAACATATCAAATATTTTTAGAAACTTCACAACATACTTACCTTGATTTAAAAGATTCCTTTTGGATCTTGCCATACTTCTAGACCTAAGAAGTAGTGCATTAATCCAAGATCTTTCATTTTCATTTCTGTAGCCATTTTCATGACCTGTTTCTCATTCCTTGTCAGAAAGAGATCATCGTCATACAATAATGGTATGATAGGTTCATCATCCACAACCTTAAGGTAAAGGTTAGGAACAGCTTTACTTCTGGTAAAGCCCAAGCTTTGTCATGAAGCTGTCAATTGTCCATTATTAACACTCTGCATTGAATGATATTCTGCATATCTATCTGTGCCATCTCTCGTCAGATGGGTCTACTAATATGAGCCTCAAAATCATTTGAACTCTGTGGTGAGTTTCTTCTTGCATCCATGTCATATGTGTATAGAAGCCATATTCAACCTTGTAGCAAAGGTTGAGATCCAGATCACCCATGATGATCATTAAGCTCATCAATTGACTACCGATCCTGGGTACCCATACAGAACCTGATTCACACTTCTTCTTTAATTACATCATTAAGAGAATGGTCTTATCTAGTCCCTTGGAGTAAAACATCTCATCATGATTCTCTTCCTCTTTCTAAGAGAAACTCTTAACCACAAGCTTTCTATAGTGTGTTTGATTTGTAAATCTTTTGTTGAACATCCATCACTTGTTCAGAGTTCATCATTCATCATGATCTTTCCTACAAATCAAAATTAAGTACATGATTAGTAATGCTTCATAATCATCAAATCATGCTAACCTATTATGCATACAGATATCATTTACTATTTCTAATAACAACTCAAATACTTATCTTTTATGTTTGTGTGGTTGCCTCCCGCTTGATCTTCTGTATGTCTTCTGAACTTCTATTCATTCTGCACCACTGTGCATGCTCAAGTGTACACTATTGTCATCCTCATGATCTCATACACAAACATACATTCATTAGTATATTCTCAATATTATCAAAAACATTCTAATTCTAAATAATCTTGAATATGTACAGTTATGATCATTAGTATTCAGGGTTTCAAGGAAGTCTTCTTTTACTCAAGCATATTCTTGTTTGATCTAGTTAGTTAAATCATCAACCAAGATAAGAGACATAATATGCATAAACCCTTGATTACTAACCAATCATACCAAGTATACTTACATAAGGGATCCTAACACAAGGTAAGATTTTAACATGACATAGGAAAACATACCTGGATTAGTATACCTACTTAGTTATGTACAACATACCTAAACAATCTCTTCAATGATTTAGAGATCCTGAGCTAGAACCTGCATGTCTCATAGGTTAAACATAATATAACAAAGTCATACATACCTCGTGAGTCTTTGTCTTCATGTTGTCATGGTCATGGAACTTGATTTGTCTTTTGTGATGTACCCGTATCTTGTTAGCAGACAACATCAACCTCACACAACACCATAATGCATTAGTACAATCATATAGCCCTAATCAATAAATGTCTTCGATCATTCACATGCATTCATACTGTTACTAGGGTGATAAGACAATTCTAACATTAATCAAGATTGTACTAATAAATAATATGAAGACAAACACATCATGAACTTAATCAAGAATCGGATTTCAAGACATACCTGAACCTCCTTAAGTCATACCTGTCGAGACTTCTTGTAGTCTTCTTATGTAAGGCCTTAGCCTCAACTCCCCCTGAAACTTGATCTGGAGCATGATTAGGGTTTGCTAGAGAAACCCTAAAAATTCAATCTTTGACTTTCACACTTCCGAATGAATGGAAGGATGTGTCTTGCTGAGCTGATCAAACTAGCATACTTCAATTCCAAAATTTGACCCCTCAAAATTGCCTTTGAAACTTCTGGATCTTCTGGACAGGATCCCGAACTAGGGTTTGATGAAGCCCACCCTTCTGCTCAATCAAAAGGTTTGATCCAAGGCTCTAAACTCTTATTTTTCTGAGGAGCTTCCAGCTGTGGTTACAGACTTCAAAAATTCCAACTTTTGCTGAAGCCCTAATTTTCCATCTTTCTGATCAAAATCCCGAGCTAGGGTTTGAGCAAGCCCGGTCTTCTACCCAACCAAAAAATTTGATCTTGGTCTCTAAATTTCAATTTTCCCGAGTAGCATTCAGGCATGGATTCCGATTCCAAAAATTCTAACTTTCTCCGAAACCCTAAATTTCGGAAGCCATGAATAAAGGTGCTCCAAAAAAATTATGTTTTGACATAAATATGTACCTGATTGTTTCTGCTATAACTCGAAAATTTTCGCTCCACAGGGTCTGAAAACTTTTTCTGTAGTAGCCTGACCTGTCATCTTTCCATCCTGACAAGTCTGACCTCAATTGGATTTTATGAGAGAGAGTTATGCCAAATGTCATAACGTGACCTATTTTGGGATAATATAGGAGAGCGAACTTGTACGGCGTGCCATGTGTCACTGTTTGAACCTCAGCCTCTGAAAACTTTTCCTGAGATATCTCGCCCTGTTATCTTTCCATCCTGATAGGTCTGACCTCAATTGGACTCTCTGAGAGAGAGTTATGCCAAGTGTCGCAACATGACCTGTTTATGGGATAAAATAGGAGAGTGAACTTGTACGGCATGCCACATGTCACTTGTTCAGCTTCGACCTCTGAAAAAGTACAGTCTTGAGATAGTACAGTCTGTGTACTACCTGTCACTTTTTACGAAATTTCATTTGGAGCTTCCTATCCCAAGTTATGACCTTTTTGCCTAGGTCACCTGATTTTGACTGAGATCTGGAAGAGGCAGAAACCCTAACTTGTACTGATCATAACTTACAAAGTACAACGAATATGAGGGTTCCCTTTGGCACAAGATACCTGGAGATGTTATCTACGACCTGTAAAGGTTTCAGATCCTGAACCTTCGCCAAAATGTATTTATAGCGAAAGTTCCACGATGACTGGTTTTTGCTATATAAAACCCTATCCTTCAAATTGTCGTAAGTAAAGCAAGTGTCGTAAGTGCCATACCTTGCCTTCCTTCAGTTTAGCTCTGATACCATGTTAAAATTTAATATGCTAAGATAGAAAATAGCAGCATTACATTCCATTTCACAATAATAGCATATACAGGATCACTGAAGAAACAACAAGCACAACATAAACACAAGAGACACAAATTTATCCTGGGAAACCCTCATGGGGTAGAAAACCTAGTAAAGCTTCCTCAATATAGATGACCAGCAATATACAAAGATGCAAACCAAAGACATGATCTCCTCCTCCACCATAGCAGACCTCTCCTCCACAAGTGCGCCTCTCTCAAGTGAGTGAGTGTGTCAAATGAGGAACATACCTCCTCTATTTATACACTACACTGACATGTATTTTACACAAGTACATGTAGGCTCGTATTTAACAATTAGGTTAAATACCGTATTATAACTGACTGGGCCGACCCCCACATGGTGGGTCTAATAACCCTAGTTACCAAAACCAATTCGAAGGAATAAACATCTCCGTATTCATAGTATAATCACATCGGAGGGATGGAACATCTTCGGAATAAATAATATACAAATATAATATTCTTAGAAGTTACAATATTCAACACATGCATCCAATGTCTACGCGTGTATGGGGGGCATGCGATGATGCCATCTTGTAACTCCAATAAGTGCTCAAGGTAGAAGGACATCTTTGGTCCCAAGCTCATTAGAGGTGAAGTCCAAGTGACCTGGATGTCCAATTTGCAGATATCCTCTTTGATAGATGGGTTCAGTACCTGTCTAGGCGGCAAAGTATGACTCGACACATCAAGGGAGAATCTGAATGGGGGAAGGTGCGCTAGGGAGATGGTCATTGACTGGAGAAGCCGATATTCCTCTGAGTACCAACCACGAGCTCGACCCATGGGGTGAGCCAAGGCGATGGTCTCCGAGGATTAAAGTGCAAGATGAGGATTTCATGGATCTCATAGAGAGATTTTAAGGAGATATTGTTGGAGCTAGTTGAGGAAATGGTTGAACTTAATATCCAACTAAAGCATAGTTTCTATGGTTACCTAATGTTATATAAAGGGACCTTGTGTACAATAGAAATACACACAGAATGGTTTGATTGAATAGAATTTTCCCCTTTGGGGGTTTCTCGAGTATAAATTCCCAGTGTCTCTTGCTTATTAATGTGTTTGATGTTACTGTTGTTGATATTTTTTGATCCAACATTTAAGGCCGTTATAATAGATTTCCAATTAGCTCCCACCTAATATGTCCTAGAAAATGTTGCTTTGGGTTTCTTCATTGCTCACAAAGTGATTCAACAAAGAATTATAGTAACTTTTTCTCAAATGAGCATGCTCAAAAATTAGTGAATGACCCATTTTCCCTTTTGTTACTAAACAAAAGAGCAAGCTCTCCAATATGCCACAGATTGCATTAAATATTTCAATTTTAATTATGGGGCAAATTAGAGAAGAAAAAAAAAACCATTGACAAAGGCTAGTCTCAAACCTCCAAGACTTGATTAGTATGGCTTGTCTTAGACTCAACAAAGTTGGGTATTTGAAATGTGTGGTTATTCCCTTTGGTATGATAACTATCTTCTAGACATTTTTCAAAACATAATAGATAGTGTAGTGATCAAGACCAAGGCCTACGTTTTCAAAGTTATATCATCAACAACAAAATGAAAAATCAATGCCACACAAGTTCTATTGTTCAGTAACATATAAGAAAGCTCACCAAAACTCCTAAAATTTTCTTTGAGTTAATTTCCAAAAAAAAAGAAGAAATTCATACATCCAAATTGAGTGTATTTATTGTAGATGGTTTCCAGATTCACTGTTTGAGAGCAATTCACTATTTGACATGAATTTCTCTCACACAGTGAATCCAAAAACCATCTACAATAACCCAGTATGCTCTAAAATTTTGAAACAACAAGTGAGCATATTTTGTTGTCATGAATTGCTCTCACAATATGAATCCGAAAACCATCTACAATCATCCAATATGTTGAGAAAGTTTGCAACCAGTGTTTTCAAACTCTTCTAAGACTCACCAAAGTCTAGTGAGTTTGGCCAAGTCCACCCTCATCCGAGTGCTCACCTAGGATTCTCTTGGTCGATTTGACACTCACCAGAATCAACTGATACTCGATCTACTTGTCAAAATTCGCAAGTCCGACTCAGCCACAAGCAAAATGTGCTCCACATGTGCCACTGCCATTTTGATTTGTCAAAAGTTTTTTGGAGGGAAATTTAGGAGAGAAATGAGGCATTTCAGAGGGTATACTTTAAGAAGACATTTATCCCCTCATTCTCTCATTCCATTGATCTTCTAAGAGCCATTCATTCTAGGTGTTCTCATAGTCATGCATGAGATTTGAGATTAGACTCAGAGACACTGTCTATTTTGATTTTCTAATTATGTTATGAGACTATAAGTTATGTGGTTGAACTTGATACTATTTGTGAATTTGCTCAAGGAATCATCATTCAATTCACTATTTTGCATACAAATATGAAGTGTCAAATGTTGTATTATCATTTTTTATGAGACGATTTTATGAATTTATGCAGAGAATGTGGTTTTATAACTTATATGGACTAGAAATGTCATTAGTATATTTTTTGTGCACGAAATTTACTATATTTTGAATTTTTTTTCCATATGTCGAGTCTTTTTCGAGCCTTTGCCAAGTCTTGTTGAGTCCCAGGCCAGGTGAGTCCAAGTTTAACAACATTGTTTGAAACAACAATTGAGCATATTTTATAGTCCCAAAGCTAAGAAAAGATTAAGTATCATTAACATCTAGAGGTAGCGCATAGCCTCATTTGCACTAGTAACAAAATCCATTAAACAAGAGGAGGCTTCCTCAAACTTTATCAATGATGGCTTCCCATACAAGCAAAAAGAAGCAACTACCTATCAAGACATTCATTTTAACTCCAACTAAGGTAAGCTTTCAAATCATTCCTCCATTCATAATACAGAGCCAAGAAAAGGTTGGTCAACTAACACCTCTCTAAATATACATCATTATTGCCAAAAGGGAAAATCTCTATAAGTATCCCATCACTTGATGTCTTGAGACATTTTAAGAAATACCTAAAAGAAACAATTGAGTTGTATAATTTTGCTTCTCAAATGGTTAGATTCAAACAATCTCACAAAAACTCTTCAATGTTAACAAGAGGGCCATTTTTATAGTCCAAATATTTGTGCTCGGTGTTTCCATCAAGCATTCTTCACTTAGTAGAAGAATAGGCATTAAATTAATCGAGAAATTTTATGAAATATTCTCTTGCAAACAACCATGCCTTCTTGACAAGAAGAAAAAGGTAACAAATATGTTGAGTAAGTTAGGTACACCTTTCTATGGCTCAAGAGATTTAAGAAACCCTCATAGGCCCTTATTAAGATTAAGAAGACCTTACTTTCTATTTGTAATTTAACCATATCTTAGCCATTGTCTCAGATTTCTAAGCTAGGCTTAGCCCCCATCATATGCCATGTCTATAAAAGAAGAGTCCATTATGCAATCTAATAATGGTAACCTAACGCAAAGACGATCTTGATTTGGGTAAGCAAGCATAAATTGTATGTGATAGTGTTTAAACTACATTAGGTCTCTGCGAAAGGGAAAGACTAGTACCCGTACTTAACCTATTATTCTTCAAGAGACTATTGCCTCATTTATCCCTTCGGGTAGAGCTCGCAGTTGGTTTGCAGGGGTCTTGGATCTTTTAGAGTCCATACCATTCAGATGGACCCACTTCCTCCATTTAGATATTCCTTGGGCACACCTAGTTGTCTCCTATCTATCAGGGACAAGTTGAACAAGATCATTAGAGATGACATTTATGGGCAATTTATCCAAATCACCTGGGTTAACCCTTAGGATAGGTTATGCCTAAAGATGGCCTTCTACGTTGAGCACTTCTTGGAGCTAAGAGACAGAGTCATTATTCAACTTTAGTATACCCTCCACCATTGGAGGCACACTCTTTGCATTCCCCTAGGCCAATTCAGAGTGGGTTCTCATAAGACTTCAAGTAGAGACAAACCACCAAATTGATTATTCTGACAGGATTTTCCAACTATGCCATATTCAAGAGGTCGAGAGTCGACACAGAGGAGCACTTCATTTTCCATTGCCCCATCTACTGCAAGATCAAAGAGAGGTTCCATTACCTTTTCAAGGGGATCCAAGCAAGGTTACTTGGGAGCGGGAGTGGGAGCGAGAAGTGAAATTTTCAAAAGCTTCCGGTTAGGAAGCGTTCCAGAATCATTTTTTATATAATATATATTGTTTTTATATTTTGATGCATATATGTCAACAAATGCATGCATAATGTTGAATTAGTTATGGAAAGGATAAAAACATGAAATAAACAATAATACCATATAACATCATTCATCAATCATCAATCATTAATCATTTACTGGTGAATTCATCAACCATAGGTCCAGTATCCATGATTCCATAAATTATAACATCAAGATTCAACCTTAAAGCTTCAAATTTTCAATATATAAACATTTTGTCATCACTAGTACTTGTAATTTGTAACCAAAGTTACCAGGTAACCAAACTATAATGACATAGTCTATAACAAAGAACATCAACCATAAAATGAAAGTTGAAAGTTGAAACAATTCACTACGGGAATACAAATGCAGGTGCTAAAAATATCCATTACTCCTATAACAAACCATTAAGTATTAAAACATATCTCTTATACACAATATCTAAAAAACCTGAACCCTATAAAAACTCGTAATCTATATCCAATAAGAATTAATATAATGACGACTCCATAAACCTTGTCTATATCTGTAAATATAACTCTCAACATGCTCATAACAACTCAACAGAGTGCTACTAATCATTAGATAGACTGACGCAAGGAGCCTTAGACAAGTAAGGTTCTTTCTTAACAATTACAAACCACACACATGTTCACATAGATAAGATGCAAACCACATGCCAGAAGTTGGCTTATATTACTTCTACCAAATCGGTTACAATGCAAACTGCAAGGAAAGAAATAACTAACTAACTGTCGGCCTCAGCTGTTACAATACAGAAGTAACTGTGTGCTATCTCAATGTGTCGACCGTTAGCCTCTCTTGGTTCACTACGGAACTCTAAGCTATGGCTCGATCTTCTCTGGTTCGGAAGACGTGTGACTATTCTATCCAATCTACCTATCTTCTCCCCGAGCTCTACTCTGCCAAGATGCCAAGTGATCCAACTGATCTCCACTTCTGGCATTCTACTTTGTTGCTGTTGTTCCCGAGATCACTCTGACCCCTGAGACACGCATCCTCTGTCTGTCGATCTCCTCAGATCTTGCAGACCTGCAATTGTCAGCGACCCAACCATGCTGCACAATCTCTGCCTGTGTTGACATCTGTCACAATCCCAACCACCTGCAATAAATGCCATTAACTTCCTTAGCAACCCTGAATTGTTGCCAAGTACTCTTCTTGACTTCTACATGTCCCTTTGATGGGGTATAGTAATCTGTCATGTCGTCCATACTGTCTGTCAACTTCTTTTCACAACCTAAGGCTTCTCCAGTCTGCCCCTTCCTCCTCACTTGGCTCATGCCCAAACCTATCAGAGTTGTGGTTCGACACATGTCGACCATCGACATCCCTGCTCAATTTGTCGCCTGTCGACTATCTTGTCGATTCTCGACTTTCGCTGCATCTGTCGGTCACATACCCGAATGCTCCTTCTCGAGTTATTGACTTAGACAAGTCAATCTGCTCTTCCGCACCAGTGGTCGTTGGTGATCCCTCTGGTCGGCCTCCTTCATGTCGACTAACTTCGACTAATCTGCCTAGGCCCCGATGCTCCTGCATCATACTCCCCAGGTTAAAAAGAACTCGACTGCTTCGTCAGTCTCCTGAACTTTTCTTCGAAAATCCATGTCGCCTTTTGCAGCTCATCATTTTCCCATCGCACTAAATATTCTTTCCTTTGCGAACTACGCATACGCCCGACTTCGCATTCCTCTATTACTTCTACGATTTCTTCCTTTTGTCAGTCTGGAATCTACATTGTCCAGTCAATACCCAACATTTCCACGCTTCTGCTGCTTGAACCTTCTTCAAACTTGTACATATCTGAGACATTGAACGTTGGTGAAATGCTCAAGTCATTCGGTAGCTCCAACACATAAGCATTGTCCGAAATTTCTTTAGAATCTTACATGGTCCAATCTTCTTCAGCTTCAGCTTGTTATATGTCCCTGTCGAAAATCTTTCCTTCTGCAAATGTGCATAGACCAAGTCCCCTTCCCTGAACAACTATAGTCTCTTCTTCCTGTCGGATCTCAACTTGTATGTCGCATTACTCTTTTCTATGCGCTTTCGCACATCTTCATGCACTTCTTTCATATGCTCTGCAAATGACTTTGCATCCGCGCTCTTCCTGGTTTCTATCAGTAACTAGACCAAATCCACCACTCCATGTGGGCTTCTTCCCTGAACAATATGGAATGGGATCAACCCTGTCGACCGATTCACATAATTGTTGTATGCGAACTCTGCTTGTGCCAACACGTTCTCTCACTGCTTGGGTTTGTCGGTCGTCAAACATCTCAGAAGGTTTCCCAAACTTCTTTTCACCACCTGGATCTGTCCATCTGTCTGCGGATGATATGCCGAGCTAAAATGCAACCTTGTGTCCCGTTTCTTCCATAGGGTTCTCCAGAAATGTCCCATAAACTTGGTATCTCTGTCCGATGTGATACTCTTCGGCAACCCATGCAATCTGACTACTTCCTTGAAGAATAGTACAACAATGCCTGTGGAATCACTTGTCTTCCGACATGGAATAAAGTGTGCCATTTTCAAAAATCTGCCGACTACAACAAAGATTGAGTTGCTCCCTTGCTGTGTCTTCAATAATCCTAGCACAAAATCCATGCTCAGGTGCTTCCATGGGGTATCCGGTATAGGTAATGGTGTATACAACCCCATGTTCTGACTTCTCCCTTTTTCCAACTGGAAAATGCTACATTGTCGAACCCACTTTCTGACATCTCTTGTCATTCCTGGCCAATAATACTTTTCTTCGACCAATGCCCTTGTCTTATCGATTCCAAAATGACCTTCTAATCTGTCGCTATGCAACTCTCGTATTAGGTTCTCCCTCACAGACCCTCTAGGAATACATAACTGTTATCCCTTGAACAGGTATCCCTCTTGGATAAAATAATCCAAGTATGGAGTTTTGTTGTCACTCCACGGTTCACGACAAGCTCCACATGCTTTCACAAAATCCTCGTCAGTCTCATACTTTGTCTTCACCGACTCTATTCCTATTGCCTGAACTGTCGTCGTGTTCAGCAATGTAACCCTTCGACTCAGCGCATCGGCAACCTTATTTGACTTTCCCGACTTATGTCACAACATGAACATATATCCTATAGGAATTCGACCCATTTCATGTGACGCTGATTCAACTTCGACTGAGTATTCAGATACCTCAGTGCTTGGTGATATATGTATAACACAAATTCCTTGGGAAACAAATAATGCCTCCACTTCTTCAATGCCTGGACAATAGCCTAGAATTCCTGGTAATAGACCAAATATTTCTGCTTCGCATCATCCAACTTTTCACTGAAGAATGCAATTGGTTGGCCCTCCTGGCTCAACACTGCTCCAATTGCTATTCCACTCACGTCGCAATCGACCTGGAAAACTTTGTCGAAATCTGGGAGCGCTGACACTAGGCTCTCCGTGACCTTTTCCTTCAACTTGTCAAAAGCTCGTTGGGCTGCTCCGTCCACTTGAAATCACCCTTTTTCATGCACTCTATCAAAGGTGCACAAATCCGACTAAATCCCCGAATGAACTTCCTGTAGAAACTGGCAAGTCCATGGAAACTCCTTACTCCAATCGTACTTGTCGGTTCCAACCAATCCAATATTGCTTTCACCTTTTTTGGGTCCATCACCAACCCTTTACCCGAGATTACAAATCCCAAGTACACCAGTTCCTCCTTCATGAAGAAACACTTTTGCAGGTTCACCATCAGCTTCTCTTCCTGCAACTTCTGCAATACTTGTCGAATGTGCGCTAAGTGTTCTGTCTTGGTCCGACTGAAAATCAGAATGTCGTCTAGGTAGACTACGACAAACTTTCCCAAGAATGGTTTCAGTACCTCATTTATCAATTGTATGAATGTACTGGGTGCATTAGTCAGTCTGAATGGCATGACTAACCACTCATACAGCCCTTCCTTTGTCTTGAATGTTGTCTTCCATTCATCTCCTTATCTAACCCGAATCTGGTGATAACCGCTTTTCAAGTCTATCTTTGTGAAGTAGTTCGCTCCACTCAAGCAATCCATCAAGTCATCCATCCTCGGCAATGGAAACTGGTACTTGATCGTGATCTTGTTGATGGGTCTGGAGTCTGTACACATTCTCCATTCTCCACCTTGCTTTGGTGCAAATACTGCTAGTACCATGCACGGACTCAGACCCTATCTGATCAACACTCTGTCCAACAAATCCTAGACCTGTCGATTGAGTTCCTGACCTTCTGTCGGACTCATCCTATGCGACGCTTTGTTTGGCAGACTTGACCCCGGAATCAAGTCGATTTGATGGGATATGCTCCTTGTCAGCGGCAATCCCATTGGCGTCTCATCGACTACTATGCTTCGAAACTCATCAAGCATATTTCCGACTTTGACCAGAATCTTCTCCATTATCGACCTCTCGACACATGGTCCGTTTGCAATGATAGAAAAACACCCCAACTATTTTTCCTCCTCCGTGAGGAATTCTTTCGCTGAACACATCAGCACTCGCTTCTCCCAAAAGTTGCTCTCGCCGTGCTTACCGTCAGCTCACTCCTCCGGTTTTGGCTTAAGAGTCCTTTGCACGCCATTTTTCCACATTTTGACTGTGTTGGCTTGACCATCATAGATCATTTTTCGATCATATTGCCATGGTCTCCCTCACAACAGATGGCACGCGTCCATTAGGATTATGTCGCACAGTACACTGTCTTCAAATCCTTTGACTCTGAAGTTAATCAGGCACTATTTGGTCACCTTCACATGATGTTCTTTCTGCAACCATGAGATCTTGTAAGGGTGTGGATGTTCCTGGCATTTTAACTTTGCCTTGTCGATCACCTCTGTTGACATAAGATTCTCAGTGCTTGCACCATCAACTATGGTCTTGCAATGCCATTTGCCGATTCGCACTTTAGTTCGAAAGATTGCCTTTCGCTGTGCCGACTCTTGCTCGTCGTGTCTGTCATCCAAAATCAGTGTCTTCCTGGCTGTCATGGCCCGAATTTTCTTCTTACCATCCTCACTACTGTAGGATGTCGATTCTTCCCTCTCATCGACTTGCTCATCCCTTTGACATCTAGGTTTTGACTCCTCTGCAGCATGTAGGTTCTCTGGGCATTCATATGCCTTGTGTCCCACTCCACGACACTTGCAACAGATTATGGCTGGTCTATTAGATCCTTTTCTATCGGATCGACCACTTTGACCATACACACCTCGACTGCGATTCTCACGACCATCGTGGCTATTTTCTTGCATTTTCTCCCTTGTCGATGTCCCTTCCGTCCGTCGATTTTCCTTGACAGATTCCTTCCTGTAACCGCTACTCTGACCTTTCACGGAAACAGTCTTCACACCTCGACCAGTCATCCTACCTTTGGTCACTGCGGATTTCCTCGACAATTTCTCTTCTGCCTTTAGAGATAACTGGTAAGCTTCACCCACTGCTCTGAATCTTGACATGCTTACTTCATCCTGAATGACATATTTCAAGTTGTTCATGTACCTAGTGACATCTTCTTGTGATTCGTTGATCTGGCCCGACCTTATTGACAATCTATAGAACTCTTCCGTGTACTCCTTCACGGTCATCTCTTTTTGTCAAAATTTCTGTAACTTCCGGAACAAGGAAATCACATAGTCATTTGGCAAGAATTTCCCCTTCAGCTTGGCGACCATCCTATCCCAAGATTTGATTTTCTCCTTGCCCTTCTTGACTCAGTCAGCCTGCACATTGTCCCACCACAATGAGGCATGACCCTTCAACCTCAGACCAACAGTCTTAACCCGTTTAGGATCCTTGATTTGCTCTGTGTTGAAGTATTTCTCCATCTCTCTGAACTAGTTTATCAAGTCTTTTGGGTCCAGACTTCCTGAGTAGGTACGTACATCTATCTTTGTCCGACCTCTCATATCCATCAGAAGTTTGATCAGTTTGTCTTCTGTTTATTCTCTCGCTGCTTCCTGTGCTTCCACTTCTTCGACCTCCTCGTCGTTGTGGTCTAACACATCAGGAATAAAACCACATCGTTGGCTTTCTTTAATTGATGCGACTTCATTTGTTAAAGTTCTCATTGTTCGGACACACTCGTCGATCATCTATAATCAATTGTGATTGCTGCGCCACGTGCTCTTCGTCCAACACCTCAAACGTTAATGCCTCTGTGAGCCATTTTCAACCTCAGCTGAAACTCCCACTTCGTCCAATCGCAACTGGACTTTGACAAGTCATATACAACTCTACCGAACCTCAGCTGGAGTTGTAAACACACTTGCAGGTTTAATACCATCTAACTTATCTTCTGCTCGTAGGGTTCTTCCGCTCTGATATGGCTATCCTCCAAATCTCAGGATGCTATAGCTCTAATACAAACTGACACAAGGCGCCTTAGACAAGTAAGGTTTTTGCTTAACAATTACACACCACACACATGTTCACATAGACAAGATGCAAACCACATGCTATAAGTTGGCTTATATTACTTCTACCAAATCGGTTACAATGCAAACTGCAAGGAATGAAATAACTAACTAACTGTCGGCCTCAGCTGTTACAATACAGAAGTAACTGTGTACTATCTTAGTGTGTCGACCGTCACCCTCTCCTGGTTCACTACAGAACTCTGAGCTATGGCTCGATCTTCTCTAGTTCAGAAGACGTGTGATTTTTCTCTCCAATCTACCTAACTTCTCCCTGAACTCTGCTTTGCCAATATTCCAAGTGATCCAACTGATCTCCACTCCCATCCTTCTACTCTGCTGCTATTGTTCGCGAGATCACTCTGACCCTCAAGACATGCATCCTCTGTCTGTCGATCTCCTAAGATCCTGCAGACCTGCAACTGTCAGCGTCCCAACCATGCTGCACAATATCTGCCTGTGTTGACATCTGTCATGATCCCAACCACCTGCAATAACTGCCATTAACTTCCTTAGCAACCCTGAACTGTTGCCAAGTACTCTTCTTGACTTCTACGCGTCCCTCTGACAGGCTACAGTAATCCGTCATGTCAGCTATACTGTCTGTCAGCTTCTTTTTACAACCTAAGGCTTCACCAGTCTGCTCCTTCCTCCTCGCTTGGCTCATGCTCAAACCTTTCGGAGTCATAGTTCGACACATGTCAACCATCGACGTCCCTACTAAATCTGTCGTCTGTCAACCATACTGTTGACTCTCGACTTCCGCTGAATCTGTCTGTCACATACCCGAATGCTCCTGCTCGACTTATTGACTTAGACAAGCCAATCTTCTATTTTGCACCAGTGGTCGTCGGCAATCCCTCTGGTCGGCCTCCTTCATGTCGACTAACTTTGACCAATCTACCTAGGCCCTGATGCTCCTGCATCATAGACCTACAAAGATTCTAGGACTTTGCTTTGATGATGGTAGTGTAGAAGAATAATCATATGGCCTTGGAATAGGGAACCCTACTGTTAGAATACTGAAAAAAACACAAGCATTTGATCTGTGGATGAATTCATAAAGTATAAAGCAATCGATTTGATCTCAGCATAAAGTGATCAATTTGATCTCTAGATGAATTCACTGATATATGAAGGATTCCATACCAGGTTTCTTGGGTAGAGAGATCCAATTGCCTCCAGAGTCCAGTGCCATACTTGTCTATATATTTCTTCAGTTTACAATCCTCCTCAAGAGACCATGGTCCTTTCTTGACATTAGCTTTGTCACGGTAAGGGGATCTCCCCATCACTTCAAAATATAGTCACGAACTGGCCTTGAATGGTCTTATGGGTTTGTCAAGGTAAGTTCACTGGAACGAGAAAATGGGCCTTTCAGTAGCAAAAGGTATTGAAAGCTTTGAAACCCCCTAGGTTTTAACTGATCTGATAGCTCCCAAATGTAAACTCTAGGCTTTTCTCTATAGGAGAACATGGAGAGGATCCATTCGGTCGATGATTGTCCTCTCAGCAGCACTTGATGTTTATATTAATAGTGTCTGTCTAGTTAGGTTGGTCCAAACAAAACAACCTGGTTCTCAAATTATCTGTTGAATCACAAACGAAATAGGAGTAGCACCGAGAAGGAGTGGATATGAGACAGATGAATAGGAAACCTGAGATGAGTATGCAAGATTCAAAGATCCTATATTGATTGAGGAATGAATTAAGCATCCCTCCATGATATAATGAGAGGGCGATTCAAGGGAGAAATTTAAGTATTATCTACAAACACATATTCCCCATGCATGGCATGGAATACACCCCTGAATTTAAATGAAATAAATAACAGATTAGAGTAATCTTTGAAGTGGGGTTTTGACAAGCCCATTGACTTCGACATTTTACCTTGTTTTCTTCGATAATTTAATGATCCAGAGAATCCGAAGGAAAAAGAGTTGGAATATTCGCATCAATTCCGCTGGTTGACATGACGCATCCAAGGAAGTGACGGGAAGCGCTGAAGGAAGTGACGGGAAGCATTTTTAATGCGTACAGAAGCACTAGGAAGCGAACAGGGAAGCGCTCGGGGAAGGGAAGCGAAGCGAAGCGATTAGGAAGCGAAGGGTAGCGATCAGGAAGCGAAGCTTCCGATCGCTTCCTCAACGCTTCCTCACAGTGGCAGGGAGCATTGCAAACTCCTCGGAAGAGAGCTTCCAAAAATCGCTTCCATCCAAAAACGAAACGGAATCATGATTCCGATTAGCTTCTGGGTAGCCTCGGTCGGAAGCTAGCTTCCGGAGCGGGGGTGAGGGGGGGAGGGCACTTGCTCGCAACCTAGGATCCAACCCATCACCAACTTCTTTAAATACCCCAGCCATAGATGCCTGGCCTTACACATGCAAGAGACCCTCAATTTTTGAGCCCATATTCTTTTGCCTTCTACTCGACCAGATTCTACACAGCGGATCACTTCCTACTTCACAATGCTACCCTCGGGAAGGGGCACTAAGAGACATATCGACATCAGCACAACCTTAGACTTCAAATCAATGTGAACCAATGGGACCTTCCCCCATCCACCAAGATCTCAACAGCATGACCTGATCAAACCTTTCCCCAAGACACATACAAGATCCCCTAGGCCTCAAGGACAAGCTACCTCCTCCAAACAACAATACCATGGGAGGTCCAAACCTTCCACTAGTTCTTCCTCTGGACATCATACCATTTTGAGTTTCCTTCATTTGACCTCGAATGTTAAAATAGATTGGTCTATTACATGACATACCTCCCTTATTACTTTTGGATTTCCTTGCTCCTGGATCTTTTCCTCCTATACATCACCCACGTTTGGTTTCTGTGCTCAAGGTCAATGGTTTTTCATGCTTTAGCATAGACTACACGCTCTATTCTACTTTACTTTACTCTATTTAATTCTTGCATTTCGCCTTTTATAGGAGACCTTTTGGTACTCCTGCTTTGTAATGACATCATTGTACTCAACAATCCCATTAACCTACTTTTGTGGTCATTAGTCAAACATTAATAAAATTATCTTATATTTTCTTATCTACCCTGTTCACTAAACTTGGCCTTTTGTCTAGCACCGTTGAGAAGGTATGGCAACAGCTTACAGTGGCAATAATATTTCATTTTGTGAAGGAAAGATATGAATGTTGGGAAATTTAATTAGAAGTTTCTTCCACTCTTCATTGGCAGTCATGTTATGATTGCTAACTGTATTATGCAGATCCAAAACCAAGTAGAGAAAGTGCAGATTGCAGTTGATCCCCTCAAAAGACCAAATATTCAATTGCTCCTTGCATTGTGAGTAGAATTCCTCTAAATTAGAGATCTCTAGGGATATTGAACAAAATGTATGGAAGCACAAGAAAACCTACAATATATGGTCAAGGTCACCCAAGAAACAGATTCTAACAGTAAGTACCCCTCCCTTGCTATTGCCATTCCCTACATAAACATGATGATGGTTGAGGTTCTTGCACAAAAAAATTATCAACTCCAATCGTAGCCGAAGGAAATAGACCCTAATGATAATACTTCTACCATGCTTACCCATTTGCTTTGTTACTTCCATCTTTAAAGCATCTCTGTTTGTTCTGCCTAGTGGTTTCAAACTCTCTAATTCTTTGAGGATCCTTTTATAAGAACATTTACATCGTTCTAAAAGATGTTTGTCTTAATTCCAGCATCAAATCTAAATCCATCTTAAACCCAGATCTATCAACCACCGAGAGAGATGAAATTTCTCGAGCTGTAATTTTTTTATTATTTAATTTACAACTCGAGAAATTCGATCCCTCTTTGAGCTTGATAGATCCAAGCTTAAGATGGACCAATGCTAGTTTTAATTTTTTTAGCTTTTGTGTAAAATTTAAAATTGAGCCAACATATATTGCCAAATAGCTTTATTTAAATTTTTTTGTTGTCACATATGTTACATTGCATATCAACATCTCCCCCGTACTAGGCTGTACCCTTAATGAAATCAGCTGCTAGGGATGTGCTTCGATAACATACTAATGTTACTGTCTCATATTTGTATTTGTTACCAAATTATGAGATCAATATTCAAAATTATAAAAAAACAATTTTATCTATTTCCTCACATTTGTGCTGAATTGAGAAATAAGTGTGACAAACAAGTAGGAGGCTAAAGCATAGAGATCTTAATATTTGATAAATCTCAAAGCTCCTGAGTAAAGAAAATGTTAGAGACAACAGAAAATGATAAAATGTTAGTGACCAGTCCTTTTAGGTTATTGGGAACATGATTCCAGATAGGCACATTCTGCCTTCAGTATTAAAGTTTGTATGGAATATGCACGTTGGATATCTAAGGGAAAGAACTGGCAAGAAACCATTGCCATCTCACCCTCAAATGATTAGTACATATGTGCTTTGTCATAATCATATCGGTATCCAAAGGAAACCTTGATAATATAAGTAATTTTTCCCTGTAGACAGGAATGTCTTTCTAAAAGACTAAAACAAATGAGACAAACCTTAATATAAAGAAAACAATGTATTTCTAACAACGCAATCATTTCCCTAAAATGCAATGCATGATCTACCCTACCTGTAAAATCTGCAATGCTCTTCGAGTGTTTCACAGCTCTTGATAATATTTGGTGATGATTCAGCCATAGCTTCCCGAGAAATACCAACATAAGACAAAGCCATTGCAAACATCCCGTTTGAAGGATTTGGGTAAGCGCTCCTGCAAAAGCTTTTGTCTAGCTTGAATAACAACTTCCGCCTCTCCCACTTCTTGAAGTAGGCACGATGCTCCCAGAACCTGCCAGTAGATGTATAACCTTAAAACATGCATAATCATATACGGACAGCAGAAGGGTTTTAATTACTAACATGTTTTTTCCTTTTAAAATTTCACATAAATCTTTTAGTATAGAAGTAAATAAGGGAAGGATTCATTCTGTAGATGCACTTCCAATCTTATGCGCACCAGTATAATCACTTTCTGAGTGAATTGGAGCTAGTTGAATTTTCTGCGAAAGTGACTGCTCAGATTTGTTCATGTAATTTCTAGGTAACAGCATTCACAATTTTGAAGTTATCAGTATTAAATAGTCAAATTAACGTGAAACAAAATCCTCAACGAGAAATATACCTCTGTTTCTTAAAGTAAACTTGCAATTAAGAAAGCATCACAAAGACAACAATTGCAAAGCCAACAATCGCAAGGAAGGGAGTCCACATAGCACATAGACACCTCTAAGCGATGTCAGTATCAAAGTGAAAGCATCACAAATACAACGATCGCAAGAAGGGAGCCTACATAGCACATAGACACCTCTAAGCGATGTCAGTATAGAGTGAGAGAGGATGCTATCACATCTCCCTGAGAACTTGCACCGCAACGCTAACTTCCAGATTAGCAAAGCTTTTGGTGCATGTATTACTTCATACAACCACCTACACTCATATTGTTGCCAACTTTGGAACATATTCTAGCAAAATAGGAACCAATTGACCTGGTAACATCATCTGCATGCCAGTAAACCACCATATGATAGCAGGTGAATTATTATTCGGGTCAGACATAGTGGAAATATTCAAGTGTATACCTTTCCATTGCCAACCTAGCAGGGAAAGAACTCTCCAAAAACACAGTGATTTCCAATGTGCAGTAGGAGGCCACTGTCTACCGGTTGGAAAGACGTCCAATTTAACAGAGTTTATACCTCAGCTTACTGGTTTTTCCAATAGGTGAATATTACAATCAGGGACAGGGGGTTGATCAATTGGTCCAACTAATGAAATGATGATGTTTTGAATAGCATCAGAAGATATTCCATAAGAAAGAATAACAACCAGACCTAGAATAAGTTGGCCCAGTTAAATTGACTCAGTAAAATGGTCAAGTCGGCCTAGTTAAAGGGGAAAATGACCCAGTCAAGAAGACAAGTCGGCTCAGTAAGAAAAGTGACCTTTTCTAGTTTAAATATAAGTGAAGGTGGCTCATTTTCAACACACCAATTCGCTCAAGCAAGAGGAAAAGTGCGTAGATCAAAGGAAGACTAGTCAAGGATTCGAGAGGCATCAAGAAGACAATCTTTTGGGGTTTTATCTTTCTCTCTCTTTTCTTCGGGCTCAGAGGTTATTCTGTATCTTTCTTGTATCATTACTCTGTAACTAGTGCTGGGCACTAGAGTTGGCATTGTATCTTGTTGAAGAATTTTATCTAGAGAAGTTTGCTGGATTTTTCCCGTGAGAGGGTTTTTCCAAGATAAAATTGTGTCTATTTTGAATGTATTTCTTTAGGTGATCTTTTTATACATGCAGTTTTTATATTTATGTGAATGATAATTAATAATAAGTTAATAACATCTAACTGCTAAAAAAAATCAACATGAAATACCTATTAAAAAAGTATCCATATGTTTATGGATAGCTTGGCATGAACTAAAGGGGAGGCCGGTCTCAAAAATACACGTGCATCATTATCAATGTAACTTATATGGATTTAGCTGGTTGAATGACTATGGGTGTGACGTCAATACCCTTGGCCTTCTATTGGTATAGACAACACAGAGCAGAGAATAGACACAACAAAAAACCAAACAGAAAATCACATAGTGTATCTGTTTATATGTAGAGAAAGGTAGAGTAAGATGGTCTCATTAACGTTAATGAATGCTACTGTATATGTCTCCTTTTATTTTTAAGTTCTATTAAATGGAATCCTGGTCGTTAGCAAACACAGAGCAGAGCACATCAGCCACAGAAAACCAACCAGAAAATCACATATTGCTACTGTAAACATGTAGAGAAAGGTAGATGGTACCGTTAACGGTCACGAATGCTACTGTATTGGTCTCTTTTTGCTTTTGCTCAATGAAATCTTGGCCACTGGCACAACACAGTGCAGAGCACGGCCACAACACAAAACCAATCAGAAA
This sequence comes from Larix kaempferi, assembly GCA_027924585.1. Classification (NCBI taxonomy): domain Eukaryota; kingdom Viridiplantae; phylum Streptophyta; class Pinopsida; order Pinales; family Pinaceae; genus Larix; species Larix kaempferi. The sequence continues at coordinate 7,606,875 of BSBM01000835.1, forward strand.
TCACATATTTTCTATGTATACCAAACAAAAATCACGTCTTGCTATTGTTTACATGTACAAAAAGATGGTCCCATTAATGCTACTATCTATGCCTCTTTTTGCTTTTGCTCAATGGAATTCCAGCCATTGGCTCCATATCAAATAAATAGAAATATCATAGGAATTGATGAATATATGCAAAAATTGGGCTGCCTGCGTTTATGTGTGAGAGCTGGTTATTATTGGATAATCATGAGATCACGATCACTCTGAAGGAAATTTTCCATCACACAAAAATCTGCGCTTATGAATTGTGAGATGTATAATCATGAGATCACAGTAAAGATGAATGAACACACCTGTGTTTATACGTGTGAGATGTATAATCATGAGATCACAGTCAAGTTGAAGGAAATTTTCCACCACACATAAACAAATAAAACAAATTGTCCACACACACCTGTGTTTATATGCGTGATATGTATAATCATGAGATGACAGCAAGTTGAAGCCACACAAACAACTAAAGGAAATTTTCCAACAAATAAACAAGTAAGAAGGACACGAAGGAAATTTTCCAGCACAAACCTGCATTATATGTGAGAGATGTATAATCATGACATCACAATCAAGTTGAAGGAAATTTTCCAACAGATAAACAATTAAGAAGGACACCAAGGAAATTTTCGAACACACCTGCGTTTTAATGTGAGATGTGGATTATCTCACATTAATGGAATTCTCTTCGTTCTCTGCGTTCTGGCATAATCCGGCCATATGTTTTAGTGCCTCAGGTTTTGGGTCTCTAAGCTGACCCAAATGCTTAAAAACAGTAAAGCATATCGGATCAAATCAAAATTTAAATTTTTTCGTGAATCACTTTTGGATAATCCTTAAAATGTTTTTCTTCTCCTTTATTGTGATTAAAAGCTACATAAAATTTAGTATTTCCTTGATTGTCGTGACTTTAATGATGACATATATGGTAGAATAAATGGAACATAAGTTCGTTAGCTACATGACTCGTCTTGGTGCTGATTTAACTCTCATTCCTGGCAGCAATCAAACCTATTATTCTTTGCTGGGCTCAAGTATATAATATTTTTGTATTACAACATCATCTTTCATAGTATATAAAGGTTATCTTAAACTTTCCTTTCCTTCACCTATGTGGTGAACAATCTTCAAGATAAGTGATTAATACATTTATAAGTAAGTGAAAAATGATTATTGAAATACAAATGTCACGGCTATAAAAATTAGTGGAAATAGAGTGGAAGAAAATTTGTGTATTAATCCATATGTTAAAAGTAATCAAAATTTTTTAACACTAAACAAAGTTTAAAAGTAAATTTATTTTTTTGAAAAATAATGTGATAAATAAGATGAAAAACAAGAATAATGTGGACATCAGTCCCCCCAAAAAAAAGAGTTTGTCACCCACTATGTGGAGTATTGTGCTGGAAATACATTTAGTATAACAAGATTAAAAGCTGCAAGGCAGCAAATTCCCTACCAATAAGAAAGGAGTATTGTTTTGGATACCACATGTGACAATATGTCGGGGCACAAAGCCATATCCGACGCCATGCTAAAGCTTAAGTTAATCTGGTCATCGTAGAGCAAGCCACAGAAACTTAAGGAATAGTTCTCTCACACTCTGAATAAAGGCAGGGTTGGTGTGAACGGAGGCTTACGAGGTAGTTCTCCGAATAAAGGTGAGGGTTGGTGTGAACGGAGACTTAAGACGTAGTTATCTAACAGATAAGGAGCAATGCTCCGAAATTTAAATAGATCAATGCAAGCCCTGCCTGGTTCCGTTGATGCAATTCATGTTGTACAATAAAGACAAATAGCTATAGATGATTTTGTGGCATAATCTAGATATCTTCTTCTTCATTTTCCTTTTACTATGTTTCGATGCACTTTTTTTAAAATAATTATTTTAAAGTGTGGATCTCTTTAGTTTCCTTTTATTTTTTATACCTTTTATTAAAAATATTAAAAATAATAAAATTCTGCTAACTTTTGAAAACTTCATAAAAAAATTTGTGTAAAAAATGCAAGTTAATACAAGTCAATGACATTTGACTCATCAAGATTAGTATATACCCTGTCTTCGCAGGGAATAATAAATAGGGATAAATACCAAGAGTTAGAGTGAATAATCTAATACATTAGGATGGGTGAAAGTTTATGATATTATTATTATTATTTATATTGAGTAAAGATAAATACTAAGAGAGTGAATTCAAAATATTTTTCTAAAAATTAATTGAAAGAACATATATTGATAGATTTATATGAAACCATCAATTTTATTTATAATGTTTTATATATATTTGTATTAAAATAAATTTTAAAACATAGTACAAAATTTAACTGGGTATAGCAATTAATAGCAATTAAAAAATGTGAGAATGCATTTTGTTTTAGACAATTATAGATTCAAATCAAAACATAAGCAAGCACACGCAATTTTCAAATCAAAACATGAGCAAGCTAACATATCAAGGGCATTTTATCCACCAACTGGTTGCTTTGTCATTTCATGGATGCCACACTACCGACAATATTTTGAGAGTGGATCTCATATGTAGATATGCCTAGATTCTTTCAAATATCGGACAATTGCATCGAACTATTCAAAGAAGTCCTAGGACGAGGGCGTGGAATTTCACAAATCAATGGCAACTTTCTTCGACTTCTTGCAACAACAAATGGCAACGTTGGGGACATTGCCACCTTGTGGCTCTTGTTATTATATCATATGGTAGGCATTTGAAATTTCAAAAAATAATATTAGGTTTTATTCAAGCTTTAAAAAATATTAAATATAAAAATAAAAATAAATATTTTTATATGACGTATTATTTTTTTATTTTAAAATTGTAAAATAATATATTGAAGTTATTTATCAAAATAATATATTTAAAAATTCTCTCTCTCTCTCTCTCTCTCTCTCTCTATATATATATATATATATATATATATATTTCCGTGTGAACAGCTGGTTCTAAACAAGTTTTGGAACTTGACTCTTTCATACAGTAATGTTTCTTAGGATGTTGGAAAGGCCATTCGAAATACTAAGCAATTTTTGGGTATTAGCAATAAACCCTTTGGTATTTTCAATGGAGCAGAGAATTCAGGGAAATGTGGTGCTGACTTTCTTTTACACTGTGGTGATGATCTCGTTTACAAGTTTAGAATTTCTATTGGTCATGAAACCAACACGAAAGCATAGCTACTCGGTCTATGGGGTTTACTCAAGGTGGCCATTTGCTGTGGGATAGGTTCTCTTCAGATTTACAGTGATTCTCTAGTTATTGTGAATTGGTCAAAGAAAATTTTCCAATTAAACAACATCGATATGTCTCATTGGTGTGACGGGATCACTTTCTTGATGACATGGTTCTATGATCTAAATATCGATCATGTCTATAGAGAAAATAATGTGGCAGATGCTTTGTCAAAGGAAGCTCTTGATGGTGAGGAAGGTTGCTTAATTTGGGAAGAATGGGTGGAGGGTTATCTCACACATTCTGGTTCCATGCTCTTTGAGGAGGTGATCTAGATTGATCCTTTTTTAATGGGTTGTTATGTTTTTTACTCAAGGTTATTTTCCAGATATTTTTGCATGTTTTGTATTCATGGTAGATGTAAGGTGATCTGGACATGAACTGTTTTTTCTGAACAAATCAGTTATGGCTTTGTACTTATTGATTTCATTGAAATAACATGAGTATAGTTTTTTTTCTTCCTAAAAAAAAAAATTATTTTATGAATGTGGAATTTAGCTTTTAATTTTTCAAAAAATAAGTTTAATATTTGTTGTGGTTTGGTAATGATCTTAGTAAAATTTTGCAAAATTATCATTTATTTTAAATTTAATAGTCTCCAATTCTTAGTCTCCACGTTTAATTTCTCTTCTTTATATCCATAAGATCATTGATCGCATTTCTAAGATGTTAATGAGAAAGAATATTAAAACAATCTTTAAACTCCACAAAACTTTTAAGTTTCAATCCATGTTTCTATGGAAAACCCTACATTGTACAAACTTGAAGATCCATGAAAACCATACTTCAAAAGCCAAAGCTGACACTAATTATAATCACCTTAATGAATATATCGAGAACAATCTCACAACAATCATCCTCTTTTAACTGAACCTTTAATCTATCATCTTGATCATCAATCATCCTCAATCCAATTATCATATTCCATGTATCTCTATTCTTTATCTATATCTTTATTCAAGTTTTCCCCTTAATATAATTCAATCCAATTATTATATTCCATGTATCTCTATTCTTTGTCTATATCTTTATTTGAGCTTTCCCCTTAATATAGTTATCTTCTCTTAAATTCTTCCCGTATTTTATTTTTATATTTTTCAATCCTTATATCATTTTAAAATTTTCCTATCACATCTTTAGTTTAATATTTTTCTCTTCTAAAATTAGTGTTATATTTTTTTCTTTATTTCTTTATTGATTTGGCTCTTTTATTTTTATTTTCATATTTTACCTATTCAATATTTCTTCCATTAGTCATAATCGTTCTTGATTCATTTTTGAATTATTAATTATTGGTTAACTAAATTATAATGGCTATGTATTTATGTCTATATATACTCTACCATAATCTTTGCAGCACTTGCTAGCAAACATCAGAAACTAGATTAGGATGTTCAAAACCATTTCCTTCACACATGTGTACCGAGAATTGAATGAAGAAGCAGATGCACTCTCAAAGAGTGCACTGCTTCTCATACCAGGAACGTTGGTTGAAGATGTTTGAGGGGGAGGTGCCCCCGTGAAAACATGCAGTAATTTTGAAGTTTCAGAAATACAATACAGACTCAGTTTTTTAGGCTAAGAAGAATAGAGGGAGTAGCTCCCACGCAGTAGCTGCAAAGGCAGTTCCAGTTTTGGCTTTTTCATATTGTTAGTTGTATAGGAAATTTTTGTAATATATGTAATTTCATAATGTAAAAATGATGGTCTACTCATGAATGAGAAGCATTATACAGAGACATATGTAAATACAGCTCTATGAACAATGATGTAAGTCCTTCTGGACAGTCAATGTTATTCACTACAAATAAAATATTTTTTTCCAAGGGAAAAAAAATTTATACTCTACCATGGTGTCTCTTTTCAAATATAAATTACTCCACAATGAAAAACATGTTTCAAATTTTATTAAAATGCCCAATTTTTCACTTTTTTTCCCAATTTCGACCTTTGACTAGTTTTACTGTTTTGACCTCCAAATCAACCCAAATGCTCCCAAATCTTCTGTAGGAGTGTATGAATGGTATTTAGACTTGAATATAAGGTTCAGGGATGTTTTATGGCCCTCTAAATACTGCTGCAAACTTGATTTGTATTCTGATCAATATATGTAATTTTGACTAGTAATTTGTGCATCAAATCCCCCTCGGGTAACACTGCAAATGGCCTTCCAAATGCCTCCAAACTCCCACAAATTTATGAACAGAGGTATATAATGTGTGAAGTATGTGATTAAGGTCTCATATGCACCATTAATTTATTTTTAATACTGTTCTAACTCTCTCACATTCAACAGCAAAAACCCCCAATTCGACCCTTGGGGAAATGGCACTATTTCACCTCCCAATACAACTAAACTGAGTAAAAATGCTTCAAATGCTCAAGTACAGTACATGAAACTTGTAGAAGACATCCATGGCAATATATTTATCACAAATATATCAGAGAATCATCCATACATTCGAAATCATCATCAATACATTGGCTCACAACAAGGTAGTGGGGAAATGGCATTGTTCTTCCATTAAAAATGAGATTTATACATTTCTACTTGGAATTTCGACCTGAAACTTTTTGGAGATGAAGAACAGAGTATTTAATTCATATTACAAAAGAAATGGGGCATTAGAAGATCCCCCAAAGAGTACAATAGCTCACCAAAAACGCCCTCCCTCAAGGAGCACGAATATGCCTTCAAAACTGGAAACGGTGGAGAGAAAGTGCTGCACTAAACCAAACCATGAAACTTCCTGTAGCTGCTACCTGCAAATACAAACTCCATTAAAGCACCATGAAAGACCTGAGTGGCCTCTCCAAACACCAACTTGGATGGGAATCTTTCACCCTCGAAATTGGCTAAGGCAAGAAACTAGTCATCCACTAGCTCTCTCTTCACAAATGCAATTTTTCTCAAATCATCAAAAGCCATTCTCATACTTGATTTCTACATTTTATAACCAACATTAGCCTTCAAGGGGTCGAAATGCTCTCAATAGATTCAATAATTTTCCATTTAGAAAATATTTCTCATTTGCCACTTGTCTCCTAGTTCCAACCTTCCATCTTCTCCCAAATTCGAATTTGAGTCTCTTTAGATTCCTCCAACTCCATGAGCGCCTTCGTGAGCCTATTTTTGGGGTTGACATGTCATAATGGTCAGGTGTAAGAAGTCAGGTCTGAATTTTGTCATAAAATGTCATAGATGCTTCATTATTGTTGTCATAAAACTAGGGAATCTAGCCCATGTGTCCACTAGTCTCCAATTTGACTCTTCCTCTCCCATGGAGGTTACTATTCCTTCCCATTTCGACCTAATATGCTCAATGCCATGTGTTATGACTTACCAACTCACCCAAGAGTGTTCACCTTCCCATGAATTCGAATTGGCAAGAGAGAGCTGCCATGTGTCATTGAAAAATCAAGCTAGTGTGGGTCCCACCACCTCCATATGTCTCCAAAACCACTTGCCACCTAGAATTTCTCTTGAATTTATTTATTCATCATATTTATTAAATTCTTGAACCCTTCTAATGTCTAAATATCATTTATTAGTTTCCTTATTACCATCCCACATGTGCCCATCCAACCTAGGAAACTAGTAGGATTGATGGGATTGTCTTACTATGCACTTATTTGAATGGGGACATTACAGTCCTCCCCACCCAAGATTGCTTGTCCTCAAGCAATTTCAAATTTGGATGCTGCAAAATCTTCTCCTCTTCCCATGTGGCATCTTCATTTGGTAAGTCCTTCCATTGCACTAAATATTCTTTGATGATTCTACTCCTCAACCTTCTTTCCCGTGTCTTCAAAATCTTTTCCGGAACAAGTGTGAGCTGACCTTCATCATCCAAAGGAGGAAGTATTTCTGAAGTGATGATTTTCTGACCAAGAGCTTTCTTAAGACAAGAAACATGAAATACATTGTGGATTTTACTCCCTTCCGGAAGTTCTAGTTCATATGCTACTTCTCCAACCTTCCGCACTACCTTGTATGGCCCATAGTACCTTGGTTTTAATTTTTCTGCTCCATTCTTTTTGAGAGATGTTTGTTTATAGGGCTGCAACCTTAAATATACTAAATCATTGACTTGAAAGGTTCTCTCTTCTCTATGTCTATCAGCATATTGTTTTTGTTGATTTTGAGCAACCTGCAAATTGTCTTTCAAGAGCTTTAAAATTTCTTGGCTCTCTTCCACCCAATCTTTAGCCTTTGGGGCTCTACTATCACCAAATATAATGTCAGCAAATGTAAGTGCATCATAACCATATAATGCTTTGAAAGGAGACATTCCTATTGACATATGATAAGTGGTGTTGTAGCAAAACTCACCCAAGTGTAGCCATTTTGCCCATGCTTTTTGCTGCCCTCCCACATAGTTTCTTAGGTATCCTTCCAACCATTGGTTTACCCTCTCTGTTTGTCCATCAGTTTGTGGATGATAGCTGGTACTTGGAGTCAATTGAGTTCCTACCAATCTAAAAATTTCTTGCCAAAAAGCACCCATGAATCTACTATCTCTATCACTGACAATGCTCTTGGGGAGCCCATGCAATCTGAAGATTTCTTTGAAAAAAATATCAGCCACTTGTGCAGCACTAAAAGATGATGTAACAGCAAAGAAATGAGCAAATTTTGTCAACCTATCAACTACCACATAGATGCAATCCTTACCTAAGGATTTAGGCAATCCGGTGATGAAATCCATGGAAATACTGTCCCATTTTTGCTCCGGAATGGGCAATGGTTGTAATAGGCCGGCTGGACATGTAAGTTCTGATTTGTTTTGTTGACATGCTTTACATTCATTCACATACTTCTGAACATCTTCCTTCAGCCCCTTCCAAAAAAATCTTTGCCTCAACTGTCTATAAGTTTTGAAGATCCCCGGATGGCCCGCTAGTGGGGAATCATGTGCTTCTTGCAAAATTCGGTACTTGAGCTTGGAGTTATGAACTAAATAAATTCTTCCCTTATAATATATCAGCCCATTCAAAATCCTATAATTATCATCCCCTTTGATTCCATCCAACACATCACAAGCAAATTTGTCTTTGGCATATTCAACTAGTAGCATGTTTTTCCAATCCTTGGCAATATCCATGAGAGAAAAGGAAGGCCTTCTTGACAAAGCATCTGCTACTATATTATTCTTTCCTTTGACATATTCAATATCAAAATCATAAGCTTGAATCTTGCTTACCCACTTTTGTTGCCTTTCATTTAGATCCTTTTGGGTGAGAAAGTGTCTTAGACTATTATGGTCAGTTTTCACCACAAACTTGCTGCCCACCAAGTATTGTCTGAATTTGGCCAATGCATGCATAATGGCCAGCATTTCTTTATCATATATGGAGTAAAGTTTTTCATGAGGCTGCAACTTTCTGCTCTCAAAGGCTATGGGGTGTTGGCCTTGCTTTAGGACAGCCCCTATTCCTCCACCTGAAGCATCACATTCCACAACAAAAGGTTTAGTAAAATCAGGAAGTGCAAGTATGGGACAACTACTCATTACCTCTTTCATTTTTTGGAATGCTTTTTCAGCCTCTTCATCCCACTTGAAAGCATCCTTCTTAGTCAAATCAGTAAGTGGAGAAGTCAACTTGGAGAACCCTTTCACAAATTTTCTGTAGTAGGTGCATATGCCAATAAAGCCTCTCAATTCGGTAATATTTTTTGGTGATGGCCATTCCAAGATAGCCCTGATTTTTTCCATGTGTACCTTCACTCCTTCTTGCCCAATAATGTGCCCAAGATACAGTAGTTCTTTCATCCCAAACTCACATTTTGATAATTTAGCAAATAAGGACTCTTCTTGCAAGATTTTCAACACAATCTCTAACTGTTGCAAATGCTCTTCCCATGTTTTACTGTAAATGAGAATATCATCAAAGAAAACCAAAACAAACCTTCTTAGTTGCTTGCAAAATATCCTATTCATACATGCTTGAAAAGTGGCTGGAGCATTAGTTAACCCAAAAGGCATGACAAGAAATTCAAAGTGGCCAAAATGACATCGAAAAGCGGTCTTTTGCACATCTTCATCTTTCATTCGAATTTGGTGATACCCTGATCTAAGGTCAATTTTTGAGAAGTATTTGGCCCCATGTAGCTCATCCATGAGCTCATCAATCCTAGGAATAGGATACCTATTCTTGATAGTCTTTTTGTTCAAGGCTCTGAAATCTATGCACATTCTCAATGTTCCATCTTTTTTCTTCACTAGCACTACTGAAGAAGCATAAGGGCTAGAGCTTGGTCTAATGAGCCCCAACTCTAGGAGTTCTTGGATAGCTTTTTCAATCTCATCTCTAAACCTTTTAGGATGTCTATAAGGTGGTATTTGAATGGGTGAAGTACCCTCCTCCAAAACAATACTGTGCTCAACCCCCCTATCTGGTGGCCTACCATGTGGAAGGTCTCTAAAAACCTTTTCATATTTTTGCAAAAGTCTCTCTATCTCCTTTGGGTGTTTGACAATATTTATAGTTGGCTTGGGAGATGTAATATGACATTCAGCAGCCCATTCTATATCCCCATGCCTCAATATAGATCTCATGTTATTGCAAGTCACTACTTGATTTGGATAAGTGTGTTGCCCTCTCACAACTCTTTGTACTCCTTTTGAATCTTGGAATTTCATTTCGGGAATTTGATAATTTACTGTATGCTCTCCTATTGAATACAACCATTGCACTCCCAAAACCACATTAGTATCAGCAACATCAACCACATAAAAACTATCAACAAAAGTATAGTTACCTACGGTGACTTGCAGCTTTGGAACCCATGTTTTGCATTGCATTGTGTTGTGACCGGGAATGACAACTGTGAAGCCATCAAATGGTTCAATAGGTATCTTTCTTTTCTCTACCATCTCTGCATCAATGAAGTTATGAGTGGCTCCTCCATCTACCAAAACTGAAGTTCTTTGTCCTTGTACCACACCTTTGCATCGGATAGTATGATAGCGAGGTACTGCTGAAAGCACTGCCATTCTTGCTTTGTCCGGTGAAGGCTGATTTTCTTCTTGTCTTTCCTCTTCTACTGCTGTCTCATATGCCTCTTCTTGATCTGAAATATGTCCATCTTCATCCATGCCCCCATCATACCCCTCATTATCAGAAAATACTTCTATGTATTGAGCCTTTCCTTTGGTACATTTGTGCCCCGGTGTCCATGGTTGGAAGCATGTGAAGCATAGTTTCTTTTTTCTAAGTTCATCCCTGTTTAGTCCCTCTTTTTTATTCCTCTCAAATGACTCTCTTTGCCAAGGTTTCTTATCATATCCCTCCCTTTGCCAAGGTTTCTTTTCAAATTTATAGCTAGGCTTAGGAGGAAATCTCGTTCTAGGAAGCACATTTTGGAGATCCCTAGTCAAGCTCATTGCATCTTTTAATGTAGTTGGCTTGTGGGCTTTGACCAAACCTCTTAAGGGTTCAGCCAAACCTTCAGTGAACAGCAATACTAATCTTCCCATAGATACATCAGCCACCTTGACTGATAATCTTTGAAAGTCCAACATATATTCGGTAGGGGACCCAGTTTGCTTCAATTGAGCTAGTTCTTTGAAAGGCAATTCTGGATCTTTTTGTTCAAATCTTTCTAGTACCCTGTCAACAAATTCTCCATATGTTTTAACCTGATTATGACCCAAGGTTTTCAGCCCATGAAACCACCATTCATTGGCATCTCCTTCCAAATGCAAAATGGCCATTTTTAATGCATCCTCTTCCAACATAGGATTCAGCTGAAAATATACATCCAATTTTTGCACCCAAGTGTTAGCAGAATTTTGAGAAGAACCATCAAAAGTAGGAAGTGACATTTTTCCAATAGCACTATTCAATTCTTTGTTTTGGAATGGACTCCTATTGTCTCCCTTCATTTTAATCTTTTGCATAGCATCAATGTAGTCACTGAGTGGTACACCTCTTTTACACTCTTCATTCAAATCATTCCAATCATTTACTAGTTTCTTGTAATCCAATTCAAGATTGGGTTCTTCTTTGGGTGTGAGAAATTTAGGTGCAGTATGCCTTTGTGTGCTTTGAAATTCCTCAGGTCTATTATGAGGTCCTGTACTTGAGAAAATATGCTCATTCCCTTTCATCTTTTCCCCTGAGTGTGAACCACTATTATCTCCTATCATCCCTTTGCCTGAAAGTTGGCTACCCAACAATTCGAAACCTTTCATCATTTGTTTATTCATATCTAGCATAACCATGGTAAGTCCTTCAAAACATGGTTTTAAGGCTTCAATAAATTCCTCCTTATGTTTTAATTTTTCCTCCTCCTCTCTACCCATTGTTTTAGAAAAGAACTCTTTTTCTGCTACTATCTCTTCTTCAACCAAAACTTCTTCAACTACTGATTCAAAGGGTGGTGTTTTATTTGTTTGGATTCTTGTTAATACCATCAGGTGCCAAGACCATGCTCTGATACCACTTGTAATATCCCTTTTTCAAATTTTATTAAAATGCCCAATTTTTCACTTTTTTCCCAATTTCGACCTTTGACTAGTTTTACTGTTTTGACCTCCAAATCAACCCAAATGCTCCCAAATCTTCTGTAGGAGTGTATGAATGGTATTTAGACTTGAATATAAGGTTCAGGGATGTTTTATGGCCCTCTAAATACTGCTGCAAACTTGATTTGTATTCTGATCAATATATGTAATTTTGACTAGTAATTTGTGCATCAAATCCCCCTCGGGTAACACTGCAAATGGCCTTCCAAATGCCTCCAAACTCCCACAAATTTATGAACAGAGGTATATAATGTGTTAAGTATGTGATTAAGGTCTCATATGCACCATTAATTTATTTTTAATACTGTTCTAACTCTCTCACATTCAACAGCAAAAACCCCCAATTCGACCCTTGGGGAAATGGCACTATTTCACCTCCCAATACAACTAAACTGAGTAAAAATGCTTCAAATGCTCAAGTACAGTACATGAAACTTGTAGAAGACATCCATGGAAATATATTTATCACAAATATATCAGAGAATCATCCATACATTCGAAATCATCATCAATACATTGGCTCACAACAAGGTAGTGGGGAAATGGCATTGTTCTTCCATTAAAAATGAGATTTATACATTTCTACTTGGAATTTCGACCTGAAACTTTTTGGAGATGAAGAACAGAGTATTTAATTCATATTACAAAAGAAATGGGGCATTAGAAGCTCCCCCAAATAGTACAATAGCTCACCAAAAACGCCCTCCCTCAAGGAGCACGAATATGCCTTCAAAACTGGAAACGGTGGAGAGAAAGTGCTGCACTAAACCAAACCATGAAACTTCCTGTAGCTGCTACCTGCAAATACAAACTCCATTAAAGCACCATGAAAGACCTGAGTGGCCTCTCCAAACACCAACTTGGATGGGAATCTTTCACCCTCGAAATTGGCTAAGGCAAGAAACTAGTCATCCACTAGCTCTCTCTTCACAAATGCAATTTTTCTCAAATCATCAAAAGCCATTCTCATACTTGATTTCTACATTTTATAACCAACATTAGCCTTCAAGGGGTCGAAATGCTCTCAATAGATTCAATAATTTTCCATTTAGAAAATATTTCTCATTTGCCACTTGTCTCCTAGTTCCAACCTTCCATCTTCTCCCAAATTCGAATTTGAGTCTCTTTAGATTCCTCCAACTCCATGAGCACCTTATTGAGCCTATTTTTGGGGTTGACATGTCATAATGGTCAGGTGTAAGAAGTCAGGTCTGAATTTTGTCATAAAATGTCATAGATGCTTCATTATTGTTGTCATAAAACTAGGGAATCTAGCCCATGTGTCCACTAGTCTCCAATTTGACTCTTCCTCTCCCATGGAGGTTACTATTCCTTCCCATTTCGACCTAATATGCTCAATTCCATGTGTTATGACTTACCAACTCACCCAAGAGTGTTCACCTTCCCATGAATTCGAATTGGCAAGAGAGAGCTGCCATGTGTCATTGAAAAATCAATCTAGTGTGGGTCCCACCACCTCCATATGTCTCCAAAACCACTTGCCACCTAGAATTTCTCTTGAATTTATTTATTCATCATATTTATTAAATTCTTGAACCCTTCTAATGTCTAAATATCATTTATTAGTTTCCTTATTACCATCCCACATGTGCCCATCCAACCTAGGAAACTAGTAGGATTGATGGGATTGTCTTACTATGCACTTATTTGAATGGGGACATTACAGAGGTGCCCCCGTGAAAACATGCAGTAATTTTGAAGTTTCAGAAATACAATACAGACTCAGTTTTTTAGGCTAAGAAGAATAGAGGGAGTAGCTCCCACGCAGTAGCTGCAAAGGCAGTTCCAGTTTTGGCTTTTTCATATTGTTAGTTGTATAGGAAATTTTTGTAATATATGTAATTTCATAATGTAAAAATGATGGTCTACTCATGAATGAGAAGCATTATACAGAGACATATGTAAATACAGCTCTATGAACAATGATGTAAGTCCTTCTGGACAGTCAATGTTATTCACTACAAATAAAATATTTTTTTCCAAGGGAAAAAAAATTTATACTCTACCATGGTGTCTCTTTTCAAATATAAATTACTCCACAATGAAAAACATGTTGAATCCATGTGTATTTACAAGGACTTGCAAATCAAAATCCTTAAAGTTTATAGTATGGTTCTTGAAAAGCATGTTGGCATGGCATTGTAGCAAACCATCTAGTTTCTTATGCTCCTGCTATTGTGCATGTCTTGATCCTCAAAAACTTATATACTTTGCTTCAAGCTCATGTGTTCTTCCTGAAATAAAATGAGAATAAAGGCCCCCATTGTACATTGAAGTATGAAAGTCCCTTTTACCAATCAGATAAAGTTGGGTGCTACAATAGAGACAATAATACTAGTACTATGTACCAATTTAACCAATGACTATTAAATATGGAATCAAGGTGAGCCAATCCTTTTTATTAAATCAAAGAATAGTTTCCCTACGGTGGGTGTGTCTCACAACCATCCCCGTGTCGTGCCCATGCATAAGACACAAGGTGACTTCAAGGGCATGCCATGCATTATGGAAACTATCCTTACAAATCATGTTGGCATCATGCATAATTTCCTTCTCTACATCATGGCTCGAATTAGAAAGTTGGACTCGCTCGCACGAAATGGAAAACGATTGTTCGGTATCCAAGTTCTCTACTCCTCCATCACTCAGACATTCATGGCGATGGAATTTCATCCCTTCCACTGTAATGATGTAGTCTGCCTAATGATGTGGTTGCTTAATCTGAAAGGAAAGCATAAATGATATTTCGGGACCTATTCGAGAAGTTTATTTCATTGGACATCTTCTTAGTGCCTCTCTTATCAGTTGTTGCTCTCTCATACCATGTGTTGGTGCCATCTATCAGTTCGTCACCCTCAGGATCCCACTTTATCAATGGTTTGTACAAAAATCACCGAGAGGAAAATGGTAGTTGGTCCTCACTGCACGCACATGCCTATGGTAATTCAAGAAAGGGAGAAAGCAAATACATGTTTCGATAACATGGTGATTCCTACGACAAAGGGTCGCATTTCAAGTATGGATGCGGAAGAAAGCGAACATCGGACCAATTGGTTGATGAGTTGGGACAAATGGTGGAAGACTCTAGCTCTTCAAAAACATGCGAGACATGCTATACAAAGACATTGGGCATGTTAGCACATAAAGTCCCTATTAGGACATGTAATATTTGACTACTCTAAAGGAAAATTCCAGGACAATCCTCAAGGTTTGAGTCTAGAAGCCCGGTTCTCTCATTTGGAGGGTTGGTTACGTCGACATACCCAAGCCCATATGGAAGCAGATGAATGCATCAATGCGAAGATCAATGCCTTGGCTAGATAATTGACAACAAAAACATTCAACAGGGTGCCCCCATAAAACCCTTCAACTGCGCAAATGGTTTTCAGATGTTGTACACAAGCATGTCAACATGGCAAACCATCGAAAGCCAAACCAAAACCTCTAGGTGTTGACCATCTGATCTCATTCCCTATCTTCATTTCAGATGATGATTAGATCCACATATCTTTGTGTTTTCTCAATTCAATCTTGTATTTTTGCAAGTTTTTAGTATGCTTTTATTCGGTTTATATGGTTCTAACCCCTGGTCTGTGGGGCACCAATCTAGTTTTTTCTCTCTGGTAGTTGGGTAGTTCTCATAGCACCAATCTAGTTTTTCTCTCTGGTAGTTGGGTAGTTCTCATAGTCTATTCCAAACTTTCGGTTTCTATTTCGCATAGCCACTTGGTTTCTCTCTGTAGTCTTTGGACTCTCTTCAACCTTGGACATTTTCCTTTAGTTTAATAGAATTTCAAACTTACAAAAAAAATCAAAGAATAGTTCAATTATATTTTGCATTTAAAGAAAGAAAACATTTTAATAATAAATTGTTTGGAAACATTGTAAAATTTGAACAATTTTTTCATTCCATAAAATCAATTGGAAATATAAAGGCAAGAGTTTCATTGTAGGCAAGGACTAACAACGATATTGGTCCCTTTGTGTAATACCCCGGTTGTTAAGCCTCGAAAACATGTTATTATTGTGTTTATCATTGGGCACTAGGTGTCGGGACTATGGACTTTGGACATTATTATTATTATTATTATTGTTATTATTATTTTATTAAATAACTAACTTCAATATGGACAATTAACGAGAATGGGAGGTCATGGATTCCACTCACTACAACAAATCGCTATGATTAGCTTCCTTTATAGCTCCTCTTTTTGCTTCTACTAACTATTTCAATGTATTTTTCTCCATTTTTTTCAAAAAATCAACGTTATTCATCGAGATGGCACTATTTGTGGTGTTCTTTGTGCCAACCAACCCAGATTGGCACTAAATTCAGCTCTATTTAGCGCCGACATTATTGTTGGGTTTAACATCTAGTTTAGCTTCTTTTTTGGCTTCCTTTTTTGCTCTTGATTTAGCTTCTAGTTTAGCTCCCTCTGTAGCTTACTCTTTAGTTTCCTATTTTGCTCCTCTTGTAGCTTCCTTTTTAGCTTCGAGATTAGTTTCATTTTTAGTTTCCTTATTTGTTCATGTTTTAACTTCCTTTTTAGCTTCTAGTTTGGCTTTTTATTTAGCTTCCAATATAACACTTGTTGTGCCTAAATAGTTAAGTTGTTAAGGTGTCGGGGGTTATGGGGATAGGGGCTTTAGGGATTAGAGGATTTATGGATTAGGGTTTTAGGGCTTAAGTGTTAAGGAATTGGGGATTAGGGGTTAAGGGTTTAAGGGTCAAGGTCTAAGGGATTAAGGGCTTAAGGGTTTCATAGTTTAATGGTTAATGGCTTAGGGATTATGGGTTAAGTGGTTAATGTTTAAGGGCTTAATTGTTAGGGCTTAAGGGTTAAGGGATTGGGAATTAGGGGTTAAGGGGTTAAGGGTCAAGGGCTAAGGGATTAAGGGATTAAGGGTTTCATAGTTTAATGGTTAATGACTTAAGGATTATGGATTAAGTGGTTAATGTTTAAGGGCTTAATTGTTAAGGGTGGAACATAAATTCCAATAAAAAATTATTACTATGTTCCCTACTTAGAAAAAGAGATCTGGAAATTATGATCATATTGATACACTTTTATAGCATTAAGTACGCAAAGTTACATTGTCAAGAATTTATTTCTAACACTCTTCATCTATTTACGTGGAATATGAATAAATTACAAGGGTGGATAAATGATTCTTTTGAATATCTTTATGTTTTAAACACACTCGTGATCATGAAAACCCATAGTTTTGTGTCTTCACAAACATGTTGATACAAAATTAATGGAAAAAGCATATGAAATTGGAAATCAAGTTAAGTAGTTTAATGTTTAATGGCTTAGGGATTATATCGGGTTAAGGGCTTAATGTCATCCACCGACCCTGCACGGTGAGCAATGAATATGGCCAATGTTGAGATTTCTTCAAAATATCATGACTATATGCGTTGAAATTTTATATGGTTAAATTGGACACATGCCTTGATGGTATGGGAAGGTTTCAAGATTCAACTATTACTGATGTCCCCACACATTCTTTAACATCATCCACGTTTCCATCAACATTCATCATTCGCGTCTCAATGTCATCATCTGTGATTGCCATATATAGAATATTTGTCAGAACTCTCTTGAAATGTCATGGAACTTCCAACACACCCACCACCAATGTCATCCATCAACCCCTCATAGTGAGCAATGAATGGGTCCAACTTTGAAATTTCCTGAAAATGTGCATGTAGGCATTGAAATTTTACATGGTTAGACTAGGCACGTACCTTGATGGTATGGGAGGGTTTTAACACTCAATGAAATCACCATCACCAACATGGTTTTCATTTCTATCGTCATCGTCATCATATTCATCATCACCCAATGTATCCGTCCATGCCAACAAAGATCAAACTTATATGACATACCCAACTTTGCAGTGAAACCTAATGAAGATGTCAATTTCCATGTCTCTATCTTTTTCTTATGGCATTATTCGAGATGATTAAACCATGATTCTATTAAGTTAATACATCCCAAAAATGTTTTTATAGGGTCCAACATGCAAGTGGTTTCTGGTTGATTGCTCAGGGATTATATTGGGTTAAGGGCTTAATGATATCCATTGATGTCACACTGTGAGCAGTGAATGGGGCCAACATTGAATTTTCTTCAAAATGTGCCTGTATGCATTGAAATTTGACATGGTTAGACTAGACACATGCCTTGATGGTATGGGAGGCTTTCAAGACTCAAGGATGACTCATGTCCCCATGTAATCTTTGACATTATCCATGCTTCCATCAATTCCATTCATCATCCATGTCTCAATGTAATCATTCATCATTCCCATATTATAGGATCTTTGCCAGAATTCTCTTAAAATGACATGGCCATTCTTCCAACACGTCCACCATGTATTTCATCCATCAAACCCACACAGTGATCAACATTGAATGAGGCCAACATTGAAATTTCTTCAAAATGTGTTTGTGTGCGTTGAACTTTTACATGGTTAGACTACGTGCATGCCTTGGTGGTATGGGAGGGTTTTAAGACTCAAGTACATCATCATCATCATCATCATCGACACCATTGTGGTTGTCATTTCTATCGTCATCATCATAAAATTCATCATGAATGAATTTTTCCATACATGCCAACAAACATCAAACCCTACATACCCAACTTTCCAATGAAACCTATTGAAGATGCCAATTTAATCCATGTTTTTGTCTTTTTATTGTGGCATTCATCGGGATGATTAAGCCATGATTCTATTAAGTTACGAAATCTGAAAATAATGTTACAGGGTCCAACATGCAAGTAGTTTAATGGTTTATGACTTAGGGATTATATCAGGTTAAGGGCTTAATGACATCCATTGACCCCGCACAGTGAGTAGTGAATGGGGCCAATATTGAATTTTCTTCAAAATGTGCTTGTATACGTTGAAATTTGACATGGTTAGACTATATACATGCCTTGATAGTATGGGAGGGTTTCAAGACTCAAGGGTGAATCATGTCCCCACATAATCTTTGACATCATCCACGTTTCCATCAACGTTCATCATGCATGTCTCAATGTAATCATTTGTCATTCCCATATATATATGATCTTTGTAAAAAAACTATCAAAATTGCGTGGTCGAACATCCCACATGCCCATCGAAAATTTCATCCATCAACCCCACACAGTGATCAGTAGTGAATGGGGCCAACATTGAAATTTCTTCAAAATGTGTCTGTGTGCATTGAAATTTTACACGGTTAGACTAGGTGCATGCCTTGATGGTATGGGAGGGTTTTAAGACTAAAGGAGATCATCATCATCATCATTGCCACCATCATGGTTTTCATTTCTATTGTCATCATCACCATATTCATCATGATCCAATTTTTCCATCCATGCCAAAAAATATCAAACCCTACATACCCAGATTTACAATGAAACCTAATGAAGATGCCAATTTAATCCATGGCTTTGCCTTTTCCTCATGGCATTCATCGAGAGGATTAAGCCATGATTCTATTAAGTTAATACATCCTAAAATAATTTTATAGGGTCCAACATGCAAGTGGTTTAATAGTTGATGTCTTAGGTATATTGGATTGAGGGCTTAATGACATCCATCGACCCTGTACAGTGAGCAGCATATGGGGTGAACATTGCATCTTATTCAAGATGTGCCTATATGCATTGAAATTTCACATGGTTAGACTATACACATGTCTTGATGGTATGGGAGGGTTTCAATACTAAAGGATGACACATGTACCCACATAATCTTTGACATTGTCCACATTTCCATCAATGTTCATCATGCACATCTCAATGTCATCATTCTTCATTCACATATATAGGATATTTGTTGAAACTCGCTTGAAATGCCATGGACAAACTTGTAACGCTCCCATCACGAATGGTATCCATCAACCATGCACAATGATCAACATTGAATGGGACCAACGTTGAAATTAATTCAAAATGTGTCTGTGTGAGTTGAATTTTTACAGGGTTAGACTATGCGCATGCCTTGATGGTATGGGAGGGTTTTAAGACTCAAGGACATCATGTCACCTACCCAAATTCTGAAAATAATATTTTATTTGCAAAAATACTTTATGTTAAATTTTAATTTCAAAGTTTTGAAATTATGACCAAGTTTGGTCAAGGATGAATGTAATTACTGAATTATTATTATTTAATAAATTAAAGTAGGAGACAAACACCCAAGGGAACTATTAAATGAGTGTTCACTAACCCACTAGGAGGAATGGAAGCTGTTGGAAGGTATGGGACAGATGGCAGCAATTGCACTTCACCACTAGCTGTTGGTTATGGGACAACTGCCCCTAAAAATGTGGCATTATCCCCCAGGTGGTGGGATTGGGAAGGTAGCTCATTTAATGACCCAGTAACAACTGAAAAGGCCTAGGCAGCCTACATAAGGCAAATTCGAATTGAGCAGGCAACTCTTACACGATATTTTCTGAGAAGTATTTCCTCATGTGCATCAGGTGATCACTGAGAGATTCGAATAGGGAGGCTAGTTGTGAGTGCAATCATAAGTCTGCAAAATATTTTGATAAGAGAACAGCCTCCTTGGGCTGTTTGTTTCCCTATAGTTAATAAGGTTTTGATGTGTTCCTATTTTGTTTACAGTTTAATAATTCTATTTAGTGAAATCATCAAACTCTGTTTTGTAAATGAATTTATTTATGATCTTTGTTTAAGTCTGAATGATAAACTTGTTTAAAATCTGATTAGAAAATCAACTCTATATTTTTCCAAATGCTGTTATATGCATCATACTCCAGTATAGAGAAGCAAATTAAATAATAGATTAGAGATAGGCATATTTCCATTTGATTGGATAAATAATTGTAGTAAGTGATTGTTTGCCATTCTGACTTGTATCTAAATAGAGTAAGAATTTACTCTATAACTATAGATAATGTTATAGGATTCCTTTGTTATTTCAAAAATATAAATCTAGTTTAATTTATGAACAGTCATGTTTTCTCCTCATATCTCTATCCTATTCAAATAGCAAGAAAATGCATTTAGTATTAAACATTTCAAATTTTCATAGTACAGGTATTTTGCAAAAATATAACAGCTGCAAATTCATTCCATACAAAATTGGTCATAAGTTAATACTTTTCATTTTGTCATAGAGCATTTTTATTGTAACTATAATTGTTTTAATAATTAGTTTCATACCAGTCTAATATAAGCATTCATGTTTTATCTTCATTCGACATGACAAACAAATGCAGTTAAAATCATATATATCATGTTTTCCAAGTAATAGTGATTCCAATGATTTTAACAGCTTCTAGAATTGATCTTTAAATAGTATTCTTATCTTTACATGTACTGTAATTCTTCACTATTATTCCTTTTGTTTTCATGTATCAATCATTTATATCAGTAGCATCAAAACCCATTACATTATAAACCCTAACTAGCATTCGAGACTACTACATTACTGTAAAATTTATTTAGTAGGATGCATTCCCTTTAATTTTTACTTGAACGATAGGTTATAACTCTGGTAAGAAAAACATGGATAATTCTTGAAAACATTCGCATTTTACAAGTGAGGAACCAGTTCTCGGTCTTAAACATTTTTGTTTACACAAGGAATTTATACATCAATTAATTATAGCCAAAAGTAAAAAGTTGGACAAACCCTAGCATAGGCCGATAACAATTTTGAAGGTCGCAGGTAGGGTGTCTATTGTAAACGAAAACTAGATTGTGAAGGCAAAACCTTCACAACAAACTTCTATAGTACAAGCTACTTCCACTATTTCCTAAATCACGTTTACCCAACAACAAAAATGATGTACAAGCATTTATTAAAGCAAGCCATAATCTATCGGTCAACATTCAAATACTAAAACATTAACATTGTTGTTTTGTTGAAAAACCACAGTCCATCTATTCGTTTACAGAGAACGAATTCACTATCATAACATTTGTCATTATAAACACTGTTTTTTTTATATTATCCTCAACGATTGAGAATCTCAAAATTACACAGTAAACATGGTAGTTTTAAACCACTATAACAACCAAATGACAAAGGTTTACTCTGTAGAGATACAATACCAAAGACGAGTCACTTATTCATTAAACTCTTACAATAAACACTGTATCGAACTACTAGCCAGCACAATAGTGGAGCTAAGAACATCGTATCACTGTTCACAAAGTTCTTGAATAAAATTCGTGTCAAATTCAAATACCCAGAGTTGTGTCAACATATTTCATAGACTTCAACTGACAGGATGTCCAACGAGGTAAGGAAACCACTGAATCTTACCGGTGAACACGCAGAAATCCCCCTTCATCTCCAAGAGAATGGTTCTCTGACGAAAGCTAACCTGCCACAAGAACAATGCATTGATTAAAACAAGGTTCCACATTACGTATGTAGGTTTGTAAAAAAAAGAAAAGGGTAAGAAGGATTCTTACCTCTGCATCAAGAAGACTTCCTGTAGAAAAAGATGGACCAAGCCAATGTCCAGCCCAGAAAAATGAGATGCCCAGTTCTGAGAAACAACAACGA
Organism: Larix kaempferi; assembly: GCA_027924585.1. Lineage (NCBI taxonomy): Eukaryota > Viridiplantae > Streptophyta > Pinopsida > Pinales > Pinaceae > Larix > Larix kaempferi. Next base: position 7,629,256 of record BSBM01000835.1, read on the forward strand.
TCACTACTTACAGAGTTTCAAAAACCAATGCCTTTTCTCAATAGAGACCCTAGACAAACACCACTCAAACACTTACAATGAAGAAGTTGCAGACTCAAACCCTTCAACAAGTAAAACATCATGACATTACAAAACCATAGCTCGGCCTCTTAAAAACAGAACTGTCAGTTACAAGATGAACTCACAGAGGTCACGGGTTCGAATACAGGGAACAAACACTAACAAACCCTAAAAACCCTCGACCTGTCGGCCTCCTTTCCGAACCTTAACCTAGCAAAATGAATGCCGAGAAACATGATTCAAAGTTGATGTAGTATGCAAATAGGGTTTCTTAGTACAATCTCAAGATTTCACAAATCAATAGTGGATATCATTGCCAACCGGGCATATTGGAGTATGGACAACCACCACATTTATTGCTCTATTAAATGTTACAACCACGAAGTGCCATATCAACAGATCAATGGGTAAGTATAGTTACATGTAAGACTAGAATCACTTGTTTAACAAGCTCTTACACATATCTTTCTCCACAGTGGCTTACACTTGTGCTTCCATTAATTACCATTATCAAGAGACTTAAATACCAAGACCAGGATTGGCGTCGTGATACAACCCCTCTATACTCAATACTCATTATGATGGCAACACCTGCCAAATCACCACCTCGACGTTAATGAAATACATAAAAATCCATTGTTTTAATAGTATCAAAGGTATGATGAACGATTTTGTTGTATCGGTTGACGTTGGAATATATTATACATTCCATAAATTTCATAGCTTGCACCATCATTTAACTCATATAGTTCTCGTATGAGCGATGCCTAGGATTCATATTTGACATTTTATTCTCTAGTTAGGATCGTATATATATGTATGTTTTTTTTTAACATAGTTTAAATTGTTACCAAAACTTCAAGTAGAGTTAAATTAAAAGTCTAAATGCATCATAAATTCTTCATATGGTATTTTTTAGTATAGATTCAAAGCCTACACAAAGTCAGGTATCTTTATATCGATGTATAGTACATTAACGATTAAAATAGATAGTAGAAGTATCATCATAATGTCCTATTTTGTATTCTAGCCTATATCATAACAAGCTTTAGACAAAAAGCATTTTGTTGACATATTCATTCCGAGAGAAGTATCGATTAAAAACTATGCTAATGAGGCAAGTTGTTTTCATGTTTATAACATCATATTTTAGAACAGATAAGAGATCCATACTTACAACAAGAGTCACATAGATTTATTTATAAACATTGACGACCATTGGAATTTTTAAATACTCTTAACACCTGTTTGGTCGCTTTTGCTCTTACCTGTGGATCTGCGCATGAAGGACGGGTACAAATGCTTTAGCTAACATAGCTAAGTAAGCCTCGGGGCACCTCGAGGGACCCCTTTCATAATCATTAAGAAAACAAGTCGTTAATACCTTCTCAAAAGAACTCTGTCTTAAGAGAAACATTACAATAAAGATAATTTAGCATCTTAACCATTATAGAAGTATGACGTGTCACTATCTTAAAATGTCATTAGTTAAAACGACACAAAAGTTAAGTTGTTATCTACATTAATGATTTTGTTATTTAATACTGATTGATAAATATTTATTATTAACGGATGATTTTAAAAGTTTTAAATTTTTACAAATTACGGGATGTTACACATCATCATCATCATCATCGCCACCATCATGGTTGTTATTTCTATCACATCATCATCATATTCATCATGACCCAATTTGTACATCCATGCCAACAAAGATCAAACCCTACGTACCCAACTTTTTAGCGAAACCAAATGAAGATGCCAATTTAATCCATGTCTTTTCCTTTTCCTTATGACATTCATTAAGAGGATTAACCCATGATTCTATTAAGTTAAGACATCCAAAAATAATTTTATAGGGTCAAACATGCAAGTGGTTTAATGCTTGATGGTTTAGGGATTATATTGGTTTAAGGGCTTAATGACAATCATCGACCCCACACAATGAGTAGTGAATGGGTCCAACGTTGAAATTTCTTCAAAATGTGCCTATATGCATTGAAATTTGACATGGTTAGACTAGACACATGCCTTGATGGTATGGGAGGGTTTCAATTATCAAGGATGACTCATGTCCCCACACAATATTTGGCATCATCCATGTTTCCATTAACGATCATCATGCATGCAGTGTCATTGTCATCATTCGTCATTCCCATGTATATGATACTTGTTAGAACTCTCGAAATTGCATGGCCAAGCTTCCAACACACCCACCATGAATCACATCCATCAACCTTGCACAGTGATCAGCAGTGAATGGGGTCAATGTTGAGATTTCTTCAACATGTGCCTATGTGCATTGAAATTTTACACAATCAAACTAGGTGCATGCTTTGATGGTATGGGAGGGTTTTTAAGACTTGAGTACATCATCGCCATCATCATCGCCACCATCATGGTTGTCATTTCTATCATCATCATCATCATGTTCATCATGACCTAGTTTGTCCATCCATGCCAACAAAGATCAAACCCTACATTCCCAACTTTCCAAGGAAACCTAATGAAGATGCCAATTTAATCCATGTCTTTGCCTTTTTCTTATGGCATTCATCAGGGTGATTAAGCCATGATTTTATTAAGTTAATACATCCTGAAATAATTTTGTATGGTCCAACATGCAAGTGGTTTAATGGTTGATGGCTTAGGGATTATATTGAGTTAAGGGCTTAATGAAATCCATCGAACCCACATAGTGAGTAGTAAATGGGGCCAACGTTGAATTTTCTTCAGAATGTGCATGTATGCGTTGAAATTTGACATGGTTAGACTAGACACATGCCTTGACGGTATGGGAGGGTTTCAAGACTTAAGGATGACTCATGTCCCCACACAATATTTGACATCGTCCATGTTTTCATCAACGTTCATCATGCATGTCTCAACATCATCATTTGTCATTTGTTGAAAATATCTCGAAATTACATGGTCGAACATCCAACATGCCAACCATGAATGTCGTCCATCAACCCAGCACAGTGATCAACAATGAATGGGGCCAACATTGAAATTTCTTCAAAATGTGTCTGTGTGCGTTGAAATTTTACACGATTAGACTAGGCACATGCCTTGATGGTATGGGAGGGTTTTAAGACTCAAGGACATCATCATCACCAACACCATAATGGTTTTAATTTATATCGTCATCATCATCATATTCATCATGACTCAATTTGTCCATCCATTCCAATAAAGATCAAACCCTACATACCCAACTTTCCAGCAAAACCTAATGAAGATGCTAATTTAATCTATGTCTTTGCCTTTATCTTGTGGCATTCATCGAGAGGATTAAGCCATGATTGTATTAAGTTAAGACATCCAAAAATAATTTTATAGGTTCCAACATGCAAGGGTTTTAATGGTTGATGAATTGGTGATTATATTGGGTTAAGGGTTTAATGAAATCCATCGACCTCGCACAATGAGCAATGAATGGGGCTAATGTTGATTTTTCTTCAAAATGTGCTTGTATGCATTTAAATTTGACATGGTTAGACTAGACACATGCCTTAATGGTATGGGAGGGTTTCAAGACTCAATGATGACTCATGTCCCCACATAATATTCGACATCATCCACATTTCCATCAACGTTGTTCATAATGCATGTCTCAATGTCAACATGTGTCATTCTCATATACATGATCTTTGTTGGAACTCACTTGAAATGCCATGGATGAACTTCCAACACGCCCACAACGAATTTCATTCAACCCCGCATAATGATTAGCATTGAATGGGGCAAGCGTTGAAATTTCTTCAAAATGTGTTTGTGTGCATTGAAATTTTACATGGTTAGACTAGGTGCATGCCTTAATGGTATGGGAGGGTTTTAAGACTCAAGGACATCATCGTCATCTTCATCACCACCATCATGGTTTTCATTTCTATTGTCATCATCATCATATTCATCATGACCCAACTTTTCCACCCATGCCAACAAAGATCAAACCTTACATGCCTAACTTTTCAACGAAACCTAGTGAAGATGCCAATTTAATCCATGTCTTTTCCTTTTTCTTGTGGCATTCATTGAGACAATTACGCCATGCTTCTATTACGTTAAGACATCCTGAAATAAATTTTTAGGGTTCAACATGCAAGTGGTTTAACGACTGATAACTTAGGGATTATATTGGGTTAAGGGATTAATGACATCTATCGACCTCGCACGGTGAGAAGTGAATGGGTCCAATGTTGAATTTTCTTCAAAATGTGCTTGTATGCATTGAAATTTGACATTGTTAGACTAAACACATGCCTTGATTGTATGGGAGGGTTTCAAAACTCAAGGATGACTCATGTCCCCACAGAATCCATGACATCAGCCACATTTCCATCAACATTCATCATGCACGTCTCAATGTCATCATTCACCATTCCCATATATAGGATCTTTCAGAACTCTTTCAAAATTACATGGACAAAATTCCAACTCGTCCACCATGAATGTCATCCATCAGCCCCTCACAGTGACCAAAAATGAATGGGGTCAATGTTGAAATTTCTTCAAAATGTATCAATGTGCATTTAAATTTTACATGGTTAGGCTAGGTGCATGCCTTGATAGTATGGGAAGGTTTTAAGACTCAAGAACATCATCATCATCATCATCACTATCATCATGGTTGTTATTTCTATCATCATAATCATCATATTCATCATTACCTAATTTGTCCATCCATGCCAACAAATATCAAACCCCACATACCCAACCTTCTAGCAAAACCTATTGAGGATGCCAATTTAATCCATGTCTTTGCCTTTTTCTTGTGGCATTCATCGAGAGGATTAATGCATGATTCTATCAAGTTAAGAAATCAAAAAATAATTTTATAGAGTCAAACATGCAAGTGGTTTAATGGTTGATGGCTTAGGAATTATATTGGTTTAAGGGCTTAATGACATCCATCGACCCCACACAATGAGCATTGAATGGAGCCAACATTTTATTTTCTTCAAAATGTACCTGTATGAATTGAAATTTGACATGGTTAGACGAGACACGTGCCTTGATGGTATGGAGGGTTTCAATTCTCAAGGATGACTCATGTCCCCACACAATATTTGACATCATCCATGTTTCCATCATCGTTCATCATGCACGTCTCAATGTCATCAGTCGTCATTCCCATATATAGGATCTTTGTTAGAACTCTCGAAATTGCATGGCTAAGCTTCCAACACACCCACCATGAATGTCATCTATCAACCCCGCACAATGATCATCAGTGAATAGGGCCAGCGTTGAAATTTCTTCAAAATGTGGCTGTGTGAATTGAAATTTTACACAGTTAGACTAGGTGCATGCCTTGATGGCATGGGAGGGTTTTTAAGACTTGAGGACATCATCGTCATCATAATCGCCACCATCATGGCTGACATTTCTCTCATCGTCATAATCATATTCATCATGAACCAATTTGTCCATCCATGCCAACAAAGATCAAACCCTACATACCCAACTTTCCAGCGAAACCTAATGAAGATGCCAATTTAATCCATGTCTTTGCCTTTTTCTTGTGGCATTCATCGAGACGATTAAGCCATGATTTTATTAAGTTAAGACATCCCAAAATAATTTTATAGGGTCCAACATGCATGTGGTTTAATGGTTGATGACTTAGGGATTATATTGTGTTAATGACTTAATGACATCGATTGACCCCACAAAGTGAGCAATGAATGGGGCCAACATTGAATTTTCTTCAAAATGTGCCTGCATGCATTGAAATTTGACATGGTTAGACTAGACACATGCCTTGACGGTATGGGAGGGTTTCAAGACTTGAAACCTAATGAAGATGCTAATTTAGTCTATGTCTTTGCCTTTATCTTGTGGCATTCATCGAGAGGATTAAGCCATGATTGTATTAAGTTAAGACATCCAAAAATAATTTTCTAGGTTCCAACATGCAAGGGTTTTAATGGTTGATGAATTGGTGATTATATTGGGTTAAGGGCTTAATGACATCCATCGACCTCGCACAGTGAGCAATGAATGGGGCTAATGTTGGATTTTCTTCAAAATATGCTTGTATGCATTGAAATTTGACATGGTTAGACTAATCACATGCCTTAACGGTATGGGAGTGTTTCAAGACTCAAGGATGACTCATGTCCCCACATAATATTCGACATTGTCCACATTTCCATCAACGTTGTTCATATCCATGTCTTAATGTCAACATTTGTCATTCTCATATGAATGATCTTTGTTGGAACTCACTTGAAATGCCATGGCTAAACTTCCAACACGCCCACCATGAATGTCATTCATCAACCCCTCATAATGATCAACATTGAATGGGGCAAACATTGAAATTTCTTCAAAATGTGTCTGTGTGCATTGAAATTTTACATGGTTAGACTAGGCACATGCCTTGATGGTATGGGAGGGTTTTAAGACTCAAGGACATCATCGTCATCTTCATCACCACCATCAGGGTTGTCATTTATATCGTCATCATCATCATATTGATTATGACTCAACTTGTCCACCCATGCCAACAAAGATCAAACCTTACATGTCTAACTTTCCAACAAAACCTAATGAAGATTCCAATTTAATCCATGTCTTTGCCTTTTTCTCATGGCATTCATTGAGACAATTGTTGATGTATATGTAACTTCGGAATGTATTTCACCCATGTATTTCATATATGTATTTTTTACTCATATAGAGATGTTATTATTCCTCTATACGGAAGTGTTGTCATTTATATTGTAAGTGTCGTAACTTATACTTGATGGGTTATTAGACCACCTTGTTGGGGTCGGCCCTGTATAGGTCATGTGGGTCGAAGGGTTATTAGACCACCCTATTGGGGGTGGGCCATGTGGTTCAAAGGGTTATTAGACCACCAAGTGTGGGGTCGGCCCGGATTAAGTTAACCATGGGTTAAGCTAGACATGTAGGCCCCATTAGTTTATTGGGCAGGACAGGACAAGTATAAATAGAGATCCGGAGATCTCTATTTGATCATTCATTCACACACTTCTCTCATTCGAAAAGTGGCGCACTTGTGAGGTGGAGGCTCTGCTACTAGGAGAAGTCTATCTCTTGTATTCTAGTTGTATCATTGCTCTATCTATCTTTGAGGAAGTTATTGGGGTTTTTCACCTTTATGGTTTTCCCCAAGTAAACTCTGTGTCTCTTGTGTGCTTGCATTATTGTGTCCATAATTGATGTGTTTTATATTTGCTATACATGTTGTTCTCTCAGTTAAGATCCTAGATCAGATTGAAGTAAATTCTGAAAATTTAACATGGTATCAGAGCTAGCTTGAAGAAGGCATGATATGGCATGTATGACACTTGTTGCACTTACGATGCTAGGGATTGATATAGCAAAACCCAGTCATCGTAGAACTTTCGCTATAAATCCATTTTGGAAAAGTTTTCAGATCTGAAACTTTTACAAGTCTAAGATCAGATCCCCATGTACCTTGTGTCCAAAGGAAAACCTCTAATTCGTTGTACTTTGTGATTCATGATTTGTACAATATAGGGTTTCTGCCTCTTCCAGATCTGAGTAAAAAATAGGTGACCTTGGAAAAAAGGTCATAACTTGGGCTAGGAAGCTCTTGTTGGAGCATAGGCCGCAGCTATAGTAAGGCTGCAAATTTTGAGGAAAAATCACAAGTGTTGAAGGGAAAGTGCTAATTTTGAGTAAAAGCACCAATTTTGGGTAGAAGCGAATAGTGCACAGTACGGCGCCAGATGGACGAGCTCAACGCAGATTACGGACCGGAAATCGCGGAGGTCACGCGCACACGTCAAAGGAGAGTGAATGTGGCTGAGTAGAAAGCTCAGCTACCGAAATAAATGAAGCGACGGACTAGAGGGCTTAGCTACCCTCATTAAGGCTAAGTGCAGAAGTTATGGTTGCTCTGACCAAGGAAGAGCAACGAACCAAAGCATTGAAGGAGAAGGACAAGGAGCAGTGAATGATGAAGCAGCGCCCATACCCGTAATCTGCGCCAGAAATCACGGAACTTGCAGGAAGCGGCGACGTGACTGCAAGCGGCGCCTACAGTACACCTAGCCATGTCCACGGTTAGGGTTTTTGGGGAATACTGTTGGGAAAGGCCCACAGTTTTGTAAAGGTGCGACCGTCAAGGCCACCTATATATATGTGTAATTGCAAAGGGAAGAAGGTTAGCTTATTTAGATGTTAGTGGGATAAGTTAGAGATAAGTTGGATGGTTCGAGAGATAGAGCGGTGAGAAGCTCATTGTAAGATGATGTTTGAGTTGCAGACAATCTAAGTTGATGTCTGAGTTATTGTAATCTCTGTAGAAGAAGAGAATAGATCTAAGAGAAGGGCTCCCAGTTGTGTGCGTGGAGTTTCCCAGAAAGATCTAAGGCTGCAGCTGTGTGCGCAGCGTATTGTGTAATTCCCTTTTTGAGTTAATACAGAATACAGTGCCCGCGAATGTGATTTCCCCGTGGAGGCGAACCACCTAATTTTTGTTGGTATGATAATGTGTTGTGTGAATGCATCTTTATGTTTTACTATCTATGTTTACCTGAATGTTTCGTTATCTTTATGAATGAACCTGAAGAGTAAATTCTTGAACTTCCTTAGAAGTTAAACTTATGCATTATCGAAGGGGCCTGCAAGAACGCTATCACCGCAGTGCGTGAGGAGTGCATTGCTGCGCCGTGACGCAAGGCCGGAAACGATACAGTATCGGACGCAGTGGGTAATCGCCTTGTGTGCAGGAGCGGAGATACCGCGCAGCTAGGCTAGTAAGCATGAGTTTCAGCGTTGTTGCGCTGAGAGGTCTGCGACAGAGTAAGACGTTCCGTTTGGAGGTATCCTCCCGGAAGAGAGGGGAAGATTGCAGTCTCTGCGTCGCCCAGGTTAAGGAAGCCTGATTCCTTAGCCCCCCCATAGCCACTTCGGGTGAGACTTCGGGCTGCTGTGCAGCCCGTTGTCGAGAGGGCCAGTGCGCCAAGGGGTGTTTGTTGTTGCGCATCCTGAAAACCCGGGTTTGTCCAGAAAGCAGCCAACAAATGGTTCCGTTGCCTTGAGACTTGTTATTCCGGTTGCATGCGAGATACTGCTTAAGCCAACAAATGCTTCCATTGCTGGCTTTAACCCTATTATTTTGAAGGCAATGTGGTATTGGAATCCTACAGCTAAAGAAATTCAAGACTGGTTTGATTCAAAGGCTAGAGAGTTCGCTGAACGAGAAAATAGAAGCTCTAGGCTTCAGACAGAAGACTGGTTGCAGAAGCATATTTATATTGACCTTCACGAAATTTTCTTCGTAACATTTGCACTTGAGTTGCATGCGTGGGTAGCCAAGCTAGTAGATACTAGACCCACTGTGCATGTTGATCAACCCATTGCTTGGATGCCTGAGCTAGTTAGCATTTTGAAGCAGGTAGATAATTTTGTGTCCCGCGCAGTAGACTTTTGGCTGAACAGTCTGCTGGAAGGCTTCATCACCGAATTTGCAGTAGATACGAGAAAGAGCTTCAACGAAGCTGAGACGAGCTTCTTCCAAGCACACAGGGGTAAGTTCTTAAATTCTCTGAACTTATGGATTAAAATGCTTCTGTATGAAAAAGGAAAACTATGCATAGCTTCCGATGAATAGCATAGACAAGTAATGTCCGCATATTTTGATAGTGATCTTGAACTTATTGGTTGCACTCGTAGTGGAAAATGGTATAAAGTAGGCCTTGACCAACATTCTTTTGAGTCTAGCCCAGAAGATAGTCGAGCTCCTAGAGTGAGCCATATAGAGAGACAAGGGAGTGCTCATATCCCTTACCACCCTTTTACACCGCAAAAGCCAGACGAGGCTCAGTATAACCCTGCAGTAACACCTTCTAGTAGCCCGCACGATACTTCTAGTACCTCAGCACCACCTTTGTTTAACCATCCTGGAGGCAGTGCTACCGCACCTCCACGTCAGCCTAGCACAAAAAGGATGGGTGATGACATGAAGCTACCAACTTTTAGGGGAACATGGATAGAAGACCCTGAGTAGCACTGGTTCCTATGTGAAGCCATTTGGACAATTAAGCAAATTAATGATGATGTTGTTAAGCTGGTTCAGTTAGCAACCACACTAAGAGAAAGAGCCTTAACTTGGTTCATGAAATACTCAGCAGCACAGAATAGGACGCTTGCTGATGTAAGAAATGCTATGATTAGAGAATTCAAGAAACCTAAATCAGAGTCACAGTGCATAACCGAGCTCAAAGATATAAAACAATTACCTACAGAGTCAGTATGGGACTTTGATCAGAAGTTCAAAGCCTTGATAGATCAAGTAAGCTTTGAGTTTGCACCGCAGCAGCATAAGGAATGGTTCATTGTTGCGCTGCTTCCTCATATTAGACTTCCTCTTATGCAACAGAATCTCACTACTCAGGAACAAGCTCTAGAGATGGCTATGAAACTAGAAGCTTCACCAATTGCTGGAACAAGCAACGATGTTGCGCAGTTGCAGAACCAGTTAGAAAACCTAACCTTGCAAGTGCATGATATTAAGAAAGGAAAGGATGTTAAAGAAGAAATTTGGTGTACAAAATGTAGAGCACAAGGTCATTCAAAGGATCATTGTCCTATTTTCATAGAGTATATTGCGACTGGAGCACCTAACCCTTTACCACAGGCTCAGGGACTTTGGTGTGAAATCTGTAGAACTAGAGGTCAGAAACCACAAGAATGTCACTTGTTACAGAAATACGTACAAACCCCAAAGAATCTATATTGCAATTTTTGCAAATCAGTACGCCATGATGAGAACAATTGCAGAGCATATGACCTTATGATGGAAAGGAAACATGATGTTTATAGAGTACAATCAGAGGCACAAGGACCCACAGTAGGTTCGCAGTATGAACCAGATCATGAAGGCAGAGGAGGAAATTATAGGGGCCGTGGACGCGCAGCAGGATTTGCTCGTGGAAGAGGACAGATCACTTGTTACAACTGCGGAGCTCAAGGCCATTATGCAAGGGATTGCCGAAATCCTACAACCATTTGTAGATACTGTAAATCTTATGATCATGTCATTGAAGAATGCCCTCAGTTGATGGCTAAGATGCAAGCAAAGACGCCACAAGTTAACCAGAATATTCAGCTGATTGCAGCAGAAAAAAGAGAACCAGATCCCACAGTTAATATAGTGACGCGCAGTGGAGCAACTACTGGTACGCCAGAGTTGGGAACTGGAAATCCAGTGACGAAATGGGTGCTATCAAACCAGCCCTGCTTGACCTGTAGAAGCAAAAAGAAGCATTCAAGCAATCTCAAGAGTATTTCTTAGATCCGCGAGCTTCAAGCTCTGTCGCAATTCCGCATAATGATATCAGACCGCAAGTGCTAAGACAAGAGAACGTAGTACAAGAACAGGCCACTACATCTGGAAGGCCTGAGGAGGAGGACGCACTAGGCAGTGTCCATGATTTCCTCAGAAATTGCTTAAAGTTGTTGCGCAATGAAAAAGCAACTATAGAACTCCAACACCTGTTGGATCAGTGTCAACAATTTGCTTCGATGAATACACCGCAGCGTGCTGTTCACCAGATTGGGAGTCATACTAGAACTGGAAAAGAGATGAGGCTCACAGCGCAGATTGGAGCATTTGAAATGGATGAAGTCATTTTGGATTTAGGCTCAGAAGTTAATGTTCTCACCATGCAGACATGGGAACAGATGGGTAGTCCTTAGCTTACAAGATCTCCTATCCAGCTAAGACTTGCAAGTCAGCAACGAGTTTCTCCATTGGGCAGATTACCCAATGTGGCCATTGATATTGGGGGAGTAAGAATTTTTGCAGAATTTGAAGTCATCAAAATTCTGGATGATAGTAGACCTTACCCAGCACTCTTAGGCAGAGATTGGGCATTTGATAATTTGGCTGTCATTAATTTGAAGAAAAGACAGATGACCTTCGAGGATGAGCAGATCAGGGTCATCGCACCACTTGATCCACTTCAAGGACCATGGTATATTGAACCCATTTGGGCAGAAGAAGAAGTGCACCACATGGAAAGTTTGTACCAGATGACTGCTAGTCCTAATGACTATGTCAATCCCACAGCGGACGGCCATATCAGCTGGAGATGCGATAGCTCGTGCACATTAGATTCAGAAGCAGGACTGGAAAACTGGCAGAATCGCTTACATGAGGTTTCTGCAAGGCGTTGCACCATGATGACTAAATCCATTCGATGGATTAGCACAGAATTGAATAACACTCCAATCTTTGATGGTTTAACTGAAGTAAGTGAATTCATACATACATATGAACAACAGATCCCAGATGAGCAGCGCATACAAGCATTGGATGTAGCACTGCGCGCTACACCCGCAAGATGGTGGGGTGCGCATAAAGAAAATATTGACACCTGGCAAGACTGTCGCAGATTGATACTGTGCAGATTTCAGGAAAATACAGCAGAAGTGTTGCGCAAATATGATGGACAGAGTGACCCCAGGTCACACGTTGAAGCATGTATTCAGCAATGGTCAGATATTCCAGAGGATGAGTGGGTTCACCTATTCATCCACACGTTGGATACAGTTCCAAGGAACTGGTACACTGAAACAGAATTGCGCAGAGGCACTATCACTTGGCCTCTTATGATGGAAAGTTTTCAACTTACCTTCAGCTTTGAGTCAGAACATCCAAGCATCGACCACGCTTTAAAGTGTATTAGAGAGAAGGTATTTGAACCATGTCCTTTACCAGAATACTCTCAACCAGATTGGGCTGTCCAGATGGAACATGCCCTGGAATGCTATAATTTCACCACTGGTGAAGAGGAAGATGACCCTCGCAACATCAATATTCCAGAATCAGAAGGGACGCGCAAGGTCGAAGGTCCTCAGCTTGATATCCCCGCCATTATAGAACACATCAAGCTCAAGAAGATTAACATTGGTACAGAAGCCGAACCCAAGTTTGCTTCTATAGGAGATTATTGGGATGATGAAACTGTTGGCCATATCACAGATTTACTACGTGACTACCAGGATATCTTTCCCACCAAGTTTACAGAAATGAAAGGCATATTAGGAGATTTAGGTGTTATGCGCATACCTCTGAAAGCAGACGCCAAGCCAGTAAAACAACGCCCGTACAGGTTGAACCCGCGATATAAAGAAAAGGTTAGAGAAGAAATTGATAAGATGCTTGCAGTAGGTATTATTGAGCCAGTAGAGGAAAGTGATTGGATTAGTCCTATGGTGGTACAAGAGAAAAAGGTAAAAGGTGAAATAAGAATCTGCGTGGACTTGTGCAAGCTCAACGACGCATCAGCGCATGATCCATTTCCTACTCCCTTCACAGACGCAGTGCTTGATAATGTTGGAGGACAAGAGGCTTACTCTTTCACTGATGGCTTTTCAGGATACCATCAGATCAGAATCCATCCAGAAGACCGCCATAAGACCACTTTTGTGACTGAATGGGGCTCATTCCAGTATACGGTAATGCCCTTTGGTCTTAAAAACGCTCCTGCTATCAACTCTAGAGTCGTTGTTGCTATTTTTAAAGAATTCATTCATAAGTTTCTAGAAGTCTATTTTGATGACTGGACTGTGTTTGGTTTACTAAAGAACCATATAGGGAATCTGCGGATGATGTTAGAAAAATGTAGACAGTATCAAATTTACCTTAACTTGAAAAAATGTATCTTTTGTGCTCCTTTTGGTATTCTCTTGGGTCATATTGTATGCAGACAAGGACTCCTGATGGATCCTGCGAAGGTTGCCATCATTGCTAACTTACCTGCGTTCAACTTAGTTAGACAATTGCGCACTACGTTGGGACATACAGGGTACTACAGGAAATTGATCAAGGGTTATGCAAAGATAATTGCGCCTATGGAAAGATTGCTGAAAAAGGATTCGAAATTCCAATGGACAGAAGAATGCCAACAGAGCTTGGATACACTTAAAGACAAGATGATCACTGCGCCTATTCTAGTTTTCCCAGACTGGAGAAAACCCTTTCATGTTCATGTAGATGCTTCTTCCATAGCATTGGGGGTTGTGCTGACACAATCGGGAGAAGGAGGTATTGACCACCCCATTGCTTACTCTAGCAGAAAGCTGTCTACAGCTGAGAAGAACTACACCACTACAGAAAGAGAAGGACTAGCTATGGTGTATGCCTTACAGAAGTTCAGACACTACCTATTGGGCGCTCATTGTAAAATGTATACTGACCATTCTGCTTTGAAATACTTGGTCAATAAGCCAGTGTCAGGGGGGAGAATTTGCAGATGGCTACTGCTCTTCCAGGAGTATGATTTTGAGGTTATTGTGAAGCCAGGTAGATTGAATGCAGGACCTGACCATTTATATAGGATAGAGTCAGGGGAGGAACCTACAAATCTGGAAGACAATCTGCCTGATGCGCAGTTGTTTTCTGTTCAAGCAGCCGATGAGTATTATTCCGATATTCTTGAGTTTCTCACTATCGGGCAAGCGCCAGTTGAGTTTACAATCCAACAGAAGAAGCAACTTGTTGTCAAAGCTGCAAACTTCACTTTGATAGCAGGCCAGCTCTATAAGTTGGGCCCCAATGAAGTCTTGCGCAGATGTATCCTACCGCATGAGAAGAACTCCATAATCGCAGAAGCGCACTCCGGGACCGCAGGAGGCCATTTCGCAGGAAAGCCGACTGTGCAGAAGATCTTAGCCGCAGGTCTTTGGTGGCCAACATTGCACAAGGATACTAAGGAATTCTGTAAATGTTGCGATGTGTGCCAGTGGACAGGAAAACCCTCAAGAAGAGATGAAATGCGGCTAAGACCCCAGATAATAGTGCGTGATTTTGATAAATGGGCCATTGATTTTGTAGGACCTATCAACCCACCAGGAAAGAGAACCGGCGCAAGATACATCATCACAGCTACTGAATACCTCACCAGATGGGCTGAGGTGAAGCCAGTTAAGAACTGCGACGCTGCCACTGCCGCGCAGTTCATTTTTGAGAATATTGTCACTAGCTTTGGATGTCCACTGATTCTAATGAGTGATCAGGGCACACATTTCCTGAATGAAACTATAGAGGCCCTTACCGAGGAATTCCACATTAGTCATCATAAGAGTACACCCTACCACCCTCAAGCTAATGGTATGGTGGAGGCATTCAATAAGATTCTTGAGAATGCCTTGATGAATATCTGTAATCAACAAAGAGATGATTGGGACCTTAGAGTCACAGCTGTGTTATGGGCTTACAGAACCACATGCAAGAAATTAACAGGTCACACACCTTTTAGTTTGGTGTATGGACAAGAAGCAGTTATGCCCATGGAATACATTGTTCCCAGCTTCAGAATTGCGCAAATTACAGAAATGGCAGATACTGATACTATGAGTGAAAGACTCTCACAATTGCTTGCCTTAGAAGAAGACAGACTTTTAGCTAGATTCCATCAACAAGTGCAGAAGGCAAGACAGAAAGCTTGGCATGACAGGCATATTAAGAATAAAGTCTTTCAAGAAGGAGACTTGGTACTCCTCTATGATAGTAAATTCGTCAAGTTTCCAGGCAAGTTTCGTGTACATTGGTTAGGCCCTTTTCAGGTGATAAAGATAATATAAGGAGGAGCAGTTCAGCTTGCGAAGCTTAATGGAGAATTGTTGCCCACAATGATTAACGGGAGTCGGCTCAAGCTTTATCGCCACGGCCACTCCGCCCTATCGACTTAATTAGATGCTAAAGTAGTGCAGATGCCCAGTGTAGTTGAAAGAGGCATCGCATTATCACAGTCTACACGGAAGTCGCGAGACACTTTCAGTCTCTGGCTTCCCGCGCAGTTCCTTGACGCATCCGCGCATGTCAATAAAGTCTGTTGGGAGCAACCCTATTTGCGCTCTTGCGAAGTTTTTCCCCGGGTTGTCAAACCATCGCTCTTGCGGAGTTCCTTGTTGTCAATTTGCCGCTTGAGGAGTTCTCCTTGCCGTGGAGCCCTCCATGTGCACAGTTACCTATGCTGAAGTGACCCGCAAAAAATTTGAATTATGGTAACTCTATAGCCGCATCTGAATATTAATGAAGGATAAGCTTGCCAATTAATTATATCTGCTCTGACAGATTCGGCTTGATCTCCCTAAGATTCACATTTAAGAAATGAGCCGAAAGCCTTAGCTCATCTCCCGAAACGCTGTCAGAGCCCACCCATCGCAATTAATGCACTACAGAGGCACGGGGGTAGGGGGGTTGTCAACTCATGCATAGGCACCTACGGCTATTAACCCCACTTGTCCGCATTTACTATCGCCTTTAGCTATAAATACCCCGCACTCGTATATCTTTGGGTTACTTTTCTCGATTTGCATAGTGTCTTGTTTGAGAATCTAAGTTATTGTTTTCAGAGCCGTGTCGTGCAGATTGCTTCCTTTGTTTTTAGAGTTTGTATCCTACGTTGTTCTGCCATTTGTTTGTTCAAGTGTTCGTTGTGTATACCGGTTCACGACAGAGAACCTATCAACTGAAGAAATTGTTCGTCAATTCAAGCGCAGAGGCTTAGATTTTGGCATGGCTACCCCGGTGATGACCTCGGCTTACACGCATCCTGGTTGGACTGATCCCAGACAATCTTCGGGCACAAGGGCGTCTCAGCAGCAACAGCCAGACGAACCCATTCCAGATCCCTTGGCCACTATGGTTAATTACATTCCTCTGTGTCCAGATGATGCACCCGAGGTGCATATTCCAAAGAATGCGAAGTATCCGATTCCGCTGCCACCAATGGAGGAAATCGTGCGACAAGAAGGGTCCCTGCTTGGACACCTTCCACTGGTTAAATTTTTTGACTTCAACTTGGGAGACTACAGAACGTATCCTTAGTTTGCGCCGGATTTCTATTTGACGGTAGTCCATAATCCCACTATAAAGGTTGATGAATTCGTCCCGAAGGAATTTGCAGCAAATCTGGAGAGGCCTGGACTGTTGAACCTGTTGAAGCTACCGCACTTCGGGCGTAGCAATGAAGTCAATGCAGTTGTTAAGGCCTTGCTATCTTGCGTTCATGGTGGTTACCTTTGGTTGAGGAGGCCAATCGATTTGAATGTGGACTTGATTCATCGTATTACCAGCCTATCTAAGGTTGGTAAGGACCCCAATGTTCATTTTGTTGGTAAAGATGAGGACAGAAAGTTGGCTGCACAGCTGGTGCAGAAATACAAACTGACAAGAGGAGGTCGGGCTTATGACCTCACAATAGTTGAAGATGAAGCACTTAGATTCACAGGAAGTCTACTTGCAGGCAGACATCTAACGAAGTGCAGACCTAAAGAATTCATTGGAGCTGTCGTAGAGCTCGCAATCGCAGCTGCGGAGGGAGAGCAGTACAACTGGTCTCTCTTCCTCCTCAATTCTTTCTTGGACGACTGCCGGAACGTTCAGGACACCATCGGTCAGTTGTTCCATTTTTCTTGGCTTTTGATTTTATGCACCTTTGTTGGGTGGAAGGAGCCCCCCAACACTCAGTTCCTTCCGCGCCATGCAGGAGAGGTTGCAGGGATGCGTTATGTCAACCTTTGGGATTCTAGTAATCCCGCGAAGCGCAAGATGAACCGCGCCGTGTTCTGTGAATATTACCATCTCCTCAAAGATACCATTCAGTAAATGCCGAGGCTGAGTGAGGAGACATCACAAATATATGGAACGAAGTTGGTCTTTTCGGCCAACTTACATGAAATTTACTTTCGCCCTTGCGTAATTCAGGAAGAATGGGTCGTAGGCCTCTACAGGATGACTACTGAAGATGTTGAAGAAACTGTCAAGTCGTGGCCAGATGAATGGAGGTAGGCCGCTGAAGTCGCTGCCGCGATGCCACCCCCTTCTGCGCAAGAAAAATATAAAGGAAAGGAAAAGGCTGCGCAGGAGACTGATGAAGGTCCAGCAGGACCACCCCCAAAGAAGCAGAAGTTGTCGCGCCCCGCAGAAGCGACAGAAGATCCGTCTGAGACCCTTGCCGCGGGGTTCGACCAGTATCTGAAGGAGCAATTTCGCGAGTTGCGGACCTCGCACACTCACATCAGAAGTGCTCTGGACCTGCAGTACATGGAGTTAAAAGGTCTCGCAGGAAGAATTGCGCAGACCCATGCGCTAGCATCTAGTTCGCAGGCACCGCAGGCATCTACAAGCACCGAGAAAGTTGAAGTACTTGCAGAGAGGCATACTGTCATTCACATCCTGCCTACAAGCATGACACTTCCGGATCCTTTGGCTGCACTGCAGGTAAGCGCAGTTGGCCCCGTTGAAATAAATTTTTCTTTGATTCCGATAGAAACCTTGCAGTTAGTGCAAGAGAAGGTCTCTATTGAGCTGAGAGCTAGAGAGCTCTCCACATTCCATGCAAACCAAAGACTGCAATCGAAGGAAATAGAGATGAAGGCAGGCTATAAGAACATCTTTGAGTAGCTTGCACTTTACGAGGCACAAGACACCGGGATAAGAAATGTAGTTGATGAAATCGCCCAGGAGCTGTCGGCCTGCCAGATTCAACTAGACCTTCCTCTGGTTGAGAAAGTGCAAATTATTGGTGGAAGGGTGAAAGCCCTAGAGCAGGAAATAATTGTTATGGCTGAGGAACATAGAACGCAGATCGCCGAGTTGGAAGCTCGTGTTGCAGTGCATCCTACAGATGATAGGCAGGAACAATTTGAAGCACTGCGCAGAGCTTCCACACAAATGAAGTGCAGAGCAGACGAAGCCGAGAACCTGATGACGCAAGCTATGGAGGCTTGGGTTGAGCTTGAGAAGCTGCCTTTCAAAGTCGGCCTTTTGGAACAAGTACAAGCAGCAGAACAGTCCCTAACTGTTCTGAGTGAAGAAGCTAAGGCCTTAGAAGGCATAGCAAAAATGAGGAAAATGAGCGAAGTACGCAGAGTACAACAACAACTACACAAGCTCAGAAATGAAGATGTTAATCTCACCAACAGCATTCAGCCATTTATGGATGAGTATGCTTAACTTGCTGCCCAAGCCGAGGCAAAGATCAAAGAATTTGCTGAATCCCAATAGTTGGTTGATGGCATAACTAAAGAAGAAGCCAATGCAGAAATGGTGCAGACAGTTGTGGAGTGCGTCGATGAAATGGACTCCGCTATTGCACAGTGGAAGCAAGCATTTGTTGCGACCAAAGCAAAGGCAGACGTGCAAGTAAACCAACCACACGCTAGTGCGAGTGGCTCGGGGATGAGCCACAAGTAAGTGTTAGGGGCCTGTTGGAGCATAGGCCGCAGCTATAGTAAGGCTGCAAATTTTGAGGAAAAAGCACAAGTGTTGAAGGGAAAGTTCTAATTTTGAGTAAAAGCACCAATTTTGGGCAGAAGCGAACAGTGCGCAGTACGGCGCCAGATGGACGAGCTCAGCACAGATTACGGACTGAAAATCGTGGAGCTCGCGTGCACACGTCAAAGGAGAGTGAATGTGGCCGAGTAGAAAGCTCAGCTACCAGAATAAATGAAGCGACAGAATAGAGGGCTCAACTACCCTTATTAAGGCTAAGTGCAGAAGTTATGGTTTCTCTGACCAAGGAAGAGCAATGGACCAAACCATTGAAGGCGAAGGACAAGGAGCAGTGAATGATGAAGCGACGCCCATACTCGCAATCTGCGGCAGAAATCACGGAACCTGTAGGAAACGGCGACGTGACTGTAAGCGGCGCCTACAGTACACCTAGCCATGTCTGCTGTTAGGGTTTTTGGGGAATACTGCTGGGAAAGGCCCACAGTTTTGTAAAGGTACGACCGTCAAGGCCACCTATATATATGTGTAATTGCAAAGGGAAGAAGGTTAGCTTATTTAGATGTTAGTGGGATAAGTTAGAGATAAGTTGGATGGTTCAAGAGATAGAGCGGTGAGAAGCTCATTGTAAGATGATGTTTGAGTTGCAGACAATCTAAGTTGATGTCTGAGTTATTGTAATCTCTGTAGAAGAAGAGAATAGATCTAAGAGAAGGGCTCCCAGCTGTGTGCATGGATTTTCCCAGAAAGATCTAAGGCTGTAGCTGTGTGCGCATCGTATTGTGTAATTCCCTTTTTGAGTTAATACAGAATAGAGTGCCCGCGAATGTGATTTTCCCGTGGAGGCGAACCACCTAATTTTCATTGTTATGATAATGTGTTGTGTGAATGCATCTTTATGTTTTACTATCTATGTTTACCTGAATGTTTCGTTATCTTTATGAATGAACCTGAAGAGTAAATTCTTGAACTTCCTTAGAAGTTAAACTTATGCATTATCGAAGGGGCCTGCAAGAACGCTATCACCGTAGCGCGTGAGGAGTGCATTGTTGCGCCATGACGCAAGGTCGAAAACGATACAGTATCAGACGTAGTGGGTAATCACCTCGTGTGCAGGAGCAGAGATACCACGCAGCTAGGCTGGTAAGCGTGAGTTTCAGCGTTGTCGCGCTGAGAGGTCTGCGACAGAGTAAGACGTTCCGTTTGGAGGTATCCTCCCGGAAGAGAGGGGAAGATTGCAGTCTCTGCGTCACCCAGGTTAAGGAAGCCTGATTCCTTAGCCCCCCCATAGCCACTTCGGGTGAGACTTCGGGCTGATGCGCAGCCCGTTGCCGAGAGGGCCAGTGTGCTAAGGGGTGTTTGTTGCTGCGCATCCTGAAAACTTGGGTCTGTCCAGAAAGCAGCCAACAGCTCCAAATGAAATTTCGTAAAAAGTGAAAGGTATTAAACATAATTAATATCTCAAGAAACTTTTTCAGAGGCCGAAGTTGACCCAGTGGCACGTGGCACGCCGTACAAGTTCGCTCTCCTGTTTTATCCCATAAACAGGTCACGTTGCGACACTTGGCATAACTCTCTCTCAGAGAATCCAATTGAGGTCAGATCTATCGGGATGGAAAGATGACAGGTCAAGCTACCACAGAAAATGTTTTCAGATCCTGTGGATCAAAAAGTGTGGAGTTAAACCAGAAACAATCAGGTACATATTTCTGTCAAAACACAATTATTTTTGAGCACCTTCATTCATGGCTTCCAGAATTTAGGGTTTCGGAGAAAGTTGGAATTTTTGTAATCGAAGACTATGGCTGAATGCTAATCATCAAAATAGAAATTTAAAGACCAATATCAGAATTTTGGTTGGGTAGAAGACCGGGCTTGATTAGACCCTAGTTCGGGACTTTGATTGGAAAAGTGAAAAATTAGGGCTTCTGCAAAAATGGGAATTTTTGAAATCTGTGACCACGGCTGGAAGCTCCTCAGGAAAATAGAAGCTTAGAGCTTTGGATCAAACCTTTTGATTGGGAAGAAGAGTGGGCTTCATCAAACCCCAGTTCAGGGTCACGTCCAGTGAATCCGGAAGTTTCAAAGGAAAAATTGAGGAGTGAAACTTTGCAGTTTTCAAATTCTGAATATAATAGCTTGATCAGCTCATCAAGGTGCATATTTCTATCCTTTCGGAAGTTTGAAATTCAAAGTTTGAATTTTTGGGGTTTCTCTGACAATCCCTATTACAACTCCTCATCAAGTTCCTGCAAATCAATTGGATTGGTTTAATCCTAGAAGAGGATGGATTGGTCACATGCATAAGTGAAGAAGTTCCTGTTTCAGAGGGAGATGAGGCTAAGGCCTTACATAAGAAGATTACAAGAAATCTCGACAGGTATGACTCATCCAGGTATGTCTCGAGATTTGTTCATGATTAAGTTTATGATATGTTTGTCTTCATGTTATTATGATTAGAACAATCTTGATGTTAGACTTGTTGTATCACTTTAACAAAATTATGAATGCATTCATTAGGGTGTTGACACTTATGATTGTACTAATGCATTGTGATGTTGTATGAGGTTTATGATGTTCGCTAACATAAAAGGTACACCAAGAAAGACAAATCATGTTCTACTTCAAGAACATATGATCATGGTGACATGAAGACAAAGATTCATCCATTGTCAAGGATCACATAGAAGATCTACTTACGAGGTATGTATAACTTGGTTCTACAATGGTTAACTTATGAGACATGCAGGTTACTAGCACAAGTCACTGAAGAGAAAAAGAAGACATTATGCGGGTATGTTAGACATAACTAGCTAGCATGCTAATCTATGTAGGTTTTTCCTATATCAAGATAGAATCCTACCTTGTGTTAGGATCTTATACTGTTGTGTTGTTGATAATGATTTTTCATGAAGTCATAGGTTTGAATAGTCATGGTTGTATGCATATTATGTTTCTTACCATAATTGATGATATGACTAACCAGAAGAATCATGAAGGTATAGGTTTGAGTAATCATGAGTTTTATGCATATTATATCTCTTATCTTGATTGATGATTTAACTAACCAGAAGAGTCCTATGATCAAATAAGAATATGCATGAGTAAAAGAAGACTTCCTTGAAACCTTGAATACTAATGCTTATTATTTTTGTTTGAAATGATCATGACTATACATGCTTAAGATTATTGTGTTTTGATAGTATTGAGAATATACTAATGAATGTATGAGATTACAAGGATAACACAATCATGATACTAATAAGTATGCATAGGGACCTACGATGAATATAGGTTCAAGGACAGGTAATCTAGGAAGCAAAGATCAAGATGGAGCTCACTCAGGTAGTTTCTGAAAGGATGCAGATATCTAGAGGGAGTTGACCATCCTTCTGCATTCCACATCAGAAAGGTGTAGAAGAAGCTACTTCAGCAGCTCCTGCAAGGAAGCAAAGACTCAGAGGGAGTCCACCCAACAAACAAACAAAGATAAGTATTTTAATTACCATTTCTTACATATTTGTTTGTTTAAATAAAATTGTTCAATGATGTATAGGCTTATGTTCCTAGACTTAGGATATGTATTGTGCATATTAGAATGATTGCATTAATGAATAGTATACTACTAATATGCATTTGATGGGTAAGTGGCCTATGGAACTGTACAACATTCCATTGCTACTTATCTAGAATGAAAGCTCTTTGCTGACATGTTGGGAGTTGTGCACACTCTTAACAATGTTCTGGTAGAGATTAGAAGGCATCTAGAAAGTTACGAGATATGGATAAATGTTGTATTGAAGCATTGGCTAAAATAATTGTATGACTGTATGACATATTTCTTTATGTGTAAGAATTTGTACTGAAAACTATGAGATATTTTCTAATCATGCAATTTAACTTGTTGTGTAGGAAAGATCCTATACCATCACCTACAAAAGAAGGACTACAACATTTGTTCAAGCAACAAAGTTATCTATTGAAAATATTGAAGATATTGAAGTTCCCAGGATTTGGGAAGAATGCCATGATCGAGGAGTACCAGTCGATCATGAAGATGTTTGGGATGTAGTCCCAAGACCTGAAGGGGAGTCTGTAGTGACTTCCAAGAGGATCTACAAGATCAAGCATGCTGCAAGTGGTAGCATAGAGACTTTTGCTCCTGTATCCAGATACACTACCATTAGATCTGTACTTGCTCTGGCTACAGTGATGAAGTGGAAGATAGACCAGATGGATTTCAAGACAACCTTCTTGAATGGTGTAGTTGAAGAAGAAGTGTATGTGGAGCAGCCACTTGGTCATGAGATACATGACAGGGAGTCATATATGTGCAGAACTTGGTATGGTAGGATAGACAGCTTTCTATCCAGTTTGGGCTTTACCAAGAGTAAAGTGGATTCCAACCTTTACTACAAGGTTGAGGAAGGAAATCCAATGATACTACTATTGTATGTGGATGATTTGTTTGTAACAGGTGAGGATAGATTGATTGTCGACACACAGCGGAAGCTTGCTTCCGAGTTCGAGATGAAGACCTTGGGTATGATGCACTACTTTCTTGGTATGGAGGTGTGGCAGAGTGCAGATGGAATCTTCCTTGGACAAGGGAAGTATGCAGTAGAGATCCTGAAGAGGTTTGGGATGATGGACTGCAAGGACATGGCCACATCTATGGCATTGAACCTGAAGCTTCTGTGTGATGCTTCATCTAAGCTGGTTGATGTCATTGTGTTTCGTCAGATGATTGGGTCCTTAATGTACCTGATGACCACGAGACCAGATATTTGCTTTGCGGTGAACACATTGATCCAATTCCTGACGGATCCAGGGAGTGTTCACCTGGTTACTGTAAAGCATATTCTGAGGTACCTAAAGGGTACAGTTGATTATGGGCTCAAGTATGATGCAAATCAAAAGTTTAACCTGCAGGGTTATGTTGATTTAGATTGGGCAGGCAGTGCTGCAGATAAGAAGAGCACTTGTGGGTGCTGCTTCAGTATGGGATCAGGTGTGATCTCTTGGTTTAGCAGGAAGTAGTCTTGTGTAGCACTGAGTACAGCCGAAGTAGAGTATGTTGCTCCAGATGACATGCAACAGGATGTTGCAATGATGATGATCAGGATGATGTATGATGAGTATCAGGATGATACTTTGTGGCCATGGATCAGGTTGTGCAGATGAGCATGTCTGGGAGATCCTATAGGTCGGAGTTGTGTACCCGTAACAGCCTAGGACGCTCCTTTGAGACATTGCTCTGGGAGGACATGTAATTTGTGCCCTGGGAGATCTCAGGTCGGAGTTGTGTACCCGTAACATCCTGAGATGCTCTTGCGAGGTTTTGTCCTATGGCATGTAATTTGTGCCCTAGGAGATTTCAGGTTAGAGTTGTGTACCTGTAACATTCTAAGATGCTCTTTCGAGGTTTTGCCATGACCACATGTAATTTGTGCCCTAGGAGATTTCAGGTCGGAGTTGTGTACTCGTAACATCTTGAGATGCTCTTGCTAGGCTTTGTGGTGACCACATGTAATTTGTGCTCTGGGAGATTTCAGGTTGGAGTTGTGTACCCGTAACATCCTGAGATGCTCTTTCAAGGTTTTGTGGTGAGGTCACATGTAATAAGTCCTGGAGATCTAGACAGGATGAAAAAGGCCTCAGATGCTCTTTAGGGTTCTTGCTAGTCAAGAGACTCTTTTAAGGTTTTGTGACGCACGTAATAAGTCTTGAGATATCCACAGTATGGCCAATGATGATAAAGACCTACAGGTGGTGGGCCTGCATCCAGTATGAAAAAGGACTGGCTCTGTAGAACTTCCTATGACGAGTAGATTCAGAGATTGATTGAGATAATAGCAGCAGTGACGATGATGATGATTCGAGGATGATGATTCACTGATGATGATCTAGAGAAGAAGACTTGTGCTAGCAGATCTGTGTCGAGAAATACCTTCCTAGTTAAGAGGGAGTGTTGATGTATATGTAACTTCGGAATGTATTTCACCCATGTATTTCATATATGTATTTTGTACTCCTATAAAGATGTTATTATTCCTCTATACTGAAGTGTCGTCATTTATATTGTAAGTGTCATAACTTATACTTGATGGGTTATTAGACCACCTTGTTGGGGTCGGCCCTGTATAAGTCATGTGGGTCGAAGGGTTATTAGACCACCCTATTGGGGGTCGGCCATGTGGGTCAAAGGGTTATTAGACCACCAAGTGTGGGGTTGGCTCGGATTAAGTCAACCATGGGTTAAGCTAGACATGCAGGCCCCATTAGTTTATTGGGCAGGACAGGACAAGTATAAATAGAGATCGAGAGATCTCTATTTGATCATTCATTCACACACTTCTCTCATTCGAAAAGTGGTGCACTTGTGAGGAGGAGGCTCTGCTGCTAGGAGAAGACTATCTCTTGTATTCTGGTTGTATCATTGCTCTATCTATCTCTGAGGAAGTTATTGGGGTTTTTCACCATTATCGTTTTCCCCAAGTAAACTCTGTGTCTCTTGTGTGCTTGCATTATTGTTTCCATGATTGATGTGCTGTAGATTTGCTATACATGTTGTTCTCTTAGTTAAGATCCTAGATTAGATTGAAGTAAATTCTGAAAATTTAACAACAATTACGCCATGCTTCTATTAAGTTAAGACATCCCGAAATAATTTTTTAGGGTTCAACATGCAACTGGTTTAGCGGTTTATAGCTTAGGGATTATATTTGGTTAAGGGCTTAATGACATCTATCGACCTTGCACGGTGAGTAGTGAATGGGTCCAACGTTGAATTATCTTCAAAATGTGCTTGTATGCGTTGAAATTTGACATTGTTAGACTAAACAGATGCCTTGATTGTATGGGAGGGTTTCAAAACTCAAGGATGACTCATGTCCCCACAGAATCCATGACATCAGCCACGTTTCCATCAAAGTTCATAATGCACATCTCAATGTCATCATTCACCATTCCCATATATAGGATCTTTCAGAAATCTCTCGAAATTACATGGCCAAAATTCCAACTTGCCCACCATGAATGTCATCCATCAACCCCTCACAGTGACCAACAATGAATGGGGCCAATGTTGAAATTTCTTCAAATGTATCAATGTGCATTTAAATTTTACATGGTTAGACTAGGTGCATGACTTGATGGTATGGGAGGGTTTTAAGGCTCAAGAACATCATCATCACCATAATCATGGTTGTTATTTCTATCATCATATTCATCATGATCTAATTCATCCATCCATGCCAACAAATATCAAACCCCACATACCCAACCTTCCAGCAAAACCTATCGAAGATGCCAATTTAATCCACGTCTTTTCCTTTTTCTTGTGGCATTTATCGAGAGGATTAATCCATGATTCTATCATGGTAATAAATCCTAAAATAATTTTATAGGGTCAAACATGCAAGTGGTTTAATGGTTGATGGCTTAGGGATTATATTGGTTTAAGGGCTTAATGACATCCATCGACCCCACACAATGAGCAGTGAATGGGGCCAACATTGAATTTTCTTCAAAATGTGCCTGTATGAATTGAAATTTGACATGGTTAGACTAGACACGTGCCTTGATGGTATGGGAGGGTTTCAATTCTCAAGGATGAATCATGTCCCCACACAATCTTTGACATCATCCATGTTTCCATCATCGTTCATCATGCACGTCTCAATGTCATCATTCACCATTCCCATATATAGGATCTTTGTCAGAACTCTCAAAATTGCATGGCCGAGCTTCCAACACACCCACCATGAATGCCATCTATCAACCCCGCACAATGATCATCCGTGAATAGGGCCAATGTTGAAATTTCTTCAAAATGTGTCCGTGTTCATTGAAATTTTACACGGTTAGACTAGGTGCATGCCTTAATGGCATGGGAGGGTTTTTAAGACTTGAGGAAATAATCATCATCATCATCACCACCATCATGGATGAAATTTATATCATCGTCATCATCATATTCATCATGACCCAATTTTTCCATCCATGCCAAAAAAGATCAAACCCTACATACCCAACTTTCCTGCGAAACCTAGTGAAGATGCCAATTTAATCCATGTCTTTGCCTTTTTCTTTTGGCATTCATCGAGACGATTAAGCCATGATTTATTAAGTTAAGACATCCCAAAAAAGTTTTGTAGGGTCCAACATGCAAGTGGTTTAATGGTTTATGACTTAGGGATTATATTGAGTTATTGAGTTAATGACATCGATCAACCCCACATAGTGAACAATGAATGGGGCCAACATTGAATTTTCTTCAAAATGTGCCTATATGCATTGAAATTTGACATGTGTAGACTATACACATGCCTTGACGGTATGGGAGGATTTCAAGACTCAATAATGACTCATGTCCCCACATAATCTTTGACATCGTCAACGTTTCCATCAACGTTCATCATGCATGTCTCAATGTTGTCATTCCCATATATGATCTTTGTTGAAACTCTCTCGAAATTACATGGCCGAACATCCAACATTCCCACCACGAATGCCATCCATCAACCCCGCACAGTGATCAACATTGAATGGGGCCAACACTGAAATTTCTTTAAAATGTGTCTGTGTGCATTGAAAATTTACACGGTTATACTAGGCGCATGCCTTGATGGTATGGGAGGGTTTTAAGACTCAAGGACATCATCATCATCGCCACCATTATGGTTTTAATTTCTATCATCATCATCATCGTATTCACCATGACCCAATTTTTCCATCCATGCCAACAAAGATCAAACCCTACATGACCAACTTTCCAGCAAAACCTAATGACAATGCCAATTTAATCTATGTCTTTGCCTTTTTCTTATGGCATTCATCGAGAAAAATAATCCATGATTGTATTAAGTTAATACATCCAAAAATAATTTTATAGGTTCCAACATGCAAGGGTTTTAATGGTTGATGACTTAGTGATTATATTGGGTCAAGGGCTTAATGATATCCATCAACCTCGCACAGTGAGCAGTGAATGGGGCCAATGTTGAATTTTCTTCAAAATGTGCTTGTATGCATTGAAATTTGACATGGTTATACTAAAAACACGCCTTAATGGTATGGGAGGGTTCAAGACTCAAGGATGACTCATGTCCCCACATACTCTTCGACATCATCCAAGTTTCCATCAACGTTGTTCATCATGCATGTCTCAATGACAACATTTGTCATTCTCATTTACAGGATCTTTGTTAGAACTCACTTGAAATGCCATGGCTGAACTTCCAACACACCCACCATGAATGTCATTCATCAACCCCGCATAATGATCAACATTGAATGGGGCCAACATTGAAATTTCTTCAAAATGTGTCTGTGTGCATTGAAATTTTACATGGTTAGACTAGGCACATGCCTTGATGGTATGGGAGGGTTTTAAGACTCAAAGAAATCATCGTCATCATCATCGCCACCATCATGGTTGTCATTTCTATTGTCATCATCATATTCATCATGACCCAACTTGTCCATCCATGCCAACAAAGATCAAACCCTACATACCCAACTTTCCAGTGAAACCTAATGAAGATGCCAATTTAATCCATGTCTTTGCCTTTTTCTTGTGGCATTCATTGAGATAATTAAGCCATGATTCTATTAAGCTAAGACATCCCGAAATAATTTTTTAGGGTTCAACATGCAAGTGGTTTAACAGTTGATAGCTTAGGGATTATATTGGGTTAAGGACTTAATGACATCCTCGCACAGTGAGCAGTGAATGGGGCCAACATTGATTTTTCTTCAAAATGTGCTTGTATGCGTTGAAATTTGATATTGTTAGACTAAACACATGCCTTGATGGTATGGGACGGTTTCAAAACTCAAGGATGACTCATGTCCCCACATAATCTTTGACATCAACCAAGTTTCCATTAACGTTCATCATGTACGTCTGAATGTCATCATTCACCATTCCCATATATAGGATCTTTGTAGAAACTCTCTCCAAATTGCATGGCCAAACTTCCAACACGCCCACTATGAATGTCATCCAACAGAGGACATTTCCTCTTCTTCATATGGCTCAAAATATTCCTCAATCATTGGTAGGAGCCTCATACTGCACTTTTGAAGATTTGTTCTGCAATATTATTCAATAGTGAGCTTATTTATTTCCACGGTGGTGGAGGAAAGTGATTTGATACCATTGTAATATCCTAGCCAAAATATACTAGAATCTCAACTCAAAATTATCAATTTTAATTCAGATTTTTGCTAGTAAGATTGAGACAATTTATGTAAATTGAACAATGACAATTCCGACCACTGGAAACCCAAACGCAAGGATGATAGGGGAACCTGAACTAAATTGAATTATGAAATGTGGTATGGATTAATTATGACCTTAATGACCTAGAAAACTTAACAAAATAATATTTGTCTTTATATAACTCATTTTACAACCTTTTTGGAAAAACTAGTCAAAATTTATAGTCTAATGAGAATAGGTAGGAAAATGACTTAATTACTTGCAGAATCTGAAAGGAATATTTATAAATAGTATTAAGGATGGTTTATAAGAGAATAACCATAATCTTACAGATATTTTTTCAGCACCAAAATGACTCTAAGGGTCTTAGTAACCCCCAACATGAACCATGTTTAAGTTACATCAAAGAAAGCTCCATTGGTTGGAGTCTGGAATACATAGTGAAGGTAGGTTCTGAGCAGCATGAGTGGACCTGATGTAAATTCAGTGAGAATATCTGGAATCCTACTCCATCATGGCAGAATTTGAATCATCACAGGTTGATGCCCACAAAGAATTAGAGAGAAGGAAGAAGATAGAAGGTTGTTGCAAGAGAGGTTCCTTCTTCAATATTTTGGGGGCCTTCAAGGAATTTTGACCCCAAATTTAGATCATAATTTAATGGATGCAAGATGATATTCAATGGTTGTACAATAGTATTCAGTACCTGCAAGAGAGAGCGGAAGAGATACTGGAACAATAATGGCTAAGGGGAGCATCACCCAAAGCAAGGTTGAGGAACATCACTCAACAAGAGAAGCTAAAGCTCTCACATTCCATTACAAAATGGTCAAAATATGTGGATTGGAGTTGGAATCATTCTTTTATAGAATTTTAGGGTGACCTGCTGAGCAAGTTGAATATAAATTGGTGACCTGTGAAAACCCTTCCACATGGGCCACCCATGAGTGGATATAATTTCCTTGCTTTTTCCTTACAAACTTTTCTTTCCTTTAGAAACTGTGCCCCCCTTTGTCTCAAGACGTTTCCTGCTTTGTTAGAGTTTCCTACTTTGTAAACTGAGCTCCCTTTTAGAAACTTTGCCCCCCCCTTTGTCTCAATATGTTTCCTGCTTTGTTAAGGTTTCATGCTTTGTAAACTGAGCTCCCTTTTGGAAACTGTGCCCTCCTTAGCTTTTCTTGGATATTTCTAATTTCCTTCTTTTGGAAACTTCTTACACCTGCTTGCTTTTGATCTGTTTTTAAGTCCAACAGTTTTCTTTAGCCACCTTTCTAATTTCTCGTCCTTAGGTCCAATTTAGCAAGCTTATCCTCATGAGGGAGCCCTCTTGGCCCACTTGCATGATTTTTAGGAATATTTATTTATAAAAATAATTTAAAATTAATTAAATTATCTCATCTACTAGACTTAGGCTAATTTTATTCTATGATTACAAAATTGAATAAAATTAATATCCCTATGGACAAATTTGTCCCCTTTACCCATGGGAAATGACTGAGTCAAAATTGGGGACATGAACCTCTCCTCCTTGTCAAGCTGACCCACCACCATATCCTACTCCATAGTTCGATCAACCATCCTCTCCTCCATATTTTGATTGACCACCCTCTCATCTACACCTAGTAGATCGGCCGCCATATCCTTCTCACCCAATCAACCCATGACCACCTCCTACATCATTGGTCAAATTGATAGATACAATAGTTGCATCGGGTGGTATAGATCCTCATGAAGAGATGTTTCAAATGCTTGTTTCTAAATTTTTATCTAGAGGAGGTATTGATGCCTCTGACTCTGCTTTTGGAGGTACTAATGCCTTTGGATTCTAAGGTGGACCCACTAGCTCATAGAAGTTATTGAGCGCGTGTGCACACACACACATAACTTTTATTTTTGGCTTGAGTTTTATTTTTGACATATATTATGATTTTGATATTATTGTTCAGATATATTATGCTTGTTTCATATGTCATTGATGTTGATGTTGATGTATATCATGTATATTTAGTTATTTTCATGTTATGTTGATGTTGTTTCATTTATAAAATGTGTTGTGTTTCATGTTTAATTTATAAAATGTATTGTATATCATGTTGGTGTTGATGTATATCATGTTGATGTCGTTCATGTATATTTATGTCTTTTTATGTTATTGTTGATTGTTGTTTCATTTATAAAATGTTTATTACAACACAAATAATTTTTTTTTAAAAATAGTTTAATGAAATTTATATACTAAATTAATTTTATTTAAAATTAAAGAGTATGATTATAAGTGCAAATTAATTATGACTTCTTCAACATGTAAGAAGTAATAGTAATTTGAAAAATAAATATTTATTAATTTACACATATATCTTGAGGTACCTACTCAATAAATATATAAAGCATATGTCTAAGTTAATGTGTTTGAGTATTACCTAAATGATATAATAAATATATTAAAATTGGCACAAATATAAATGACAAGGAATAGTAAGATATATAACTAAAACATCTAGTAGCACTAAAATTATATAAATTTTGAATCATAAGGTATTTTGGGTTCATGGCTTAAATGTATGTATTTTTTAAGGTTGATTAAGTGGGACTTTAATGTTAACTCAAATGATTATGTGGAACAATAGGAACAAATTTATTTATGTATGATTTCAATGTTTTGTGTGTCATTACTTTCTTTGTCTTTCTCTAAAAAAATGTTCTCTTTATATCATAAAAAATGCATGAGTTGAAGAATCAATAATGTTGCAATTTTCTTGTCATGGTAAAGTTACAAATAATATGAGTTATCATTGGATGTGAATATTCTAATTCCAATGTTATATTAAAAATTAAAAATTAGTGAAGACTTTCAATTTCAAATGAATACAACTTATGTGTTGTAGAAACATATAACATGTAAATATTGTAATGGTATAAAATATCATAGATAACTCCTACTCATTGTTATTCAAATTATAAAATTATATGTTGCTCTACATTCAATACACAATAAATGCACTCAATATACAATCTACTTCCATTACACAATGATAAACCATTAATCATAATTTTATATCCAATACATAAAATAAATGTGTGAACACCCAAGATTGGATCCGACCACAAATAAATTATAATCAACTTTTCATATCCAACATCATAAAATGAAGAAAAAACAAAATTAATCAAGCATAGAACTAAAACACGATTCAATACTATTTATCAAATTTGTTGGATTGGATTCTCAAGTATTAGAAGCATATTGAACTAGGGAAATTTGAGATATCTTGTTATTCAATTTAACATTGGGTTAAATCCTCCTTCTATGTGGTACTAGCGTTTGGAGAGATAAACTAATTTAAAATATGGGTAGTGTAAATTCCTCTTCTTTGTTTATAAAATCATATTTATATCTAAGTTGTTGTAGGCTAACCACATTTCCTATATGTTTTGTTAGGTTTCAAATAAAACTTACTTTGATAGACTAGAGAGAATTTTGAGATCCCTTTTCTGTGAAAAATATGGTGGTGAGAGGATGCATCTCTTAATGCCTTTGTGGGTTTGCAATCTCTTGGAATCATAGAGTGGTTTGTTGTTGATTGATGTTTTCATATAAGGGGAAATTTTGGAAGTAAATGGATTGTTTGGTGCATTGATGGAAATGGCACATTTTGCATTGTTTGATGCATTGACGGAAATGCAAAATATTATATTTTAAACAATCCAAAATGCTTTATAAATCCAATATTAAAATAGATCTATACTGATTGTAATTACTAACATTGTAAATACATGTAAATATAACTTGAATATGTTAAAAGATTAACCTAATTTACCATTTTTAGAAATGTATATAAAAAAATATTTTTAATGAATTATAATGAAATGTTAAAAATATACAAAATATTAACTGTCTTTTTTTTCCATATAATTATATGGTAATTCGAGACACTTAATATGAGAAGATTGGGCTTCAAAATTTCATTGGACGCCTTTTTGTGGGAAAATGAGTTATTATTTATCAAGGAATATTAGGTTACATGATTAAATTCCCTATTCATTGCCATAAACCAGATTATCTTCCTTGCTTGGCATGATAACATTGTTGATCTCAAAAATATATTTTTATATCGGATCGTGTCTTAGTACAAACCAATAATCCCTATACAACACATCCAGGTGAAATAACACTTGATTGCAATGTTTTGGGCAAACATAAGGCTCATTATTTTCATCCCACTTCTTTTTAGAGTTGCTACATATTATCCCACTATCATGACTTTCCTTTACCCATTTGAAAGTATTATGCTACTTGCACCTAAAAATAACACATTGGAAAGATGAGAAGTCCACTTGCATGATCTCTTGTATATTTCCGATGTAACCTAGCTTTCCCTCTATTATGTTCTGATCACGATGGTTAGCATGACTAGATTGGTCAAACTCGACCTTCACTCCACAGTCAAATGTGACACAAGTCCATCATCAGTATCCTCAAAGTGAAAATGATGTCCATATTCCCACATAGATGGGAACAAATACAGTTAAAAAATGTGAAGAATGGACATTGTCATATGTTTAGTAAGACGAACATTAAGGAAAACCTAATACATGTTATAATTCAAACTTGCATTATAAAATGAAAAATTTACATATATATATTATTACAGAGTTGTTGCACCCAATCCATATGTTTAGTGCATCCTCTTCAACGTGCGGGTAAGGACAAACGTGTTGTATTTCTCTCTGATCTAGTCAACCACCCAACTATTGGGGAAAATCATTGGGATATTTTCTTTTAAATGACTAGGATAAGGGATGCTTCTATTATTCAACCATCTAAATTATTTCTTGTCACTGTCCCATTTCCTTCTCTTTTCTTCATACAAAATGACCCATGGTTGCATTGCCTCCACATTGTAAAGAACAAATTTATTCATGGCATTAATTTCTACATTCGTTGATGTATTTGTGAAATGAAAATGATCAGTATGAGATCAACTATGTATTATCAATTTCATTGTAAACTGTTACTCTATAAAAAATTGAAAAAATATATGTGACTTACTCTTTATTAGTCACCTTTTTCTGTTCATTTCGTGTAGCTCCCCTTCCCTTTTTTTTTCATCTCATTGGTCGTCCCAAACCACTCCTCCTGGTGTGTCATCAATTTTCTTAATGTATTCAATAACATAGTAGAATGAGTCATATACTATGTACCCCTCCACCATAGAGCCCTTGGGTTTTTCCCTATGTGTCACACACTCATTACCCTTGGTAACCATTTGGGGAAAATGGGGAAATTTTCTTCTTGGTTGCTTGAAATCTGATCAAGATAAGAGTGTCATTCCCAAAAATTTACTATGCCCAAAGATCTATAACTTTACAATGGAATTTCACATCTATGCAACATAAGACATTAGTCTTATTTTTAATAATGTTAATCAATAGAGTATGATCGTTAATTTAATAACATGACCATTCAAGAATTTAAATCAATATAAGAAATTCAATAAACTTCTTACCACCTACCTGCATATGAAGAGTCTGCTCCCATTGCAAGACATTATCTAATTATTCACATGCAACAATTCATAGCCAACCTTACACTTCCGCTTAATAACATGTGATACAGTTAGCAGATCAATAACTATGTAAAAATTATAACAGTATGATCAAAGACTCTGATACCATTTATAAGTATGTGCACCAAGTGTAATGATCTCTATTGGAAAGGATATATACCATAGCAATTTAATCAAGTTCACGCTTATGTTTAGCACAAAACCACCAACATGAACTTTGGAAATTCTAGAGGTATAATTAATTACCTGAAAGTCTATTCATGATCAAATAATATTTAACTACTTCCATGCATTAAGAATGATGCCAAGCTAAGGTCTTCGCCAACCACACCTAATTATACAATATATAGATATATATACATAACACATATACAACAATAGTTAGCTTGTGAATGACGAGCACAATATCCATTATAAACATTCACATAATACGATAGAACCTTAATGACGTAATTCCTAGCATTCCCAACATGTTACTTCATCTCAAGTTCATAATATATAACTAAAATATAAAGGCTAGATAACCATCCAAAATCTCATAAAGAATGCAGGGAAATTCAAATGCCTCTTTTATATGGTTCCAAATTTTCTAGATATCTACTCATTCACATAACAATCTATTCTATGCCATCGGGAAATATAACAATGCATTAACATAATACTTTTCTTGCATATGCAATCATGCAAGTGTGTAATATTCATTATGCATTATATTCATATTCTTTGTAGTTACTGATTTGTAATAATGGCAAATTCATGCATACTTAACTTTGGCAACATTGTCATCATATGTCTACCAATATATAACTAAACATGAGTGAGCAATATTAACACCATGAATAGAGAACAATTATATACCTTTAATTAATTAAACATAATTGAATAATACATCACAACATATAATGAACACATAGCTTGAATAGGTTATCCTGGGCGACTGAATGTGCAAGGTCAATGTTCCTCCCAACCATAAGCTCGTTGCGTCAAATACCTCTGTTGACCAGCTTGACACCCTCATGTTGGGAAACAAATTTCCACTAGGGAGAAGGAACAAAATATGAATCCTTCACTTAATGATTTCTCCACGTGACCTGAATTCTAAGCCCATAAACGCTATTGGGATTATCCTACGAACATAGGTACGGTTTTGGCAATGGCATATTTCACAAAACATAATGGCACATATCATTCGCTGTGGTAACCTTCCTGTTTGTGTTATCTACAATTCATTTGTCATTACTACATTATCAAAGTATCACATAATCCATGATAGAGGTATTAACAAAGAGCTCAGACCTTTAAAATTTAAATAACAGACCTTGATTCTTCCAAGCTAAAGTAATAGATCTCTCGACTCTTATAAGCTAAAAATTAGAGTTCAACGCTAAACATTTAAAAATAATAGAGCTCTCAATTCTTAATAATCGTATCATTAGAGCTTGTTCTTGAATAGTAGAGCTCAGCTTTTAAGCCATAAGGATTGGATTTCAAATGATATATAGAGCTCTACACTCTTATACAACACAACAATTAGATTGAGCTTATACGTTCTCAAACAATACAATAAGTAAGTGGAGCTCGTGCGCTCTCAAACATTACAACAATTAGATGGGGCTTTTGTGTTCTCAAACAATACAACAAGTAACTAGAGCTTGTACGCTCTCAAACATTACAACAATTAGATAGAGCTCTCGGATCTTAAAATTAAAACTCATATAAACAAAGCCACAGAGCCCCTTTCAAACAATATATCCACGCTCTCATAAAATCAGATAAGTAAAACCGTGGAGCCCTTTGAAACAATAGCTATGAGTTTTCATAAACTCAAATAAGTAAAACCATAGAGCCCTTTCAAAAAATAGCTCTACATTTGCATAAACTCAGATAGATCTCTCGGACTAACTCTTTAAATGAATAAATAAATATCTTAAAATTCTAAAATAATCGTATTTTTACTTAATGCAAATACACAAGTCCTTTCCTAGGGACCATAATTAGTGTTGATTGCACAAGACCAAAGAAAATAATCTATTGTTGTCGGTTATTTTAATAAATATGAATATACTATTGAGAACATGCAATGTGTGTAGGAGTTCCATACCTAGCTATCAGATGTAAAGGTTGAACTAGACAAAAATTAAAAGCATATGAACAATTTCAATAAATAATGATTGAGATAATTTTCATAGAAGAAGAAGCGATTGACGTAAGACTGGTGAGAAGCTAGGGTTTGAAGCCAAGGGTTCGACATATGGTTTGATTGGAGCTGGATATGGCAAGGATATGAAGGTTGATTGATGAACAATGGGAAGGGGGGGATCGGCTACCCCCCATGAATAGAAAAGGAACGGACGAAGCCGAGGAGCAGGAGAAAAAAGGAGGCCCTGGAATGGAAGGAGGGGGAACCTCCATGGGATGAGCATGAATTTGAGTGTACAGATTTGGAGGACTGGGTGGTCCTGGTAGGTGTATATCGAAATCCAAGATAATCCCATCCATGCAATTTAAGTCAGACAAGATCAAGGTCAAGATAAAACATGTGAAAGAGAACACATTAATAGGAAAATTCTTGGGAGTATGGCCAATGGAGAAGGATCTGGTCAAATGGATCCAGGGGGGGTGGAAACCCAAAGGGAAATACGATATTCGTTTACGATCAAAGGGTTTCTTCGTGGAGGTATTCTTTAACATGGAAGACATAAACAGGGTCTTTGAAGGGGGGCCCTACTTCTTTAATTCGACAGGTTTGTTTCTGAAACCCTGGAGGGAATGCTTCAACCCAGAGATGAAATATATAACACGGGATCCCATATGGATCGGGATGTACTCTCTACCCTGTGAGTACTGGGAGCATAATATTATGGAGGACATTGGAAGAACGCTAGGTGAATTTGTGAAGGTTGCGGAGAAAAATAAGAATGTATGTTACATCTCGTATGCAAGGATCTGCGTATATATGGATATATCAAAGGACCTGCCATAAGCAATCAATCTGACATGGGGAGATGAGGACTGGATGTAGCCGTTGGATTATGAGCATGTTCCATTATGATGCGGGTCGTGTCATATGCATGGGAAAATTTCCAGGGACTTCTCGAGAAACGGAGCATGACCCTCAGGAAAATAAAGGGAGGAAGTGGATAATGAGGGATTTATCAAGGTCACCCAGAAACGAAGGCAGGGAGAAAGGGAAATGGAGGGAGAACCTCATTCAATCCCCCGGCTGCCAATCACTATGAATTATTGAATCAAGTTTCGAAGAATGGGGATCTACCTGAGGAAGCGACCCCATCTAAAGAAGGAGGATCGGAGGCCACAACACCTATCAGAGATAAGAAGGAGGTAGGGGACTTTGGTGCTACTAGTGCTAATGACTTTGGGTATGTAGAAATGGACAAGGAGGAGGAAGACATTGAATTGGGAGATTTGAATCTGAGCGAAATTGAGCAGGCATGCTCCAATGGAAAAGAAGGGTATGTATCAGCTCAACAAGTCCAGTTGTTACATGAAACTATTCTCAATATGTCCAAAGATAAAACCCTCAGGATAGTGCGAGATAAAATCAAGGAGAATAAGCGTAAATTCAAGGAAAGATCAGATAAGCGCGGCAGAAGAACTAATCGCCAAAGAATCGTGTAGGTCGGATCTATGTTGGTAGACTTGGGTTAGTACCCAACGATCAAAGTAGCCCTAAATTTTTTATCTCAATGAGAATTATGGCTTGGAATATTAGAGGACTTGGTAACCCCAAGAAGATCAGAATGTTGAAGAACAAGATCAAAAGAAATATGCCCACGATGGTCTTCCTCCAGGAGACTAAGTGTTCAATGGAGACTATGGACAGTATAGCCAAAAATATTTGGAGAGGAAGCAAGGTTGTAGCGGTGGGAGCAGGAGGAATGTTTGGAGGTTTGGAGACCCTCTGGGATATAGGAGCGATAGGATTATACAATATTATGGAATCCTGTATCCATATCACTGGGGAGGCCAAAGTGTTGGGCACAGCCTTGTGTGACATAGTCACCAATGTATACGACCCACAAAATCATACTCACAAGATGGATTTCATAATATATATAAATGATCTCCAATAGTGGGTGAGGGTTCTTCACTGGATTCTAGGGGGTGATTTCAATATGATCACTTCCATGGAAGAGAATAAAGGAGGGCACAAAATCATGGAACCTACGGGGCTAGCATTCAGATCAATGATATCATATCTCAGACTTCTGGATGTGAGAAAAAATAAC
Source organism: Larix kaempferi (assembly GCA_027924585.1). Taxonomy (NCBI): domain Eukaryota; kingdom Viridiplantae; phylum Streptophyta; class Pinopsida; order Pinales; family Pinaceae; genus Larix; species Larix kaempferi. Next base: position 7,668,610 of record BSBM01000835.1, read on the forward strand.
CATACGTTCACCCGAAACAAAAAGCAAGGAGGGGAGAGACACATAGCTTCCCGCTGGGATAGATTCCTTGTTTATGAGGGGTTCATGATCAATGGAGGACACATGCAGGATTGGGTTATCCCAACAGTGGGATCTGATCATTGGCCGATATCTCTATCTTGGGGTCATGAAGAAGAGGCTTGGGAAAGACCCTTCAGATTCGAAGCTTTCTGGCTTACCCATGTGTATTTTAGAACTACGGTGGAGGAGTGGTGGAAGGAGGAGGATGATATCTGTGGATCAAATATGTACCGCTTCCAACAAAAGTTGAAAAGAATCAAGGCTAAGCTAAGGATTTCGAATAGGGAGGTATTAGAAAACATTTTTGAGGACAAAAGACACCTTGAAGCACATATGGAGGAAATTTAGATACAAGGGATGAGGGAAGGCTTTGGTATGGATCTAAGGTTAGAGGAGAATCCGAATAGAGAAAAAGAGGAGCTCAGGGAGGAAAAAGAGGAAATATTATGGAAACAAAATTCTCAGAATAAATGGCTCGCAGAAGGTGAGCGCAATACTGCCTTCTTCCACCAATTCACAATTCAACACCGACAAAGGAATATGATTGCTTACCTTAAGGCGGAGAATGGAGAGAGACTAGAAGAATGAAAGGAGATAGAAAATGAACTAGTTAGATATTATAAAGATCTTATGAAGGAGTCGATCCAGAATAGAGCCAGTAGTATTGAAAAGATAACTTGTAGCATTCTGCCATTGGTGTCTCGTGATCAAAATGAGCTCCCTATGAGCAAGATAACCCTCACCGAAGTGGAGGAGGAGGTTAATCAGATGGAGGAAGGAAAGGCTCTGGGGCCGAATGAATTTACGATGAACTTATTTCACCCTTTATGGGACCTTATAAAAAATGATGTTTGGCATATCGTTGAGGATTCTAGGGATTCAAGACGACTTATGGGATCCTTCAATGCAAATTTTCTATCTTTTATCCCCAAAAGTGATGGAGTGTACACTGCAGGTAAGTTTAGACCTATCTCTCTCTACAATGTGATTTATAAGTTAATTTCGAAGGTAATATCCAACAGGTTGAAATCCCTCCTCCCAAGTCTGATTTATCTGGAGAAATCTAGGTTTGTGGAAGGTCGTCAAATCCTGGATGGTATTATAATGGTCCACAAGGTCTGTCACTCCCTCACAACTACCAAAAAACTGGGTATGATGCTAGAGATAGACTTAGCCAAGGATTATGATAAAGTCAACTAGAAATACATGAGGGAAATGATGCATGCCTTTGGATTCAACAGAGAAGTGGTGAACTGGATCTATAATTTGGTTTCCTCATCCTTTTTCTTAGTCTTGGTCAATGGAATTCCCTCAGACCCATTCAGACTGTCTCGAGGCATAAGGCAAGGAGATCCATTATCCCCCTTTCTTTTCATCCTGTTGGCAAAAGGTCTAGGACGATCCATTCAGGAAATGATCCAGAATCACAGCCTCCAGGGCCTAGCGCTCCATCCCGTTGCAAAGATGTAGTCGCATCAACAATTTGTGGATGATACCATGTTAATGGGGCATGCCTCGATTCAGGAAGCCAAAGGAATGAAGTGTGTGCTTAAACTTTTCTATGACGCATAGGGACTTGAGATCAATGATGAAAAGTCCCAAAAACATTTCTTCAACACTCCAAGGATCACTCAGCAAAACATTCTCTGTATCCTTAGATTTCAGAAGATATCCCTTTTGTCTAAATATCTTGGTTCACCTTTATCAGCCTCGACGATCCACCAAGTATCCTAGCGGTATCTCTTAGACCAGATGAAACAAATATTAGACAGTTGGGTTCTTCGTCCCCTGAATTTACCCAGTAGGCTCATTCTTGTCAAAACGGTCCTTTAGTTAATTCCCACGTATCTACTTTCGGTTATGGCAGCCCTTGAAGCAGTCCTAAAACAAATTAGTCAGATGAAAATAAATTTCATATGGGTGGGTTCTAAGGATAAGAAAAAATGGGCCTTAGTGGATTGGGAAACCACATGCCTTCCCAAATCCTAGGTTGGATTGGGGCTGAGGGATCCCGAAATTACCAGCAAAGTGATGGGGGCCAATATTTGGTGGCATTGGGTGACGTATGACAAATAACCATGGGATAGACGGTGGCATTACAAGTATGCTCACAATTGGGAAAAAAGAGACCTCATCCAGTACAATGACCATGGGCTTGGTTCACACATTTGGAACTCAGGGAACCATGGAAAGGACCTCGTACAGGACCATAGCTTCTGGGAAATTAGGAAGGGTGATTTGGTAGAATTTTGGAAGGACTCATGGCAGAAAATCTCTCCTTATCTCATCTGGAGGGGGCGAATGATATTTGGAGACTAACTACCCATACTTGGGGAGAAAAATTCAAGGACTACTCACAAGAGAATCAAGGGCAAGATAATTTTAGAAGCTGGAAATGAAAGGAGGTATGGCAAGGAATTGTGGGAGGAACTTGTGAATCGCAACATTTGCATGAATGAAACGTTGAACAAACTAAGGTGGGGATACAAGGAGAAGGGATCCTTCACTGTAAAAGAGGCCTACTTCATAGCGGCTGGTTGCAGGGAAAAGAGACAGACCCCTGAGTGGAGTAAGATCTAGAAGGTGAATTTGTGTCCTAAAGTAGCAACGTTTCTATGGATGCTGGTGAAGAGACAAATTCTAATGGGGGGGAACCTCAAAAAAAGGAGTTGTATTGGACCTACTTGGTGTTTCCTTTTTCAGGATGAGGAAGAAACGATGAACCACCTTCTTGACACCTGCCCTTTCTCTTCTTCTCTATGGGATAAGGGGGTGGAAATATTCAGACAAACAGACAGGGTTAGAGGTAATCCCGACCAGTCGATTAAAGAATGGAAAGACAATCCTTTTTCAAATCCTCTAGTAAATAGGATATGGAAATGATTCCCTGGTTTTGTCTTATGGGAAGTTTGGAAAGAGCGAAACCATAGAATATTCATAGATAAATATCATCCCATTGATGAAACTTAGCGGTTGATTGAACTTCATATTCAGGAAACTCTTCGCCTATCGGCTTGGTCTAATATTACCATCTAGTCTGAGGGTAGTGAGGAAATAATTATTAGGGCTTGGGGTATCCAGAAAACGCCGACCTACATTGGAAAACCTTCTATAAACCCAGGGCGGAAAAAGTTCCCAGAACATTGGGCCAAACCTTCATTGGGGATTTTTAAGCTCAATTTCAATGGAGCATCGAAAGGTAATCCAGGCCAGGTAGGATTTGGAGGAGTCATTCACAATCACATTGGTACCATCGTTTGGGTGTTTGGTGGGTATATTGGTAGGGAGTCGAACAATGTGGAAGAACTTGAGGGTCTGATTGATGGCATACATAGTGCGATAGTGACCAAATATATTCCGGACATTTTGGAAGGTGATTCTGCAATAATCGTCAAAATGGCAGAAAATTTACAAGCAAGGAGACCTATTGCAAAGGTCTCGGCTAAGTGGCAGTTGTGCTGTCTCTTGGAGAAGCTTTCCAAGAGCCTCATGAACGGGTAGGGGATGATCTTTATCCATGTTAAACGTGTTGGAAACAAATTGGTGGATTTACTGGATAATGTGGAAACACAAAAGAAAGCTATTTACTGGGAGGGGCCCGTGGATAGTCTGGTGGACCCCAAGATAAGAAGCCAATGTATTCAAATAGAAGCTAGTGATAAAACATCTTGGATGCGAGTGAGTCTTGGTATTAAGGAAATGTTGCATCCTCGCAGCATGCATCCTAGGTTAACATGTGTCGCGGAGGATTCCTTAATGAATGCGGGTGGAAAGCGAGATGATGTGATGGGATCACAACTTAGGTTAACACACGTCGAGGATATTTCATTAATGAAGGCAAGTGGTAAGAGGATCAGTGTGATGGGAGAACGCATGTGGGTGATCTTCATGGTACGGAGAAGTACGAGAAGGTAGTTGAGGTACAATATGGCTTTTGAAGTGCGTATAGGGAGTGGTTGGAAATAGACGAAGCCAGTTATGGAAATTCAAGGGAATTGCATTGGATTGAAGAGCCATAATGGGAATTTCAAGTTGGAATTAATGGTAATTATCCTTGCAGTCCCATGAAATTCTCTGAACCAGTGTGATCCCAATTATAACAAAAGAATTAGAGGGAGAACTAACCTATTGTGCAGCAAAGGGATCTTGAGAGGAATTGTGCAATAACGAGGTGGTGGGTTGGTGGGTGACGACGAGTAGTGGTTAATCGTCTTAATCACCATGGAGCCGGTAGAGAAATCGGGAAAGGGAGAGAAGTAGTGAACGCGTCACGCGAGCCGGGAGCATACCCATGCAGCATAAGCATCTTGGCAGTATCAGGTGACTATTCCACCCTCAATTCGGGATGATCTGGAGATGATGGAGAACGGGTTCTAGAAGGAGGTGATGGAGAATGCGCCATATTTGGATGAAGTGATGCTTGAAAGCTGGATCCAGGATCCAGGTTTGTTTAGAGCCAGACAAGGTCTTTATAAAAAAACAGTGACTTTATACTAGTTCATTAAGAGTTTGTTGAGTAGGGTTCTGCTGGAGAGGGAGGAGGAACTGAGAGGGGATGATATCCCTCTATCATTTTGTAAGGATTTGTATGTGTCTAGACACCTGCCTGCTACATATGAAAATCGATGGCATAGGGAAAGAGATGGGGTTTCCTTTCATTCCAAAGATAGGCTACTTTGATTCTGAACCAATGCAGAATGTGTAGTCTGCGGCCAGTAATGCCAACAAGGAAAAAGGGACTAGGGTGGAATGTGGTCCATAGCCGACCAAGGATGAGCCTCAGATGGACGAAACCTGGTAGGTGGTTTCCTAGTGTTTTGGTTGTTTCTTTTTTATCATGGGTTGTTAGTGCAATATCAGTTTGGCTTGGGTCTCTACTATCTCTATTGTTAGTATGTTCATGCTTTAGTGGGTTTTTTGTACTATTCTTATGCCACAATGGCTTTTTGTTGTTTATTCTATATCTGAACATACATATGCTCTGTTTTATCCTTCGGGGTAGGACCAGTAGGTCAACTGGTTGTATAACTCTCATAATTATTATGGTTTTTTGATCCAGAAGGGGTGACAGACATAAGTAAAGCTTTCAAACTTATTCTATATATTTTGTTAATATAAATAGGTACTTATCTAAAATTTTACAAAAATAAAAAATAAATAACGATTGAGAGGGTCCTTTTAAATATGGCACGACCGCCATAATAAAAATCTACTCAACTAGAAACCTTTACTCATTCATGAACAAGTAGATGTAATCTACTGAAGGTTTTAGGGAAGACCCTAAGACCATGTTGGTGACCAATAACATCAAAGTCACCAAACCACATAATCATTTTTTTGTGAATGGCAAGGTCAAAAATAGATTCGACGGGGTCTATATTTCATAATGAACCAAACGAAGACTCCTTACACTATGTAGAATGGAATGTTATGCGAGGTTTTGAAACAAATAATGTAATTTAGAGCCGAACAAGATCATATCGAAAGGATGAAACACACATAGTTCAACATAATGGCTAAAAGCGTTTAATTCCATAGAGCTCTTAGCTCTTAAAGAAAGAAAACAATAGGCAATGGGGTAGGCTCTCACAAAGACTACCCTTGATTAAATAAAAAACAAATACAAAGATGGGGTCGACTCTATCCACATTGATTTCCCTCTTCAATCATCAAGAGACAATATATATATGTCTGTGTGTGTGTGTGTGTGTGGGTCGGTTCTCTCCAAAGAGAACACCCATCCTCCAATCAACAGAAGTAATATATGTAAGAGTGGAGTTGGTTCTCTTTTGTAGAGACTACTCCTCCTCCAATCAATAGAAAGAACATATAAGAATGGATGTAAATGGAGAACCAATGAATCAATGGATTCGGTTCTCTCTACATAGACTGCTCCTACTACTTGCAACATAAATAATATATAAGAATGGTAATAAATGGAGTACGATACAAATGAAATCACTGGATTATGTTCTCACTAGAGAGACCGCTCCTCCTTGCAACAAAAATAATATAAAAGAATGGTAATAAATAGAGTACGATACAAATTAAATCACTAGAGTTGGTTCTCTCCACAAAGACTACTCCTCCTCCTTGTAATAGAAAAAAGTACAATATGGATTTTGCAGTGCGTACAGGGAGTGGTTGGAAACAGACGAAGCCAATTATGAAAAGTCAGGGGAATTGCGTTGGATTGAAGAGCCATAATGATCCAGGAGGATATTGGTGGCCAGTCACCTATTCCACTTGGACCCCCACCATTGTTTCTTCAGTTTTTTAGTTTCCTTAATTGTAGCACAATTTACTATTTTTGGCAGTTTTCGGGTCCTAAACTTCCGGAGCTGTTTTGAGGCCCTAAATGACGTTTTTTCAGCATCTGATGGTGGAGCAAATATGAGTCCATTTCAAACTTAATATTTTCCATTTGTGGATGTAGTCCTTGAATAGATCTTTCTAACGATGCATCATGTGCATCAAACGGAGGTAGTATGCCAAAGTTACGACCCCGGGAAATTGATGTACCAAGTTACCCAACGGGGCCCATATTCTGGCGTTTCACCTCATAGGGTTAGGTTTTCGGATGTGTAGGGTTTCCCTTGTTTCTCAATAATATATAGGCCTTCGAGCCTCATTGTAACACAGAGTTCAGAGGCATGTAGCTGCCACATCTCTTCTCAGAGATAAGCTACCAGCACTCTAGCTAGTTTATTTCCATCCTGTATGTAAACAAGTTTTAGTTCTTTGAGAAATGAAATGAAGTGTTATTCCCACTGCATCTTTGTTTTTATGGGTATTTGTGTATTCTGTTGCGTTCCTTCATAAATCTGGATCACATAATGGGAATTTCAAGTTGGAATTAATGGTAATTATCCTTACAGTCCCATCAAATTCTCTGAAACATTGTGATCCCAAGTATAACAAAAGAATTAGAGGGAGAACTAACCTGTTGTGCAACAAAGGGATCTTGAGAGGAATTGTGCAATAACGAGGTGGTGGGTTGGTGGGTGACGACGAGTAGTGGTTAATCATCTTGATCATAATGGAGTCGGTAGAGAACTTAGGAAAGGGAGATAAGTAGCTAACGCGTCACGTGAGCTGGGAGCATACCCATGCAACACAAGCAGCTTGGTAGTATCAGGTGACTATTCCACCCTCAATTCAGGATGATCTGGAGATGATGGAGAATGGGTTCTGGAAGGAGGTGATGGAGAATGCACCATATTTGGATGAAGTGATGCTTGAAAGCTGGATTCAGGATCCAAGTTCGTTTAGAGCCAGACAAGGTCTTTATAAAAAACAATGACTTTATACTAGTTCATTAAGGGTTTGTTGGGTAGGGTTCTGCTGGAGAGGGAGGAGAAACTGGGAGGGGATGATATCCCTCTAGCATTTTGTAAGGAGTTGTATGCGTCTAGACACCTACCTGCTACATATGAAAATCGACGGCATAGGGAATGAGATGGGGTTTCCTTTCATTCCAAAGCTAGGCTACTTTGATTCTGAACCAATGCAGAATGTGCAGTCTGCGGCCAATAATGCCAACAAGGAAAAAGGGACCAGGGTGGAAAGTGTTCCACAGCCGATCAAGCATGAGCCTCAGATAGACGAAAACTGGTAGGAGGTTTCCTAGTGTTTTGGTTGTTTCTTTTTTTATCATGGGTTGTTAGTGCAATGTCGGTTTGGCTTGGGTCTCTACTATCTCTATTGTTAGTTGGTTCATGTTGTAGTGGGTTTTTTGTACTATTCTTATGCCGCAATGGATTTTTGTTGTTTATGCTATATGTGAACATACATATGCTCTGTTTTCTCCTTTGGGGTAGGACCAATAGGTCAAATGGTTGTATAACTCTCATAATTATTATGGTTTTCTGATCGAGAAGAGGTGACAGACATTTTGTAAAGCTTTCAAAATTATTCTATATATTCTATTAATATAAATAGGTACTTATTTTACAAAAATAAAAAATAAATAATGATTGAGAGGGTCCTTTTAAATATGGCATGATTGCCATTATAAAAATCTACTCAACTAGAAACCTTTACTCATTCATGAACAAGTATATGTAATCTACCGAAGGTTTTAGGGAAGACCATAAGACCATGTTGGTGACCAACAACATCAAAGTCACCAAACCACATAATCATTTTTTTGTGAATGGCAAGGTCAAAAATAGATTCGACGGGGTCTATATTTCATAATGAACCAAACGAAGACTCCTTACACTATGTAGAATGGAATGTTATGCGAGGTTTTGAAACAAATAATGTAATCTAGAGCCCATATCGAAAGGGTGAAACACACATAGTTCAACATAATGGCTAAAATCATTTAATGCCATAGAGCTCTCAGCTCTTAAAGAAAGAAAACAAGAGGCAACGGGGTAGGCTCTCATAGAGACTACCCTTGATTAAATAGAAAACAAATACAAAGATGGGGTTGACTCTATCCACATAGATCGCCCTCTTCAATCATCTTGAAAGACCCCCCCCTAAAGGTCCTTTTCAAGGAAGTTTTAAACCCCCTCCCCTAAAAATTCATTAGAATTGAACTTTTGGGGGCATTTTTTTTAAAGTTACCCCGAAAAGTCCAATTGTCATGACTTTTTAGGGGTAGGGGGGGTTTGAAAGACGCCCCCTAAAGGTCCTTTTCAAGGCGGTCTTTAACTGCCCACCTCCCCCCCCAAAAAAAAAAATTCATTAGAATTGGACTTCCAAGGGCATTGTTTTTAAAGCTGCCCCCAAAATCCTAGTTATCATGAATTTTTTGGGGGGTGTTTGAAAGACCCCCCCCAAATGTCCTTTTCAAGGTGGTTTTTGAACCCCCCCGCCAAAAAAAAAGAAGTCACGAGAATTGTATTTGTGGAGGTGGCTTTAAAATAGCCACCCCCAAAACGCCAATTCTCATGACTAGATCTATCAAAGTAGCCCCAGGAGATATATTTATTAATTTTGACTAGATCCATCAAAGTATCCCCAAGGGATTGATTTATTAATTTGAGGTGGGTTCAGGGTTCAGGGTTTCGACCATATGTACCAGAGTTGTGGACTTGCAGTAGTACTATGGAAGTAATAAAAGAGTTTGTGCACAGACTTGGAAACTAATTATAGTTATATAAGGAATATCATGTTAATATATCTTTGAAATGGGTGAAAGGATTGTCAAAGCAAAGAAAATTGGGAACCAACAAGTAGGATGCGATAAGGAGCTTGTGCTTCCCTCTATATCATAAGAAGGGAGATTATAGTAACGTTGTAAATGAAGTAGGATTTCATTGTCAAATCGTTATTCCCATCATCATTAATAGGTGGAAAATTCAAACTCAAACTACAAAGCGTTCTAGGGTTGCAACAATGATTTTCATACTTATTGGGAAATTTCCACATTATCCTCCTCATAATGGACAACATAACATGTTTATCTCATGTGTTCATGGTGAATTATGATGTTTTGAATGCTAATTAAAACTATTTGTGGTTTACAATTTAAAATCAAGTGGTTGTGGCTCATAATACTTCCATTAAATATAATGAATGGAATTGAGAGGCACATGGAACACAAACATATGTTGTTCAATATTGTTCATGATGTATTTTAATGGGGAAGGGAGGGTTCAAAAGTGTGAAAACTAGTCATGAAGTATTCTAATGTGGAAGGGAGGGTTCAAAATTTTCATATTTCATATAACTTGTACTTTTAGAGCTGCTTCTTATGTTGTTGCTAAGAGAGTCAAACACCATTTCAATCTCAAATCCAAAACAACAATTATGGAATATCTTCTAGAAATGTGTTCATTAATGTCTTTGAGAGGATGAATCCACAATGTATTCATTAATTCCTACACCATACAAAACTCTTAAGATTTCCTTCGGAATTATATTGTATGAAGGAGAGTTTGGATATGCAATGAATTATAATTGCTCAACCCATGGAATAGTTGAATCATTAATACGAACCTTAATTAATTTTGTGGAATATTTTGTGTATCCCTATTTTTAGTTTCATTGTGCATTAAATATATTTGTGTAATACTCATAGATCATAGTTTAAATGAAGAAAGCGATGATGAAGAAAACAAATATACATAGTTATAAGATGGGGATTACATTGGAAACCCAACTAAGAAAAAAAACAAAAATAGATAGTGTTTTCTGTTGGAAAAATTCACCAATACCATCAAGGCATGCCCCTAGTGCCCTTTCCTATAAGATAGTCTTTCATTCCTTCACTTGTCATCTTCAATGGATTGAAAACCATTTGTTGAGAGTTTTTGGAAGGTATAGTTACATTCATAGATGACATATTCCCTAGAAAACCCATCGATGTAGACTAGTGTGCTTCACACATGGGAATTCAAAATGGGCACATGCCATCGTGAACCTATTAGAAAACAGGATCGTAGAGCAATAACAATAAACAGAAATGAAAATATAATCACACATACACATTACAAGAGAGACACAGATATATCGTGGTTCACCCAATTTGGGCTATGTCCACACTGAAGTTGCCAGTCCTTATTATTATACCGTCCAACAAAGTGAAGGGATACAACCTGTAGCACAGCCGCTGCACTTCCTCTTCACTGTCTCATAGTCTCTCTTCTCGATCTCAGAGATCTTTAAAATGCATAATACCTAATACATCAACCCTATCTGTATTACAATGTCTTTCTTTTATAAGGGAAATACAATGGAAAAATACCACGGGTTACCCAAAACCATGGGCTCGAAAACTATTGGCGAAAACAACCCCAAATTTTTTTCCGAACCCCCTTCTCGAGGGATCTGCCCCCAAACCCCCGTAAATTGGGGAGTTTCCCCCAAATCCCCTTTCTTGGGGGAACTGGCCCCTGTGCCCCCCAGCCGGGGGGGTATCGACACCCCCCTGGACCTCATGAGGATTGGGCCAGGATCATAACCAAACCTGGGGTTCAAACACGGCTGAATCATCATCTATGAGACTAGAAGATTTGGCTCCACAACACACAATCTCCCACTTGGAGACTGATCACAACAAATCCACCGCTGCTGTACTTGATGGACCTTGGACTTAGCAACTTTCTCATCTTCACCTTCATGCTAGAAGGCCAATTGAAATCAAGTAGGAACTTAGTTTCTCTCTGGTCACTACCTTTGTGAACATGTCTGCAGGATTCTGGCTAGTATGTATCTTTTCCAGCTTCAACATTTCATCTTCTAGAACAGATCGTATGAAATGGTACTTGAGCTGTATATGTTTAGTCCTGGAATGGAATGCCGAGTTCTTTGCAAGATGAATGGCACTCTAGATGTCACTATACAACCTGTTATCCTTCTGCTTCTTACCCAATTCCTCTAGAAACCTCTACAACCAAATCATCTCTTTACTAGCCTCTGTAACAACAACATACTTTTCTTTCATTGTTGAAAGTGCAACAACCTTCTACAGTTTTGAAATCCAACTTACTGCTGTTCCACCTACAGTAAACACATACCCTGTGGTTCTCCTCCTGCTATCCTTATCACCTGCCATATCTGCATCAACATATCCCTGTAGAACAGTGTTTGAACCTCCAAAACATAATGCTTGAGTGTTAGTACCTCTCAAATACCTGAGAATCCACTGTACTACCTTCCAATGTTCTTTACCTGGATTGTTCATATATCTGCTCACAACTCCCACTGCTTGTGCAATATCTGGTCTTGTGCACACCATGGCATACATCAAGCTGCCAACTATTGATTGATAGGGAATCTTGGACATGTAATCTGTCTCTTCCTATGTCTTGGGACACATTTCCTTACTTAGACTGAAATGGCTGGCCAAAGGTGTACTAACTGGTTTTGCGTTCTACATTCTGAACCTCTCAAACACCTTTTGTATGTACTCACTCTGAGACAATGTCAATTTGCAATTTTTCCCGTTTCTTGTTATTTTCATACAAGGATTTGCTTTGCAGCACCCAAATCCTTCATCGCAAATAAATTAGCTAGCTTCCTTTTGAGTACATTTATATCCTGCATGTTAGACCCCGCAACAAGCATGTCATCCACATACAATAACAAGATAATATATCTTTCATTGTCTAGCTTCTTGAAATAAACACAGTGGTCAGAATGACATCTACTATAACCTTGTTCTGTCATAAACCTGTCAAATTTTAAATACCATTGCCTTGGATCTTGCTTCAAGACATACAAGCTCTTTTTCAACCTGCATACCAAGTTCTCCTTACCTTTGACCTTATACCATTATGGTTGCTGCATATATATCTCTTCCTCCAAATCCCCATGGAGAAAGGCTATTTTTACATCTAGCTGTTCAAGATGCAAATCTTCTCCCGCCACTAGGCTTAAGATAGTCCTAATTGAAGTCATCTTAACAACAGGAGAAAATATTTTAGCAAAATATATACCTTTCTTCAATGCAAACACCTTTACAACAAGTCTGGCCTTCTATCACTTCTTACCTTCTTCTTCTTCCTTGAACCTGTAAATCTATTTGTTTTGCAATGCTCTTTTACTAGCAGGAGGTTGAACTAAATCCCAAGTCCGGTTTCCTACCAATGAGTCCATCTCCTCATTCATGCCTTGCTCCCACTTCTTTCTAGTTTCCACCTGCATTGCTTCTTCATAACACTTTAATTCACTAGCATCAGTCATCAATAAATAATACATTGAAGGAGAGTATCGTTCAGGGAGTCTAATTAACTTGGTATATCTTCTTGTAGTTGCAGGAGTTTTAGGTACTTGCTGTTGTTTTTTATTTTCTGGCATCTTTGAAACTTCATTTTCTTGAATTTCATCAAGTACTGTGTACTCTGTGGTTTCCTTTTCCTGTTTCTTTCCCTACAACTGATCTTTATACATGACCTTTTCATTGAATATCACATCTCTACTCCTAATGATTTTGTTATTTTCATAATCCCATAAGTGATAACCAAATTCATCAACCCAATATCCAATAAAGGTACATTTCTTGGATTTAGCTTCAAGCTTTGTTCTATTTTCTTTATCAATGTGGACAAATGCTTCACAACCAAATGTTCTCAGAAATGAGTAGTTTACCTTTTTTCTGTCCATGCCTCCTCTGGAATACCACCATCCAAAGCACTTGAAGGTCCTTTGTTTATTAAATAAACAACAGTATTTACAGCATCCGCCCAAAACTATAAGGGCAACCCTGCATGCAATCTCATACACCTTGCACGCTCCATGATCGTTCTGTTCATCCTTTCAGACACATCATTTTCTTGTGGTGTTCTTGGGACTGTCTTCTCTCTACGAATCCCATGGTATGAACAATAACTATCAAACTCCTTGCCGCAGCAATCACCTCCATTATCAAATCTGAGACACTTCAACCTTTTTCCTGTCTCATTCTCAACCAAAGATTTCCACTTCTTAAAAGTAGCAAACACATCAGATTTCTGTCTAATGCAATAAACCCAAGTTTTCCTAGTTGCATCATCAATAAATGTAACATAATAATGAGATCCACCAAGAGATTGTACCTGAGCTGGTCCCCATACATCTGTATGCACAAGCTCTAACTTTTCATTCTTCTTTTGTTTTCCAACCCTAAGAAATCTGACTCTCTTCTGTTTTCCATAAACATAGTTTTCATAGAATTCCAAACTTAGCTGCTTCACATCTGGAAGCAACTTCCTTGAGTAGAGAATCTGCATCCCCTTCTCACTCATGTGGCCAAGCCTATGATGCCACAATGTTGTATCTGTTCCTGTGGAAGCTAAAGAGATAGAATGGTTAGTATTATGAGGAAATAAATACAATGTACCTACCCTGTCTCCTTTTGCTATCACCATTGATCCTTTAGTGATCTTCCACCACTTTTCTCCAAATGTAGATAGACAGCCACCATCTCCCAATTGCCCTGTTGAGATCAGATTTCTTTTCATAGCAGGAATATTCCTTACATCTTTCAACAACCAATAAGTTCCATTCTTAACTTTTATCCATACCTTACCCATTCCAACAATTTTACATGGCTCATTGTAACATCCCGAAAATACCAATTTTTTTTTGTTTTATAATAGGAATATTTAATTCAAAGTCATTAATGCAAAACATATAAAGTAATTTGATTTCTTAACTAAGATAATTAATGACGATGACATGTCATACTTCTCAAATAAATAAGATATAAATGTAAATGCTATTTCAGATTTAAGTGGATGTTAATCTCCTCAATGAAATGATCTTTTATGCTTATGCATAAGAATACAATTTACAATTCTGCTTAAGTTCTAAATATGATTACATGTTGTTTACAGTTTGTACTATTATGATATCTTTGATGAAGTGTTGACAGTTTGTTTTGTGTGTTGATGAAGGGGTCCTACGAGGTACCCTGGAGTTTACATAACTACGTTTAGCTAAGTCATTTGAATCCTTTTTCCATGTGTAGACCGCAGGTAAGAAATTCTACGACAACATGTGTTAAGAGTACATATGTCTTTCAATTCATCGTCAATGTAAAATTAGAATGCCAAGTACTTCCTTATGACACAAAAATACTGGAGGTATGGATACATGGTTCTAATCCTAGTTTATGTACTGCCATTTAAACTCTTCAGTGTTATCTTTTCACGCTGTCCAAGTGTTATGTTATATGCTACATATATTATCATATAACTACTATCATTATCATGAAAACAATGATACTGAAATCTACTGAAACCGCTATTAGAAAACTTGTAGAAGAAGTGTTTATACTTTCGAACTATCATTATGTTTTGCATTTACAGAACTCAGACTATTCTAAGTCCTGAATTCATTATTTGATTGTAATTACACAGTTAATGTATGAAATCTATAATGCATTTAGTATCTAATATTACTTTTGCATAGTTAGAAACCTAACCATAACTATGGTATCCATTATCAATTGTTTAACAATATACATATATGGCTAGTTCTATTCAATTGTTTAACAATATACATATATGGCTAGTTCTATTATATATATATATATACCCAAGCCTTAGTAATTGAATCGTTAATAGTTATAAGGTGATTATACAATCACACCATACCTTAGCATATAATACCATATTACGATACATAACAAAAGACTATAGAGAGATTGACATGAAATTTGATCAACGGTTATAACAATGCAATCATTTTGATAATGACAGGTAATAACTTGGCATGCTTCCTAAGCTACGTTGACATGCCTAGTATTAAAGTCGATCCACGGCTAGGTGATGTGGAATCCTAGTTGTAAATTCTTCACATGGTTTTGCATTGTAATATTCAACGGAAAAGCTGAGCTGTGTCCTGCACTAGCCCTCGGTTTGCTTACTTGGAAAAATGGTAGATGAACAATCAATGCAGAATTGATTGCAAATCTTGGTTCAAAAATCAACGTGCCTGGAATGGTAGCTATCCACCGTTGATCTCTGTAGGATCTAGGGTGGTGGATGAAACCCTAAGTTTGCGATGGTAAGTGATGGAAGTTGGTTTCTTCTCTTGATTGTTACGCTTAGTGGTGTCGACCGAATGTTGCGATGTAGGGTTGTTTGATTTTCTGAGAGGAGGACTCCTCCTCAGTCTTGAACCTGAGACCTGAGTGAAATAGTTTAAAGTTACAGGCTTATGCTTCGTGCCATAGAGCCACGATACAGTCATAACAATATGGTTCTTCTATCATCTGTTGAGAGTGGTTTGTATTTGGCTTCGATTCTTCCAATAAATGGTATCGTCTTCTGAGTCCTTGCATTTATGAATGATGCAACTATCTTCAGGCTTCGTCGTCTTTACAGGAGTGGTGATTCTAAGATTAGAGGCTTCGTTCTAAGGGTAAGTAGTTTGATACTGAGTGTAATACTGTGAACTTACTTTTTATTTGCGTTTTCATGCTTTTAACCCTTCGAACTTGTAATTTGGTAGGTACCCACTTCGTTGGAAGGTTTCTTTGTAAGGGGTTTGAGAAAGAAAAGCTGCTACTGCTTCCTGGTAAGCTCCGGTGGTTCTCAAAAACCTCATAGGTGCCTTTGATGGTGTTTTTCTGTGTGCCGAGAGTTGGAAACCTTCGACTTGTTTCAGTGATGGTCGAAAACGAAGTTTTAAGTTTGTCTTGCTTTGATTCAAACTGTACAGAGGGTAACCTCTCAATCTTTTAAGTTGCCACTTGGATATTTGATGCCTGGCTGTGTTGTTGATGAGAGCTTGGTTCTCGTTTTCGTGTTGTTAAAGTCTAGGGTAAAACCCTGTTTAGTTTTTGTTGTTCCATGGTCTCAGCTTAAGATTTAAAGATGAAAAGGGTAACTCTAAAAACTATTGGGAACCTTGTAAGGCCGTAACGTAATTTTTTGTTATATACTTTGAATGGAAACCAAGAACTGAGGGTTCTTTTGCACTTAAAAACAATGGCTTGTTTCTTTGCAATGGACACTTATGTTTTTAAAATGATGGATAAGAAAACTGTGTAATAGTTGTTTAAGTGTGCTGAGCCATGATGGTTGACTGTAGAGTTGTTTCTGTACTCTATCTTCATTGTTGTTAAACATGTTTGGAAAGTTGATGAGATAGTTTGAACCAAGAAATAAACCTTAGCTCATAAATGAATATTTCGATGTTGTGTAAGTTTTAATGCTAGGATTGTGAGCTAATGTTAGACATTGATACAAGCTCGTGCTTTCGACTAAGTGCTAAAATAATGCTTCGATGGTAAACTCGCCATGTACGAAATATAGTATGGTTCTAGAAAAATGATAACTAGGGTTTAGTAAATCATAAATGCTATAATTTTTGAAATAAAGTCTAAAGTTTGCCATGAATGGCTTGATGAGAGGATTATGAACTATGTACTAAAAGAACATTTAGATTCTAGGGTTTGCGATAATAGGGTTTTGATACTACCGTGAAAAGATTTGTATTTTAAATACTGAAATGAATAGATGATGAATTAATAGGTTTACATATAATAATTTCATGCAGAGAATAGATTTTGTAGATGCTAAAATTTCTAGACTATATTTTACTTGAAAACATTAGGGAAATAATGTTAAATTTTGAGCATTAATTCACAATACTCTGGGATCTTCACTGAGAGAATAACATATACAGTATATCAATGCATAAGAATCACAATAAGCATGACAAGCATCACAAGAATCAAAAGCATGAGAGACAAGAGACACAGAGTTTCCGTGGGGAAAACCCTAAGGTGAAAAACCCCACAACTTCCTCAGAGATAGAGAGAGCAATGGCTCAACCAAAGTACAACCAAAATACACTGAGATAGTCTCCTAGTAGCAGATGATCCTCCTCACTAGTGCGCCACTTTCTGAGTGAGAGAAGTATGACTTTCTGAATGATCTAAATAGAGATCACCTGATCTCTATTTATACTAACTTGTTTGCCCAGTGACCTTATGGGGCCGACTTGTCTAGTTAGGTACATTCACATTATAATATATATTTTAGGGCCGAACCCACACATGGTGGTCTAATAAACCATCGGCGAGTACACACATTTGCGACACTTGTCAATCCACATGACGACAATTCCTTATAGAGGAATAACACATCTCTAATAAGGGTACAATAAATATATATGAAATACATTCCGAAGTTACATATACATCAACACTCCCTCTTAACTAGGAAGGTATTTCTTGACACAGATTTGCTAGACAAGTCTTCTTCTCGGGATCATCGTCATAGTCATCGTCACTGCTGCTTCTATCTCAACCAATCTCTAACTCTACTCGTCATAGGAAGTTCTATAGAGCCAGTCCTTTTTCATACTGAATGTAGGCCCACCACCTGCAGGTCTTCGTCATCACTGGCCATACTGTGGAATCCTCAGGACTTATTACGTGCGTCACAAAACCTCGAAAGAGCATCCCAGGCTGTTACGAGCACACAACTCTACCTATAGGATCTCCCAGGGCCATATTATATGTGACCTCACCACAAAACCTCGCAAGAGCATCCTAGGCTGTTACGAGCACACAGCTCTACCTATAGGATCTCCCAGTGATAGATTATATGTGGCCACCACAAAACCTCGCAAGAGCATCCCAGGCTGTTACGAGCACACATCTCTACCTATAGGATCTCCCAGGGACAGATTATATGTGGTCATGGAAAAACCTCGCAAGAGCATCCCAGGACTTATTACGGGCACACAACCCAATCTATCGGATCTCTCAAGGACATATTATATGCCATAGGACAAAACCTCGAAAGAGCATCTGCTAGATATCCCAGGGCCAGATTATATGCCATAGGAAAAACCTCGAAAGACTATCTACAGATCTCCCAGGGCCAAATCATATGTCCTCCCAGAGAAAAACCTCGAAAGAGCATTTGCCAGATATCCCAGGGCCAAATTATATGCCATAGGGAAAACCTCGAAAGACTATCTGCAAATCTCCTAGGGACAAATTATATGCTCATTTGCACAACCTGATCCACGGCCATAGGGTATCAACCTAATACTCACCATACATCATCCTGATGTACACATGATCATCATCACTGCAACATCCTGCTGCATGTCATCTGGAGCAACATCCTGAAGCTCGTCATCCATGATCATCCTGATCATACAATGCATCTACCTGATACATACCAAGTATCTACCTGATACATATCATCATACATGATCCACCTGATCATACAGTGTATCCACCTGATACAAATACAAATACATGATACATATCACCATACATGATCCACCTGATCATACAATGTATCCACCTGATACATATATAGATACATGGTTCAAGCATCCAACATGATGCATACATACATATAAATGATCCAACTGATCATATCCAGCATTCAACATGATGCATACATACATATAAATGATCCAACTGATCATATCCACCATCCAACATGATGGATACATACATATATAAATGATCCAACTGATCATACAAAGCAGAAACCAGAACATCATCCTGATGCTCATCATCCAGCGCTTACATCCATAGCCATGTGAAGGACCCTCCTTCCAACATGCTTGGAATGGCTTCAGCAAATGTGTCCATCACTTCTTCCTCGAAGTGTCATCAATACAAAGAACACCAAGCCTCTCTTTGAAGTACTTGAACTTCACCCTGGCTAGTGGCTTCGTCAGTACATCTGCAATCTGCTCGTCTGTCGCAACATACAGGAGCTTCACAGCTCCTCTCTGCACCATATCCCTGATATAGTGATATTTGATCTCTATGTGTTTCGACCTGTCATGAAACACTGGGTTCTTGGACAGCTTCACACAACTCTGGTTATCACAAAAGATACTAGTAGCATCCAACGGGAGATCAAATAACTCAAACAGTAGCTTCCGTAGCCATACTGCCTCACAACTAGCTAAACAGGATGCAACATACTCTGCCTCAACTGTACTCAGTGCTATGCAGGACTGCTTCCTGCTAAACCAAGAGATCACACCTGATCCCATATTGAAGCAGCATCCAGATGTGCTCTTCCTATCTGCAGCACTGCCAACCCAATCTGAATCAACATAACCTTGCAGGTTAAACTTTTGATTCGCTTCATACTTTAGCCCATAATCCACTGTACCCTTCAGGTACCTCAGAACATGCTTTACAGCAACCAGGTGAACACTCCTCAGATTTGTCAGGAACTGACTCAATGTGTTCACAGCAAAGCAAATGTCTGGTCTCGTGTTCATCAGGTACATCAAGGACCCAATCCTCTGACGATACATAGAGACATCAACCGGCTCAGATGAAGCATCACATAGAAGCTTCAGATTCGATGCCATAGGTGTGTCCATGGCCTTGCAATCCATCATCCCGAATCTCTTCAGGATATCTACTATGTACTTCCCTTGACCAAGGAAGATCCCACCTGCACTCTGCCACACCTCCATACCTAGGAAATAATGCATCATTCCCAAATCTCTCATATCAAACTCAGCAGCAAGCTTCCTCTTTGTATCACACCAAGCTTTGGGAGCTTGCTACAAGCCATACAAGGCTTTCTTCAATCTACACACATGTGACTCCCTGTCAGGTCTTGGGACTGCATCCCAAACATCTTCTTCATGATCGACGGATCATGGCATTCCATTTCTTCATCCCAGATCCTGGGAACTTCAATATCTTCAATAGATATCTTTGTTCTTGGAACAAATGTTGTAGTCCTTCTTTTGTAGGTGAAGATATACGATCTTTCCTACAAAACAAGTTAAATTGCATGATTAGAAACATTTCATGATTTTTAGAATAAATTCTTTACACATAAAGAAATATGTCCTGCAGTCATGCAGTTATCTTAGCCAATGCTTCAATACAACATTTATCCATGTTCCACAACTTTCTAGATGCCTTCCAGTCTCTACCAGAACATTGTTAAGAGTTTGTACTACTCCCAACATGTCAGCAAAGAGGTTTCATTCTATATAAGTAGCACTGGAATGTTGTACAGTGCCATAGGCCACTTACCCATCACATGCATATTAGTAGTATCCTGTTCATTAATGCAGTCATTCTAATATGCATAATACATCTCCTAAGCATAATATTATTTAAACAAAAATAGGCAAGAAATGATAATTGAAATACTTATCTTTGTTTGTTGGTTGGGTAGACTCCCTCTGAGTCTTTGCTTCCTGGCAGGAGCTGCTGAAGTAGCTTCTTCTACACCTTTCTATTGTGGAATGTAGGAAGATGGTCAACTCCCTCTAAAAATCTGTATCCTTGCAAGAGCTGCTGGAGTGTGCTCCCTCTTGATCTTTGCTTCCTGGATTACCTGTCCTTGAACTTATATTCATTCTTGCTGACATCAATCTTCTTGAACCCTGGAAAGTATAATCTGTAAGCCTTCGAGCTTTCCTTGTAACCCACAAAGATACCCTTCTTTCCTAAAGGATCTAGTTTAGTCCTCTTTTCCTTTGGGACATGAGTGTATACTGGACAACCAAATATTTTGAGATGGCCGACTTCGGGTTTCTTACCAGAAAAGACCTCTTCTAGTGTCTTGTTGTCCAATATCTTATGGGGTGTTCTGTTCTGCACATATACAGCTGTTCTAGCTGCTTCTGCCCATAGATGCATAGGAAGATACTGGTCATGCAGCATTGCCCTTGTTGCTTCCATGATAGTTCTGTTCTTCCTTTCTGCAATGCCATTATGTTGAGGATTATAAGGAGCAGTCAACTCCCTCTTAATCCCTAAATCACTACAAAGCTTCTTGAAGTCACCTGAGGTGAATTCTCCACCATTGTCAGATCTAAATTTTTTGATCTTCTTGTCAGTTTGATTCTCCATCAAGGTTTTGAATTCCTTGAACTTATCAAACACCTCATCTTTGTTCTTCAAGAAGTATACCCAAGTCTTCCTGGAGAAGTCATCAATAAATGAGACATAGTAAACATACCCACTAAGAGAACTGGATGACATAGGACCACATACATCTGAGTGGATGATTTCCAGGATATCTTTGGCCTTGCTTTCACTGCTTGGGAAAGCCTTCTTAATGTTCTTACCTTTTGCACATCCTTTGCAAACACCTTCATGTTTGGTCTTGATTTCAGGAAGACCTTCTACAGCCTTGCTTGCAATTGGAAGTGCCCTATAGTGCATATGAGCAAGTCTTCTATGCCAAAGTTCACTTGGCTCCATGGATTCATGCACCATGGCATGTTCAGGTTGTCCCTTCAATTTATACAATCCTCCCTCTTGCTCTCCAATCACTACTGCATCATCTATGGTCTTTCCCTTTGGCCACATTAGGACTTGTCCATCCACAAATGCAACCCTCATACCTTTTACATCCAATGCAGAGATGGAGAGTAAGTTCTTCTTGAGCCCAGGTACATAAAGGACTTCTTTCATCTTCAAATATTTTCCAGAATCTAGGTTGTAGGAGGCTTCACCACTTCCTTTTATTGGGTATTGATAATCATCCCCAAGTTTCACCTTATGGGGTGATTCATGTTCAGATAGATTCACAAAAGATTCTTTAAACCCAGTCATGTGTTTGGAAGCCCCACTATCAATCAACCAATCATTACAACCATGGGAGATAGTACCTGTGAGAGCAGAGATTAGAACATACTCTTCTTAACTTGATGAGTCATCATCACTTTCTGCCCTAGCCTTCTTCTTTGGAGGTTCATCATCCGCGGCAGCATGAGCATGGAACTTTCTTTTGCTGCCCTTCTTCTTCTTGCTGAAGTTGTTGTTATTATCCCTTTTTCTTGGGACAATTTGAAGCAAAGTGACCCTTCTCATAGCATGTGAAGCATCTTAGATCCTTCTTATTCTTTTGATAGGATCTTTTGTAGTGAGAGTGCTCCTTCTTGGGCTTGCTTCTTTTGGTGTGAGTTGCGAGAGCTTGATCTTCACCTCCCATCTTTTCCTCACGAGCTACAAGCCTATCTTCTTCTTGAGAGCATTCCTCCCATAGTTTACTGAAAGAGATCAATTTCTTTCTTACACAGATTCCTTGAATAAAGGAGTCCCATGACCTAGGTAGGCCATTCAAAGTGGTCATAACAACTTCACCATTGTCCACTACTTCATCCACAGCTTCAAGTTGCTCCTTGATCTGAGAGACCTTGGAGAAGTAATATTGAATGGTTTCTCCATTCAACATCTTGACCTCTTTCAATTGATTCCACAGAGTCATCTTCCGATTTATCTTCTTCCCTTCAAATAGCTTGGTCAAAGAGTCAAACATCTCCTTGGGTGTCTTTAGAGAAGACACATGGGGTATGAGATGGTCTTTGATAGAATCAGCAATGATTCTCTTTGCCTTGACCAAGTTCTTCTTATGCAATACCTTGGCCTCTTCATCCTCTGGGATAGGGATGTCTTCTTTTATATATGAGTCCAACTCATTCTCTTCCAGGATTAACCCAATCCTATACTTCCAAGCTCGGAAGTTATTAGCCCCTTCAAGCTTATCCTCAAGCTTGGTGTGGTGAGACATCTTAAAGAGTACTTCAAATGGAAATAGAAAAGATTTAGGTCTTACCACTTGAAATGCTGAAAACTGGATCTGGTCCTGGATTAGTGTTTGTCGGAAAAACCCTAAAAATTCAAAATGTGAATTTCATTTTTCTGAAAGGATAGAAAGATGTGCTTTGATGAGCTAATCAGCTTGGTGTATTCAGAATTTGAGATCAACAAAGTTTTACCCTTCAGATCTGCCTTTTTGTCCTCCTGGGTTCACTGGGGAGAGCCCTGAATTAGGGTTTGAGTTTCCCGGAGATCTACCCAGCAAAAAATCTCGATCCAAAGCTATAAACTTCGATTTTTGCAAGGAGCTTCCAGCTATGTCTTCAGATTTTAGAAATTTTGATTTTTGTGGAAACCCTAATTTTTAGGGCCAAATCTGAAAATGCTCGGAATTGAATTATGATTGGACAGATAGATGCGCCTTGATGAGTAGAGTCAATCTACTATACTGATTTTCAAAAATCTATGGAGAGAAACCCAATAAACAAGAAACTCAAGTTTCCATCACTGCAAAATGTCTTCTTCTCAGGTTAGCTCTGATACCATGTTAAATTTTGAGCATTAATTCACAATACTCTAGGATATTCACTGAGAGAATAACATATACAGTATATCAATGCATAACAATCACAATAAGCATGACAAGCATCACAAGAATCAAAAGCATGAGAGACAAGAGACACAGAGTTTCCGTGGGGAAAACCCTAAGGTGAAAAACCCCACAACTTCCTCAGAGATAGAGAGAGCAATGGCTCAACCAAAGTACAACCAAAATACACTGAGATAGTCTCCTAGTAGCAGATGATCCTCCTCCTCACTAGTGCGCCACTTTTTGAGTGAGAGAAGTATAACTTTCTGAATGATCTAAATAGAGATCACTTGATCTCTATTTATACTAACCTGTTTGCCCAGTGACCTTATGGGGCCGACTTGTCTAGTTAGGTACATTCACATTATAATATATCTATTTCAGGGCCGACCCCACACATGGTGGTCTCATAACCCATCGACAAGTACACACACTTGCGACACTTGTCAATCCACATGACGACACTTCCTTATAGAGGAATAACACATCTCTAATAAGGGTACAATAAATATATATGAAATACATTCCGAAGTTACATATACATCAACAAATAAAAGTTGAATTGCATGATATTTCTACCTAAAAAAGATGTATTTGAAATGGAAACTTATAAATCTTGTGTAGAAATTAATTCTTGTAGCTACTATTATTCTTGAAATTACACTTGCTTGAAAAACGTGAAATGTATAATATTGATATGCATTTGCTTACTATCTGAAATAAATAGAGTTAAAAGAATATATAGAACTGTGTAGAAACATATTGTGTTTTTCTTTCATGTATTAATTAAATAAATTATGTACTGTTGTTGATGCTATACTGTAATGTTTACAGTGTTTAATTATAGGACAAGATCTTATCAAGAATCACTATTGAAATCATTATTCCAATCAATGGCATTCTGCCTATCACTTATCTTTCTTAATTTGCTTCTCTATACTAGAGTACTATGTAGAGAACAACATGGGGAAAAATATAGAGATGGTTTATCAAATCAAATATTTCAAAAAGCTTCATCATTCAGAATCATACATAGATCAAAAAATAAAATAACTTCTTTTACATGACAGAGTTTAATAATTCTACTAAGCAGAAACATTAAACTGTAACAAAAGTAGGAACAGTAAAACCTGGTTAGTTGTAGGGAAAAAAATAGCCCAAGGAACCCGTTCCACCCAACCAATTCCTGAAGACAACCAAGTTACTTGCCTTAGGACCCCCGAGCCTGTTCACTGAACCACCAAGAGGAAGATTTTGTAGAAGCCTTAGTACATCAACTTGCAATAGAATGTAAAGTGTCCAGTCCTCAAGACTCAGCAGTCAAAGAGACCTGCACCAACACCTCTAGTTTGCCTTCTCAGTTTAATTAGCAGACTTATAGGTGCACTCTCACATAGCCTCCCTATTCGAGTCTCTTAGTGATCACCTGATGCACTTGAGAAATATTTCTGCAGAAAATATTGTAAGAGAGCTTCCTGCTCAATTTGAATTGCCTTATGTAGGCCGCCTAGGACTTTTAGTGGTTAACTGGTCATTTAATGAGCTGTCTGCTCACTCCCACCCACCTGGGGGATAATGCCACATTTTTAGGGGTAGTTGTCCCATAACCAACAGCTAGTGGTGGAGTGCAAATGCTACCATTTGTCCCATATCTTCTAACATCTTCCATTCCTCCTAGTGGGTCAGTGAACACTCATTTAACAGTTCCCTTGGGTGTTTGTCTCCTCCTTTAATTTATTAAATAATAATAATTAGTAATTACATTCATCCTTGACCAAACTTGGTCATAATTACAAAACTTTGTAATTAAAATTTAACATAAAGTATTTTGCAAATAAAATAATATTCTCAGAATTTGGGTAGGTGACACTCATCATCACCCAATAAAACGTGTCCAAAATTGCCTGGAACATAATCATGAAAGTATTTCCTATGGGGTGTAGCATGACATGAAGCCCCTAAATCTACTACCCAATAATCACTAGTATTATCTAATGCAAGGATCAAAGCATCTTGTAACACATCACCTACTACATTTGGTTCCTAGGTAGTTTCCTGCTGTGCCTCTCCTTTCTTCTTTAGAAATCTGCAGTCTTTCTTCAGATGTCGTTTCTTTCCACAGTTCCAGCACTCTATCTTTCCCATTCTGGACTTGGATCTACCCATTTTAGACTTCCCATGATTACCTTGGCTCTTTCTTCTCTCCTTTTGTCTTTCCCTACTCTCCATGGTCAACACATTACCTAATGTATCACTTGTGATTTTTCTTCGCATTTCCTCGCTAAGAATAACACCAATAACATCATCAAATTTCAAGGTGTTTGAACTAGAGACAGAGTTACTTACAACCATGACCAAGCTATTCCATCTTTCTGGTAATGAGCACAAGATTAGAAGAGCCCTAATGTCATCATCAAAGTTCACACTTACAGAACTTAGTTGATTTGTAACCATATTAAACTCATTCAAATGGTTAGTAACAGATCCACCTTCAGACATCTTCATATTAAATAAACGCTTCATTAGAAATACCTTATTGGAGGTCGAGGGTTTTTCATACAGCTTACCCAGTGCGCTCATCAAACCCTCCGCTATCATTTATTTTGAGATATTGAAAGCCACTGATAAAGCCAGGCTTAGCTGTATCATTCCCAGAGCCTTTCTGTCAAGAACCTCCCATTCTTTGTCCTTCATGGCTGCCGGCTACTTTGCTCTTCCTCCCAATGGAAGGAATAGATCCTTCTGGTACAGATAGTCCTCCATTAGCATCTTCCATAACTGGAAGTTTTGGCCTTTAAACTTCTCAACCTTAAACTTTCCATCTTCTGCCATTGCTCCCACTCGAACCAGAAACCATAGCTTCCTGCGGGTTTATCTGCTGAATAGACCTTTGGCTCTGATACCAATTGTTAGAAAACAAGATCGTAGAGCAATAACAATAAACATAAATGCAAATATAATCACACATACACATTACAAGAGAGACACAGATATATCGTGGTTCACCCAAATTGGGCTACGTCCACACTAAAGTTTCCAGTCCTTATTATTATACTGTCCAACAAAGTGAAGGGATACAACCTACAGCACAGTCGCTGCACTTCCTCTTCACTGTCTCATAGTCTCTCTTCTTGATCTTAGAGATATTTACAATGCATAATACCTAATACATCAAATCTAGCTGTATTGCAATGTCTTTCTTTTACAAGGGAAATACAATGGGAAAATACCACGGGTTACCCAAAACCATGGGCCCGAAAACTATTGGTGAAAACAATCCCAAATTTTTTTCCGAACCCCCTTCTTGAGGGATTTGCCCTTGAACCCCCATAACTTGGGGGAGTTTCCCCCAAACCCCCTTTATAGAGGGATCCCTGGCCCCCATGCCCCCTAGCCTCGGGGGTGTCGACACCCCCCTGGACCCCCTGAGGATCAGGCCGGGATCATAACCAAACCTAGGGTTCAAACACGGTTGAATCATCATCTATGAGACTGGAAGATCTGGCTCCACAACCAACAGAACCTAACTAAATCATGAACATCATTGGAATTAACCACTGGTTTAGCTAATCCATTGGGCTTAAATGGCCTCTGCTTACCCATAATTGACTCATAATTACCATTAATTACCCTTGGTTAACCCATAATGGACCCCTAATTACCACTAATTAACCCCTAATTACCACTAATTACCCCTAAATGACCCTTAATTACCCATAATTGACCACAAATTACCCCTAAATTATCACTAATTAACCCATAATTACCCATAATTACCCATAAATGACCCCTAACTCTATGTGGGGATCGAGTCCATCACATAGTCCTTATAGAGGGAATTTTTGGCTTGTGAGTGGGATATGATGGCCATTTTGGGATGTATAACACCATGAATAGTTTTTTACAATTAGGCCATGGTTTGGGATTAACTTCTAGGGCCTAAGTTCATATAGTTTCCTCTAGGTCCTATGGGTCATGTAGTGCCCCAAAAAACCACACATGCCCTACATAGAAAATATTTAGCATATGAGTGAGATGTGTCCATCATTTTGATAATTAACATACCAAGGATGGCTCTCAATGCCCATGCCATGGTGTAGGGATAAAAGGCAATGCACTAGGTCATAGCATATATTTCTATGGGGCTCACATGCCATGTTTCATCGCTCAAGGCATCACACATGCCCTTAATGCTTAATCTTTTACCTATGAGTTTGATATGGTGGTGATTTTAAGGTTTGAAAGACTTTATATTTTTCTTAGGGATAAGAGCATAGTTTGGTGCAAAAACATAGGTTCTAATCCATGGAATCTATCTCTAACCCTTACATGCCATGTGTGGGGCCTTAAGCCACAACATAAGCCATGCATACGAAAATCAATATTTGGCATGTGAGTAAGATGTGGTGTCACATTTTAAGGTTTAGTACAACAAAGATGGTCCTCATGACCCAAGTTGTGGTCTAGGTTGAAGATCCAGAGTTTTAGTCCATAACATGTGGCTTTTTGTTCAACATAGGCCATCCATACATGGTCTAAATACAATACTTGAGAATTTTGAACATAAAACTTGTTATTAGGGCTCATGGGACATGTGTGAAACCTTGGGCCATCTCGCATGTAGTCCTAAAAATGAAAATTTTCCTTCCTATTTCAACATACTAGTTATTTTCCCTCCACCGCCCTTTCTTCTTGTTGTTTTCCCCTTTCTATGAAAGGTGACTTAGGTGGCTTCCAATGGACAACAATGGTAGTGAGAGGAGAGATAACCAAGCCAAAGTCTGAGAGGATGATTGAAATTTAATAAGGATGGTCAAGAGGTACTTTCTAAAAGATAATTGTTTATTTAAGATATGCCACTAGTCAATAGAGATAAACTATAGGAGGGGAGTTTGTTTGGAACAAGATAATCAATTCATTCATTCTATCCTCTTGGATAACTTTAAGTGATTCTACAATAATCATCAAAATGGCAAAAAATTTACAACCAAGGAGACCCATTGCAAAGGTCTTAGCTAAGTGGGAGTTGTATTTTTGCTTGGAGAATCTTTCCAAGAGCCTCACGAACATGCAGGGGATGCTTTTTAGGCATGTTAAACGTGTTGGCAACAAACTGGTGGATTTACTGGATAATGTGGCAACACAGAAGAAAGATATTTACTGGGAGGGCCCTGTGGATAGTCTGGTGGACCCAAAGATAAGAATCCAATGTATTCAAATAGCAGCTAGCGATCAAACAACCCTTGGATGCAAGTGAGTCTCGGGATTAAGGAAATGTGGCATCCTCGCAGCATGTATCTCAGGTTAACATGTGTCACAGAGGATTCCTTAGTGAAGGCGGGTGGAAAGCGAGATGGTGTGACGGGATCACAACTCAGGTTAACACGCATTGAGGATAGTTCATTAACGAAGGCAGGTGGTAAGAGGATCAGTTTGATGGGAGCAAGCATGTGGGTGATCTTCATGGTTTGGGGTAGTGTGAGAAGGTAGTCGAGGTACAATATGGATTTTGCAGTGCATACAGGGAGTGGTTGGAAACAAACGAATTCAATTATGGAAAGTCAGGGGAATTACGTTGGATTGAAGAGCCATAATGGGAATTTCAAGTTGGACTTAATGGTAATTCTCCTTGCAGTCCCATTAAATTCTCTGAACTAGTGTGATCCCAAGTATAACAAGAGCATTAGAGGGAGAACTAAACTATTGTGCAGCAAAGGGAGCTTGAGAGGAATTGTGCATTAACGAGGTGGTGGGTTGGTGGGTAAAGAAGAGTAATGGTTAATCATCTTGATCACCATGGAGCCGGTAGAGAACTCAAGAAAGAGAGATAAGTAGTGAACGTGTCACGCGAGTTGGGAGTTGGGAGCTGGTGGATTTATTGGATAATGTGGCAACAAAGAAGAAAGCTATTTACTGGGAGGGCCCTGTGGATAGTCTGGTGGACGCAAAGATAAGAATCCAATGTATTCAAATAACAGCTAGCAATCAAACATCCCTGGATGCGAGTGAGTCTTGGGATTAAGGAAATGTTGCATCCTCACAGCATGCATCTCAGGTTAACATGTGTCACAGAGGATTCCTTAGTGAAGGCGGGTGGAAAGCGAGATGGTGTGACGGGATCACAACTTAGGTTAACACGCGTCGAGGATAGTTCATTAACGAAGGCAGGTGGTAAGAGGATCAGTTTGATGGGATCAAGCATGTGGGTGATCTTCATGGTTCGGGGTAGTGCGAGAAGGTAGTCGAGGTACAATATGGATTTTGTAGTGTGTACAGGGAGTGGTTGGAAACAAATGAATCCAATTATGGAAAGTCAGGGGAATTGCGTTGGATTGAAGAGCTATAATGGGAATTTCAAGTTGGACTTAATGGTAATTCTCCTTGCAGTCCCATTAAATTCTATGAACCAGTGTGATCCCAAGTATAACAAGAGCATTAGAGGGAGAACTAAACTGTTGTGCAGCAAAGGGAGCTTGAGAGGAATTGTGCATTAACGAGGTGGTGGCTTGGTGGGTGATGACGAGTAATGGTTAATCATCTTGATCACCATGGAGCCGGTAGAGAACTTGGGAAAGGGAGATAAGTAGTGAACGTGTCACGTGAGTTGGGAGCATACCCATGCAGCACAAGCAACTTGGCAGTATTAGGGTGACTATCCCACCCTCAATTCGGGATGATTTGGAGATGATGGAGAACAGGTTCTGGAAGGAGGTGGTGGAGAACATGCCATATTTGGATGAAGCGATGCTTGAAAGCTGGATCCACGATCCAGGTTCATTTAGAGCGAGACAAGGTCTTTATAAAAAACAATGACTTTATACTAGTTCCTTAAGGGTTTGTTGAGTAGGGTTCTGCTAGAGAGAGGAGAAACTAGGAGGGGATGATATCCCTCTAGCATTTTGTAAGGAGTTGTATGCAGACACCTGCCTGCTACATATGAAAATCGATGGCATAGGGAAAGATATGGGGTTTCCTTTCATTCCAAATATGGGCTACTTCGATTCTGAACCAATGCAGAATATGAGTCTGTGACCAATAATGCCAACAAGGAAAAAGGGACTAGGGTGGAAAGTGTTCCACAGCCGATCAAGCATAAGCCTTAGATAGACGAAAACTGGTAGGAGGTTTCCTAGTGTTTTGGTTGTTTCTTTTTTGTTATCATGGGTTGTTAGTGAAATATCGGTTTGGCTTGGGTCTCTACTATCTCTATTGTTAGCTGGTTCATGCTTTACTGGGTTTTTGTACTATTCTTATGCCACAGTGGCTTTTTTTTTATGCTATATCTGAATGTACGTATGCTCTGTTTTCTCCTTCGAGGTAGGAGCAGTAGGTCAAATGGTTGCATAACAATCATTATTATTATGGTTTTTTGATCCAGAAGGGGTGACATACATTTTGTAAAGATTTCAGACTTATTCTATATATTCTGTTAATATAAATCGGTACATATTTTACAAAATAAAAAATAAATAACGATTGAGAGGGTCCTTTTAAATATGGCACAACCTCCATGATAAAAATATACTCAACTAGAAACCTTTACTCATTCATGAACAAGTAGATGTAATCTACTGAAGGTTTTAGGGAAGACCATAAGACCATGTTGGTGACCATAAGACCATAAGACCATGTTTTCCTTACCCCTCATTTCTGCCAATAGCTTGATGAGTCTATATTCTGGTTCTTCTTCTGATGCTTCCCAAGCATCCACTTCCTCGACTTCTTCATCACTATGGTCAAGTGTGTCGAGAATGCATCCACGTATCTGTGCTTCTTTAATTGTTGCGACCTCATTGGTCAAACTTCTCATTGTTCGCATGCACTCATCGAAAACTTCAAGATCTATTGTGACTCCTCCTGCGCCTCCTCGCTCTCTTCATCCTACACCACGGAAATTTACACCTCTTTGTGCCATTGTTGAGCTCATGCTCACTCTTTCTACCGTAGCTGAAAATCTCCACTTGTCCAATCGCAACCATACTTTCACCACATGCGCATAAATCTACCCAACCGCAGTTGGAGTTGTTCACGCACACGCATGCTCTTCCTGCTTTGATTCCAATTGATGCAAGGCAGGTCTGTCGGACCTTTCTTGCTTATCAAAATCACACAGCTTACACACACATGCTCACAAACACAATATGTGAACTGGAAATGCCAAGAATTTGGCTTCTATTGCTTGTATCATTTACAAAATTACATGCAAACTAATAATCAGGTCAACCTCAGCCTATTACCCTCTGCGCTAATCTATGCAATCCCTTCTTCTGAGACACTAGTTTTCTACTATGCTCTGTTGTTTTTCCCTAGGTCGACCTTGTATGGCTTCTGCAGGGCATCCTTACTCTATCCACTACACCAACATAGATCCTACAGATCCTACAGTTGTCGGTGTCCTCTATACATGTCTGCACAACCTTCTCCTATGGTGACACCTGGTCTGGTCCCAACCACCTTCTTAATTGTCATTAACCTCCTCAACTACCCACAACAGATATAGGTATGTTTCCTTGAATTATGCACTTCTCGACCTCTATTCCTCTCGACTTCGCTACAGCTTTCGGTCTTATCGCTATCCACTTCTGAATGGTCCGAACTTCGACACGTCAACCATTCTTTACTTCTTCGGTCGTCGACTTAACCTTGTCGACTTCACTTAGTATCCACGGATTTCCTCCTCCCCATCCTCCTTGATTGGCCTTTGTCGCTTCCATTGATGTCTCTATTCTTCCTTTCGTCGACTTTTGCTTTTTTTAACCATACTTCGACAGCTTCTTACTTTACTGAATGGCCTTGACTTCCAATCTTCCCACACCAGTGGTCATCGGAAACCCCCCTGTTCGGCATTCTTCTTTCAATCAACTTCAACTATTCTACCTAGGCCCCGATGCCCCTGCATCAATGTTGCTTTCCCTTGATGGTACATTTTCTCAAGACTTTCGACAACAGTGGAATAATATCATCTACAAGAGCTTCTTCAACAATCTGTCTATCTAAAGAAGATTAGCCAAAGCAGTTTTTCTAATATGGATTTATGTGAGAACGAAATGAAAGATCATATATATTCACATACACATATTTATGGCAAGAAACATAGTGAATCAATCTGCACATAGTTTACTTACTTATCACTAATAATGGGAGGGAATAGGAAGGAGTAATAATGACTGACTCAATAAGCCTCACAAGTAAGGATATGAAAGTAGAATGTGAAAATCCTCACAACAGATCTAAGAGATGATGTATACCTCACAAGAGTAATTATGATTAAGCAGGAAAATAGAAGAAGAGTGAACAATACAGTATAATGAGCAACATAATAATATGGTACAGTAGAACTCAGATAGAAGCAATAATACTTCACACACACTAGTTAATTAATCACAATATGGACAAATAAATAGTACAATGGTAGAGAGGATTCAAATTCCCAAGGTGGCAATTCAAATTAGCCTCTCAGAGTGATCATAAGATCAATAGAGTGTCATCGGAGCACAACTAGGTGTCCTCATGATCATCGGAGCACAACTGAAAGTCTTCATCATCATCAGTGGAGTCATCAATGCTCAAGTAACTGTCAACCATCAGTCAAACTGAGTCTGGTAGGTGTAACTGAGTGTAACTAAGTGTAATTGAGTGTAACTAAGTGTAGCTAAGTGTAACTGAGTGTAACTGAGTGTAACTAAGTGTAACTGAGTGTAACTGAGTATAAACTGAAGACAACTAGACTGGCTGGTGAAGAAGGGTGAGTTGCTCCCTAAAATCAAGGAAAGGAGGGCTAAAATTGAATAGTGAGAAGCTCCTGGGGGTTGGCTAACTGAAGGCTAGGTGTTGGACTGATGACTGGGATGCATGCAAACCCTAAAGGTGCATGCATGACTGAAAATGTAAATGATCAAAATACTGGTGGGACTAGGATGGAGTATAGGAATATCCTAACACCCCCCCTTAATCCATCCTGGGACCTGGTAACTAAGACCAAAGGTCACCCAATACAATGAATAATAACAGTCAATAAACCAAGGAAGTGGGAAAATTTCATGGGAACATACCCCCTCCTCAAAAAATAGACTATAAGGGACACATAAAAATAAATGCTCCAAACTCAAGCAGGTGTGATGCTTGGTCATATGTCTGGAGGTATCTTCTTCCTGGGAAGAAGTGGATCATGCTCAAAAATCATGTGCTTGTACTTGCTCTTCAGATCGAATGTGATGAGAACAAATCCAATAGTATGAGAATGATCCTTGAACCTGTGATTCGAATCAGCTGAGGTAGGATCAAATCTGTGAAAGTGCATATAGTCTTTTGTCTTCTCCTTCGAACCACCATGGGTGAGATTATGCCAAAAATAACTATTACATGTTTGCTTGAAATCAAAATCAGATTTAAGACTTAAAAAACAGTTTCTTGAGATCTCCTTTGAACCAACAGGGGTGAGATCAAAACTATCATATGCATGAGAAATTATCCCAAGCAGTAATTGCTTAGAACCCAATTTAGATACAAGACATGAATCATGGTTTCTTGAGATCTCCTTCGAACCATGATAGGTGAGATTAAAACTAGTAGATGCATGAGAAATTATCCCAAGCAAATGGAAATGGCCATATTCTTCAATGACCTTCTGAAGCATGGAATTATGATCATATAGTAGTATAAAAGAGGAGATAGTTGGAGAGGAGCGAATGCATTACCTTCAAAATCTATTTTGACCTCTGAAATAATCATGTGATCATGATGCAAACCAGCAGACTCTGGTGCAAGAGAGGATTTAGGACCTTCTGCAATATCTAGAGTGTGAGATGGCACAGAAAGAGAAGAATTTTTGAGCATGAGTGGAGAATATACAAGTTCTTTGTCAACAACTTCAATATGAGATGCTATCGGTTCATGATTTGAGAGACCATCAAGGGGAGCGAATGCATCACTTTGCTTGCTTTCGAATGGATTTGGACCAATCCCTTCATTCTTTCTGCCAAATTTTTCATCCAGGTGAGCCCATAACTCTTTTGGAGTCCATAACTCTCTTGGAGTTTCAACACCATTACGATATTGGAAAAATAATCTCAGGTATTCAGGCAAAGAAAGCATCATTGCTCCAAAGTGCATGTCACCTTTATTCAACTAGTCAATCTTCTCTACAGAGGATTCAAACTCTCTTTCAAAATGACAATAAAAAATATCATGGATCTTCAAGTATGCTATCATTCTTGGTTTCCATTCATCATAGTTGAATGGAGAAAGAGGAGTAATTCTTGATGAATACATAGAAGCTGTAGAAGACCTACAAAAAAATATAGAATAACTGCAACTGCTACTGCTGCAAAAATGCAGAAACTGTTGCACTTGAAATCTTGGTAATAACCTGCAAAAAACTCTCAAGAATGGAGATAAACAATACTCTCAACATGCTCTGATACCATGTGAAAATCCTCACAGCAGATCTAAGAGATGATGTATACCTCAGAAGAGTAATTATGATTAAGTAGGAAAATAGAAGAAGAGTGAACAATATAGTACAATGAGCAACAGAATAATATGGTACAATAGAACTCAGATAGAAGCAATAATACTTCACACACACTAGTTAATTAATCACAATATGGACAAATAAATAGTACAATGGTAGAGAGGATTCGAATGCCCAAGGTGGAAATTCGAATTAGCCTCTCAGAGTGATCATAAGATTAATAGAGTGTCATCGGAGCACAACTAGGTGTCCTCATGATCATCGGAGCACAACTGGAAGTCTTCATAATCATTAGTGGAGTCATCAATGCTCAAGTAACTGTCAACCATTAGTCAAACTAAGTTTGGTAGGTGTAACTGAGTGTAACTAAGTGTAAACTGAAGACAACTAGACTGGTAGGTGAAGAAGGGTGAGTTGCTCCATAAAATCAAGGAAAGGAGGGCTAAAATTGAATAGTGAGAAGCTCCTGGGGGCTGGCTAACTAAGGGCTAGGTGCTGGATTGATGACTGGGATGCATGAAAAATGCATGCAAACCCTAAAGGTGCATGCATGAATGAAAATGTAAATGATCAAAATACTGGTGGGACTAGGATGGAGTATAGGAATATCCTAACATAGAGACCTTATCCAACTTCACTCTCTACTAGTTATTTATATACTAATAGATCTAGTGGAACTACAGAGAGAGGTAGGTTGTTCATAAGGCAGAAAGAAGAGTTATCTTAGCATATAGTGGAACTACAATAGAACTGGAAAGTGCCATTTATTTTAATGGAGACAAGAGCTTCTTCGCTAGAGCTCTCAGGGGATGCAAAAAAGTGGTATGGAATTGTGACCTTACCTTAATCAATTTAGCTAGCCGGGGTTTATTCGACCAGAACAATTTTATTGTGTCGGCCAGTAGTAATCTAAGTTCCAAAGCAAATAACGTAGTAATAAAAAAAATTATTGCATTATATACGTAATTATAAAACAATAAGAAGCTAAGCAACTTCTAGAATGCTTTTTTTACCCTACCCCTCCTTTTATTTAATAATACTAAGAGAAGCTATCGGCGACAATGACCTTCTCACCTAGCTCTGAGCAACTTCTGGCTCTAACTGGTTGCCCATGACCTCCTTGCAATGAGACTGTAATGACTAGCTGGTATGGGGAATGACTGTCTATGACTCCTGACTATGAATCCTGGCAATATGACCTTCAGTCAATGACTATCGGCTATTGGCTAGGCAATGACTCCTGTAATGCCCTTCTATATATGATTGGATAGAACTCCCGACTAGGAAAACTGGCTACTACCCAGGCTATAAGCTATGACCATCTTTCTATGAGCTGTAGTAACTCATTTCATAGGGGTAAGCCCCATCCTAGGGGATGTGGGTTAAATCTCTTGTGTTCAGATGGTAAGGGTACTTTTAATGAAGCTTTGGGGTGCACCTAATGAGGTCTACCCCTCTGTGCACTCATTTCCATCCAACAGTATCAGAAGAATGAGATTGAGTTCTCAATCCAATCCATTGAACTAACTAAATTTATATACTCATAGGGTACTTAAAAACCTCCCTCTCCCCATTCCATCTGGCGGCAACTTGGCTCACTCTTTTTCTTTTGGTGGGTAGGGTCAATGAGAAGGCAAGCAACCATTTTAGGTTATTAATTTTTTAGTATAGCAATAAATGGAGAGGCGAAAGTTCATAAAGCTAGTTGCTCTTTGGCCATTTATCTAAGGGGTGCCCCCCCTCCCTGAGGTGTGGGAGCTCAGATCTCATTTAATAAAAATGTTTTTTATTAATTCAATTTTTTTGATTGGGAGGCCAAGGCAAATTCATCATCGAAAAAATAAAATGGATTTTATTCTTAATGAACTATAATACCTTTTTACAATGTTTCTCTATGATAGCTGAGCATAGACAATAGCCGATTTGGGGAGGTTTAGATGCCAGGACTCGAGCCAAGAGTAATCCAACAGTCGATGCTTTTACTCAATGATGGTATTCTATGCTTATACTACATGGCTTGTACTCTCTTGAGGGATTGTACGCTATGACTAGTACTCCATGCAAGTCAGCCAATAATTGATTAGTACCAGGAGAGATTCCAATTACTACTAGCCAATACCCGAGAGCCCATACCCACTGGAAAATGTCAGTTTGATATAGTAAATAGTTGATTTCAGGTGTTGACGCCAGTACTACTCCCTCAATACAGGGTTGTGTCCATGCATTCTTGGTACTCCTGCTAGTACTCAATTTAAGGAATATAGGTAATGTGTCCTACTCAGTACATAGAATAATATAGTGTATGCTCATTGACATGGACTAAGGAAGAGGCACTTATAAGCAAAGCGTAAGTGAAGCTATCTATGCCCTTGAGCGTCAACAAAGAATAAGAATGAGATATTCCCTTCTTATTTGAGAGAAATAGGGAACTTACACAGCTGAGCATAAGCGAAGAATTGGTTGATTGGACCAAATATGACTACAGTGGAACATCTAATGCGTAGCGTGCCTGTCCTGTACTTTAGATACTATATTTTACACTATTCTTTCTATGCTCTATATCTCTATATGCAGCTATGTCTGCATGGCTATGACTGTCTGTCTCTTACAGTCTACAACTCTGACTGGCTCTGCTCGGCAAGGTATCTTGGCTAGGCCTGCTCTCCATGCTAGGCCTCCTATCTATCGAAAAGGAGAACTGGCTATTGGAATGACCGTCAGTCAATGAGAACAGGAAAGTACTAGTGGCTCTTGGCAAAGACCTTCAGGCACTGGCTAGTGGCTATGATTAGCTGGCAATGGCCTTCTGACTTTGAGACTGGATATGATCAGCAGCTATGATTGGCTATGACCTCCTGACCATGACTGGTGGTTATGGGCTATGAATGTCATATGATCCTCAACTGGTGAATCATCGTATGTAACGCATCATCATTGCATCCAGTCAATCAAGGTAGGAAAAATGTTCCATCTCGGTAAGGGCAAGAAGTAGGAACCATGTTGCATACCGTTTAGTAAAAGGGTGACAGGGTGAAAGGGTTATGGGCTATAGTTGAAGTTTACAGAAAGTTGACAGTTTAAAGGTTACAAGTGGTGACAGGTGACAGGTGATCACCCACAACAAGCAATTATTCCGGCAAGCGATCAACCGCTTAATGGAGGAAATATGTAGCGGAACCTCATGCGATGCCTTTTTTCCGGCAAGTGATATCGATCACCCACACACAACCACCATGTCTTTCTTCATTCTTTCTGTCGTAGTGCTTTCTGTATTCTTCGTGGGGAGGTAGTTTTCCATTATTTATTCATCGTAGGTAGGTAGACACATACCTTTCAGTTGTTGGTTGGTCCATTCATTCTTCATTGTGGGGTAGGTAGACACATACCTTTCAGTTGTGGTTCATTCTTCATTGTGGATTTACGGCATAGTTGTTCTCTCCCTTTTGTTCGTTGTTCTTGGGGGTAACGGGGGACCTACGATCAGGGGGGATGCTTTTGGCATGTCGTAGTTGCCGTATCCATGCTGTTGTTGTTGCCGTGTGACGTTTCCATATCTGTTTCCGTAAGCCAATACCTCTATCGAGTGTTAGTGGTCCTAATCATGGGGGAAAGCGGTCTCTTTACTTACCCTTAATGGAGGCAAGGGTTAGCGATCAGGGGCGAGCCGTGTCATGGATGAGGGTGTTATGTTAAGTACAACTCGCTCTGTAAGCTCTGTAGCGGTAACAATCAAAGGGCAAGTGATAGGTTCTATCCAACCAACCAAGCTCAAGCAAGCTGTGTTTATATTCCCAAACCAGGAGTAACATGATCAATTAACCTCATTGGTGTAATGAAGCTTAAAGCTGCTTCTATCCTGTTAAGCATACAAGACTAGTATTGGTCCACCTCTTCGTATAAAAAAACATATATATTCACATACACATATTTATGGAAAAAAACATAGTGGTACAGTAAACTCAGATTCTATTAAATAAATGAAATGGAACAAACTTTAAAATAAAAGCAGCTAGAATGGTGGTAGCTATATCTCTGAGAAGAGATGTGGTGGTTGCGCTCATTCGTGACAAGATGAATACAAAATGATGCCAAAAGGGCCTATTATCATAAACATGATGGAAAGAACCCTAAACATCCAAAAACCTAACCCTAGGAGATGAACTGTCATAAAGTTTGCGGCCCCATATTAGTTAGTTGAACAATCAACTTCTCGGGGTCATAACTTTTGGATACGATCTTCGTTTGGGGAATTAGGTAGACCGTTGGAAATATCTATCCAAGGAGTAAAAATTGAAGCAAACCCACTCAAGAGCCTACAAGGGTCACTATGAACCCAAAAAAACATCATTTAGGGCCTCAAAACAGCCCTGAAAGTTCAGGACCCGAAAAACTGTAGAAAAATTACTAGAAATTTATTATAATGGAAAATAGTTGTGAGACAATGGAATAGGTGGGTGGCCACCTATATCCATCTGGATCATATTCCCATCTTTGCAACATATATGTTTGAATATTTTTCAATATTGATTAAAGCAATGCTTGCATCTTTAGCAATAAAGGCTACATGCTTATTAGTCTCAATCGATAATAAAATGGTTGCAAGTGCTCCAGCCAACTACATGTAAATACACTTAGTTTCGCTGCTTAGTAAATTGCATAAAGTGATAGTGATATTCAGTCTACCTAGAATTTCATAAAGGTCTCTATGAGCATCAGATACATCAGCAATAACGGTTGCAGCATTCTCTTGGATGTCTTTATTTGAAGAACGAAGCATTTCCATAACCATTTGGAAGAGGCTTTGTTAGCAACAATTCTCTCACGCAGAAATTCCCCATGATATGAAAGTGTAATAAAACAATCACACACCTCAAGTACATGCACTTTTGACTCTGGACGATCTCCCAAAAGTAAATCCCCCAACTGATAGAAAGTACTAGGATCTGCATCTTGAATAAAGTGCCTAAGGTCCTCTGTAGCAATTTTTTTACTTTTAATATTTGCTTTTTCTAGTAGGTGCAAGAGTGATAGAACATCTTCTGCACTCTGGACACAAGCACGAATATCTTCACCATAACAACAAAAATTTCTTCAGACAAGTGGAGCAATTTCTTTTTCTTTAACGGACCCTCTTTCCAATAGTTGCACAAGAGGAGGTATTCCACCAGTAGTTGTTATAGCCCACTTTCCCTTGTCAACTTCCATAGATAAAATAGAAAACAAAGCATCATCATATTCTTGTTGATGCCTGATAAACAATGCCAATAAAGATATCAAAAGTTAAACACCATCTCGTCCCTTAAGTTATTGCCAGATATTTGAACTAGTAGTCGATAGGACTCTTAATGAGAATGTGTGCTCTTCTTGCACCTCACTATTACTCGTAGTTACCAATCCAACAAGCAATTCATTTTCTTTGGCATGACACAAAGTTCTGTGGAGGTAAGCATTGCCATATAAGCAAGGCAAGGCTTCAACTGCTTGTCTCTACACAAAACTAGAGATGGATTGTTTAAGTTGCTTAATTAGTAGGCCCTTTAATTCAACTACATTCATTGAATGTACATATCCTAGATCATTAAACAAATTAAATGTGTAAGCCAAAGCACCGATTATATCACTAACTTGAACATCATTATTACAACTTCTAATGCTTTCTCTGAGGCTATGCACTAAATGAGACATACCACTAGAAATATTAGCTAAAGTATCCATAGCATTTTCCTGCAAAGCTTGGATAGATGTTCCATAGGAAAACTCCTTTGAAGGCACTGAAATTGCACTAATGAAAACAGGAATGCCACCAAATATCTATTTGTACTGTCTAATTTGGAAGAAAGAGCCTATAGTGCACCAGGTGCCTCAGCATGGACAGATAAGTCATTTTCATGACCCAAAAGATAAGATAAGATGCACTGGCTTGAGCAATTGGACTGCCAAAAAGGAGTAATATCACAAGGATTTCCACTCCACCAACCTAAAAATTTTCTTGCAGTAAACCTTCAACATTACTGTACAAATTTATTAATGCCTAAGTCAGAAGGACACCAATTAATGTGTCTTGGCATTTAGTGTGAAGTTGGTCCCAGAGACATGCACATGTAATATCCCTCTTTTTATTCCCCTATTTTTCATGTATTTAGAAATGTAGCATGTAAATCGTATTGGTGAGGAGCTCAAGACAAAGGCCCCACCAGTAAACCTTGTAAGTTTTTGTTGTTTAAATTCCTAGTTGGTAAATGGTCGATTAAGGACCCAAGAGACTAAAGGGTACTATGCGACAAAAGCGATGGGACGGATAATCCACTAGGGAAGAGGTATTGGTAAATAAAGCATGAGTAGATGACGAGTGTCATCTTAGTGCCTCCAAGCACTACAAGAAGAATAAACTAAAGATGATCACCTAATAACCTGAAGTTTAGGTGATATCCTAACGGGCATACTAAACTATTATGATAACCATGATTAGTACTAAGAGGGTGTCAAAAAATTAGTCTAAATAACATTGAAGAATAAACTAAGGGGCTATGTTACAACCACTTTTGGAAAAGGTGAAGTTTATATGTGTCATTTAAAGACATATCCTTGAACAAAGTTTAATATACAATTATACTTGTTATTATAGGTATTATAAAGTAACCTATCCTAGGGTAAACAAGTACTATATGACATAATTAAGAAGATAGAAGAGGGATATATATTTATGACTTAGTATGGTATATATATATATATACATATATACATATTGTGGAACAATATAAATTCAAAAGTGTTGAATAAACTTTGTGAAATACAAGTTGTAGAAGCCCTTTGTCTTGCGTAACCTTCAAGACTTTAAGAAAAGACATCCTCCTTGAAAGGAGCTAAAAACCCCCACTTCCAAAGCCCACTTGGCACTCCCTTGGAAACTTCGTTATGCAGATGGCGATAGTTAGTTGGGCCAACGCTCCAATTGGAGGCTCAAACCTTCGTGTAAGAGTTATTTATATGAGCAGAGGAATCGGCATTAAGGGGTCTTCCAAGGCATATTAGAAGGTTCTGGTTCTTTTCATTCTTTTCTGGAAGGGATAGGACGGCTCCCTCAGCCGATACCCATCTTACTTATGCCATCTTAATTCTGGAAGGTGTTGGGGGCGAGACAGTCGTAGGATGGATCCCCAGTCCGTGCATTGTTTATATGATTGATTTTATGCCATCTTAAGATCTGGAAGGAACTGGGGCGGGATAGCCATGGGATAGATATCCAACTTGTGCGCTTGTTATTATTATATGGTGGTAATGTTTGGAATCATACTTATGTGTAGTAAATGTTGTGTGTGAATCTCTGCATATAGATGTACCACAATTTCGGTATGTAGGAAATGCTGCATATAATGAACCAAGATTCCCGTGTGTGTTTATATTGTTGTAGGTATTGATTGCAAGAGTTCTTGTGTGTGTTTTTTTGTATGTATTGATTGCCAGAGTTCTTGTGTGTGCGAGTACCACATTTATCAAATGCCACGACTATTATGTGTATAAGTGGATGCGATATGCACAGGGATGGGACCTCTATATGATTGGATTTTTGTATCATGAATCTTGGTTTGAATGTGCCTGGACATGATTGTGAATGTTGCGATCCATATAGTTGGATTCTGATGGATGTGATTTACGTATTAAAGCTTTTCTTTGATTATGCATATTCGACAATGTTTGATAGTTGTGAAGATTGAGATCCGCACAGCCAAATTTTGGTTTAGGGTAATGTATGAGATCCACATAGTGGTACTCATTTGAGACTGGGTCTTGCGATGAATACAATCTGTGTGGTTGCACACCCAGAAGTTGTGCGTCTAAATTAGTATTATAATCTACACATTTACCCACTTAGAGACTAAGCCTTGGAATTAACGCAGTCTCTGTATATTGATCAGTGAGATCATTAGCTAATTGCACATTCATATTTATGTGTTGATACATTTCTTCTCTGTGTACTGATTGGTGAGATCATTAGCTAATTGCACATTCATATTTCCATGTTGATGCATTTCTTCCCTGCATACTGATAGGTGGGATCAATAACTATTAGGTTATTCATATTGTGATGATGCGTTTTTCTCTTTGTATACTAATTGGTGAGATCAATAGCCATTTGCATATTCACCTTTTGTTGACGCGTTTTCTTGCATAAACTGATCAATAGCTATTAGCTCGTTCATTAATTATGTGTCGATGTACACACCAATCTCTGAATCGATGAAAACGATCTCTACTGCCTTTGATGGTGGTTCCAACAATTGTGGTTGCTGGTAGAGTTATTGTAACATCCCAGAAATTCATAAAAATTTTAAATTTTTATAATAACATTTATTTAAATAATAATAATTGCGGAAATAAATATTGTGATTATGACATCATTAGTTGTGCAGTTGTTAGTACTAAACATGCTTTAATTTTTGTCTTAACAGCAGTAAGATAATGACAGTTGTATCACTTAACTAGTAACATGATTATAATGACAATGAAATAAACAGGTTGGAAAAATGATGCGACACTTCCTCTTTTGCAATAATATTGACATTTTGACTTTGCTGCATAAGGGTGTCCTACGAGGTACCCTGGAGCTTACTTAGCTACAACGCTAAAGATTATTGAATTTCCTATGTGGAGATGACAGGTAAGAATGAAGTACGTGTAGTTCAATTTTAGCGTCATAAATAAATAGAATATTATAATTTCTGTTGCGACTCTTCAGAAGTGAGCAGGTATGGGTTCCAATGCTACACTTACTGTTTTAAGCTATTGTCTGACCACTCCATGATGTTTAATTAATGTCATCTATATATGTCATTTTGTTGATGGTTTTACTACTGTACTAGATAGTTATAAAGTTGTCATTATCTTTCAATCTATGATGTAATAAATGTATCGCAAGGTAATTTGACATTTGTGAGAAAGAGTATGGTAACATTTCGTTAGTCTCCCTGCTAAAATATGTCATTAGCTTCACCGGAAAATCTACTCAATAGAC
This sequence comes from Larix kaempferi, assembly GCA_027924585.1. Classification (NCBI taxonomy): domain Eukaryota; kingdom Viridiplantae; phylum Streptophyta; class Pinopsida; order Pinales; family Pinaceae; genus Larix; species Larix kaempferi. Next base: position 7,712,696 of record BSBM01000835.1, read on the forward strand.
TATTTATTTCTATAACTTTAATAATAAACTTTCTTATGGTCTCAACCCAATAGTAATATTAAAAAATCCTATATATAGGTTACTCTATCTGTAACTTTGCAATGTTGAAAATGGTGATACCTATAGTCTTTTCAAAGGCTTAAATCTAATTGTATGAAAGACATAAGGGAAACTATGTCAACATGTGACCATAGTTGTCCTATTAACCAAGTATCTAAGTGGTACCTTTATTAAATAAATCCACAAATAATAAATTTGGAACTATATACACTTCAAAATGTTTATATATAGCAGCATGAATATAACCCTATATAACACATGTCTCTAATCTCGACCTATCTCGATACTATATAAAATTTGGTTGATAGACATTGAAATGAATATCGTGAATGATAGCTCAAAGTTCATACTAACTTAGGAGATTTGATTTAATATAACAAGTAACGTTATAATGTCACGGATTTGAGTTTTGATTTTATGTCAATGGGAAAAGAACATTGACATAATTTTAATGTTGGTAGGTTGACGTTGCTAGTTCATTTAATTGATACGATCGTTGGGTCACCAGAGGATCCTCCTTCGATCCTGCATTGAATTCTTGGCATGTTAACTTTTGGTGACAAGGATTAAGTCAGTCCACGTAAGTTGATAACACTGTAAAGGCGAGGTTTGAGGCCACTGTGTAATGTTTGTATGTGATAATCCTTCGAGCTAGAATGTAACACAAATCAATCGTGATCCAATGTGGACTATTCTCTGCAAGTGAAAAGACATTGTATTAAATGCTAGGGTTACTCGTCCCATTGCTGCATCATTGGCGCAATTTCGATCATTGATTAACATGGATATTATTCATTGGATCAAACCCTAGCAATTTGGTTGACGTTTGGTTTATGAGTTTGGTAATTGAGGGTTATTGTCTCCATTGTTTTTGGTCTGTGGCCGATAGGATGCCAAATTCTTAGCCTAGAATTGTGAGAGGTTCGACCTCGAGACCTCTGGTTGGAGAGGGTTACAGTTGCTCTTCCTTCTGCAACAACGTTGTTTGATAGACTGTAAATTTAGTTTGTAATGTTGATGGTTGGTAGTTCTAGAAATTTTTCATTTAAAGTTTGAGTTCATGGTTTTCCTTGGTGTAAAAGAACCGAGGGTTTCTCGTCACGTTTCCAATGTGGAGTCATTAACGAACTGATGAAGGTGAAAAGCTTTGGTAGTGTTCGCAACAAGGTAACGTTTGCTTTAACGAAAAGCAATTCCTGTAGTGAAAGAATAAATCATTTAAAGTGATTCTATTCTCATTTTGAAAAGATTCCAGTCTTCTAAATTTAACCTTCATTTTAATGTTAGTTGTAGGTTAAGAAAGTGTGTACTGGGCGATGGTTTCGTAGAATTTGGCAAGCTTTCCAATGGTAAGCTCTGGGTCTTCCTATAAACCCTCGTAGGTGCTCTGTAAGGTTGATGGGGTTTCAAGAATGGAGTTGTAGGTCATGTTGTGACTCGTCATGGTTGTTAAATGATACTTGGTTTCTATTCTTTGAAAATCAATGTTGTCGACTGGAGTTGTAACTCGTCGATACTTGAGGATTTTGGGTTCTTTCAATCTGTTGGAAAATGGAAAAAGACTCTGTAATTTTTGTTTGCAAAACATGTTGTAAAATATCGTTCTGAGAATCACGACTTCATAGGTTTAAGTTATGAGATAAGAAAATAGAGCCGAGGGCTCGTCTTCTGTGTAAACAATGTTTATCCTTCTCGGCAATAAAAGAATGTATGCTAAAATATTCTGTGTAATTGTCTATGTAAATCGACTTATTGCTGTAGATTGTAATCGTAATGTTACAAACTAGGGTTTGTGTACAATATTGAAAGTTCTAATGTCGTTTTTATATAGTAATAGCAACAGAGGACTAAGGGTATGAGAGATAAGTCAAAATCTGGGTTAACTAAATTAAAGTTGTAGATTGATAATGTAATTGTTTTGGCTAGAGTCTAAGTACTCTATCGAAGATAGAAGCTATAAAATGTATGTCCTGCTGTGACTCGTCGTGGTTGTTAAATGATACTTGGTTTCTATTCTTTGAAAATCAATGTTGTCGACTGGAGTTGTAACTCGTCGATACTTGAGGATTTTAGGTTCTTTCAATTTGTTGGAAAATGGAAAAAGACTGTAATTTTTGTTTGCAAAACATGTTGTAAAATCTCGTTCTCAGAATCACAACTTCATAGGTTTAAGTTATGAGATAAGAAAATAGAGCCAAGGGCTCATCTTCTGTGTAAACAATGTTTATCCTTCTCGGCAATAAAAGAATGTATGCTAAAATATTCTGTGTAATTGTCTATGTAAATCGACTTATTGCTGTAGATTGTAATCGTAATGTTACAAACTAGGGTTTGTGTACAATATTGAAAGTTATAATGTCGTTTTTATACAGTAATAGCAACAGAGGACTAAGGGTATGAGAGATAAGTCGAAATTTGGGTTAACTAAATTAAAGTTGTAGATTGATAATGTAATTGTTTTGGCTAGAGTCTAAGTACTCTATCGAAGATAGAAGCTATAAAATGTATGTCCTGCTGTGACTCGTCGTGGTTGTTAAATGATACTTGGTTTCTATTCTTTGAAAATCAATGTTGTCGACTGGAGTTGTAACTCGTCGATACTTGAGGATTTTGGGTTCTTTTAATCTGTTGGAAAATGGAAAAAGACTCTGTAATTTTTGTTTGCAAAACATGTTGTAAAATCTCGTTCTGAGAATCACGACTTCATAGGTTTAAGTTATGAGATAAGAAATAGAGCCGAGGGCTCGTCTTCTGTGTAAACAATGTTTATCCTTCTCGACAATAAAAGAATGTATGCTAAAATATTCTGTGTAATTGTTTATGTAAATCGACTTATTGCTGTAGATTGTAATCGTAATGTTACAAACTAGGGTTTGTGTACAATATTGAAAGTTATAATGTCGTTCTTATACAGTAATAGCAACAGAGGACTAAGGGTATGAGAGATAAGTCGAAATATAGGTTAACTAAATTAAAGTTGTAGATTGATAATGTAATTTTTTTGGCTAGAGTCTAAGTACTCTATCGAAGATAGAAGCTATAAAATGTATGCTGTTCTAAATAGTAGAGAATTTAATTGTAACAAAAACAATTAGGTCAAACCCTAAGTTGTGTTAGTTTGATGAACTACTTGAAAACAATAACTTATCAGCAATAGAATGTTTATATTATCTCTATTATCTGTTTGAACTGTAAATTATGAAAATGATAGAATAAGAAATGGAAACAGTGTGTGTGTATGTGTAATGTGAAAACTGGGAAATATAGAATGACTGTGTAATGCTTATATTTACAGCATGTAAATAATGATGATAATACTGTTTTTAATTTGAAGTTATGGTATAAACAGGGTTTGTCGATTTTCATTCGAATATTACCCAAACTAATACAATGAATAAACTATAAGATATATTCACAGATGAGAGCACAATACTTAAATTTTATGAAACAATGCTGTAGTTTAGAACCATTTTATACAATAAATTTAGTACTGGAAAATATAGGCAGAATAGTAAAACAAAATTCGATCACTGTTCTATCTATTCAAATCAATGGCATTTGCCTATCCTCTAATCTATTTTAATTTGTGTATCTCTACTAGAGTACAATGCTTCAAAACAGCATGTGGAAAAATAGAGATATTGATTTATCAATTCAACTTCAACATTAAACTTAAACATTCGGACTTAAAACAATTCTAGGATCAGATTCTTTTTTGAAAACAGATAAACAGAAAATACTAGTTAAACATAACATAATTATTTACTAAGAAAAAGTTAGAAAATATGTAGAACCTGAGAAAATCTGTAAGGCAACAAATAGCCCAAGAAGACTGTTCCACCCAACCAATTCCTAAAAACAGTCAAATACTGTCTTAGGACCCCCGAGCCTGTTCGCTGAACCACCAGGAGGAAGAAACTCAGGAAATGGGACTTCTTGTTGTTGTAGCAAATAACTTCAGAATCCTCAATAGTTAGCAGTCCAATAGATCTACACCATCATCTCTGGTTCTTATCAGCAATGATGCAGACTTAAGATTACAGTCACCACTAACCTCCCTATTTGAATCTCTCTTGTGATCACCTGATTCACAAGAGGAAAATATTCTGCAGAAATATTGATTAAGAGCTGCCTGCTCAATTCGAATTTTCCTTTATAGGCTGCCTAGGCCTTTTCAGATGTTACTAGGTCATTAAATGAGCTTCCTTCTCACTCCCTCCACCTGGGGGATAATGCCCTATTTTTAGGGGTAGTTGTCCCATAACCAACAACTAGTGGGGTGATGTAACTGCTGCCATCTGTCCCATACCTTCCAACAGCTTCCATTCCTCCTAGTGGGTCAGTGAACACTCATTCAACAGTCCTCTTGGGTGTTTGTCTCCTAATTAATTTATTTAAATAATAATATTCAGTAATTACATTCATCCATGATCAAAACTGATCATAATTACAAAAATTTGTAATTAAATTTAACATAAAGTATTTTGCAAATAAAATAATAATTCTCAGAAATTTGGGTAGGTGACAGTTATATATATATATATATATATATATATATATATATATATATATATATATATATATATGCCTGCCTGCGATTTGGTGGTCCAACATTATATCCCTGTGATTTATTTTGTACTAACATTGATATATCTACGATTTGGTGGTCCAGCATTATATTTCTGTCATTTATTTCTGGTGCTAAATATGCCTGCGATTTGGTGGTCCAACATTATATCTCTGTCATTTATTTTGTACTAACATTGATATGTCTGCGATTTGGTGGTCTAACATTATATTTCTGTCATTTATTTCTGGTGCTAAATATGCCTGTGATTTGGTAGTCCAACATTATATCTCTTTTGTACTAACATTGATATGCCAATGATGGTGGTCCCGTATTGGATCGCTGTCAAATTCATTGTGCTAATATTGATATGCCAACAATCTTTGTCCATTATTAGTCTCTGTCAAATATATTATGCTAACATTGACATGCCATACGAATCTGACATTGGATCTCTATCATATAATCATGGAGGCTTGTAACCTAGAATGCCTAGAAAGAACTAGGCGAATTTCCTATGTTACTGGAGAATAAGCTTTGAGAAAGTAGATTGTAAACTTGCAACGATGGCATGCAGGATGTAAATCCTCTATTTTTATAAATAGTAATGTGATAATTTGCTTTGTGGATGTAGCCCATAGATTTGGGTGAACCACGTAAACATGGTCTCTCTCTCATGTGTGTTATGATGGCTTTGTTGCTTATGTCAAGGTATAATAGTATGTTTGTTTTCACAAGGAAGCTCAAGGTAAAGCTGGTAATATTTTCATATGAGTTGTTGTGCTATAAGAATTGTTTAGGAATTGTCTAACTTATATAGATAATAGATGGTTGAAGAAAAATTACTATTATTAAATCATAGTGTATAGCTACAATGTCCCCTTACATCGTCCCAAGGAAGATAAAAGAAGTTGTGTAGGGATTTCTTAATATGATGAGTAATTTGATGTTGCATACGTGTTGGTAGTATCAACTAAGACCTTACATGAGTAAGTGAGGTTTGTAAGAGTATTAGTCATAGTAAAGATGAAGATGAATTATTTTACATACTGAATTCCCGCGTAACTAATCATCATTTTTATGGATATAAGGATGGTAGACTCTGAGTCCTCACCACAAATAATTTCATTTGTGGAGTTCGCTAATGTTAAGAAATTTTTTCTAAATTCACTCAAATACTGACTTTGAACAAATGGGTATGTGACAACACAACACGCTCAATAAAAAATATATTGCTCCCAACATGATCTATCAGGCCACCACATGATACTACATATATGGCCTTTTCATTTTCTTTCTATGCTTATACTAATCCAACCCTTAACAATAAATCAAATGAGGCATGCAACCTCCAAGCAATATTTTGATCCTGAGCTCTTCTTCCTTGCATAGGACCTCAAAAGTATTTGCAATTCTCAACATTTGTTCTGTGAATAGCTAGGATTGCTCAGTATATTATGAATGTACAATTGCAGGTGGACCTACATATGCAATGTGACAGAAGTATTCTACAAACCAGTTCTCTACTGCTTGCATAATTCCTCCTAGCCAACATCCCTCTTCTGCCTTAAGATTTCTTGGATGAGTAACTTAATTATTTGACCAAACATCACCATCAATTTTTTTATTTAAAAAATTGTAATGATTTTTCTCTACCTTGAAAAATTAGATAAGATAAGTGTAGTGTCCCTTTTTATAAATTTGTAAAAATTGGAAAAATTGGCCAATTCGACCCTTAGACTAGTAATGACTCAAATGCTTCCAAATTGGGTCTGAATGTGTTTGAAAGGTATTAAGATATAAAAATGAGTCTGATGGATGATTGGACACTCTCAAAAGACTTCTGTAACACTCATTTACAATGAGGAGAAAATAGGGAAATTTACTAGTAAATTCAAGGTTCAAACCCCCAAGGGTAGGGGTCAAAGATGGCTTCCCAAATGCAATACGAATCTCCAAAATTTCAGAACAGAGATAGGTAATATTTAAATGACTTCAATGTACTCCCAAATACATCAATAATCAGTTCCTAAAGGCTTCTGCAACATTCATTTATCAGAGTTTTGTGAGAATGTCTTCACATAGGGGGAAAAGGCTTCTGCAACATTCATTTATCAGAGGTTTGTGAGAATGTCTTCACATAGGGGGAAATGATAGGAAACTTCACCACTCGCTATGAAATTCGAGATTTAGGTTCCAAAGTATTGTGTGATGTATATGAAACTTCTTAAGGACATTAATGAATCTCCATTCATCATAAAAATCACAGATATGAATTGATACAAATCGAAATAAATCAACTTCAATCTCTCACAACAAGATATAGGGAAAAGGGCACCATTTATGCATTATTTGGTATTTTTACATAGTTTCACTTGGTATTTCGACCTGAGGTTATTATAAGCATAAAATAAAGAGTATATATATCATATTACAAATAAATGGTGTATCTTGGATTCTCACCAATAGATCAACATATCACCAAGTTTGCCCTTCCTCCAAGAGCCAAAATATGAAGAGAAATGTGAGAGAGAGATGGGAACAAGTTGAAGAAGAAATAATCACGAGCTGCACTATAGATTCAATCTACAACTAATAAATCCATTGTAGCCCCAAATGAAAGGTCTGAATGGCCTCTCCAATTTTCAATTAGGATGGGAATCTTTCACCCTCGAAATTGGTACTAAGGCAAGTAGAGTAAACACTCCACTAGCAAGGACAAGCTATGATCTCCAATATGAAAAATGAGAAATGATCAAAAGACACTCTCCTTCTTGGTTCTTGTCTTTTATTATCTTCCCAGGAATTACAGGGTTAGAATTCCCTCCATGAGCTTCATGCCAACTCGAATTGGGGAGAGATTCCAATGTGTGCCACTTGTTCCTCAATTCCTAGCCTCCTCCTTCACTCAATTCGAATGGATGACTCTTTGGCTTCCCTAAATCCCTTGTGCGCCCTCTTGGAGGCTATTTTTAGACCTGACATGTCATATATGTCATATTTCAACAATCAAGTCTGATTTTTGTCATAAGTGTCATAGCATCTTCATCATTATTGTCATAGAAGCTAGGGAATCTAGCCCAAGTGTCCCAATAGCTCCAAAATGCCTCTTCCTCTTCCATGGGAGTTACTCTTCCTCTTAATTTCGACCTTCATTGAGTCATTCCAAGTATTATTCGCTTCCAACTCCCCCAAGAACGTTCGAATCCACCTTGGATTCGAATGGGTGAGAGTGGAATGCTTTGTGGCATGGGGGATCTTGCTTGAGTGGGACCCACAACTCCAATGTGCCCGCATGACCAAGTGCCACTTTATTTTCCTATCTTAAATATTTATTTATTCCCCATTTAAGATATTTTTTCAAGCTAATGTCCATTTGGGGTTTTATAGTCTGTCCATTTGGGGTTTTATAGTCTCCTTATTCCAAATCTAATGTTTCCACCCCAACCTAGGAAACTAGTAGATTGGTGGGATTTTTTCTTCTTGAGATTTATTTGAATGGGGACATTACAGTCCTCCCCACCCAATATTGCTTGCCCTCAAGCAATTTCAATTTAGTACGCTACAAAATTTGTATAGGTGAAGTTCCCACCTCCAAAACAATGTTGTGCTCAACTCCTCTATCAGGTGGGCTTCCAGGAGGAAGGTCTCCAAAAACCTTTTCATATTTGTGTAGTAGCTGCCTTATCTCCCTTGGATGTTCTGAAATATTTATTTTTGTATTGGGGGAAGTGATGCAACATTTAGAATCCCATTCAATATCCCCATGCATCAATATGGACCTCATACTGTGGGAGGACACTACTTGATTCAGATAGGTGTGCATTCCTCTCACTACCCTTTGTTTTCCTTCCGAATCTTTGAATTTCATTTCAGGGATTTTGCAAATTTGACCCCTGTGCGCAAAAATTGCACACTCCCTTACTGAGCAAAACCCTATTTTCCAAAATGGACCTATAAGGTGACACTCGAGCCACATGACCGGAGGAGAGGGGCACCCCTATCACTATCCCGACGTCCTGAATCCAACAGATTCAACAATTTGTCGATCGGAGCCACAGTTGTCATTCTATGGCTCGTTCCGTCTCGCATCCAAAAGGCCTTTAGGGACACATGCTGGATACGTATCGGGGGCATAGAACTCCAATCATGCAACAAAACCTAGTTTTGGGGAGTCCCAGAAGTGTGTCTACGATGATTCTGGGGAGTCCGGAATCATGCAACAAAACCTAGTTCCGGCTGGGAACTCTAGCCATAAGTTCCCGATGGATGATTTTGCAAATTTGACCCCTGTGTGCAAAAATTGCACTCCCTTACTAAGCAAAACCCTAGTTTCCAAAATGGACCTACAAAGTGACACCTGTGCCATGAGAATGGAGGAGAGGGGCACCCCCAACACTATCTCGATGTCCTGAATCCAATGGAGTCGACGGTTCATCAATCGGAGCCACGCTTGTCATTCGATGGCTCATTCCATCTTGCATCCAAAAGGCCTTCAAGGACACTTGTTGGATACTTGACGGGGGCATAGAACTCCAACTGTGCAACAAAACCTGGTTCTAGGGAGTCCTACAAGTGTGTCTAGGGAGGTTCCAGCTGGGAACCCTAGCCATAAGTGCCTGGTGGATGATTTTGCAAATTTGACCCTCGTGTGCAAAAATTGCACACTCCCTTACTAAGCAAAACCCTAGTTTCCAAAATGGACCTACAAGGTGACACTCGGGCCACGGGACTGGAGGAGAGGGGACCCCTAGCATTATCCCAGTGTCTTGAATCCAATGGATTCAACGATTTTTCGATTGGAGCCATTCTTGTCATGCTGTGGGGGGTCCGCTAATTGAAACCCGACGTACTGAATCCATCAGAATTGATGGATTCGCGATCGGAGACATGGTTTGGGTGCTGCGGGAATTTTCGTCGGGCACCCTGAGGCCATTCAGGGACACTTTGAGGAATTGCTCCAGGGCCACGGGACCCAAACCAACAAGTATACTTGGATTCTGTTGGATCCCACAGGTCCACGTGGCTATTGTGGACCTGTCCACGGTGGCCATGCATGCCCGGGGGCCTCTGGACAAGAAATGGCCCCATTGAGCAAGATTGGAAAGGCCTTCACATTGGGGTCAAATTTGCAAAATCGTCGACCGAGCACTTATGGATAGTGTTCCCAGCTAGAACCTCCCTAGACACACTTTCAAGACTCCCTAGAACCCGGTTTTGTTGTGGAGGTATCCAGTAGGTGTCCCTAAAGGCCTTTTGGATGCGAGACGGAACGAGCCATAGAATGACGACCATGGCTCCGATCGACAAACCGTTGACTCCATTGGATTTAGGATGCCGGGATTGTGCTAGGGGTGCCCCTCGCCTCCAGTCCCGTGGCCCGGGTGTCACCTTGTAGGTTCATTTTAGAAATTAGGGTTTTGCTCAGTAAGGGAGTGTGCAATTTTTGCACACGGGGGTCAACTTTGGAAAATCATCCACCGGGCACTTATGGCTAGCATTCCCAACCAGAACCTCCCTAGGCACACTTGCAAGACTCCCCGAAACTAGGTTTTGTTGCACAATTGGAGTTCTATGCCCCCGGTAGGTATCGAGCAAGTCTCCTTGAAGGCATTTTCGATGCGAGACAAAACGAGCCATAGAATGACAAGCATGGCTCCGATTGACAAACCGTCAACTCCGTTGGATTCAGGATGCCGGGATAATGCTCGGGGTGCCCCTCTCCTCCGGTCCCATGGGCCGGGTGTCACCTTGTAGGTCCATTTTGGAAACTAGGGTTTTGCTTAGTATGGGGTTAGTGGTATAGAGAGAGGGAGAGAGAGGGAGGGAATGAGATAGATTAGTGGTAATGGGTTTGAAGAGAAATTGTAGGTTAGAGAGAAATATCAATTGGGTGTTAAGGGCTTAGAGAGAGGGAGATATAGAAAGAGGGAGATTAGGGGTTTAGAGAGAGAGATTAGGGTTATGGGTTTATAAAGAGAGAGAGGGATATATTCGAGGTCAGGGGTTTAGAGAGAGAGAGAGATTGAGGGTTAGGGGTTTATATAGAGAGAGATATTGGAGATTAGGGGTTTAAAGAGAAAGAGAGGTTGGGGTTTAGTGGTTTAGAGAGAGAGAGAGAGAGATCAAAGGTTAGGGGTTTAGAGAGAGAGAGATAGAGAGAGATTGGGTATTAGGGATTTAGAGAGGGAGAGAAAGGGATTGTGCGGTAGGGGTTTAGAGAAAGATAGATTGGGGCTTAGGGGTTTAGAAAGAGAGATATTGGGGGTAAGGATTTAGAGAGAGAGATTATAGATTGGGGTTCTAGATATTGAGAGAGATAGAAAGGGAGATAATGGGGGTTAAATGTTTAGAGAGAGAGAGAGAGAGAGAGAGAGAGAGAGAGAGAGATTGGGTGTTAGGGGTTTAAACAAAAGGATACTGGGGGAGATGGGTTTAGGGAGAGAGAGAGAGAGAGAGATTGGGGGTTAGGGGCTTAGAGAGAGAGAGACAGAGATTGGGGTTAGGGATTTAAAGAGAGGTAGTTAGTTGGGGTTTAGGGCTTGAGAAAGAGAGGGAGAGGGAGAGAGAGAGATTGGAGGTTCAAGGTTTAGACATAGTGATAGCAACAAAAGGATAAATATTGGGGGTTAGGGGTTTAGAGAGGGAGATAGATTAGGGGTTAGGGGTTTAGATAAGTATATAGATATATAGAGAGAGATTTAGAGAGATATTGGGGGTTGTAGATATGGAGAGGGAGAGAGAGAGAGAGAGAGAGAGAGAGATAAACCATAGTTAGGGGTTTAGAGAGAGAGAGAGAGATTGGGGGTTAGGGGTTTAGAGAGAGGGATTGGGTGTGTGGGGTCTAGATTGCCAGAGATTGGGGGTTAGAGATTTAGAGAGAAAGATAGAGTGTGGGGGTTAGGGGTTTAGAGAGAGAGATTGGGGGTTATGGATTTAGAGAGGGATAGAGATTACAGGTTAGGGTAGTATAGCGAGAGAGATATAGAAGAGAAAGAATGGGTGTTAGAGGTTTAGAAAGAGAGAGAGAGGTTGTTGGTTATGGGTTTAGAGAGAAAGAGATTGGGGGTTAGGGGTTTAGCGAGAGAGAGAGAGAGAGAGAGAGAGAGGGTTAGGGTATTAGAGAAATAGAGAGAGATTGGGGGTTAGGGGTTTACAGAGAGAGAGGGGGTTAGGTGTTGAGAGTGAGGGGGAGAGGGAGACATAGAGATTGGTGGTTTAGGTTGAGAGAGAGAGAAATAGAGAGAGTGGGGATTATATGTTTAGATAGAGAGAGATATATTGCAAGTTAGGTGTTTAGAAAGAGAGGGAAATTTGAGGTTAGAGATAAAGAGAGATCATGGGGGTAAATGGATGGTTAGTTTTGGTGAGGATAGAGACATAGATAGTGGGGATGGGTAGTTGGTTTAGGAGTGGGGATTTTGGATTTAGAGAGAGAGAGGGTTATGGGTTTAGATATATATATTGGGGTTAAGATGTTTAGAGAGAGATAAATTGGAGGTTATAGATTAGGGTCTAGGGGTTTAGAGAGAGAGATATTTGAGATTAGGGGGTTAGAGAGAGAGATATATTTTAGGTTAGGGGTTTAGAGAGAGGTAGAGAGATTGAGAGATTAGGTGTTAGGGTTTTAGAGAGAGAGAGAGAGAGAGATTCATTTTTACTGGTTTAGAGAGACAAAGAGATTAGGTGTTAGGGTTTAGAGAGAGAGAGAGAGAGATTGGAGGTTAGGGAGAGAGACCGATTGGGTGTTAGGAATTTTGATAGAGAGAGAGAGGGATATTGGGGGTTACAGTCTTAGAGAGAGAGAGAGAGAGAGAGAGAGAGAGAGAGAGATTGAAGGACAGGGGTTTATAAAGAAATTGGTTGTTAGGGGTTTAAGAGAGAGAGACTGGTGTTAGATGTTTAGAGAGAGAGAGACTAGAGTTAGGTGTTTAAAGAGAGAGAGAGAGATGGCAGGGTTAATGGATGTTTATAGATATAGAGAAAACAAGGGGGGGGTTTAAGATTGAGGGAGATAGAGTGAGATTGTTGGTTAGGGGTTTAGAGAGAGAGAGAGAGAGAGAGAGAGAAAGAGAGAGGAAGTGGTGGTTAGGAATTGAGAGAGAGATAGAAAGCTAGTGAGACTGTGTGAGAGAGAGAGATTATAGGCTAGGGGTTTAGAGAGAGAGAGAGCTTTTGGGCTTTAATGGTTTAGAGAGAGTGATTGGAGGTTATGGGTTTAGAGAGGGGGAGAGAGATTGGGGGTTAGGGGTTTGGAGAGAGCTTGGGGGTTAGGGGTTTAGAGAGAGAGAGATTGGGGTTTACAGGCTTAGAGAGAGAGGGATTGGGGGTTAGAGATTTACAGAGGGAGAGAGGGAGAGAGATTAGGGACTAGGCATTTAGAGAGAGATAGAGACTAGAGGTTAGGGGATTACAGAGAGAGTGAGATACTAGGGGTTATGAATTTGGAGAGAGAGACTAGGGGTGAGGGGTTTAGAGAGAGAGAGAGAGAGGAGTTTAGGGATTTAGAGAAAGAAATAGAAATAGAGATATTAGGGGTTAAGGTTTTAGAGAGAGAGAGAGAGAAATTGGAGGTTAGGGGATTTGAAAGAGAGAGATAGAAAGAGAGAAATTGGTGGTGAGGGGTAGGTAGAGTAAGAGATTGAGATTTGGGTTTTTAGAGAGAGATATAAAGATTGGGGGTTAGGGGTTTAGAGAGAGAGTCAGATAGAAAGAGAGTGGTGGTAGGGGCTTAGAGAGAGAGAGAGATTCTGGATTACATGATTAAATAGATAGATAGAGAGATGATGGTTTAGAGATAGAGAGAGATATTGGTGGTTATCAGTTTAGAGAGAGAGAATTGGGGTTATGGTTTTAAAGAGACAATGATTTAGGGTTAGCGGTTTAGAGAGAGAGAGAGAGGGAGGGAATGAGATGTATTGAGTGTAAGGGGTTTGGAGAGATATTGGAGGTTAGAGAGGATAAGATCAATTGGGTGTTAGGGGCTTAGAGAGAGGGAGATTAGGGGTTTAGAGAGAGAGATATATATATTTGAGGTTAGGAGTTTAGAGAGATAGAGAATTGAGTTTAGGGATTTAGAGAGAGAGAGAGAGAGATTGGGGTTAGGGGTTTAGAGAGAGAGATAGATTGAGGGTTAATAGGGGTTTAGATATAGAGATAGATCACAGGAGATGTATGTATCATTAGTGATTGCAAGGAGAGAGAAATAGAGAGGGGATAGGGGGAGGTGCATGAGGAGTGGGAACTTGGAGAGAGAGAGAGAGAGATTGGGGGTTAAGGTTTTAGTTAGAGAGATAGAGACTGGGCATTAGGGGTTAGGTGTTTAGAGAGAGAGAGTGTGAGATATATTGGGGTTTTAGGGTTGGGATTTAGGGGTTTAGAGATAAAGAGAGATATTTGATGTTAGGGTATGAGAGAGAGAGAGAGAGAGATTGGGTTTTAGGGGTTTATAGAGAGGGAGAGAGATAGATATTTGGGTTTAGGGGTATAGAGAGAGATATTGGGGGTTAGGTGTTTATAAAGAGAGAGAGGGAGAGATTCGGGTTAGGATTTTAGAGATAGAGAGATTGGGGGTTCGGGGTTTAGAGAGAGAGATATTGGAGGTTAGGGGTTTAGAGAGAAAGAGAGGTTGGGATTTAGTGGTTTAGAGAGAGAGAGAGATTGAAGGTTAGGGGTTGTGTGTGTGTGTGAGAGAGAATTGGGGTTAGGGATTTAGAGAGAGTGATATTGGGGGTTGGGGTTTTAGCGCGCGCGCGCGCGCGCGAGAGAGAGAGAGAGAGAGAGACTAGGGATTGAGGATTTACAAAAGGAGAGAGAGGGATTGGGAGGTAGGGGTTTAGAGAGAGATATAGATTGGGGCTTATGGGTTTAGAAAGAGAGATATTGGGGGTTATGGATTTAGAGATATAGAGATTAAAGGTTGGGGTTCTAGATATTGTGAGAGATAGAAAGGGAGAGAATAGGGGGCAGGTGTTTAGAGAGAGAGAGAGAGAGAGAGAGAGAGAGAGAGAGAGAGAGAGATTGGGTGTTAAAGGTTTCGACAAAAAGGAGATTGGGGGAGAGGGGCTGAGAGAGAGAGAGAATGGGGGTTAACTTAGGGGTTTAGAGAGAAATATATTGGGGGATAGACATTTAGGTTGAGAGAGAGAGAGAGAGAGAGAGAGAGATTGGGGGTTAGGGGCTTACATAGAGAGAGAGAGATTGGGGGTTAGGGGTTGAGAGAGAGAGAGAGAGAGAGAGGTTAGGGGTTGAGAAAGAGAGGGATAGGGAGAGAGAGATATTGGAGGTTCAAGGTTTAAACATAGAGATAATGATAGAAGGAAATATATTGGGGGTTTAGAGAGAGAGAGAGAGAGAGAGAGAGGTTAGGGGTTGAGAAAGAGAGGGACAGGGAGAGAGAGATATTGGAGGTTCAAGGTTTAAACATAGAGACAACGATAGAAGGAAATATATTGGGGGTTTAGAGAGAGAGAGAGAGAGATTAAGGCTTAGGGGTTTAGATAGAGATGGAGAGAGCTAGAGAGATATTGGGGGTGTAGGGATGGTGAGAGATAGACAAGGATTGGTGGTTTGTGTTTTAGAGAGAGAGCGAGAGAAATAATTAGAGATGGAGTGGTGGTTAGGGGTTGAGAGAGAGAGAGGGTTAAGGTTTTAGAGAGAGATAGTAGAGTGGCCGTTTGTGAGTGAGATATTGTAGGTTAGGGGTTTAGAGAGAGAGAGAGAGAGCTTGTGGTTTAGGGGTTTAGAGAGAGGGAGATTGGAGGTTAGGGGCTTAAAGAGAGGGAGAGAGTTTGGGGGTTAGGGGTTTAGAGAGAGAGAGAGAGAGAGAGAGAGATTGGGGGTTAGGGGTTGAGAGAGAGAGAGAGCAAGAGAGTTGGGGTTAGGGATTTAGAGAGAGAGGGAGAGAGATATTGGGGGTTATGGGTTTAGAGAGAGAGAGAAAGAGAAAGAGAGACTTGGGGTTAGGGATTTAGAGAAAGAGAGAGAGAAAGAGAGAGACTTTGGGTTAGGAATTTAGAGAGAGAGAGAGATTGGGGGTCGGGATTTGTATTTGTGTGTGTGAGTGAGTGAGAGAGAGAGAGAGAGAGATTGGGGGTTAGGGTTTGTGTTTGTGTGTGTGTGTGTGTGTGAGAGAGAGAGAGAGAGAGAGAGAGATAGAGACTAGAGGTTAGGGGTTTAGAGAGAGAGAGAGAGAGATAGAAAGAGGGAGATTAGGGGTTAGGGGTTTAGAGAGATGGATAAAGTGTGTGTGAGAGATATATTGGAGGTTGGGGGTTTAGAGTGAGAGAGAGAATATTGAGGTTAGGGGTGTAAAGAGAGATAGAGAGATTTGGGCTAGGGGTTTAGAGGGAGAGAGATCACGAGAGGTGTATTTATGGTTAGTGATTGCAAGGAGAGATACATAGAGATGGGGGAGGGGGAGGTGTACGGGGAGTGGAAATTTGGAGAGAGAGAGAGAGAGAGAGAGAGAGAGAGAGAGAGAGAATGGGCATTAGGGGTTAGGTGTTTAGAGATAAAGAGAATGATGGGGGGTTAGTTGTTTGGCGAGAGAGAGAGAGAGAGAGATTGGGGGTTAGGGTTTAGGGTTTATGGGTTTAGAGAGAAAGAGAGATTTGATGTTTGGGTTTTAGAGTAAGAGAGAGAGAATGGGGGTTAGAGATTTAGATACAGAGAGGGGGGGTTGAGAGAGAGAGAGAGAGAGAGATTGAAGGTTAGGGGTTTAAAGAGAGATGGTTTCTAGGGGTTTAAAGAGAGTAATATAGATTTGAAGTTAGGGGATAAGGGTTAGGGGTTAGGGATTAGGGTAGGGGTTTGGAGAGAGAGAGATAGGTTAGGGTTTTTGAGACTCAGAGACAAAGAGAGACATTGGGGTTTAGGGTTTTACAGAAAGAGAGAGAGAGAGAGAGAGATCAATTAGGTTCTAGGGGATTAGAGAGAGAGAGATCAATTGGGTTTTAGGGGCTTAGAGAGAGAGAGAGAGAGAGAGAGAGAGAGAGATTGGGTTTTAGGGGCTTAGAGAGAGAGAGAGAGGGAGAGAGAGGGTGATTGCGGATTAGGGGTTCAGAGAGAGAGAGAGGGAGAGAGAGATTGAAGGTTAGGGATTTGGTGAGATAGAGAGAGATAGGTGGTTAGGGTTTTAGAGAGAGCACGACTAGGGGTTTAAAGAGAAAGAGAGAGATTAAAGATTATTAGGGGTTTAGAGAGAGAGAGAGATATCATAGGGGGTGTATGGATGGTTAGTGGTCATGGAGGGGGGTTAGGTGGGTGGGGAGTGCGGTAGAGATAGAGATATATTGGGGGGTATGGGTTTAGAGAGAGAGAGAGGGACTTGTGGTTAGGGTTTATGGTTCTAGAGACATAATGAGAGAGAGATATATTGGGGGTTAGGTGTTTAGAGAGAGATAGATTAGGTTTTAGGGGTTTAGGGAGGGAGAGAGAGAGAGAGATGTTATGGGTCTAGAGAGAGAGAGAGAGAGGGTGTTAACCATTTAGAAAGAGATATAATGAGACAGAGAGTGAAAGAAATATATATATATTGGAGGTTAGGTGTTTACATAGAGAGAATGGGGGTTATGGGTTTAGAGAGAGAGAGAGAGAGAGAGAGATTGGAGGTTAGGTTTTAAAGAGAGAAAGATTGGGGTTAGGGGTTTAGAGAGAGTGAGACGGAGACTAGGGTTAGGGGTTTAGAGAGAGAGATAGAGACATTGGAGGTTAAGGGTTTAGATAGAGAGAAATAAAAAGAAGAGAGATTGGGTTTAAAGAGAGAGATAAATTAGAGGTTAGGGGTTTAGAGAGAGAGAGAGAGAGAGAGAGAGTTTGGGCATTAGGGGTTTAGAGAGATATAGATAGATTGGAGGTTAGGGGTTTAGAGAGAGAGAGAGAGAGGGAAAGAGAGATATTAGTGGTTAGTGGTTTAGATAGAGAGATCGGGGACTACAGGTTTAGAGAGAGAGAGAGAGAGAGAGAGAGAGAGAGAGAGAGAGATTGGGTGTTAGCGGTTTACAAGTAGAGAGGGGGGGTTTAGAGAGAGAGAGAGAGAGAGAGATATTGGGGGTTAGTGGTTTAGAGAGAGAAAGAGATTGGGGGTTAATGGTTTAGATAGAATGAGAGGGGGGGAGGGATGGAGATTGGAGATTAGGCGTTTAGAGAGAGAGAGAGAGAGAGAGAGAGAGAAGGTTATGGTCTAGGTTCTAGGGATTTAGAGAGAGAGAGAGAGATTTGAGATTAGGGGTGTAGATAGAGATACAATGATTGGGATTTAGTGGTTTAGATAGAGATATATATATATGTGTTTAGAAAGAGAGAATGGAGGTTAGGGTTTTAGAGAGAGATATTGGTTTTTACTTATTTAAAGAGATACAAAGATTAGGGGTTAGGGGTTTAGAGAGAGAGAGAGATTGGTGTTTAGGGGTTTAGAGATAAAGAGAGAGAGATTGGAGTTAAGGTGTTTACAAAGAGAGAGAGAGAGAGAGAGAGAGAGAGAGAGAGAGAGAGAGAGAGAGGTTAGGCATAGATATTTATTTGGTGTTAGGGGTTTAGAGAGAGAGAGATTTTTGGGGCTAGGAGTTTAGAGAGAGATAGAGAGATATAGATATTGGGGGTTAGTAGGCATTTAAACATAGAGAGAGATCATGGGGGGTGTATGGATGGTTAGTGGTGGGGGGGGAGAGACATAGAGTGGTGGGATGGGTAGGTGGGTGATGAGTGGGTTTTTTTGGGAGAGAGAGAGAGTTAGAGAGAGATTGGGTTTTAGGGGTTTAGAGAGAGAGAGATTGGGTTTTAAGGGTTTAGAGAGAGAGAGAGTGAGGGTTAGGGTTTTAGTGAGAGAGAGGGGGGGGGTTAGGTATTTAGAGAGAGAGGGAGATATTAGGGGTTAGGGTTTTGGAATTCAGAGAGAGAGAGAGAGAGAGAGATTGCAGGTTAAGGGTTTAGAGAGAGATACAAAGAGAGTGAGAGTGACATAAAGATTAGAGGTTAGAGGTTTAGTGAGAGAGAGAGCTTGGGATTAAGGCTTGACAAGGAGAGGAAGAGAGAGTGAGAGAGAGACTGGAAGTTAAGGGTTGAGAGAGAGAGAGAGAGAGAGAGAGATCATAGGGGGTGTATGGATGGTTAGTCATCATGGAGGGGGGTTAGGTGGGTGGGGAGTGGGGTAGAGAGAGAGACATTGGGGGGTATGGGTTTAGAGAGAGAGAGAGGGACTTGTGGTTAGGGTTTATGGATCTAGAGACATAATGAGAGAGAGAGATATTGGGGGTGAGGTGTTTAGAGAAAGATAGATTAAGTTTTAGGGGTTTAGGGAGGGAGAGAGAGATATGTTATGGGTCTAGAGAGAGAGAGAGAGAGATAGTGAGACAGAGAGTGAAAGAAATATATATATATATATATTGGAGGTTAGGTGTTTACATAGAGAGAATGGGGGTTATGGTTTTAGAGAGAGAGATATATTGGAGGTTAGGTTTTAAACATAGAAAGATTGGGGTTAGGGGTTTAGAGAGAGTGAGAGGGAGACTAGGGTTAGGGGTTTAGAGGGAGAGAGACATTGGAGGTTAAGGGTTTAGATAGAGAGAGATAGAAATAAGAGAGATTGGGTTCACGGGTTTAGAGAGAGAGATAAATTAGAGGTTAGGGGTTTAGAGAGATATAGAGATATTGGAGGTTAGGGGTTTAGAGAGAGAGAGAGAGATAGAAAGAGAGAGATTAGTGGTTAGTGGTTTAGATAGAGAGATTGGGGACTATAGGTTTACAGAGAGAGAGAGAGAGAGAGAGAGAGAGAGAGAGAGATTGTGTGTTAGTGGTTTACAGCTAGAGAGGGGGGGTTTAGAGAGAGACAAAGTGAGTGAGGGAGATATCGGGGGTTACTGGTTTAGAGAGAGAAAGAGATTGGGGGTTAATGGTTTAGATATAATGAGAGGGGGGGAGGGATGGAGATTGGAGATTAGGCGTTTAGAGAGAGAGAGAGAGAGAGATTGAGGGTTATGGTCTCGGTTTTAGGGATTTAGCGAGAGAGAGAGAGAGAGACATTTGAGATTAAGGGTGTATATAGAGATACAACGATTAAGGTTTAGTGGTTTAGATCGAGATATATATATATATATCTCTGTGTGTGTGTGTTTAGAAAGAGAGAATGGAGGTTAGGGTTTTAGAGAGAGAGATTGGTTTTTACTTGTTTAAAGAGATACAGAGATTAGGGATTAGGGATTTAGAGAGAGAGAGAGAGAGAGAGAGAGAGAGAGATTGGTGTTTAGGGGCTTAGAGATAAAGAGAGATAAAGAGAGAGATTGGAGTTAAGGTGTTTACGGAGAGAGAGAGAGAGAGAGAGAGAGAGGAGGTTAGGCATAGATATTTATTGGGTGTTACGGGTTTAGAGAGAGAGAGTTTGGGGGCTAGGAGTTTAGAGAGAGAGAGAGAGAGAAAGAGAGAGGGGTTGAGAGAGAGAGAGAGATATTGATGGTTAGGGGTTGAAAAAGCGGAGAGACTAGGGGTTAGGGGTTTAGAGAGAGAGATATAGATATTGGGGGTTAATAGGCGTTTAAACATAGAGAGAGATGATGGGAGGTGTATGGATGGTTAGTGGTGGGGGGGAGAGACATAGAGTGGTGGGATGGGTAGGTGGGTGATGAGTGGGTTTTTTGGGAGAGAGAGAGCTAGAGAGAGATTGGGTTTTAGGGGTTTAGAGAGAGAGAGAAAGGGTTAGGGTTTTAGTGAGAGAGAGAGGGGGGTTAGGTATTTAGAGAGAGAGGGAGATATTAGGGGTTAGGGTTTTGGAATTCAAAGAGAGAGAGAGAGAGAGAGAGAGAGAGAGAGATAGAGAGATTGGGGGTTAAGGGTTTAGAGAGAGATACAAGGAGAGTGAGAGTGAGAGAGACATAGAGATTGAAGGTTAGAGTTTTAGTGAGAGAGAGAGCTTGGGATTAAGGGTTGACAAGGAGAGGGAGAGAGAGTGAGAGAGAGATTGGAAGTTAGGGGTTTAGAGAGAGATTGGGTATTAGGCATTTCGAGAGAGAGAGATTGGGGGTTAGGGATTGAGAGAGAGAGAGAGAGAGAGGGGACTAGGGATTTAGAGAGAGAGAGAGAGAGAGAGATTGGGGACTAGAGATTGAGAGAGAGAGAGAGAGAGAGAGAGAGAGAGAGAAATTTTGGGGGTTAATGGTTTAGAGAGATATACAAAGAGAGTGAGAGTGAGAGAGACAAAAAGATTGGAGGTTAGGGGTTTAGTGAGAGAGAGAGCTTAGGATTAAGGGTTGAGAGAGTTAGATATTTTAGGTTATGGGTTTAGAGAGAGACAGATTGCAGGTTAGGGGTTTAGAGAGAGAGAGAGATTGGGGGTTAGGTATTGAGAGAGAGAGGGAGAGAGGGAGATTGGGGTTTAGGGGTTTGAAGAAAGAGAGAGAGAGAGAGAGAGAGAGAGAGAGAGAGAGAGAGAGAGGAGATAAGGGGTTTAGAGAGAGAGATTCAGGGTTAAGTGTTTAAAGAGAGATAGAAAGAGAGTGATAGTGAGAGAGAGAGAGAGATTGGAGGTTATGGATTTAGAGAGAGTGAGATAGTTTGGGTTTTAGTAGTTAAGAGAGAGAAAGAGAGAGATATTGGGGGTTTACAGAGAGAGATATTGGGTGTTAGGTGTTGAGAGAGAGAGAGAGAGAGAGAGAGAGAGAGATTGGGGTTTAGGGATTTAAAGAGAGAGAGAGTGAGAGGTTGGGGGTTAGGGGTTTAGAGAGAAAGAGATTGAGGATTAAGTGTTTAGAGTGAGAGAGAGAGAGAGATTGGAGGTACAGAGAGAGAGAGAGAGAGAGAGAGAGAGAGAGAGAGAGAGAGATTGATTTAGAGAGAGAGAGAGAGAGATTTGGGATTAGGCATTTAGAGAGAAGAGAAAGAGATATTAGGGGTTATAGGTTTAGAGAGAGAGAGAGATTGGGGGTTCGTGGCTTAGAGATAAATATTGGGGGTTAGGGGTTTGTGTGATTTATAAGTGTTATGTTGTAAAAGTTAGTGGTTATAAGTTATATGGGTTGGATGAGAGTGGCTAAAATAGATAATCTTTAGAGGAGGTTAAATTTATAATTAACGAGAAAAGAGATCCTAACTTCTAGGTTGCATGAATAGAGTGTCAACAAAGGGGGTTCCTCGTTAGACCACTTTAAAAACCTTGTGTATACATGGTCGACCACCCAACTTGGGGCGTACTGGGAGGGCTTCTCTGGGAGTTACCTCCCTCCACCTATTACTAGTGCAACGACGTCCCAGTTTCCAGTTACAACAAAGGCACATGTGTCAAGATGCCGAGTTAGGAAATTATTTCCAGGCAATTTCCCAAAATGGTCCTTTGAAAGCACTCTATACATGACTTTCAATAGAACCCCTATGGTCAACATACTAATGCAAACAATATAAAAAATGTATACAATTTAATATTCATAAAAACAAATATTTTCTACAATCTTATTCTCATTTAAATATTCCAATTAAATTTATATATATAACTACACAAAACATTAAAAACAATTTACCAAAAGTAAACAAATAATAATTTATAATCTAACAAAACTTTAAACTAACAAAAAACTCTAAACTATTTCAACAAACTCATAGTACTAATAAGTCTCTATGTACCCCATCATAGTACTAATTACAAAAAAAATTACATTTCACATTTCATAAAATTCTATTCATAAAAACAAAATGTAAAATTAAGCATGTTCATTTTTAAATTTGTAGGAGAAAATTATGAAAATTTCACAATGCTTAATAAAAGTATATTATTTTAATATGGAAAAATAAAACTAAATTATTAAGAATAATATTGACAAAAAATACAAGAAGTCTCTATGTACCCCATCTTAGTACTAATTACAATAAAATTTACATTTCACATCTCACAAAATTTTATCCATAAAAATAATATGTAAAATTAAGTACATTCATTTTTAAAATTGTAGGAGAAAATTATAAAAATTTCACAATGTTTGATAAAAATATGAAAAAATATCAAAATTAAAATAAATACAAATTTATTGATTGATTTAAAAAATATAATTAAACTATATTTATAATTATTAAAAAAACTAAATAATTAAACTAAATAATTACATTTACAAAATTATATAATACTCCAAGAGGGTTATGAACAAAAGAGCTATTGAGTATGGAAACATTGGCATCTTGGAGAGGAACGTGCACAGAGCACGCTCAAGTATTGAAAGCCAGAGCCACAAGAGGCAGTCCGGTAAGCAGCTGGACCTATGACAATGCTATCAGAGGCGCTTGGTAGCTGGTTGGAATCTCTGGCTTGGGGTAGGAGAGTGCCATTATGATTATTAGTTGTCTGTACTCGCCCTGCCCGAGCTCTGCCCTTTCAAGTGAGGAAGGGTAAATATCCATTCTATCTTTCTTGCCCTTCCTTTGGTTAGTTTGTCTTGTTTTTCCCAGCCTTTCTCGCTTGACTGAACTCTTTGCTACACAAGCTAGGCTAATGTGGTTCAATTGAGCCAAGTGACCATAGCAGCCTCGCCAAAATCCCCCCTGGACTAGTTCTCGGAAGTCAGTGAAGGGCGCAACTATAAGAGTTCCAGAGTCCCTCTAGAGCCCCTATAGGCGGCGTAAAGGTTCTGAAGGCGTAACTTAACAGCCCTTTGGCCTGACTTCAAACCCATGGATCTAGAAGGCTTTAGATTTCTATCTGAGTTTTCCATTTCCGTTTCTATCTGTCTTGGCAATGCCTGACTATCTGTCTTGGCAATGCCTGAAACAACAGGGATCTATGTATATGCAGAAGAAGGAGACAAGCATGTCATTTAGGAGAAGGAAATAATAATACCAATGGTAATAGAGAGCAGAGCCGAGGACTTTAAGCATGCAGGCAGCGACAAGCACCTCATTGGAATTCAAGTCCTCCCAAGAGATGTGAGGTTGGGGGATGACGGAAGAGTGCAATCCAGCTTACATAGCGGGCGTGTGGGAACGTTCTATGGGCGGTGGGTTTCCGGCTCTGTGGCAAAGCTGTATAAGATGAGCTCTCGGCTTATTGGGCCCTAGAACCCTATATGACCTTCTGCACTTAGTTTAGGGAAAACCCAATTGTGCGTTTTGTTAGCTCCATGAAGCTGCTGCTCACGAAGATTAGGCCTGAGATTCTTCCTCCTCACCCAGAGGAGCCCTCATTGGAGTTACATTGGGTCATATCGTTATGAAACTCATACAGGAAGGATACACAACTCGAGAAACCGGTAAAGATTACAGTAAAGTTACAGGCTTTCAGAGTTTGTCCGAGAACTTAGAGCCCATGAAGGCGAAGCTGATGCATTCAAATCACATAAAAATCTTGATAATAACAATACAACAGTTTTGTCAAATTTGCTCAACTAATTCCCAACTTTCTAATGACAGAGAATTTCAAACTACAGTTAGCCATTTTCTCCAACAATAAAGGTTTGTGAGATTGTTACAGAAGAAGATAACTATCATGTTATCTCCTATGTAAATGATTTTTATTGCAAAGAGCAGCACAAGTTTAATATTGACCTGGAGAATTTATGGTACAAAGCAAATGACAAATATGTGGAATTAATACCGTTTTCTAGTCTATACAGAATAGCAGGGAACATTTTTCTCATTTATGAGGATGAGTAGCAAAGCACACAAAACATAAAGGACGAGAAGTATCTGAACACACAAAATAAGGATAATCAAAGAAAAAAAGGAGGTAGCTGAGCACACAAAATAATAAAAAAGAAAGTAAATATGAAAACAACACGAAATGAAATGATTTCATGTAAGAAGGGCCACCATAATCCCGTGACAGGTCCCTAAGGGACACCATAATGTTCTCGTTACTTTAATTTACATTTGGTAAGAAATTATTTCTCCTCGCCCAGAGGAGGCCTGATATCTGATTAGGTTTGGTGATTTCTTCCCCTTCTGTAGAAATAATGATATGTCTAACTGCGTGCTTAAGGCTCGTCATAGAGGAGCTATCGAGCAGGTTTCTGTGGGTAGAAATGACGCTTTGAGAATTCATCTTGGTAGTTGGACTTTGCTGCCTACGTTGTAAGTTTAGTTGGAGCTTGGTTTCTGACTAATATGTAAATCACTGGCAAAAAATATGTAACTTATTTTCCTTTTTGATCTAATAATGATATGTCTAACGACATGCTTAAGTCTCATCGTTCACAAGCCATCGTGAAGGTTTCTGTGGGTAGAAATGACGCTGGGATTTGCTGAGTACATTGTGAGTTTAATTGAAGCTTGGTTTCTGACTAATATATAAATCAGAGTGTAAAAAATCGGAGTTGAGACGCTCATAAGCGTTGTTAGGTACTGTCGAACGTAATCGCTGTGTGGGTTGTTTGTTGAACAGTGGTGTAAGGAATAATTAAATGGAATTGAATATTCCTTATCCATTAAATCGATCATCATTGAAGCTTTAAATTGAATCATCATTGAAGCTTTAAATTGAGAACAGGAAGAATAAGAAATAATTTAAATTAATAACAACAAAAATAGCAAATAATGATCACAATAGGAAAGGTAAATAGGTAACTAACAAAAATAAGTAATTATTAATAAAAACAATTTTTTAAAAAGTAATTATGATAAAAAGGAAAAATATAAAATTATTAAAAAAATAAAGCGTACTCACCTCATAAATAAATACTGGATTGAAGAATGAGATTGGTTACTTTTTATTTCCATTCATTCTTTCTGAATCTCTTGTAATGAAAAATAAATACGATATGTTATTTATCAAATTAATAATCACAACAAAAAAACAAAAGATTCTTAAAATTCAGAAAATGTTTAAGATAAAAAATCCAATTAAACATTATTTAATTAATTATTACTAAAATCAAATTACTTCAATTCTCAACAAAAATTTATGCTATAGAGTGCTTTCTTTGTACCAATAAGTGACATACTACTTGATCCTAGCACAAAATCACTAAAATACTACATTATATATAACTAGTCCCAGCAACACATAGATCAGACTGCTAGTATTGGTATAATTAACATGGTTATGAGTTTACAACCTTAAGTAAAACATCTGAGCCTAGTTGATCAACATTTAATAAAAAGCAAAAAAACGAAATATTAAAAATACATTAAATCTTCCCGATTTTGTTATTCATGAGTTCTCCATACCATGAAAGAAAGATGAAAATCCATAAATAAGTGTATGAGTGAAACTTAATATTAATAAGAAAAAATTAAATAAATAAACATAAAGCAAAATTGAACATGTAACGTTTATTAAATAGATTTACCATTGAAGCATAATATTAAGAATAACAAAATTAAATATATCAAAACAAGCTTAATTTAAAAAAAAACAAAATTAAATACATAAAAAAATATAACACAATTAAATACATTAAAAACATATAACTAAGAAAACATATCATCTAGCCAAACTGAAAAGAAGGAAACACTCCAAACCTTTATAAACCCTAAAACAAAACATTCAACATTCAAAATTGATATGAAAAATAAAAAAATTCCATTAAATATTCCTTTCTATCAAGATAAAAAGTAAATTTAAATATTCTATATGATTAAGTTGCTTACCCATTAATACATGTTTCAGATCTCAATCCCACACCCGCCATCCAATCCAGCCAACTGTCTAACAAGCATAGGCCCTTACTCCACGAAAACTCCCAGCCTCTCTTTCATGTCTAATTTTTCGTATGTAAAGATGATACATGACAAATTAAAACGCTCCAAAATCAAACCCTAAAACAAATCAAAACAAACATATATACTAGAATAATCCATCAAAAAAGATAATTAAAAAAACATATATGTCAGAAGAATCCACTAAAAACGATTAAAAAAAATCTAACAAAAACAAGTAATTATGAATTGCTTCTCATCATTCGAGAGAAACCACTTCTATATTGAATTGCTTACTCATTTCGCTGCCTAAATCCTCTATCCCGAATGGATTCTCCCACGCCCTACTGCTCATATTTTGACCACTGCTCAGAAAAAACAAAATTAAATATATTAAAAACTGTAACAAAATTAAATATTTTATATGATTGAATTGCTTACCCAACTTTCATATGCCATGCCCAACTCTAATAAACCTAGGTTTTAGGTTTTACAAATAACAATGAAAGAGAAGGAAACATATCATGTAGATAAGCTGAAAAGAAAAAAACACTCAAAACCTTAATAAACCCTAAAACAAAACATTCATAATTATTTTGAAAAATAAAAAAAAATCCATTCAATATTCCTTTCCATTCCATTAACATAGAAAGTAAAATTAAATATTCTATGTAGTTAAATTGCTTACCCATCACTACATGATTTCAATCCCTTACCCATTCTATGATCGCAAATAACGATGATACAGGACAAATAGGCAAACATAGCGTCAAAACTCTCCCAAATCAAATCCTAAAACAAATCAAAACCAGAAGAATCCCTGAAGAAGACAATTAAAAAAACATATATGTAACAAGAATCCACCAAAGAAGATAAACCAACAAAAACAAGTAATTATGACAATTAGACACGGGATTGATTGAATTCTTCACTTCTAGTTTTTGTTTTCACCAATCATCCATAACTATCATGAAAGTTAAAAAAATACTATCATGAAAGTTAAAAAAAAATCCATGAAACATAAAAAAATCCATTAAATCCTTCTGCCATTGAAGCTTAAACTTAATACTTAGAACAACAAAACTAAACAAATAAAAGATATGCAAAATTTTATTGAATTGCTTACCCATTTCAGACGAGATTCTCATCATCCGACACCCACCATTAAGAAACCGCACCAGACCAGATTCTAATCAGGCCATTTCGCTGCGTAAACCACCAGATTCTAATCAGGCCATTTCGCTGCGTAAATCCTCTATCCGCAATGGATTCTCCCACGCTCATATTTCGCTGCGTAAACCACCCGAGAGTTCAAGCACCATGCGGTGATGTTCCCATTCATGGCGCGGGGCCAAGCTGCTTGCTAAACGAACCGGATTCACCTTCACGCCTCTCAACATCCGAAGCGTGAAACCCAAGATCGAGTCCGCTGGCGCCGTTTTCCAGCGCCGACCACAGTCTTCCTCCTGAGACAGAAAACATGGATTCCTTCCCTCTTTCAGGATCTTTTCATTCGTTTCATGGAAGCCTCGTCCGCCAGATCTCTCAAGAAAGCGGCGGACGCCTGTCGTTTTGCATCATCTGAGACATTCAATTCTGGGCTTCCACTGGAATCATGTGCCTCACACCAAGACATGCGGCACATTACTTTGCAGCGATCTCAGCTTCCCCAATCATATACAATGGCCACGGGATTCGATCCCTAGACCTTCTTCGTCAATCGCCAGATATCTTGCAATGTAATACATTCAAAGAGCTGGAGCATAGCAGTCTCCAACACATGAGAAGATCCATTGGTAGGCCACGCCGAGCATAGTAGTTGTTCTCTTCATCTCCTTCAAATAGAAAGCTCCAAACCCTGATAAACCAGACCACACGCAGCCTCATGAAGCAAGGAGAGTAACCGAGAGGAGAGCAAACAAGTTAATTAATTGCATTAAAAAAAACACAAATAAGAATCCACCGCTTCATTACCATCCAACGGCTTTAAACGAAATGGTCAAGAAATATAAAATCCACCGCCACTATATTGCAAGGAGCCGTTGGAAACTACAACGGTATTTTTAAAATTTAATTTTACATTGTTGTATAACCCTAGCTTTAATCATGGTTTGATTACACTTTAAAATGAAACTTCAGAAATTTGAAAAAACTTGATATGAATTAACATTCTAGAAACACTTCAAGTTTTACGTTAACAAATTTATTGAGTTTGGATTCATTGCATTAACTAATCAATGAATCCAAATATAATTTCTGGAACTATAACTTACAAAATTAACTACGACTCTGGGCGCTTATCGATTCTCAAATTTTAATGTTCTAACATGTACTTCAAAGTATATAAGTTTCTCTTTTCCTTAAAGGATATCAATACTTTTGAGGATTAATTCGTGCTTTTTCTTACGCCTAACAACTTTCCTCTAGCACAAAGCTTTTGATCTTTGAAATATTTTAATTTTCTATATTGTCTCGGTGTATTAATTATTTATGTCATGTTACTAAAAATGAAAGTCATAACTTTTTACAATTTAATATAAAAAATAAAAGACATATTATTTTTACAATTTAATATTTTATTTTAAAAAATGTTTTTTTAATATTTTATATTCTATATATATATAGAATCTGAATTTAATTTTGATACGAGAGTTTAGTTATTTATCAAATTTTAGTGTATTAAACTTTTTTTTAGATAATTGAATTTTTTAAATAGTTATTTATATATGTTCTATTTTTTTAAGATTTGAAGTTATAATCTTTTAAAATGACGCATATTATATATATTGTTAAATAAAATAAATATAAAAAATGAAACTTAAAAATATGATAATTTATACCATTAAATACATCAAATAAATTTATGGATTATTAAAGTGCAATAAATTAATTTTCCCATTTATATAGATAAAAAAAACTACTTAACTTGATAAAATATCCCATCCCATAAGAATGAGAAATGTAGGGCATCTTTTCCATTACATCTATTAACATATAATTGCAAAAATAAGTCATCTTTTCATGTAGACCCACTCCCACATGTAAAATAAACAATATATAAATAAAAAAATAAATAAAATAAAGTAGTTTACATGATATTACTTCAAAAAATCAAAATATTAATATCCATCTTTTAAATCAAAATATCAATATCCATGGGATAATGACAATGAGGAATAAGCATCACTCCATTAGTGGATTGACGTCTACATTGCATCATTATTAACTATGCCTCTAAACATTAACTCTTACTCTCATGTTTATAAATGTCACAAAGACAAATAAAAAAATGTTACATTTTTATTTTTTTAATTGAAATTAGAGTTTTAAATTTAATATTAATATTGTTTGATTTTGCATTTTAAAAATATGAACATTTCTATATATCACATTTCCATTACAAAGTAAATACAAGAATAGAAATAGAAATTAATTAGATTGAAACAAACAAATAAAAATCCACCATCTTCATTAACATCTAATGTCCTTCATTATCATCCAATGTCTTTAAAGGAATGGCATTCATAAATATAAAATCCTTCCTAAAAAGAAAATGGAAAATCTACCACCTCATACCGTCCTTCATTCTTTGTTCGATTACGCTTTAAATTGGAATTTCTGAAATTTAAAATATTTCTAGCATTTTAGATACGTGGATCGAGTCAAGTTTGGAGTTAATGGTTTGTTTCATTATTTGTAAATTTATTAAATTTGGATTTATTGCCTTAGCCAACGAATCCAAATTTTTTAATTTTTTATATATTTTAATCTCTTTATATTGTTATATCTTCCACTAGAGACATATATAAATTGCCTAAGGAGACTAATTCTCGCTGCCATCAAATTATTTTTTACACTATGATTGTAACATTTGTATTTTGATTTTTTAATTTAATGATTTTTTAAAAACAATATTTATCCTACATTTTATTGGGTTTGTGGTTTTCCATGACCAAAGATGCGGCAGTGGAGTTGTGTCCCAAGATTGTAACATCCCTCTAATTTGACCCCAATTATTATTATTTTTAATAATTTTTATAAAAGTAATTGTAATTATGTAAATGGCCCTGATGAGGAGCTCAAGGCCAAGGCAAAGTATTTTATTATCCTAGGTTGAAAATGTTATTATAAATTTAGGAGACTTTGGGATGACGCAACTACAACAACAAGGCATGCATCCACTAATAAAGACATAGGGTCATCCTATGCTTGGAGCACCTAGAGGAATAAGTATAGTAACTTATCATAATTACATTAAGTGATTTGGGCATCATCCTAAGCTAAGAATAACGTTTATTTCGTCCCACGCAAATATTCTCTCTCACAAACCTACCGAATTGGCATAAAGCTATACCTACTTAAGAGGAACTAGTAATACTACTTAACCCTTGTGGTAAAAATAATATATAAGTATATGATGGAAATATACCTATAAGTTATTAACCATCTAATATTTATATATATATATATATATAAAAGAGAAAGAAGTGAAATTAAAATGTTAACCTATTGAAAATATAAAAGTATATATATAAGATTATATATATCTAAAAAGAAGATGAATCCACTTTTAGAAATATATATATATAATAAACCTAGAAATCTCTTAAGAAGATGAATCCACTTTTAGAAATATATATATATAATAAACCTAGAAATCTCTTTTATATATATATATATGCGCGAGATTTTCTATTATGAATATGAGAATTCCATATTCTCTATATGGCAAAAACATATAAATTAAATAATGTTCTATGCATAATTTATACCTATGATATTTTCTTATACTACAAGGTATACTCTTTCACCCAAACATACCTTGGGTACTTATGTTTACTTACTTAATAAAGAGTATTGGACACATGTTTAAACTAAGCCATTATGTTCTAATATATTATAGACATACCCTCGGTATGTTTTAAATGTGCTAAAATATTAGAAAAGGATCTCCTTAAATTGTTGTGTGCTATTTTGCCTATTGTTGTTGTGTGCTATTTTGCCTCTCCATTGACAGAATTTTTCGTTAGTTGTCCCTGGAGAGGAGTGGAGTTTTTATTTATTTAAAGATTGTCACGTTGTGCCAACCTCTTACTTACTCCACTATCCATGATCTCTTTAATGCTCAAGGCTAAGAGTATAATCATTGCACGGTCTTCTTAATGTTTTTATAAACTCGACATGAAATGCTCAACTATTTTCATTTTTTACCTCACTGCCATTGTTCCACGTTTTAGAGTGACAGATGGACAATCGCGCTAAGGGGATTCTTCCCTCGTTGGATTTGGCAGACTCTCGAGAGTATTGAAATACTATGAAGGAGGTTTTCGCAGGGGCAATGTCTCTGCGAATTTGGAAAAAAACTCTTTGTTGTGGAAGGACTCTTCGCATTGGAGGAGGAACCTCTGCGTCCATAGACAAGAGAAAATCGTTCTAAGTTCAAGCAGAAGGAAAGAGACATGGGAAATTTCTGTGGCTAAGACAGGCTTGATAAAAGACAACGCGATAAAGGAGAATCATTGTAGCTCAGGCAGAGGGAAACGCGATATGGGGAAATCGCTGTATCTTAGATAGGTATAACTTAACCCTTTGCATGTCTATCACATTTTGATAGAAGGAATGCGATATGGTGTAAATCGAAATAGTTTTTATATAGAAGGAGTTCCTGCGTTTTCTGGATTTAGTATTTGAGGATAATTTTAGACCTCTGTAGATTACTTAAGATTGAAGTCTAGATTCTACAATGGAGTTTTATTTAAATCATTACAGTATAAAAACCTCTGTTTACATATTTTTTCTATGAACGATGCTCACGGCCTACGGAGGTAAACGATCTCGACATTATATTTGAGTGAAGCTCCAGAGCTGCTGTATAGAATCAAGTTCTAGTTTCTTTTATGTTAGTGTCTAATATAGGGAAATCGCAGAACAAGAATCTGTATATTTTACCTACTCGATCTAAGTTTTAGGATTGCTTTATGATTTGCATAATCTCGTCCTAATTTGTTGATGGAGCCTTATTAGAGAATCTTGCATCTTAGCTTATGATAGTTTCGGTTATTATGACCTTACTGATCTCTGTCTCGGTAGACATTCATTGGGACGAGCGTTGAAGGTAACCTCTGCATACTCGTTACACCAATAACAAAGATAACCCTGTGTTTTATTACATTCTCGTTATGCTAAGTATTGATCTCTTAAACTTTGTCTCGGTAATATACCAGCGGGATCCAAACATGTTAATAGAGGAATTAACTCTGTAGATGTTAGTGTGAATACAAGTATTTAGTTATTTCAGAAAAGTATAGTGAAAAATCTATGCATTAGGGTATTTCTATATTAAAGTAGTTCTCTACAAAACCACTCCGTAGTGTTAAGCAGATTGACTTATCCTTGCATGCGAGAATGGGTTGCTGAACTAACGTTTCTGCTACATACTGCTCATAGCGTAGTGCTTTGGTTAAAGGTTTGTGGCGCTTGATATGAGTGCTCCCAGTTGTGCTCAGAGATTTAGGTAACGCCTAGTTTTTTATCAAGGTCTCTACGAGTAACAAAACCCAGGTATTTAGTTATTTCATTTTTAAACTTTGCAGTTATTTCACTTTGATCTTTTGCAATCATGATCTGTATGGGAGGCCCACACTCCCCATTTTGGTATTAGTTTCAATATGCTAGCTTTAATGTATTAGATATAGTTTTATCTTAGATATATTATGAATATCATTTATTATGCTCTCTCTTTGTAATCTATAAAAAGGCACCTTGCCTCATAATACAAACAAGTTTATGCATGTCAATCTTGTGTCTCTTAAGTGTTTTAGGTTTCTGAGGATTGTTTTGGCTTTTCAGTGTTATTTTGGTTTCTCCATTAAGAGGTGAGGCTCTCCCAGCCTCACCTAGCCTCACCTTGCAGATCAATTGGTATCAGAACAGTCCACTCCTCTTCCTGATCATTCTCATTTTCTCGAAAAAGAAAAAGCTTCCTGTTCTATTTTTCTTAATATCTAGGTTTTGTTATTTTTGTTGGTTTCTTAGGTATGAGAGTGGTATCTCTGGTTTATTTCCTGCCCCCTTGAGAAAACCATGGCACCTTATTCATGGTTGCAGCATGGTTCCCCATCTAGGCATGCTTCTGCTTCTAAGATCTAGCCTAACATTTGGCAACGTTCATCTACACCTGCGCCCTAACTCTCACTCACCTCACGCTGCAGCTCCCACATTCAGCTAACGCATTTATCTTGAGCCCCTTTTCTTTTCCTGAAAGGTACCACGATTTCCCTGGGGAACAATGGGAGGTGCCCTGAGTTAGCCACGTCCACGCCTCACCATTCCCGTTCACCCTGCCTGCTCCATCTTACCTAACTCTCTCCCCCTCTCGTGCGTAGCTCCCCTTCACGCTCTGCTTTCTCTTCACTTCTTCCCACAATACCTCCTCCTGCTCACGCTCTGCACGCTGCCATTTCTGCCAACCCTAACTCTCGCTCACCACTCACGCACACTAAGCTCCATTCACCAACCCCTATTGCGCCCTAGCCTTGCTCCCTTTCACTCGCAGCGTGCTCCCTCATCCACGCAATATCTATCAACCTGCACGCACCTTCCCTTCCATCGCTGCCATCAACCTGCACCCATTCACGCCCCTCCATCTTCACGCATTCCCTTCGCTCCTCTAACTCCGCACAATCCCTAACTCCCTGCGCACTCCCCCCATCCACACTCTCCATCTGCGCCTCCATCAATGCTACACGCCCTCCCTAATTCGGGCTGCATGCTCCATCACCTACACGCATAACTTCCTCCATTTCCACGTTGCCCCGTTTGGCTCTCTTCCCCACGCTCTCTGCCTGCGCGCCCAGCTACTCAGCTTTCACGCCTTTATTTTTCCCTAGCCATTGAAACCTAGGCTTGGACACCACCTTTGCCCATATCAACAGTTTCTATTAGCAACAATCTTTTCTTTCAGGTCTGGATCATTTTGCAGCTCAGATCCATGATCAGTTCATGTCAAGCATGATCATTTTTTTTTGCAGTAGTTGTTGGTTTTTTCTAGAAGTACAGTACATGGGCTTCTTCAACTCATCTCGTTCCTCTGGTCCTCCTCCATCAGCACTCTACAGCAGCACACGTCCTTCATTTGCAACACTCGCCATCTCACTCTAGAGGTTCCTCTTCACTAGTTCACAAGGGTTCTCTTTGGCTTTGGGGAATCGAGGTGTCTCCACCCTTCCCAACTACACAGCACAACACACTGAGCAGCCAGCCAGGTGTCTCCACCTTCTCAGTCTCACCCGCACTCACTCGGAAACTAGGTGTTTCCACCCTCCTAGTCTTTGCAACATCAAAAATCCTTTTGTTCTAGGATCACTACAACTTTTGAGCAGACATGGCAGCCTGCAGTGCTCTCAAACTTTCAACTGGGAGGCAAGAAAGCAAGGACACTTTCCACTTCAACCTGGAGGAATGATCTATATGGGAGGCCCACACTCCCCATTTTAATATTAGTTTCAATATGCTAGCTTTAATGTATTAGATATAGTTTTATCTTAGATATATTATGAATAGCATTTATTATGCTTTCTCTTTGTAATCTATAAAAATGCACCTTGCCTCACAATACAAACAAGTTTATGCATGCCAATCTTGTGTCTCTTAAGTCTTTTAGGTTTCTAAGTATTGTTTTGGATTCTCAGTGTTATTTTGGTTTCTCCATTAAGAGGTGAGGCTCTCCCAGCCTCACCTTGCAGATCAAATCATAAATAGAAACCAATTGCGTGAAGATCTCGGTGGGCATCAGAAATGGGGTATGTATGTCTTCAATACTTTTAAATTCTTTTTAACACTTGGAGAATGGACATGCCAGGCATGTAGCGAATTAACTCATAATTAAATTGTTTTGGTTATATCACTGTTTAGTTACTCACAACTATTTTTTCTTAAGGTAAACAAGTAAATAAATTCACTCTTGTGTATAAAATTCGGAAAAAGGAAACCTTTACTTATTAAATAAGAGTTATGGGGTGTATAAGCATCCCCTTGTAAATATTAAAGACTTATGTGTAAAAGTATTCATAAAATTATATATACTTTACAAAAAGATTAAAGATACTGGAGTTTTGTTGTATAATCACTTATATTCATGGTAGAGTCTCTAAGTAAAACAAAGGAGACTTTTATCATGTACTCTTAGGGTCTACGCTGAAACCATTTAAGGCACAGCCTTATAGTGTTTTGGAAGCGGTTAATACATGTTGACTATTATATATGTACAAGGTGAAGAAGTCAAACAATGGTCCAACTTTTAATTAGTATCCCAGTTACAATTAAATGCTATGCTTGAGAAGAAGCCCACATAAAGAACACCACTATCTTGAGGGACCTTGTGATAGTGGGAAATTGTATAATACAACCATTGGGTTGTGGATGTAAACCCTTGAATTTTATCTTGACTAATAATAAAACAATACTGCTCTGTGGGCGTAGCCCTAGATTGGGTGAACCACGTTAAAACAGTCTCTCTTATATGTGTGTTATGTGTTTTTCCCTTCTTATGTGCCTTATCTGCTTAAGTGGCCTAAATGTTGCGATGGTGTTGCCGTTTACATTAAAATATGAGTATATGATTGGTATCGTATATCTTCTAGTTAATTTTCATATTTTTCATGAATTGCATTTTGTGTACTAGACTTATTCATGATTACAATTAATATGTTGAAAGAATTGAATGAATTGTTGGTTGATATAGATTTGTGTTGTTAAGGTATTTGTCTTGCATAGCGTACAATTGTTACGGTGTTTCTTTTACTTATGAATGTCGAGAGGATGATATATATAAGTCGTGTAGACGTTGTTTATAATGATCGGTAAATTAATGTTGTTGGAAAGAAAAATGGACTAAGATCTTGCACGAGTAAGTTAGAAAAGAAATTAAATAGCTACGCATATTGATTATATCTTTCAATTGTCATCTTTTAACAATGTAAGAAATGGAAGTTGGTTCTTATCACACCTAAATTTCATTCGGAAAGATCTTAAATGTTATGCAAAGCTCTCAAAAGTTCACAAATTTACTAACCTAGAAAATTGGGTTCGT
Organism: Larix kaempferi; assembly: GCA_027924585.1. Taxonomy (NCBI): domain Eukaryota; kingdom Viridiplantae; phylum Streptophyta; class Pinopsida; order Pinales; family Pinaceae; genus Larix; species Larix kaempferi. The sequence goes on from BSBM01000835.1 coordinate 7,749,019, forward strand.
GACAAAGATGCAGCTGTGGAGTTGCATTAGCATCTGAGCTCGTGCCTTGCACTGACACTATAGAGTTATTAATATTAGTATGGGTGCCTTGTATCAAGGCTAGAGGGCGATGAATTTATGTCTCGTACTTGGTCCAATAAGAGTACCTTTGCTAATAAATATCTAACCATTTTCCTATTCATTCATTCAAGTTATGGAATGGAATGGTAAGTCATCGACTATTTGGAATGGTAAATTTGGTACTATTATGGGTTATTGTAGAGTTTTCTCCATATAGGTTTCCTCACATTCCTTGCTAATGTTTTGTTAATGTTCATGGGTGTTGTGAATGAAACCAACCTCTTGGGTTCTTAACATTGGGAAAACTCAGTTTATCTGGTCCAAGGTTGAAATTTGATGGATAAATAAACGTCATTTACCATTTTACACGTCAAAACACTGCTAATTCCGATCACCATCAATATGAGAACAAGTACGATGAAAACCATTTGATAACTACTCAACGACTCGACCATAGCTTGGCTTGAGCCAAGTCCGTAACTCTTCGCATATAGACTAAGCCTCCACGTCTTTTCATTATCTTTTGTAATATGTTTATGGGGTTATAGGCTTACCCCAGAGTGTCATTTAAATTGTCATTTCAAACGACTTGAGAGAACTTTTATGTTAACAATATGAATATATAAAACATGGAAATATTTTTGTTTGTAAGAGAGATACAAACTATGGTTTTTTGCCTAGTTTGGTAATAATGTTAGTTATGGTAGTTTTGATCATTAATTTATATGGTAACAACTAGTTGCTTGTTTACTCATAACCCCTTGTATTGAGTGTTGAAATATCTAACTCATTTACAACTTAAATGGATATTTATAAAAATCTTGTCCTCGACCTGTTCCAAGTGGGTGAGGTTCTATAAGCATATGGTTTTCTTTTTTATTATGGCTTCGGTTTTGCATTCCCCAAATTCGAATCCATGTCTCCTCTGTATATAATATAAATGGTTTATTTTATTATTGCAATGGATATCTTTGCTATTTATTAAAGAACATATTTGGTAAATTTGATAGCCTCTATCATCGAAGAATTATGTTAACATAAGTATTTTTCTCCCCATGTCTAACAAAGGTATATAATTTTTTGCAACTATATATATAAATATTAATAACACTAATTAGTTTTTTATAAGTATTATTGCAATTTATTGATAATGGTATTATGCATAACTTCGATGAAATATACCAACTAGACCTATGCCCTCATCTTCCTCTTAAGAGTCATTGCAATGACTTAAGGTCTTGTAGCTTTTCTATTTATAACCATGAGTAGCTTTAGATTCCATACCATTATTTAGTGGATATGTCTATGTCTTTATGGTTTGATGATAAATATGATAGTCTAGAATTAGATTATGATAGGTTGCTTAGAGAGATTGTGAGAGGTTAGTGATCAATTAGTTAGAGGTCGAAAATATTTCTTCTATTCATTGATCAAGGTATTAACTGTATGCATCCATGTTGCTAGACAATTGCTAGTGGCTTTAAGAGGATATTTTCTTTGTTGATGAATTCTTGTCATTTCATCTTATAGAAACACCTCTTGGTAGTGTTGGGACATTGCCAACTTGTGGCTCTTGTTATGTATATCCTATATCTCACTCTATAAATTATCTCATGTTATCATTATATTAAAATTAAAACTCCTAACTTTTTTACAATTTAAATTTAATATTGCTTAATATTATTTTATCTTTAAAAATGTTTTTATTAATAATTGATATTCAATATAGATAAAAAAAAATGAATTTGTTTTATAAATAATAATAATAAGGATGTTTTTTATAAATCAAATTTAGACAAATGACCTTCTTTACATAGTCATTTGTATATGCTCTACTTTATTAAGATTTGAACCTATAACCTATTAGAAGGAAACATATTATATACATCATTAAATATAAATTAGTAATAGAAAAACCATTTATATATTTAAAACTCTAACACTAATATATATTTTGAACCAACTTACATTAACATATTACAACATCATAACAAAAACAAGAGGTATGAATAAAATAGAACAAGTCTAGAAAATAAGACTTAAAAATATCATAATTTATACAATTAAATAAGAGATTAAGTTTCTCCAAATTTTTGGAGATTCTCAATTGATAATAGATTGGGCAAATGAAAAAATGTTTGTCATAACCTCGATTTAATTCCAATCTTAGCAGAGATAAAGATTTTAAAAATAGACATGGAAAAGGTCTCCTTTCAACACATTTATAGGGAAATGAACACAAAAGTAGATACTCAATATAAACTGGGTTTGGAACTCATAAATGGGCAATGGAATGTACAAAAGGATTTTGAAGGATCCACCACCGAGATTTATCAATATCATATTTTGGATACACATTAAATCCCAGCGCTACAGGGCTTAACTAAAAATCTGGGAACTTGAGTCCTCTCCTTTTTTGCTATTTTGTTATATGAAGACTAGCCGGCCTTTCATGTTTATCTATAATCTACCATTTTATCTTACTTGAGAAGTTAGAGAAGTTAAGTTTTCAGTTATATGAGTTATATGACCTAAGCTCTTCACTGATACTTTTTGACATTCAAGAGATATGCGATATTACATATTATACAGAATGTAATTGTTGTTTTTTCATATAAATAAAAGTTATGAGTTTTTTTCCACAGAAAAAAAATACATCAAATAAATTCATGAATTACTAAAGTGTAATAAACCTTTTAATTTTCCCATTTAAACGGATGAAAATAAACATCCTAACTTCAATAAAATATCCCATCCCATAAGAATGAGAACTCGTGGGAATATTTTTCACCACATTGATTTGGATATAATAATGCAAAAATAAATCATGTTTCCATGTGAACCTACTCCCACATATAAGGAGAACAATAAAAAAAATGAAAGAAAAATACATATAGGGTACACATCAAATAAATAAATAATAAATAAATTAAAATGGTTTACATGAGATTACTTAAACAAAATCAAAATCATAATATAAGATGAGTTCATTACTGATATTTTTTTTTTCAAATTATTTTCATACTATCTATTGACATGTGCATCACTCTTAACTATGGGTCTTATCTATAAATTTAAGCATTAACTATTGCTCCAATGTTTGTTTATAAATGTCACTATGAGTCTTATCCGTAAATTTGACCATTAAATATTACTCTAATGTTTGTTTATAAATGTCACTATGAGGAAGACAAAGGAAACAAGGTTACTAATTTCCTAGTATATTTGTTGGCATGAGGCTAAGTTGCATAATTTTTGGTATAATCAGCGACAAAGGGGGCAACGACAAGGGTAAAGGACCAGTCCTGGAGTGCAACAATGTGGATAAAACGGAAGTAAAGTGAACAAAGCAGAGTCATTAGTTAATTAGTTAGTTAGTTAATGGGTCACTTTGTGAAGTTGACCAAGTTTGTAATGACCAGTGAGCCTATAAATAGGAGTAGTATTGTAAGACTTCGGGCATCTCATTCTTATCTTTATTGGGATCGGATATTTTGGTCAATGAAAGTATCTTCACATCTGTGGAATTTTATTCTATCTGTCACACTAGATAACATCTTTGTATGTGACCTCAACTATTGAGATGGGTTTTACGGATTTGTATTCCTAGTTTGTAAGACAGATTGATGTATAATGAGAAGGAATGTTTTTCTATGACTTTGTTTCTTATGTGTTGTACCACAGTATAATGTATTTTGTCACAGTATGGATATATCTGATATGTGTCATTGATCTGTTGAATATGTTTTGATAATGTGTTACTGCGTCGATCTAATTAGTATGTTTTGGTATGCAATGATGGTGTTATGATGTGAATGATAATTATGTCGATCTCTGGGTTATCCTGTGATTGAATGTGAATGATGCATGTCCTCTTATACCTACGGAAACTTGGTTCCTGGAGCCCCCTTAGGTATCTCGGGTGAGACCTCACTCACTCTACGAGTGTTGCTGGAAAGGCTAAACCCTTTCCAGGCCGATATCTATGGGAGTTTGTGTCGAGCTTTGTTGACATCGTGCGAAGTGAACCCATGCCGACAGTTGTATGTCAACAAATGGTTCTATTGTTGGGACCCTAGTGCAAGAGAGAGAGAGGACATGCTGTGGCATCCGACAAAGCCAAAGATCGAGGAGTGGTTCAACATGTGCAGAATATCTCGGCATAGGTAAGAAGTCAACCAGTAAATGTCGCAATAGTAACTAAAGGAGGAGTTGCGAGAGGAGAATATAGGCTACCACTAAGTGTTTGGCCCGCGATCCATAAATAGGTATGATTTGATGTCGAAGTGTAGAAAGAAAAGTTTTGGGAAGCATGTGATGCACTAATATAGAATAGTTTTCAGCCGACACCTATAGTCCACAAAGAACCTATCTATGGGATGCCGCAAATTTTTGACTCGACAATGTCGCACAAGTCACTAGGAAATATCAGTACCTTGAAACATTTTCTAGAAAGTTGTCTAACATTAGAAAATGATTAAGAAGCATTAGTAGAGATAGATTGCTTCTTGCATCGATCGAAAGAGGGGCGACATGATTGCTCAGTCAACCGCCTGTATAGGAAGAAAACAAGAAGGGAGATGAGGATGAATGCCCAGATCGGTGCATATGATATGGATTCCATAATATTAATAATATTAATGTGTCTAAATACGCCGATAGGCATAAATGGGACACATCCTATTACATCGATAGGAGGATGGACAACAGATTTGAACAGTGAATCGACTACATAGAAAGAAGACAAGAAGGGAAATGAGGATGAATGCGCGGATTGGTGCATTCGATGTCGACTCCATCATTCTGGATTTGGGGTCGGATGTGAATATCTTGACAAAATAGACATGGGGGACAATGGGGAAGCCACAGCTGGTATGGTCCCCAATACAGCTTCGACTAGCGAACCAGAGCAAGGTCACACCCATCGATCGAATATGTCACATCCCAGTCGATATAGAGGGACTCAAGACCTATGCATATTTCGATGTGATAGAAATAGTCGATAACAAAAATACTTATCCGGTGTTGTTGGGCATATATTTGGCGATGGAAAACCAAGCCGTGATCAACTTCCAGAAACGAACAATATCATTTAAGAATCGCGACATGAGGGTAGTCGCACCCCTAGATCCATAAGAAGGATAGTGGTATGTCAAGCCAATGCGGGACAAATTAACAGAAGGATGTGATAATGTTTACAATATCGTAGAAGACTACATCAATCCTACTGCTGATGGAGAGTTGGGATGGTGGAGTGTTATCTCGGCATTGTCAAATTTTGATGAAGCACTAGAGAACTGGCAAAATCGACTACATGAAGTATCATTCCGGAGATGTGCATGCATCACCCAGTCACTAAGATGGGTAGCGACAGAAGCCTGTGAACTACCAACATACAAGGGATTTCCCAAACAGACTAAATTCATCACCGAATTTGAAGAAAGAGTAGAAGAACCGCAGAGGTTGCTGGCATTAGAGGAAGCATTAAAGGCTATGCCTGCGCGATGGTGGGAAATGCACAAGTCAACAATAATGAGATAGACACTATGTAGACAATTGATGGAGATCAGGTTCAGCGAAACTGAAGGGTACTGCGGAAGGAAATACAGCGGAATGAGTGACCTAAGGGAGCACTTGGAGGATTGCCAAAGCGCATGGGGAGCGAGACCATAAAAAGAATGGGTCCATGCATTCATCCATACATTGGATGAGGTACTGCGAAACTGGTATATCGCAGCAGAACTACGACATAGAACAACTATGTGGGAGGAACTAACTATCAACTTTAGCTGGAATTTCAGCTTCTTAGATGAAAACCCCTTCATCCATAGTGCACTACAGGGATAATTTTAAGGATCCATACATATTTAAAAGTGTATAAGCCTTGGCGAATCTTACCAATTCTTAAAATGTCAACTATAAAATATTTGGCGATATTTTTCTAAAATTATTTCAATTTCTAAGGATTTTATATAGTTTATATAATAATTTGGCGATTTTTAGAGTGAAAAAAGTTTACCCCATCAAAATTGGGTGAAACGGGGCTTAAAAAAATGCAAATTGGCAAATCTTTTTCTGGAAAAAAACATGGAAAAATAGCCCATGGGCTAAATTTTGCCCCTAAAATTATCCTTGGTGCACTACAGGTAATACGGGAGAAGGTGCTTGAAGCAGTCCTGATGGAGAAACCAACGGGATTATAGTGGAGTGCGATGCCAGAAATGATGTTGGAATGCTACAACGTGACAGGAGGACCGGATGACGAGGATGATCCACGAGCCACTTATATACCAGAGTCAAAAGGAAGCTGAAATGTCAAAGCACCTGAGATACTCTTCGAAAAATTTCAGTAGCCATTGTGCCTCAAGAAATTTAATATTGGATCGGAGGAAAAACCCAAGTTCGGAAGCATAGGAGATTATTGGGATGATGCGACCATCGCAAAAGTCACGAATCTAATACACGAATTGCAGGATCTTTTCCCAACAAAATTTTCGGAAATGAAAGGCATTTCAAGGGAACTAGGAAAAATGAAGATCCCACTGAAGCTTGATGCAAAACCAGTGAAGCAACAACCTTATCAGTTAAATCCCAAGTACAAGGAGCGAGTGAAATTCGAACTAGAGCGAATGTTGGATGCAGGCATCATAGAGCTGGTAGAAGAATATGAATGGATAAGTCTGATGGTGGTCTAAGACAAGAAAATTGGCAAAGTCAGGATTTGCGTTGACTTAAGGAAACTGAATGACACATGTTTGCATGATCCATTCCCAACACCATTCATGGACGAAGTGTTAGAAGTCGTTGGAGGTCAAGAGATATACTCGTTCACAGATGGATTCTCAGGATATCATCAAATAAATATTGTGAAGGAGGATCGACATAATACAACTTTCGTAACGGAATGGGGTTGCTTTCAATATACAATAATGCCATTCGGTCTCAAAAACGACCCAGTGATCTTTTCATGATTAGTTGTTTTTGCATTTAATGATTTCATTTACAAATTCCTTGCAATATATATGGATTATTGGACTGTGTATGGACTAGTGAAGGACCATGTTGCAAACCTAAGGTTGATGCTGGAGAGATGTAGGCAACATCAGATCTCGTTGAATTTGAAGAAGTGCATCTTCTGAGCTCCATTCAGAATTCCGTTAGGACAAATTGTATGCAAGGAGGGGATATTGGTGGACCCAATGAAGATTGCAATTATTGTCAACTTACCACCTCCGATGAAAGTAAAGCAACTCAGGGCAACATTGGGGCATACGAGGTATTATTGAAAGTTTATTAGAGGGTATGCGGCAATCACAGCACCAATGGAGAAACTGTTGAAGAAGGATGCGAAGTTTGAATGGAATGAAGAGTGCCAGAAGAGCCTCGATATACTTAAATCTAAGATGGTCGCAGCACAGATACTAGATTTTCCCGTTTGTACAAAGGAATTCCATGTTCATATGGATGTGTCATCAGTTTCACTAGGGGTGGTATTCGCTCAACCACAAGAAGGGTCGATTGATCACCCAATTTCATTCGTCAGTAGGAATCTATCCACCGCAAAGAAAATCTACACAACAACATAAAGGGAAGGACTAGTAATGGTCTATGCACTACATAAATTCTGCCACTACTTACTTGCAGGCCATTTCAATATGTTTACCGACCACTCGACACTGAAATATTTGGTCAACAAGCCTATGTTGGGGGGGGGAATTTGTCACTGGCTGCTTTTATTTCAAGAATTTGACTTTGATATTTTTGTGAAACCAGGACGACTGAATACACGGCCTGATCACCTGTCCCAAATTGAGTCAGGAGAAGAACTGAGAAGCATCGACGAAGGATTACCAGATGTGTAGTTATTTCGAATTGGGATCGTTGATGACCATTATAAGCAGATCATCCAATTATTGACTACAGGATGTGTGCCTGAAGGATTGAATACCAGCCAAAAAAAGTAGTTAGTGGTGCGGGCTTCTGACTTTCAACTAATTGTAGGATAACTTTACAAAATGGGGCCAGATGAGATCCTTCGCCGATACTTTCTTTCGCATGAGCAGGAAATAATACTAGCTGAAGCTCCAGATGGGATCGCAGGAGGACACTATGGAGGACGTGCCACTACTAGGAAGATACTTTGAGCTGGACTATGGTTTCCAAAGGTGCACAGAGATGCTACGGACTATGCCAGGAGTTGCAATGTGTTCCAAAGAACAAGAAAACCATCGTGAAGGGATGAAATGCCACTAGTACCTCAGCTGAAGCTATAAGATTACGACAAATGGGCGGTAGACTTTGTAGGACCGATCAACCCACCAGGAAAAAGGACGGGGTCACGATATATAATTACTGCAACTGATTATTTGACACGATGGGTTGAAGCTGCACTGGTAAAGGACTACAGCTGTGCCAGCAACAATATTTCTCTTTGACAATGTGGTGACCAAGTTTGGGTGTCCAAAGATACTGATGAGCAACCAGGGTACTCACTTCGTCAACCAAATGATTAAGGAAATGAAGGAATAATTCCAAATTCATCATCGCAAGAGTACCCCATATCACCCATAGGAGAATGGTGCGATGGAAGCATTTAAAAAGGTATTGGAGCATGCGCTAACAAAGGTATGTAACACAAACCGCGACAACTGGGATTTGAAGATTCCAGCAATATTGTGGGCCTATAGGACAACTTGTAAACGTTTGACAGGCCATACACCATTCAAGTTAGTTTACAGATAAGAAGCGGTGATGCCAATGGAATATATTGTCCCCAGTCTCTGCATTGCAGTAGCCACATAAATGAACGACGATAGAGCAATTGAAGAACGGTTGGCGCAGTTAGTACAGCTTGACGAGGACAGGTTTATCGCGGGATTCCAACAACAAGCAGAAAAGGATCGCCAGAAGGATTGGCATGATCGCCATGTCAAAGAAAAGCACTTCCAGCATGGAGATATGGTATTTCTATACAACAATAAGTTTGCGAAGCATCTAGGTAAGTTGTAGATGCATTGGTTGGGTTCTTATATTATAAATTTGATCACCGACGAAGGTGCGGTACAGTTACAAAAGCTAGATGGGACACTAATGACAAATATAGTGAATGGAATCCGATTGAATCCCTATCGCCATAGTCAGACGCATGGCGACTAAAACAGGATTCGCACCAGTTCTAAAAAAAATGACATTGAAGATCTGTCGATTGTGGAGGAAAGAAATTTTGTAGACGGTTAGCACGTGGTAGTCAAATTAGACCATCATTATAGAACTTAAGCATCGATGAAAGGAAGTGGAGAAGGATGATGACACACTCGATGGAATAATTTGGAAAATCCAGTAAAGATTCGATGAATGACTTGGTAATCATTTTGCAAAGATTCCATGATGGACAGGAGCCAAGTGAGTTAAGTTATAAATATCCAATCAGATAGATAGCATTATGAAGAGTTATTGATCCGAATGTGTGACTATAAGAATGTTGCAGTAAGGATAGATGGGTAAGAAAGTTGCAGAGTCAATAAGTAGGGATAGAGGGGTAAGGAAGTTGCAGAGTAAAGCAATGAGATTAGCATTTTGTGATGGCGCATTTCATTTCTAGTGGAAGCACCCAGGGTGCTCTAAGGGAAAGGATGACAAGTGTTCACGAGCAACCGGCATATGACAATGCATAGACAACCTGGAAGAAAAGAGATGAAGTCTCCCCTGATATTTCTAAGCAAATTGTAGTAGTTGGAAGAATCGTGGTCCCTTCGACCACAAAAGCACCAAGGACAAAGGCATGCCGACCCCAGCGAAGGACAATCAAATGTGTGAAATAGATGTGCCAGAGCGTTAGGCATGTTTCTGAATTTGGTGATGTCGATGAACTTTTGTCCAAATAGAAACAAGGATGGAGCGCAACAGCTAGCGTAGAAGGGATAGATGATGAAGGTTTCAAGAGATTGGAGGATGAGTTCGAGAAGTACACAACAGCGAAACGGAGCAGTACCAGAGGTGTCCAGCTAAGGTGGCTCGAGGGAGAGCCACAAGTTTGTGTTGGGGGACTGTTGGCATGGGTTTAGAGCTCATAAAGTGCAGAAGCCGACAATGACAAAGGGGTCATCGGCGGAGGAAAGGACCATTCACAAAGGATAAGAAGCCAACGAAAGCACAAGTTTTGATCAAAGTTAGTTATATTTGGTCATGTGGACCATTTTGTAACCGCCTTAGGCATCTATAAATATAAACACAAATTGTAATACAGGGGCATCCTAGAATCGAAGAAGATAAAAAATCCATTGGATAAGTTGATGTATTTTTCTTCTTTTGGCAAGTTTTGCTCAGTGTATATGGATTTGCTTTAAGTCGCTTGGAACTATTCCTACGAAGGTTGTACCATAGATTTTGAGATGAGTTCATGCATGAGGATGTTCAATTATGTCTCTATTCTGTGTTTCTATTTGTGTCGCCATGTTATGAATGATGAATGTTATCTTAATGATGCGATGTGTTTAAGGTTTTGTTTCTCTGTTGATTAATCTGTGATGTAAGTTGATATGAATGGTATTTACATGTTCTTGTTGCGAATTTCGAATGTATATGTTAATTGTTAGTATAATGCGAAGGAAGATCTTTGGTTTGTGTAGAGACTAATTAAGGTTTAGAGCATCTCTTCTCCCTACTACGGAAACTTTTTCCCTATAGCCCCCTTGAACATCTCAGGTGAGACCTCACTCACTCTGCGGGTGTTGATGGAAAGGGTAAAACCTTTCCGGGCTGATGCTTAAGGGTTCCTGGTTGGTGTTTGTTGATAGCAGCACGAAGTGAACCCCTGTCGATAGAACTGTGTCAACATGTAATATTTTCTGAGTTGTTTCCAACCTAGAAAAATGACCCCCACATTCTCCACAATGGGAATCATTTAGCACAAGCTCAGCCTCTTCAAGAGTTAAGAAAAGATGTAGAATGGAATCAACCCCTCTTCTATAAAGAGTATCAACAATTATGAGTTAATTTTTAGTGTTATGTCTAAGTCGTCGTTGATCTTCTCATGAAAATGTTGGAGGGCACTTCAACATCTAAAGATAAATTAATATATACCCATACCACAGATAAGAGGTAGATATTAAGAAGATGTGTTCATTAGGGAATGACTCATCCTCATATTTAGAATCACTGCCACTAGGAAACTCTAAAATGAGTTCAACGAACACTAAAGATTTATTATATTTAGCAGACTGAAAATTAAGGTTAAACTCTTGAAGTATAACAATCCATTTATTGAATTTTCCCCCGATTATACTTCAGTTAAGACATATTGAAATGGATTGATGTTTGTGATAATTGTGGTGGTTTGTAACAAAATGAAGTAGTGAAGCCTCTGAACAACGCAGAAAACTGCAAGTTCTAACTTCTCCACATGAGAATACTTCAGTTCAGGTCTTACCAAAGCGTGATTGAGATAGTAGATCGTATGCTCTTGGAGCTGGTCATCATCCTGAACTAAGACTATGCCAATTGTGGAATCAGATGCAACTAGATATAAAATAAAATCTCGAGTATAATACGGTGTACTCAATAACGGGGCTGATAAAAATGCTTTTTTCAAAGCCTCAAATGAGTTCTGAGTAGCCTCGTCCCATAAAAATGGAGTATCACATTTGAGTAGGTGCATGAATCCTTTTGTTATCTATGCATAGTTTACTATAAAGAGTCTGAGAAAGCTAGACATGCCCGTAGACTTTGAAGTTGGCGAATATTGCGAGGAGGATGCAATTTAATGATAGCCACCACTTTTAATGGATCAACTATTATTCCTTTGCTCGACAGTATAAATCCTAGCAATTGTCTAGACTCGACGCAGAATATGCATTTATGTGGATTCAATCGAATCTTGTAATATCTGCATCATTCAAACACTAGCTGTAAATGAGCCGGATGATCTCGTCTCTTTTGAGATCATGCAGGGAGATCGCCTAGATATGGTTCAACTATATGTTTGATGTCATGGAAAGTGAAATTCATAGCTCGTTGGAAAGTAGCTCCAACATTTTTCAAACTGAAAGGCATCTTCCTATAAGCGAAGGTACCCCAGGGACAAATAAAAGTAGTCTTATGATGATATTTATGTTTAATTTGGATTTGGTTGTATCCTAAAAATCCATCCATAAAAGAAAATATTTCATTACCCATGCACGCATCTATTATCTTATCAATGAAGGGTGTGGGGTAGTTATCTTTAGAACATACTTTATTCAAATCCCGAAAGTCAATACAAAAACGTATGGTACCTTGATTTTTTATCAATAGAGACTAGATTAGAAACCCATTTCATCATGGCGATATGATAGATGAAATCGACCTTTAATATCTTTTCTACTTCAGCTTTTACAGCTACAACTTTCCTTGGGTTGACTTGACGAAGCTTTTGTCGAATAGGTTTGACATTAGGGTACGTTTTAATCTCATGTTCAACAATGGAAGGGTTGATTCCCAGCATCTCCTCATATGACCAGGAAAAAACATCGCGGAATTCCTTGAACATATCGGTATAAATGCAAACCTCCTCAGGAGAATAGTTCACACCGATAAATATGTTTTCGACGACATTAGGTTTTGTAGAGAAGTTGATTGGCATTGTTTCTGATATGTTGGCCAAGGGTGAATCCATGAAAATGGGTGTCTATTTTGGGGGGTCCCGTGAGAAAATAATTTTGAATTTTTCATGTTTTCCATCTTCGGGCGAATAAAAGTGATATTTTTGTTTGGAATTTCACTTTTCACTAAAAGACAAACTTTTAGAGAATTATGTTACCTTGCTATCCATATTTTTTTCAATTCTTTATATTGAGATTTGATATGTCGATTCGGCAAATGTTTGACAGTGTGTTCTTATAAAATGAAAGGACTACAAAATAACCATGTTTTGTCGCACACATAAAATCATTGTTAAACTTGTTTTTTGCAAAAAACAAACATGCTACGATAATATACACACAATATACTACTGCATGACTACAAGTTTGTAACAAATGCATCTATATACTAATTATTATATTTATTTGAATTCGATCAATGGGCAACCCTTGTCGATTTTCAACATATTTTTTGTCGCAAAACTTTTCTCTCAATTGAATATAAAACTAAAAATTCTATGAATACCCTTTTGAAGTAGACACGCCAATTAACTGCACCATAGTTTTCTCAATTTTTTTTGTGGTTCATTTTTAAAGTTATGGATTTTTCATTTCACTGCATTTTGAAAGAGATGAAACCAAACTCGACACTTGTTAAGAAAACAAACAATTACAAATATCAGATCTTACCTATACACAAAGAAATCTATATATTCAGAAAGTAGATTCAATAACGAAACTAATGGTATCAAGTCCGACAGTCGCTTTGTAGTGTAAGAGATCCTTTTTACCTTCCGAAATGGAGAAACTTGAAAACTGTGAGAGACAATCAAATTTTCAGGTTTCAGAGGTTATTCGGCCGAATAACTATTTTCCGTAACGGTGACGTCAATTAAATCAAATGTTATTCGACCGAATAACCAAACGTAAAAAAAAACTCGTCGGCGGGACCAAAAAAAAAAAAAAAGCAACGTTCTTGTCTAAACTTATATAAATAAAACTAAATACTTCAATTAATTTCGCATACTTTCTCGTCAGAATATTTTTGAAGGGATTTTCTAAGGAACTTTTTTTGCAAAGGGAGTTTTTTTTATAAGTTGTTTTTTTTCTTACTTCTTTCTAAGGAATACATTGAAAGAATGTTTTCCTAAGGCATTTTTGCAAAATGAGTTTTTATTCCAAGCTTTTTGCACTTCTTATTTCTTTGCAATGGGTTTTTTTCCAAGGATTTTCTAAGGAGTTTTTTTGCAAAGAGAGTTTTTTTTATGAAGTATTTTTTTTCAAGTTTTTTGCACTTTTTATTTATTTGCAATGGGTTTTTTTTCCAAGGAGTTTTTTTTGCAAAGAGAGTTTCTTTTATGAAGTATTTTTTTTTGTTACTTCTTTCTAAGGAATACATTGAAAAAATGTTTTTCTAAGGCATTTTTGCAAAATAAGTTTTTATTCCAAGCTTTTGCACTTCTTATTTCTTTGCAATAGGTTTTTTTTCCAAAATGGTGATTTTAAAGAGTTTTTATTCCAAATTATTTTTTCAAAAGAATTGTCTTTTTCCTTCTTATTTATTTGAAAATGATTTTTTCAAATGAATTTTTTCAAAGTTTTTTTTTCTAGGTATTTTTGCAAAAAACATTTTTTTTACAAAGTATTTTACAAGTGGTTTTTTCAGAAAATGTTTCTTTCCAAAGTGTGCATATACAGAATTTTTATTCTGAGGCATTTTTGCAAATAAGATTTTATTTCAAGTTATTTTTACAAAGGAGATGTATTTTTCCTTCGTATTTCTTTGAAAATGGGTTTTTTCAAAGTCTCCCAATTTATTTTTGCAAAAAAGTTATTTCGTTGCAAGGGTTTTTACAAAAAATTATTTTTCCCAGGTTTTTTTTTTTTTTTTTTTTAGTGGTTTTACAAAGAATATTTATTTAGAAAGTGTTCTTATTCTTTTCCAATGGGTTTTTTCAAAGATGATTTATTGTCAAAGAGTTCTTATTTCATTCAAAGAAGGTTCTTTTCAGAGGAGATTTGTTTCCAAAGACTTTTTCTTCAAAAGACTCTTACAAGATTTTGATAAGGTGAAGTAAATTTCAGTTCATGTGTTTATAAATTTTGTAACTATTTTTAAATCTTCATTTTGTTTTTTTACAAGAAAATGATGATTATTTAATTTATCATGTATAGATTAAACAATCATGGGCAGTAAGAGAAACTGTCAAAGAAAATATGATCGTAAACGTGCTGATGATGATGATAATAGAGAAAAGAAAAAACTTAAATATCATGCCAACAAAGTAAGCCTTGCAGAAACGCAAGCAACTATTATTGAAGATACAAATACAATTTTACATGATAATATTTGATGAAATGGAAATTGAAAATAGAGTACAAGAAGAACAAATTGAAATTGAAGAAACCATTGTTGAAGATGTAAATAGTGATTTACATACTAATGTCGATGAAGTCAATATTGAAGATCAAGTTCAAGAACCAGAAATTGGACCAGGTATGTATATATGATATATTTTCCAAATTCATTTTTTATAATGAATTGTATTTTTGGATACATGTTTTAAATTAAATTTAACTTGATGTATAGGTACTTTCACCATTAATGATGAAACATTAAAAAACATTGATTGCAACAAATATGGAAAAAAATACCCATACATGTTGCACAATATCGGGCTCAAAAAATTTATGATGATGTTCTGAAGAATTATTCAGCAATAGGACAAGCACAAATTTGGAGATGTTTATTAGTGACCAAGAAGTTAGAAGATGCTACATCACTATTGGGTATTCACAAGGCGACCAAAGAGTCAAAATTAAAACATAATGTGATAGAAAATATAGGTGATGCAATAAAAAAGTTTGAAAAATCTAGGAAGAAAGACATCAGTGCCGCACGAAGAGCAATTCATACAGCAATTATTTTGACTAATACTAGACAAAAACATTTGACAACACAACTAGCAAAAGCAGTTGGAACTTCAAGAAATACATTATACAAACATAGCAAATTTAGAATGCAAATAGATGAAAATGATGAACTTGCTTGCTGGGCAATTATTTGTAGACAGCCTTACAAAGATAGAATGGGAGCAGGTGTTAAAAATATTGTACGAAAATATTGGTTGACACATGATCGAGTTTCACCAAATTCAAGAGATGTAATACGACAAAGAGTATCACGAGGAGTATATGTAAGCAATCCAAAACATATAATGGATATGACACAAGTACAATTGTTCAATAAATTCAGGGAAGATCATCGTGGAATTAATGTGTCAATCACTACATTTGTGCAACTAAAACCATGGTATGCTAGACCTATTACTATCCGTGACACATGTTGTTACCATTATCATGTGCAATTTCAATTATATTACAACACATTTCTTGAATTTGGTAAAATGTTTTGGACAAATTCACCACCTCCACCCACAATACGTGAATTCATATCTCAAACCCTATGTAAGAGAAATCACGATGAAGTATTTTATAATAAGAAATGTGTCAATGGAAAACATTGTAATCGTTGTGGAAATTTGGTTTTATTCCACAATAAATATCCTATCGATACTGATCACTCACTGTCAAATGTCATCGTTGATTGGAGAAGATATGAATACATTACAAGTACCAGTGATGTACATTCCAAAAGGATTAATTTGCGAGAAGATAAAATAGGTGTGATAGATTTTCTCAAGAAATTCGAAAGTGAAATTTATAAATACACCAAGCATTCACATAGAGCACGATGGTAAGACCTTCAATTCAAACAGTCTCGTGAAATTTTTCCACTAGAAACAATTTTGTCAGTGGTTGATTTTGCAGAAAATTACACATTTGTTGCACAAAAAGAGATACAGAGTGAATACTATCATTCTGACCAAGTTTCGATATTTGTCCATGTTATATATAGACATTCTCAAGAGGATGTTGATGGCATTGAAAGCATGTGTGACAATCGAGATGTGATTAAAGAATATCACTTTTATATCAGCGACGATCGTACACACGATACACATTTTGTTCAGCATTGTATTAAAAGTATTTTCTACAATTCACTAAAGGGACGTAACATTAAATTCAATGAGCATTGGATATGGTCGGATGGATGTGCCGGACAATTTAAATCTTTGCGATCATTTTATTAGTTATGTCGACTTCATAAAGCATTGAACATTAAACATCGCTGGAATTTCTTTGAAACTGGTCATGGAAAAGGTGAACATGATGGTGCAGAAGCATGCGTAAAAAGAGCACTTCGAAGATGGAAAATGAACCATAGTTCTGCACAATTCCATTCAGCTGCAGAGGTTGTCCAATGGTGTAAATCACATCTAAACCATGATTATAATCAACAATCAAAATATGTGCGCAGGTATGTCCACACAAATGTTTTAATTTATATTTTATTGTCAATTTAAAAAAAAGTATGTACCTAACATCAAAATTTGTCATTTGTGTACTAGGTTTTTTTGGCATGTTGGGGTCCAAGATATAAATAGATCAATACCATACGACGCTAGCACCATACAGGGAACTAGAGATTTTCACTCTATTCAAACAAAAGCCTTCTAAAACGTTTATGAATTTGACAGTAGAAAGCAATCATGCTTTTGTCATATTTGCACTGAAAATATTGAATCTATAGAAGTTTGTGAAAACATAACGAACAACTACATAAAACATTGGAAACACACAGAGATTAATCCTAAAGGAAAAATGCCACTAGTAAGCATAGAAGAATTATAATCAGAAGATATAGCAATATCATCTGATGGCGACAGAATTTCAGATCTCGTTAGAGAAGGTAATGATCAAATACCACTGTTTTTTCGATTGTTCATTCTTGTCATTCACCTTATACACATGTATATTAGTCAATTTAATCAAATTAAAAATCCTAACATCAATTGTAATTTGCACAGGAGATGGTTTTGCTGTGATTGCACCTGTAGACAACAACGAAAATGTGAAGTATTATTTGATGCGATGTACTGAAGGAAAAATGAAGTTATTGGAAGACTACAATGACAACAGATATACATACGAGAGAGGATCCATCATTTTAAAGGGCTATTTTTTTCAGCAGACCCATATGACTCAGAATTATGTCTACTTTCAGGATTATGAACCTGATGTTATATGTTGTCAATATAGCCATTTAGTATGTGCATCCCGAATAAAATTGGTTCAAGTTCCATCGAAAAAACAATTAAAAAATAAAAATGAAAATTGTCCAAATATGACCATGAACGGATAATTGAGGACGACATTCCATTGCGATGTTTTTAAAACTATATATTTAAAATTAATAGATCAATGTTTTTGTCCATGTCATTGTCAAATTTTGTGTACAATATATTTTTTTATTTCTATGTTTATGATCTTGAAAGGAACTGGAGTATAAGAGTTTAAATGATCGTATTCTAGTATGCTGAAATTTGAATTCAAAAATTATTTGGTAATGAAAACCTCAATATGTAAAATGTTTGTCTTAATTCTGTATAAAATACTTTATTCGAGTCCCCATATGTCTATTAGACCACTTAAGGGATGAGATAACGGATCTGTGGCTGTCGCTACTCTCTGCCTCGAATCTTTAATTTAAAATATCACTTGTGTAAGTTCACATAACTAAAATCATGGCAAATGGAGACAATGATCATTTAATTTTTAATCTCAAGAAAAGATTCCAGGATTGTGAAGCTTATGCTAAATTAGAGGAATGATTATTTACAACAAATCGATGAAAATTCATCAAATTGTTGTCTAAAATCATTGCTCTAATTTAGCACAAGCTTCACAATCCTGTAATCTTTGCTTATGATTAAAAAACAAAAAATCGTTATCCCCATTTGCTATGATTTCAGCCGCATCAAATGTACCTGGACATTGAAAATAAGAATTATTAATTAAAAATTCATATCAAAATTTGAACAGATAATATTTATTTTTCAACTTCCTAACATTGATATTTCAATCAAAACTTCCTAACAAATTTTGGAACTTTGATCTCATGTAACACTCATTTTTAAACTTCCTAACATTCATATTTCTATCAAAACTTCTTGACATTCCTAAACTTCCTAACATTCAAAGATAACAATCATGTTCTTAACATTCATTTATTCATTGCACCTT
This sequence comes from Larix kaempferi, assembly GCA_027924585.1. Taxonomy (NCBI): domain Eukaryota; kingdom Viridiplantae; phylum Streptophyta; class Pinopsida; order Pinales; family Pinaceae; genus Larix; species Larix kaempferi. The sequence goes on from BSBM01000835.1 coordinate 7,767,843, forward strand.
ATCATAAATTACTTAACATCCATTCTTACCATCACATTCATTCTTAACATTTCTATCAAAATTTAAACCTAACATTCAGATTTCAATCAAAACTTCCTAACAAATTCCTAAAATTTGAACTTAACATGTTCATTTTTAAGCTTCCTAGTTTGTCCATATTTCTATCAAAACTTCTAACATTCCTAAACTTCCTAACATTCAAAGATAACATTCATGTTCTTAACATTCATTTTTAAACTTCTTATTTCTCCATATTTCCATCAAAACTTCTAACATTCCTAAAATTTGAACTTAACATGTGTTCCCTTTTAAGCTTCCTAGTTCATTCATATTTCTATCAAAACTTCTAACATCCCTAAACTTCCTAACATTCAAAGATAACATTCATGTTCTTAACATTTATTTTTAAACTTTCTAGTTCATCCATATTTCCATCAAAACTTAGATAACATTCATAATCTTCCTAACATTCCTAAGCTTCATAACATTCCTAAGCTTCCTAGTTCATCCATATTTCTATTAAAACTTCTAACATTCCTAAACGTCCTAACATTCAAAGATAACATTCATGTTCTTAACATTCATTTTTAAACTTCCTAGTTCATCCATATTTCCATCAAAACTTCTACCATTCCTAAACTTCCTAACATTCCTAAAATCTGAACTTAACATGTGTTCACTTTTAAGCTTCCTAGTTCATCCATATTTCTATCAAAACTTCTAACATTCCTAAACTTTCTAACATTCAAAGATAACATTCATATTCTTAACATTCATTTTTAAACTTCCTAGTTCATCCATATTTCCATCAAAACTTAGATAACATTCCTAATCTTCCTAGAACATTCCTAAGCTTCATAACATTCCTAAGCTTCATAGTTCATCCATATTTCTATTAAAACTTCTAACATTCCTAAACTTCCTAACATTCAAAGATAATATTCATGTTCTTAACATTCATTTTTAAACTTCCCAATTCATCCATTTTTTCATCAAAAATTCTAGCATTCCTAAACTTCCTAACATTCAAAGATAACATTCATATTCTTAATATATTCAATCTTAACATTCATTCATATTTCAATCAAAACTTCCTCATTCGTGAACTTTAAACCTATGTTCATCCATTTTTAAACTTCCTTTAACATTCCTAAACTTCATAATATTCAAAAATATCATGTTCTTAACATTCTTGATCTTAACATTCATTCTTACATATTCATTCATTCATTTAAACATGCAAGTACATATTCTAAACCTTTAAATCACACCAAATATGTTAAATAAAGAAAAATAAGTAGATCATTTAAAGCAAGTTTCACAAAATATGTAAGTTCAAAGGACATGTATATAATCCTCAAAAAAATGTTTATGAACATGTGAGTTCAATGTACATATATGTATCTAGTCCAAAAATAAATCTCTTCGATATGTCCAAAACAAATCTTTGCAATCTATGCATATCAACAAAAAAGAAATGTCCACCATGCTATCCTCTACTAGGGCCTCCCCCTGGACTCAACCCACCCTGCAACATGTATAAAAACAGATTATGAATATCATTTAAATTATTTAAACTAAATTCAGAAAATTAAAATATTAAACTTATATATCAAAAAACAATTCAATTATTAACAAAATTACATCAAATTCTCCAAATACTTGTCCACCACCATCCTCCAAAGGAGGTTTCCCTTTGCCTCCAAAAGATTTAAGAGACCCAAACGGCAACATGTATAAATTGAATTTATGAATCTCATAAATTACTTGAACAAATTTTAACTAAATCCATAAAAATTAAAATATTAAACTTATATCAAAGATCAATTCAAGTGTGAATAAAATTATCTCCGTGCCAATATCTGCTGCATGAAGCATAGAACCTATATCTCCCCCCTAAAATTTAAATTGTGTTAATAAATAAAACATAATGCAAACCAAAAAAATTACTGTGTCAATTAACTTAAATCTAAAACAAAAAGATTAAAAAAACATTAGCTCACAATAGATGGTAAATTATTTATAAAGTTCATATCTAAAGAAACTTGCATGGATAAGTCAAATTAACAATAAGATGCATAGTTAAATTAAAATTCAATATATATATATATATATATATATATATATCAAGTTCAAACATAATTACAAATATGTAAATAATAAATATACCTCTTGAATATTCTCTAGATTTTCGCTAGTGGAAACATGGAAAGAATGTTCATTCATCATTCTTGAAAACTGCAACCAATAAACATTTACATAATGTACCTATTACTTTACATCAAAAAACATAATTTATCATTCATATAATGTAACAAAAAATTCAATTCAAAATGAATAAAAGATTTAATTAAGATCAAGTCATATCATAATCAACAAACCTCTCCCAAACTCGATGTGTCATTGGATATAACATTTGCTGCTAGGTCGTGAAAAACCTTGGCATACACCCTGAGATCTTCAATGCTCATTCCATCTATCTCATCATTAGTTTTGTAAACAAACTTTTGACGAATAGCAGAACGAGCCCTTTCTCGAACCAATCCCACATCTACTCCAACTAATGCTGACGATAAACCATCGCCAACAAAATTCCTTGCAGTTGTCCCAAGTTGAGATGTGAGCTCTATCTCTGATCTTAATGCCACCAACCTGGGTGGGAAAGATATCTAGGGTGGAGGTCGAAGAGTTGTAGGGTCTCTAAGAGCACCTTTTCGATTATATATTCGACCCTTTCCAACTCCATAAAATTCTGAATGAACATCGGTATAGTCTGGCTTCATATTTAAGAAAAACTCAGCATAAAAAAATCTAGCAAAATATTGAGAAACCTCATCGTTCCATGGAAACCGACCATAGGCTGCGAGAAACTGATCATAGAGTAGATGTGCAAGATCAAGATGCTTGAAATATTGCACTTTCAACATTTCTTGCTTTAGACCTTCTTTGAAGTTAAACATTGATTTGGAATATTCTTTCATCACTCTCTCCTTCACAACATCCCACTTGTCTGGACCCATCACTTGTTCCCTTCGTCTTCGCATCAAATCAACAAAACCATTTGTAGTTGGTCCGAGATTCTCATATGCCTGAATGAATTTTTGCAGTGATCCCAAAACAATCTCCAAACTTTGTTTACTCTCTAGAGGGAGATCCATAGTAGACAAATCATTTTCCAACTTGCCGTAGTGGGATCTACATCTTTCAAGAGTCATTTGATGATCACCACTTTCCCATGGAAGCTCCTGAGGTAGATCAGATGGATATGTTGTAATGGGTGTACAACCCTCAGTTAATTCAACATATTGCGTCCTAGCTCGACAATCATCACCTTGTATAGAATGATGAGCCTCTTGAGAACCTTGCTCTGCACCCTCATCCATCTCCCTTGCTCGCTCTATCTCCCTCCCTATAGAATTACAAGCATCTTCTGAACCATGCTCTACTTCAAATAAAAACAAAATTTTGTTTAAACACAAGTACAATTTTTGCGTACACAAAAAAACAATTTGCATGTACATGTTAAAAGATCGATATTCATATACTAACAGAGGGTCGAGATCGGCGTTCTCCCATAGAAGATATAGGGGAATCATTTGTACCCCTTTCACCTCGTCGATGTGAACTATACAATAAACTAGAATCCCAAGGGGAGGTTGACAACCTTCGATTATCACTTGTAACACCAACCCCAGAAGATTGTGAAGACCTCCTACGCTTTCGCCTCAAAGACAAATCTCTTTCCATTTGATATAATGTCTACACTTGCACAAATATCAACTGATTACATATTCAAATTCTACATGTTAATTCTACAAATTCTAAAACCTAGCTGCTAAAGAGACTAAGTTATTTAATAAGGATCTAGATTTACCTAATATCATCTAATAGTTCTTAAAAAGAGTATAGATAATATTGTTGGATGTGTGAAGACTTAATGTACCAATCTTCTAAGTGTTTTTTATGTTTAAAATGAATGAAACCAATATAGTTAAATACTAAGTGAAGGGTTCATTTATTTATGTTAAAGAATGAGTTCATGAACGTGTTAACTTTTAATCTAAATCTTAAATTAATAACAGAATTGATATTTTAATACTTTAAACATAAATTATATCTACAAATATTTTCATTATTCCATAGAATAAAAAAAAATTGACAATTCATGGTATTATGTTTCAAGTTTGACATGTTTCCCAAATTTGCCATGTTCCACAATGGTCTTCAGTTTCTTAAATTAATAACTTAATCAAGATATTTTAATACTTTAAACATAAATTATATCTACAAATATTTTCATTATTCTATAGAATAAAAAAAAATTGACCATTCATGGTATTATGTTTCAAGTTTGACATGTTTCCCAAATTTGCCATGTTCCACAATGGTCTTTAGTTTCAACCTAATAACGGTAACGATTCTTGGTATTATGTTCTCCAAGTTTGCCATGTTGCAACCAAAGAAAAACATAATACCAAGAATGGCCACCTTTACAAGGCTAAAACTCAAGACCATTGTGGGATAATATCATCTAATAGTTTTTAAAATGACTATGACTATTATTGTTCGTATGTATAAAAAATTATTGTACCAATCTTCTAAGTGTTTGTGTTATTTCATAGTACATCTAAATTAAAGTCTATTCATGTCTATAGTTTAGTTGTATCTAAAGTCAATTTTAAAGTTTTGTTGTATCCAAAGTAGAGTTTAATCGTCTAAAATTTTGTTGTATCTATAGCTATCCATTAACACAGTTTGTAATAGAACTAATATATTGATCTCTGCACTCTGTCAACGTAGACAGAGTTCATGAACTCTGTCCATGTCCATGTTGACAGAGTTCAGCCAATAAGACAAGCCTATATATAAAAGGGATATATCATTTGCAAATACAATTACAGTCCTACTTTTATTTTCATTTCTAAACACATAAGCAAAATCAATAATTTAACAAAAATAACTAACTAAACACTGCATATATTCATCTTTTTATATTTAAATTTAAATAATTTTCAACATACTATTTGACCATAGTTCATGCACTCTGCCCAATTGGACAGAGTTCATGAACTCTGCCCAACTGGACAGAGTTCATGAAATCTGTCAAATTGAAAAGAGTTCATGTTAAACCTCTTAATACTAATCCACACTATCTGTGAGTAATATGTATCATTATCTATGCTAGTTCATGAACTCTGCCCAATCGGACAGAGTTCATGAACTCTGCCCAATCGGACAGAGTTCATGAACTCTGCCCAATTTTGGGCAGAGTTCATGAACTCTACCCAATTGGACAGAGTTCATGAACTCTGCCATTTTGGACAGAGTTCATGAACTCTGCCCAATTTTGGACAGAGTTCATGAACTCTGCCCAATTTTGGACAGAGTTCATGAACTCTGTCCATTTGGGCAGAGTTCATTTACAGGGACAAATTCAAAACTTTTCAAACCAATACTTAATTCTTGAATTAAAAAAAAAAAATTCAACTTACCTGTTTAGACACAGCCGAAATGAAAGTAGGCAAATTTAGATCCGGCCAAAGAGAGCCCCAAGAGGAATTGGACACAGCCGAAACGAAACGAGCCGAGCAGCCAAGAAAAGGAAACCTACAATAACAATTAGAAATTAATATAAAAAATTTAAAGAAAAAAATAAACACATAAATTTGCGAAATGAATTACCTCTGCACAGCCTCGCGTCGACAAGTCCCCAGGAGAAAACTCCAACACCAAAGCTCCACCAACAAAAGTGCAACCACATGCTAAACCCACAGATGTCCAAACGCAGACTCCACCAAAGAGCGTCCAAATGTTCAAACAGGCTTACAAACCAGCGGCAGAGGCAGAACCTGGCATACGAGCAGATGGGAGAAGCAGAAGGTGGCGGACGAGCGAATGGGAGAGGCAGAAGCTAGCGGCCTAACACTCTAGCAACAAAATTCGAAACGTCCAATCGAGCAACGACCAACCGCCGAGCAAATCCTGACGCACAGGGTGTCAGAGAAGTGACACACAGCAGCGGGGAAGCAGGTGGCGGAGTTCGACAACATCCAGCTAGACGGACGAGCGGGTAGACAGGAAACAGACAAGACGAGTGACACGGAGGCGGGACCAGCAACAGCACCAAGGGGTCCACGAAATCAGCGAAAGTGACAGACAATGGCCGCAGCCGAGCTTTTATGCAGAATAATTATTCGGCCGAACAATTATTCAGCCAAACAATTATTCGGCCGAATAATTATTCGGCCGAATAATTGTTCGGTCGAATAATTGCACAACGCCGTGCGTTTTCCCCATCCGGCTAAAACCTCGCACACACATCGAGGCCACCATTAGGTCTAACGGTGGCCCGTTAATTGTTATTCGGCCGAATAAAGAATAAGTTATTCAGCCGAATAAATATAATTATTCAGCCGAATAACTGCCACTATGGTTCTTCGGCGCCCGACTCTCACCAAAGTGTAACCCACCTTCGCATTTCCATCCATAATCAACATCCAACTCCTCGGAGACTAAAGGAGTAGAGATGAAATCCATGGTAGTTTCTTGAAAAGCTTGATAAGCAATTTCTGTCCCGGATAAGGGCACTTCCAGTTCAACCTAAGTAGGTACGATATATTTCTTTCTTATATATATATATATATATATATATATTATTTTCAAAGTTTGACATCCATGTGTGTGTATTGTTTACATCCAAATTGGTTTTTGCATTATGATAAAAAACACTTATAAAATATGTTTTTTATTCACATATATATATATATATATATATATATATATATATATATGATATAGCATATAAACATTTCATAGCTATATTTAACTTATCGTGAGACCTTTTTAAGATTAAAAGCCTCTAAACCACATGCTTTTTAGAATAATATTAATTTATTTAAATAAATTAATATTTAATGATGATATCAATTCATAATATCTTTACAATAAAAATAATTAAATTTTTATATTAATATATATATTAAATATTAAATAACATTATTTTCTATAAAAAAATTAATAAATTATAACAAGAGGTCCCTATTATTATATTTGAAAAAATTAGTAAATTATATTAATATATGTATTTGATTGAGTTTATAGAAATTTAATATATAATTATAATAACAAATTACAACAAAAAAAAATCATAAGTTATCGTATTTTAATTTTTTTAATTAAATATAATAAAATCACAAATCACAAATTCTGATTTTAAAGTAAATATTTTGTAAACATAATAAATAGTATTAAAAATTTTGAGATCTTTGACGACAACAAAGTAAAAGTGTTATTCTACATACTCCACTTCTCTCATTGGAAATTAAAAAATAACAATTTACATACATCATAATATTAAAATTAAAAAAAAAAGTTTTGATTTTAAAAGAATATAATTCAAAATCTCATCTATTTGAATATAATTGCATTGTTCCGTTGAATTTACATGGGAAAAGTTTAAAAAGATACATATATACACAAATGCATATGGTTAAAAAGCGAATCAAAATAAATTTGAACATAATTTTAGTTTTGTTATGATCTCTTTTCCTCTCTCAAGAGAACTTGTTTCTTGTGGTTACTGTTTTTTTAATGTGTATATATGATGTCAGTGAGTTGTGTGAGGTAGAGGTGAATTATGAAGAAGTATTAAAGAAAATTATATCAATAATCTTACTTGTTGCATGGATGTGTGGGTTTTATTATGGGTAAAAGATTCATTATGAAAATTTATGCAATTGAAAATAGACAAGATTGATGAACTTTTCCATATAAGTAGGTGTTTTTGAATTTAGATAGAAAAGGAAATAAATTCCTAGGATTAAATATAAGGATGAATAGATTTATTTTAGTTCCAGTTTGTTTGTTTTGTTGGAATATTATAACCATCTCATCTTGGTTTTGCATGCATTCCATGCAATGGTAGGTGAGTCTCCTAGAACCTAGTCCTTATTTTTGCCCCCCTAGACCTTAACCTTAGCCATCATTAGTGCTCTTATCCACTTTGAGCGCCTTGGTTACATCAATGAATTCCAAAGGTGCCCTCATGGATGATTTTAGGAGCATCTAAGTCAGTTACCTTGATTTAAGGCGCTTGTCTTCAATCACCACTAGCTAACTGACCAGTGACTGACCACCAGTCCTTGATTTCATGAGTCTGAGTACTTATTGATCCCCGATGACTGCAAGAACTCACTAGTGCAACCTTCCACTATTAGTTAGACTTATTTAACTCCCTAATGTTCCCTTATTCCTACCTACTATCAGTTAGACTCAGTTAGATTCAATTAACTAGCCAACTGACATAGTACCATCAAGAGTTACAACTAGTTCTCTAGTCTAGTGATGGGAATCTTTCCTATCTAAGGTTGCCACATGTCTAGATTCATTATGCCTCTAAGGATCACGAATTTCTCCTTTGGAAATGTATTATTTATGTACACATTTACTAAATAATAATGTAATGGAAGTTTTTCCAATTGTTCTTCATTCTCTTGTGCTGTAACACAGTTTTCTCTTCTCTATTTTTCCTGCTCAATTCTTTTGATCTATGTTAGAATTATTGTGAATTTTATCTTTGTCTCTAGATATCTGTAAGAATCGCACAAAATCTCACATGGTATCATATCTTTGTTGAGAAAAGTAACTTCCAAATAGTTTTCAGATCTTTTTTGTGTAGGTATTCTACAACAGCTTCCATGAATATGAAAGGAGTTCCTCCTCTCTCTCCATTCAACTATGATGAGTGGAAACTGAAGATGGTAGCATATCTAAAGAGACAGGGTCTTTTTTATATGTGTATTGGTGTTATGAGAGATTTTTCTTCTTATGAAGAGGAGAATGATTGGCTAAATGAATGTGACAGAACCTTTGGAGCAATGTGTATTGCTATATCTCCTAGTATGCGCTACCTCATTGATACTGTTGAATATTCAAGTGATATCTGGACCAATTTGTATAGAGAATTTGGAAAGAAGAAGGAAGAGGATCATGCTAGCCATTTGGAGAACAAGTCGAGTGATACCTCCTCAAGTGTTCTCTCTGATTATGTATCAGCCTCAAGCATATCTCATGATGAATTTGGTCAAGATGAAGAAGAAGTTGTAGATTCAGCACAGAAAGTTCATGTTCAAGACATTCCTTCCTATGTTGCTCTAGAAGTTGAAGACAATTTCGAATTGTCCCCTTCCCATGTAGCTGATGCAGATGAAAGTGATACAACTAATGAAACTAATCTTTTTGGAGAGATTATCCATTCCTCATTCATGTTCAAAATGTATTCTATTTCGAATTCTAAGCAAGATATGTCAATTACTACTCTAGAGGTTGAAGAGAGTTTCGAATTCTCTACTTCCCATTAGTCTGCTAGTGTGTAGAATGATGATCTACTGAATGTTTTGGAGGTCAAATTAGAGTTTGGATTTGATGCATTCGCCCTCCTTGATTACATGCTTCCTATGAACTTCTATTTGATCATTGGTACATGTTATCAGAGTTTCACTGAATATAGAGGACACTACGATTCACTTAGGTTCAAGTCTCAGGCATATTTTGGTGATTTTGGTTTTGATCTCACCCCTGTTGGTTCAAAGGAGATCACAATAAACCATCTATCAATTCTGGGAGCTGATTTTACTTCCATTGATCAAAAGTTCAAGTTTCAAGAGAAATTAGATCTAATTGGAGCTAATCCTACCTCATTTTGTTCGAAGTTCAAGTGAACTAGAATGGTCTACATATTCATGGATTTGTTCTGATCAAGTTTGGTGCAAAGAGTAACTTCATAGATCCTCCACATTCGCTTGCATCCACTGAAGGAGAATACAAGCACATGCTTTTGGAGAATGATCCACCTCTTCCCAAGAGGAAGATACCTCTAGACATATGCTCAAGCATCACACCTACTTGAGTTTGGAGGAATTAATTTTTTGGTGTGTTTCATGTCCATCTTGAGGGGGGGTTTTGTTCCCATAGGGTTTTCCCTCTTTCCTCACTTAAATGGACTAATAAATTTGTAAAGGGTGACCTTTGGTCTCAGTTACCAGGGTCCTATTTCTGATCTTTCCTCACATAGTCAGGCTTAAGGGGGGTGTTGGAATACTATAACTATATCGTATTAGTTTTTCATGCATTCCATGCAGTGGTAGGTTAGTCTCCTAGTACCTAGTCCTTATCCCCCCCCCCTAGAGCTTAACCTTGGCCATCATTATCCCTCTTATCCACTATATGATCTCCTTGGTTACATCACTGAAGTCCAAAGGCTCCCTAATGAATGATTTTAGGAGAATATAAGTCAATTACCTCGATTTAAGGTGCTTGTCTTCACTCACAACTAGTTAACTCGCCACCAGACCTTGATTTTAAGAGTCTGAGTACTTATTGAGCTCCGATGACTACATCAACTCACTAATGCACCCTTCCACTATTATTTAGACTTAGTTAAATCCCTAATGCACCCTTAGGCCTATCTACTATTAGTTAGACTTAGTTAGACTTAGTTAACTGGCCAACCGACACTACCATCAGGAGTTACAACTAGTTCTCTAGTCTAGTGATGGGAATCTTTCCTATCTAATCCTACCACATGTCTAGATTCATTATTCCTCTAAGGCTCACGAATTTCTCCTTTGGAGATGTATTATTTATGTACACATTTGCTGAATAATAATGTAATGGAAGTTTTTCCAATTGTTCTTCATTCTTTTGTGTTGTAACACAGTTTTGTCTTCTCTATTTTTCCTGCTCGATTCGTTTGATCTCTGTTAGACTTAGTGTGAATTTTATCTTTGTCTCTGGATCTTTGTGAGAATCTCACAAAATCTCACATGTTTGTCTTTTTAGGCTATGATTTTATTTCATGAACCCATCCATAGTGTTGTCTAAAGTTTTGTTACATCTCTTATTATCATAGCAAAGTCTTGATTTTTTTTTGCTACTACTCTTAGTCTTGAATTTAGAGGAAATAGGAATATGTATATTATTGTGGAGATAAATAAAAGCCCATAAAAACTCTTGGGTTGTTTAAGTAATAATAATGTTGATTTTGATGATGATAGTTTTTGAATCTACGTAAATATGGGTATTCTCCATAGCACTCCATTAGAGGCCAACCCATCAAATAAAAAAAATCTAAGGTACTCACCCTATGACTTTAATGACATGGTCCTTAATTCTTAATCAATCATTTTTTCTAGTCATTTAAAATAAAGAGAAATGGAAATGAGGATATAAAGATTGATTGTTGTTTGTGGAATGAGATGTTTGGGGATGGATATATGTGGATGTAGGTAGGTGCTAGGTAAATACTAATTGGTTCATATTCCACTGCTTGATGAGGTGCAACACTAATGGAGTAATTTATGTCATAGAAATGTTGAATTTCATGATATTCTCTTCTAGTTGACATAAACGTGCATATTTTCCTAAACACTCGATTAGAGGCCAACCATTCCTTCTCTTCCATTGATTGCATCCCTAATTTATTCCCTTCTAAAATCCTATGAACTATAAAATATTACAACCCCACTTACCATGAAGGGGTTAATTTCATTTTGTAACCGATTCACTCTTAATAGTTTGGATTTACATTAATCATCAAGTTTCCCAACACAATCATAGCTACGTAGAGTCATCAAAGGTACCAACCTATTTTTGAAAGGAATTTGAAATTATTTCCTCATATTTGTAACCAATTTTCCTCTTATATTTTTAATTGTCTAATCCATTCTCTTCTCATATTTGTAACCAATTTTCCTCTTATATTTTTAATTGTCTAATCCATTCTCTTCTCATATTTGTAACCAATTTCCCTCTTAGATTTATAATTTCCAAACCACATTTTTTTACATTCGATAGGATTTCATCAATCAAATTTGTTATGACTAGCATGGATTTTTGGGTGAAATATTAGAATTCACTCATACACTTCTTTGTTAACTCTTTGAGTCATAAATATGTTGAGTTTCTTAGTTGAGTTATGTTGATTCATAATAATACTCCATATGTTCTTTCACATAGAAAAATCATTTTGGATTTTCGACAAAGGCATTATTATCAACATATCCCTCTATTTACTTTCTAATGAAAATGTGATGCATAGCTTTGGTCCAACTATAAAAATGCAAAATCAAACAATATCGATTTGGGGCTTAAAAATCTACTTTCAACCCCAAAAATTCAATTATGTAACCTGGGATCTCCACTCGAATATGCTATGGTTGTGAAAGAGAATATATTTTTTGTTAAAAGCAATTATAAGAGCTCTTCCATTGGTTGTCTTAATTTTTTTATTTATTATACTAGGAAATGAGTAACCATCTTTCCTTTGTCTTCCTCATTCATAGTGAAATCTATAAACAAACATTGGAGTAATAGTTAATGCTCAAATTTACATAGAAGATGCATAGTTAAGAGTGATGCACATGTCAATAGATAATAAGCGAGTGATTTGAAAAAAGAAAATAAAAAAAATAATGGACTGATCCTATATTAAGAATTTGATTTGATTTACTTAATCTCATCTAAATCACTTTAATTTATTTTTCTCTCATTTATTTAATGTTTACATTATATGTATTTTTCTTTCATTTTTTTATTGTTTTTCCTATATGGGGGAGTAGGCTCACACGAAAACATGATTTATTTTTGCAATATTATATGCAAATCAATGTGGTGGAAAATATTTCCATGAGTTCTCATTCTTATGGAATGGGATATTTGATCAAAGTTAAGTTGTTTCTTTTCATCCATTTAAATGGGAAAATTAAAGGGTTTATTACACTTTAGTAATGCATGAATTTATTTGATGTATTTAATTATATAAAGTATGATATTTTTTAAATCTCATTTTCTATATTTGTTCTATTTTATTCACACCTCATGTTTTTGTTATGATGTTGTAATATGTTACTATAAGTTGGTTCAAAATATATGTTAGTGTTAGATTTTTGAATACATTTTTTTGTTATTAATTTGTATTTAATAGTATATATAATATGTTTCCTTCCAATAGATTATAAGTTCAAATCTTAATAAAACATGACATATACAAATGACTATGTGAAGAAGGTTATTTGTTTAAAAGAGTTTCATACACCAAAAATTGATGTATAACAAACATCCTCATATTAAAGTTAAATTATTATTATTATTATTGTTTATTTTATCTATATTGAATATCCAATATTAATAAAAAAAATTAAAAATAAAATAATATTAAGCCATATTAAATTTAAATTATAAAAAATTAGGAGTTTCAATTTTAATAGCATGATAACATGAGATAATTTATATAGTGATATACATAAACAAGAGCCATGAGATGACAATGTCCACGACATTGCCAACATGTGTTCCTATAAGATGAAATGACGAGAAGCTATTAGCAAAGAAAATAGCCTTTTGTATAAGGCCACTAGCAATTATTTAGCAACATGGATGCGTACAATTAATTCCTTTATTAAGAGATAACAGAAATAATTTCAACCTCTAACTAAGTTATCATTAACCTCTCACAATCTCTCTAATAAACATATTGAATCTAATCCTAGACTATCATATTTATCATGAAACCACAAAGACATGGACGTCTCTGTTCAATACTATTATGTAGTCTAAAGCTACTCATGTTTATAAACAAACAAAGCTATGAGACCTTAAGTCATTGTGATGACTCCTAAGTGGCATGTGGGGACATAGGTTCAGTTGGCATATTTCGCTTAAGTTATGCATACTACTATATATTATCAAGAAATTACAATTATAATTCTGAAAAAACATTTAGTGTTATTAATATTATATATACAATTGCAAAAATGAAATAGACCTACGTTACAAATGCGAAAAAGGTAAAAGAAAAATACTTTTGCTAACAAAATTTTTCCATGATGGAGGCCTTCAAATTTACCAAATATGTTCTTTAATTACGCTGTTTACATATTATCAAAGATTTTGGACTTCCTTGAGTGGATCAACAAGATTAACCCGAGTGTAACAAGTGTACACTGGGATTCATTTCATGGTCATCGTATCTTGTTATACTTAAATGCATCTCGATTAAGATTTAAATGAGCTTAAGTTAACAAGTGGTTAAAAAAGGGATATGTTTATTAAATAATATTTGTTTTGTGTTTATATTGATTAGTTTAATGTTTATAGCAGTATAATGTGTATATTAGTTAGTTTAATGTTTAGCCTTTGTTCAAAAGCCAACCATCTCCACTTAAATTTGTTATAAGAAGCTTAAGCGGTGGTGAAAAAAGGGATATGTTTACTAAATAATATTTGTTTTATGTTTATATTAAAATTAGTTTAATGTTTAGCTTTTATTTAACATTAATCCATCTCCATAAAATTAAGTGGTTGATTATGCCTATGGAAGTTCACTTTACTTATGGTTGTGCTAATAAATATAAAAGATATAAAATGTATATCTAGTACACTAGTGCTAATAAATATAAAAGATATAAAGTGTATATCTAGTGCACTAATAGAATAAACCTTATATATTATATTAAAAGAAAACCATATACTTACAAAACCTCACCCACGAGGAACGGTATGGTCACATAACCTCACCCACGAGGAACGGTATGCTCACAGAACCTCATCCACGAGGAACGGGTCAAGGATAAGAGTTTTATAAATATTCATTTAAACTGTAAATGGGTTAGAAATTTCAACACTCAAACAAAAATATTTACATGTTTTATATATTAATGTTCTTAGTATAAAAGTTCACTCAAGAGGTTTGAACTAATAATTTAAATCATAGTCCGGGGTAAGCCTATAACCCCATGAACATATTACAAAAGATAATGAAAAGAAGGGGAGGCTTGATGTACATGCGAAGAGTTACAGAATCGGCTCAATCCAAGTTAAATTATTATTATTTTTGTGTATATAGAGCATATACAAATAATTATGTGAAGAAGATCATTTATTTAATAAAAAAGTTTTATATATCAAAATTTGATATATAATCAAACTTTTATTTCAAAGTTAAATTATTATTATTTTTTATATATATAAAAAAAATATATTAAAAAAACATTTTTAAAAATAAAATAAAAATAATTATACTAAATTGTAAAAATTATGACTTTCAATTTTATATATTAAATTGTACAAAAATATGATTTCATTTTTAATAGTATTACATAAATAATTAATATACATAAATAATATAAAAAAATTAAAATATATAAAAAAAAAAAACAAAAGTTTTGTCCTAACTATAGAAAAAGTACCAAATAATCCTCCAAAGTATGGATATTCTTTTAAAAAAGAGAAACTTAATACTTTGAATGACATTACATCTTAAAACATTAAAATTTGAGGATAGAGTAGTGCCAAGAGTTGTAGTTAATTTTGAAAAAGATAATTGGTCCCGAAATTCTATTGGGATTCATTGATTAGTTAAGACCATGAAACTCAATAAATTCTTAACGTCAAACTTCTCTTCATCGGTGAAGTATTTTAATTACAATCAACTTTTTTTCCTTTTCTTCATCTCAATTTTAAATTTCATAAGTTTCATTTTAAAATGTAATCAAACCACGACTATCGTTCAAAACTATCGTTGTAGTTTCCAACGGCTCCTTGTTGTTTCCAACGGCTCCTTGCAAGATGATGGCCGTATTTGTATTTTCGGGCGGTGGATTTTATATTTTTGGGCGGTGGATTTTATATTTCTGGACGATTTCCTTTAAAGCAGTTGGATGGCAATGAAGGCGGTGGATTTTTTTTTGTTTTTTTCAATCCAATTAAAGCAGTTAGAAGGCAATGAAGGCGGTGGATTCTTATTTGTTTTTTTCAATCCAATTAATTATCATCGTTACCTGCGAAACCTGACACTGGAGAGGGAGGTCTGGTGTGGTCTCGGTTTGGATCGTCAGACTTGAGAGGGAGGCCGACGGTTTCCGTGGAGTCATGGCATTGCATACCTTAGTTGGACACTTGGCTGGGCTGTTGCATACCATACTTCTTGAAACATATATTAAAGGGTAAGCAATAATTCAAACACATCAAAATTCAATTCGGGTATGTCTTGATCATATGTTTTATTTATTTAATTTTGTTAGCAATTCGAACACATAGAAAATTCAATTCGTCTCTGTCTGGATCTAAAGGAAGGTTTACATATTTTATTTATTTAATTTTGCTATTTTTATTCAATTTTGTTATTCTAAATATTAAGTTGTAAACCATTGTGATTCAGACACAGTATACATATCCAGTAGTACCAGTTACGGATCCATAGCAAGCACCACTAGCAGTTTCTTTAGATCCTCCAGTCCCAGTCGTTTAGGGCTGCTACTAAGATTGAATGGCAAAGCAGGATGGAAGCGAGAGTTCTGTGATCTATAGAGATGTTTTTTTTTTTTTTAATCTTTCATGATAATTATGTATGATTCATGAAGAACAAAAACTATAAGTGAAAAATTCATTCAATCCAGTGGATTCTTTTATTTCTCTTCTTTGGTGGATTCTTCTGGATATATGTTTGTTTTAATTTGTTTGATTGTGGAGAGTTTTGATTTTTTTAGGGTTTATCCCTCTTTTCGACGTAGGATGCTATGTTTCCCTATTTCACATGTATCAGCGTTGATTTGTTTGATTTTGGAGCATTTTGATTTTTTTAGGGTTTATCCTTCTTTTCCGAGTAGGATTTTTTTAGGGTTTATGCTATGTTTCCCTATTTCAGTGTTTCACATGGACAGACCGCTCGAGCTTCTCAAGAGTTGAAAGACGCCCTTTCTCAAGTGATGGTGCTTCATGCAACTCCCAATCTGCCAGAATTTTTATGATACGGAAATATGTTCCAGAAATATATATGACTGGGTACGAGATCAGGCGAAAGCAGGATGTTCTGCTAGAAATGAGAGGCGACGAATTTACTCTCGTCCGTATCAGAGGCTACTTAGTTGTAAAGCTTTCGCTGCCTATTGATTGCTGTTTATTTTATTTTTGCACGATTTTTCAACTTGATTTGATGGGCAATATTTCCTATCGTATTTCTCACCCTTCATCTTCATTTGCATAAAATATTAATCCAGCAAACACCATTGCCTGGGATTCACTTTTGATGGGAAAATGTATTTAGGGTTCTTTCTGATGTTTAATTCCTTTTCAGTGCAGGACATATTTGTGGCTGGGAGTGAGACCACCGCAACAATGATAGAATGAGCGATGACAGAACTCATCCCGAGTCCAGAAAAGATGAAACGAGTCCAAGCCGAATTGGAGGTGGTGGAAGAAAGTGACTCAGACTGTCTTCAGGTGGAATTAATTCTGAAACATATATTAATGGGTAACCAATTCAACTACATAGAATATTTAATTTGACTCTCTATTTTGATGGAAAAATATTTAATGGATTCTTTTAGGGTTTATCAGGGTTTGGAGTGTTTACTTCTTTTCAGCTTCCCTATGCTATGTTTCCTTATCTGTCAACCTGAGTGGGAGGCCAATGGTTTCAGTAGATTTGTTATGGATGATTTGTTTTAGGGTTTATCAGGGTTTGGAGTGGAGTGTTTCCTTCTTTTAGGCTTCTTTATGCTATATTTTATTATCTGTCATTGTTACTTGTAAAACCTGAAAGGGAGGCAGACGGTTTCAGTAGAGTTTGGCATGGCACATGGCATATGGTGGCTGTGGGATTGATATCTAGATTATGCAAACTTATAATTCAGCCATATAGAATATTTAATTTTGTTATTTTTTTAATGTATTTAATTTTATTGTTCTCAATATTAAATTTAGAATATTCAATATTTTGTTATATATTTTTAATATATTTAATTTTATTATTATAAATATTATGTTTCAGTGATAGATCTATTTAATAGACATTAAATATTCAATTCAGCTTTATGTTTGAATGTAAAGGAAGCCTTATTTTTTCTTTTGCTTCATTGATTTATGGATTTTTTTATCTTACATGGTATGGATGATTCATGAAGAGTGAAGAATTTATTCTTCAATCCAGTGTTTTC
This sequence comes from Larix kaempferi, assembly GCA_027924585.1. Classification (NCBI taxonomy): domain Eukaryota; kingdom Viridiplantae; phylum Streptophyta; class Pinopsida; order Pinales; family Pinaceae; genus Larix; species Larix kaempferi. Next base: position 7,785,836 of record BSBM01000835.1, read on the forward strand.
ATTTTTATTTTTGTCTCTTTTCTTTCCAGTATATTCTTCCCAAGTTTTCTCTACCACAAAAGCAATAGGCTGCATGGAGGAAAGGTATTTCCAATACACAGTTGAAATAAGAATACTTTGTCACCAGTTTTAATGTTCGTACCCAATGGAAGGAGTCTATTGGATGAGGAAATATTATTATCACACGTTTGAACCACAATGTTTCCACCCGGTTGAGAGTGGGAGGATGATAGAGAAGAGGGCCTGCCAAATCGTGCATTGCCGAGCTCGATAAACAAGGTGGATTCTTATAGGAAGATTTATTTTCAATTTTTTTTGCTTTTGTTAAAAAATAAAGTCATTTGGATTTTATAATAGTTAAATAAGTCATATTTAATTTGATTTTTGATCTTAAACATTTTTTTGCAAAAGCATTTTTGTTTTTTTATTTTATAATAATTAATTAAGTCATATTTAATTTGATTTTTGATCTTAAACCTTTTTTTACAAAAGCATTTTTGTTTTTTTTGTGATTATTAAGTTGATTTAACATATTGTATTTATTTATTTTTCATTGCAGGTGATTCAGGTGATTCACAAGGAACAAAAATGAAAGTAAAGAATTCAGTTCTTCAATCTCATGTTTATTTATGAGATAAGTACTTACTCTGATTTCATTTTTTTTATAATTTTATAAATTTCATTTTCCTCATAATTACTTTTAAACTTTTTGGTTTTTACTTACTCTACCCTTCATTTTTGTCATAATTATTTGGTACTCTCTTCTTTACCTATTATATCCCTCATTCTGTCATAATTATTTGGTGTTTTCAACATAAAAGCTGGAATGGTAGCTCGATTTAATGGATATAGAATATTCAATTTGATTTAATTTTTTTTTTTTTCAATTTTTTATTTTTTTATAGATTCTTGTGTGTTTGTTTTTTAGGATTGATTTATTTAGGAAATCATTTTTTTCTTCAATAGTTTAATTAGGTTTTTGATATACAGAAAGTTTAGGGTTTTGTTTATATCTAGATTCTTGATCTAAAGGAAGTCATTTTTTTTTCATGTAAAGAAAGTTTACATTTTGTTTATTCAAGATTCTTTAGGTAAAGGAAGTCATTTTTCACAGTTTTAGATATTTTATGATAAAAGAAGTTGATTTAATTTCGGGTGCTTATCCTGAAAGGAAAACGTAGGTGGATTATTAGTTAAATTATTAATAATTTACTGTTAATTACTAGTTATTACTGTGTTGCATACACTAGTTTCTTAATGCGTTACAGTTACATAATGCGATAATATTTAATACCTTAATGCGTTACAGTTACATAATGCGATAATATTTAATACCAAGAACATAATTACCTGTACCATTTTTGTTAATAATGTGATACCATATACACAAGGTAACATAAACTACTCAGAAACTACTCATTTGCCGTGAGGTAGGAGGATTGTTAGATATACAAAATATGCCTTGGGCATTTTTTCTAGTCAAATGTTTTTAATATTTGAAAATAAGTAAATTAGAATTATGCCGTTTATGTTAATTATTCTTGTTTGATTTATGTTAATTAATTTAGGATTCCATTAGAATTATGCCGCTTATGTTAATTATTCTAGTTTGATGTATGTTAATTAATTTAGGATTTCATTCATTTTCATATGAAATGCATAGTGCTTTAAACTTTTTCATATGAAAAAGTTTAATGTTTTAAAATATGTTAAGAATATAAAATGTTTTAAATTAGTTATTGAAAAATATTTTTTAATCAAAAAATAATAATTTGCAGACATCTGAATTAATTTATGCCCCAACACAATCAAATTAATTTGCAGACATCTGAATTAATATGTAACTGCCACTTTTAAATAGTTTAATGTAAGCTGTCTATTTGCAGACGCTGCATAGTGCTGTTATTCCATGTGTCCCACCTTATTTACTTAGAGAAAAATCTAGGTCATAACATCTCTGCAGTTTGCTAGGCAAAATTGGTTCGCTTAATTATACACAGGACAAACACAGTAAAGGAATGGATATTAGATTTACACGCATGGTTTTTCTGTACTCCAAAATAGATCTAAGCTTCCCAAATTTTTCCAATCGGTAGGTTCCCAGTCAGAATCTGACGCTTATCACTTATTTGATTTAATTTAAGTATCCGTGATATTGTCATGACTATATTATATGATGTTATTAGTATTGGATTTTGATATTTTTATTTTATTTATTAATATTTGTTTACTGAAAAGTAGTATAAATTTATCTAAATTTATTAAAATGCAAAATTATGAAATTTCAATCCCTTATAGATTATTAACTTCTTAACTGTGCCAATCAATATCTCAAAGACATGAATTAGTATAACAACCGAGGTTTATAAAATATGAATTAGTATATATTTTTTATTTCTTTAATTTTAATATGCAGCATGTAGTGTGTTATTTTGACTTATTTCTTATCTCAGTTTATATGTTTTAAATAGTTTTATATGTAATGTATGAATATCATTTTAATATTTGTAATTATCTTATTTTTCTTATTACATTAGGTTTAAGTTTTAATAGGATTATACTTTTCTCTACACTTTGATATTGATTTATTGATTATAGAAGATTGGGTGTATGGAAGTTAAATTTTTTCTAACCGAAATCATATATTTTTTATTTTTTTGTTGAGAAATTTTACAAAACTTGATATATTGTATTAATATTGATTTGTAGCAAAAACAGTGAAAAACAAAAAACAAAGTTAAGTTCAAGGAGACAATTTTTGATAAAAACATGAATACTAAGGTTAATATTGTCACTTAGGTACCTCCTCTAAACCTTATTTTAGTCATAATTTTTTATTATCTTTCTTTTTTTATAATTACTATTTTGTTATAATTACTTTTGTCTTTAAGATGTCTACTTTATTAAGCTATATGTCATAATCTTCAAATTAAATTTATTAAAAAAAAAAAAATTGGTTTTTTATTTTATTTATTTTACTGAAAAATAATATAAATTTATCTAAATTTAAATTTAAATATATAGAAATAAAAAAAATTAAAATTACAAAACTTTGAAATCCCAATCCCAATTTCTAGAACTGGAGAGCTCCTTTAACTTATTGCAATGAACTGGAGAACTCCTTTAGCCAAAGCTCATCCCATTTTTATATTTGTTAGATTCATGTGATTTGCACTAAAGTGCTATTTTATTCTTTCTGATTTTTGTCTTTTTAGAATTTTACCAATTCTCTCAACATTATTCTTTGGCTTTGTATTAAAATAGTGATTTATATATGTAATCATTTATTCCATTTCTAAATTTTTGTCTTTTAAAATTTTACCTATTCTTTAAAAATTATCCTTTGGCTTTGTATTGCTTTGTATTAAAATAATAATTTATATATGTAACCATTTATTCCATTTCTATTAAACTTTATGTTATATTTGTAATTTGTACCATTTCTCAAATTGCAATTTATGTTAATTATTTTTATAATATTTTGTTTTATTTATTTTTATAAAATAATTAAGTTTCAGTATACTCCATCTAAGAACCTAAACTTGACCTAGGGAGGACTTGAACTCCCGATCTTCCAGACATGGACATTTGACCTACATGCTTAAAGTCCTGGGCTCTGCTCTCTGTTTTCTTTTTAAAGATAGAGGAAAGAGAATTATATTAAAAGATCTGCTTCGAGCAGTGAGTTACAGAGAGACGATTTTCCTTTTAAGCGGACAAAAATCTGCTGACGGGTGGAAGCACAGAGCCTCTGCAGAGTTTAATGAAGTGTTTACAATATGTTTCAAAATTTTGCCAGTCCCTCTAGACCCTGTGTATCCTGTAAAAAATTCCCAGAATCAAAGTGCAGAACTTAGACATAAAAACTAATTTTTATCTCGATCTGCGTTGCCTCTATCTCCGTGAGCTTCCTTTGCTATGGAATTTGCTTGCATGTCTTGGGCAATTCGACGCTGATTCCTGTCTTCAATTTCTTTTTCCATAGGAGGAAAGATCATGACAATCGATCTACGGCCCATACAACCTTGGTTGCTACAATTTCTGCGGCGTCAACCGAGGTGTCTTCCCCCTTCTCTTTCTTACCTTCCTTTTTTTCCATTTGGATACAGAAGACACTGCACCAAGCTGAGATTCTATTCCCCCAGACTCTGTTGATCAGATGATGATTTAATTCTGATGTGTTCCCCTGGGGAAAGGATTTCCCCGCTTGCACCTGCCATCCCGGGCCTCTGCTCTCTCCTAAACGACATACCTGTCTCCTTCTTCTGCATATACAACGATCCCTGTTGTTTCAGGCATTGCCAACAGGAACTGAACCCTCAACCTGGAAATTTCTTTGGAATGGAAAGGAGCCGATCTCCCTCGGCATAAGGGTGTTTATCATCGGGCATTTAAATTGGATTTTGGCATTTTTGTATTAAACAACTTAGCCATTTTCAGCGCTTCAACCCAATATAGTAATGATCTATATTCGTTATTTAGCAAGTTCTCTAGAAGTGATCTACATAATATAGTAATGATGAATTCAAAAGAGTTGCTGCAAATCGTCTCCAGTTTAGCTTCCATTGACGAGTTGTTTGACCACATACCCACTACTCCCCATGGCTTGCAAATCAGTGATAAGTACTTTTAATGTACATAAAGTTTCTCTCCTCCTTCCCTGCCATTGCCATTCCATCATCCATGGAGCAGGCACTGAAATCAAAATCTGTAAAGAAATACATGATAAATCGAGTTCTTGCAGACACTTAATGCATTCACAGGCATTAATATTACTACATCAATACGATTATCATTAAGAGAATCAATGAAGGCTTTAACAATTTTGCAGAAAGATAATTATTAACAGGTTGTCTCTGGGAGGAGTCAAGCACACTCACCAACCTGCTTCATGTTCTTGCACGCTGCCAACAACAACAGGATTGACAGTGCACCTGCCACCCACCATCCTCTCTTCCCACGGGCTCGTTGTTAGGATTGACAGTGCCAGATGCTAATGTTTCCATACTCAATAGCTCTTATGTTCATAACCCATCACATTCGTGGAGTAATACATGATTTTGTATATCAACTTTATTTATCTATATATTATATAATGGTATTTAGTTTTTTTTCTTATATATATTTTTTTAAATCAAGGTTAATTATATTTCTTAACTCAATAAATAAATTTTATGTTTATTTTGTAAATCTACTTTATTTTATTTTATAAAAGTATTTAGTTTTTTTCTTTATGGTCTTTTAATAATTATAAATCTAGTTTAATGATATATCTTAACTCAATAAATAAATTTTATGTTTATTTTACTTTTTCTCATTTTTTTTCATATTTTTATTAAGCATGGTAAAATTTTCATAATTTTCTTCTACAAATTAAAAAATGAAGACTTAATTTTACATATTGTTTGTGTATAGAATTTTATGGAATGTGAAATGTAAATTTTCTTTTAATTAGTGCTATGATGTGGTACATAAAGCTTTGTTGTTTTTTTTATCAATGTTATTCTTAATAATTTAGTTTTTTTTTTCCATTTTAAAATAGTTTGGATTAATAATGTTGAAATAGTTTAGAGTTCAAGTTAATAATTATGATTTTGTTAATAGTTTAGAGTTTTTTCTTAGTTTAAAGTTTTGTTAAATTAATTGCTATTTTGTTTAATTTTTGTAAATTGTTTTTAATGTTTTTCATAGTTATATGTATAGATTTAATTGGAATATTTAAATGAGAATAAGATTATAGAAAATATTTGGTTTTATGAACAATGTTGAAATAGTTTAGAGTTCAAGTTAATAATTATGAGTTTGTTGAAATAGTTTAGAGTTTTTTCTTAGTTTAAAGTTTTGTTAAATTAATTACTATTTTGTTTATTTTTTGTAAATTGTTTTTAATGTTTTTCATGGTTATATGTATAAATTTCAATGGAATATTTAAATGAGAATAAGATTGTAGAAAATATTTGATTTTTATGATAATGTTGAAATAGTTTAGAGTTCAAGTTTTGTTGAAATAGTTTTTTCTTAGTTTAAGTTTTGTTAAATTAATTGCTATTTTGTTTATGTTTGGTAAATTGTTTTTAATGGTTTTCATAGTTATATGTATAAATTTAATTGGAATATTTAAATGAGAATAAGATTGTAGAAAATATTTGGTTTTTATGAATATTAAATTGTATACATTTTTTTATATTGTTTACATTAGTATGTTGAACATAGGGGTTCTATTGAAAGTCTTGTATAGAGTGTTTTCAAAGGACCATTATGGGAAATTGCGTGGAAACAATTTCCTAACTTGGCATCTTGACACATGTGCCTTTGTTGTAGCGGGAAACTGGGACGTCGTTGCGCTAGTAATAGGTGGAGGGAGGTAACTCCCAAAGAAGCCCTCCCAGTACGCCCCAAGTTGGGTGGTTGACCATGTATACACAAGGCTTTTAAAATGGTCTAACGAGGGACCCCCATTGGTGACACTCTATTCATGCAACCTAGGAGTTAGGATCTCTTTCCTTATTAATTCTAATTTTAACCTCCTCTAAACCTTAGCTACTTTACCCACTCTAATCCAACCCATATACTTATAACCACTAACTTTCACAACATAACACTTATAAATCACACAAACCCCTAACCCTCTCTCTCTCTCTCTCTCTCTCTCTCTCTCTAAACACCTAATCCTCAATCTTTTTCTCTCTAAACCCCTAACCCCAAATATCTCTCTCTTTCTTTAAACCTCTAACCCCTAATCTCTCTCTCTCTCTCTCAACACCTAACCCCTAATCTCTCTCTCTCTCTCTCTCTCTCTCTCTCTCTCTCTCTAAACCCAATCTCTCTCTCTCTCTCTCTCTCTCTCTAAATCTCTACACCCCAATCTCTCTCTCTATCTCTCTCTCTCTAAACACCTAACCCCCAATCTCTCTCTCTCTCTCTCTAAACCCCAAGCTCTCTCTCTCTCTAAATCCCTAACCTCCAATCTCTCTCTCCTAATATCAATCTCTTTCTATCTCTCTCTAAACTCATCTCAAAATATCTATCTCTCTCACCCACTCTCTCTCTCTAGAAACCCCTAACCCCCCCCTCTCTCTCTCTCTCTCTCTCTCTCTCTATCCCTAACCTCCAATCTCTCTCTCTCTCTAAACCCCAAGCTCTCTCTCTCTCTAAATACCTGACCTCCAATCTCTCTCTCCTAATATCACTCTCTTTCTATCTCTCTCTAAACTCAGCTCAAAATATCTATCTCTCTCACCCACTCTCTCTCTCTAGAAACCCCTAACCACCCCCCCCTCTCTCTCTCTCTCTCTTCGAATGCCTAAACCTTAATCCCTAATATCTCTCTCTCTCTCTAAATCCCTAACTCCCAATATCTCTCTCTCTCTCTCTCTCTAAACCCCAAGACTTCTCTCTGACACTAAACCCCTAACCTCCAATCTCTCCCTCTCACTCTCTTTGTATCTCTCTCTAAACCCTTAACCCTCAAACTCTCTCTCTCTCTCTCTCTAAACACCTAAACCCTAACCCCTAATATCTCCCTCCCTCTCTCTAAATACATAAACCCCTCTCTCTCTCTCTCTCTCTAAACCCCTAAACCTTAACCCCCAATCTCTCTCTCTCTCTCTAAACCCCTAAACCCCCTAAACTTTAACCCCCAATCTCTCTCTCTCTCTCTCTCTCTCTCTCTCTCTCTCTCTCTCTCTCAATCCCTAACCTCCAATCTCTCTCTCTCTCTCTAAACCCCAAGCTCTCTCTCTCTCTAAATTCCTAACCTCCAATCTCTCTCTCTCTAAACCCCAATCTCTCTCTCTCTAAATCCCTAACCTCCAATCTCTCTCTCTCTCTAAACCCCAAGCTCTCTCTCTCTAAATCCCTAACCTCCAATCTCTCTCTCCTAATATAACTCTCTTTCTATCTCTCTCTAAACTCAGCTCAAAATATCTATCTCTCTCACCCACTCTCTCTCTCTATAAACCCCTAACCCCTCTCTCTCTCTCTCTCTCAATCCCTAACCTCCAATCTCTCTCTCTCTCTAAACCCCAAGCGCTCTCTCTCTCTAAATCCCTAACCTCCAATCTCTCTCTCCTAATATCACTCTCTTTCTATCTCTCTCTAAACTCAGCTCAAAATATCTATCTCTCTCACCCACTCTCTCTCTCTAGAAAACCCTACCCCCCCCTCTCTCTCTCTCTCTCTCTAAACCCCTAAATCCTAACCCCTAATATCTCCCTCCCTCTCTCTAAATACATAAACCCCTCTCTCTCTCTCTAAACCCCCCCTTCTTTCTCCAAACACCAAACCCCTAACCCCCATTCCCTCTTATGTATTTCTCTCTCTCTCTCTGTCTCTCTATAAACCTCTAAAACCCAGTCTCTCTCTCTATAAACGTCTAAAACCCAATCTCTCTCTCTATAAACGTCTAAAACCCAATCTCTCTCTCTCTCTCTCTCTAAACCTCTAAAACCCAATCTCTCTCTCTCTCTATAAACCTCTAAAACCCAATCTCTCTCTCTCTCTAAACCACTAATAATCACCCACCTACCCCTCCCCCAACTCTATGTATCTCTCCCCTCCCCCACTAAGCATCCATACAACCCCCATGATCTCTCTCTATCTCTAAATACATATTAACCACCAATCTCAGTCTCTCTCTCTCTCTCTCAACCCCTAACCCCTATTCTCTCTTTTTTAAACCCCTAACCTCCAATATCTCTTTCTCTCTCTCTTTAAACCCCAAACTATCTACTTCTCTCTCTCTTTATCTCTCTCTATAAACCCCTAACACCTAATCGATCTCTCTGCCTAACCTCGTCTCTCTCTCTCTAAAAACATTAGCTTCAATCTCTCTATTTCTCTCTCTCTCTAAAACACTAAACCCCAATATCTCTCTCTCTATCTCTCTCTAAACCCCTAACCCACATCTCTCTCTCTCTCTCTCTCTCTCTATATATATATATATATATATATATATAAACCACTAATCCCCAATCTCCATCTTTCTCTCTCTCTTAACCCTCTCTCTCTCTCTCTCTCTAAACCCATAAACCATAGCTCGTAACTTTCAATCTCTCTCTAAACACCTAATACCCAATATCCCTCCCTCCCTCTCTCTCTCTTAACCACTAACCCACAACTTATCTCTCTCTCATTCTCAATCTCTCTATCCCCCCCCTCTCTCTCTCTCTCCAAATCCCAAACACCCACTTCTCACCTAGCTACTTACCCTCCCCCTCTTTGTCTCTCTACTCCCCAACACTAACCATCCATACACCACCCATGATCTCTCTCTTTTTCTCTATCTCTAAACCCCTACTAAACCACAATCTCTCTCTCTCTCTCTCTCTCTCTAAACTGCTGACACCCAATCAATCTTTCTGTCTAACCTCCAATATCTCTCCCTCTCTTACCCCTTAACCCTAAATATCTCTCTCTCCCTCTAAACACCTAACCTGCAATCCATCTCTCTCCCTCTAAACATCTAACCCCCAATATCTCTTTCTCTCTAAATGCCTTATCCCGAATCTCTCTTTCTCTCTCTCTCTTTTTATCTCCAAACACCTAATCCTCAATCTCTTTCTTTTTAAACCCTTGACCCCCAATCTCTCTCTCTCTCTCTCTCTCTCTCTCTCTCTCTAAACCTATAACCTATAGTCTCTCTATCTCTCTCTAAAAACATAACACCTAATTTCTCTCTCTCTCTCTCTAACCCCTAATCTCTCTCTCTCTCTAAACACCTAAGCTGCAATCTCTCTCTCTAAATTCCTAACCCCCAATCTCTCTCTCTCTCTCTCTCTAACCTCCAATCTCTTTCTCTCTCTCTAAACGCCAAAACCCCAATCTCTCTCTCTCTCTCTCTAAACACCTAACCTCCAATATCTCTCTCTCCCACTATCACTCTCTTTTTATCTCTCTCTAAACTCTTAAACCTCTCTCTCTCTCTCTCTCTTCAAACACCTAAACCGTAACCCCTAATCTCTATCTCTCTCTTTATTTCTCCCTCTCTCTCTCTTTAAAACCCTAACACCAAATATTTGTATCTCTCCTTAAATCCCTCACCCTCATTCTCTCTCTCTCTATAAATACCTAACCCCCAATCTTTCTCTCTCTATCTATCTAAACCCCTAACCTCCAATCTTTCTCTCTTTAAACCCTAATATCTCTCTCACACACTAAACCCCTAACCTCCAATCTCTCCCTCTCCCTCTCACTCTCTTTGTATCTCTATCTAAACCCTTAACCCTCAAACTCTCTCTCTCTCTCTCTCTCTCTCTCCTAGAACACCTAAACCCTAACCCTTAATATATCCTTCCCTCTCTCTAAATACCTAACCCCCCCTCTCTCTCTGATTCCCAAACCCCTTACACCCACTCCCTCTCGATGTATTTCTCTCTCTCTCTCTCTCTCTCTCTCTCTCTCCCCCCCAAAATCCCCTACTCATCACCCACCTATCCCTCCACCCATTCTATGTCTATCTCCCTTGCACCACTAGCCATCCAAACAACCTACATGATCTCTCTCTATCTCTAAATACCTATTAATCCTCAATATCTCGCTCTCTCTCTAAACCCCTAACCTATATTCTCTCTCTTTTTAAACCCCTAATCACGAATATCTCTCTCTCTGTAAACCCCCAACCTCCAACATCTTGTTCTCTCTCTCTCTATAAACCCCTAACACCCAATCGATCTATCTGCCTAACCTCCTCCTCCTACTCTCTCTCTCTCTGTAAACCCCTTAGCTCCAATCTCTCTCTTTCTCTCACTCTCTATCTAAACCACTAAACCCAAGTCTCTCTCTCTCTCTAAAACCCTAAACCATAATCTCTCTATCTCTATAAACCCCTAACCCCTAATATCTCTATCTCTAAATCACTAAAAACCAATCTCTATCTTTGTCTCTCTCTAAACCCCTAACCTCCATTTCTCTCTCTCTCTCTAAACTGCTCTATCTCTCTCTATCTAAACCACTAACCCCCAATCTCCATCTCTCTCTCTCTCTCTTAACCCCTAATATCAAATCTCTCTTTCTCTCTCTCTCTCTCTAAACCCATAAACCCTAGCACGTAACTCTCAATCTCTCTCTCTAAATTCCTAACCCCCAATCTCTCTCCCTTCCCCTCTCTCTCTCTCACACAAAATCTCTCTCAACCCCTAACTCTCTCTCTCCAAATCCCAAACACCCACTTCTCACCTAGCTACTCGTCTCCCTTCTCTTTGTCTCTCTCCTCCCCAACACTGACCATCCATACACCACGCATGATATCTCTCTCTCAAAACTCTTAACCCCAGATTGTCCCTCTCTCTTTCTGAAGCCAAAACCTCCAACCTCTTTATCTCTCTGACTATCTCTCCCTCTCTCTATAAAACCCTGACACCCAATTGATTTTTCTCTCTAACCTCCAATCTCTCTCCCTTTCTTAACCCTTAACCCTGAATCTCTATCTCTCTCTATCTCTCTAAACACCTAACCTGCAATATCCCTCTCTCTAAACCCCCAATCTCTCTCTCTCTCTCTTTCAAAACCCATAACCCCCATATCTCTATTGCTAGTGATGTATCTATGTCTAAACCTTGAACCTCCAATCTCTCTCTCACTCCATCTTCCTTTCTCTCTCTCTCTCAACTGCCAATCCACATTCTCTCTCTCTCTCTCTCTCTAAACCCCTAACCCAAATATCTCTCTCTAAGCCCCTAAGCCCCAATCCCTTTCTCTCTCTAAACCCCTATCCCCTAATCTCTCTCTCTAAACTCGTATCACCAACCTCTTTCTCTCTAAACACCTAACCCTCAATTTCGCTCTCTCTCTCTCTCTCTAAACACCTAACCCCGACATTCTCTCTTTCTATCTCTCTCAATCTTTAGAACCGTAAACTATAATCTCTATCTCTCTAAATCCATAATCCACAATCTCTTTCTTTATAAACCCATAAGCCCAAATCTATCTCTCTGTCTAAATCCTTAAAACCCAATCTCTCTCTTGCTAAAACTCCAAAACCCAATCTCTCTCTCTGTAAACCCCTAACCCCCAAATTCTCTTTCTCTCTAAACCAGTAACCTCCAATCTCTCTCTCTCTCTCTCTCTCTCTCTCTCTCTCTCTCTCTCTCTCTCTATATATATATATATATATATATATATATATATATATAAACCACTAATCCCCAATCTCCATCTTTCTCTCTCTTAACCCTCTCTCTCTCTCTCTCTAAACCCATAAACCATAGCTCGTCACTGTCAATCTCTCTCTAAACACCTAATACCCAATATCCCTCCCTCCCTCTCTCTCTCTTAACCACTAACCCACAACTTCTCTCTCTCTCAGTCTCAATCTCTCTACCCCCCCCCTCTCTCTCTCTCCAAATCCCAAACACCCACTTCTCACCTAGCTACTTACCCTCCCCCTCTTTGTCTCTCTACTCCCCAACACTAACCATCCATACACCACCCATGATCTCTCTCTTTTTCTCTATCTCTAAACCCCTACTAAAACACAATCTCTCTCTCTCTCTCTCTCTCTCTCTCTCTCTCTCTCTCTCTAAACTGCTGACACCCAATCAATCTTTCTCTCTAACCTCCAATATCTCTCCCTCTCTTACCCCTTAACCCTAAATATCTCTCTCTCCCTCTAAACACCTAACCTGCAATCCATCTCTCTCCCTCTAAACATCTAACCCCCAATATCTCTTTCTCTCTAAATGCCTTATCCCGAATCTCTCTTTCTCTCTCTCTCTCTTTATCTCCAAACACCTAATCCTCAATCTCTTTCTTTTTAAACCCTTAACCCCCAATATCTCTCTCTCTCTCTCTCTCTCTCTCTCTCTAAACCTATAACCTATAGTCTCTCTATCTCTCTCTAAAAACATAACCCCTAATTTCTCTCTCTCTCTATAACCCCCAATCTCTCTCTCTCTCTCTAAACACCTAACCTGCAATCTCTCTCTCTAAATCCCTAACCCCCAATCTCTCTCTCTCTCTCTCTCTCTCTCTCTCTCTAACCTCCAATCTCTTTCTCTCTCTCTAAACGCCAAAACCCCAAGCTCTCTCTCTCTCTCTCTAAACACCTAACCTCCAATATCTCTCTCTCCCACTATCACTCTATTTCTATCTCTCTCTAAACTCTTAAACCTCTCTCTCTCTCTCTCTCTCTCTCTCTCTCTCTCTCTTCAAACACCTAAACCGTAACCCCTAATCTCTATCTCTCTCTTTATTTCTCCCTCTCTCTCTCTAAAACCCTAACACCAAATATTTGTATCTCTCCTTAAATCCCTCACCCTCATTCTCTCTCTGTCTATAAATACCTGACCCCCAATCTTTCTCTCTCTATCTATCTAAACCCCTAACCTCCAATCTTTCTCTCTTTAAACCCTAATATCTTTCTCACACACTAAACCCCTAACCTCCAATCTCTCCCTCTCCCTCTCACTCTCTTTGTATCTCTATCTAAACCCTTAACCCCCAAACTCTCTCTCTCTCTCTCTCTCTCTCCTAGAACACCTAAACCCTAACCCCTAATATATCCTTCCCTCTCTCTAAATACCTAACCCCCCCCTCTCTCTCTGAATCCCAAACCCCTTACACCCACTCCCTCTCGATGTATTTCTCTCTCTCTCTCTCTCTCTCTCTCTCTCCCCCCCCCAAACCCCTACTCATCACCCACCTATCCCTCCACCCACTCTATGTCTCTCCCCCTTGCACCACTAGCCATCCAAACAACCTACATGATCTCTCTCTATCTCTAAATACCTATTAATCCTCAATATCTCTCTCTCTCTCTAAACCCCTAACCTATATTCTCTCTCTTTTTAAACCCCTAATCACGAATATCTCTCTCTCTCTAAACCCCCAACCTCCAACATCTTGTTCTCTCTCTCTATATAAACCCTTAACACCCAATCGATCTATCTGCCTAACCTCCTCCTCCTACTCTCTCTCTCTCTGTAAACCCCTTAGCTCCAATCTCTCTCTTTCTCTCACTCTCTATCTAAACCACTAAACCCCAGTCTCTCTCTCTCTCTCTCTAAAACCCTAACCCATAATCTCTCTATCTCTATAAACCCCTAACCCCTAATATCTCTATCTCTAAATCACTAAAAACCAATCTCTATCTCTGTCTCTCTCTAAACCCCTAACCTCCATTTCTCTCTCTCTAAACTGCTCTATCTCTCTCTATCTAAACCACTAACCCCCAATCTCCATCTCTCTCTCTCTCTTAACCCCTAATATCAAATCTCTCTTTCTCTCTCTCTCTCTCTAAACCCATAAACCCTAGCACGTAACTCTCAATCTCTCTCTCTAAATTCCTAACCCCCAATCTCTCTCCCTTCCTCTCTCTCTCTCTCACACACAATCTCTCTAAACCCCTAACTCTCTCTCTCCAAATCCCAAACACCCACTTCTCACCTAGCTACTCGTCTCCCCTCTCTTTGTCTCTCTCCTCCCCAACACTGACCATCCATACACCACGCATGATATCTCTCTCTCAAAACTCTTAACCCCAGATTGTCCCTCTCTCTTTCTGAATCCAGAACCTCCAACCTCTTTATCTCTCTGACTATCTCTCCCTCTCTCTATAAAACCCTGACACCCAATTGATTTTTCTCTCTAACCTCCAATCTCTCTCCCTTTCTTAACCCTTAACCCTAAATCTCTATCTCTCTCTATCTCTCTAAACACCTAACCTGCAATATCCCTCTCTCTAAACCTCTAATCCTGAATCTCTCTCTCTTTCTCTCTAAACCCCCAATCTCTCTCTCTCTCTCTCTCTTTCAAAACCCATAACCCCCATATCTCTATTGCTAGTGATGTATCTATGTCTAAACCTTGAACCTCCAATCTCTCTCTCTCTCCATCTTCCTTTCTCTCTCTCTCTCAACTGCCAATCCACATTCTCTCTCTCTCTCTCTCTCTCTAAACCCCTAACCCAAATATCTCTCTCTAAGCCCCTAAGCCCCAATCCCTTTCTCTCTCTAAACCCCTATCCCCTAATCTCTCTCTCTAAAATCGTATCACCAACCTCTTTCTCTCTAAACACCTAACCCTCAATTTCGCTCTCTCTCTCTCTCTAAACACCTAACCCCGACATTCTCTCTTTCTATCTCTCTCAATCTTTAGAACCGTAAACTATAATCTCTATCTCTCTAAATCCATAATCCACAATCTCTTTCTTTATAAACCCATAAGCCTGAATCTATCTCTCTGTCTAAATCCTTAAAACCCAATCTCTCTCTTGCTAAAACTCCAAAACCCAATCTCTCTCTCTGTAAACCCCTAACCCCCAAACTCTCTTTCTCTCTAAACCAGTAACCTCCAATCTCTCTCTCTCTCTCTAAACACCTAACCCCAAATATCTCTCTCTCTAAACCCCTAACCTCAATCTCACTTATTTATAATCTCTCAATCTAAACCCCTAACCTCCAATATCTCTCTCTAAAACCCTAATCTACCTCTCTCTCTCTAAACCACTAACCCCCAATCTCTCTCTCTCTCTCTATAAACCCCTAACCTCCAATATCTCTCTATAAACCCATAAATTCCAATCTATCTCTGTAAGCCCCTAAGCTCTAATATATCTCTCTATCACTCTCCTGGTAAATGATTACCCTCTCTCTCTCTCTTAACACCTAACATCCAATCTCTCTCTATATATACCCCTAACCTTCAATCTCTTTCTTTCTCTCTATCTGCAAACCCCTAAAACCTGACCCCTAATCTCTCTATCTCTTTCTCTCTAAACACCTAACATCAAATCTCTCTCTCTCTCTCTCTCTAGACCCCTAAACCCTAGCCCCTAATCTCTCTCTCTCTAAACCCCTAACCCCAAATCTCTCTCTCTCTCTCTACCCGACTGCCCACCCACCTAACCTCCCCCTATGTCTTTGTCTCTCTCCTAACCAACACTAACCATCCATACACCCCCCGTGATCTCTCTCTATCTTTAAAACCCTATTAACCTATAATCTCTCTCTCTCTCTCTCCCTCTCTAAACCCCTAACTCTTAGTGTCACTCTCCCTAAACCCCTAACCACCAATCTCTCTTTCTTGCCAAACCCCTAACCCACAATCTCTCTCTCTCTCTCTCTCTCTCACTAAACCACTAATCCCCATTCACCCCCGCTCTCTCTCTCCAAAGGCATAAAACCCAATCAATCTCTCTCTCTAACCTCCATTCTCTCTCTCTCTCTCTCTGTAAAACCATTACCCTCAATGTCTCTCTTTCTCTATGCGTCTCTAACCCCCTAACCCAAATATCTCTCTCTCCCCCCTCTCTCTCTCTCTCTCTCTAAACCCTTATTCCCTAGTCCCTAATCCCGAACTCCTAACACCTAACTCTCATTCTCTCTCTCTCTCTCTAAACCCCTAATAACCAATATGTCTCTCTCTCTAAACCCCTAACCACCAATATATCTCTCCCTTTAAGCCCCTAAAATCCAATATATCTCTCCCTTTAAGCCTCTCTCTCTCTCTCTAATCCCCTAACATCAAATATCTCTCTCTCTCTAAACCCTAAACCCTTACCCCTAACCACCAATATCTCTCTCTCTCTCTAAATACTTAACCCCTAATCTAGCTCTCTCTAAACACCTAACCCCTAACCCCCAATCTCTCTCTCTCTCTCTCTCTCTCTCTCTCTCTTGACACCCTCACTCCTCACACACATCCCCCTCCCACATCTATATGTCTCTCTCCTGACAATCACTAACCATACATAAACCTCCCTTGATCTCTAAACCCTTATTAAACCCCAATCTATCTCTCTCTCTCTAAGCCCCTAACCCTAATCTCTCTCTCTTTCTAAACCCCTAACCTCCATTATATATATATATCTCTAAAACTCTAACCTCCAAGCTCTCTCACTCTCTCTTTAAACCCCTAAACCCTAATCTCACTCTTTCTATCTCTCCATCTCTCTAAACACCTAACACCCAATCGATATTTCTCTCTCTCTCTCTCTCTCTCTCTCTCTCTCTCTACACACCTCTTACCACCAATCTATTTCTCTATTACTCTCCCTCTCTCTCTCTCTAAATCCCTAAACCTATTCTTTCTCTCTCTCTAAAACCATAACCTCATTCTCCATCTCTCCATCTTAACCCCTAACCTCCAATATCTCTCTCTCTATCTATAAACCCCCCTCTCTCTATCTATTTATTTAATCCTCTTACCCCCAATATCTATCTCTTTCTCTCTAAACTCCCAAATCCCAATCTCTCACTCTCTCTAAACCCATCACCCCTAACTTCTCTATTTCTATCTCTCTCTTTTTAAGCCCCTAAACAACAATCTTTCTCTCTCTAAATCACTAACCCCCCAATCTCTCTCTCTCTGAACCCCTAACCCCTAGTCTCTCTTTTTAAACCCCTAACCACCAATATATATCTCTCTCTCTAAACTGCTAACCTCCAATATCTCTGTCTCCCTCTCTCTCTCTAAAACCCTAACCCCCAATCTCTCTCCCTCTCTCTCTCTCAACCTTAAGTCCTAATCAATCTATTTTCCTAACCTCCTCCTCTCTCTCCATAAACCCCTTAGCTCTATTCTCTCTCTCTCTCTCTTTCTCTCTTTCTCTCTAAACCACTAAACCACAATCTATCTCTCTTTCTAAACCCCTAACCCCTAACTGCTAATCTCTCTATCTCTAAAGAACTAAAAACCAATCTCTCTCTCTCTCTCTATCTATCTCTAAACCCCTAACCTCCATATTTCTCTCTCTCTAAACCCCTCTATCTCTCTCTATCTAACCACTAACCCCCAATATCCATCTCTCTATCTTTTAATCCCTAATCTCAAATCTCTCTCTCTCTCTCTAACTCTCTCTCCTTAAATCCATAAACCCTAGATCGTAACCCTCAATCTCTCTCTCTAAACACCTAACTCGCAATCTTTCTCCCTCCCTCTATCTCTCTAAACAACTAACCCCCCGACCTCTCTCTCTCTCTCTCTCTCTTTCTCTCTCCAAATACCAAACACCCACTTCTCACCTAGCTACTCGTCCCCACTCTCTTTGTTTATCTCCTCCCTAGCACTAACCACCCATGATCTCTCTATCTCTATCTCTAAACCCCTATTAACCCACAAACTCTCTCTCTCTCTCTCTCTCTAAACCTAGAACCTCCAATCTCTCTCTCTCTCTAAACCCCTAACCTGCTAGAAAAACAGGATCGCAGTGCAATAACAATAAACAAAAATGCAAATATAATCACACATACACATTACAAGAGAGACACAGATATATCGTGGTTCACCCAACTTGGGATACATCCACACTGAAGTTTCCAGTCCTTATTATTATTCCGTCCAACAAAGTGAAGGGATACAACCTGCAGCACAGCCAATGCACTTCCTCTTCACTGTCTCACAGTCTCTCTTTTGATCTCAGAGATCTTTACAATGCATAAAACCTAATACATCCGACCTTAGCCGTATTACAATGTCTTTCTTTTATAGGGGAAATACAATGGAAAAATACCATGGGTTACCCAAAACCATGGGCCCATAAAACAACCCCAAAACCATCCCCCCTGGAACCCTGTGGGGCGATGCCCCCCACCCCCCCCGCTGGGGTGAGTGTACAGTCCACCTACATATCATATAAAATTGATGTACAAACATGACAGAAACAATATCATCTATGAGACTTGAAGATCTAGCTCCACAACCAACATAACCACCAATTTCTCTCTCTCTCTTTGAACCCCAATCCCTATTCTCTCTCTCTCTCTCTCTCTCTCTCTCTCTAAAACCTCGACACTCAATCAATTTTTCTCTCTAACCTCCAACCTCTCTCCCTCTCTTAACCCTTAAACTCGAATCTCTCTCTCTCACCCTAAACACCTAACCTGCAATATCTCTCTCTCTCTCTAAACCTCTAACCCCCAATATCTCTCTCTCTCTCTCTCTCCCTCTCTCTCTCAACCCCTAGCCACTAATATCTCTCTCTCTCGAAACCCATAATCCACAATCTCTCTATTTCTGGTGATGTATCTATGTCTAAACATTGAACCTCCAATCCCTCTCTCACAACCCCCAACCCCCATTCCCTCTCTCTCTCTCTCTCTCTCTAAACCCCTAACCCAAGTCTCTCTCTCTCTAAGCCCCTAACCCCCAATCCCTCTCTCTCTCTCTATAAAACCCTATCCCCCAATCTTTTTCTCTCTCTCTAAACTCTTATCCTCCAAACTCTTTCTTTCTAAATACCTAACCATGAATCTCTCTCTCTCACTAAAAACCTAACCCCGAGACTCTCTCTTTCCATCTCTCTCAATCTTTAGAACCCTATCCTATAATCTCTATCTCTCTGAATCCATAATCCCCAATCTCTTTCTTTATAAACTCCTAAGCCCCAATCTATCTCTTTGTCTAAATCCCTAACCCCCAATATCTCACTCTCTCTAAATCCCTAACCCCTAATATCTCTCCCTCTCTAAATCCCTAACCCCCAATCCCTCTCTCTCTCTCATTAAACCCCCAACCCCCAATCTCGCTCTCTCTAAACCCCTAACACCCAATATTTGTCTCTCTCTAAACCCATAACCTCTAGTCACTCTCTCTCTCTGCAAACCCCTAACCCCCAAACACTCTTTCTCCCTGAACCACTAACCTCAAATCTCTCTCTCTCTCTCTCTCTAAACACCTAACCCCCAACCTCTCTCTCTCTCTCTCTCTCTAAACCCCTAACACCAATCTCTCTTCTTTATAACTCTCTCTATCTAAACCCCTAACCTCCAATATCTCTCTCTCTCTCAAACCCTAATCTCCCTCTATCTCTCTCTAAATGATTAACCCTCTCTCTCTCTCTCAACCCTTAAACTCCAATATATCTCTCTATATATACCCCTAACCTTCAATCTCTCTCTCTCTCTCTACAAACCCCTAACACCTAACCCCTAATCTGTTTATCTCTCTCTTTAAACACCTAACCTCCAATATCTCTCTCACTCCCAGTCTCTCTCTCCCCCTAGACCCCTAAACCCTAACCCCTAATCTCTCTCTCTCCCTCTCTAAACCCCTAACCCTTAGTCTCACTCTCCCTAAACCCCTAACCACTAATCTTTCTTTGTCTCCAAACCCCTAACCTACAATCTCTCTATATATATCTAAACCACTAATCCCAATTCACCCTCTCTCTCTCTCTATAGAACTAAAACCCAATCGATCTCTCTCTCTAACCTCCATTCTCTCTCTCTCTATCTGTAAAACCCTTACCCTTAATGTCCATCTTTCTCTTTGTGTCTCTAACCCCCTAAACCCAACTCTCTCTCTCTCTCTCTCTCTAAAGACGTAGTCCCTAATCCTGAACTCCTAACCCTAAACCCTAGCCCATAACCCCTAACTTTCATTTTATGTCTCTCTCTTTAAACCCCTAACAACCAATATATCTCTCTCTCTAAACCCATAACCACCAATATATCCCCCCTCTAAACCCCTAACCTCGAAGATATCTCTCTCTATATATATTTAAACCTCTAACCACCAATATCTCTCTTTATAATCCCCTAACATCAAATCTCTCTCTCTAAACCCCTCAAAACCTAACCCCTAACACCCAATATATATTTCTCCCTCTCTAAACATTGAACCCCCAATCTCTCTCTCTAAACACCTAAACCCTAAATCTCAATCTCTTTCTCTCTCTCTCTACCTCTCTCTCTATCTTTAAAACCATAACTCCAATTTCTCTCTCTCTCTCTCAACCCCCACTCCTTACGCACGACCCCCTCACACATATCTATGTCTCTCTCCTCACAATCACTAACCATACATACACCACCCTTGATCTTTGTCTATCTCTAAACCCCTATAAACCCCAATCTAACTCTCTCTAAACCCCTAACCCTAATCTCTCTTTTTCTAAACCCCTAACCTCAATTATCTCTCTCTCTCTCTCACACACACAAATCCTAACCTCCAATCTCTCTCTCTCTCACACACACACACTCTCTCTCTCTCTCTCTTTAAACCCCTAAACCCTAATCTCACTCTTTCTATCTCTCCATCTCTCTAAACACCTAACACGCAATTGATATTTCTCTCTAAACTCCAATCTCTCTCTCTCTCTCTCTCTCTCTCTCTCTCTCTACACACCCCTTACCACCAATCTCTTTCTCTCTTACTCTCCCTCTCCCCCTCTCTCTAAATACCTAACCCTAAATATTTGCCTCTCTAAAACTATAACCCCTCTCTCTCTCTCTCTCGAAACCCCTAACCTCCAATATCTTTATGTCTATTTCTAAATGCCCCTCTCTCTATCTATTTTTTAATCCTCTAACCCCCAATCTCTCTCTCTCTCTCTAAACCCCTACCACCAATATCTCTCTTTCTATCTCTCTCTCTCTAAACCCCTAACCCCCAATATCTCTATCTCTCTCTAAACTCCCAAATTTCAATCTTTCACTCTCTTTAAACCCATCAACCCTAACCTCTCTCTCTCTCTCTTTCTCTCTCTCTCTCTCTCTCTCTCTCTAAACCCCTAACCCCGAGTATCTTTTTTTTAAACACCTAACCACCAATATCTCTCTCTTTTTAAAGCCCTAACCTCTGATATCTCTCTCTCTCTCTCTCTCTAAACCCCTTACCCCCAATCTCTCTCCCTCTCTCTCTCTAAACCCTTACCACCCAATCGATCGCTCTTCCTAACCTCCTCTCTCTCTCTCTATAAATCCCCTAGATCCAATCTCTCTATTTCTCTCTCTCTCTAAACCAAAAAACCCCAATCTCTATCTCTCTCTCTCTGTCTCTAAACCCCTAGCCCCTAACCCCTAATCTCTATATCTATAAAGCACTAAAAACAATCTCTCTCTCTATCTCTCTCTTAACCCCTAACCACCATCTCTCTCTCTCTAAAACCCTCTATCTATCTCTATCTAAACCACTAACCCCCAATATCGATCTCTCTCTCTCTTAACCCCTACTCTCTCTCTCTAAACCCATAAACCCTAGCTCGTAACCCTCAATCTCTCTCTCTAAACACCTAATCCCCAATCTCACTCCCTCCCTCTCTCTCTCTCTAAACCACTAACCCCCAAGCTCTCTCTCACTCTTAATCTGTCTAAACCTCTCTCTCTCTCTCTCCAAATATCAAAGACCCCCTTTTCACCTTGCTACTCGCCCCCCCCTCTATTTGTCTCTCTCCTCCCCAATTCTAACCATCCATACACCACCCATGATCTCTCTCTCTATCTATCTATCTTTAAACCCCTATTAACCCATAATCTCTCCTTCTCTCTCTCTCTCTCAAAACCCTCAACTCCAATTTCTCCATCTCTCTCTATTAACCTATAACCTCCAATCTCTGTCTCTCTACCTCTCTCTCTCTCTCTCTCTCTCTCTCTCTTAACCGCTAACATCCAATATATATCTCTCTTTGAAACCCTAATCCAAAGTCTGTGTTTCTCTCTCGATCTCTGTAAACCCTCGACACCCAATCGATCTTTCTCTCTAAACTCCAATCTCTCTCCCTCTCTTAACCCTTAACCACAAATATATCTCTCTCTAAACACCTAACCTACAATGTCTCTCTCTCTCTAAACATCTAGCCCCCAATCTCTCTCTCCCTCTCTCTCTAAACCCCTAGCCTCCAATCTCTCTCTCTAGAAACCCATAACCCTCAATCTCTCTATTTCTAGTGATGTATCTATGTCCAAACCTTGAACCTCCAATCTCTCTCTCTCTCTCTCTCTCTCTCTCTCTCTCTCTCAACCTCTAGCTGCCATTCCCTCTCTCTCTCTCTAAACCCCTAAACAAAAACTCTCTTTAAGCCCCTAACCCCCAATCCCCCCTCTCTCTCTAAACCCCTATCCCCAAATCTATATCTCTCTAAACTCCTATCCACCAATCTCTTTATCTCTAAACACGTAACCCCCAATATCTCTCTCTCTCTAAACACCTAACCCTAACACTCTCTTTCTATCTATATCAATCTTTAGAACCCTAACCTATAATCTCTATCTCTCTAAGTCCAGAATCCCCAATCTCTTTCTTTCTAAACCCCTAATTCCCAATCTATCTCCCTACCTAAATCCTTAAGCCCCAATCTCTCTCTCTCTGTCTAAATCCCTAACCCCCAATCTATATCTCTCTTGCTAAACCCCCAACCCTCAATCTCTCTCTCTCTCTAAACCCCTCAACTCCAGTCACTCTCTCTCTCTCTCTCTAAACCCCTAACCCCCAAACTATCTTTCTCTCCAAGCTAATAACCTCCAATATCTCCCTCTCTCTAAACCCCTAACTGCCAATCTCTCTCTCTCTCTTTAAACCCCTAACCCCCAATCTCTCTCTCTATCTCTTCAAACCCCTAGTCCCATCTCTCTCTCGCTCTCTCTCTCTAACACTAATCACCAATCTCTCTCTCTCTCTCTCTCTCTCTCTAAACCTTAAACTGACAATCTCTTTATCTTTCTTTAAACTCCTAATGCTCAATTTATCTCTCTATAAAACCCCAACCCCCATTCTCTCTCTTTCCAGCTCTCTATCTCTAAAATCATAACCTCCAATATCTCTCTCTCTAAACCCCTAACCCCAATCTCTCTTCTTTCTATCTCTCTATCTAAACCCCTAACCTCTAATCTCTCTCTCTCTAAAACCCTAATATCTCTCTCTCTCTCTCTAAACCACTAACCCCCAATCTCTCTCTCTCTCTTTGAATCCCTAACCTCCAATCTCTCTCTCTAACCCCCTAAACCTCTCTCTCTCTCTCTCTCTCTCTCTCTAAACTCTTAACCTCCAATCTCGCTCTCTATAAACCTATAACCTCCAATCTGTCTCTGTAAACCCCTAAGCTCCAATATAACTCTCTCTCACTCTCCCACCAAACTTCATTCTCTCTCTAAATGATTAACCATATCTCCCTCTCTCAAACCCTAAACTCCAATCTCTCTCTATATATATACCCATAACCGTCAATCTCTCTCTCTCTCTACAAACCCCTAACACCTAACCCCTAATATCTCTATCTCTCTCTCTAAACACCTAACCTCCAATATCTCTCAATATCTCTCTCTCTCTCTAAACCCCTACCACCAATCTCTCTCTCTCTAAACCCCTAACCCCAATATGTCTATCTCTCTCTAAAATCCCAAATCCCAATCTCTCACTCTCTCTAAACCCTTCACCCCTAACTTATCTCTTTCTATCTCTCTCTTTCTAAACCCCTAAACGCCCATATCTCTCTCTATCTGAAGCACTAACCCCTAATATCTCTCTTTCTCTCTCTCTCTCTAAACCCCTAAACACATCTCTCTATATCTCTTTCTAGCCCCTAACCCCAAGTCTCTCTCTCTAAATGCGTAACCACTAATCTCTCTCTCTCTCTCTAAGCCCATAATTCTCAATATCTCTCCCTCCCTCTAAATCCCTAACCCCCAATATGTCTCTCTCTCTCTAAATCCCTAACCCCCAATCTCCCTTTGTCTCTAAACGCCTAACCCCCAAGCTCTCTCCCTCTCTCTAAAATCCTAAACTCCAATCTCTCTCTCTCTCTCTAAACAACTAACCTATGATCTCTCTCTCTCTCTCCAAACCCCTAACCACCACTCTCTATATCAATTTATCTATGTCTCTCCCCTCTCTCTCTCCATCTGCCTCCCTAAACCCCTAACCCCCAATCTTTATCTCTCTCCATCTCTACACCCTCGGTGATCTCTCTCTATCTCTAAATTCCTATTAACCCCTAATCTCTCTCTCTCTCTCTCTCTCTCTCTCTCTAGACCCTTGACCTCCAATATCTCTCTCTCTTTAAAAACCTAACCCTCAATCTCCATCTCTCTCTATCTATCTAAACCCATAACACCCAATCAATCTCTCTCTCTCTCTCAATCCCTAACCCCCAATCTCTCAATCTCTCACTAAATCACAAATCCCCAATCTATCTCTCTTTAAACCCTTAATCCCCAATCTTTCTCTATCTAAACCCCTAACCCCCAATATCTCCTTCTCTCTCTATCTCTCTCTATAAACCCTAATACCCAATCGATCTCTCTGCCTAATCTCCTCTCTCTCTCTAAACCCGTCAGCTTCAATCTCTCTCTTTATCTCTGTATCTCTCTAAAGCACTAAACCCCAATCTCTCTCTCTCTCTAAACACCTAACCCCTAATATCTATATCTATATAAGCCCCTAACCCCTAATCTTTCTATCTCTAAAGCACTAAAAACCAATCTCTCTCTCTCTATCGCTCTCTAAAACCCTAACCTCCATTTCTCTCTCTATATATATATAAACCACTAACCCCCAATATCTATCTTTCTCTCTCTCTTAACCCTTAATCTCAAATCTCTCTATCTCTCTCTAAACCCATAAACCCTAACTCATCACCCTCAATCTCTCTCTCTAAACACCTAATCCCCACTCTCTCTCTCTCTCCCTATCTCTCTCTCAACCACTAACCCCCAACTTCTCTCTCTCTCTCTCTCTCTCTCTCTCTCTCCAAATCCCAAACACCCACTTATCCCCTAGCTACTCGCCCTCCCTCTCTTTTTATCTCTCCTCCCCAACACTAACAACCCATACACCACCCATGATCTCTCTCTCTTTCTCTATCTCTAAACCCCTATTAAACCACAATGTCTCTCTCTCTCTCTCTCTCTCTCTCTCTCTCTCTCTCTCTCTCTCTCAAAACCCTTAACCCCAATTTCTCCCTCTCTCTTTAGACCCAGAACCTCCAATCTCTTTCTCTTCATCTCTCTCTCTCTCTCTAAACCTCTAACCTCCAATCTATCTCTTTATTTGAACCCTTAATCCCTAGTATCCCCCCCTCCCCCCCTCTCTCTCTCTCTCTCTCCCACTAAACCACTGACACCCAATCGATCTTTCTCTCTAACCTCCAATCTTTGCCCCTCTCTTACCCCTTAACCTCGAATCTCTCTCAGCTCTCTCTAAACACCTAACCTGCAATCTCTCTCTCTCTCTCTAATCCTATAACCCCCAATATCTCTTTCTCTCTAAATGACTTATCCTAGATCTTTCTCTCCCTCTCTCTCTAAACACCTAATCCTCAATCTCTTTCTTTCTAAACCCCTAACCCCCAATCTCTCTCTCTCTTTAAACCTCTAACCTCTCTCTCTCTCTCTCTAAACACCTAACCCCTAATCTCTCTCTCTCTCTCTAATTCCTTAACCCACAATTTCTCTCTCTCTCTAAATACCTAACCCGCAATCTCTCTCTCTAAATCCCTAACCCCCAATCTGTCTCTCTCTCTCTCTCTCTCAATCCTTGACCTCAAATCTCTTTCTCTCTCTCTCTCAAAACCCCAAAACCCCAAGCTCTCTCTCTCTCTAAACCACTAACCTCCAATCTCTCTCTCTCTCTCTCTCTCGCTTTAAATCCCTAACCTCAAATCTCTTTCTCTCTCTCTCTCTCTAAACCACTAACCTCCAATCTCTCTCTCTCTCTCTCTCTCTCTCTCTCTCTCTCTCTCTCTTTCTATATCTCTCTAAACTCTTAACCACCTCTCTCTCTCTCTCTCTCTCTCTCTCTCTCTCTCTCCAAACACCTAAACCTAAATGGTAACCCCTAATATCTCTCTCTCTCTTTATTTCTCCCTCTCTCTCTCTCTAAAACCTTAACCACCAATCTCTCTATCTCTCCTTAAATCCCTCACCCTCATTCTCTCTCTATATATAAATACCTAACCCCAATCTATATCTCTCTCTATCTAAACCCCTAACCCCTCAATCTCTCTCTCTCTCTAAACCTAGTATATCTCTTTCACACTAAACCCCTAACCTCCAATCTCTCCCTCTCACTCTCACTCTCTTTGTATCTCTCTCTAAACCCTTAACCCCCAAACTCTCTCCCTCTCTCTCTCTCTCACTCACTCTCTCTCTCCAAGAACACCTAAACCTTAACCACTAATATATCCCTCCCTCTCTCTAAATACCTAACCCACCCTTTCTCTCTAAACCCCTAACCCTTGCTCTATCTCTTGAAACCCCTAAAACCCACTCCCTCTCAATGTATTTCTCTCTCTCTCTCTCTCTCTCTCTCTCTCTCTCTCTCCCGAAACCCCTACTCATCACCCACCTATCCCTTCACCCACTCTATGTCTCTCTCCCCCCACACCACTAACCATCCATACAGCCCACATGATCTCTGTCTATATCTAAATACATATTAACCCAAAATCTCTCTCTTTCTCTCTCTCTAAACCCCTAACCTGTAGTATCTCTCTTTTTAAATCCTAAACCACCAATATCTCTCTCTTTCTAAACCCCTAACCTCCAGTATCACGTTCTCTCTCTCTAGACCCCCATCCCCCAATCTCTCTACCTCTCTCTCTCTCTCTAAACCCCTAACACAAAATCGATCTCTCTACCTAACCTCCCCCCTCTCTCCCTGTCTCTATAAACCCCGTTGCTTCAATATCTCTCTTTCTCTCTCCTAACGCCCTAACCCTAACCCCCTAATATATCTTCTCTTAACTCTGATTAAACCAATCTCTATCTCTATCTCTCTCTAACCCCTAACCTCCATTTCTCTCTCTCTCTCCAATACCCCTCTATCTCTCTCTATCTAAACCATTATCCCCCAATCTCCATCTCTCTCTCTCTTTATAACCCCTATAACTCAAATGCTCGCTCTCTCTCTCTCTCTCTAATACCCTTAAAACCTAGTATGTAACCCTCATCTCGTCTCTCTAAATTCCTGATCCCCAGTGTTTGCTGTCCCTCCCTCTCTCTATCTAAACCACTAACCCTCAACCTCTCTATCTCTCTCTCATAATCTCTCTAAACTGCTACACTCTCTCTCTCGAAATCCCAACACCCACTTCTCACCTAGCTACTCGTCCCCCTCTCTTTGTCTCTCTCCTCCCCAACACTAAACATCCATACACAACCCATGATATCTCTCTCTCAAAATTATTAACCCCAATTTCTCCCGCTCTCTCTCTAAACCCAGAAACTCCAATCTCTTTGTCTCTCTGTCTCCCTCTCTCTCTAACCCCCGACACCCAATCAATCTTTCTCCTCTAACCTCCAATCTCTCTCCGTTGTCTTAACCATTTACCCTGAATATCTCTCTGTCTCTTAACACCTAGCCTGCATCTATCTCTCTCTAAACCTATAATCCCCAATCTCTATCTCTCTCTCTCTATACCCCCAGCCCCCCAATCTCGCTCTCTTGAACCCATAACCCCCAATCTCTCTATTTCTGGTGATGTATTTATGTCTAAACCTTGAACCTCCAATCTCTCTCTCTCACAACCGCCACCCTCATTCCCTCTCTTTCTCTCTAATCTCTATCTCTCTAAACCCCTAACCCCCAATCCCTCTCTCTCTCTAAACCCCTATCCCCCAATCTCTCTCTCTCTCTAAAATCCTATCCTCCAATCTCTTTCTCTCTAAGTAACCTAACCTTGAATGTCACTCTTTCACTAAACACCTAACCCTGACACTCTCTCTTTCTATCTCTCTCAGTCTTTAGAACCCTAACCTATGATCTCTATCTCTCTAAATCCATAATCTCAATCTCTTTCTTTCTAAACCCTAATCCCCCAATCTATCTCCCTTTCTAAATCCCTCAACCCCAATCTCTCTATTGCTAACCTCTAAACCCCAATTTCTCTCTCTCTCTCTCTCTCTCTAAACCCCTATCCCTAATCTATGTCTTTGTATCTAAACCCAAACCATCGGTCACTCTCTCTCTCTCTCTCTCTAAACCCCTAACCCCGAAACTCTCTTTCTTTATAAACCACTAGCATCCAATCTCTCTCTCTCTCTCTCTTTCTCTAAACACCTAACCCCAAATATCTCTCTCTCTCTCTCTAAACCCCTAACCCCAATCTCTCTTCTTTCTATCTCTCTCTATCTAAACCCCTAACCTCTAATCTATCTCTCTCAAACCCTAATCTCCCTCTCTCTCTCTAAACAACTACCCCCAATCTCTCTCTCTCTAAATCCCTAACCCCAATCTATCTCTTTCTATCTCTCTCTATCTAAACCCCTAACCTCCATTCTCTCTCTATAAAACTCTAATCTCCCTCCCTCTCTCTAAACCACTATCCCCAATCTCTCACTCTCTCTCTATGTGAATCCCTAACCTCCAATCTCTCTCTCTAAACCCCTAAACCCCAATCTCTCTCTCTCTCTCTCTCTTCTCTACAAATCCCTAACCTCCAATCTCTCTCTTTATAAATCCATAACTGCCAATCTATCTCTGTAAACCCCTAAGCTCCAATATATCTCTCTGTCACTCTCCCACCAACCTTCAATCTCCTCTCTAAATGATTAACCCTCTCTCTCTCTCAACCCCTAAAATCTAATCTCTCTCTCTATTATATATATACCCTAACCTCAATCTCTCTCTTTCTCTCTATTTGCAAAACCCTAACACCTAACACCTAATATCTCTATCTCTTTCTCTCTAAACACTTAACCTCCATTATCTCTCTCCCTCTCTCTCTAGACCCCTAAACCATATCCCCTAATATCTCTCTCTCTCTACCCGACTACCCACCCACCTAACCCCCGTCTATGTCCTTTTTCTCTCCTCCCACCCAACACTAACCATCCATACACCCCCTGTGATCTCTCTATATCTATAAAACCCTATTAAACCCACAATCTCTCTCTCTTCCTCTCTAAACCCCTAACTCTTAGTCTCACTCTCCCTAAACCCCTAACCACCAATCTCTCTTTCTCGCCAAACCCCTATACCTACAACCTCTCTCTCTTTGTCTCTCTCTCTCTCTCTAACCACTAATTCCCATGTACCCTCTCTCTCTCTCTAAAGGCATAAAACCCGATCGATCTCTCTCTCTAACCTCCATTCTCTCTCTCTTTGCGTTAAAACCATTACCCTCAATGTCCTCACTTTCTCTCTACGTCTCTAAACCCCTAACCCAAATCTCTCTCTCTATCTCTCGCTCTCTCTCTCTCTCTAACCCCTAGTCCCTAGTCCCTAATCACGAACTCCTAACCCCTAACTCTGATTCTCTCTCTCTCTCTCTCTCTCTAAACCCCTAATAACCAATATCTCTCTCTCTAAACCCTTAACCACCAATATATCTCTCCCTCTAAACCCCTAAACTACAAGTATCTCTCTATTTGAACCCTCTATCTCTCTCTAATCCCCTAACATCATATCTCTCTCTCTCTCTAAACCCTATACCCTAACCCATAACACGCATATATCTTTCTCTCTCCCAAAATACTTAACCCCTAATCTCTCTCTCTCTAACACTTCAACCTAACCCCCAATCTCTTTCTCTCTCGCTCTAGTTCTCTCTCTCTCTATGTAAAACCATGGCCTCTCTCTCGCTCTCTCTCTCTCTCTCTCTCTCCCTCTCATTTGTAACCCACACTCCTCACACACATCCACCTCCCACATCTATATGTCTCTCTCCTAACAATCAATAACCATACATACACCTCCCTTGATCTCTAAACCCCTATTAAATCCCAATTTATATCTCTCTCTAAGCCCCTAACCTCAATTATCTTGCTCTCTCTCTCTAAAACCCTAACCTCCTCTCTCTCTCTCTATCTCACTTTCTCTCTCTCTCACTCTCTCTTTAAGCCTCTAAACCCTAATCTCACTCTTTCTATCTCTCAATCTCTCTAAACACCTAACACGCAATCGATATTTCTCTCTAACCTCCAATCTCTCTCTCTCTCTCTCTCTACACACCTCTTACCACCAATCTCTTTCTCTATCACTCTCCCTCTCTCTCTCTCTAAATTCCTAAAACTAAATATTTCTCTCTCTCTAAAACAATAACCTCATTCTCTATCTCTCCCTCTAAACCCCTAACCTCCAATACCTCTCTCTCTCTCTACATCCCCCCTCTCTCTATCTATTTATTTAATCCTCTAACCCCCAATCTTTGTCTCTCTCTAAACCCCTACCACCAATATCTCTCTTTCTATATCTATTTCTCTAAACCCCTAACCGCCAAGATCTCGATATCTCTCTAAACTCCCAAAGCCCAATATCTCACTCTCTCTAATCCCATCACCCCTAACTCCTCTCTTTCTATCTCTCTTTCTAAGCCCCTAAACACCAATCTATTTCTCTTTAAAGCACTAACCCCCAATTTACCCTCTCTCTCTCTCTCACAACCATTAACCCCTAGTGTCTCTCTTTTGAAACCCCTAACTACCAATATATATCTCTCTATAAACCCCTAACCTCCAATATCTCTTTCTCTCTCTCTTTCTAAACCCCTAATCTCTCCCCCCCTCGCTCTCTCAACCCTGAACTCCTAATCGATCTCTCTGCCTAACCTCCTCTCTCTCTCTCTATAAACCTCTTATATCCATTCTCTCCCTCTCTCTCTCTCTCTAAACCACTAAACCCCAATCTCTCTATCTCTCTCTAAACCCCTAAACCCTAACCCCTAATCTCTTTATCTCTAAAGCACTAAAAAACAATCTCTCTCTCTCTCTATCCCTCTCTAAACCCCTAACCTCCATCTTTCTCTCTCTTTAAACCCCTCCATCTCTCTCTGTCTAAACCACTAACCCCCAATCTCCATCTCTTTATCTTTTAACCCCTAATCTCAAATCTCTCTCTATCTCTAACTCTATCTCTTTAAACCTATAAACCACATATCGTAACCCTTAATCTCTCTCTATAAACACCTAATCTACAATCTTTCCCTCCCTTTATCTTTCTAAATCACTGACCCCCAACCTCTCTCTCTCTCTCTCCAAATCCCAAACACCCACTTCTCACCTAGCTACTCATCCCCCCTCTCTTTATATATCTCCTCCCTAACACTAACCATCCATACACCACCCATGATCTCTCTCTCTCTCTCTCTATCTCTAAACCTTTATTAACTCACAATCTCTCTCTCTCTCTCTCTCAAAACCCTTAACCCCAATTTCTTCCTCTCTCTCTCTCTAAACCAAGAACCTCCAATCTCTTTGTCTCTTTGTCTCTCTCTCTCTCTCTCTGAACCCCCAATCCCCAGTCTCCCTTTCTCTCTCTCTCTCTCTAAACCCCCGACACCCAATCGATCTTTCTCTCTAATCTCCAATCTCTCTCCCTTGCGTAACCCTTAAACCTGAATATATCTCTCACTCTAAACACCTAACTTGCTATCTCTCTCTCTCTATCTAAACCTCTAACCCCAAATATCTCTCTCTATAAAACCATTACCCTCAATGTCTCTCTTTATCTCTGCATCTCTAAACCCCTAACCCAAATCTCTCTCTCTCTCTCTCTCTCTCTCTCTCTCTAAACCCCTAGTCCCTAGTCCCTAATCATGAACTCCTAACCCCTAACTCCCATTCTCTCTCTCTCTCTAAACCCCTAATAACCAATATCTCTCTCTCTAAACTCTTAACCACCAACATATCGCTCCCTCTAAACCCCCAAACTACAAGATATGTCTTTGTTTGAACCCTCTATCTCTCTCTAATCCCCTAACATCAAATCTCTCTCTCTCTCTCTAAACCCTAAACCCTAACCCCTAACCCCTAACACCCAATATATCTTTCTCTCTCCCAAAATACTTAACGCTTAATCTATCTCTCTCTAAACACTTCAACCCTAACCCCCAATCTCTTTCTCTCTCTCTTTGTAAAACCATAACCTCTCTCTCTCTCTCTTTTGAAACCCCCACTCCTCACACACATCCACGTCCCACATCTATATGTCTCTTTCCTGACAATCAATAACCATACATACACCTCCCTTGATCTCTAAACCATTATTTGTAACATCCCCTCCTATCATACCAGCATGATAGGGAGGATCATGACGCTAAATCTGGGCATCTAGCCCCATAAACTTTTAACCAAGCATTCACACAGTATAAAAATTCATATGGAAATGCATAAACTTTTAAAACACAGCGGAAGTAATTCATTTAATACATCCACATACATTCATAATATTCATCAAATGATAATTGCAATTTGACACAAGAGAATACTTATCTCAATAAGGTAGTCCCAAGCAACTGGCTATGCAACTGTAACGTTCCACCCAACCATAGGCCAGTTGTGCTTATCAACCTATTGATACAACTGCCACCCCCGAGCTGGGCATGATTACTACAAGGAACCAGGGAATAGCAGACTCACGCATAGCCAAGCATACACCAAGATGAGCCAAGCCAATCTGCAATTGGGTTTATCAGGCTGCTAGGACATGGAAGGGAAGAATTGCTAGGCTAGTGAGCTCAACCTCAGAGCTATGGGTACCTCTCCCAGATCTATTCAGCTTGGTACTCACAATGCCTACACACCCAATCACAAGGGAGTATTCTCTTCACTGCCACACAGTCCCTCAAGCCATACCTTCCCTTCTAGTGCTCTCAGGGTGTGCATAGAAAAGTAGCCAGCCCTCTTGATCTTCTTGAGAGGTTACTCCCTACACTAGGTTTATCAAGCCAATTCTGTCCACTACCACTCCCATTTCTTGCTCACAGGTTCACTTCAAAACAAGGATGCACATAACAGCAAACTACACTTGCTGAGCATGAGAAAAACGTTTCAACAGTGGAAAGGCATGAGATGGGGTTTCCTGAGCTTCAAGAAAACATGGGTAGAATCAAAACATATTGGCACTTGGAAAATTCGACTGGGAGAGCAAAACCCATTCCAGAAAAACGCCTCAGGGGCAAAAGCGACCTCTCCCTCAGTCCCAATTCGCGTCCCCCTTCCCCAGCTGTTGCACAATACCAAAAACGAGTTCCTAGGCATGGAAAAATGCAGGGTTATGGTGAAAAACGTGAGGATAAATTCCAGTGAGCTCAATCTGCGTGAGAGGAAGAACATAATGCATGAGGAATTGCCTTAGGCAGCATTTCGTGGGGGTTTTCTTGCCTAGCAAGCCAAAAATACGATTTTCAGGTTGATGGCTTGCCCATGCACGAAAATCTGACTGCCATACTTCTCCAATCCCAAGACATTAACTACCCCAACCAATCTTTGGAAGAATTAAATGATTGGGTGCATGAGACAAAATGGGTAGTTAAGGGTTCATGGGTTTTCTCATTGACACATGGGCTGACCCCAGTGGCTCAAGGGTTTGGTTATTTTCCCTCCCTATTCCTTGTAGAATCATGCCCCATCTCTTTGTTGCATAGCATAGCCAGTTGTGGATCTTTTTCCATTAAAATTCGTATTTACATGATGTCTTACTTACATTGTGCCCATCTCGCACAAGAACCATAGGCATCTATTTTTAATTGCCGATACATGAAACGCTAAATCAATGGTGGGGCCTTGGCCTTGAGCTCCTCACCATGATTAAATTACAATATTTACATCATTTACGATTTATTACAAAGGGGGTCAAAATGGGGACATTACATTATTAAATTTTAATCTATCTTTCTCTAAGCCCCTAATCCTAATCTCTCTCTCTTTATAAAACCCTAACCTCAATTATCTCGCTCTCTCTCTCTCTAAAACCCTAACCTCCAGTCTCTCTCTCTCTATCTCACTTTCTCTCTCTCTCTCTCACTCTCTCTTTAAACCTCTAAACCCTAATCTCACTGTTTCTATCTCTCAATCTCTTTAAACACCTAACACCCAATCGATATTTCTCTCTAACCTCCAATCTCTCTCTCTCTCTCTCTCTACACACCTCTTACCACCAATCTCTTTATCTATCACTCTCCCTCTCTCTCTCTAAATTCCTAAAACTAAATCTTCCTCTCTCTCTAAAACCATAACCTCATTCTCTGTCTCTCCCTCTAAACCTCTAACCTCCAATATCTCTCTCTCTCTCTCTCTACATCCCCCCTCTCTCTATCTATTTATTTAATCCTCTAACCCCCAATCTTTGTCTCTCTCTAAACCCCTACCACCAATATCTCTCTTTCTCTAAACCCCTAATTGCCAAGATCTCTATATCTCTCTAAACTCCCAAAGCCCAATCTCTCACTCTCTCTAATTCCATCACCCCTAACTCCTCTCTTTCTATCTCTCTCTTTCTAAGCCCCTAGACACCAATCTATTTCTCTTTAAAGAACTAACCCCCAATTTATCTCTCTCTCTCTCTCTCAACCATTAACCCCTAGTTTCTCTCTTTTGAAAGCCCTAACCACCAATATATATCTCTCTATAAACCCCTAACCTCCAATATTGCTTTCTCTCTCTCTTTCTAAACCCCTAATCTCTCCCCCCCTCTCTCTCTCAACCCCTAACTCCTAATCGATCTCTCTGCCTAACCTCCTCGCTGTTGGTCGCAATACTGATCTAGAGGTTTCCCAGTGTAGAACCATGTATTTCGCAGTACAAGATACCAACAAAAACCCCTATTCACCGGCCCTTTCGTTGACAGACTACAAGCAGTCTGAGGTCTCACCCGAGGCAAAGTTGAGGGGGGTGGTTGCAAAAGCAAGTTTCCACAACCTTGTGATGCGAGCGTTTGAATTGATTCATGTATAGTGCGGTACAGGCTATGTGCTGCAATCAATGACTATGCGAAGTCTTCTACTTCTCGTCGAGTATCTTCAGGAGCGAAGATATTTGCAGCCTCAGTGCGTCCATATACCATGTAGTGGGGTTATGAGACCTAATCACTTATACTCAATCTTATTCGATAATCCTTAATCATTCATCATTACTTAGCTTGATACACATCGTACTTATGCAAATGAGTGAGATGTGCGGTGCTATGTGCTCTGATATCACGATTCAACCTTAAGAATTAACTGTGAGTTGATCTACTAATCCATTCATTCAAAGACTTATAGGTGCTTGAATATTAACATCCACCCATACACAAACTACTAGCATCTTATTCCATCCTTTCCGCGGTGAACACAAATAACAGTACACATATATCGGACAACAGTAACTTCATGCATGCACTGTAAGTAAATTAAACAAAAATAGTGGTAATCATACACAACAATCACATAAGGGTGAAATCACGAACCTAGGAAACACTTTTGTGACAAACAAAGTGAAAAAAATGGAGCACGGGCAGATGATCACGCAAAAATAAGTCAACCTCAAACTCTAGGCCAAGAGTTTAAAAAAATCTAGGCCGAGAGTTTTGAGATTTCAAACTCTCTCCCGAGAGTTTAAAAAAACTCTAGGCCGAGAGTTCTGAGATTTCAAACTCTCTCCCAAGAGTTTAAAAAAACTCTAGGCCGAGAATTTGAACCAATCGCCGCGCTGTATTTTTAAAAAAACTCTCGGATGAGAGTTTGAACTAAACTCTCGGTTGAGAGTTTGGAAGATATTTTTTCAACCAAGAGTTTATGGTCAACAAAACTTGCGAAAATATCTAGCATCTTTCTGGAACCTGCAACTTTAGCAAGCCCAAACCCCTGCAAATTTTAAGTATTATTTGTTATACTTGGTAGCAATGGATTCATATTTGAATCTAGTTTCCAATGATATAATAATTGTTTCATTTTGATTTGAATTACTATTTATTAATAATTTTTTTCTAAACCTTATCCCTTGAAAATTTTATTACTCTGAAAATCACCCGAAATGAAAATTCAATATCATAAGAAAGACAACACCAAAAAATTTGAAATTTTACAAAGATCATAATTGGCTCGTCCTCTTCAAAAGGGTTCTTTTAGTTTTTCCAATAAGAGTCACATTTGAAAGAAAATGTGAAGACAAAAACATGAGTCGATAATGCACCATTTTCTGAACATATGTTGTTTCGATAAATAATAAAAAATAGTTCCCAAGTCTTAATAAACTCAAAATGTAGTCCAAGATCCAGTGCAGTGTGTGTAGATTATGAGCCTACAATTTTTTTCCCTAAAATGAATAACCATCTATCAAAAAAACCGTCGTCAACACAGGTCACTCATTATCCATACCTAAAATTTTCAAGTATATACTGTATGTTGACAACAAATTTGTCCCACGATATATCCATACAAAAATTTTAAAAAATACGAGTAGAAAGCTAATTCAATTGTCTAAAACCTTTGTGTTTACTTCAAGTTGAAATTCCTAAGGGAGATATGGGTCTAAAGAGGTCGAAGTGGAAAAACATAAACTTTAGCAGTTTTGTTTGTCAAAAACAAGCCAAAATTGTTTCCCAACTTCATGTTTTCACCCATAACACAATGGTTTAACGTGGTTCACCCCCCCGGATGCGAAGATACGTCCACAAGAACTGTTGTCTTATTATCTCAGGAAAGGGTACAACAGTTCTTCGTCTCTGCACTCAACTGCAGACATTCTTTTTCCTCAAAATTAGGTCTCTGCGCACTCAGCTACAGAACCTTTACAATGCTTCAATCTTACAGATCTAACAATATTTTCTAGTAATCAACAAAATGAAGAGTTAACCCTTTCCCTTACAAAATTGCCTTATTTATAGATCAAGACCCATAGGTCATGTCTTTTACATCTTGAAGGAAGAAACCCTTAGGTTTACAAAACTGTCGTGGTTTTCCCTAAACCAAACTACTGATATCTGGCAGCGGATCTTCTGTTACGTGCGCGCCAACAGGTTGTTTCCACTGAGCTCTTATTTTGCGTCCTTAGATGACTGGCTCAAGTAGTCGTAGTCTTCTGTTTGTATGATCAGTCACCTACCTCCGATCTGCACCTACCCACTACTTGGTAGTTATCGGCAATCTTTGCCAAAAATAGGTCTTCTGTGACCTAACCAAAATAACTGTCGTCATCCATCCACGCTCTGCTTAGCTGGATCTCCATCGACATGGCACATCGCGGTGTTGTACTCCTCGCAGCACTGACCTCGCAACTCCTTCGACACTGTGCTACGCCAACTTCGCAGCATACCAAAACTTATCCCAAAATTGTTCAAACTTAACTGCACTTAGCTCCGTAGTTCTCAAAATTCTTCCTGCTCAAAATTGTCCCATTTGGGCTAGGCCCAACAGGCCCCTAACACTTACATGTGGTTCACCCCCAAGCCACTTGCAACTCCTTGAAGGTGTTCTGTTGATTGTGGAATGATCTTCGCAGCGAACTCTTTGAATGTGTCAATCAACGTTTCTACCGCAGTCTTCGTATCCTGTTCAATTTTCCCAACTGTTTCGACCATCTCAAGTGTTATCTGATGGTCGATATGGCCTTCCACCAACTCTTGATTCTGGTTCAGCTCCTTTAACTTTTATTCGATCTCTTGTGAGATTGTGTCGACTTCCTCTAATAATGGATGCAACTTATCGCCCATTTCTGTCTCCTTCTCACGTAAAGCTTTAACTTCCTTCTTTAGAGTGTTGATTTCTCTGTATTTTAGGAGTTTCTCCCTTGCTGGTAGTGCCTTAACCTCCTCACCCATCTTTTCTAGTGCTTCTTGTTTTTATTTCACTTCCTTCTTTACTTCCAACAATTGTTGATCTTCTTCAAGGGCATTAAATGCCTTCAATGCTGCTTCCAGTAGACTCTAGCACTTAGCCACTTCGGTAGCAATATTCTGTGTCGCGGTCTTCACTACTTCCTGTCTTAACTGCTATTCATCTGGTGGGGTTTGTGGATTGATCTATGCTTTCAAGGAAGCAATTTCAGACTCATGGAGAATCTCCATGTCTTCCTTCTCGGTCTTAAGACTATTGACCAAATCGCCAATCTTGACAATAGTATCTGCTGGTTCTATTTGTACTTCAAATTCATCTATACTATTTGCAACTGCAGTGATCATGTTCTCCAATCTTAGTCGACGATCTCTTTCATCTTGTAATTGCATAGTACTCTGTGAGCTATCTTCCTCGAGTTTCCTGTTAGCTGTTTGCAACTCTGCCTGTCCTTTCAACGCTTCTATGGTTCTGTCATGCATTTCTTCACAAACTTGCGTCTGTAAGTAATGTAGTCCTGGCAATGGTATCCTTGCAAGATCAAGCTCTGTGCGCTCTACATTCTTCGTATCTAGCATTGCTTGATTGGGTAATGGAAACCTTATAGATAGTGGTTGAAAATGGACAACATGGGACCTTGCGGGAACTGTGATTTGCTGCTGTGAATTTCCTGCGAACTCTTTTTCAGCTATTGACTCATGGTGCAAGGGTAATCTTCTTCTTACTTCATCAAATTTTTGGTATATCCCTTGCAGTGTAGTCAGGTTCTGGTCTAAAATGTCTTGAATTTCCTTTTCCTTCTTCTCTTTGTCTATCGAAAGTTCCTCCATTTGTTCAGTGACCTTCGTGGTGATCATTAAGTAGTCATCTTTGTGAAGCACTGTGTCTAATTGGTCTATATTTGATTTCTACTTCTTCCTTTTTTCCTTGTGCCCTGAAGGACTCCCAGTGTCCTTCCTTTTGCTTGACTATTTTTCTTCTACTATGGGACAGGGGATAGGGTTATCTTCTCTAGAATCACTTTGGATATCCATGACCTCAACTCGGAATTCAGCTGGCCATTCTTTCATAATATTCTCAATATCTTCCTCGTACATATGGCAATTTCCTAGGTACCAGTCAGCATTCTTCGTCTGCGCTTTGGCTGAAATGGATATGCATTTCATCGCAACATAAAAATTGATAATGCGGATATATTTTCTTGTTACTTGCTTTGGTATGTGAGGTGTAAGCATGATGTCCCTGCACAACTGGTCATAATGTGTATAGAAGACTAGCGCTGTATCATGATGTCTTTCGAGATTCAAATTTTCCCACAGATTCAGATAGCGAGCACCTATGTAGTCTGAAGTGTCCGTGATCACTCCAACGTAATGCTTCGGCTCCCTCCATCCCAGGAAGGCAATCAGCACAATTAGCCAGGTGAAGTGGAAGTATCCACCATTGATTTGCGTATCATTCAGTTCCTCTAGGAACTCATTTAGTTGAAATTGACACCAATTGAATTCTTCTCCCTCGGCGGTTGTAGCGCCAAGTAGTACTGCACCCGCAGAGACTTCTAGCGGTCTGCATTTTCTTAGAATCTTTCCCGCTAACAGCTGCGTGACAAATCTTGTTTCCTGATTGTTGGGCCTGGCCCAAGTGGGGAAGTTTTGAACAAGTATCCATTTTTGGAGCTTCGAAGCTGAGCACAGCTCAGCCTAAGTATTTCCTTTCTTTTGTACAAGTTTTGGGGATGCTACGAAGTTGGGCGCAGCATGGTATCAAGAAGCTGTGAAGCTCGATGCTACGAGGATGCAGTACCATGAAGTGTCTAGTCTACAAGGATCCAGTAGGGCAGAGTGTTGGACGAGGAAGATGGCACATGTGTCGGATAGACTAGCAACGGTCTAATTTTGGTAAATATGCTCCAGGTATGCCAAGCGGTGGGCAAGAGTGGATCGGGAAGAAAGCGATTGGTCGCACATACAAAATATGCCACCACCTGTACCAGTCGCACGAAGCCGTTAGAGGAAGAACGGCTCAGCGAAAGCGACCTGTTGGCACGCGTGCGACAGGAAGGTCGATAGCAATATGGGCATGCGCGAAGGGTAGGCCATGATAGAAGATTCGCTACCAGGTACCAGCTAGCTTGATGAGCTGGAAACTATAATTGTTTTGGTAAACCTAAGGGTTTTTGGCCTGCGTATTGTAAAGACATGACCCACGGGCATGATCTATAAATAAGGCACAATTTTGTAAGGGAAGGGTTACTCTTCAGTTTTGATTAAGCATAGATTACTATAGAATCTGAAAGCTTGGAAATAATTGTAAAGGCTCTGCAGCTGAGTGCGCAGAGACCTATCTGAGAGAGAAGAGAGTCTGTAGCTAAGTGCACAAACTAAGGACGGTTGTACCCTTCCCATAAAGATCAATATTAACAACCGTTCTTGTGGACATAGCCTCCATCCGGGGGGTGAACCACATTAAATTCTATGTTATGTGATTGATTGTGTGTTTTATGCCTGTTCATTTGCTTAGTATGAAGGTTAATACTGCACTTATCTGTTATGTGATTGCTTTTGTATGTATTCATCGCAGAGAATGGGAATAATATGTTAAGTGATACATGTATGGGTGAATGCTAAGTATTCAACAAGTATAAGTGTATGAATGTATGAATGTGTTGAATAATCACGCAGAGGAACACTGAACTTAAGCGCAGCATTGGAGCGCGCAGTATTGTATGTTTAGTCATTTACATGCAGCATAACGATAAACCCTTAAGTATTTGGAATGCATAAAGAATGATAGTTGGGTTAAAGTTGGACAGCCGTGTATAGTCCCGCGTTCCCATAGCTGTGCTGTTCCAAGTCAGTGCTGTGAGGTAAGCTGTCAATAGCTTATCTGCTCCAGGCAGGAGATAATCCCTACTGCGCAGTCCTTGGATGCGTTGGTAGCATAACTCCCAAGTTAGAAGAAGTATCTGACGCGGGGCAGAGGCTCTGCGCAGTTGTCTGTCTGCAGCAGCCCGCAGAATACCACGCTTCTTATCCTTCATCCCACTCTCGCATCACCAGGTTGTGGAAACTTGATTTTGCAACCACCCCCTCAGCTTCACCTCGGGTGAGACCTCAGGCTATGCGCAATCTATTGCTGAAAGGGCCGATGAATAGGGGTTTTGTTGGTTCCTTGAACCGTGAAGTGCCTGGGTCTACATTGGAAACCTCTAACTCAGTCTAGATAGCCAACAAATGTTTTTGTTGCTTAGCTAAGACCAGTGATACAATAGAGTGTTGGAAAGTAATGTTTGACGAATAATACCAGTTCTCGTTGGGTTCAGATAATTGGTGCAACAAGATTGAAAGAGATTTTGCAAGAAAAGAGAATAAACACCCGCGTCTATCTGACGTAGAGTGGTTGAACAGATACCGGTGGAGAGAGATTCATGAGATCTTCTGGGCTACATTTCCAAACAAGCTACATGTGTGGATATCGCGACTCACAGAAAAGAAAAATTGTTTCCAAGGAAGAGTTCCTACAGAGTGGACTCCAGAGCTCACAGCGCAGCTCAAAGCAATAGACAGCCCATTGACGCGAGCAGTCGACTTCTGGGTTGATAGCATACTTGAGGGATTTGTGACCAAGTTTGCTGTAGACACATTGAAGTCCTACAGTCAAGCTGAAGCATATTTTTTCGAAGGATTCAGAGGTAAGTTCCTGAAAAATCTCAGTATGTGCATTAAAATGCTTTTAGCTGAACAAGGTGTCTTAAGAATGCGGTAATATCTTTGATTCTTTCATGGTCAATAGCATTTTTAGTGATTCTGACGAAGAAACCCATAATCTGAGAAGTGGAAAGAGATATAAGTTTAATAAAGAAAAGCATCCTGGAGGCCCTGGAATCCGTGTTGATACCAAAATCCCATGTAACCTTAATAGTCAGACCACTCCATTATCAGGTACTATCCATCCTATCACACCTCAGAACCTGCTGGTTGCAGTAACTACGCCACCACTAGTTCAAAACCCACCCGCTGCGAGTGTAGCACAACCTTCCCTGCAAAACATTGCCATTGCTAGCAGCGCAGGAGTAGGCGCTCAAACCATTCTGACTCAAGCTAATCCAGCTCAGAACACCCAATCTCCGAATATTCCCTTTATTTTTTCCGCACAGAACCCTCCACAGACACACAACACTCTTCAGGGTGGTGCACAGCCAGCATGAAGACTGACAGATACTGATATAAAGCTGCTGATATTCAAAGGAACGGGTCTGGAAGACCCTTATCAACACTGGTTTCTATGTGAAGTCATATCGAGTCTAAAGTAAATTCAGGATGATGCTATGAAGAGAGCACAACTCATCACTATCTTCTGCGATAGAGCATTGCTTTGGTTTATGAAATATTCTTAGGCACAACCAAGAACCCTAGCAAAAATCAAGGATGCACTTGTAGCAGAATTTAAGAAACCAAAATCTGAGTCACAGTGCATAACTGAGTTAAAACAAATTAAGCAGAAACCTACTGAAATGGTCTAGGAATTTGACCAAAAGTTTAAAACCTTGTTAGACCAAGTGAGCTTTTTTATAGCTCTGCAACAGCACAAGGAATGGTTCATCGCTATGCTATTGCCCCACATCAGACAACCATTGATGCAACAGAAGTTTGCGTCATGGGCAGAGGCCTTAGAGATCGCAATGAAGCTAGAGGCTTCACCAATCGTAGAAAGTAGTTCTGGGATGTCACAAATCCAGAACCAGTTGACCACCTTAATGTTAGAACTGCAAGGTATGAAGAATGGAAAAGAACAAAGATATGAACATAGACATGAGGTTTGGTGCACAGGATGCAAAGGGGAGGGCCATACCAGAGAACATTTCCCTCTATTTCAAGATTATCTTAACAGTGGCGCACCAAACCCAATCAATATGAATCATAATCAGGCATCGTGGTGTGAAATCTGTAGAACCAGAGGACACAAGCTTGAAGACTGTTACCTAATACAGAAATATGTAAGAACACCTAAGAGCCTATTTTTCACTTTTTGTAAATCAGTTGGACATGACGAATCCAACTGTCACGCATATGAGCTCATGAATGAAAGAAAGCGTGACATGGAAGCAATGCGGGGTGCTGGAATGTACCGCATCCAAGAGGACAACCAGCCAAAGCAAGAAAACACCCACTATGACCAAGGAGGATATAGAGGTCACGGTGGTGGATACTGCGGGAGAGGAAGAAATGCCAGCCTAATGAAAGGAAGAGGCCGCGGCCAAGTGATCTGTTATAACTGTGGCCAGCCAGGTCACATTTCTAGAGATTGTACAAACCCATGCACTATGTGCAATTACTGTAAATCATTTAAGCATGTTATTCAAGACTGTCCTGTACTTGAATTAGAAATGCAGAAAAGAAGACGGACAGAACCACCAACTCCCAATATTCAGTTGATTACAGTAGAAAGAAAAACCGCGAATCCAAGTGTAAACATTGTCACATGCAATGGCGTTGATATAGGATGGGACAGAGGCGCAGAAGCTTCGACTTCTGGAATGCATGATCAGAGGCAGAATCCTAGAGAGCCAGTATGGATTAGAAAATCTCCTGGGAAAGCACCGGGTCTAGACTTGCAGAAAAATAAGGGAGCATTCAAGGAAGCGTGGGATATGTTCAGAGCATCGCGACTTGGCTCCCCGAGAACACAGTTGCGTAGTGAAGTACCACAAAGAGAGAATATGCCAATGGCATACGATCAGACAAGCACCGCAACAGATGCAGGGACCTCTGTTGCGCAGTTCTTACGGAGCTGCATGAAACTACTACAGAGCGCAGATGCTTGCACGGAGTTTGAAAAGCTACTAAGGCAGTATGAGCCAAATAGTGAGAAGGGGGATTCCAACGACGCAGT
The DNA here is from genome assembly GCA_027924585.1 of Larix kaempferi. Taxonomy (NCBI): domain Eukaryota; kingdom Viridiplantae; phylum Streptophyta; class Pinopsida; order Pinales; family Pinaceae; genus Larix; species Larix kaempferi. The sequence continues at coordinate 7,829,910 of BSBM01000835.1, forward strand.
CCATAATATTAGGAGTCCCAAAAGAATAGGACGAGAAATGAGACTCACTACATAGATTGGGGACTATGAGATGGATGAGATCATCCTTGACTTGGGATTCAAATTAAATGTCTTGACCAAGCAGACATGGCATCAGATGGGTAAACCTAAGTTACAGTGGTCACCTCTACAGTTGAGAATGGCTAATCAAGGGATAGTTATACCCTTGGGGAGATTACCAAACACAATCGTTGACATTGATGGAGTGCGAAGCTATGCCAATTTTGAAGTAATTGAAATCATGGATGACAACCATCCTTATCTAGCGCCGTTGGGTATTGATTGGGAAACTCTGCCATTATTGATTTGAAAACTATGAAAATGATATTTGAAGGTAATGATATCAGGGTCATCGCACCATTGGACCCTTCGCAGGGTGAGCAATACGTTGAACCAATTCATGAAGAACCCAGAGCCCAAGAATTGGATCGTATTTACAAGATGACAACCAATACTGCTAATTACATTAATCCAACTGTGGATGGCACACTCAGTTGGCCCTGTGACAGTTCTTGCGTTTTAGATTCTGATGCAGGACTGGAAAACTGGAAAAGCAGGTTACATGAAGTATCCGCCAGAAAATGTGCATGGATCACGAAATCACTCCGCTGGATTGGAAAAGAGGTAACTCCAATCCCTACCTTTGATGGTTTATCTAATGTTTATTGTTTCATCAAAGAATATACTGCAGCAGTTGCGAAGGAATACCACGTCTCAGCATTAGACATGGCATTGCGAGGTATACCTGCTAGATGGTGGGTTGCGCATAAGAAGACACTAACCACATGGGATCAGTGTAGAATTAAGATGTAAATCAGGTTCGCTGAGAAGGTTACATTATCTTTCGAGAAATACAATGGCCAGACAGATCTGCGGGATCACATTGAAGCATGTGCACAAGCTTGGGTAGAACGACCACCAACAGAATGGGCACATCTGTTCGTGCATACACTAGAAGAACCAACTCCAAAGAAGTGGTATCTAAATTTGGAATTGCGTAGAGGCACAGTGGACTGGTCTACACTAACCACGAGTTTCCAGATGGATTTCATCTTTGAAGATGAACATCCCAGTATCAATGACGTGCTGCAAATCATTAAGAAAAAAATATTCAGTTCAGATTGTCCACAAGGAAACATGACACTGGAAGAATTTTTTGGAGCAGAAGGTATACCTGCGCGCCTACAACCTGAATGGGAGGAGCAGTTGGAACACACTCTCGATTGTTACCACATTGCGTAGGAAGCCAACATTCAAGCAAAGAGTGATGAGGAGGATCCGTGTAATATATAGATACCTGAGTCAGAAGGATCACGCAAGGTAGAGGGACCTCCAGTGGAAATTCCAGATATAAGTGGACTCGTGAAAACAAGGAAAGTGAACATTGGCACCAGCAAAGAGCCAAGGTTTGTAGCTATTGGAGATTATTGGGATGAAGATACATTTGAAGAGGTCCCGGGCATATTACAGGAATATCAAGAATTATTCCCGACCAAGTTCACAGAAATGAAAGGTATTTTGGGAGACTTGGGAGTAATGAAAATTCCTCTTAAGCTCGGCGCGAAGCCTGTGAAACAAAGACCATATAGACTGAATCCGCGATACAAAGAATGAGTTAAGGCAGAACTCGATAAGATGCTTGATGCAGGGATCATTGAGCCAGTCGAAGAATCTGAGTGGATAAGCCCGATGGTTATCCAGGATAAGAAAACAAAGGGCGAGATCAGAATCTTTGTAGATCTCAAGAAGCTGAATGACACTTCAATGCATGACCCATTTCCTACACCTTTTATAGATGAAGTACTAGACAATGTGGGAGGAAATTAGGCATATTCTTTCACTGATGGATTCTCTGGATACCATCAGACCAGAATTGATCTAGCAGATAGACATAAGACTACTTTTGCTACGGAATGGGGGTCGTTCCAGTACACGGTGATGCCTTTCGGTCTAAAGAACACACCTTCCATATTTTCCAGAGTGGTCGTCGCAGCATTTAAGGACTTCATACATAAGTTTTTAGAGGTTTACTTTGATGACTGGACCATTTTTGGTTTACTAAAGAACCATGCCGAGAACCTTAGGATGATGCTGGAAAAATGCAGACAGCATCAAATCTCATTGAATCTGAAGAAATGTGTTTTATGTGTTCCCTATGGAATTCTATTGGGACACATCGTGTGCAAACAGGGATTGATGTTCGATCCTGCCAAGATCGCAGTCATTGTAAACTTACTGACACCAAATTCAGTTAGGAAGTTGTGCACTACATTGGGACATACTGGATATTACAGGAAATTCATAAAAGGGTATGCCCAGATAACTGCAACTATGGAGAAGCTGCTGAGGAACGATGTACCATTCATTTGGAATGAGGACTGTGAAAAAGGCTTTGACACATTGAATGAGAAGATGGTCACTACGCCCATCCTAGTTTTTCCAAACTAGGAGAAGCCATTCCACGTTCATGTGGATGCATCATGTATCGCATTGGGCGTTGTCCTTGCACAACCAAGAGAAGGAGGTATTGATCATCCTATTTCCTTTTCGAGCAGAAAGCTATCATCTGCTGAGAAGAACTATACCACGACTGAAAGAGAAGGACTCGTGATGGTATATGAACTACAGAAGTTCATGCATTACTTGCTGGGCACGCCATTTCTCTATGTTCACTGACCATTCTTCTTTGAAATACCTAGTCAATAAGCCAGTGTTATGGGGGTGCATGTTCAGATGGTTGCTACTCTTTCAGGAGTATGACTTTGAAATTGTGGTTAAGCCGGGAAGATTGAATTTGGGACCTCACCATTTGTCAAGAATCGAGTCAGGCGAAGAGCCCACAAATCTAGAGGACAACCTTCCTGATGCGCAGTTGTTTGCTATACAAGTTGCAGATGAGTACTACCAGGACATCATTGACTTTTTAACCATGGGATTTGCACCTACAAAGTTCACTATGCAGCAGAAGAAGCAGCTGGTAGTGCGTGCTGCAGACTTCACCATTATTGCAAGCCAGCTATACAAGTTGGGACCAGACGAAGTACTGCACAGATGTGTACTAGAGCACAAGAAACCATTCATATTGGCTGATGCACATTCAGGAATCGCGGGAGGCCATTACGCAAGTAGAGCTACCGCGCAGAAGATATTGTGCACAGGGCTATGGTGGCCTACAATTAATAAAGATTCGAAGGAACACTTCCATAGTTGTGATGTCTGTCAGAGGACCAGGAATCCATCGCGCAAGGATGAAATTCCCTTAAATACGCAGCTGACATTGCAAGCCTTTGAAAATTGGGCTATTGATTTCGTGGGTCCTATTAACCCACCAAGAAAAAGAACCGGTGCAAGGTATATCATTATTGCTACAGATTACCTCACCAGATGGGCAGAAGCAAAGCCAGTAAAAGACTGTAGCGCAACTACAACCGCAGAGTTCATATATGAAAATATCCTTATGTGTTGGAGAAAACTCACTATGGCTTGGGGTAGACCACAACAGACAGATGACTACCAGAAATCAACTCAATTCTCATAACTATGCTATATAAATGACAATGCTAAGATAAGGAAGAAGATAACCAACCTCAATCCAAACATTTGATGTAGATTCCCGTTGGAGCTTTTCAATCTGTGCGCTTGAATCTGCAAATTAGTCTTGACAGCCAATATACAACAAGTACATATAATATATAAATGGCATTAACATCATCAATAGCAATGGCCCATGATATAACAAGTAAATGCAACCCAATGTAAGATAAATAACATCCACAACATTAATGGACGAGAATATGAGTATTTCTATTAATAAACAAGAATAAGTACAAACTGATACGACCTCTTGCCAGCAACCAATCTGAACCAAGATATGGATCAATCCACTTGTGCCTCCACCACTTCAATCCTCCATGAATGGAAAACTCAAACTAGATAGGAGTTTGGAAGGTGAACATAAAGGGTTCACAACTACAAGGATCAATGAGTGTAGACTCAAGATAGGGCAAAAATCCACTAGAGTTCTCTTGCTCTCCTTTCTCCTCTCGTCCATAAGCCATATGTGCTCAATCTATAGTCCTCTCAAAGGTAAGTGAAAGGACACATCAAGACGTTTCTTGGGAAGATGGAGAGCCAAAGGTCACCCAATGACCGCTTTTTGGGAGTAAAAAGTAATAAACTAGTGTTTTTACCATTTTACTTGATACCCGCGGGCTATAGTGATGCAACTCGTGGGTATGCTTGCAATAGTGATGCAACAAGCGGGTCAGAGGAAAAATGAGGAATTGGGATGTCTTAAGGATATAAAGTGGATCTGAGTCAGTGAAATGGATCCTATAGGCCAAAGAATGCTGATGCTCACAAGGTGAAATATTGCATTGTAACAGATGCCCCCTAATGTGTGAGGTTAGAGACTGATGCTACGATGGCCGAAATACATTATGAAACTCAGAAGTGGAGTGATGGAGACACAAGTGGAAAGAGCAGCTCACTTGTCATAATACAATAGTATCCCTGAATACATGTCAGTAGTACAACAATCTGATACAATGGCCATGAAGAGGCAGTACATAGTGAATACATGTCATAAGTGATCATAGCCATGATCCCTCTACAGTAAGATACGGTCTCCTGCTGAAAAGGAAACAACTGGTGCAAACTGAAGGTATAAACTACTAATATCTGAGAGGTGATATCTCAGATGTAAAGTCAAAGTCATAAGTAGCATACTGAATGCCACTAACACCTGGGGTCTTCTACACAAGTCTTCGACGGTACAAGTCCCATCAAGTGAATAAAGGAATTGGGGTCGAACCTGATGTGACATCGTCTGATTACCGGTCAATGATGTATGCCGTTAACAGACACGAGGTAACCCACCAATAATGAAAATGGGCATGAAGGCATAGAGCACAATCATCGGAGTGTGAATAAATGAGTTGAAGTCGAACACTAGGATGAATCCATCGATCAGGGAACATTGATGTATTCCCAAAACTGTCAATGGTGAGAGAACCTGCCACTAATGACTGCAAGCCTCAAGGCACTCAACCGAACTCTAATCCTCAAGTCCCGGAATAAATGGCTTGAAGTAGATGGAACGAGACTCGCTGGAAGGAGGCCATTAAGGCATCCCCCATCAACCAGCACGAGGTACCAGCTACGCTGAAAGATTTGGAAGAACTCAGGTGGAATGGACTGACTCAATAAGGATGGCCGACATGCAATAGTCAAGAAATATAAGGAGTGGACAACTCTAGTTTTCAGGACTTCCTTTGAACAAGAGCATGAGCAGATGGATAGACTCAGGAAGCATAGACTTGACATAAACTGTGCAATGCAGGAGGCATCACAAAGGGCTCCATAATGACTGGAAGCTTAACCAATCAGTGGAGAAAACTGAGAAACAAGTACAACTCCTAAGGTCCAACTATAGTTCCAACTCATAATGTACGGAGTGGAATGAATGCTCTGTTCAAAGGTGACACAACAGCTTCCAACCAGAAGTAGTAACCATAATCCTGTCCGACTTTTTGGAATATTTAATTTTTTGGTCTTTTTCATTTTTGGGAAAAGCTTGAAAAGAATAAAATTGCTTATAGTACAACAAATGAGGGAACGAGTGTCAAATAGCGAGCAGACTAGTTCTAAGCAGTGGAACATACCTATGATCAATGCAAGGAAGTGCATGCAAGATGTGGACACTCGGGGGGTGTTCCCTCAGGGTCATAAGGTCATCAAATTGTGAAGGGAAAATATAAGCTCTGCAGGGCTCGATAGGGAAAAGTGCTCAGGCACTAGGCTAACAACTGAGTAAGCGGGAGCCGGCACAAGGCTAAAGCGGCAAGCAAGATGATGCAATGCAATCACAACATGATATAGCTGAGGGGAGTCCTTAAGGCAGATGGATAGCATAAGACAAAGTAGAGTATGAGTCTTTATCACAATGTCATGGTGTAACTATAAATGACTCCCAATCCTAAGGACAAACAACGGCATGGGAATCATAATGCACAAAGGAGTTCTAACTAGGGTACCCATGTTCGAAAAAGCCCTACTGCCACATAACAACACTTCTATAGCAGTGTGAAGGTTCTGTGTCAGTTACGAAGCGGGGTCGCACCTAGGATTTATGAAAATGGTCAACAGGTCAAATGCATAATGCACATGGAAATGGCATCTAGCCTATATGCCAGGTGTAAAACGTACCTGCCATGGGTGTGAAATGGTCTAGAATAGCTTTCGTCGAAGAAATCTGATTAAAAAATACTACTCCAAGACATTATATTAGTCCATAATGGCACAAATTGGAAAAAAATATAGACAAGTGGGTCCTGAAAATTATAAATAGTATTAAAAAATTACAATTTACAATTCATTTTTACTATTCACCCATTTGGAGCTTTGTGGTTAGTTTTCACCTGAAAGTTCAGTTGCCGATTCTGGGAGCTACAAGTGACCGTTCATCGAACCATCCAGAGCAGGTTGGTAGTCTCATCCATACCTTTCATTTCAATGCTTTCATTTTAATTTTCAGCGGTGGGATTTTTAGTTTGGCCAAGCCCTAAATGGCTTCGGCGCTACCCGCGGGCTATAGCTATGTAGGTCACGGGTAGGGAAAGATACTCGCAGTTAATGCAAAGACTGACCACAGGTACCTACACCTGTATACAAACTAGCTCACGGGTACGGCCGTGAATTTGAAAATGCAAAAGAATTTGACTCAAATGCTTGTTTTTCTTCACTCTAGGATGGTTCTAGAGTGGAGGGAGAGGGAGCATGACCAAGTTGATGAGGTCGTGTGCAACGATGTGCAAGCACAGCAGGCATTGCAAGCATGTGGGTTGTACAAATTTTGGAGTATAGGGGGTTTGAGGGCCCAAAACCTATTACTCCGTCGCTTGATCGACTATTGGGATGTTGATGCACAGAACTTCAATCTCAATGGGAAAATCCTCACACTGGAAGTGGATGATATCTACTTCATTACCGATTTGTCCCATCGAGGTGAGGAGGCTAGTCTTTGGTCTCGTATTGTGGGTGGTGGGATCACCGTCCTTGACTACATAGCGTGGTATTGCCCCACAAACACACGCACGGTGGGAAGTTAGGTGCCCATCAATGCCATAGTAAATCTGAGCATGAATATTATTGTGGCTACCTTAGTGTGGATCATGGGATCCAAAGCTCTGCACCAGGCGTCCAGGCCAGTGATTTTCTATGCATCACAATGCATGCAGCCTATAGTATTTGACTGGTTTACCACACTGCTGGGGTCTATGAAGACCCAACTGACAAAATGCAAAGAAGGGAAGGCCAAAAACTTCGGGTATGGGAGTATCCTATGCAACTTCTTCTTTGAGAGAGTTTCGGGGCTTAGTCCGAGGGTGGATGTCCCTCCTCATAGTCTCTGGGATCCAACCCTGACCCGGTGGTCTGAGATCTTAATGCAACAGGGTGGTGGTCGTCTGGAATCACCATATACCGAGGAGTTCTTCCGCTAGTGGGACTATAAAGTCATTTCCATAGAGGACTACCCCTATACAAGGATAGACTTTCGCCAGGATAGGGACATGCCTCTCCCACTAGACACAACATTCAGAGACATTCGTGAGTACTCTTTTTAGGTTTTTGTGTATCAAATTTTTATGGATTTTTTATTATATATGTAAATGCAAAAATATTTTTGGTGGTAGTATCATGTGCTAATGTTTGACTGTTTGCTCGCAGACAAAGGCCCAGTGAGACCTGATGGCTTCCCAAGACATGGTCGTCGGGGCAGGGGTGAGGAGGTAGGCGATGCTACAGCAGGACGCACTCTACAGACCTTGCAGCACAACCTCACACGGATGGTTTCTAGGGTTCCATAGATAGAGGTGGCGAGACTACCTGAGGCCATGTGGCGCCAAGTAGTGGGGGTTCCGGGTGACTAGGTGCGGCTACTGCACCAGGTAGCCAATGTAGTTAAGTATTTCTACGAGACACATCCTATCGAGGCGGTATCTAGGCCTCGTAGGGAGTAGATATCTCAGGATCTCATTTTTGTATCGATATGTATATTTTCGAGGGCTACGGGGTCCAGTTTTGTATGACACTACCATTTTTAGAAATATTTATATATATAAAACTTTTGTTCTTTGGTTCTACTATATGTGTGTATGTACAAATGTATGAATGTCTTCTTATATTTGTGTGATTCATGGTGAATGTGACAAATGCCAATCTAATACATAGTTAGCATATGCATCAAATATATGATTAACACTTCTCGGAACATGTATGTATGTAATTGAAACAAAATGTCATTCCAAGAGTCTTACCCTTAGGAATTTCTATAGTAGCGTAGGATCTCACACACGGTACTGACCATTCAGCTGAGACACAACTAGTTGCAAATCCAAGTGTACTTCTAAAGACTGGATGCCATGGGAAATAGCATCCCGAAGTAGCTCAATGATGACACTATACTCAGCCACATTGTTAGATGTAGGACCAAGACAAGCACCTCCTGAGGACACAACTAGGTGGTCAGGTGAGAAAATAAACCAGGCAGCAGAAGCAAGCTGTTGCATATGATGGCTAGCACCATCGGTGAATCCTAAGAATGTTGGAAACTTTGCTGACATCTGTCAATCAAACGGAAGCTAATCAACAGACCCGAAAACCAAAATAAATCTAAACTATGTGCAGAAGCAACTATACAATAGTATACAAAAGTATCAGCCTAAACCAGAGGTTCAAACGTAATACCGCTTGAGGTAGAGCCCATTTCTAGGCTCCTTCAAGATAGTCCCCTCATAGTCTTCTAATTCATAGGCTCTTTTTTCCAGGACACGCCTCACGATGTAAGGACCGTGCCACATGGGGTTAAACTTGCTTGCCCTCAGGGATTCTTTAGCTTGGTCATATAAGAGGACCAAGTCACCTTCAACATACTACCAGGGATGGATAGACCTATCATACTGAACCTTAATACGACGTTTGTTGGAATCTATAGCCACAGCAGCATCTTGACGTTGCTCGTCAAGTTGCTCAAGGTGGATTAAACGTTGCTCAAGACCTGTCGTATTAAGGAGGAGCTCTATGGCCAGTTTAAGCAAAGGGATCTCGCATTCAATCGGTAAAAGTGACTCCACACCGTGGACTAGCTGAAATGGTGAGAACCCGGTGGCAGTCTTGACTGCGGTTCAATACGCCCACAAAGTGGGATATAACATAATGTGCCAATTGGTCTTGCTTTGTTGGATGGTATGTTGGAGAATGGTCTTCAAAGACTTATTAACTGCTTCTACTTGACCATTCGCTTGGGGATAATAGAGTGCTCTTGATGAAACCTAAGCTTGAGACACAAATCCTTCATCATCTTGTTCTGAAAGTGACTATCATGGTCAGTGACAATCTCTTTCAGAATACCAAACCAAGTGATAATTTGATTGAATACGAAGTGGGCTGCTGTAGCACCATCGAATTTAACGGTAGGCATGGCCTCGGTCCATTTGAAAAAATAGTCCACAGCCACTATGATATGGTGATGCCCCCCAGCTAAAGTTGGTTTTCCATCCATGAAATCTACCCCCACTTAGTGAAGGGACTGATGGTGACGACCGGATGAAGGGGCGCTAGATGCGAGTGTATGTTCCGAGAAAACACTTGGCAAGGGTGACATCTCTTCACAGCATTAACACAATCCTTAAATATGGAAGGCCAAAAAAACTAGCTTGCATAATACGTTGGGCTGTAGCAAGCCCAGATAAGTGACTGCCACACGCCCCAGCATGGCAATCATTAAGCACTCGCTCCACTTCTTCATGATTTAAGCAATGATGGAGGATAGAATCCTTTCCTCAGCGATACAAAGTGTCACCAATGATAGTATAACCTTTAGCGTGATGTTTTACACACCATCGCTCATCTCGTGAATAGTGTGGAGGAAAATTCAAAGTTTGGAGATATACAATGACATCCCCATACCAAGGGTCCTCGGATGAGATACAAAATAAGTGCGCATCCACAAAGGAATCTTCATGAATGACATCCTCATCAAGTCTTGCAAGGTCCGACATAAGCTCAGCAAACACCAACGATTTCACCGACTTCGTCGAAGCAAAATCGAGATCAAATTCCTGAAGGATAACAATCCATTTATTATACTTCCCCCCAATACGGCGTCGTGATAGCACGAACTGAAATGGATTGATATGCGTGACAATTGTGGTTGTTCTAAGCATAATGTAATGTCATAACCGCTGGACTGAATGAACAGTCGCAAGTGCCAACTTTTCCACATGAGTATATCTGAGCTCAGCGTCTACTAGATTTCGACTAAGATAATAGATGACATGCTCGACAAGCACATCATCAACCTGAACCAAGACCATGCAAATCATCTCTTGAAACGCGGCCACATAAAGGATAAAATCTCATACGAAGTTTGGTGGACTAAGCACAGGGGCCGATACCAAAGCTTTCTTAAGGGCGTCGAAAGACTGCTAGGCTCGCTCATCCCAGATAAAGGGTGTGTCTTTCTTCAATAAGCACGTGAAACCTTTGGTAATATTAGCATAATTGACTACGAAACAACGTAGAAAAGTGGCTCTCCCTTGGAGGCTCTAAAGTTGTAACAAGTGGCGCAGAGGAGGCAACTAAAGTATTGCCTCAACTTTGAGAGGATCGAATCTAATACCCTCTTTCGAAACTATGAGGCCTAGAAGGAAACCCGTCCTTACAGCAAATATGCATGGGGTAGACCACAACAGATAGATGACTACCAGAAATCAACTCAATTCTCATAACTATGCTATATAAATGACAATGCTAAGACAAGGAAGAAGATAATCAACCTCGATCCAAACGTTTGATGTAGATACTCGTTGGAGATTTTCAATCCATGCACTTGAATCTGCAGATTAGTCTTGACAGCTAATATACAACAAGTACATATAATATATAAATGTCATTAACATCATCAATAGAAATGGGCCATGATATAACAAGTAAATGCAACCCAATGTAAGATAAATAACGTCCCCAACATTAATGGATGAGAATATGAGTATTTCTATTAATAAACAAGAAGAAGTACAAAGTCATACGACCTCTTGCCAGCAACCAATCTGAACCAAGATCTGGAACAATCCACTTGTGCCTCCACCACTTCAATCCTCCATGAATGGCAAACTCAAACTAGATAGGAGTTTGGAAGGTGAACATAAAGGGTTGACAACTACAAGGATCAATGAGTGTAGACTCAAGATAGGAAAAAATCCACTAGAGTTCTCTTGCTCTCCTTTCTCCTCCCATCCATAATCCATATGTGCTCAATATATAGTCCTCTCAAAGGTAAGTGAAAGGACACATCGATACGTTTCTTGGGCAGATGGAGAACCAAAGGTCACCAATGACTGCTTTTTGGGAGTAAAAAGTAACAAACTAGTGATTTCTACCATTTTACTTGATACCGGAGGGCTATAGTGATGCAACTCGCGGGTACGCTTGCTGTAGTGATGCAACAAGCGGGTCAGAGGAAAAATGAGGAATTGGGATGTCTGAAGGATATAAAGTGGATCCGAGTCAGTGAAATGGATCCTGCAGGCCAAAGAATGCTGATGCTCACAGGGTGGAATATTACATTGTAACAGATGCCCCCTAATGTGTGAGGTCAGAGACCGATTCTACGATGGCCAAAATACATTATGAAACTCAAAAGTGGAGTGATGGAGACACAAGTGGAAAGAGCAGCGCACTCATCATAATACAATAGTATCCTTAAATACATGTCGGTAGTACAACAATCTGATACAATGGCCATGAATAGGCAGTACATAGTGAATACATGTCATAAGTGATCATAGCTATGATCTGTTGATGTATATGTAACTTCGGAATGTATTTCACATATATGTTTATTGTATTCCTATAGAGATGGTATTATTCATCTATAAGGAAGTGTCGTCATTTATATTGTAAGTGTCGTAACTTATACTTGATGGGTTATTAGACCACCTTATTTGGGGTCGGCCCTGTATAAGTCATGTGGGTCAAAGGTTTATTAGACCACCCTATTGGGGGTCGTCCATGTGGGTCAAAGGGTTATTAGACCACCCTATTGGGGGTCGACCCACTCAGCATTATGTTATGTGGTTAAGTTCGAGCCGACATGAGTTAGGTAAAAAGGCAAGTCAAGTCAAGTATAAATAGAGTGCAGGAGGCACTCTATTTACTCACTCACTTCTCACACATGCTCTCAAGGAGGAGAGGCGCACTTATGGAGGAGGAGGATTGCTGCTAGGTTATGGCTATCTCTATTGGTTGGTTGTATCATTGCTCTATCTATCTCTGAGGAAGTTATTGGGGTTTTTCACCTTTATGGTTTTCCCCAAGTAAATCTTTGTGTCTCTTGTGTGCTTGCATTATTGTCTCCATGATTGATATGCTGTAGATATGCTATACATGTTGTTCTCTCAGTTAAGATCCTAGATCAGATTGAAGTAAATTCTGAAAATTTAACATGGTATCAGAGCTAGCCTGAAAGAAGGCATGATATGGCATGTATGACACTTGTTGCACTTACGATGCTAGGGCTTGATATAGCAAAAACCAGTCATCGTAGCACTTTAGCTATAAATCCGTTTTGGCGAAGTTTTCAGATCTGAAATTGTTACAGGCCGAAGCTAAGATCTCCAGGTATCTTGTTTCCAAAGGACAACCTCTAATTCGTTGTACTTTGTGATTTATGATCTGTACAATATAGGGTTTCTGCCTCTTCCAGATCTGAGTCAAAATCAGGTGACCTTGGGAAAAAGGTCATATCTTGGGCTAGGAAGCTCCAAATGCAATTTCGTAAAAAGTGACAGGTAGTAAACAGTCTGTACTATCTCAAAAAAAAAATTCAGAGGCCGAAGTTGAACCAGTGACACGTGGCACGCCGTACAAGTTCGCTCTCTTGTATTATCCCATAAACAGGTCACGTTACGACATTTGGCATAACTCTCTCTCAGAGAGTCCAATTGAGGTCAGACCTATCAGGATGGAAAGGTAACAAGCCGAGCTATCTCAGAAAACTTTTTCAGAGGCCGAAGTTAAAACAGTGACACGTGGCACGCCGTACAAGTTCGCTCTCCTGTTTTATCCCAAAACAGGTCACGTTGCGACATTTGGCATAACTCTCTCTCAGAGAATCCAATTGAGGTCAGACCTGTCAGGATGGAAAGATAACAGGTCAGGCTATCTCAAGAAACTTTTTCAGACCCTCTGGATCAAAAATTTCGGAGTTACACCAGAAACAATCAGGTACATATTTCTATCAAAACAGAATTATTTTGTGGTACCTTCATTCATGGCTTCCGGAATTTAGGGCTTTGGAGAAAGTTGGAATTTTTGTAATCGGAGACCACGGCTGGATGCTACTCATCAAAATAGAAATTTAGAGACCAAGATCAGAATTTTTGGTTGGGCAGAAGGCCGGGCTTGATTAGACCCTAGTTCGGGACTTTGATCAGAAAAGTGGAAAATTAGGGCTTCTGTAAAAATGGGAATTTTTGAAATCTGTGACCACGGCTGGAAGCTCCTCAGAAAAATAGAAGCTTAGAGCTTTGGATCAAACATTTTGATGGGGCAAAAGAGTGGGCTTCATCAAACCCCAGTTCAGGGTCACGTCCAGTGAATCTAGAAGTTTCAAAGGCAAAATTGAGGAGTGAAACTTTGCAGTTTTCAAATTCTGAATATACCAACTTGATCAGCTCATCAAGGCACATATTTCTATCCTATCAGAAGTTTGAAATTCAAAGTTTGAATTTTTGGGGTTTCTCTGACAAACCCATATCCAGCTCAAGGTCCAGTTCTTGCAAATCAAGTGGATTGCGTTAATCCTAGAAGAAGATGGATTGGTCACTTGCATAAGTGAAGAAGTTCCTGTTTCAGAGGGAGATGAGGCTAAGGCCTTACATAAGAAGATTACAAGTGATCTCGACAGGTATGACTCATCGAGGTATGTTTTGAGATTTGTTCATAATTAAGTTTATGGTATGCTTGTCTTCATATTATCACGGTTAGTACAATCTTGATTTTAGACTTGTCATATCACCTTAATAAAATTATGAATGCATGATAGAAGTCATTCATTTATTAGGAGTATGAAACTTATGTTTGTACTAACACATTGTGATGTTGTATGAGTTTTATGTTGTCTACTAACATGAAAGGTACACCAAGAAGACAAATCATGTTCTAGTTCAAGAACATATGATCATGAGGACAAAGATTCATCCATTGCCATGGATCTCATAGAAGATCCATTCTCGAGGTATGTATAACTTAGTTTTATAATGGTTAACTTATGAGACATGCAGGTTACTAGCACAAGTCACTAAAGAGAACCAGAAGACATTATGCGGGTATGTTAGACATAAATAGCTAGCATGCTAATCCAGGTATGTTTTTCCTATATCAAGCTAAAATCCTACCTTGTGTTAGGATCTTATACTGTTGTTGATAATAATTATTCATGAAGTCATAGGTTTGAATAATCATGGTTGGATGTATATTATTATAATTGATGATATGACTAACCAGAAGAATCATGAAAGTATAGGCTTGAATAATCACAGGTTTTATGCATTTTATATCTCTTATCTTGATTGATGATTCAACTAACCTGAAGAGTCATAGGCTTGAGTAATTACAGGTTTAGACATGTTATGTTTCTTATGATTTGACTAACCATAAGAATCCTTGAATGCTCATGCTTATTATTTCTGTTTGAAATGATCATGACTATACATGCTTGAGATTATTGTGTTTTAATAGTATACTAATGAATGTATGATTTTATATGAGATCACAAGGATAACACATTCATAATACTAATAAGCATGCATAGGGACCAAGGATGAATATGAGTTCAATAACAGGTAATTCAGGAAGCAAAGATCAAGAGGGAGCACACTCCAGTTGCTCCTGCCAGAAAGCAAAGGAGCACACTCTAGTTGTTCCTGCAAGAAAGCAAAGGAGCACACTTCAGTAGTTTCTGCAAGGATGCAGATATTCAGAGGGAGTTGATCATCTCTCTACATTTCACAACAGAAAGGTGTAGAAGAAGCTACCTCAGATTAGGACTCCAGCAGCTCCTGCAAGGAAGCAAAGACTCAGAGGGAGTCCACCCAACGAACAAACAAAGATAAGTATTTGAATTGTCATTTCTTAAATAATACTGTTCAATAATGTATATACTGATGTTCCTAGAATTAGGTTGTGTATTATGCATAATAGAATAATTGCATTGATGAACAGTATACTACTAATATGCATGGGTAAGTAGCCTATGGCACTGTACAACATTCCATTGCTACTTATCTAGAATGAAACCTCTTTGCTGACATGTTGGGAGTTGTGCACACTCTTAACAATGTTCTGGTAGAGATTGGAAGGCATCTGGAAAGTTACGGGATATGGATAAATGTTGTATTGAAGCATTGTCTAAGATAATTGCATGACTGTATGGCATATTTCTTTATGTGTAAGAATTTGTTCTGAAAACTATAAGATGTTTTCTAATCATGCAATTTAACTTGTTGTGTAGGAAAGATCATATGCCATCTCCTACAAAAGGACTACAACATTTGTTCTAGCAAGAAAGATATCTATTGAAGATATTGAAGTTCCCAGGATCTGGGATGAAGAAATGGAATGCCATGATCCGTAGATCATGAAGAAGATGTTTGAGATGCAGTCCCAAGACCTGACAGGGAGTCATATGTATGCAGATTGAAGAAAGCCTTGTATGGCTTGAAGCAAGCTCCCAGAACTTGGTATGGTGAAGATAGATTGATTGCCGACACGCAGCGGAAGCTTACTACCGAGTTCGAGATGAAGAACTTGGGGATGATGCACTATTTGTTTTTGGCATGGAGGTGTGGCAAAGTGCAGATAGAATCTTCCTTGGACAAGGGAAGTATGCAGTAGAGATCCCAAAGAGGTTCGGGATGATGGATTGCAAGGCCATGGCCACACCTATGGCATCGAATCTGAAGCTTCTATGTGATGATTCATCTGAGTCAGTTGATGTCTCTATGTATCGTCAGATGATTGGGTCCTTGATGTACCTGATGAACACAAGACCAGACATTTGCTTTGCTGTGAACACATTGAGCCAGTTCCTGACGGATCCGAGAAGTGTTCACCTGGTTACTGTAAAGCATGATTCTGAGGTACCTGAAGGGTACAGTGGATTATGGGCTCAGGTATGAGGCGAATCAAAAGTTTAACCTGGAAGGTTATGTTGATTCAGATTGGGCTGGAAGTGCTGCAGACAGGAAGAGCACATCTGGGTGCTGCTTCAGTATGGGATCAGGTGTGATCTCTTGGTTTAGCAGGAAGCAGTCCTGCGTAGCACTGAGTATAGCTGAGGCAGAGTATGTTGCAGCCTGTTCAGCTAGTTGTGAGGCAGTATGGCTACGGAAGCTACTGTCTGAGTTATTTGATCTCCCGTTGGAGGCTACTGGTATCTTCTGTGATAACCAGAGTTGTGTGAAGCTATCCGAGAACCCAGTGTTTCATGACAGGTCGAAACACATAGAGATCAAATATCACTATATCAGGGATATGGTGCAGAGAGGAGCTGTGAAGCTCCTGTATGTTGCGACGGACGAGCAGATTGCAGATGTGCTGACGAAGCCACTAGCCAGGGTGAAGTTCGAGTACTTCAGAGAGAGGCTTGGCGTGCTTCAGATCAAGGATACTTCGAGGAAGAAGTGATGGACACATTTGCTGAAGCCATTCCAAGCATGTTGGAAGGAGGATCCTTCACATGGCTGTGGATGTAAGCGCTGGATGATGAGCATCAGGATGATGTTCTGGTTTCTGCTTGGATATGATCAGTTGGATCATTTTAAGTATGTATGTATGCATCATGTTGGATGCTTGGACCATGTATCTGTATATGTATCAGGTGGATACATTGTATGATCAGGTGGATCATGTATGGTGATATGTATCATGTATTTGTATTTGTATCAGGTGGATACATTGATGATCAGGAGGATCATGTATGATGATATGTATCAGGTAGATACTTGGTATGCATCAGGTAGATGCATTGATGATCAGGAGGATCATGTATGATGATATGTATCATGTATTTGTATTAGGTGGATACATTGATGATCAGGAGGATCATGTATGATACTTGGTATGCATCAGGTAGATGCATTGATGATCAGGAGGATCATGTATGATGATATGTATCATGTATTTGTATCAGGTGGATACATTGATGATCAGGAGGATCATGTATGATACTTGGTATGCATCAGGTAGATGCATTGATGATCAGGTGGATCATGCAGCAGGATGTTGCAGTGATGATCAGGATGATCATAGATGATGAGCTTCAGGATGTTGCTCCAGATGACATGCAGCAGGACGTTGCAGTGATGATGATCAGGATGATCATGGATACATCAGGATGATGTATGGTGAGTATCAGGTTGATACTCTATGGCCGTGGATCAGGTTGTGCAGATGAGCATGTAATTCGTTGCCCTGGGAGATTTGCAGATGGTCTTTCGAGGTTTTGCCTATGGCATGTAATTCGGTGCCCTGGGACATCTGGCAAATGCTCTTTCGAGGTTTTGCTCTGGGAGGACATGTAATTCGTTTCCCTGGGAGATCTGCAGATAGTCTTTCAAGGTTTTGCCTATGGCATATAATAGCGCCCTGGGATATCTGGCAGATGCTCTTGCGAGGTTTTGTCCTATGGCATGTAATTCGTTTCCCTGGGAGATCCGATAGGTTGGGCTGTGTGCCCGTAATCAGTCCTGGGATGCTCTTGCGAGGTTTTGCCATGACCACATGTAATTCGTTGCCCTGGGAGATTTCAGGTCGGAGTTGTGTACCCGTAACATCCTGAGATGCTCTTGCGAGGTTTTGTGGTGGACCACATGTAATTTGTGCCCTGGGAGATTTCAGGTCGGAGTTGTGTACCCGTAACATCCTGAGATGCTCTTGCGAGGTTTTGTGGTGGGGTCACATGTAATAGCGCCCTGGGAGATCCTACAGGTCGGAGTTGTGTACCCGTAACATCCTGGGATGCTCTTTCGAGGTTTTGTGACGCATGTAATAAGTCCTGAGGATTCCACAGTATGGCCAGTGATGACGAAGACCTGCAGGTGGTGGGCCTACATCCAGTATGAAAAAGGACTGGCTCTGTAGAACTTCCTATGACGAGTAGATTCAGAGATTGATTGAGATAGCAGCAGCAGTGACGATGATGATGACTCGATGACGATTATCCAGAGAAGATGACTTGTGCTAGAAGAACTGTGCTGAGAAATACCTTCCTAGTTAAGAGGGAGTGTTGATGTATATGTAACTTCGGAATGTATTTCACATATATGTTTATTGTATTCCTATAGAGATGGTATTATTCATCTATAAGGAAGTGTCGTCATTTATATTGTAAGTGTCGTAACTTATACTTGATGGGTTATTAGACCACCTTATTTGGGGTCGGCCCTGTATAAGTCATGTGGGTCAAAGGTTTATTAGACCACCCTATTGGGGGTCGGCCATGTGGGTCAAAGGGTTATTAGACCACCCTATTGGGGGTCGACCCACTCAGCATTATGTTATGTGGTTAAGTTCGAGCCGACATGAGTTAGGTAAAAAGGCAAGTCAAGTCAAGTATAAATAGAGTGCAGGAGGCACTCTATTTACTCACTCACTTCTCACACATGCTCTCAAGGAGGAGAGGCGCACTTATGGAGGAGGAGGATTGCTGCTAGGTTATGGCTATCTCTATTGGTTGGTTGTATCATTGCTCTATCTATCTCTGAGGAAGTTATTGGGGTTTTTCACCTTTATGGTTTTCCCCAAGTAAATCTTTGTGTCTCTTGTGTGCTTGCATTATTGTCTCCATGATTGATATGCTGTAGATATGCTGTACATGTTGTTCTCTCAGTTAAGATCCTAGATCAGATTGAAGTAAATTCTGAAAATTTAACATGATCCCTCTACAGTAAGATACGGTCTCCCACTTACTCAGTTGTTATCCTGGTGCCTGAGCACATTTCCCTGTCGAGCCCTGCAAAGCTTATATTTTCCCTTCACAATTTGATAAACTTTCGACCCTGAGGGAACACCCCCCGAGTATCCACGTCTTGCATGCACTTCCTTGCATTGATCATAGGTATGTTCCACTACTTGGAACTAGTCTGCTCGCTATTTAACACTCGTTCCCTCATTTGTTGTACTATAAGCAATTTTATTCTTTTTCAAGCTTTTCCCAAATATGAAAAATACTAAAAAATTAAATATTCCAAAAAGCCAGATGGGATTATGGTTACTACTTATGGTTTGCAGCTGTTGTGTCGCCTTTGAATAGAGCATTCATTCCACTCCGTACATTATGAGTCGGGACTATAGTTGGACCTTAGGAGTTGTACTTGTTTCTCAGTTTTCTCCACTGATTGGTTAAGATTCCAGTCATTATGGAGCCCTTTGTGATGCCTCCTGCATTGCACAGTTTATGTCAAGTCTATGTTGCCTGAGTCTATCCATCTACTCATGCTCTTGTTCAAAGGAAGTCCTGAAACCAGTGTCGGCCACTCCCCATATTTCTTGACTATTGCATGTCAGCCATCTTTATTGAGTCAGTCCGTTCCACCTGAGTTCTTCCAAATATTTCAATGTAGATGGTACCTCGTGCTGGTTTATGGGGGATTCCTTAATGCCCTCCTTCCAGCGAGTCTCATTGCATCAACCTCAACCCATTTATTCCGAGACTTGAGGCTTAGAGTTCGGTTGAGTACCTTGAGGCTTGAAATCATTAGTGGCAGGTTCTCTCACCATCGACAGTTTTGGGAATACATCTATGTCCCCTGATCGATGGATTCATCCGAGTGTTCAACTTCAACTCATTTATTCACACTCTGATGATTCTGCTCTGTGCCTTGATGCCCATTTTCATTATTGGTGTTTTATCTCGCATATGTTAACAGTATACATAATTGACCGATAATCAGACGATGTCACATCAGATTCGACCCGTCCCTAGTGGAGTTGCCATTTCTGTGTTGGAGAAAACTCACTTTGGCTTGGGGTAGACCACAATAGACAGATGACTACCATAAATCAATTCAATTCTCAGAACTATGCTATATAAATGACAATGCTAAGATAAGAAAGAAGATAACCAACCTCGATCCAAACGTTTGATGTAGATCCCCATTGGAGCTTTTCAATCCGTGCACTTGAATCTACAAATTAGTCTTGACAGCTAATATGCAACAAGTACATATAATATATAAACGACATTAACATCATCAATAGAAATGGCCCATGATATAACAAGTAAATGGAACCCAATGTAAGATAAATAACATCCACAACCTTAATGGATGAGAATATGAGTATTTCTATTAATAAACAAAAAGAAGTACAAAGTGATATGACCTCTTGTCGGCAACCAATCTGAACCAAGATCTGGATCAATCCACTTGTGCCTCCACCACTTCAATCCTCCATGAATGGAAAACTCAAACTAGATAGGAGTTTGGAAGGTGAACATAAAGGGTTCAATGAGTGTAGACTCAAGATAGGGAAAAAATCCACTAGAGTTCTCTTGCTCTCCTTTCTCCTCCCGTCCATAAGCCATATGTGCTCAATATATAGTCCTCTCAAAGGTAAGTGAAAGGACACATCGAGACGTTTCTTAGGTAGATGGAGAGCCAAAGGTCACCCAATGACTACTTTTTGGGAGTAAAAAGTAATAAACTAGTGATTTTTACCATTTTACTTGATACCTGTGAGCTATAGTTATGCAACTCGCGGGTACGCTTGCTATAGTGATGCAACAAGCGGGTTAGAGGAAAAATGAGGAATTGGGATGTCTGAAGGATATAAAGTGGATCTGAGTCAGTGAAATGGATCCGACAGGCCAAAGAATGTTGATGCTCATAGGGTGGAAGATTACGTTGTAACAAATGCCCCTTAATGTGTGAGGTCAGATACTGATGCTACGATGGCTGAAATACATTATGAAACTCAGAAGTGGAGTGATGGAGACACAAGTGGAAAGAGCAATGCACTCGTCATAATACAATAGTATCCCTGAATA
This sequence comes from Larix kaempferi, assembly GCA_027924585.1. Lineage (NCBI taxonomy): Eukaryota > Viridiplantae > Streptophyta > Pinopsida > Pinales > Pinaceae > Larix > Larix kaempferi. The sequence goes on from BSBM01000835.1 coordinate 7,851,058, forward strand.
CATGTCGGTAGTACAACAATCTGATACAATGGCCATGAATAGGAAGTACATAGTGAATACATGTCATAAGTGATCATAGCCATGATCCCTCTATAGTAAGATACGGTCTCCCACTTACTCAGTTGTTAGCCTGGTGCCTGAGCACTTTTCCCTGTCGAGCCCTGCAGAGCTTATATTTTCCCTTCACAATTTGATGACCTTTCGACCCTGAAGGAACACCTCCCCGAGTGTCCACATCTTGCATGCACTTCCTTGCATTGATCATAGGTATGTTCCACTGCTTGGAACTAGTCTGCTCACTATTTGACACTTGTTCCCTCATTTGTTGTACTATAAGCAATTTTATTCTTTTTTAAGCTTTTTCCAAATATGAAAAAGACCAAAAAATTAAATATTCCAAAAAGCTGGACGGGAATATGGTTACTACTTCTGGGGAAGTTGTTGTGTCTCCTTTGAACAGAGCATTCATTCCACTCCGTACATTATGAGTCGGGACTATAGTTGGACCTTAGGAGTTGTACTTGTTTCTTAGTTCTCTCCACCGATTGGTTAAGCTTCCAGTCATTATGGATCCCTTTGTGATGCCTCCTGCATTGCACAGTTTATGTCAACTCTATGCTTCCTGAGTCTATCCATCTGCTCATGCTCTTGTTCAAAGGAAGTCCTGAAACCAGTGTCGGCCACTCCTCAGATTTCTTGACTATTGCATGTTGGCCATCCTTATTGAGTCAGTCTGTTCCACCTAAGTTCTTCCAAATCTTTCAGCGTAGCTGGTACCTCGTGTTGGTTGATGGGGGATGCCTTAATGCCCTCCTTCCAGCGAATCTCATTCCATCAACTTCAACCCATTTATTCTGGGACTTGAGGCTTAGAGTTCGGTTGGGTACCTTCAGGCTTGCATTCATTAGTTTCAGGTTCTCTCGCCATCGACAGTTTTGGGAATACATCAATGTCCCCTGATTGATGGATTCATCCTAGTGTTCGACTTCAACTCATTTATTCACACCCCGATGATTCTGCTCTGTGCCTTGATGCCCATTTTCATTATTGGTGGGTTATCTCATGTCTATTAATGGTATACATCATTGATCGGTAATCAGTCGATGTCACATCAGGTTTGACCCGTCCCCGGTGGAGTCGCCATTTCTGTGGGTGAGAAAACTCACTATGGCTTGGGGTAGACCACAATAGATAGATGGCTACCAGAAATCAACTCAATTCTCATAACTATGGTATATAAATGACAATGCTAAGATAAGGAAGAAAATAACCAACCTCGATCCAAACGTTTGATGTAGATCCCCGTTGAATCTTTTCAATCCGTGCACTTGAATCTACAAATTAGTCTTGACAGCCAATATACAACAAGTACATATAATATATAAACGGCATTAACATCATCAATAGCAATGACCCATGATATAACAAGTAAATGCAACCCAATGTAAGATAAATAACATCCACAACATTAATGGATGAGAATATGAGTATTTCTATTAATAAACAAGAAGAAGTACAAAGTGATACGACCTCTTGCCGACAACCAATCTGAACCAAGATCTGGATCAATCCACTTGTGCCTCCACCACTTCAATCCTCCATGAATGGAAAACTCAAACTAGATAGGAGTTTGGAAGGTGAACATAAAGAGTTCACAACTACAAGGATCAATGAGTGTAGACTCAAGATAGGGAAAAAATCCACTAGAGTTCTCTTGCTCTCCTTTCTCTTCCCGTCCATAAGCCTTATGTGCTCAATATATAGTCCTATCAAATGTAAGTGAAAGGACACATCGAGATGTTTTTTGGGCAGATGGAGAGCCAAAGGTCACCCAATGACTGCTTTTTGGGAGTAAAAAGTAATAAATTAGTGATTTTTACCATTTGACTTGATACCCGTGGGATATAGTGATGAAACTCGCGGGTACACTTGCTATAGTGATGCAACAAGTGGGTCAAAGGAAAAATGAGGAACTGGAATGTCTGAAGGATATAAAGTGGATCTGAGTCAGTGAAATGGATCCTACAAGCCAAAGAATGTTAATGCTCACAGGGTGGAAGATTATGTTGTAACACCTTACGAGATTTGGATGCCCAGAGATATTGATGAGTGATCAAGGCACTGCTTTTCTGAATAATACCATTACAGATTTGACCGAAGAGTTCCACGTTCATCATCAGCGCATCATGCCTTATCATCCACAGGTGAATGGAACTATTGAAGCATTTAACAAAGTATTGGAAAATGCGCTAACCAATATATGCAATGTCAATCGGGACGATTGGGACCTACGCATCCCATCTGTACTATGGGCATACAGGACTACCTGCAAGAAACTAACTGGCCATACACCTTTCAGGTTGGCCTATGGGAAATAAGCAATAATGCCAATAGAGTACATTGTTCCTAGTTTGAGAATTGCAGCATTCACAGGCATGGCAGACCGCGATGCGCTGGAAGAGAGGCTCTTACACTTGGTTGGTCTGGAGGAGGATCGCTTCATTGCAAGCTTTCACCAACAAGTGTAGAAGGAAAGGGAAAAAGCATGGCATGATCGCTACATCAAGAACAAGTCTTTCCAGGTAGGTGATCTAGTCCTCCTATATGATAGTAAGTTCATAAAATTTCTTGGGAGGTTTAAAATGCATTGGCTTGGTCCATATACTATATTACACGTTACTAATGCTAGTGCAGTTCAATTAGCCACATTAGCCGGGGTTACCTTTCCTACTTTGATCAATGGAAGCAGACTAAAACCCTATCGAGACAGTCCTGCTTTGCAAAACCTGTGATGATCACCAACCGAAGAATTCTAAGTTCCAAGTACAATTGAAATTGGGCACTAGAAAGCTAAGTGAATCTGTACGCAATGTATATTATGGAGTATGTAATACCACATAGCACAGCCGCAACACGCTGCTGTGAAAAAAAAAAAAATTATATAAAAGAAAAAGGAAAGAAGGACAGCGCAGTTGCGAAGCTCAAAGATGCAACCACAAGGGTCAAAGTACATGAGGCTGAGACTTAAGTTGGAAGGCTGAATTCCAATGTTGTGAAGCCACTCTGCAGGACCAAGAATGACCTACCGCACAGTTTGACGCAATGTTCAGAAAAATAGTCGTTACAGTGTCAATGCAGAAAAATAGCCGTTATATAGCCATTGCCAACAACCGTTTGGACAATTAAAGCAAAAATAGCCATTCTGAACTGAATTTTGAAGGAAAAGCCCAAAATATCCGACGGAATTGGCCAATGGATATAGCCCTTAATGCCCATCTAGCCGTTGAAGGGCACGGAGGGGGTCTGTTGCCCCTATAAATAATGCTGCATATTTCCTCGCGGGCGTTACCAAATACTTAGAATTTTTTCTGCGAATACTTCTATCTAAGCTACTTATAGTATACCATATAGGAACCTTGCGAGTTTATCCAATGCATGTCTAAGAGATTTTATACTCAAGAAGAATTCACAATTCATGAGATAGTGTGTATTTTTGACAACGGAGGGATCGAAGGGTTAATGAGAACCCCAGCTAAGAACGTTACCCTCGAACCAGGTCAAGCATAAAGAAGGTCACCAAGGCACGGTCCAATTATGGAAGACAAAGGCAAGAATTCGGTGGCACCATGAATGAAAGTTCCTAAGATGGGTTCCACGGGGTAAAGGCCACCAGTAGCAGACAAACAAATCCCACTGACTATGACCCCGAACTACATCTCACCGCGTGCACTAGACACACCGTTCTTTAAGCTATTGAAAAACACCAAGTATGAGATCCCATTATCACCAATATAAAAACATGTGCAGCTGGAAAAGAATCTGTTGGGAAAAATCCAAGAATGCAAGTGGGAGGATTATGACCTGCTGGAGATACAGAAGGACGAGCCCCATGACCCAAAGTTCCCACAGTTCTAGCCCAACGACTACATGTGCTGGAAGAAAGATGCCAAGGGTCAACTTAACCTAGTAGCCGAAAGTTGGCTGGCAGGGATAGCACAGTTAGGGCTACTCAACCTACTCAGGCTCCCACACTTTGATAGAACTTCGGAGTTGAATGTGGTAGTAAGAACAATGATGACACGAATGCATCAGGGTTACTTATGGCTAGACTGTAACATGGACCTCAATATTGACTTAATCCACCGCATTACAGGACTAAGTAAGAGGGGTAAAGATCCCAAAAATTAATTTCAAGGGAAGATTAAGGATAAAGATGCGGTGGCCCTCATGAAGAAATCCCAAGATGTCATCAAAGGGAAGAGCGGTTTTCAGAAAGAAGAAATTGACAATAAGGCGATGAGATTCATTACCCAGTTGTTAGCAGGAAATATCCTAAGAAAATGCAGGCCTCTAGAGGTAAGTGCGAGCACAGTACTACTTGGCACCGCAACAACAAAAGGGGAACAGTTTAACTCGTTGCAGTACCAATTGAACGAGTTCATGGAAGAACTCAACAAGACACAAATCAATGGAGCCAACTTCCACTTTACATGGCTTATAGTGTTGATCACTTTTGTGGGATGGAAGGAACCAAAGGATTACGTTGGAGTAATCATTGATGCCAATGAATGCAGAGGGACACGGTACTCAAACCTCTGGGCAAATTTGAATTCACAGAGGCAGCACACGACCGCTGAAGTCTTTTACTAGTACTATAGCCAGCTGCACGATGCGATTATGGTGACTCCAAGGATTACAAATCAGGTAACTAACAAATATATTTGCATCATCGATTTTTATGCTAACATGCGCAATATTCATATTTCACCAAAAGCGCAGCAGAAGAAGGCGGAGTGGTATGCAGGAAAATACCACATGTATAAGGAGGACATCGACAACATAATGAAGGAATGGCCTGCTGAGTTCTGTGTTGAGGTTGTTGATGTCCCCAATGATTCCAATGAGGATGGACCCATTCCACGACCATGTACGATAGTGGAAGAAAAGGAGGCAGGAAAGAGGAAGGAGCCGGAGAGCCCCGGCCAGAAAAAGGGAGCACACAAGAAGTAGAAAGCTGATAAAGGTCAGTTAGATACAGTCCTCAAGGAGGACGATTATGATATGATCGCAGTTAAATTCATGGAGCAGATGGAAGACCTCATGACCGATAAGGAGAAAAAAGATAAATACATACAAGATACTTTAACCAAGAATCTGGTCGCATTGGAGGGGATTACACTAAAGATTGACGAAGTACAGAAGCAGTTACCCCCCCCCCCCCCCCCGCAGGACTCAGAGTCCGAAGGGAATTCTGGAGGGACTTCACAGCAGCAACAGATGACCATGGTTGTTCCTGCGAGGTCATGTATCATTCACCTGGATACGGGCACTGTAAACTTGCCTATTCCAGAGCATCTGATGCTAGACACAAAAGATGTCGAGCGGGTAGAGCTTGACTTAGCTAAAATACCACTTCCAGGCCTACAATTTCTACACATGCAGTGTGTGGAGGAAATGCATGAAAGAACCGTTGACACACTCAAAGGACAAGCTGAGCTGCAGGAAGCCAACCGGCATCTGGCGGAAGATAGCTTGAGCAGATTTATGCAGCTTCAAGATACAGAGGATCATCAGCTAAGGCTGGAGGCCACGATCACCACAGTCACCAATGGCATTGATGAGTTTGAAGTACAAGTGAAACCTATAGACACCATTGTCAAGATTGGTGAACTGGTTACAAATCTGAAGACAGAAATGCAGGACATGGAGATTTTCCATGAGGCTAAGATTACTGCCCTGAAGGAGTAAGTGAACCCTCAGACACCACCAAATGAGTAGCAGTTCAAAGCAAAGGAGGTAAAAACAGCTGCAGAGACCATTGCCACAGAAGTGGCTAAGTGTCAAAACTTGTTGGAAGCAACATCAACAGCATTCACAATCCTTGAAGAGGACCCGGCATTGCAAGAGGTAAAGGATGCTATAAAGGAAAATCAGGCTACACTGGAGCAGCTGGATACCGAAGTAAATGTCCTTGTGTCGAGGGACAGACTGCCAAAATACCGAGAGATCAATGCACTGAAAAAGGAAGTGCAGGCATTGAGGGAAAAAGAAAGTGCACTCGGAGATAAGTCACAAGCTTTACTGGAGGATGCCAGCACAATCTCAGAGGAGATTGAGGAGAAGATAAAAGAGTTGTGTGCCAATCAAGTGCAAGTGGAATGTCAAGTCGACGAAGAAATCATGCTGAAAATAATGGACACAGTCCGACAAGTCGAGCAAGAAACAAAGTAAGTGGTCGACAAGCTGTTCGGTACGTACAATGAGTTCACCATGAAGTTAGCTCCACAACAGGAGGAACATCTTGGCAAGGATGCAAGTGGCTCGGGGGTGAGCCACATGTAAGTGTTAGGGGCCTATTGGGCCTGGCCCAAGTGGGGCAGTTTTGAACAAGTATCCCTTTTTGGAGCTTCAAAGCTGAGCACAGCTCAGCCTAAGTATTTCCTTTCTTTTGTACAAGTTTTGGGGATGATGCGAAGTTGCATACAGCATGGTATCAGGAAGCTGCAAAGCTCGGTGCTGCGAGGATGCAGTACCATGAAGTGTCCAATCTACAAGGATCCAGCAGGGAAGAGTGTTGGACAAGGAATACGGCACATGTGTTGGATAGAATAGCAGCAGTCTAATTTTGGTAAAGATGGTATGCCAAGCGGTGGGCAGGAGCGGATCGGGAAGAAAGCGATTGATTGCACATACAAAAGATGCCACCACCTATACCAGTCGCACGAAGCCGTTAGAGGAAGAACGGCTCAGCGAAAGTGACCTGTTGGCACGCGTGCGACAGGAAGGCCGATAGCGATATGGGCATGCATGAAGGGCAGGCCATGATGGAAGATTCGCTACCAAGCACTAGCTAGCTTGATGAGCTGGAAACTGTAACTGTTTTGGTAAACCTAAGGTTTTTTGGCCTACGTATTGTAAAGTGTTAACACCCAAAAAGTGCTCACTACCTCATCTACCCCATTACATGACTCATTTGTCCATATTTCCTACCATATTTGCCTCCAAAACCTTAAAATTCCATTAAAAAGCCTCCAAAAGGTCACAAAACCATTAAAAAAGCCTCCAAAAGGCCAAAAAACCCCTTTTTCCCCCCAAAATAGTCCAAAATTCCTCCAAAATAGCAAAAACCCTCTAAAAAGGGAATAAAAAATATAAAAAAAGAGGAAAAAGAGGGAAAAAGGAGGAAAAAAATCCTATACAACTAACCTAAACCATATGGTTCCCAAAACCATGGGCTAGCACTCCACCACTAAAAACCTATAAATAGGTGATGGAGACCCCTCATTTCATATCCACAGTCAAATACACCCTTACTCTGCCAAAATCACTTTTGAAACCCTAGCTCACCCTTGAGCTACTTTCACCCTTGAGTGCCCCTTTGGCCCATTTCTAACCCTTTGGAGAAAGAGAAAGGAGCAAAGCTGGAGTTTGGAGAAACCCTCTTGGACTAGTGCAAGAACTTCACCAACCTCTACACCTGAGGTAAAATTTTAATACAAAAAAGAAAGGTCTTCACCATATTTCCATGTTTTGTTATGTTTGTTAATGCTCATGCTAGTTTAGAATTCGTATTTTTTTATCACCTTAATTTACTATTTATTGAATTGCTACTAAGGAGTCCATTCTCCTTAGTAGGTGCTCATTTGCACAAGCTAGGGTGAAAACCCTAGCCACCGTTTTGGCGACTCCTCTTGTGTTCCTTTGAATTTCTGGTTATAGTTTTTAAAGTTTTAAACGTTGTTAATTTTCTGCAATATTTTTATATTCGACTGTCCCTTTCGGCTGCCGTAAACCGCATCTTTTATCCCCTGCAGTTGCATTTCGACTGCGTCTTTCACGCATTTACCTGCAATCCGATCGCGGCTCTCAAACTGTTTCCGGCGACCTACCGGCGGTTTTCAGTCTGTTACCTGCGATTCGACCGTGACTATTAACTTGTTTGGGGCGATCCGACTGTGGTTGTTAACCCTTTTTTCACGGACCACTTGCGGCTTTCAGCCATTTTCCTGCAACCAGCCTGCATCTTTCGCCTTTTTCCCATGTCCCGCTTGCAGCTTTCAGCCATTTTCCTGCAACCCGCCTACGTCTTTCGGCCTTTTTCCCACGTCCCGCCTGCGGCTTTCAGTCCTTTTCCTGCAACCCGCCTGTGGCTGTCGACCTGTTTCCCACATTCGGACTGCATCTTTCGGCCAAAATCCCATAACCTGTCTGTGACTGTTGATCTATTTCCCGCGGTCCGACCACCCAGATTTGCCACAGACCTGCGGTCTATTTTCTGCACTGTTTTCTTGTTTTGAACCCAGCACTTTGCTGCAATATTTTATGCACTTGCACAGCCATCTATCCTACCTGCAGCCATCCTTCCCTACAGCCTTTTCTGTAGTATTATTTATGTTCCATTTATAGAATATTTTTTAAATTTCAGCATTTTAATTGAAAAAGAGAAAATTTTGCATTTCAAAGTTTAAATTCAGTATTTTTATTTTTAGTTAGCAAGTTGCCCACCCCGTGGCACTTTTTATTTGGGTTCATCATCTCACAGGCACACACTCTGTCACCTAATTCAAGTGAGCCTTAAAAAACTACTTAACACAACCAACATTCTAACCCCACTTGGAGAACACATAAGAATTTTTGTAATTAGGTAGGATCGGGGGGATAGGCATCCAAATAACACCCCTCGGTTGCTTACACTTGAGACATAGCTGTTGTCCATTAGGGAACCAAAATCCCCTAGTATTTTTTGGCACAGTCACAACCAGTTTATCAGAGGGCCTCTCCCCTAGGAGTTTTGAAGTCGCCAGACTGGTTCCGAAGGCCTGAGTGGAATACCACAATCCATTCAGTAACTGAAGGCTACCTTTCGCAGTTCTCGGGGTATCACCAGTATGGGGATACCGCAGCGATAGAACCAAACGATAGATTCACCTTTTCTGGACGTGTCATGAATGGGGTATCTTAGTTGCCTTTCTTCTAGGATTGACTACCCGGTGTCCCTCCCGGTAGGGGGATATCTTTAGCCACTTGGCTCTACTATCCATATTGTCTAACTTGGATTTCATCACCTTGCAGAAGATATGTCTAGTTGATTCAGAATACTATTTAGTTAGGTGTTTGCATGCTCCCTTAGCTCCTTTTGGTCTAGCGAGTCCACTATTTTTATTTTTTAGGAAACCTGTTGCTTGTTGGTATTCTGACCATTTATGTTGATACTCCACTTATTGTAGCACAACTGTTACAATAAGTGTTTTGAGTTGGTTGTTGGCCTGAGTGCCATATTTTTTGAGCTCTCCTTCTGCACACTCGGTCGCATTAGGGTTTTTGAGCTATTTTTCACTCAACACAACCCCCATATATTTGACACCATCTGTCACCATTGAGTCCCTGAGACATTCTCGGTGCCTCCGAGGCGAGCCCCCACAGCACGATTCACTTGACACCACCCGTCATAGACATAGATATTCATCACTTGATACCACTCATCATAGATCTTGAGCCTTGTCACTTGACTCCACTCGTCAACGGCATAGAACTCCATCACCCGATCTAGACGCCCCTTATTTTACCTCTGATTCTGAGGCAGAGTCTGAGAACCCCATTTACACTGCACCAACCAGCCCCATGGTTGGCGTGACTTCCACCCCTTTCTTTGTAGGGACCATTGGCGGAGCATCCACCACCACACCAGCTACCACACCTGCTTTGGGTATGCCCTCGATGGGGCCCACATCTGTCATTCCGATCACTGCACCCATTCCAGTAGCTGACATACCCATTCCCACCCCATCAGTGACTCACCCTACCCTTGGCAGTGCAGGACCATCCCATACCACTTTCATTCCTCCACTTGGGGGCAACATCCCGAACCCAACCCCTCCACTTGGGGGCATTGGCCCCACCATGGTCACACCCCCTAGTATGTCACATCCTTCTACTAGTTTTCCATTCATGGCTAGCCTCAACCTTCTTGACCTAGCTAGACTGACTAACGATCCCATCAAACACGACCCTGTGTGGCCTCACATGCCCACCAAGCTCCCCTCTGACATCCCTAAGTTTGAGGGCAAGGTAGGTGAGGACCCCCAAAACCATATTATGTCCTTCCATCTATGGTGTTCCTCCAACTCCATAGTGGACGACTCTGTCTGCCTCCGTCTGTTACAGCGCACTCTCACTGGCTCTGCATCTAAGTGGTACATCAAGCAACCCCATGGGACCCATGCCACCTTTACTTCCCTTGCCTCAACCTTCCTGCAGTTCTTTCAGTTACCTATCCTCTATGACGCGGGAGTTGAGATCCTACTATCTTGTAGACAGAACATGGCTACCCACATCACTGACCACATTCATGAGTGGCATCAACGCCGTAGCCTCTGCAAAATCAAGTTAGACAACTGTATCTTCTTAGATTGGTTTCTAAAATCCCTCCTTCCTGTCATTGCCAAGGATGTGGCATCCAAACGACCCTAGTCTGAAGAAGAGGCCATCCTCAAAGCCCAGCAATTTGACCTCATTTATGCCCAGTCGTGTTATCTATATACCATCATACCTGACGCCCCTCGCGGTGATTCCTCCCAACACAATGCACTGGGGGCATCCCATGCCACAGACGGCATCATTGGCCGTGCTGCATCACATCCCCAACCCTTTTCCATAGCACATCCTAGCCATGGCTCCGACCTTTTGTGAGCTACCTCTCAATCCAGAGCAACGAATTCGTATGCACCTATGGCACATCACCACCATTCCCATGGACCCTCCTGTCCACCTCAGTGCTTTGGTCATGCGTCCCCCGCTTATGCTCCCCCGGTTGCACCTCAGCCCTATTACCATCCACAGGCTGCACCAGCTCCTATGTCTTGTCAAGCCCAACCTGCTTATTACCCACCACAGGCAGCCCCTGCGGTAAACCCACAACCTGTTCTGCAGACGTATCAACAACCCCCACAAGGTTTAGCACCTGCGCAACCTCCCCCTGCTTATTATCCACCGCAGCCTACTCCCGCACCTGCACTACCCCAGAACCCACCTGCTGCCCAAGGGCAAGTATACGCTCAACAGAATCCATAGCAAAACCAAAACAACCAGTGCCAATAGGGCTAGCAAAACCATGGCAAAGGCTATAACCGTGGGAACAACCCCCCTCCAGACCAAGGTGGTCAACCTCCCAATCCCCCAAACAACAATAACGCGGCACCTGCCAACCAGAATCCTGATTGGCCTCCCAAGCAGGCCAAAAATCCTAATTTGCGAACAAACCATCCTTGTTCTATTTGCGGGGTCTATGGCCACTATACACATGCTTGCCCACATTTGGAGTGAGCTCGGCAACTCTGGACTGATGATTCCCATCGCCAAGGGCACGCGGCTCCTCAGGCGCCACCCAACCCCCGACCACCTCAGCATCAACCTTTGGTGTTGCAAAACCCCTTACCAACCCAAGGCATAGTGAACACTCAACCGTTGGCTCCTCCTCAAGGCAACGCGCCACCACAACAACAGATCACTTATGCCGCTCTTGATCAACCCATGTTAGACTCAGGTACCCACCTCTTGTTAATGATGTCATCCGCTGATGTTAATCTCCAAACCCATCAGAACCAATATGGCTCCACCCCTGAAGCCTCTCCCACCGACAAAAGAACTCCCGCTCATCCCACTAATTAGACGTTACGTATACCTCCGGCTCCACTCGATGGCGCCTCTAAAGCACCTCGCTTCCCACTTCGTCGCATCAACAATAACCCCAATGCTCACGCTACGTCAAATTACAGCATTGTAGATGACTTAGCCCAGTCTCCCGCAGCCATGTCTACGTTAGAAGTCTTAAAAAACTATCCTTCACAGCACAAGACTTTGCTCTCCGCCATTGGTGCTATTGACCCAAATGATTCACAACTGATGGCCTTCGATTTGGACCAGTCCGAACCATGCCTGCCTTCCACTTTAGCATTCCAAGTTTTTGTTTCCATTCGGAATCTTGTCATCCATCGGTGCATCATCGATGAAGGTGCCTCTACATGTGTTATGCCCACATTCGTTTGGCAGAAGTTTGGATCCCCTACTCTCCAGCAATCCACCACTGCGTTGCAAGCCTACGACGGCCGTTCGACTCAACCCCAAGGTCTCTTAGCTAATGTCCCCATCCAGTTGGCTGGTAAAACCGTGCTCATTGACATAGAGGTCATCAATGCCCAACTTGATTATAACCTATTACTTGGCCGCAGCTACATGTATGCCATGCGGACGGTTTCCTCTTCCATTTTCCATACCATGATGTTCCCCCATGACGGACGCGTGGTCAAGGTCGACCAACTCACCTATTACGATTCAAATGCCCCTGCTGCTCCCGAGAATGTTCTCCCCATGGTTGAACAACCTGTTGGTGGTGCAACTACCTCGTTTGTTTCCTTCGTGGGACTCGGAGTTTACTCAGATCTGTCTATGACCTCAACATTCCAATCCATTCCCCCCCCATCACCTGCAACCAAAGTATCTGACCTATGTACCCTTTCCTACAATACACAAACACCCAACAATCAACCGCCCTTGTTACCCAAACCACCATTGGTACCTAGTCACATTGGTGTTACACCCACCCACACAATCCCCTTCCTATTCCCTCCCTCGGGAGTAGTAAGCGCCCCGGTTATGGCTACTCTAAGCCTCCCCGGGTTAACCTTAGGATTACCCATGTGGTATATTTCGCCTCCCGTTCCCCCGCCGACACCAAATGTCGTCCTTCAACCAGCTCAACCCATTGTCACTACTAGTCAACGACCTCCCGGTGTCACTACCCCTTCGTCATCTATGAATCACCCTCCTCTTATCAAGCCCATTGGGGGCAGAGGCCCACAACCATACATTGCTGTACCCCCTCCCAAGGAAGTTAAACCCCCCCCTGTGTTTCGTGCTCCCCCCAAATGCTCGTTGTGTGATGAGTTAGGCCATCCGACTCATCAATGTCCACAATTACCTGCATTACAGGAACACATGCAAATGCTTGACGACGACCCCAACATCCCGGTTGTCGAACTCGATCCAAACCCTAAGCCTCGTGATAAATCACTGCGTACCAACCACCCTTGTGCAATATGCGGTATTTACGGCCATTACTCACATCACTGTCCCGATCTCCCAGATTACAGAGCAGCTCTCTATGAGATGAATAATTTGGACCTTGAGACGGCACCCCCCACAATTGAGGAGATCCACCCCTCGGTATCATCCCCATCCAAAGAGATTAACACCATTTATATGATCTCTTCGACTACCACTCCCTCATCAACTGATTTGACAACTCAATGTTTCCGCAATGATGAGGAGATTCTAGAGGCTCTCACTACCCTGGATTATCCCTGGGATGACATGCACCATCGTTCCTATTCCCTCCCCAAAGAATCCTCCTCTACCACATCTACCCAATTCGCAGTTGAGTCCAAAGATTTTCTTCCCACCAAAGTTGACTGGTTTAAAGATCCTATTCCTGCTCCTGAGGCCTTTGAGGAAGGTAACATGGCCAACATCTCACCCTTCATCCACATAGATATCTCAGACCCACCTGGTGCTCTTGAAATCATCACCTTAGGAGCATCCTGCAATGAGTATGAGATTGGCGAGTACAAAAAACTTTTCCAAGAGTTCCGTGATGTCTTTGCCTAGTTCTATACCGAAATGCCTGGTCTCAACCCCGCTATTATAGAGCACCACAATGACACATGGCTAGATGTACCCCCCGTTCACCAGAAACAGCGCCCCATTCATCCTTCAAAGCTCCCCACTGTTAAAGCAGAGGTTGAGAAACTTTGCAAAGCAAGATTCATTTATCCTAATGCATATACCACTTGGGTTTCAAACCCTATTCCTGTTAACAAAAAACAAGGCACCATTAGAGTATGTACTGACTTCCGCGATTTAAACCGCGCCTGTCCCAAAGACAACTTCCCCACACCATTTATTGACCAACTCATTGATGCGTGTGCGGGGCATGAAGTCCTATCTTTCATGGACGGTTTTTCCAGATACAACCAGATTCAGATCCGTAAGGAGGATCAATACAAGACAGCCTTTACCACCCCATGGGGCACCTTTGCCTATCGCCTCATGCCTTTCGGCCTCAAAAATGCTGGTGCCACATTCCAGCGGGCCATGACCTACTATTTTCACGACTTGGTCCATATCCTGCTAGTTTATCTTGACGACCTTACGGCTCGTTCCCGGAAATGATCAGACCACCTTAATGACCTCCGACAAGTTTTTCTACGAAATATCAAATCCGCTTGAACCCACACAAGTGTGTCTTTTGCGTTCCGGCAGGCCGATTGTTGGGTTTCATTATTTCCCAGCTTAGACCTTCCCTCTCCTCGCACGCTTCGGCAGCTCCAAAGTCTGCAGGGGCGATCTAATTTCCTTCATTGCTTTGTTCCCGATTATACCACTACCGTTCATGGTTTCTTACACTTGCTTCGTACCCACATACCCTTTGTTTGGGATGAGCAAGCAGAAGCTGCATTCGAAGCCCTCAAGAAATCTCTCACACAAGCCCCTTTGATCTCCCCTCCGGATTTCTCTCAGGAATTCATCCTTTACGTCTCGGCATCCGATCATGCCGTGTCCGGAGTCCTTGTTCAAGAAGACGCCGCTCGCCAGGAGCATGTCATTTATTACGTTAGCCAGACCTTGTCTGGACCACCACTACGTTACCCATATGAGGAAATACTCGCCCTTGCTGTGGTCTTTTCCGTCCAAAAACTGCGACACTACATTTTGCTCAGTCATACCACCATTGTTGCCGACTCCAACCCCATGGTCTATCTCTTAAACGGGTGGCTCCTGCAAGGTCGCGTTGCTAAATGGGTCATTATCCTCCAGGAATATGACCTCACTTTCAGAACCCCTAAGAGAACTAAATCCCTCGCGCTTTCCCAGCTCATCACTGATCTCCCCTCCCTTCTGTCATCCCCACAAATCTTCAATGAGTTACCTGAAAATCACTTGTTCACCATCTCGTCTGATAACCCATGGTACAGTGATATTTTGTTATACCTTCGCATGCAGAAGTTCAGACCAAACATCAGTCGTGATGGACGTCGCCGTATCCGTCACCAGGCCTCTCGATATCTCCTCTTAGGCGATGTCCTTTACCGGCGAGGGGTTGACATGATTCTCCATCGTTGCCTTACACACGAGGAAGCCGAACACATCCTCAATGACTGTCATAGTGGTGCCTGCGGTGGACATTTCTCTAGAATGGCCACTGCCCAAAAGGTCATCTGCACCGGATACTTCTGGCCCACACTCTTTACCGACTGCATCACAGCGGTCAAACATTGCCATAATTGCCAAGTTTTTTCCCCCAAGGCCCGGACACCACCCGCTCCGTTACACCCAGTCGTCACCGTTGGTCCCTTTTGTAAGTGGGCCATCGACTTCATGGAATGTAAAGCCCCATCTGCCATGGCCATAAGTACATCATTGTCGCTGTTGATTACTTCACCAAATGGGCCGAAGCCATGCCCACCTTCAATTGTACAGCTGACACCGCACTCGTTTCTTTTTCAACCATGTTATCACTTGATTCAAGGTACCCAAACAGTTGGTCTCAGACCATGGTTCACACTTCGAAGATTCCCTTTGGCGCAATTTATCCACCCTACTAAAGTTCGAACATCAGTATTCCTCTTCTTACTAGCCCCAAGGGAACGACCAAGTAGAGGCCATTAACAAAATTCTCAAAACCATCCTCCAACACACTGTTGACCGGCATAAGTCCAATTGGCACCACATGTTATTCCTTGCCTTATGGGCTTACCGTACATCCACCAAAACTGCCACTGGTTTTATCCTATTTCATTTAGTTCACGGTGTAGAGTCTGTCCTCCCCATAGAGTGTCAGATACCTACCTTACACATCGCCGTCGAGCTTCTCCCAGACACCTCCCCACTCGAGCAATGTCTGCTATCACTAGAACAAGCTGATGAAGACTGTGGTTTCACTCTCCATACCATTGAAGCCGCCAAAAACCGCTCCAAAGCTGGTTACGACAAACATGTACACCCTCGAACTTTCCATGAAGGGGATCTCGTCCTCACCTATGACCAAGCCCACGACAAAACTGGTAAAGGAAAGTTTGAATCCATGTGGCAAGGCCCTTACATCGTGCAGACCTGTCTTGGAAATGGGGCATACATTTTAACTGACTCAGAAGGTCACCCTTTGCGTAACCCTCGTAATGGG
The DNA here is from genome assembly GCA_027924585.1 of Larix kaempferi. Lineage (NCBI taxonomy): Eukaryota > Viridiplantae > Streptophyta > Pinopsida > Pinales > Pinaceae > Larix > Larix kaempferi. The sequence continues at coordinate 7,867,295 of BSBM01000835.1, forward strand.
TTGTATCTTAAACGCTTTTATCCCTAAATAACCCGCGGCCCCATTGGTCCGTATTGTACAGTTTGCTCTCTTTTTGTTTTTCACCTTTTTTACCGCAATCTTACATTCATCATTTTTGCATGACCACAGATGGACCATCTTCCACCTCATTACATTGGCTTCGCCGATGGAGCAAGCCGCTGGTCTCCAAACCTAGCTTCCGCAGCATGGGTCTTATATTCCCCTTCACATGAATTGATTCACCTTGACGGAATATGTATAGGCGCTGCTACCAATAACCAGGCGGAGTATGATGCTATGACCGGTCTCCTGACTGTTGCCCTCCAGATGGGCATATGTCACCTTCATGTGTTCCTTGACTCCCAGCTACTTGTCTCCCAGCTCAACAACTGCTATCAAGTGCGTGATCCTTACCTCTTTAGAAAATTCCTGCGCACAAAACAACTCAACCGACAATTTGAATCCATAACATTCACCCATGTCCCACGAGCTCACAATAGTGTCACAGATCAAATGGCTAATAATATCCTAGATTGGCACATCAATCACACCATGTAAAACCTCCATCATGCATCATCATCCCATCACATCTCATCAAAAATATATAAAAATACCCAAAAAGATTGCAAGGGGCATCCACATGCCTATCATCACATAAACATTTGCATCCATGTGCAATACAAATAAAACCACATTTTTATACAGGGGCATCCACATGCCTAATCCTACATACATCATGTTGCATCACATACAATACATAAGGGGCATCCATGTGCCCATCATTCTATACTACTTGCATCCACGTGCAGTACTAACATATAACAAACCATAAGCGCATCCACGTGCGTACACTAAATCATCATCGTAAAAAGGTGCATCCATGTGCATATATATATATCAAAACATACATGTCCATATGCTACACATGTCCTGAGTACCCCCGTACTCAGCTATACAAAAAATATCTATACATCCCTATGCCTCATAGAATACATGTCGTAGCTACAAAATCGGGGGGAGTCCCCCGTACTCCCTAATGAGAGTCATACCCTACATCACTGCCTGCATCAGCTACCTCCGATTCCTCACCTCGCTCCTCCTCCGGCAACTCCTCATCCCCTGCGGGATCTTGTGCCCGACCCCTATCCGCCAAGACAGCCACCCGGATCGCGATCAACCGAAACTCCCATGGTGCCCTCAGACAATCCTAGATCACCTCAGGATCCACGTCCCACCACCCGTCATCGGTCACTCCAACCAGCAACCGATCTAGAAGCGTTCGTACAACCTCCAAAGTCCCCTCAGCATCCCGTCGATGCACCTCCCCTCGGCCTGGCAGGGCTAGTATTGCCACATGCCCCCTACGTGCTACATGTCCTGGTGGTGGTCTCAGACCAACATCTGTAGATCACACATCAGTCAGTAACAATATATCAAAACATCTATCATACACAAGACTTGACATCCATAACATGCAAGTAACTCAATACATACCATCTAGTCCCCATGCCTGCCCTAGTGGCCATGGTGCCTCTGGATCCCCAGTGTAGTCCATATCTCTGTATGGATAGTCATCCAGTGTCAACGGCATCTGCAGCCACTGCAGGTACAGATCCTGAGGAAAGCATCTCCCCACCTCCCCGCCACCCCAGTGGCGCATCATCTCTCCCCACCGCACCATGCATGGCTCCCTCAGTCCTCCTGCCCTGACCGGCACCCGCAGCCGCAGTGTAGGTACCTTCTCCATGAAGAAAGCACATATAAAGGATCCATAACAGAATCCCTTGCCAGATTCCTTCACCGATGTCAGCTGCCGCTGAACACAAGTGAGGAACATCTGGCCTCGTGCATAATAGACACCGTCCAGTACCCGCTCCACTAGCTACATCTGGCCCCCGGACACCTTCTCAGGTGACTGTGACCCCAAAAATCGAACCACGCACGCCGCAATAGCCTAAAATACTGGCTCCTGCAGGTCCACCACCCGGAGTGCATTCCTCTGCACCCTAGCCTCTGGAACATAGTACCGCTCCAGCATATCCTCCATATCTATATCCGCGGATACTCATGGCTGCGTATCCGCCACCCTACCCAGACAGGGCAACCGCGTCAGGAAGTAGACATCTGCAAGGGTGAGATCCACCCTCTCCCCCTGCACCCTAAATGCTTGAATGTCCAGTTCCCAAAAGCTCACTAGCCGGTTCAGCAGTAGCGCTGCTGAACGCATCATAGGTACCTGTGCGAATTTCAGCAGTCCGCACAATCCCAACGTCGACCGCATATGTCGATCCCCTCAAATGACATCCACTATCTCATCTGGGACCTCCCGCTCTAGCCAAAGCACCAACGGCATCCTATCAATCACACAAGGCAAACTCATCAGATCCATGTCAACGAAGTAAACCTGCCCCCCCCCACTAGGGAACCCTAACAACTCGATCCCAATCGTAGCTTTAGGGCCCCTTGCCGCGGTTTTCAACCGCGATTATCAGGGCTACAGTCGCGGTCCACAACCGCACCTGTAGGAGCCGAACTCGCAGTACCGAACCACGTGTTCAGCCTCGAAACGCGCGGTACCAGACCGCGTATTTCGACCTGAACCTCGTGATCCACCCTGGAACCCGCGGTCCCCGACCACGGTTCCATCCCCCAAACCTGCAGTCCACCCCACGTGGACCATACAAACAATCCCCTCGGACCCACTACCCCCCCCCTAACCCAATGAAAATGCAAGTATGAGTTTGTCGGAATACCTGTACCTCCCAGATCTGCAAATGGCCGGTTAGATCATCCAGAAACACCAACTCAGCTCTAGTCCACTCTGATCACTAGTCAAAGTCAACAAGTCCAAATGACACTTGTCATGTGGACCCACTCACTATTTATAGTCCGTTGACTTTTTCTTGTTTTGGCCATTCTGAACCCATACGAAGCCCATTTTTCGAACCGTTTCCACCACTGGAATTAGCATGACGAGACCGTCCTGATGGTCAACTTGTTTTCTTTTTTTTGCACATCATTTTTTGAGCATTTTTTTGACACCACTAGTTGCCTCGATTTGCATGCCACTTCGGCTGCTCTCCGTTTTTGGTATATTTTATATCATCGGATTCATTTTTCTAAGCTCGTGATGATGCTTGAGATCATTTCTCGCTCTCACCCCCATATTTTTTGGGTATTTTTCCAAAACGCCCCTCGTCGCCTTGGTTTGCGTGCCACTTCAACCGTTCTCCATTTTTGACACTTTATATATCGTCGGATTCATTTTTTCAAGCTCGTGATGATGCTTGAGATCATTTCTCGCTCTCACTAGGTACAATTTCACCATTGTGTCCCGACACCTTGCTGCCTCAGTTTGCGTGCCACATCGGCCACCATTGGATTGTTCCAAATTTTTACATAAGCCATTCATGCCTGTCATACTGCAATGATTTCATTATTTTTCCACCATTCATTATCCCGCAAGGAGGCCCACCAATGTTCCCCCCCCTCCCTCGTTCTTGGTCATCATCAATGTTCCTTGATTGAGCACTTCCTCCTTGCCTGGCCATTCCTTTTGTTCGGTATAATTTTATCCATTTTTCGGGCCGGACAAGTCCTTTACGAAAAAGGCACTTAGGGAGTTTATGTTAAGCTCTTTTCTGACTCCTAAAACAATGAAAAGATCACTGATCAATCTTGCTTCCTTTCATGCTCATTAAAGTACCTGAAAGGGCGTCTATCTGGTATAAGTTTAACCCTTTTCCAGACCTGGTAGACTAATTACGAAAAACGAATACTCTAGTCACACCGGCTAGAAGAGTTCTTCATTACATCCTTTTATGCTTCTTCGGGCCTTGGAGACTAACACACGAAAAAGCAACCCCATGGAGTCTTCTTATCGCTTTCAGACTCTCTAAAATTGAAAGCAACCATGAGCATGAACTGTCATGGGCTCGTACAAATCCACACGATAGTACCATTCCATTATTTCAGAGTCTTCTTATCGCTTTTAGACTCCCTAAAATTGAAAGCAATCACGAGCATGAACTGTCCTAGGCTCATATAAATCCACACGATGGTACCATTTTACACACACTTCTTCTAGTTCCTTAACCCCTGAAGAAGTCCCCCCGTGCCTCTTGGCACTATGATCGATCATCTCGGCAACACCCCCAATCAGGTCGCCTTTGTTCAGAGTATTCTACAGTCTCCTGCCATTTTACACCAGCTTGAGTATCACTCATCCCAATCACTATCCTTGATCCATTACAGCTATGATCCCTTTCCCATCAGCCAGTTTCATATGCTGCCCGATCGTCCCCGCCATCATACTCTGAACAAAGGAAGTTTAAGTCCACCCACTCTACTTGCCCAGTTATCCCCCACAGTCTGTAAGTCCTACCATCAATACTCTCATACTTCGGTTCTTCACCTCGCCCTCCTATCAAGGAAACATCATTGCCTTGCTAGTTACAGGTCTCCCTCTGTTGACGACAGCCCCTCTATATCAGAGGATAGACCCAGAGGTCCCTACGCCTTGGACCCATCACCATCTGTGGTGAGTGCCTACGGACCATTTTGACAGGAGTCATCAATGCCTCTCCGAGTGGTTGTTTCTCACATGCTCAACTTCAACACCTTGATCGCATCGTTGAGAATCGCGTAGGGTTTATATCCCTTCAATTATTGGTCGAAGACCCTGGATTTCCCCCGACTCTAGCTCATTGGTGAGTCGCTTCGGAACGCCCAGTTATATGTTCCCGTGGATGTCCGGGTTGCGTTGGCGATTGTATTCGGAAGCCATCCAGTTATATGCTTCCTTGAGTACCTAGTTCAGTTCCAGTTCAGTGTACCATTGAGGGTATGACTCCCCGTCACTATGATCCAGCAACTCATCAATTCCTCTGGTACCCCACTCAGTAGCATTGTTGTTATTCCAGTGTATCAGTTCTTCAACTCAGACATGGTCAGCCCAAAAGTATGTCCCAGATTTGTGTCCCCTCTGGACCCTTATGATGTACACAATGGTTCTCTATGTATCCTACAGGTCCCCCTTTTCGGGCCTCACAGTTATTGTTTATGTATCTTGATACGAGCATGGGTATGCCCGCCTCGTCCATATATTGAGATTATTCCTCATTCCTTATTTGAGGCCATGTATATTTCAGGTCCCCATGTTTGGACCCCATTATTATTGTTGTTCTATATCTTGATACGAGCATGGGAATGCCCACCTCGTCCATATGTTCAGATTATTCCTCATTCATTATTGAGGTCATGTACTTTCAGCTTTTGCAGTTTGTTCGGGACCGTTGTTCCGGGCTCCAGTTTGTTTCTTCTCTTCTCCACACCCCAGGAAAACCATACAAGACTTATGATGTCTATCGGCCATACGATGAGCTCCTGCCCTCACACATCAAGGGGCAATCTGTTAACACCCAAAAAGTGCTCACTACCCCATTACATGACTCATTTGTCCATATTTCCTACCATATTTGCCTCCAAAACCTTAAAATCCCATTAAAAAGCCTCCAAAAGGCCACAAAACCATTTAAAAAGCCTCCAAAGGCCAAAAAACCCCTTTTCCCCCCAAAATAATCCAAAATTCCTCCAAAATAGCAAAAACCCTCTAAAAAGGGAATAAAAAATATTAAAAAAAAGGAAAAAGAGGGAAAAAGGAGAAAAAAACCCTATACAGCTGACCTAAACCATATGGTTCCCAAAACCATGGGCCAACACTCCACCACTAAAAACCTATAAATAGGTGATGGAGACCCCTCATTTCATATCCACAGTCAAATACACCCTTACTCTACCAAAATCACTATTGAAACCCTGGCTCACCCTTGAGCTACTTTCACCCTTGAGTGCCCCTTTGGCTCATTTCCAACCCTTTGGAGAAAGAGAAAGGAGCAAAGCTGGAGTTTGGAGCAACCCTCTTGGACTATTGCAAGAACTTCACCAACCTCTACACCTGAGGTAAAATTTTAATACAAAAAAGAAAGATCTTCACCATATTTCCATGTTTTGTTATGTTTGTTAATGCTCATGCTAGTTTAGAATTCGTATTGTTTTATCACTTTAATTTACTGTTTATTGAACTGCTACTAAGGAGTCCATTCTCCTTAGTAGGTGCTCATTTGCACAAGCTAGGGTGAAAACCCTAGCCACATAAAGACATGACCTACGAGCATGATCTATAAATAAGGAAAAATTTTGTAAGGGAAGGGTTACTCTTTAGTTTTGATTAAGCATAGATTACTATAGAATCTAAAAGCTTGGAAGCCATTGTAAAGGCTCTATAGCTGAGTGCACAGAGACCTATCTGAGAGAGAAGAGAGTCTACAGCTGAGTGCGCAGACTAAGGACGGTTGTACCCTTCCCATAAAGATCAATATTAACAACCGTTCTTGTGGATGTAGCCTCCATCCGGGGGGTGAACCATGTTAAATTCTGTGTTATATGATTGATTGTGTGTTTTATGCCTGTTCATTTGCTTAGTGTGAAGGTTAATACCGCACTTATCTGTTATGTGATTGCTTTTGTATGTATTCGCCGCAAAGAATGGGAATAATATGTTAAGTGATACATGTATGGGTGAATGCTAAGTATTCAACAAGTATAAGTCTATGCATGTATGAATTTGTTGAATAATCACGTGGAGGAACACTGAACTTAAGCGCAGTGTTGGAACACGCAATATTGTATGTTTAGTCATTTACATGCAGCATAACGATAAACCCTTAAGTATTTGGAATGCACAAAGAATGATAGTTAGGTTAAAGTTGGATGGCTGTGTATAGTCCCACGGTACCATAGCTGCGCCTTTCCAAGTTTGTGCTATGAGGTAAGCTGTCAGAAGCTTATCTGCGCCAGGAAGGAGATAATTCCTACCGCACAGTCCCTAGACACACTAGTAGTATAAGTCCCAAGTTCGAAGAAGTATCTGACGCAGGGCAGAGGCTACGGGCAATTGTCTGTCCGTAGCAGCCCACAAAATATCACACTGCTTATCCTTCGTCCCACTCTCGCATCACCAAGTTATGAAAACTTGATTCTGTAACCACCCCCTCAGCTTTGCCTCAGGTGAGACCTCACGCTATGCGCAGTCTATTGCCGAAAGGGCCGGTGAATAAAGGTTTTTTTGGTTCCTTGAACCACGAAGTACCTGGGTCTACATTGGAAACCTCTAACTTAGTCTAGACATCCAACACTAATCCTTTATGTCATTTTTCTGGAAGCCTCGCTTCCCTTTGACAACAGACTGTGTTTGCTTCATCAATGCGGCTACCTCTTTATCATTTATTTTCCCCTAAAAGAACTTCCTTGGGTCTAACCCCATTTTTTTCAATCTAGTTATCCGATGGATTAAGTCGATTGTCAGGTCAATATTCTAGTCCATCCATAAATATCCCTGGTGGATGCACGCCATAAGAGTTTGCACCACCGTGTTGAGCTCCGGTGATCTGTCGAAATGTGGGAGTCTGAGCAGGTTGAGCAGCCCTGACTTGGATACTCTGGACAACCAACTTTCGGCGACCAAAGTCAGGTCTCCCCTTGTAGTCTTCTTCCAGCACATGTATTTGTTGGGCTGGAACTGTGGGAACCTTGGCTCAGTGGGCTTGTCCTTTTGCATTGCTAGCAGATCATAGTCCTCCCATTTACATTCTGGAATCTTTCCCAATATATTTTTGTCCACCTCAACATGTTTTGATATCGACGAGAGTGGTATCTCATACTTTGGACTCTTGAGTATTCTAATGTCTGGTGCATCCACTGTACACGATGAGATATAGTCTGGTGTCATAGTTAGAGGTATCTCTTTATCGACAATGGGTTTATTTGTTCCTACCAAACTTGTCTTCGGTAGTTTTGATCTCGGCGCTACTGGGTTTTTTCCCTTGTCTTGCATTGAGGGGTCATGTCTTGGTGATCTCCTTGGACCCTGTTATGATTCAGTGATGACTTTATTGCTTGGGGTTCTCATTAACTCGTCAATTCCTCTTTGTTGGAACAACTTCACAGTCTCTTTGACCATGAACTCTTTGTCAACAAAGGACCTCTGTGTCATTCACTTGCACACTACTCGACTAACCAGTGGATAACTTATAGTTTTAACTCAGAAAAAAGTATGTGCAAGAATTTCTAAGTGCTTTGGTAATTCCCACGAGTCTAACTACTGCATTATATAAAGCCGTGGCTGATCCCCCTCCGCTCCCCTTAACGGTTAGATAAGCACCAAATGCAGTATCCATTAGCCAATTCCGACAGATGATTCGGTCAATTATGTCATTAAGTCGTTCAGAACGGCTATCTGTTCTTTAAATGCCCGAGCGGTCGGTAGGAAAGTACTGTATAACGGCTATATTTCCAACCAACAATGTAATGACAATTTTCTGGAGCTCTGCGTCGAACTGCGCGCCATGTTATATTTAGTTTTGCGCAGTTACTTCACGGTGTCTGATTTGTTTCTTTCCTTAGTGTTGCATTTTGAGTGTTGCAACAACGCATTATTATTATTATATATATATATATATATATATATTTTATCACGCAGCTTCAACAACGCTGGGCGGTACATAGATCTATCTTTACTAGTTTTGTGTACAGATTGTTCAGCAGTTTCTAGTGCCCAATTCCAACTGTACTTGGCACTTAGAAACTTTCCCTTTCTTCTGATCATGCTAGATGTTGCGAAGTAGGACTATCGCGGTAAAGCTTTAGTCTGCTCCCATTTATCAAATTGGGTAATGTATCACTGTTTAAAGTATCTAACTAGACTAGGCCACCATTAGTAACATCTATTACAGTATATGGTCCAAGCCAATGCATTTTAAATTTCCCTATAAACTTCATGAATTTACTATCATATAGGAGGACTAGGTCACCTACCTAGAACAACTTGCTCTTGATGTGGCGATCATGTCATGCTTTCTCACGCTCTTTCTGTACTTGTTGGTGGAAGCCTGCGATGAAGCGATCCTCTTCCAACCCAACCAAGTGTAACAGCCTTTCTTCCAGTGCTGCGTGATCTTCCATCCCTGTAAATGTAGCTATTCTCAAGGTGGGAATAATATACTCCATTGGCATTATTGCCTCCTGGCCATAAGCCAATCTGAAAGGTGTATGTCCAGTTAATTTCTTGCATGTTGTTCTGTATGTCCATAATACAGATGGAATGCGCAAGTCCCAATCATCGCGGCTTGCGTTGCATATATTGGTTAGCACGTTCTCAAGTACTTTGTTGAATGCTTCAACAGTTCCATTCGCTTGCAGATGATAAGGGGTACTATGTTGATGATGGATGTAGAATTCTTCAGTCAAAGCTTCAATATCTCTATTCAAAAAATCAGTACCTTGATCACTCATCAAAATTTTTGGGCATCCAAATCGTGTGAGTATGTTCTCAAAGATAAACTCGGCAGCTGTGGCTGCAGTGCAGTTTTTTACTGGCTTTGCTTCTGCCCATCTGGTGAGGTAGTCAGTTGCAGCGATGATGTACCTCGCCCCAGTTCTTTTCCCGGTGGGTTGATAGGTCCCATGAAATCAATTTCCCATTTCTCGAATGCCTTTAAGATTAGCTGGGGATTCAACAACATTTCATCTCTTCAGGACGACTTCCCTGTCCTCTGACAAACATCGTGTTGATGTATGTGTAACTTCAGAATGTATTTCATCTATGTATTTCATATATATTTATTGTACCCTTATTAGAGATGTGTTATTCCTCTATAAGGAAGTGTCATCATGTGGATTGACAAGTGTCGCAAGTGTGTGTACTTGCCGATGGGTTATTAGACCACCATGTGTGGGGTCGGCCCTGAAATATATATATTATAATGTGGATGTACCTAGCTAGACAAGTCGGCCCCATAAGGTCACTGGGCAAACAGGTTAGTATAAATAGAGATCAAGTGATCTCTATTTAGATCATTCGAAAAAAGTACATCTCTCTCACTCAAAAAGTGGCGCACTAGTGAGGAGGAGGATCATCTGCTAATAGGAGACTATCTCAATGTATTTTGGTTGTACTTTGGTTGAGCCATTTCTCTCTCTATCTCTGAGGAAGTTGTGGGGTTTTTCACCTTAGGGTTTTCCCCACAGAAACTCTGTGTCTCTTGTCTCTCATGCTTTTGATTCTTGTGATGCTTGTCATGCTTATTGCGATTATCATGCATTGATATACTGTATATGTTATTCTCTCAGTGAAGATCCTAGAGTATTGTGAATTAAAGCTCAAAATTTAACATGGTATCAGAGCTAACCTGAGAAGAAGACATTTTGCAGTGACGAAAACTTGCGTTTCTTATTTATTGGGTTTCTCTCCACAGAGTTTTGGAAAAGCAATATAGTAGATTGACTCTACTCATCAAGGCGCAACTATCTGTCCAATCAGAATTCAATTTCGAGCATTTTCAGATTTGGCCCTAAAAATTAGGGTTTCCAGAAAAATAGAAATTTCTGACATATGAAGACATAGCTGGAAGCTCCTTGCAAAGATCGAAGTTTAGAGATTTGGATCGAGATTTTTGGCTGGGTAGATCTTCGGGAAACTCAAACCCTAATTCAGGGCTCTCTCTAGTGAACCCAGGAGGACAAAAAGGAAAATCTAAAGGGTAAAACTTTGTTGATCTCAAATTCTGAATGCACCAGGCTGATCAGCTCATCAAAGCGCATCTTTCGATCCTTTCAGAAAATTGAAATTCACATTTTAAATTTTTAGGGTTTTTTCGACAAACCCTAATCCGAGACTAGATCCAGTTTTCAGCATTTCAAGTGGTAAGACCTAAATCTTTTCTATTTCCATTTGAAGTACTCTTTAAGATGTCTCACCACACCAAGCTTGAGGATAAGCTTGAAGGGGCTGATAACTTCCGAGCTTGGAAGTATAGGATTGGGTTAATCCTGGAATAGAGTGAGTTGGACTCATATGTAAAAGAAGACATCCCTATCCTAGAGGATGAAGAGGCTAAGGTATTGCATAAGAAGAACTTGGTCAAGGCAAAGAGAATCATTGCTGATTCTATCAAAGACCATCTCATACCCCATGTGTATTCTCTAAAGACACCCAAGGAGATGTTTGACTCTTTGACCAAGCTATTTGAAGGAAAGAACATAAATCGGAAGATGACTATGCGGAATCAATTGAAAGGGGTCAAGATGTTGAATGGAGAAACCATTCAATCTTACTTCTCCAAGGTCTCTCATATCAAGGAGCAACTTGAAGCTGTGGATGAAGTAGTGGACAATGGTGAAGTTGTTATGACCACTCTGAATGGCCTACCTAGATCATGGGACTCCTTTATTCAAGGAATCTGTGCAAGAAAGAAATTGATCTCTTTCAGTAAACTATGGGAGAAATGCTCTCAAGAAGAAGCTAGACTTGTAGCTCGTGAGGAAAAGATGGGAGGTGAAGATCAAGCTCTTTCAACTCACACCAAAAGAAGCAAGCCCAAGAAGGAGCACTCTCTCTACAAAAGATCCTATCAAAAGAATAAGAAGGATCTAAGATGCTTCACATGCAATGAGAAGGGTCACTTTGCTTCAGATTGTCCCAAGAACAGAAGGGATAATAACAACAACTTCAACAAGAAGAAGAAGGGCAGCAAAATAAAGTTCCATGCTCATGCTGTCGAGGATGATGAACCTCCAAAGAAGAAGGTTAGGGCAGAAAGTGATGATGACTCATCAAGTGAAGAAGAGTATGTTCTAATCTCTTCTCTCACAGGTACAATCTCCCATGGTTGATTGATAGTGGGGCTTCCAAACACATGACTAGGTTTAATGAATCTTTTATGAATCTATTTGAACATGAATCACCCCATAAGCTGAAACTTGAGGATGATTATCAATACCCAATCAAAGGAAGTGGTGAAGCCTCCTACAACCTAGATTCTAGAAAATCTTTGAAGATAAAAGAAGTCCTTTATGTACCTGGGCTTAAGAAGAACTTACTCTCCATCTCTGCATTGGATGCAAAAGGTATGAGTGTTGCATTTGTGGATGGCCAAGTCCTAATGTGGCCAAAGGGAAAGACCATAGATGATGCAGTAGTGATTGTAGAGCAAGAGGGAGGATTGTATAAATTGAAGGGACAACCTGAACATGCCATGGTGCATGAATCCATGGAGCCAAGTGAACTTTGGCATAGAAGACTTGCTCATATGCACTATAGGGCACTTCCAATTGCAAGCAAGGCTGTAGAAGGTCTTCCTAAAATCAAGACCAAACATGAAGGTGTTTGCAAAGGATGTGCAAAAGGTAAGAACATTAAGAAAGCTTTCCCAAGCAGTGAAAGCAAGGCCAAAGATATCCTAGAAATCATCCACTCAGATGTATGTGGTCCTATGTCATCCAGTTCTCTTAGTGGGTATGTTTACTATGTCTCATTTATTGATGACTTCTCCAGGAAGACTTGGGTATACTTCTTGAAGAACAAAGATGAGGTGTTTGATAAGTTCAAGGAATTCAAAACTTTGATGGAGAATCAAATTGACAAGAAGATCAAAACATTCAGATCCGACAATGGTGGAGAATTCATCTCAGGTGACTTCAAGAAGCTTTGTAGTGATTCAGGGATTAAGAGGGAGTTGAATGCTCCTTATAGTCCTCGACAAAATGGAGTTGCAGAAAGGAAGAACAGAACAATCATGGAAGCAGCAAGGGCAATGCTGCATGACCAGGATCTACCTATGCATCTATGGGCAGAAGCAGCTAGAATAGATGTATATGTGTAGAACAGAACACCCCACAAGATATTGGACAACACGACACCAGAAGAGTTCTTTTCTGGTAAGAAAACTTAAGTCAGCCATCTCAGAATATTTGGTTGTCCAGTATACACTCATGTCCCAAAGGAAAAGAGGACTAAACTAGATCCTTCAGGAAAGAAGGGTATCTTTGTGGGCTACAGTGAAAGCTCGAAGGCTTACAGAATATACTTTCCAAGGTTCAAGAAGATTGATGTCAGCGGGGATGTAACATTTGATGAAAACTCAGCATTCATCAAATCAAGGAAGGCACCTATCGAATTTTATGAAGAACCTAAGGAAACTAGATTTCAAAACACTACCATGACTGAAGCAGTTCCAGAAGTTGTTCATGAGTTTGAATATCCACAAGAACCTGTAGATCCACCCCGTGAGGATAACTCTCACAAGAGGAAACTTGCATGGGATAGAGAGCTCATTCAAGATGCATAAATATTTGGCATTCCAGAAGAAGAACACAGAGCAAAGAAGAGAACCAGATCACATACCAGCTATGTTGCTTTACTCTGTGACGTTATGAACAAAGAGCCTTCTAGTTATGAAGAAGCAGCGAAAAAGAAAGAATGGAAGGATGCCATGGTTGAGGAATACCAATCAATAATGAAGAATGATGTTTGGGATGTTGTCCCAAGACCTAAAGAGAAGTCTGTTGTGACTTCCAAATGGATCTACAAAATCAAGCATGCTGCAGATGGAAATGTAGAGAAATACAAGGCAAGATTCGTAGCTCGTGGCTTCTCTCAGAAAGAGGGAATAGATTATGAAGAAACTTTTGCACCTGTAGCCATGTATACTTCCATCATAACAATACTTTCCCTGGCTGCAGCAATGAAATGGAAAATACACCAGATGGATGTCAAGATGTCTTTCTTGAATGGTGTAGTTGAAGAGGAAGTATATGTGGAGCAGCCACTCGGTTTTGAAATACATGACAGGGAGTCATATGTGTGCAAATTGAAGAAAGCCTTGTATGGCTTGAAACAAGCTCCCAGAACTTGGTATGGTAGGATGGATTCCTATCTAGTTTGGGCTTTACCAAGAGTCAAGCGGATTCCAACCTTTATTACAAGGTTGAGGAAGGGAATCCTTTGATTCTACTCCTGTATGTGGATGACTTATTTGTAACAGGAGATGACAGATTGATTGCAGATACGAAGAGGAAGCTTGCTGCTGAGTTCGATAAGAAAGATTTGGGAATGATGCATTATTTACTAGGTATGGAGGTGTGGCAGAGTACAGGTGGGATCTTCCTTGGTCAAGGGAAGTACACAGTAGATATCCTGAAGAGATTCAGGATGATGGATTGCAAGGCCATGGCCACACCTATGGCATCGAATCTGAAGCTTCTATGTGATGCTTCATCTAAGCCGGTTGATGTCTCTATGTATCGTCAGATGATTGGGTCCTTGATGTACCTGACGAACACGAGACCAGATATTTGCTTTGTGGTGAACACATTGAGTCAGTTCCTGACAGATCCAAGGAGTGTTCATTTGGTTGCTGTAAAGCATGTTCTGAGTTACCTGAAGGGTACAGTGGATTATGGGCTCAAGTATGAGGCGAATCAAAAGTTTAACCTACAGGGTTATGTTGATTCAGATTGGGCTGGAAATGCTACAGATAGGAAGAGCACATCTGGGTGTTGCTTCAGTATGGGATCAGGTGTGATCTCTTGGTTTAGCAGGAAGCAGTCCTGCGTAGCACTGAGTACAGCTGAGGCAGAGTATGTTGGAGCCTGCTCAGCTAGTTGTGAGGCAGTATGGCTACGGAAGCTACTGTCTGAGTTATTTGATCTCCCATTGGATGCTACTGGTATCTTCTGTGATAACCAGAGTTGTGTGAAGCTGTCTGAGAACCCAGTGTTTCATGACAGGTCGAAACACATAGAGATCAAATATCACTATATTAGGGATATGGTACAGAGAGGAGCTGTGAAGCTCCTATATGTTGCGACGGACGAGCAGATTGCAAATGTGCTGACGAAGACACTAGCCAGGGTGAAGTTTGAGTACTTTAGAGAGAGGCTTGGCGTTCTTCAGATCGAGGACACTTCGAGGAAGAAGTGATGGACACATTTGTTGAAGCCATTCCAAGCATGTTGGAAGGAGGATCCTTCACATGGCTGTGGATGTAAGCGCTGGATGATGAGCATCAAGATGATGTTCTGGTTTCTGCTTTATATGATCAGTTGGATCATTTTTATGTATGTATGTATGCATCATGTTGGATGCTTGGACCATGTATCTGTATATGTATCAGGTGGATCATGTATGGTGATATGTATCATATATTTGTATTTGTATCAGGTGGATACACTATATGATCAGGTGGATCATGTATGATGATATGTATTAGGTAGATACATGGTATGCATCAGGTAGATGCATTATATGATCAAGATGATCATGGATGACGAGCTTCAGGATGTTGCTCCAGATGACATGCAGCAGGATGTTGCAGTGATGATGATCAGGATGATCATGTGTACATTAGGATGATGTATGGTGAGTATCAGGTTGATACTCTATGGCCGTGGATCAGGTTGTGCAGATGAGCATATAATTTGGCCCTAGGAGATTTGCAGATAGTCTTTCGAGGTTTTTCCTATGGCATATAATTTGGCCTTGGGATATCTGGCAAATGCTCTTTTGAGGTTTTTCTCTGGGAGGACATATAATTTGGCCCTGGGAGATCTATAGATAGTCTTTCAAGTTTTTTCCTATGGCATATAATCTAGCCCTGGGATATCTGGCAAATGCTCTTTCGAGGTTTTGTCCTATGGCATATAATATGTCCCTGGGACATCCGATAGGTTGGGTTGTGTGCCCATAATAAGTCCTGGGATGCTCTTGTGAGGTTTTTCCATGACCACATATAATCTGTCCCTGGGATATCCTATAGGTAGATCTGTGTGCTCGTAACAACCTAGGATGCTCTTGCGAGGTTTTGTGGTGATGTCACATATAATATGGCCTTGGGAGATCCTATAGGTAGAGCTGTGTGCTCGTAACAGCCTGGGATGCTCTTTCGAGGTTTTGTGACGCACGTAATAAGTCCTGAGGATTCCACAGTATGGCCAGTGATGACGAAGACCTGCAGGTGGTGGGACTACATCCAGTATGAAAAAGGACTGGCTCTGTAGAACTTCCTATGATGAGTAGAGTCAGAGATTGGTTGAGATAGCAGCAGCAGTGACGATGATGATGATCCTGAGAAGAAGACTTGTCTAGCATATTTATGTCAAGAAATACCTTCCTAGTTAAGAGGGAGTGTTGATGTATATGTAACTTCGGAATGTATTTCATCTATGTATTTCATATATATTTATTGTACCCTTATTAGAGATGTGTTATTCCTCTATAAGGAAGTGTCATCATGTGGATTGACAAGTGTCGCAAGTGTGTGTACTTGCCGATGGGTTATTAGACCACCATGTGTGGGGTCGGCCCTGAAATATATATATTATAATGTGGATGTACCTAGCTAGACAAGTCGGCCCCATAAGGTCACTGGGCAAACAAGTTAGTATAAATAGAGATCAGGTGATCTCTATTTAGATCATTCGGAAAAAGTACATCTCTCTCACTCAGAAAGTGGCACACTAGTGAGGAGGAGGATCATCTGCTACTAGGAGACTATCTCAATGTATTTTGGTTGTACTTTGGTTGAGCCATTGCTCTCTCTATCTCTAAGGAAGTTGTGGGGTTTTTCACCTTAGGGTTTTCCCCACGGAAACTCTGTGTCTCTTGTCTCTCATG
This sequence comes from Larix kaempferi, assembly GCA_027924585.1. Taxonomy (NCBI): domain Eukaryota; kingdom Viridiplantae; phylum Streptophyta; class Pinopsida; order Pinales; family Pinaceae; genus Larix; species Larix kaempferi. The sequence continues at coordinate 7,883,805 of BSBM01000835.1, forward strand.
CTTTTGATTCTTGTGATGCTTGTCATGCTTATTGTGATTGTCATGTATTGATATACTGTATATGTTATTCTCTCAGTGAAGATCCTAGAGTATTGTGAATTAATGCTCAAAATTTAACACATCGCATCTCTGGCAGTGTTCATTTGCATCTTTATGGATTGTTGGCCACCATAGCCCTGTGCACAATACCTTTTTTGCAATATCTATTCCCACGTAGTGGCCTCCTGCTACTCCTGAATGTGCATCATCCAATATGTATGGCTTTTCGTGCTCCAATACACATCTTCGCAATACTTCATCAGGTCCTAACTTGTCCAGCTGCCCTGCAATAATAGTGAAATCTGCATCTCGTACTACCAGCTTCTTCTTCTGCTGCGTAGTGAATTGTTCAGGTGCGAATCCTATAGTTAGAAATTCAATAATATCTTGATAATACTCATTGACGAACTGTATAGCAAAGAACTATGCGTCAGGAAGATTATCTTCAAGGTTCATAGGTTCTTCTCCTGACTTGATCCTAGATAGATGATCAGGTCCTAAGTTTAACCTTCCTGGATTAACCACTATTTCAAAATCATACTCTTAGAAAAGTAGTAACCATCTGCATATTCGCCCCCCTAACACTGGCTTGTTGACCCGATATTTCAATGTAAAGTGGTCAGTGAACATTGAGAAGTGCGCACCAAGCAAATAGTGTCTGAACTTTTGCAGTGCATATCCCATTGCGAGTCCTTCTCTTTCAGTAGTGGTATAGTTCTTCTTAGCAGATGATAGTTTTATGCTCAAGAATGCAATAGGATGGTCGATGCCCCCTTCTCCTGGCTGAGTAAGAACAACACCCAACGCTATACATGAAGCATCAACATGGACATGTAATGGATTCTCCCAGTCTGGAAAGACTAGGATCGGTGCAATGACCATTTTCTCTTTCAATGTGTCAAATCCTTTCTCGTAGTCTTCATTCCAAATGAATGGTGCATCTTTCTTTAAAAGCTTCTCCATTGTTGCGGTTATCTGCGCATATCTTTTTATGAATTTTCTATAGTACCCAGTATGCCCTAATGTAGTGCGCAATTTTTTTATTGAATTTGGTGTAGGCAAATTTACAATAACTGCAATCTTCGTAGGATCAACCATTAATCCTTGTTTATAGACTATGTGCCCCAATAGAATCCCATAAGGAACAAAGAAAATACACTTCTTCAAGTTTAATGAAATCTGATGTTGTCTGCATTTTTCCAACATCATTCTGAGGTTCGCAACATGGTTCTTTAGTAACCCAAAAATGGTCCAATCATAAAAGTAAACTTCTAAAAACTTATGGATGAATTCTTTAAATGCTGCAATCACCACTCTTGAAAATATGGCTAGTGCATTCTTCAAACCAAAAGGCATCACTGTATACTAGAACGACCCCCATTCTGTTGCAAAAGTGGTCTTATGTCTGTCTGTTGGATCAATCCTTATCTGATGGTATCCAGAAAATCCATCAGTAAAATAATATGCCTCATTTTCTCCCACGTTATCAAGAACTTCGTCGGTAAAAGGAGTAGGAAATGGGTCGTGCATGGAAGCATCATTAAGCTTTCTAACATCAACACAGATCCTGATCTCACCCTTTGTTTTCTTATCTTGGACGACCATCGGGCTTATCCATTCAGATTCTTCGACTGGCTCAATGATCCCTGCATTGAGCATCGTATCGAGTTCTGCCTTAACTAGTTCTTTGTAATGCGGATTTAATATATATGGCCTTTGCTTTACTGGTTTAGTACCATTTTTAAGAGGGATTTTCATCACTCCTAAGTCTCCCAGAATGCCCTTCATCTCGGTGAACTTGGTCGGGAATACTTCCTGATAATCCTGTAGTATACATGTGATCTTTGCAACTATAGCATCATCCCAATAATCTCCTATTGCTGCGAACTTTGGCTCTTCATTGGTGCTGATGTTCACTTTCTTTGTTTTGACTTGTCCACTCATATCTGGAATCTCTAGTGGAGGTCCTTCTACCTCGCACATTCCTTCTGATTCAGGGATCTTTATGTTGCGTGGCTCCTCCTCATTGTTGTCTCCAACTTTTTTCAGCCATATTGTAACAGTTGAGGGCCTGCTCTATTTGTTCTGTCCAATTTGTTTGTATATTCACAAGTACATTATTTGTTTCAAAAACTCTTCTAATGTTATGCTTTCCTTTGTGCAATCTAGTGTAAATATCTTTTCTTTGATAAGCTGCAACACGTCATGGATAGTTGGAAGGTCATCTTCAAAGCCAAATTTTTTCTAGAAGCTTGCAGTGAGGATAGACCAATCTGCGGTTCCTCTGTGCAGCTCCTCTTGTAGATACCATTTCTTTGGAATGGGCTCTTCTAGTGTATGCACGAAGAGGTGTACCCATTTCATCTATGGTCTTTCATTCCAAGCTTCTACACAAGCTGCAATATGATCCCCTAGATCCATTTGGCCATTGTATTTCTGAAAAGGTAGTGTAACTTTGTCAGCAAATCTAATCTGCATCTTTATTCTACATTGGCCCCAAGTTGTGAGTGTATTCTTATGCGTATCCCACCATCTAGCAGGTGTGTCCTGTAGTGCTATACCTAATGCTGAGCCGTGATATTCATCTACGATTGCTGCAGTGTATTCTTTGATAAATGAATAAATGTTAGCTGAACCATCATAAGTGGGAATTGGACTTACTTATTTTCCAATCCAGCGGAGTGATTTCGTAATTGTGTCGCATCTCCTGGCAGATACTTCATGCATTCTATGTTGCCAGTTTTCTAATCCTGCCTCAGAATCTGAGATGCAAGAACTATCACAGCGCCAGCTGAGCGTTCCATCTACAATAGGGTGAATATAATCCACAACATTTGTTGTCATCTTGTAGATACGGTCGAGGTCTTGAGGTCTGTACTCTTCTTGAATTGTTTCAACATATCACTCTCCTTGGGAAGGATCCAATGGTGCGACAATTCTTACGTCATTGCCTTCAAATATCATTTCATTGTCTTAAAATCTATGATGATAGAATTCGTCATTGCCAAATCGATACCCAATAATGCTGGATAAGGATTGCTATCATCGACAATTTCAATTACCTTGAAGTCTGCATAACTTCACACTCCATCCATGTCAACGATGGTGTTGGCTAACCTCCCTAATGCTATAACGATGCCTTGATTAGCCATTCTTAACTGTATAGGTGACCACTGTAACTTTGGTTTCCCCATTTCCTGCCATGTTTGCTTGGTCAATACATTTACTTCGGATCCGAGGTCAAGGCTGATCTCATCCATCTTGTAATCTCCAATCTGTGTGGTGGGCCGCATTTCTCTCCCGGTTCTTTTGGGACTTCTTATGTTATAAACTTCGCTATGGGCAGTTCTCCTCTCACTGTGTGATTCATACTGATTTATAAATTTTTCAAATTCCATAAGTGTGTTTTTGTTCTTTAATAACTTGATGCAACTTCTTAGGAACTACGCAAATGCAGTGGCTGTATCTAGTACAATGCATGTCTTCTATCTGTGGTGGTTCACTGCGTAATGGGATTCTCGGTGAACTAGGTGGTGGTTGTTGAAACATGTCCCGCGCTTCTTGAAATGTTTCTTTATTTTTCTGCAAGTTTAAAGGAGGTGCTTTCCCAAGAGCTTTTGTAATCCCTACTGTTTCTTTAGGTTTCTTCTTAGGATCAGTTGTTCTAGAAGTCGAGGCTTCTGTGCTTCTGTCTTTTCCTGTATCAACGCCACTACGCGTTACTACATTTATACTTGGATCTGTAGGTCTATTCTCTACTGCTATCAACTGAATGTTAGGGTTCGGAGTCTCTGTCCTTCTCTGATTTTGCATTTCTGTCTCTAGCACAGGACAGTCTTCAATCACATGTTCAAATGATTTACAGTAGTTTCATGTTGTGCATGGATTGGTACAATCTCTAGGTAAATGACCTGGCTGGCCAAAATTATAGCATATTATCTGTCCGCAACCTCTTCCTTAAGCTAGGCCAGCATTTATCCCTCTCCCGTTGTATCCACCACCTCTCCCTCTATATCCCCCTGATCATACTCGGTGTTCTCATGTTTTGGCTGATTTTGTTCCTAAACGTAGTACATTCCGGCACCTCGCATTGCTTCCATATCTCGCTTCCTTTCATTCATCAGTTCATAAGCGTGATAGTTGGACTCATCATGTCCAACTGATTTACAGAAATTACAGTATAAGTTTTTATGTGTTTTTACGTATTTCTGTATCAGGTAGTAGTCCTCAGGCTGGTGTCCTCTGCTTCTACAAATTTCACACCACGGTGCCTAGTTCTAATTCATATTTATTGGGTTTGGTGCACCACTATTGAGGTAATATTGAAGTAAGGGGAAATGTTCTTTGGTGTGGCCTTCCCCCTTGCATCTTATGCACCAAACTTCATGTCTTTGTTCCTTTCCATTCTTCATACCTTGTAATTCTAATGTCAAGGTAGCCAACTGGTTCTAGATTTGTAACATCCCAGAACTACTTTCTCCAATTGGCGAAGCTTCCAGCTTCATCGTGATCTCCAAGGCCTCATCTTGAGATACAACCTTCTGTTGCATCCGTGGTTGTTTGATATGGGGCAATAGCGCAGCAATGAACCATTCTTGATGTTGTTGCGAAGCTATAACAAAGCTCACTTGGTCCAATAATGTTTTTAATTTTTGGTCGAATTCCCAGACTGATTCAGTAGGTTTTTTCTTGATTTCTTTCAACTCTGTTATGCACTCTGATTCTGATTTGGGCTTCTTAAACTCTACTGCAATTGCGGTCTTGATCTCTATTAGGGTTCTCGACTGTGCTTGAGAATACTTCATAAACCAATGCAACGCTCTGTCTCTAAAAGTAGTTATGAGCTGTGCTCTCTTTATAGCATCATCTGTCACTTGCTTAACACTCCACACGGCTTCGCATAGAAACCATTGTTGATTGGGATCTTCCTGACCCATTCCTTTGAATATCAGCAATTTTATATCGTCATCTGTCATTCTCCTTCCGGATTGTGTACTATTTTGAGATAACTTACCTGTGACAGTAGTAGATGCAGGCTACTGGATTGTGCTAGGTAGAGTATTCTGTGGAATGGTATGATTCGTAGTGTTTTGAGCACTCGGTCTTGCGATATTATTAGTATTGACAATCTGTGGGATGGGCTATGCAATGCTTGCAATGGGTGGGCTCTGGATTACTGGGTTCTGAGGTGTGATATGATGGATTGTGGCTGATAGTTGTGTATTATGATTACTCAGATTACATGGACTTTTGGTATGTATGTGGTTTCTAGGTCCTTGGGGATTCCTCTTGTTAGTTCGTTTATATCTTTTTCCACTTCTCAAAATATGGTTTTCTTCGTCAAAATCAATGTATGTATTTTCTACCATCACAGTTTTAAAATTATCACTGCATTCTTAAAACACCTTTCTTAGCTAGAAGCATTTTAATATATAGACTGATATTTTTTAGGCACTTACCTCTGAACCCTTCAAAAAAGTATGCTTCAGCTTGGTTGTAGGATTTCAGCGTGTCTATAGTGAACTCGGTCACAAATCCTTCAAGTATGTTGTCAACCCAGAAGTCAACTGCTCACGACAGTGGGTTGTCTATTGCTTTGAGCTATGCAGTAAGCTCTGGACTCCACTCTATAGGTACTCTGCCTTGGGAACAATTCTTTCTTTCTACAATGCGCGATATCTAGTCGTGGAGCTCGTTTGGAAACAACGCCCAAAACATTTCGTGGATGTCCCTCCACAAGTATCTGTTCAACCACTCTACATCAGATAGATGGGGGTGTGTGTTTTCTTTCTTTGTGAAGTCTCTTTCGATCTTATCGCACCAAGCCCAGATCTCTTTCTTTTATGGATGCCAATTTTCGGACATTAATTTTCTAAATACACTATCGCATCACTGGTCTTAACGCGACAATGGAACCATTTGTTGGTCACAATACTAATCTAGAGGTTTCCCAATGCAGACCCAGGTATTTCGCGGTACAAGATACCAACAAAAACCCCTATTCACCAGCCCTTTCAACAACATACTACAAGTAGTCTAAGGTCTCATCCGAGGTGAATTTGAGGGGGTGGTTGCAGAAGCAGGTTTCCACAACCTTGTGATGCGAGTGTTTGAACTGATTCATGTACAGCGCAGTGCAAGCTGTGTGATGCGGTCAATGACTGTGTGAAGTCTTCTACTTCACATCGAGTATCTTTAGGAGCAAAGATATTTGCACCCTCAGCGTGTCCACAGACTGCACAGTGGGGTTATGAGACCTAATCACTTCTACTCAATCTTATTTGATAATCCTTAATCATTCATCATTACTTAGCTTGATACACATCATACTTATGCAAATGAGTGAGATGTGCGATGATGTGTGCTCTGATATCGCGATTCAACCTTAACAATTAACTATGATTTTATCTACTAATCCATTCATTCAAAGACTTATAGGTGCTTGACTATTAACATTCACCCATACACAAACTACTAGCATCTTATTCCATCCTTTCCGCGGTGAATACAAATAACAGTATACATATATCGGACAACAGTAACTTCATGCATGCACTGTAAGTAAATTAAACAAAAATGGTGGTAATCATACACAGCAATCACATAACACAATGGTTTAATGTGGTTCACCCCCCCGGATGGGAAGCTACGTCCACAAGAACTCTTGTCTTATTATCTCAGGAAAGGGTACAACAGTTCTTCATCTTCACACTCAGCTGCATACGTTCTTCTTCCTCAAAATTAGGTCTCTGCACACTCAGCTGCAGAGCCTTTACAATGATTCAATCTTACAAATCTAACAATAATTTCTATTAACCAACAAAATGAAGAGTTAACACTTTCCCTTACAAAATTGCCTTATTTATAGATCAAGACCCGTAGGTCATGTCTTTTACATCTTGAAGGAAGAAACCCTTAGGTTTACAAATTTGTCACGGTTTTCCCAAAACTGGACTACTACTATCTGGCAGTGAATCTTCTGTTACATGCACGCCAATAGGTTGTTTCTGCCGAGCTCTTCTTTCACGTCCTTAGATGACTGGCTCAAGTAGTCGTAGTCTTTTGTTTGTATGATCAGTCACCTACCTCCAATCTGCACCTACCCACTGCTTGGTAGTTATCAACAATCTTTGCCAAAAATAGGTCTTCTGTGACCTAACCAAAATAACTGCCATCATCCATCCATGCTCTTCTTAGCTGGACCTCTGTTGACATGGCACATCACAGCGTTGTACTCCTCACAGCTCCTTCGAGATTGTGCTGCACATAACTTCTCAGCATACCAAAACTTATCCCAAAGTTGTTCAAACTTAACTGCACTTAGCTTCGCAGTCCTCAAAATTCTTCCTACTCAAAATTTCCCCATCTGGGCCAGGCCCAACACTCTCTCTCTCTCTCTCTATAAACCCCTTAGATCCATTATCTCCCTCTCTCTCTCTAAACCACTAAACCCCAATCTCTCTATCTCTCTCTAAACCCCTAAACCCTAATGCCTAATCTCTTTATCTCTAAAGCACTAAAAACCAATCTCTCTCTCTCTCTCTATCCCTCTCTAAACCCCAAACCTCCATCTTTCTCTCTCTATCTAAACCACTAACCCCCAATATCCATCTCTTTATCTCTTAACCCCTAATCTCAAATCGTTCTCTCTAACTCTATCTCTTTAAACCCATAAACCATAGATCGTAACCCTTAATCTCTCTCTCTAAACACCTAATATGCAATCTCTCTCCCTCCCTCTCTCTCTCTAAACCACTGACCCGCAACCTCTCTCTCTCTCTCTCTCTCCAAATCCAAAACACCCACTTCTCACCTAGCTACTCATCTCCCCTCTCTTTATATATCTCCTCCCTAACACTAACCATCCATACACCACCCATGATCTCTCTCTCTCTCTCTCTCTCTCTATCTCTAAACCCTTATTAACCCAAAATCTCTCTCTCTCTCTCTCAAAACCCTTAACCCCAATTTCTCCCTCTCTATCTCTAAACCAAGAACCTCCAATCTCTTTGTCTCTTCGTCTCTCTCTCTCTCTCTCTCTCTCTCTCTCAAAACCCTTAACCCCAATTTCTCCCTCTCTATCTCTAAACCAAGAACCTCCAATCTCTTTGTCTCTTCGTCTCTCTCTCTCTCTCTCTCTCTCTCTCTATCTATCTCTCTCTCTCTTAACCCCCAATCCCCAGTCTCCCTTTCTCTCTCTCTCTCTCCAAACCCCCGACACCCAATCGATCTTTCTCTCTAACCTCCAATCTCTCTCCCTCTATTAACCCTTAAACCTGAATATATCTCTCACTCTAAACACCTAACATGCAATCTCTCTCTCTATGTCTAAACCTCTAACCCCCAATATCTCTCTCTCTAAACCCCTAATCCAAATCACTCTCTCTAACCCTTAACCCCCAATCTCTCTCTCTCTCTCTCTCTCTCTCTCTCTCTCTCTAAACCCCTGCCCCCCAATCTCTCTCTCTCTCTCTCTCTCTCTCTCTCTCTCTAAACCCCTACCCCCCAATCTATCTCTCTCTCTCTCTCTAAACCCCTACCCCCCAATCTCTCTCTCTCTAAAATCATATCCTCCAATCTCTTGCTCTCTAAAGAAAAAGCCTTGAATATCGCTCTCTCACTAAACACCTAACCCTAACACTCTCTCAATCTTTAGAACCCTAAACTATAATATCTATCTCTCTAAATCCATAATCCCCAATCTCTTTCTTTCTAAACCCCTAATCCCCAATGTATCTATCTATATAAATCCCTAACCCCCAATCTCTCTCTCTCTCACCAAACCCCAAACCCCCAATCTCTCTCTCTCAAAACCCCTAACCTCCAATATCTGTCTCTCTCTCTAAACCCATAACCTCCGGTCACTGTCTCTCTTTCTAAACCCCTAACCCCCAAAATCTCTTTCTCTCTAAACCACTAACCTCCAATCTCTCTCTCTCTCTAAACACCTAACCCCAAATCTCTCTCTCTCTCTCTCTCTCTCTCTCTCTCTCTAAACCCCTAACTCCAATCTCTCTGCTTTCTATCTCTCTCTATCTAATCCCCTAACCTCCAATCTCTCTCTCTCTAAAACCCTAATCTCTCTCTCTCTCTAAAGCACTAACCCCCAATCTCCCTCTCTCTCTATAAAGCACTAACCCCTGATCTCTCTCTCTCTATCTAAACCTCTAACCCCCAATCTCTCTCTCTCTCTCTCTCTCTCTCTCTCTCTCTCTCTAAAACCATAACCCCCAATCTCTCTATTTCTAGTGATGTCTCTCTCTCTCTCTATGTCTATGTATCTGTCTCTCTCTCTCTCAACCCCCAACCCTCATTCCCTCTATTTCACTATGTCTCTCTCTCTAAACCCCTAACCCAAATATTTCTCTCTAAGACCCTAACCCCTAATCTCTCTTTCTCTCTAAGCCCCTATCCCCCAATATCTCTCTCTCTAAACTCCTATCCTCCAATTTGTTTCTCTCTAAATAACTAAGCTTGAATCTCGATCTCTCACTAAACACCTAACCCTGACAGACTATCTTTCTATCTCTCTTAGTCTTTAGAACCCTAACCTATAATCTCTCTCTCTCTAAATCCATAATCCCCAATCTCTCTCTCTCACTAAACCCGCAACTCTCAATCTCTATCTCTCTAAACCCCTAACCCGCAATACATGTCTCTCTCTCTAAGCCCATAACCTTCGGTCACTCTCTCTCTGAGAGAGAGAGAGAGAGAGAGAGAGAGAGAGAGAGAGAGGATCTGCGTTTTTGAAATGAAAGTTCTTGACGTTTCAATCTTTACTGTGGGATCATCATCAGGAGACAGTGAAGCTTGGGAAGAAGATTGTGATTGCCCAATGACCTTTGTATATGTAGTGGTGGTGGTGGTTTGGTTCAGTGGATGGAGGTACGTTAGGTGTCGGCTGAAGTTTTAGGGTTTGTCTAGTTAAATGATTAATTAATTGTTTTTTGTATATTCTCTAAAGTTTAGAATTTTGTTTTTTATAAAAATTCAATTAATTAATTAATTAAAATTTTATTTAATTTTAATTTTGATTTATAATTAATTAAAATTCCTTTAATTAATTAAAATTCCTTTCATTAAAAATTCTTTTAATTAATTAAAATTCAATTAATTTTATTTTTTTATTTTATTCATTTATTACTTAATTAGTTTTTTATTTAATTAAAATTCAAATATTAATTAGTTTTATTTAGAATTTGTTGGTTTTTATTTTATTTTATTTAAAATTCAATTATTATTTAGTTTTATAAAGAATTTGTAATTAGAATTATTAGTTTCAATAATATTTAGTCTTAATATTTTAGTACAAGATGTTAGCTTTAATGTTTTGTTATAAAAATATTTTGATATTACAACAGTTTGATATAGTTATTCTAGGATTTTAATGTAATTTAGTTTAAGATTTATTTTAGTTTAGTAATTATTATAATAGTTTGATAAAGTTCAATCTTATGCTTTTAATATAAAAAATTTATTGATTTTGATTTAAAGCTTTAAAATGTTTTACCTAAGGGTTTAAGATTATCTAAGTGTAGAATGAATGGTAGGTCTTTTTTATTTTTACAACTTGGTTTTTAAAGGAACAAAGGGTAAAATGGTGATAGAAGATTCCAAGGTTTGCTTAGTTATTGGAGTACCTAGGGTTTTGCTTGTTTTGCAAAGAGTGTATTAGGGGTTTCCATGTAGCACTCAATTTGGCTCCGTCATCCCTATTGAGGCAATTTTTGCACATTTCAATTTCAATTTTATCCCTTATCTTTCGTTTTGTGAGATTGTCTACTCTAGCTATGACGGAAGCCTTTTCCAATCAAATTTGATGGTGGGTTAGGTGAGAATGTTCTGCTAGGGATGATTTTTTATGCCTATCATGCCTAAGGTCAGCACTATGTTCTTTTAGTCTTTTTGCTATTGACCTACCGATTTCTCCTATGTAAGGCATACTACATGATCAAGGAATGGAGTACATGCCTTTGTATGACAAGGGGTCTCTAGGGTCTTTTAGGGAATCTACTAAGCTTCTTATTGTGTTAGGGGGGAGAAGACAACTTTGAAATTGTGTTTCCTAAGAATCTTAGCTAGTTTATCAGTGGTTCCTTTAATGTAAGGGAGGAAGATCCTATTATACTCTATGTTATCTTCTTTATTCATCTTCTTCTTCTCTTTCTTCGGTTTCTTGGCTGATTCTATAGCTTTCTTGAACTAATTAATATCATATCCATTATTACTGAAGACGGTTCCTAAATGTTCTATTTCTTGGTCTATGTGTTCTTCATCAACAATTCTAAGGGCCCTGGTATCTAGTGTATTGATAACACCAGTTTTTTTGTGGGGGATAATGGTGTGAGTTAGCGTGAAGGTATCTCTCAGTGTGGGTATTTTTCCTATACACTTGGTGTGCTATAGATCCATCCTCTTTTCTTGTGATTAGTACATCAAGGAAAGGAAGACTTCTGCTCTCTTCAGTTTCCATGGTAAATTTTATACTACTGTTTTGTGAGTTGAGGTGTTTGAGAAACCTGTCTAAGTTGTCCTTTCCATGAGTCCATCTAAACCCCTAACCCCAGAACTCTATTTCTCTCTAAACCACTAACCTCCAATATCTCTCTCTCTATAAACCCCTTACCTCCAATCTCTCTCTATCTCTATCTCTCTCTATAAACCCCTCACCTCCAATCTCTCTCTCTATAAACCCATAACCACTAATCTATCTCTTTAAAACCCTAAGCTCCAGTATATCTCTTTCTCACTCTCCCTCCAACCTTCAATCTCTCTAAATGATTAACCCTCTCTCTCTAAACCCCTACACTCCAATCTCTCTCTATATATACCCCTAATATTCAATCTCTCTCTCTTTCTCTCTCTCTCTGCAAACCCCTAACACATAAACCCTAATCTCTCTATCTCTCTCTCTAAATACCTAACCCCCAATCTCTCTCTCTCTCTCTCTCTCTCTACCTGATTGCCCACCCACCTAACCCCCCTCTATATCTATGTCTCTGTCCTACCCAACACTAACCATCCATACACCCCCCATGATATCTCTTTATCTATAAAATGATATTAATCCCTAATCTCTCTCTACCTCTCTAAACCCCTAAGCCTTAGTCTCACTCTTCCTAAGCCCCTAAACACCAATCTCTCTTTGTCTCCAAACCTTTAACCTATAGTCTCTCTCTCTCTAAACCACTTATCCCCATTCACCATCTCTCTCTCTCTAAATACCTAAAACCCTATTGATCTCTCTCTCTAATCTCCATTCTCTCTCTCTCTCTCTCTCTATCTGTAAAACCATTACCCTCAATGTCCATGTTTATCTCTGCGTCTCTAAACCCCTGACCTCAACTCTCTCTTTCTCTCTCTCTCTCTCTCTCTCTCTCTCTCTCTCTCTCTCCAAACACCTAGTCCCTAATCTTGAACTCCTTACCCTAAACCATAGTCCCTAACCCCTAACCCCTAACTCCCATTCACAATCTCTCTCTCTAAACCCCTGACAACCAATATATCTCTCCCTCTAAACCCCTAACCTCAAATATATCTCTCTCTCTAAACCCCTCTCTCTATGTATCTAAACATATAACCCCCAATCTCTCTCTTTCTAATCCTCTAACATCAAATCTCTCTCTCTCTAAACCCCTAAACCCTAACCCCTAACACCCAATATATCTTTCTCTCTCTCTTAACACTTAGCCCCCAATCTCTCTCTCTAAACACCTAACCCCTAAATCCCAATATCTTTCTATCTCTCTCTCTCTTTAAAACCATAACCCCAATCTCTCTCTCTCTGTCTCTCTCTCTCTCTCAACCCCCATTCCTTACACATGTCCCCGTCCCACATCTCTATGTCTCTCTCCTCACAATCACTAACCATACATACACCTCCCTTGATCTCTCTCTATCTCTAAACCGTTATTAAACCCCAATCTATATCTCTCTCTAAACCCTTAACCCTAATCACTCTCTTTATAAACCACTAACCTCAATTATCTCACTCTCTCTCCCTCTAACCCTAACCTCCAATATCTCTCTATCTCACTTTCTCTCTCTCTCTCTCTCTTTAAACCCCTAAACCCTAATCTCACTCTTTCTATCTCTCCATCTCTCTAAGCACCTAACACCCAATTGATATTTATCTCTAACCTCTCTCTCTCTCTCTCTCTCTCTCTCTCTCTCTCTCTCTCTCTCTCTCTCTACACACCCCTTACCACCAATCTCATTCTCTCTTACTCTCCCTCTCTCTAAAACCATAACTTCATTCTCTCTCTCTCTCCCTCTAGACCCCTAGCCTCCAATATCTCTTTGTCTGTTTCTAAACCCCCTCTCTCTATCTATTTATTTAATCCTCTAACCCCCAATATCTTTCTCTCTCTAAACCCCTACCACCAATCTCTCTCTTTCTCTCTCTCTCTAAACTCCTAACCCCAATATCTGTATCTCTCTCTAAACTCTCAAATCCCAATCTCTCACTCTCTCTAAACCCACCAACCATAAATTCTCTCTCTCTCTCTCTCTCTCTCTCTCTCTCTCTCTCTCTCTCTCTAAACCCCCAACCCCTAGTATCTCTCTTTTTAAACCCTTAACCACCAATATATATCTCTCTCTGAGCCCCTAACCTCCATTCTCTCTTTTTCTCTCTCTCTCTAAACCCCTTACCCCCAATCTCTCTCCCCCTCTCTCTCTATAAACCCCTTACCCCCAATCTCTCTCCCTCTCTCTCTATATATATAAATCCCTTAGCTCCAATCTCTATATTTCTCTCTCTCTCTCTCTAAAGCACAACACCTCAAACTCTCTCTATCTCTAAGCCCCTATCCCCTAACCCCTAACCTCTTTATCTCTAAATCACTAAAAACCAATCTCTCTCTAAACCCCTAACCTCCATCTCTCTCTCTCTAAACCCCTTTGTCTATATCTATCTAAACCACTAACCCCCAATCTTCATCTCTCTATCTCTCTCTCTCTCTAAACCCATAAACCCTATCTCATAACTCTCCATCTCTCTCTCTAAACACCTAATCCCCAATCTCTCTCCCTCCCTCTCTCTCTCTAAACAACTAACCCCCAAGCGCTCTCTCTCTCTCTCTCTCTCTCCAAATACCAAACACACACTTTTCACCTAGCTACTCATCCCCCCTTTATTTGTCTCTATCCTCCCCAACACTAACCATCCATAAACCACCAATGAGCTCTCTCTCTCTCTATCTCTAAACCCTTATTAACCCACAATCTCTCTCTCTCTCTCTCTCTCTCTCTCTCTCTCTCTAAACCCTTATTAACCCACAATCTCTCTATCTCTCTCTCTTTGAAAACCCTTAACCCCAATTTCTCCCTATCTCTTTCTAAAACCATAACCTCCAATCTCTTTGTATCGTTGCCTCTCTCTCTCTAAACCCCTAACCTCCAATATCTCTCTCTCTTTGAACCCCTAATCCCAAGTCCCTCTCTCTCTCTCTCTCTCTCTCTCTCTCTAAACCCTCGACACCCAATTGATCTTTCCCTCTAAACTCCAATCTCTCTCCCTCTCTTAACCCTTAACCCAAAATCTCTCACTCTCTTTAAACATCTAACCTACAATATCTCTCTCTCTCTCAACCCCTATCCCCCAATCTCTCTCTCTCTCTCTAAACCCATAACTCCCAACCTCTCTATTTATAGTGATGTATCTATGTCTAAACCTTGAACCTCCAATCTCTCTCTCTCTCTCAACCCCCAACCTCCATTCCCTCTCTCTCTCTCTCTAAACCCCTAACCCAAATCTCTCTCTCTAATCCCCTAACACCCAATCCCCCTCTCTCTCTATAAACCCCTATCCCCCAATATCTCCCTCTCTAAACTCCTATCCACCAATCTCATTGTCTCTAAACACCTAACCCCAAATATCACTCTCTCTCTAAACACCTAACCCTAACACTCTCTCTTTCTATCTCTCTCAATATTTAGAACCCTAACCTATAATATCTGTCTCTTTAAGTCCATAATATGCAATTTCTTTCTTTCTAAACCCCTAATCCCCAGTCTATCTCCTTATCTAAATCCCTAACCCCCAATCTCTCTCTCTCTCTTTGTCTAAATCCCTGACACCCAATATCTCTCTCTCGCTAAACCCCCAACCCCCAATCTCTCTCTCTCTAAAACCCTAACCCCCAATCTCTATCTCTTTTTCTAAACCCATAAGCTCCAGTCACTCTCTCTCTCTCTAAACCCCTAAACCCAAAACTCTCTTTCTCTCTAAACCACTAACCTCTCTCTCTCTCTCTCTCTCTCTCTCTCTCTTCAAACCCCTAGTCCCCAATCTCTCTCTCTATATACCATTAATCACCAATCTATGTCTCTCTCTGTCTCTGCCGATCTCTCTCTCTCTCTCTCTCTAAACCCCAAAATCCTAGTCTCTCTATCTTTCTCTAAAACCCTAATTCCCAATTGCTCTCTCTATAAAACCCTAACCCCCATTCTCTCTCTTTCTATCTCTCTATCTCTAAAATCCAAACCTCCAATCTCTCTCTCTCTCTAAACCCATAACCCCAATCTCTATTATTTCTATCTATCTCTATCTAAACCCCTAACCTCCAATCTATCTCTCTCTAAAACCATAATATCACTCTCTCTCTCTAAACCACTAACCCCCAATCTCTTTCTCTCTCTCTCTGAATCCCTAACCTCCAATCTCTCTCTCTAAACCCATAAACCCCAATATCTCTCTCTCTTTATAAACCCTTAACCTCCAATCTCTCTCTCTATAAACCCATAATCACCCATCTATCTTTGTAAACCTCTAAGCTCCAATATATCTTTCTCTGACTCTCTCGCAAAAATTCATTCTCTCTCTAAATGATTGACCCTCTCTCTTTCTCTCAACCCCTAAACTCCAATCTCTCTATCTATATATACCCTAACCTTCAATCTCTCTCTCTCTCTCTCTCTCTCTCTCTCTACAAACTCCCAACACCTAACCCCCAATCTCTCTCTATCTCTCTCTCTCTAAACACCTTACCTCCAATATCTCTCAATCTCTCTCTCTCTCTCTCTAAACCCCTACACCAATCTCTCTCTTTCCATGTCTCTCTCTCTAAACCCCTAACCCCAATATATCTATCTCTCTCTAAAATCCAAAATACCAATCTCTCACTCTCTCTAAACCCATCACCCCTAACTTCTCTCTTTCTATCTCTCTTTCTAAGCCCCTAAACACCAATATCTCTCTCCCTCTGAAGCACTAACCCCTAATATCTCTTTTCTCTCTTTCTCTCTCTCTCTAAACCCCTAAACACATCTCTCTATCCATCTCTCTAGACCCTAACCCCAAGTCTCTCTCTCTAAATTCCTAACCACTAATGTCTCTCTCTCTCTAAACCCCTAATTCCCATTATATATCTCTCTCTAAATCCCTAACCCCCAATACCTCTATCTCTCTCTCTCTCTAAATCCCTAACCCCCAATCTCCCTTTCTCTCTAAACCTCTAACCCCCAAGTAGTCTCCCACTCTCTAAAACCCTAAACTCCAATCTCTCTCTCTCTCTCTAAACAACTAACCTATGATCTCTCTCTCCCTCCCTCTCTCTCTAAACCCCTAACCCCTAACCACCACTCCGTCTATATCAATGTATCTCTCTCTCTCTCTCTCTCTAAACCCCTAACCCCCAATATCTCTCTATCTCTCTCCATGTCTACACCATCGGTGATCTGTCTCTATCTATAAATGCCTATTAACCTTTAATCTCTCTCTCTCTCTCTAAACCCTTGAACTCCAATATCTCTCTCTCTAAACCCTTGACCTCCAATATCTCTCTCTCTTTAAAACCCTAACCCTCAATCACCCTCTCTCTCTCTCTATCTAAACCCATATCATCCAATCAATCTATTTCCCTAACCTCTCTCTCTCTCTGAACACCTTATGCCAAATCTCTCTCTCTCCAACCCCTAAACCCCAATCTCTCTCTCACTCTCTCTCAACCCCTAAACCCCAATCTCTCTCTCTCTCTCTCTAAGCTACTAACCCATAATATATTTGTCTCTCTAAACCAACAACAACGGATCTCTCTCTCTCTCTCTCTCTCTCTCTCTCTCTCTCTCTCAATACCTAACCCCCAATCTCTCACTCTCTCACTAAATCCCAAACCCCCAATATTTATCTCTTTAAACTCCTAATCCTCATTCTCTCTCTCTAAAACCCTAACCCCCAATATCTCTCTCTCTCTTTGAACCCATAACCTTCGGTCACAATCTCCCTTTCTCTAAACCCCTAACCCCCAACACCTCTCTCTCTCTCTAAACCACAAACCTCTAATCTCTCTCTCTCTCTAAACCACAAACCTCTAATCTCTCTCTCTCTCTAAACACCTAACCTTGAATCTCTCTGTCTCTTTAAACCCTTAACCCCCAATATTTCTCTCTATACCACTAATCACCAATCTCTCTCTTTCTATCGCTATCTCTAAATCCCTAATTGTCAATCTCTCTATCTTTCTCTAAACTCTTAATGCCCAATCACTCTCTCTATAAACCCCTAACCCCTAACCCCCAATCTCTCTCTCTCTCTCTCTCTCTCTCTCTCTCTCTCTCTCTAAAATCCTAACCTCCAATCTCTCTCTCTCTCTCTCTAAACCCCTAACCCCAATGTCTCTTCTCTCTCTCCCTCTCTCTCTCTCTCTCTCTCTCTCTCTAAACCCCTAACCTCCAATCTCTCTCTCTCTAAACCCCTAGCCCAATCTCTCTAAAACCCTAATCTTCCTCTCTCTCTAAACCCCTAACCCCCAATATCTCTCTCTCTCTCTGAACCCATAACCTTCAGTCACAATCTCCCTTTCTCTAAACCCCTAACCCCCAACACCTCTCTCTCTCTCTAAACCACAAACCTCTAATCTCTCTCTCTCTCTAAAAACCTAACCTTGAATCTCTCTGTCTCTTTAAACCCTTAACCCCCAATATTTCTCTCTATACCACTAATCACCAATCTCTCTCTTTCTATCGCTATCTCTAAATCCCTAATTGTCAATCTCTCTATCTTTCTCTAAACTCTTAATGCCCAATCACTCTCTCTATAAACCCCTAACCCCTAACCCCCAATCTCTCTCTCTCTCTCTCTCTCTCTCTCTCTCTCTCTCTCTCTCTAAAATCCTAACCTCTAATCTCTCTCTCTCTCTCTCTCTCTCTCTCTAAACCCCTAACCCCAATATCTCTTCTCTCTCTCCCTCTCTCTATCTCTCTCTCTCTCTCTAAACCCCTAACCTCCAATCTCTCTCTCTCTAAACCCCTAACCCAATCTCTCTAAAACCCTAATCTTCCTCTCTCTCTAAACCCCTAACCCCCAATATCTCTCTCTATTTGAATCCCTAACATCCAATCTCTCTCTAAACCCCTAACGCTCCATCTCTCTCTCTCTCTCTCTAAACCCCTAATGCTCCATCTCTCTCTCTCTCTCTGTAAACCCCTAACCTCCAATCTCTCTCTCTCTAAACCCATAAATCCCAATCTCGTGCTAACCTTCAATTTATTTCTAAACAATTAACCCTCTATCTCTCTCTCTCTCAACCCTTAAACTCCAATCTCTCTCTCTTTGTGAAAACCCCTAACACCTAACCCCTAATATCACTCTCTCCCTCTCTATAAAAACTTAACCCCCAATATCTCTCTCTCTCTCTCTCTCTCTCTCTCTCTCTCTCTCTCTCTCTCTCAACCCATAACCTCCAATATTGAGATATGATATATACACATCATAATGCTCGAAGCGATGCTAGATATCGAGCATCTCATGTTGATAACCACAGACTATTCGAACTGTAGTCAAATCTAAATGAGAACAATGCACATGCAGAAAAGAAAACATGTGTTTTACCTAGAAGGAGTTTACAATCATGGTTTTGAACAGTGGATTCAGGCCTTGAAACGTCCATCAGAGCATAACCCTTTACTGCGTCTCCATAGAATAACTCTCAGACTAAAAGAAGAAACGTCTAGATGAATGAACTAGGAAGTCGAACCTTTAAGGCTAGGCTCTTCTCCTAAATCTCTCAGCTACCCAAGGTAGAAAATGTCAGATGGATCCATTGAAATATAAAAATGTAATACATGCACCTGCACCAAGTTGACGGGATCACACCACCCCATATCCGGGAAGGGACACCGAAGGAAGACGTCAACTCCTACAACCCAACCACTAATGGACATCTGCCTATGTGCATTAAATCCTCTCTGTAAACATTAGCTCAACCTTAGGTTACAAAAAAATAATCCAAAATGTGACAGTATTAGAAAATGTTACTTAGAATATTTTCAATATTTTGTCATATGTGTGTCCAATGAATGTTTGTCTAATCATCTGCATAGATATACAGATTCTATTATTATGGTGTTTGTTGAAATTTAGTTGGATATAGTGTGCATTATCTATATTCAATCAAATAACTCTATATATAAATTCATATTCAATTCAATGGAATAAACAGTTTGATTTTGTATTTTGTGTGATTTTGTTCACGTGAACTTCTTTATTATGTTTCTTCTTCAAATTTTTGTAATAAATTGATTATAGTTGTGCAGTTGGTTTGAGATTCGAAGGTCCTCAGAAGGATTGATGAAGAGAGCATGAAAGAAACCAGGAAAGTGCATCTAGAGGTTTTCTATCAAAGTAATATGAGTAGTAAAAAGCTTGGTAAGTTGCAATGTCCTCGACATTTCCATTGCCACATGTTTTTGCGATAAGTTAACTTGAAAATAAACCTAAGTAAAGCAATTTTATCGTAGTGAATTGAACATGGTATGCACATAAATCCAATAACCATAAAGCATGTAATTCAAACATATCTAGCCAACTCGCATGCCATATACTTCTCAGGAGACTTCCCAAGAGACAAAACTTACCTTCCAAATGACTACTCTGGTTGATGTATTGAACTTAACTTTCATACCTACACAGTACTGCTTGACATTATTTCTATGCTCCTACTGGATAACTTTGTAATCGAAGAAACCAAGGATAAAGTATGATTTGTTATGCTCAAAAAGCATAAAACTCAAACTCAAACCTTGTAATATCTCAGTTTTACCTTGTGTTAATTCAATAGAAGTGATAACAAGGTCTGCAAATGAGTTTGATTCAATCAAAGAGAAGCTACAATAAGCTCAATAAATTTACAAACTATTTGGAAATCAAAATGACCCTTCACAATAACAAATCCATACCATATTATAACACAAAATAGGAAAATTAATTATCTTGAGGTATTCACAAAGTTATGAAATAGTTCCCTTTGGTGAAAAAAGGGTTCAATTCTAAGTACAGTTTCCAATTTGGACTGAATGACCTGCATGCTTGTACATGTATCTTGTTTGAGGTCCAACTCGCTTTGTACACCCTAAAACCGTGTTTGAATATTTTCAATACACTAAATTATTCCCTCAATGTGATAAGTCTATATGTAGTGATTATAAAAAAGGCACATTAAGTATACGATCATAATCACTACACATAAACATCAAACAATGAAAAAAATTGACAAACAACATATACATATAGAAAAATAAACGAACAAATTTAACTACTACAAATGGAATAACAATGAAATTGTGAAAGTAATATAAAATCGAGAGAAAATAAAAAAACACAATGCTTACATTTATATGTATAGATCACAACCGAAAAAAATAAAAATAAAAAACACAATGCTTACATTTATATGTATAGATCGTGTAATGTCCCCATCCAAATAAATCACATGAAGAGAAATTTCCACCAAGCTACTAGTTCCCTAGGTTGTGGTGGAAACATGGAGGCTTGGAATACATGACCTATAAGACCCCAAATGGACATTAGATTGATACATATATATTAAAGGGGCTAAATAAATAATAATAAAATGAAAATAATGTGGCACTTGGTCATGAGGGCGCATAGGTGGTGTGGGACCCGCACAAGGAAAGATTCTCCATGCCACATGGCATCCTATTCTCACCCATTCAATTCCAAGGTGGATTCTAATGTTCTTGGGGGAATTGGAGAGGTAGTATTCATGGCATGAATCAAGGAGGGTCGAATTAGAGTGGAAGAGTAACTCCCATGGAAGAGAAAGAGGCATCTTAGAAGTATTGTGACAGTTGGAGCTAGATTCCCTAACTTCTATGACAACAATGATGAAGATTCTATGACACTTATGACAAATATCAGACCTGATTGCTGACATCTGACCTATATGACATGTCAGGGATAAAAATAGCATCCAAGAGGGCGCACAAGGGGATTTATGGCAGCCAATATTCCCCCCATTCAAATTGATGGAAGAGGAAGGCTAGGAGTGTTGGACAAGTGGCACTCATGGGAATCTCTCCCTAATTCGAGTTGGGATTAAGCTCTTGGAGGGAATTAAAGCCATGGAGGACTTGGGAGGTTAACAAAAGACAATAATAAAGAAGGAGACCAATTTTTTATCATTTCTCATTTGGAAAAATTTGGAGAGCTTAGCTTGTCCTTGCACGGTGGATGTTTATCCTCCTTTCCTTAGAACCAATTTCGAGGGTGTAATATTCACATCCTAGTTGGTTGATGGAGAGGACATTCATACCTCTCAAAAGTGCTTCATGGATATGTTTTGATGCAGGTTCAAACCCCAATTGAGTTCGAGTTCATCTTCGCTCATTATTCTATATGCCTATTCTACTATCTTTCTCTCAATGCCATGTAAATGTGTAAGGACACACTTCTTGTTGCATATAGTTAGTGTAGGATTGTTATTTAGACTTCATGGAAATGTTAGTTTCTTCATATATCTGTAATAATCATATCATGGGAGCTACAGCTCGAAACATCATGTATTTCAAGTGATATTTCCAATCAAGAAAGAGATTCGATCCATTTTCCCCATAGCATTTGCGTAGTGCATTTGAAATGATGTTGTACCTGTTTTGTATTAGAGTTTTATGAGTTATTTATTCATGTTATGAGATGTATATGAAGTTATTTTGATGTTCCAAATGATTTTTTCATACCCCTGAAGTGTCACTCTGGTTTATGATTAAATTCGAGACTCCTTGTCCACCATTTTCACCACAAATCTTAGACTATAGAAGATGTTGTTCATTGGGTTACCTATTCAACCCTAAAACCAAATATAATGCTGCACACATATTGTCCTTAATTTCCTCTAACATATCCAAGTCCCAAACCAATAATTAGTGAAGGTCATACAATGTTTGAAAATCATTTAATGGAAGACCTAGGGGGGATTTCCACTTCTCAAATTAGCTAGTCTTGTACCGGAACTTCTTTCCTTGAAAATGGTAGACCATGGATGCGTATACTAGTTTTTTGGGTGTCTGATGTGTGTGTTAATGTTTCCTATTCCCCATCAATACCTTCATCCCCAAATTCGAAATCATTTGGAATTGTTTGGAACTAGTTGTAAACTACAACCCTAGAGTCAAAACAAGGTGAACCCAAGCATTTTCTTTTGGAGGGATATTATAGTGGTATCAGAGCATGGTCCTTGAACCTGATTTGGGTGACCATTTATGAGTTCAGTAATTCATCCCCCACCCTTATAAAATGAAAATAAAAGTACCTTTGGTGAAGAGGAAGAAGCAAGAGAAGAGGTACACTTTATTGAGACTATGGCTAAGGATGAGAAAGGAACCTCGGAGATGGAGGAGAAACAAGATTTTAGGAAATTCATGAAGCCATTTTTTGAGGACTTAAAAAGGCATATAATGCAAGGGTTCAAATTGGAAGCAAATTGGCAAAAAGAGGCAGCAATAGTTCCCCTTTTGAGGAAAGGAAGGTATTTGGTGGAAGTATTTTCTCAAAGATAGGGCCTCACAATCGAACCAATGAATTCCAGAGCTCAACAAGAGCCACCACACCCAATTTTATTGATGCTAAAGAGGAACTTCACACCCAATATGGAATGCAAGAAGTTCTAGCAGAATGGAAGCAATTGAGTGAAGATTGTAGGAGGACCTTACCATTTGATCAATTCTTTACTATCTCAAACAAGCTCAAATCGAGGGGAGGCAACAAAAATCCTTTCCAAAACAAAGAATTGAATTATGCAATAGGTAAAATGCCCCTTCCTACCTTTGATGGCTCATATCAAAGTTCTGCAAATACTT
Source organism: Larix kaempferi (assembly GCA_027924585.1). Taxonomy (NCBI): domain Eukaryota; kingdom Viridiplantae; phylum Streptophyta; class Pinopsida; order Pinales; family Pinaceae; genus Larix; species Larix kaempferi. The sequence continues at coordinate 7,906,941 of BSBM01000835.1, forward strand.
GGGTACAAAAGTTAGACATATATTTTCAACTGAATCCAATGGTTGAAGATGATGCTTTAAAAATGGCTATTCTGCACCTTGAGGGAGAAGCAAATGATTGGTGGTTCCATGGACTTAATACCTTGTGACATGATCAGGTCACATCATATGAAGAGTTTGTTAACAGGTTAGTGGAAAGATTTGAGCAAAAGACCATGAAATGCCTTTCAAGGAACTAGCACAGTTGAAGCAAACTGGAACCCCTAAGGAGTACATGTTGGAATTCCAAAAACTATCAGTTAGGGTGGTTGATGTATCTATTTTTCGATTGGTATTGATCTTTACTAAAGGATTGGCTGAATCTTTGAAAGGTTTAGTTAAATCTCACAAACCTACTTCATTAAAAGATGCCATGAACTTGGCAAGAGATTTGCAAAATGTGCTACCTAGGACAAAGTATCCTCCCAAGCCAAATTTTCCTTCCAAGTTCAGATTTGACAAGAGACCATGGAAAAAAGATTCATTTGGGAAGGACAAGAAAGAGGGACCAAGCAAGGAATAACTGAAAAGAAAGAAACTATGTTACACATGTTTTCAACCATGGGTTCCATGGCATAAATGTGCTAAGGTGAAAGCACAATTCATTGAAGTATTTTCTGATGATGAAGGGGACATGGAAGAAGAAGAACAACTTTCATCCCAAGAAGAGGGATATGACACAGCAGAAAAAGATCATCCATCACCCGAAAAAGGGAGAATGGAAGTGCTTTCAGGAGTGCCTCATTTTCACACCATCCGATGCAAGGGAGTGGTACAAGGGAAAAGATTTTCGGTATTGGTAGATGGAGGAGAAACTCATAACTTCAGTGATGCATCCTTGGTGGAGAGGATAAATTTATGTACTGAATACTTCAAAGGGTTCACAATAATCATTCCAGGTAACAATTCTATGGAATGAAACACATGGATTCCAAAGCTACAACTTACCATATGAAATTACACATTTTCTGATAGCTTCTATGTGGTGGATGTTGCTGATACAAATGGTTGTACATTCTAGGAGAACATACAGTGAACTATCAAATACCTGAAATGAAGTTCAAGGATTCAGAAGGAAAACAAAGGGTAGTGAGAGGAATGCACACCTATACGAACCAAGTGGTGTCTTCCCACATTATGAGGTCCATATTGAGACATGGGGACATTGAATGGGCTGCAGAATGTTTCATCACTTCCCCCAAACCAAACATAAAGATTGCAGAACACCCAAGGGAGATAAGGCAGCTACTACACAAGTATGAAAGGGTTTTTGGAGACCTTCCCCTTGGAAGGCCACCTAACAGAGGAGTTCAACATACCATTGTTTTGGAGGTGGGTACTTCACCTATCCAAATAACCCCATATAAACACCCAAAAAGGTCCAGAGATGAGATTGAGAAGGATATTCTTGAATGGCCATCACCCAAAAAAATCATTCAATTGAGGGGCTTTATTGGGATATATACTTCCTATAGGAAGTTTGTGAAGTGGTTTTCCAAGAACTATGAGATTGAGAAGGCTATTCAAGAAATATTGGAATTGGGGCTCAATAGACCAAGCTCAAGTGCCTATGATTCTTCAGTTGTCTTGGTGAAGAAAAAGGATGGAACATTGAGGATGTGCATTGATTTTAGAGCTTTAAACAAGAAGACAATAAAGAATAGATATCCCATCCCTCAGATAGATGAGCTCATGGATGAGCTATTTGGATCAAATTTATTTTCAAAATTGATCTTATATCTGGTTATCATCATATTCGAATGAAGGAGGAGGATGTGCAAAAAACTACTTTCAGATGTCACTATGGTCATTTCAAATTTCTTGTCATGCCTTTTGGTTTTACCAATGCTCCAGCAACCTTCCAATCATGCATGAACAAAATATTTTGCAAGCAACTCCGTAAGTTTGTTTTGGTTTTCTTTGATGATATTTTAATTTACAATAAGACATGGGAGGAACATTTGTACCATTTAGAAGTTGTATTGAAAATATTGCATGAACAATCTTTGTTTTCTAATTTGTCCAAGTGTGAGTTTGGGTTGACATAAATTTTGTATCTTGGGCACATCATTCAGAAAGATGGGGTAAAGGTGCACTTGGAGAAAATAAAATCTATTCTTGAATGGTCATCACCCAAGAACATCATTGAATTGAGAGGTTTTATTGGGATCTGCACTTACTATAGGAAGTTTGTGAAGGGGTTTTCCAAACTAACTGCTCCCCTTACTGATTTGACCAAGAAGGATGCTTTCAAATGGGATGAAGAGGCTGAAAATGATTTCCAAAGAATAAAAGAGGCAATGAGTAGTTGTCCAGTACTTGCATTACCATATTTTTCTAATACATTTGTTTTGGAATGTGATGCATCAGGGGAAGGAATAGGGGCGGTCCTAAAGAAAAATCAACACCCCATAGCTTTTGAGAGAAGAAAATTGCAGCCACGTGAGAGGCTCTACACCATACATTACAAGGAACTTGTATACAGCATGCATGCCTTAGCCAAGTTTAGACAATATCTAGTGGAGAACAAGTTCATGGCCAAAACTGATCATAATAGTTTAAAGCATTTCCTTACACAAAAATATCTTAATGAAAGGAAAAAAAATGGGTAAGTAAGGTTCAAGATTTTGATTTTGACATTGAATATGTAAACGGGAAGAATAATATTGTAGTAGATGCATTGTCTAGGAGACCTTCATTTCCCCTTATGGACATTTCAAAAGATTGGAAAGATGTGCTAATAGTAGAGTATGCCACAGATAGAATTGCTTGTGAATTGTTAGATGGGGTCAAGGGAGATGATAGGTACACGATATTGAATGGCCTAATATACTATAAAGACCGAATATACTTAGTTCATGGTTCGAACTTAAAGCACAATATCTTGAAGGAAGATCATGATTCCCCTTTAGTAGTCCATTCTAGTTTCTTTAAAACATATAGGCAGTTAAGACAAAGGTTCTCTTGGAAAGGGTTGAAGGAATATGTTTTAAAGTATGTGAATAAATGCAATATATGTCAACAAAAAAAAGTTGAACACACCCATCTTGCTGGTCTCTTACAACCATTTCCTATTCCAGAACAAAAGTGGGAAAGCATCTCCATGGATTTCATCATAGGTTTGCCCAAGGCTTTTGTTAAGGATTGTATTTATGTTGTGGTGGATAGAATCACCAAATTTGCTAATTTATTTTCTATTGCATATTCTTTTACTGTTGCACAAGTAGCTGAGCTATTCTTTAGAGATATTTTCATATTGCATGGACTTCCGAAAAATATTGTGAGTGACATGGATTTAACAGATTTATGAGTTCTTTTTAGAAATAAATCTTCAAATTGGTGGGAACTCAATTGACTCCTAGAACAAGCTATCATCCTCAAACTGATGACCAAACATAAAGGGTGAACCAAAGGTTGGAGGGGTACTTGAGAAACTATGTTGGTGAGCAACAAAAATCATGGGTTAAATGGCTACATTTGAGTGATTTTTGCTACAATACTACTTTTCATATGTCTATTGGAATGTCTCCTTTCAAAGAAATTTATGGTTATGAATCACTCACCTTTTTTTATCACACTTTTTGTGATAGTAGAGATCCAAAATCTAATGATTTGGTTGAGGAAATTCAAGATATTTTGAAGCTTTTAAAAGGAAATTTGCAGGTTTCCCAAAATCAACAAAAATAGTATGTGGATCAACATAGGAAGGAAAGAAATTTTCAAGTGAATGATTTGGTTTATTTCAGGCTGCAACCATATAATCAAACCACATTAAAAGGGAAATGATCAAAAAAATGTAAACCAAGGTTCTATGGTCCATATAAGATAATTGGAAAGGTTGGGGAGGTATCTTATGAGATAGAACTTCTGGAAGGTAGCAAAATCCACAATGTGTTTCATGTTTCATGCCTTAAGAAGGCTATTGGTCAGAAAATTTATATTTCAAGAACACTTCCTCCATTAGATGATGAAGGACAACTCATACTCATTCCAGAAAAAATTTGAAAACAAGAGAAAGAAAATTGAGGAGCAGAACCATAAGAGAATATTTGGTACAATGGAAATATTTTCCAAGTGAGGATGCCACATGGGAAGAGGAACAAATTTTGAATGATCCTAATTTGTAATTTCTTGAGGGAAAGCAAACTTGGGTGTGGAGGACTGTAATGTCCCCATCCAAATAAATCACATGAAGGAAAATTTCCACCAATCTACTAGTTCCCTAGGTTGGGGTGGAAACATGTAGACTTGGAATAATGGAGCTATAAGACCCCAAATGGACATTATATTGATAAATATACATTAAAGGGGATAAATAAATAAGAATAAGAAGAAAATAAGGTGGCACTTGGTCATGAGGGTGCATAGGTGGTGTGGGACCCACACAAGGAAAGATTCTCCATGCCACATGGCATCCTATTCTCACCCATTAGAATCCAAGGTGGAGTCTAACGTTACTAGGGATTTGGAGAGGAATTATTCATGGCATGAATGAAGGAGGCTCGAATTAGAGTGGAGATTAACTCCCATGGAAGAGAAAGAGGCATCTTAGAAGTATTATGACACTTGGATCTAGATTCCCTAACCTCTATGACAACAATGATGAAGATTATATGACACTTATGACAAATATAAGACCTGATTACTGAGATATGACCTATATGACATGTCATGGATAAACATTGCTTCCAAGATGATGCACAAGGGAATTTATGGCAGCCAATATCCCCCCCATTCTAATTGATGGAAGAGGAAGGCTAGGAAGTGTTGGACAAGTGGCACTCATGGGAATCTCTCCCTAATTCGAGTTGGGATTAAGCTCTTGGAGGGAATTCGAGCCATGGAGGCCTTGGTAGGTTAATAAAAGACAAGAATAAAGAAGGATACCATATTTTGATCATTTCTCATTTGGAAAAATTTGGAGAGCTTAGCTTGTCCTTGCATGGTGGATGTTTATCCTCCTTTCCTTAGAACCAATTTTGAGGGTGCAATATTCCCATCCTAGTTGGTTGACGGAGAGTCCATTCAGACCTCTCATCAAAGCTTCATGGATTTTTTTGATGTAGGTTCAAACCCCAACTGAGTTCAATTTCATCTTCTCTCATTCTTCTCGATGCCTATTCTACTATATATCTCTCAATGTCATGTAAATGTGCAAGGGCACACTTCTTGTTGCATATAGTTAGTGGAGGATTGCTATTTCCACCTCATGGACATGTTAGTTGATACATATATCTGTAATAATCATATCATGAGAGACACATCCCGAAACATCATGTATTTCAAGTGATATTTCCAATCAAGAAAGATATTCGAGCCATTTTCCCCATAGCATTTGCATAGTGAATTTGGAATGATGTTGTACCTATTTTCTATCATAGTTTGATGATATATTTATCCATGTTATGAGATGTATATGAATTTAATTTTATTTTCCAAATGATGTTTTTAGACCCCTGAAGTGTTACTATGGTTTATGATTAAATTTGAGACTTCTTGTCCACCATTTTCATCACAAATCTTAGACTATAGGAGTTGATGTTCATTGGGTTACCTATTCGACCCTAAAACCAAATCTAATGATGCACACATGTTTTCCTTAATGTCCTCTAATAGATTCAAGTCCCATACCAACAATTAGTGAAGTTCGTACAGTGTTTGGAAAATAATTTAATGGAAGACCTAGGGGGGATTTCCACTTCTCAAATTAACTAGTCTTTTCCTAAAACTTCTTTCATTGCAAATTGCAGACCACGGATGGGTATATCAGTTGTTTGGGTGTCTGATATATGTTTTAATGTGTCCTATTTCCCATCAATACCTTCCTCCCCAAATTCTAAAGCATTTGGAAGTGTTTGGAACCAATTGTAAACTACAACCCTAGAGTCAAAACAAGGTGAACCCAAGCATTTTCTTTTGGAGAGATATTACATATCGCAACCAAAAAAAATAAAAATGGATTAAAAAATTAAATATCCATCTTTTGATTCAAGTTCCATTATATCAAAATATAAAATTATAAAAAATTATATAATAGAATTAATATGTTTATACAAATTATAATTAAAAACAACCAAAAAAAATCTCCACACATCATTCATGTTAATGCATACACTTTTCCAAGAAACTCGAAGACATTAATCATTACTTCAAGCATCTCCTTATCAATTTGGAATAGAATGATGTCAACTTTCAATTCAAAATTCTCTCAATTAAAAAAATTCCAAATGACAAACACATCATAGGTTCATGGTCCATGACCCTTAAAATGCCTTCCCATAAAGTTGAATTTACCTCATCATGCATATTTCACCTTCATATGGATAGATATTTCACAAATTTTTTTCCATAATTATATTGGTACATTATGTTATTATTTATGTGAGAGTGAGCCTGAGAGGGAAATTCATATAATACACTGCATACCCAAATCCTAATCCTATGGACTCTAGTGTCAAAATCAATGCAAGCTATGGAAAACATGTATAGTGTTTTTTGTTGTGAAATATGGGTATCATATAGCTAATGATGGGACTTCTATATGTGACTTTCCTAGGTGAGTGGATCTTTTAATCAACACAAGGAAAAATTGGCTATAGTTTATTAAAACAATGTGGACCCCAAAAACCGACTCTTTTGCAATGCAACGTTTCCACTTTAATTCAACTCTAATGAAATACAACACTTTTTGCATCGCTTTGTGTATGGTTTTAAATTAATTTTTACAATTAAGTGGAAATTTTTAAATTGAAATTTTCGCTTTGTGTATGGTTTTAAATTAATCTTTACAATTAAGTGGAATATTTTTAAATTGAAATTTTTAATGTGGATGTATTTAAAATATTTTAAAAATGCTTTTCTTCTTCGTGTTAAAAAAATAACATTTCAAAAGAAAAGAAAATTACATTTATTGGTATAAATTTACATCTATGTTTAATAAGTGTACATATAATCTTCTAAAAAAAATTCTAAAACAAATTTTTATAGTTTCTCCATTATTTAAAAATATACATATATGAAGTTGAGGGACCCTTTAGGTGCAATTCTGCACCTAAATATGCATGTTTTTCACCGCTCTCTACAGCATGACATACATGACCATTATTGACAAAATTTTAGGCATAGATAAAAAAATTTATGCAGATTCCAAATATATAATTTTTAAAAAAAAATATTGAGATTTTCTATTTATTTCCTAATTTTCTTGTTTCATCACTCCGTTGGTCAAAAAACACATTGTTAGTGTTTATTCCATAACTTTTTCATTTCACAATCATTTTAAAAAAAAAATGTATGCTGCACTAGAAGACACCGACCTTTACATGCTATAAAAAATACAAGTCGAAATAACTGCATTAAGACCTTCAAAGGCTGCACCCACATTTGACCTATCGTTCTCGAGGTTTTATCACTTACATAATTAAAAAATAAATAAAAATTAAACATTTAATTTTGGAAAAATAGCGTTGCACTAGTGCTATGGATTTTATACATGTGTACCAATTTTTGTAGCCCGAAACCGTCATTTAGGCATTGAAAGGCTGCACCCACCAAAACATATACCTTATCATTTGCCAAAAAAAAAAAAGTGAGTGTTAGAAAACATGAAATTTGACATAGTTATGTAAATTTTCAATATTTAAAACTTGTATATTCGGAAACGTGACCCAATTTCCTACGTTTTATCTTTTTTACTCGATGCAAGATATCTTGTGTAAGAATGTCAAAAAAAACAAGTAAGTTGAGGGATGCCTGATTTTTCATTTTTTTATTGCATCTAACGCGCCAAAAGTGACCCTCATTAGCTTGCACATGTGACACAAGTCACCATACTGGAATACTTTCTTGCTTAACAATACACACGACACAAACCACAATGTTTACACAACAGGTGTAAAACAGGATGCCATAAGTGGCTTTATATTACTTCTCTGAATTCGATTACAATGTGGAATAACTGTAAACAAATAACTAACTAGAGTCGGCCTTAGCCGTTACAACTTAGAAGTAACTGTGGTGTGTTCTTCCTATGTTTCGAGATCACCCTCTCTTGGTTCAACTCTGAATACTGAGCTATGGTTCTATCTCAACCCTCTTCTTTGGCCAGTGTGACTCTTCACAACTTCTCTCGGCTCTGTTCTCTGATACCGCTGATCAAAAAAGACTGGAGATCCTCTTCTAATTTCCCCTCTTACGTCTTCTACCCTACTATTGTTGTTCCCAAGACTGTTGCAATCTCCGAGACATGCATCCTCCTATCCGCCGATTCTTCCAAATCCTGCAAACCTGCACTATCAGCTCCTAGCCATGTTACACAGCCTTTGTCCATGACGTCACCTGTCATGTCCTTCACCAATTCACAATAACTGTAATAACTTCCTCAGCAACCCTAAATGGATACCAAGTATAGTTCCTTGACTTTCTATCCTTCTGACCCTACTACAGTAGTCGGTCACATCTTGTCCTTCCTATCGGATTGTTTCTCATCTTTTGCGGTTTGCCAGTGCTCCCCTTCCTCCGCGCTTAGCTCCGCCAAACCTGTTGCATCACAGTTCGACCACTCGTCGACTACCCAATGTCTTACTCCTTTCACTTAGCGTCTATCGACTAATTCCTGTCGATTCTTGACCAATCGCAACATCCACTGTGCTGCTCCAGTCGATCGCACTCCGACTGTTTCTGCTCAACTTGTTGACTTCGACAAGTCAACCTGCTCTCTGCACCAGTGGTCATCAGAAACCTCGCAGGTCAGCGCCCCCTCCTGTCGATCAACTTCGACTGATCTACCTAGGCCCCGATGCTCCTGCATCAAACTCCCCAGGTGAAAAGGACTTTGACTGCTCCATCAATCTCCTGAAATATTCTTCGAAAATTCATGTCGCCTCCTGCAACTCGTCATCCTTCCATCGCACCAAGTATTCCTTCTTCCATGTGCTACGCGTTCATCCAACCTCATGCTCTTCGATTACCTCTGCGATCTCTTCCTTGTGTCGATCTAGAATTTGGTCTGTCTAGTCGATGCTTATCACCTCCTCGCTTCCACTGCTTGACCCTTCTTCAAATTTGTATAGATTTGAAACATTGAACGTTGCTGAAATGTTCAAGTCTTTCGGTAGTTCCAACACATAAGCATTGTCCAAAATTTTCTTTAGAATTCTGCATGGTCCTATCTTTTTCAGCTTCAGCTTGTTGTATGTTCCTGTCGTAAATCTCTCTTTCTGTAAGTATGCATAGACTAAGTCCCCTTCTTGGAACAATTGTAGCCTCTTTTTTCTGTCCGCCCTCAACTTATACGTCGCGTTACTCTTCTCTATGTGCTTTCACACATTTTCATGAACTTCATGCATATTCTCTATGAACGATTCTGCATCCGCGCTCTTCCTAGTTTATGTCAAAAACTCAACCAAATCCACCACTCCATGTGGAATTCTACCCTGAACAATCTGGAATGGACTCAATCCCGTCGATCGATTAACAGAATTGTTATATGCAAACTTTGCCTGTGCCAACACATTCTCCCACTACTTGGGTCTGTCGGTAGCTAGACATCTCAGAAGGTTTCCCAAACTTCTGTTGACCACCTCGGTCTGTCCATCTGTTTGTGGATGGTATGCCGAGCTAAACTGCAACTTCGTGTCCAATTTCTTCCATTGGGTTCTCCAAAAATTCCCCATAAACTTGGTATCCAGATCCTACATGATACTCTTTGGAAACCCATGCAATCTGACTATCTCCTTGAAGAATAGTACAGCAATCCCTGTGGCGTCACTCGTCTTCTTACATGGTATGAAATGTGCCATCTTCGAAAATCTGTCGATTTCAACAAATATCGAATCGCTTCCTTACTGAGTCTTCGGTAATCCTAACATAAAATCCATGCTAAGATGATCCCAAGGGTTATCTGGTATTGGAAATGGTGTATACAACCCCGTGTTCTGACTCCTTCCCTTTGCCAGCTAGAAAACTTGACATTGTCGAACCCATCTTCCGACATCTGTCGACATCCCTGGCCAGAAATACTTCTCGTCAACCAGTGCTTTGGTCTTGTCGATGCCAAAGTGTCCTGCTAACCCGCCATTATGAAACTCTCGGATTAGGTTCTCTCTTACTAATCCTTTGGGAATACACAACTGACTTCCCCTGAACAGATAGCCTTCTTAGATGAAGTAACTCAAATATGGAGTTCTGTCGATACTCCAAAGTTCACGACAAGCCTTCCATGCTTTTGCAAAATCTTTGTTGGTCTCATACTCTGTCTTTATCGACTCTATCCATGTTTCCTGAACTGTCTTCGTGCTCAATAGCGCAACTCTCCTGCTCAACGCGTCGGCAACTTTATTCAACTTTCTCGACATATGTCGCAACACGAATGTATATCTCTGAAGTAGCTCCACCCACTTCATGTGTCTCTGATCCAATTTCGACTGAGTGTTCAAATACCTCAGTGCTTGGTGATCTGTGTACAACACAAATTCCTTGGGAAACAAATAATGCCTCCACTTCTTTAGCGCTTGAACAATAGCATAAAACTCCTGGTCATAGACCAAATACTTCTGCTTCTCTCCATTCAGCTTTCACTAAATAATGCAATTGGTCGGCCCTCCTGGCTCAACACTACTCCAATTATCGTTCCACTCGCATCACAATCGACCTGCAAAAATTTGTCAAAGTTTGGGAGCGCTAAGACAGGGCTCTCAGTGACCTTTTTCTTCAACTCGTCGAAAGATTTCTGGGCTTCATCCATCCACTTGAACTCACCCTTTCTCATGCATTCTGTCAGTGGTGCACAAATTCGACTGAATCCCTGAATGAACTTCCGGTAGAAACTAGCAAGTCCATGGAAACTTCTTACTCCAGTCGTACTTGTTGGTTCCAACTAATCCACTATTGCCTTCACCTTCTCCAGGTCCATCACCAACCCTTTACCCGACAAGTACACCAACTTCTTCTTCATGAAGAAACACTTTTGTAGGTTTACCATCAGCTTTTCTTCCTGCAATTTCTGCAATACTTGTCGAATGTGTTCCAAGTGTTCTGCCTTGAATCGACTGAAAATCAGAATGTCGTCTAAATAGACTACGACAAACTTTCCTAGAAATGGTTTCAACACTTCCTTCATCAATCTCATGAATGTGTTGGGTGCATTAGTTAACCCAAATGGCATGACTAACCACTCGTACAACCCTTCCTTTGTTTTGAATGCTGTCTTCCATTCATCTTCTTCTCTGACCCTAATCTGGTGATATCCACTCTTCAGGTCTATTTTTGTGAAATATGTTGCTCCACTCAGAAAATCCATCAAGTCATCCATCCTCAACAATGGAAACCGATACTTGATCATGATCCTGTTGATGGCTCTGAAGTCGGTACATATTCTCCATTCCCCACCCTTCTTTAGTGACAATACTGCTGGTACTGCACACGGGCTCAGACTTTCTCTGATTAATCCTCTGTCCAACAACTCTTGGACCTGTCGGTTGAGTTCCCATACCTCTGTCGGACTCATCCTATATGGTGCTTTGTTTGGTAGACTCGAACCTGGAATCAAGTCGATCTGATGGTATATGCTCCTTATCGGTGGCAATCCTGTCGATTTCTCATCAGCCATGATGTCCCTGAATTCTTTGAGTAACTCCCTGATCTCGACCGGAATGTTCTCCTCCCTGGTCGTTCCTTCGACATATGGTCCTTTCAGAATGATCGCAAAACATCCTGATTGCCTCTCCTCTTCTGTGAGGAATTCCTTCGCGGTGCTCATCAACACTCGCTTTTCCCAAAGATTGCTCTCACTATCCCTACTATCGGCTGGCTCTTCTCGCCTCGGCTTAAGAGTCCTCTTCACGCCATTCTTCCACACTGTGACTGTGTTGTCTCAACCATCATAGATCATTTTTCGATCATATTTCCATGGTCTTCCTAACAATAGATGGCATGCATCCATGGGAACTACATCACACAATACGCTATCCTCTAATCCTTCAACTCTGAAGTTGATTAGGCACTGTCTGGTCACCCTGACATGGTTTCCTTTCTACAACCATGAGATCTTGTAGGGGTGTGGGTGTTCTCAACACTTCAAACCGATCTTTTCAATGACTTTCGTCGACACAAGATTCTCCGTGCTTCCACCATCAATTATGGTTTTGCAACGCCATTCCCCAATCCGCACCTTCGTTCGAAAGATCGCCTTTCATTGTGTTGGTTCCATCGGGTCCCGTTGATCTTCCTAGATCAAGGTCCTCTGAATCACCAGATTTCGGTTCTTCTTCTTTTCACCTCCACTACTGTCAGATGTCGATTCTTCCCTCTCATTGACTTGCTCATCCTTTCGACGTCTGGGTTTCAACTCCTCTGCAGCGTGTAGGTTTTCTGGGCACTCATATGCCTTGTGTCCCATTCCTCGACACTTGTAACAGATTATGGCTGGTCTGTTAGCTCCTTTCTTATCTGATGGACCACTTCGACTATACGCACCTCGACCTCGGTTCTCGTGACCATCGCATCAGTTTTCTTGCGCTTTCCCTGTCGATGTCCCTTCTGCATGTCAGCTATCTTCGACACCTTCCCTCCTATACTTGCTACTTTGGCCTTTCGTGGAGACAGTTTTCGCACCTCGACCAGTCATCCTTCCCCTGGTCGCTGTGGATTTTCTTGACAGCTTCTCTTCTGCCTTCAGAGCTAATTGGTTGGCTTCGTCGACTGCTCTAAATCTCGACATGCTGAGTTCATCCTGAATAGCATATCTCAAGCCTTTCATGTATCTAGCGACAACTTCTTCTCCTTCATCAATTTGTCCTGACCGAATCGACAATCAGTAGAACTCCTCCATGTACTCTTTCACGGTCATTTCTTTCTGTCGAAAGTTATGTAGCTTCTTGAACAAGGAAACCACATAGTCATTTGGCAAGAACTTTCCCTTCAACTTGGCAACCATTCTATCCCAAGACTTGATTTTCTCCTTGCCTTCCTTGAGTCTGTCAGCCTATACATTGTCCCACCACAACGAGGCATGACCCTTCAACCTTAGACATGCAGTCTTAACCCATTTAGGATCCTCAATCTGCTCTATGTCGAAGTATTTCTCCATCTCTCTGAAACAGTCGATCAAATATTCTGGGTCCAGGCTTCCTGAGTATGTACGCACGTCTATATTCGCCCGACCTCTCATATCTGTCAGGAGTTTGATCAACTTTTCCTCTGGTTCCTCTACGGCTTCATCCCGAGCTTCCACCTCTTCGACTTCATCATCGATGTGGTCTAGTGCTTCAGGAATACAACCACACCTCTGGCTTTCTTAGATCACCGTGACTTCATTTATCAAAGTTCGCATCGTTCTGACGTATTCGTCGAACATCTCACGATCCACTATGACGGCTGCTACACCACGAGTCCTTCGTCCTCGGACATTAATGCCTCTATGAGCCATTTCCAACCTCCGTTGAAACTCTCACACATCCAATCGCAACCGTACTTAAACAAGTTGTGCACAACTCTACCCAACCGCAGCTGGAGCTATTCAACCCACTTGCATTCTCACTATCACGAACTCGACGGATTCTTCTGCTCCGATGCCAACTGACGCAAGTCACGATTGGTATAGTCGTCTTCCCAACTAGACTTTCTTCCGGCTCTTTTTTCCCACTCTGATCTGCTATGATCCGCACTCTGATACCAACTGATGCAAGTCACCTTACTGGAATACTTTCTTGCTTAACAATACACACGACACAAACCACAATGTTTACACAACAGGTGTAAAACAGGATGCCAGAATTGGCTTTATATTACTTCTCTGAATTCGGTTACAATGCGGAATAACTGTAAACACATAACTAACTACATTCGGCCTCAGCCATTACAACTTAGAAGTAACTGTGGTGTGTTCTCCTTGAGTGTCAACCTCACCCTCTCCTGGTTCAACTCTGAATGTTGAGCTATGGTTCAATCTCAACCCTCTTCTTCGGCGGGTGTGACTCTTCACAACTACTCTCGGCTCTAATCCCTGATACTACTGATCAAAAAAGACTGAAGATCCTCTTCTGATTTCCCCTCTTACGTCTTCTACCTTGTTGTTGTTATTCCTGAGACTATTGCAATCCCCGAGACACGCATCCTCCTGTCCGTCAATCCTTCCAAATCCTGCGAACCTGCACTGTCAACTCCTAGCGGTGCTACACAACCTCTATCCATGATGTCACCTGTCATGTCCTTCACCAATTCGCAATAACTGTAATAACTTCCTCAACAACTCTGAATTCCTACCAGGTACAGTTCCTTGACTTTCTGTCCTTCCGACCCTGCTACAGTAGTCGGTCACATCTTGTCCTTCTTGTCGGCTTGTTTCTCATCTTTTGCGGTTTGTTAGTCCTCCCCTTCCTCCGCGCTTGGCTCCGCCAAACTTGTCACGTCACAATTCGACCACTCGCCGACTACCCAATGTCTTACTCCTTTCACTTGTCGTCTATTGACTAATTCCTATCGATTCTCGATCAATCGCAACATCCGCTGTGCTTCTCCAGTCGGTCGCACTCCGACCGTTTCTACTCGACTTGTTGACTTCGACAAGTCAACATGCTCTCTGCACCAGTGGTCATCGGCAACCCCACTAGTCGGCTCCCCCTCCTATTTATCAACTTCGACTGATCTACCTAGGCGCCGATGCTCCTGCATCAACATGCCCATAAGGATTAGTTTATTTAATTCAATTAAGGTGATAAGCCTCAAAACTATTAAATAATTTGAGATGTGAGCTATGCATGCATGTAGCCAAATAAATAACTACTTTAAATATTTTGGAGTCATCACCTTATATATCGGATAGAAATGTTATCATGGTGGGGTGATCTTCCAAGACCAAGATGTGATTTACAGAACCTGTAACAAGTGGAACAAATTTAACACACGTTGCATATCAAAATATGTCAAAAGTGAAGGACAAAAGAGTGTCTACACTTAAAAATACTATGTACAATGAAGGTGACCCAATAATGCAAATACATTTTCTTACTAGAAGTTACCAACAAATATCATACTTCCTACATTTTTTTAAAGCTTTTAATAACTAGCGTTAAAAGCAAATCACTGCCACCTTTCCTATCTTCGTTTGCATGTGAACTCTTGGACAAATTTCTAAACTCAGGAATTTTGTATACAAGGGCCTGAAAATATTTGTGGAATTTTTACTTAGTTTTATAATGTGGATATTCAAATGCACTTGGTATTTTATTAATCTAGAGTAGCCTTTTTCTTGGAGGTAGTGAAAATAAATATGTAATAAGTAAACAACATATAGAAGAATTTTTTGTAATACCTAAAAAAGTATATTTATTATTAAAATACATTAAAATTAAAATTAAAAATAATAAGATCGATGTTTTAAATTTTTAAATAATTACAAAAGTAAAAATTGGTTTAAATTTTAAAAATCATAAACATTTTAACTAACCCCAAAAAGTAGGAAAAAAATATTGGTTTTAAAAGCATAATATCACAATAATAAAGTTTAAATAGAATTAAATGGCTCATAATATAAGAATTTTGAAGTCAACTAAGCTTTTTATTATTTTTATTTTAATATTAAAATGACAATTTAGTTTTTAATAAATTCAATATTTATAATAAATGACACATTAAAATAATTTTATCAATTTGATGTCAAAATAAAAGTCTGAGACCATTTTAAATATATATACCAAAATGTATTGGCCAATTAAATTTTTATTTCTATTTATTCCAAACCTTAATTTTCATAATTATATATGTATATATACATTTCTTTCTTCCAAACCCTGATATATTCCAAACCTTAATTTTCATAATTATATATGTATATATACATTTCTTTCTTCCAAACCCTGAAATGATCATTAAGGTTGACATATAGATATATATTTTTATTAATTTTATGGTATTATTAATTTGATACTTCTGAATTTGAATAAAACTTGAAATGAAAGACATAAAAAAAATACGAGACTATCATTAAATGTCGATCAAAGCTTTTACTGAGTGATACTTATACCAATTCATCAAATAATGGATTGTAGATACCAAATTTGGACTATCATTTGGGAGGTTGAATCAAAAAACTTCATAAGGTTTTCTATTATGAATCTATCAATATAAAACTAGATTTTATAGAATTTGGACCTTACATGTTTTAGATTCTAACAAAACGCATAGCGTCAATTTCATAAGACTAGCATACCTACGAGTCCCACGCTATGCACACCATCAAAAATATATTCCAAAAGATTCTTTAATTTACATCAAAATTATAGTTTAAAAATCTTTAGTCTATAGGCTTTCGTAGTTTCACATATTATCATCTTGGTTTTTAAAAAGCACGGTCTTGTTTTTGGTAGATTTTCTATCCTCGATCAAGCGATATTGGTTTTCTAACTTCATTAAGATTCCATCCCTCATATACATGTAGGGGATTCCAAACACTACACCACACACTTTAATAGTACTACATCTGCCTCCACTTCATCAATATAGGTTGCACTAAAACCACATTCTAAATATTTTAACTAGATGTTAGAAAAATGGGCATTCATATTTTTCCTTTCCATTTCCAGGTTAAATAAACAGTCATATTTTTTGTTTGCATGCATATACCAAACAATTAGAGCGAGTGTAATTTGATGGAGGGTGGAGCTCTTAATATGAGTTTCCAAAATCAAAGCAAGCCATTCATTCATCCATTCATTCCAATAACCTTGATATGTGATATGTATGCATCCTTTCATGAGGAAGTAGACACGACTCAGAGCTTTTATTATCTTACACTTACTCACTTAGACCCCTTCACCTGGGGTTGGGATGAAGGTCCCTATAAAACCTTTCCTTCACTGGCATATGCCAATAGTGATGGTAGACAGATTGAGTATAGAAATAAAATGGATTATCTTAAAATCTACATCAAACCTTTCCTTCACTGGAATATGCCAATAGTGATGGTAGACAGATTGAGTATAGAAATATAATGGATTATCTTAAAATCTACATCAAGGCTTCTCAACATATTTATCTTTTAACACGCTAGATAGAAACCTACACTTTTAATGTATTGGTTGTAATTAATTTGTTTTATAAGCCCCACTTTCATCCTTCGGACTTATGGTCAGCGAGTGAAGCTTGTCGCAAAAAAAAAGTATGTTGACATTAGTGACTATGACACAATGGATATGAGTTTGTAGCTGAGAATTGCATATCACTAAGATAATAATCTTCACAAAAGTGAAAGTGAAAATATAAATATGTATTCCATGTGTAATATCACTAATATTACCATTTCCAAATAAATTAACTAAAGGATATTCATACTCCAATGATGAGATGAATTAATGTATTTGATGCTAACTTGAACACAATAAGTGTTCAAAGACTACTTGTTTATGCTAACTTGAACACAAAGTGTTTCAAAATTGTTTTCCTGAGCCATGATTATTCATTTAAAAAGACGAGGATTACTTCATTGTTTTTGGTCAAAAGCATGAAATTTAATATTGCAGTACATAATATCAACTATATCTAATACCCCGCGGTATCTAACTGTATATAACATGTTAACACCTCTTGTATCTAACTACATTCCCAAGTAGACCTACAATAGATCTCAAAGTCAAATTAAAATTATTTTGTTTTAGGGACAACATAAACCATGTAGGTCAAGATAATATGCAAAAGCACAACTACAAGACCTAACATGCATGCATCGGTGGGGCTCTTAGGACCAACCTCGCATGCTCTAAGAACCTTGTTAATTTTTTTTCAAATTTTCTAACATGCAACCTCACATGCTATAAAAACCTTTGTTAATTTTTGTTCAAATTTGCCTCAATACCAAATTTATTACAAAATTAACAGCTGCATCAACTATTGCAACAAATAAACCAACATTACATTTTTCATCTGGTATACTCCCAAAACTATATTAATCTTAATTACCTTCTTGTTCTTTTATTTTAGTGATTTGTCTTACACGTTAATGATCATGAAGGGAGACAATAATGACTACATCATTTCTAAACCTAATTATACATAGAGTAAATTAATTTCTTAGATAACATCACAGGGGCTTCACTCAATAAACCGCTATCATAGCACGTTCGTTCGTGGCATATGAAACAATACCCCTAATTTCACTAAATATTGGAAAATACCTTCCAAAATCATTTTTTTAACCCCCTCCCAATATGCCTTCCCAATTTAAAAAAACCCTTATTTTCACTAGATATTGTATGTATCAATTTTTTCATTAACATTTTTTTTATCCCTTTATATTTCTACCTAGTATATTGATATCATACCCCTTTTATGACCCCACATGCATTCTACAATGCACCTTGCTTCTTTTGATTTATATTGTGGATGCACATTACTTCACCCACAATGCAATTACTCAACCACATATCATTATGATTTGCAACATCTAATGGTCTAATGAAGAGATAGGAGATCACTTCTTGTATGTCACTAGAGCCAATGCACATAGTACAACATTTAGATTGCATGTTGTAGTTCCCCAATCGCTAACTAAGCCTATTGTGGGCTAGGTATCCAAGCCCCCAGGGCATGTAACAAGCTCTAGGAGACTGAATAAACCTCCCAAGGCCTGTAATAGGCACGAGTGGTTGGGTATTCAATCCCCCAAGGCCTATCGAGGTCCTATAACAGGCCCTGGAGGCTTAGAGCTTCCCAAGGTTATTGGTAACAACTGGTTGAGTGCTATTGGTAACAATTGGCTGTCAATGACCACCGTCTCTCGACTATGATCGACTGAAAACCCACTTCACCATGAAACCACCTGGCCTCAAGCATGCCTCAAGACGCGATTTCCCTGCGTACTAGTAAGGCCGAGCCTTGCCTCAACCCAACTTCTCATCCGGATATGATCCCACCATCTACATTTGGAGGATATTTGTCATCCCTCCCATATAAAAAAGATCCCAAAGCATTTTTGTATTGTTACATTAAATAGAAAAAACCATTTTCCCCTTAATATATAAGCAATATAATTTTTAGGTTTTCATGAATATTTAATACCATAATATGAATGAATGTGGTATTAGATTGCCTTCTAGTGAAGCCCCCATGGATAACATGGGATCATTAAGCCATCGAATGAATGCAACATTTAAAGAAATAACTTCTTTTATTTTTGGGTATTCTTAGTGGATACCTCTTCCTCGTATCTAGATGCATTCTGTAGTTTCTAAATAACATCACACAAGAACTACTTCTTGTTTTCCTTGACGTTGGTTGAAACCGAGAGCTGGTAAATTGCATTCGAGAATTGAGGTCCACGATGAACAGTCGATCCATTCCAGAGGAAAAAATAGAATTGAAGATGCCAATATATGGAAGCGGGATGTGCTTGTGGCAAGTGTTCCACATGCTCTAGCCGTGGAAATCCAAGGCAAAGGCAAGTGAATGCTATTCCTGATGCAATTATTACAATTTTAAAACTACACATCTATGCTAACTTTAAAACCATCCCCAACCTCGCCCTTCCAAGCAAGCCACAAATGACTGATGCATGCAGGATCTTACATCAGCCCTCCTCCTGGGAACCAAAAAACAAGGACAACATCACTGGTTTTGTAGTCAATAAATTTGTTTTTAAATTATTTCTAAAATTTGAATTTTATAAAATATTAGTCCAACCTAAACTATAGACAGAAAAAAACAATTATAAGCTAAAACCCAAATTAATAAGCATTCAATTAAACATATATGATCCCCTTAGGGACATAATAATGATAACATTGAAACCCATTTTGATAACCTTAACCATAACCATTCTTAACTGTAGTAACTGCAATCAACAATAAAGAGCTCATTTCAACACCTTTTCTTGTGGGTGTCTGCTGCCCTATAATAATAGATTTAGCTGGATTAGACTTTCGAGCTACTACGGGTGCCTGTCTTTCCCCTTCACCGTGAGATTTGAACCCACGATATCTCAAATCAATTTCATTAGAAGGGAGAGAGATCCCGATAGCTCGAGGCTCAATGCACTTGGTCAGAGAAGAGTTACGCTCAAACTACGAGTGAAAATAATCTAAAACATAGTTGTAATCTATCATGAAACCAAAAAAAGTAGTACCAGAATCCAACTACCACCACTAATTGGTTGGATTTTTTAGAGGATGTTAAGATTCTTGTAATTAATAGTGCAATTAAAATGGATCGCATGTCTAATTTTGTTCATGCGCTTTGCTCGACAAGCTTAGCATGTGATTCCAATGTGGTTTTTAATCTCCATGTTCTCAAATCTCCCACCACATGCCAGGGGCGTTAGCTTGCTGTTTTAATTTTCCTGGTGTGGCCATCACTTCATTTTTAAGTGCCACCTAGTTAGGTATCCTTACATGTGTTGGATCTAACAGCCACAGAACACAGTGTGCAGCGAAAGTAATTAATAAACAAGAAAGCAAATAATCACACACATGAAATATACGCAGAGATTTACGTGGTAAAACCCTCTCTTAGGGAAACATCCACGGAGCAATGGTATCGGTCTTCTTATTATTCAATAACTGAAGAATACAACAAATCTCAACTCTCCAATATCTTCTCTACGAGAATACAAGAAATATATACATTTCTTACATAGTTTCTAATAACTGCATATTCGGTTAGTCAGTTACATAGTTACCGTCATAGCTGGTTGTCACCCGTTTCTAACAATCTCCACCTTGACAACATTTTACCTGATACCATTGCTCATTGCTCTATTCATCACCTTTCCTGCAAGCCTAGAGAAGCTAAGCACCATCGTAGCTTCTCTAAAGTAACTGGCTTCGTGAACATGTCTGCACTATTCTTTTGAGTGTGAATATTTTCAAGAACCACTCCACCTTCATCAACAACATGTCGAACAAAATGATATTTTACAGGAATATGTTTTGTCTTACTGTGATAAGTTGGATTTTTAGCCAAACGAATAGCACTTTGACTATCACAGAAAATTTTTATAGTGTGCTGAATCTTTCCTAACTCACCCAGCAAGCCTTTTAACCAAACTGCCTCTTTACAAGCATGTGAAGCAACTATATATTTTGCCTCTGTAGTGGACAAAGCAACAATATTTTGAAGATTCGACATCCGACTAATAGCTCCACTTGCAAGAGTAAAAACATAACCTGAAGTGGACCTCCTCTTGTCCAAATCACCTACAAAATCATAATCAACATAACCACAGACTCCATCACTACAACCACCAAAAGTGATACAATAGTCACTTATGCCTCTAAGATACCGAAGCACCCATTTCACTGCTGCCCAATGCTCTTTTCCTGAATTTGCCATGTATCTACTAACAACACCAACTGCATGTGAAATATCTGGTCTTGTACTTATCATCGCATACATCAAACTTCTTACTGCATTAGCATATGGTACATGAGACATATACTTCTTTTCTTCATCATTTTTAGGACTCAAACCTGAAGAAAGCTCGAAACGAGAAGTTAAAGGGATACTAGAAGGTTTCACCTTATCCATACCGAATTTATGAAGTATTTTCTCCACATACTTCTTTTGTGATAACCACAGCTTTCCATTTTTCCTGTCTCTGTCTATCCGCATGCCCAAGATTTGATTTGCTACTCCTAGATCCTTCATAACAAATGTCCTAGCCAACTGAGCCTTTAACCTACTAATTTCAAACATGCTCTTGCTTGCGATAAGCATATCATCAACATACAATACCAAAATAATGAACATGTCATTTTCCAACTTTTTAAAGTACACACAATGATCATACTCATTCCTGGTAAAATTCTGACTCACCATGAAAGAATCAAACTTCTTGTACCATTGCCTGGGAGACTGCCTCAGGCCATACAATAATTTTTTGAGCTTGCAAACAAACCTCTTGTTGCGATTTTGAACGAACCCTTCTGGTTGTTCCATGAAAAATTCCTCATCTAAATCTCCATGTAAGAAAGTTGTTTTGACATCTGGCTGCTCTAACTCCAAACCATATAAAGCAACTAGTGCTAACAAAATTCTGATAGAAACAAGTTTTACAACTGGTGAAAAAATCTCATGAAAGTCAATACCTGCTTTCTGAGAAAACCCTTTTGCAACCATTCTCGCTTTGTACTTCGGAACAGTTTCATCAGCTCCTTTCTTCAGTTTGTACACCCATTTGCAACCAACCACTTTCCTACTCTCTGGAAGTTCCACAAGATCCCAAGTTTTTTTCTTTGCCAAAGAATCCATTTCTTATTTCATTGCATGTTTCCATTTGTCACTGTCAGACACTTCTAATGCTTCCTTATAACTGTCAGGTTCTCCTTCATTAGAAATGAAAGCAGCAGATGTGACAAATTCATCATACCTCTTTGGAAAAGTTTTGTTTCGCATAGATCTCCATAGAGTTTGTTGTGGTATTTCCTCTATTTTTGTCTGCTCATCCTCTTCCTGAGGAGTGTCCTCATGCATATCCTCTTCCTAGACATCCTCATGAGTCCCCCTTGCAGATGACTAAGTATCAAACTGAATTTGCTGAAACTATGGTACATTAGCCTGTTTCAAATCATTACTTACATCTAAATTTGTCAGAGAAAGTTCATCAAATTTTACATCTTTGTTTATGATGATTTTGTGGACAATAGGATTCCACAACCTATATCCCTTAACACCATCACCATATCCAACAAAGATCAATTTTCTTGACTTAGGATCTAGTTTGGAACGCTGATTTTTCGGAATAAGTGCATAGGCTTCACAACCAAATACTCTAAGATTAGAATAATCACATGATTGACCTGTCCATATCTCTTCTGAAATTTTGCAGTCAATTGCTATTGATGGTGATCGATTGACCAGGTAACAAGCTATAAGCAATGCCTCTCCCCAAAATTCCTACTGCAACTTCGTATTACTGAGCATACTCCTTGCTCTTTCAAGAAGAGTCTTGTTCATGCTTTCAGTAACGCCATTCTGCTGCGGAGTGTAAACAGTGGTCTTATGCCTCTCAATCCCATCCTGCTTGCAATAATTATCAAACTCCTTCGAAGTAAATTCGGTTCCATTATCTGTTCTAAGACATTTAATGAACCTGCTAGTGCTCTTTTCAACCAAAGCTCTAAACTGCTTAAATATTTCAAAAACATCAGCTTCTCTCTTTAATAAATAGATCCAGACTTTCCTTGAGTAATCATCTATAAAACTGACGAAATATGATGATCCCCCATAAGAAATTTTAGGAGATGGACCCCATAGATCAGAATGTATGTAGTCTAGGATACCTTTACTAGTGTGTTTTCCAGATTCAAATTTTTGTCTAGCCTGTTTACCATAAATACAGTGCTCACAAAACTTAAAATCTACAGATTTTAAACTAGGAAGCAACTTTCGATCAGCAAGTACCTTCATTCCTCTTTCGCTGATATGACCTAACCGTTGATGCCATAAATGAGTGATGTCTACTGCTGCACCAACTGATGCTACTGTTGCGTGATCGACTTCCGTCCTCCCTTCAAGTCTATGCAAGTTCCCAACTTGGTTTGCCTTCCATTAGAGAAATTTTGAGGTCAAAAAAGGGCCTCAAAACAAAGAAAATGTACTATAAAATACAACCAATCACATTCTAGTAGATGACATCATCCCCCTTGGTGAGGTGGCATTGCATGAGTTAAGAATGCTTATTTGTCAAATTTTCTATGGTGGATGAAAACACATAGTTAACCAAGGTAGTGGTGTAAGTACTTTTAAGTCATAAAGTAAAGTACTCATAATGATAGTCTTTTCATAAAATAATATTATTGTCATTTTCAAGTAAAGTACTCATAATGAATGTCTTTTCACACTTTCACATAAAATAATATTATTGTCATTTTCAAGTGAAGTACTCTTAATTCATAAAGAAAGTCCTTTCACATTTTTTTATAAAATAATATATTATCATTTCTATGTTTTTAATTTTAAATTATATATTCACTCCATTCTATTTAATAACATAATGTCAAACTAATAAAGAATAATAATAGATTTAATAAATAATAATAATAATGCAATGTGGATTATAATAATATTATTGACATTTTACATGTAAATAAATTCTCAATTAAATTACATTATTAAATTCATGAGAAAAGTACTAAATATAAAAAGTCAACATAAAATTTAAAAAAAAGCTCTTAAAAATGTTTTTTATTATTTAATTTCATTTGCAAGTTCAAGACAAATAAATGTTAAAGGACAATACATTTTTGGGAATTTACAATGAATCTTAGTCACATCAATGTAGACTTATTTTATTAATTTTATTTCTAGTGAATTTTGAAAAGTAACTCAACCATGGTTATTTATATTGTGCATAGAAAATAGTGTGGGAGGTGACTTGTCATATATACCTACCCCATAAAACCCCCAATTCATAATATTTTAATATATCTCATATTTTTGTAGTACATCTCTTAGGAGGCCCTTTTTTGACCTCAAAATCTCTCTAATGATAACAACCAAGATACCTTTCTATATCTTCATAACTCCACCTTGAACTGTAAACTTGTAACCAGCATCATCAAGAACTCCCATTGATATCAAGTTCTTCCTTAGTTCAGGTACATGTCTCACATCTATTAGAGTCCTAACAGTCTTATCATACATTTTAATTCTGATACTCCCTACCCCAACAGTTTTACATGTAACATTATTTCCCATATAAACTACCCCGTCATCTATAGATTGGTATGAGGAATACCAATTTCTATGAAGACACATGTGGTGAAATGCTCTAGAATCAATTAACTAGTCAGAATGATATTGTGAGATAGTAGATGTAGATAATACCTCATCGATAATACCTGAATCATTCTCGGCTATGTTCGCCTCCTTTGTAGAGTCCTCCTCCTCAGAAGCTTGCTTGCGTTTCCAGCAATCTTTCTTAAGATGTCATGCTTTATTGCAGTACCAGCACTTCAATTTACTCTTTTTGCCCTTCAACTTTGACCTTGATGTACCCTTTGAATGTTGTCCTCTTTCACTGGTTCTTCCTCTAGCCACCATTACTTTTGATGTCGAGGTTTCAAGACTAGATTTCTTTCGAGTTTCCTCAGAAAGTAAGGCTCCCACAACTTCATCGAAGGTAATAGACTCAGTAGAACTAAAACTGATAAAGGTTACAAAATGTGCCCATGACTCAGGCAGAGAGCACAACAGTAAAATCGCGTTGTATTCAGATTTAATAATATCTTCCATACTAGCCAACTGACAAATAAGAGTATTGAACGCATTCAAGTGTTCAGAAATCTTTGTACCTTCTTTCATACGCAAGGTAAACAATGGTCTCTTCAGGAAGATTTTATTCATCAAGGATTTAGTCATGTACAAACTTTCCAACTTTGTCTAGAGACCTGCTTCTGTAGTTTCAAACACGATGTTAAATAAAACATCGTCGTCTGCATCTTAACTTTCTTGCCCTAGATTTATCACACTTGTGTTGTCAAATCAAATTGTATAAAAGATTAAATATGTCCACATTATAAATTTTTCTATTAGCATAGCTCAACCTTTTCAAAGCCCTGAATTGCCCGCACGGATATCAATCTAGCTCGTGAATGTTCAGATCTAGTTCAAACAATACTAAAATTTATCATACCATTGGATAGTTATCATGATTGAAAAGAGCCCAACACAAAATAAGATGGTGATATTAAAAACTAAACCTCCCTTTCAGATGATGAACTAAACCTCCCTTTCATAATTGATGATATTTGACTTATACACAATAGGACCATAAGCTAATATTCAAAATTATTAAAGGTTCATTTAATTAGATATAAATTTCATAATATTTAATAATTAATTTTATTAAGAGAGAAATATAAATTAACACTAATATTCAAAATTAAAATCGTTCAACGTTCTCAAATGCCAAAGGACGTAATTAACATTCTCAAATCCATATCTGAAGAAGACGCAGCGATATCATTTTGGATATGATACAAAGTCAAAAAATCAAAACTGGTATCGTTTTTACATTTTTGCGACCTCAAAAATAAGTACAGCATCATGTATGTGTCGGCCCTTTGAGATAATTGGTTTTCTACGAAAATTATTTCGTATTAATATGAGCGCTAGGGTTTTAGATTTACATCATTACCAACACATTTGCAATAATATAAACGTTTGAGTTCAGAACTTCCATCATTACCAACACAGAGGAAGTCGAATCGAAAATCTATAGCGTTTATCTCACCCAGCAACAATATTGGAAGAGAACGCCATCTGCGCCTGGCACCATTATCTCTCGCCATATAATTCAATTCATTGTATTGTATCTTCTCGTGCCTGGAGGATGGAATCCAGTAATAGTAATAATACAAATGTTGTCACATTGATGAGCTCCGATGGCAAAATATTCCAAGTGGAAGAGGCCGTGGCTTCGGAGTCTCAGATTATAAAGAAGGTGATGGAGGACTTGGGCACTCACAGACCTATTCCTCTTCCTCTCGTTTCCGGTGAGATATTGGAAAAGGTTATCCAATATTGTAGATATCACGTACTTGATGCACCTCATGATGCAACCCCTAACCCTAGGTGGGATATGGAGTTCCTTGAATCTCTGGATGATCATGAAACCCTCTTGAAACTTGTACTGGCAGCCCACTACCTGTGTATTCAGAATCTTCTGGACTTGACATGTGAAACTATCGCTAACATGATCAGAGGTAAAACTACTCAACAGATTCGTCGGATTCTCAATATTCATGATGAAGATGATTCTACTTCTCAACAGTAGTTATGACGCAGCTTTATATAATAAATACTATGTTTGCCCACAATAATAAATTCAATGATTTAAGCTTTTTAATTAAAGTTGTAAGTGATTTGCCTAAGTTTTATCAATTTGTAAATGTACTACAATATTTCACCTTTACTTTACCTAAAACTACAATCACTGTCGGTCAATAAATTGAGACCAAGGTCTACAATGTAGCCTAATTTTAGAAGATTTCCACAGATTTCATTATGTATTGTTGTTGAATAGATATTTTTGATAAGTTCTTAAGTGATATTATTGAAAGAAAAAAATTCTTCAACAACTCTTTCCGGGAAGAAAGAGTTATGGATTTTTCAAAAATAAAATAAATGATATTATTGAAAAAAAAAAATCTTCAACAACTCTTTCCGGGAAGAAAGAGTTATGGATTTTTCAAAAATAAAATAAAATAATAATCAGCTGATTTGTTTCTAGATTCCCTGTCGCAATTATATTTCATCGTGATGCAAGCACTTCTTAGTACTACTATTGTTTTCAAGTAGTTTGTATGGTTTGAAAAATTGTGTATATTTTTATTAAATGGCATTTTTTGATGGAGAACATTATTCAGCTTGCAGCAGGCAATTTAATGTGTGGCAGCAGGTTTGTTGGCTGTTAGATCTCAAGTAGCTTGAGATCCTACAACCAACAAGCCTGCTGCTGGCCGCATTAAATGGCCTGCAACAGATTGAATAATGTTAAGTAGATACCAGACACATTGGGATGTACATGTATTCTATATAAACCAAATAGATCATAGACATTATCTAATTCGGTGGATGGGCTCTCCTAAGAATTGAGAACTCTGCAACATATAATCTCTATATATATAGAAATTAAGATCTAATATTGTACACTTAAACATATACTGTAATGAAACTAATATAAATCTATTTTAAATCTTAAATTTAAATTTAAATGAATCATTATTGATTTTATAAAGTGATTCAAGCTTTGCAGTTTCTATTTCAAATTCAAAACCCATAATCAATCATCTCATGAAATTAATAATTTTCTAAAACAATTAAATAAAAAATACATATAAAATAAGTGGATACCAGACACACTGGGATGTACATGTATTCTATATAAACCAAATAGATCATAGACATTATCTAATTCGGTGCATGGGCTCTCCTAAGAATTAAGAATTAAGAACTAAGAACTCTGCAACATATAATCTCTAGATATATAAATTAAGTTCTAATATTGTTCACTTAAGCATATATTATAATTAAATTAATATAAATCCATTTTAAATCTTAAATATAAATTAATCATTATTGATTTTATAAAGTGATTTAAGCTTTTGCAGTTTTTATTTCAAATTCAAAACATATAATCATTTATCTCATAAAATTAATAATTTTCTAAAACAATTAAATAAAAAATACATATAAAAAGATAACCACTTCTTTTTTGTTTTAGTTACATACATATATATCTCTTCAACCCTGTGCATGAAAATGAATGCATCAATCCTAAATCATAAATCTGTACAACACCACTCATTACTTTTTTGTTTAAGCTCCATTAATATCTTAAAATTTATATATAAGGAAAATGCATCAATGCTACGCAGTTGAGAAACAACGATTTTTTATAACACCATTCAATATTCTTAACAAGTTTTGATGTCTAATTCTATTACCATTTCTCCAAATTCTTCATATGAAAGATAATTATACTCAAATCAAATCAACCTATAAAAGTTCAATGTTTTTTCTGAGATTTTAATGCTCTAGACTAAAATAACCTATCAAAACAAAGATAAAAAATTTACATGATTTATACTTAAAATACACTTCCAAATACCCAAAACGACACACCCGGTCCTCTAATTTACTTCAAATAAATAATAACTCAACTTTAAACTTTCATGCCTATCAACTAAAAAGGAAAATAGAGTTACACCCTTCAAAGTCCAACAATCTCGTATAGTTTCTCTACTCCAAGGTTCAAATAAATAATAACTCAACTTTAAACTTTCATGCCTCTCAACTAAAAAGGAAAATAGAGTTACACCCTTCAAAGTCCAACAATCTCGTATAGTTTCTCTACTCCAAGGTTCACGTTTACCCATAGACATAATATAATCTTCAAATTTTATTCAGATAAGCTTTGTAAAATTGGTTACTATAATCTTCAAATTTTATTGAGATAAGCTTTGTAAAATTGGTTACTAAGGAACGATAAGATTTAGTAATTCCCCATCCAAATGGTGGAAATATTCTAATGATCACCCTATCTACATGCACGTGCCTATGTGGTGAACCGACGTACATAATAATTTGTTGAATCTAGTGGTAAGTAAGGGTTAAGGGTTTTTTACTATGGAGATAGGAGATTAATTTTTGTAAGAAAGCTTTTGACTTATGGCGCTAATAAAAGGTTATGAAGGTTTACTTAACCATTTTAAGATGTTGAAAATCATTATTAATATATATATATTTTTAAATATTTATTACATTGATATTAAATTATTTAAACTATAAAGAAAAAACAAAAGAGCAACATGGTATTTACATTGGTATTTATATCCTCATCTTCAAAGAAATTAAAACAAAGGGAAATAATGCATAAGGTATTTACATTTTCATAAAAAAAAATCAATTAATAATAAAGTATCTTTAATCAACATAAATACTTTAGCTAACAAGTGGAGATATACATCTTCCTTCCATAATTTATAGAATGCAAATAAATAACTAACCTATTTTTCAAAAACATATCTACACCTATGTTTCTAAAGAAGAAACAACCTATAAATCTTCAAGCAATGGTAGACACCACTGAGTTAGAAACAAACTAAAGATTCTGAATTTCCTAATAGCATTGCTCTCCAATGCAAACCCCCATTGGCAGGACAAACTCCCAATCATGTCCTAGAAAAAAAATTTAATCAAAATGAGGTTCTTCACTATCAATACTGACAATGCTGGACATCTCATGAAGAAATATCACATATGGTTTAGCCTTTTGTAGAACTCTACAAACAAACTACTTACATTCCAAGATCATCATCCTTCTCACATTCCTTATCTTCATTCAATGAATAGAGGGTTGGCTAGAGTGTTGAATATATTTCTCAATGTTGCATTACTCCAGGAAGAGGCATCCTTGTCTAGGGAAATTGCCACAAATTCTTTGAATTAATTTTCCCGAGTAAAACTTGCTACTCTACCAAGCTTGCATAAAGGAGTAGGAGATAAATTGTTGTAGGAAATCTCCTCTACTGATAGGTTGAATCCCTCTTGGACATAAGAGGATTCCCTAGATCCCTAATCAAAACATAAAGTAAACAAATGGTACCTAACATCTCATAGACCTCATTCATGCACAAGCAAACAAAAACATGAGAAGGAAGGAAGAGGGTAGATGGCCTACCACGATTCAGATGGTTGTCCTAGCTACTCCTTACTGATCCAGCTCCTAGATTGAAAATCCAAACTTGTGAACCTGCATACAAAGACAGAAAAAAGCATTCCAATGCACCAAGTGTATCAAATAAGATCTAACTACCAATTAATAGACATATTCACATATCTATCAAGAGAGACATGAAATAGGGGAATACGCCAAGTTATATTAATGGAAAGTCATGAACAACATATACAATGTTATACCTGAGTCTGCGGTAACATGTCCTTCAAGATTCCCTTCCAAAGCCCTTTGAGAACCACAAGATCATAAGAACCACCTCTCTAATCTTCTTTCCCTCTAAGCCCTTCATCCAAGGTATGAAGCTCTCTTTATAGCATGGAGAGGCCAAATTACTTAGGAGAAATATTTGGATCAAGTGAGGATAAGGTGGATCAAAGGATATGTAGGTTACCTTGGATGAAAATTGAGGATATATTCAAGCAATAGTATGATCCACTAAATATTGAGCTCAGGTCTCAACCCTAAAATCATGGAAAAATAGTCTCAACCTGATTGTTCCTCCCTTAAGGCATGATAGAGAGAAAACTGTTGATATTTTCGGTCCCCGGAAGGCTTACAAGGAGCAACAAAGTTGTCATTTTCGCTCCCCGGACAAGGGACACAGAGTGAAAATCCTAATTCAAGGCTCAAAGTGAGGTTGGGTGAAGTGGTTTTTAACCACCAAAAGCTATGAAAATCTCCCAAACATGGCTAGGGAGTGAGTGAACCATAGAATAGTGGGTCCTAACATCCTTAGGGAACATCAAAACCCATGCCTCTCATGGTGATGAAGCATGTAAAGTCAAAGGTGACAATTTGAGGTATAATAGGTTCCCCCTAAAGTATGAGGTCAGAAGGGATCTGATGGTAGAAAACACTTTACCAATATGTAAGTGCAAAGGGTATCTAGAAGAGAGTCGGAAAGCATCTACAAGAAAAGACCAAACAATATATATATATCATCCCCGAGGCGAGCATACCCATGCTCGAAATAAACTGACTCAAATCATGGATGTTGATCAATACATTGCAAATCCATGATAGTATGGACTCAAGTTACGACCACCGACATACAATGTGGATTCTTAATAACTAATTAAAGATCATGGATACAAGAATACAAGATTGATCCATGAAATAACAATTACACAGTCATGGACCAATACAAAGTGGATCTATGTGACAGTATACATATCGGTTCCAACATGATGTCCATGTAGGAACCTACTCAAAAAATATTCTTCACAACTTGGGTAAAGCACATAGGGCTGATGCACAATCATGGACTCCTTTAAAGACACTTTAGATGCCACATAATACTGAAAAAACCTGGAACCTCTGACTTTAGGTGACAATTAGGGGTACTTCCGTAACGGATTTGAAGATAAAGTAAAAAGACAAAAGATAGGTAATTGAATCAGCTTTCATAATATATAACATTTATCTATAAAAAATTTGTGTAAATGATTATAAAATTAGTTTCCGTTAAATTGGGTTTTCAAATTTTCAGCACATCATAACATATATGTTTGTGCGGGTGCAACACTTATTAAGGTAAATGATGTCCATTTTGAATAAAATATTGCAGACATATAAAGAACATATGGGCCTAGTGCAACACTATTTTTTCAAAAAAATTCATGAATTATTTTTTTTATTATTAATTATTGAAGTCATAAAACCTTGAAATTAAAACGTTATGTGCGGGTGCAACACTTTAGGGGCAAAATTTAATGAAATCATTGTTTTCTATATATGAGATTGTAGAGCTCAGTCTCCTCTAGTGCACCATATAGTTTTCTTGGGAAATGGTGAAGGCAATAAAAAGTTATATAAAAACGAATCGATGTATGTATTTTCAAAAACTGACGCGTGTCATTTAGAAAATTAATAATAAATAAATAAAACATACATTTTTATGAAAAAATTACATATTCAGAATCGTCAGATCGTACTCTACGCTATTCTATATTTTCATAAAAAAATATTGAGTTTTTCATAGCAAAACATGCCATTGAAACTGAGCATATTGATAGAGTTCAAAAATACAGACAATGGCCCTGGTTTTTTGTTCTAGCCAATAAGTTCGGCAGTCCGAAGCTATTTCCGAACATCATCCCAAGCCTTGTTCCCGCCGAGTTTTTAAATTTTAAATTAACGCATATGCGTTATAACAGATATGCGGTTTAGACTTGTTCATATCGCATATGCATTATAACGCATATGCGATATAACGGATATGCATTTTGATTTAGTACAAAAGAGTAGATAGAGAATAAATATTATTAGATAAAAGAGTGGCATAAAGATTATTATTTTGAAATGTAAGATAGCATCCCATCATGGTTAATATAACATTGTTTAACATGACAAATGGGTTCGGAAACAATACATCTCTATTTTCAACTAAGTTATATTTGATATATTAGGTAGTATGGGGTAGTATGGTATAAAGTATAAACTCACATCAAAGTGAATGGGACATCTAAGAAGCCAAATGGTGGATTGTTATTGATGAAGTAATTGGGATATCATGGTGAGTACAATTTGGTTTTCAATCCATTTTCAAGGGTTAGGGATTTCATCCTTGCCGTTTTAATAATTTTCCTTGTATCCTATCATAAGTATGAGATTTAATAGGCACCGAAGAAAAATCGATTCAAATATATCTCGAGAATTCCATCTTCACTATTGTGTAGTCTCCTAGTATAGAACTTCACCTTACTACACTAAGATAGTTGAAGTTTGTGGCTTCGACCTATAGTTCACTATGCATCTATTGATTGATGTTATTGATGAGAACCAACATATCTTTGCACTTATTTTGTTATCAAACTTTCTTTGATATTAGTGTAGTTAAATGACTTCAAGTAGGGTTTTTCATTTAATGACAAATTTATTATATAACTTAATAATGCTCTACTTGAGTTGATGATGATTATGGTTGTTATTAACGTCCATTGAGACCAATTTTGATCTATCAAACCTTTAAAAAGGTAAGGAGTCACTTGGTTTTCTTTAGAATTATATTTCTGTGCTCGAAACTTTTAAGAGAAACATTCATAAATCACCATAGTTTTGATGAGTTAAAATGTTATGAAGGTTGGTATTGTAACAAATATTTTGAATTTGGGATGAAATGTGGGTGTACACATAAAATTTTAATGTGATTTGTTTCTATATGATCTTTAATAGTTTAATCACATTACACTATTGATTCAAAAACAGCAAATCATTTAACTAGAAATTTTTCAACAAATAATTTAACTAGAAATCTTGATGATTGATCCTCTTACTCACTCCATACCTCACTTTCTCCCCCTACCTCCTCTCTCCACCCCCTTCTCTCTCCCCCCATAATTCCTTCTCTCTTTCTCCACCCCCTTCTCTCTCACACACATCCACACACCCTCTAAAACAATTCCTTTTTTGCCCCTCCCTCCCTCCCTCCCTCCCTCCATGTGTTCCATCCTATCACTCACTCCATCCCTCACTTTCTCCCCCTACCTCCTCTCTCCACCTTCAAGCCTTCATCCCTCCTTCATCTCTCCATCTTTCTCTCCTTTCCTTAATATCCATGATCTCTCCCTCTCTCTCTCTCTCTCTCACACACACACACAATCCCTCATCTCTATCCCTCGGTGTAACCATCCTTGACCATCCTTCATTTCCCTAAATCCCTACTCTCTCATTGTTATTATCCCACTCTCTCACCCTCTAACCATCCCTCCATCCATCATTCTCTCTCTCTCTCTCTCTCTCTCTCTCTCTCTCTCTCTCTATCTCTCTCTCCCTCCCTCTGACTCTCCCCCTCTCACTCTTTAACCACCACCCATTTGTCTCTCTCATCCACTCACTCTATACCTCTATCTATACCACGAATCCATCCATCCCTCTCCTCCCTCTCACTCCTTAATGGTCCCCCCCCATTTGTCCCTCCATCCATTATGCTATATATCTTTCCTCCATCCATTATCCTATATATTTCTTGCACCCAGTCATCCCTCCCTTTTATATATCACCCTCTTCTCTCCCACTTATATTTATTCCCCTATATCTCTGCCCCCCCATTCCTCCCTCCCTCCCGCTTATATTTATTCCCCTCCCACCAATCCCTTCCCTTTATATTTCTCCTCCATTTAGTTCCCCCTCATATCAATGTCCAGATACAAATCCATCCCTTCCCTTTATATTTCTCCTCCCTTCATCCCCCCCATATCTCTCCCCTACCCATCCCTCCCTCCCATGATTCCCTCTACAACTTCCTCTCCCTCCGTTGACTCCCCCCACACCTCTTTTAGCTTTTAATCAATGTAATGTTGGGGCATGAGCCACCCCATAGATCGTCTGGATGGAATCTTGGGAGTCGAAATTGTATTATAAGGGGATAAGGGTGACATTATAGGGTTTTGGATGGTAGGGATGGGTCTCTGGACATTGACCATAGTCATGGAAGAAAAGATGGTCCAATGAGTCTCTAAATCAACACACATGCACTATAGATGGAATATTTCGCCTTTAGTGGGATATGGGTGTCATTATGAGGTTTTATGCACTAAGGATGGGTCTCAGGGTCTTAACCATGGTAATGGGACAAAAGTGTAACAGAAACAAGTCTTAAACCACTACACATGCCCTTTAAAGGGGATATTTAGCCTTAATATGGAATATATGTGCCACTCGACTATTTTATGCATTGAAGATTATTCTCGAGGCATTGTCCATGGTCATATAGGAACCATTACGAATATTTCCAGACAAAACATAGTTCTGAAGACACTGTACCATGGTCCAAGGGTAAATCCAATCTTCTAGGGATTAAATGATGTTTTCATGGTTCATGGTTAAATGAGGTTTCAATAGTTGATATGCACTAAATCACATATGCGATATATCACATATGCGATTTAGTGATCACATTTTTAACAAACTGGCTGTTTGTAAAAAGCATAAAAATCATATAGTTCATATCGCATATGCGATATAACGAATATGCGTTAAAACATAGATGCGTTATATCGCATGTGCAATATTTGTTTAATAAATAATCTTGGGTTGCGGACCATTGGCCATTTTTACTGTATAGGAAAAGACATAATTCTTCTGAAACCCGCGCAGAGCGTACTGTTCAACCTGCAATTTAATCATTTATTACACAGATCCATAGGTTTTGTACAATTTTGGGTGGATTTCAATGGGGAATCCACGTAATAGAGTTTAGAATTCAGTGAGGAATATGCTTACACCTGAAGAAGATGAAATTAAAAAAGAAAAGAAGAGGGAACATTCAAGAAATTGTCGGCATTCATTGGATGAGCAAATACTTCCTATTCCCGTTCAACATATACCTGATGAAGAGGCTAAGGAAGATATTGCAACTTTAATGCAAGCTGGTTATAACCAAGATGAAAATTTTGGTCCATTATTAACCGGACAACCCTCTGTAGAGCTCAATCATTATGTTCCTGACGAGACTCTGCAACAACCATGCTAGGTGGTTCAATCTCCTAATCGAAGTTGTCAGCCTGCAGTGGATGTAAACGTCTCTCCATCATTTCAAACGACAAGAAATCTTGCATCAAAACGAAAGAGAACTCCTAAACGCATACAAGTGGACGAGAGCGAATTGACTTCCATGGAACGTAAGGTGGCTAAACACACAATCATTCGTCATTGTTCTCAAATAATGAAATAATATTTTGAACCAAAATCTAAAGCCGGTAAATGTCAATTGTTTTTAGCTTTGATTAAATCTAGAAGTATGGCAAATGTTAGAAAAAAGTTAGGTATAAGAACATTGAAGAATACCAAATCAAGTAATCACATTGTTAAATATCTTGTTGTTACATTCACATCAATTGGTAAAAAAACTCGTTCAAAAGACTGTAATGTGGCTCGCCACGTATTGGCTGAATCAATTGTATCTAGATCCACAAGACAATGTCGTTACTTAAATGCACATCAGAAATTGTCCCTTTACATCCAAAGACACTTAAAAAATATTAAGTAAGAAGAGACAACCTTGATGTAGAGGGACAAATGGATACATTATGGGCATTTAGCGGTAGGTTTCCCCGCAAAGACATGAATTTGGTCGAAGCAGTGAAGGGACTAGTGCACACTTTTTGGCACGATAACACTAGGCCTTCTTCTAACACAAAGGATGTGTTAAAACACTGTAGGGCTTCTATGAACAATGAAGGGCATGTTAAACATTACCTTGACATGACACAAACTCAACTGTTCGAGATGTTTAAAGTTTCCCACGTAGAGCTAAGGCTCGGGCAAAGATCTTTTGAAAAATGCAAGCCTTGGTATGTTAGAATCAATAGAATCCGGAACACTTGTTGTTGTAGATACCACATAGAGTTTGATCTATATTATCATACATTTGCACATATACGTCGTTTCTTGCATCCTAACCATGTGCAGGAATGCTCAAGTACAGTACCACCAATGTCATCTAGAGATTTCATCCATAACATAATGTGTTCGAGGCAAGATGGGCAGACACATTACTTAAAACAATGTCTAGAGGGTTCTTGCAACAATTGTGGTGGGCTATCTTTATGGTCCGATTGCATCCATGAGAGTGAAGATCAAGCATTCGGTAATGCAATTGTCGAGAAGCAGAACTTTCAGTATGAGACATATCATCTACGTGATGGGAAAGAAAGCAAGAAGATTAAATTGGTGACTTCATAGATTACAATCTACACGAAAAATGTTCATTTAACTGAGTGTACATTGTTTATATGTTGTTTTATAACATTGTTTTAAATATTGATGTATATTTTAATATTCATGTAAATATTTTTATGTTGTTTTATAACATTGTTTATTTTTTTCCACCAGGTGCAAGTATGTGATTTTATTCCAGAGTTCTGTGGAAAGATCCAACAGTACATTCAGCATGTCGATATGGCACAGTGGCAAGATGATCAATTCAGAATATGCTGGGACACCTTCCCTCTTGGAACAATACTATCAGTGGTTGACTTTGCGGAAAATTACACCCTACAACCACAAAATGAAATACAAAGTCAATACTATCACTCAGAGCAGGTGAGCATAATGGTCCATATCACTTATTGACATGGGCCAGATAGCAATGAAGAGAAACGTGTGATATTGAAAGAAAGTCACGTTTACATCAATGACGACCGGACCCATGACATCCATTACATGCAACATTGATTTCAGTTGTTCTATGATCATGTGATAGCTATGGATATACAATTTTATCGTCATTTGATTTGGTCAGATGGTTGTGCTGGATAGTTCAAGAATGCATGTGTATTTTAACGGTTGTGTTTGTTGCACATAAAATACAAGGTGCCACATACATGGAACTACTTTGAAACAAGTCATGGCAAAAGAGATCACAATGGTGTTGGTGCATGCATAAAAACTGCCCTTCAAAGGGAAGAGATGAAGTTTACAGGTGCTTGCCTTCGAGACGCTTCATCTATAGTCAAATGGTGTGCATCTGTGATGGGAGAACAAGCAACAAGGAAACACCTAGTGCGGAGAATATTCTGGGAGGTGGCAGATGTGAACCAATCCCAAACACATCGGGTGAACATAGTGCATGGAACTCGAGGTTTTCATTCAATTAGAAGCTCAGACAACTTGGCCCTACAAATTTGGACAAGATTGAAGGCTTGCTTTTGCAGTTCCTGTAGCATAGATGAATGGGATGATTGTGAGTATACAGATACATTTGATACATGGGATCGAGTGACACTTGGCACTGATTTCAAGGGGTTTAATGAAATAGACCATTTCAAAGATGATCAGACATATTTCTACAGACTATGATCACATATCGGATCTCATACAAGAAGGTACAAAAAAATAAATTAGTAGTACCTAAATCACTACAAGCCCTTACATTGAAAGAAATTTTATTTATGTTACATGCAAGACCTTTTTTAATATTTATGTATTTTTAACCTTTTTCGATTTCCTTTCACAGGTCGGATATATGTAGTGGTTGCCCCAAAAAATAATGAATGGGGTTCTGACTATTGGTTGGAATGTTTCTTAGAGGGGAAACAAACCCTTCTCAAACCTGTTACAGATGATGAAAATATTGAATACCCAATTGGCTCGATGGTTATAAAAGGGGAGTACCTAACACTAGCAGCACAACAAAAAAGGAAGGGTGGGTATGTATATCAGGATTATAAACCAGGAGCTATTGATACCACTTCACCAACCTAGTAGTTGGTATAAACATCAAGTTGTGCACAATTTCGAAAAAAAATAGGTCACATGTACAATACTTGCTACCTCATTTAGAGCATGAGAGATTGATGGACACCATCAGCAGCAGAGATGATCCAGATGGCCTACTCGAGTGAGTGCATTGTCAAGTGCTACTAGATTGTCTAGTGTGGCTAGATTTTCATGTGCGTTAAATTTAATCCTTAAAGTGTGTGTTGAAGCACAATTTCAATTATTTAGCCTTCAGTTTATTCCCAATGTACTAATTTGTGAATGTCAAATACCATTCACAGACATAATTTACTGGACAAGTTATAAACACGATCCTACAACCTCAGGTGAGTTATCTATAAATAATGTTTGCACATTTTCCTTATTTTCTTATGAGAGTACTAATGTTTAGCCTTTCCTGTGCCTAGGATACAAACATTATTTATGGCACATTGGAGGTGCCAAGAACAACCGGTGTCTTTAGACACCACCAAATAGAAATCAGAAAATAACATGCTCTCGAGTCAAGTTTATCTTCATCATCTTCATATGCCAAAAGTTCTCTTGTATATCAATTTTATGAATATTTATGCCAATTTTTACATATGACCAATAAACCTTAAAACTAGCAATTATCAACAAGTATGATAGTTCTCTTCTAACTTCTTTCAATACCTCATTTTGCTTCATGTATGTGCATAGCCTAGGTATATGACCTTTTTGTTTCATGTATGTGCATAGCCTAGGTATATGGCATTTTGTTTCATGTATGTGCATATAATTCATGTACATGTGTTTCTACATCTTAGTCATGCATGCATGTGAAATTCCACTTGTGATCCATGTTCAACCCTATTCAATTTGTTTCATGTATGTGCATAGCCTAGGTATATGGCCTTTTTGTTTCATGTATGTGCATAGCCTAGGTATATAGCATTTTGTTTCATGTATGTGCATATAATTCATGTACATGTGTTTCTACATCTTAGTCATGCATGCATGTGAAATTCCACTTGTGATCCATGTTCAACCCTATTCATTTTGTTTCATGTATGTGCATAGCTTAGGTATATGGCCTTTTTGTTTCATGTATGTGCATACCCTAGGTATATGGAATTTTGTTTCATGTATACATGCATAGCCTATTCATTTTGTTTCATGTATGTGCATAGCCTATTCATTTTGTTTCATGTATGTGCATAGCCTAGGTACATGATCTAAACCTAGAGAGTTCATAAAACCCTAGTTTTTAGTTCCATGTCTCAATTTGTGAACCCTAGTTTTATTATGCGGTGTCTAGTTCATGAAACCCTAGTTGGTTTGTAATTTGTAAGTGTAGCTTAGGCATATTCTTGTTGGATTATACGTTGGTACAAGAATAATATAGCCTGTGATCTCTAGACACATAGTGTTTTCTTAATGATGCAACATGTTTTGTGGAGTTGACCCAACAATGCGAGATTGCATTGATGGAAACTGAGCAAAACCCTAGTTTACGAAATGAATGCACAATGAAGTCACTAGGCCATGGAAACACGAAGGAGAGGATACCTAGAGGTAATCGCATGCCAGGAGAGCAACAGAATCGACGGTTCATCAATCTGACCTCCGGTTGCCGAGATATGTCGAGTTGCAAGTTGCATGAAAATGTCGTTTAGGGACACTTGGTGACTTTCGATCCGGGAGCGAAATAACAAATGGAGCGGCAAGATTGCATGTCGTTGGCTCCTGGTAGTGTGTATGGGAAATGCCGACGTGGGACCACTGCCAACACTAGCTCAGTGGAGTGTTTTGCAGAGTTGAACCAACAATGCGAGATTGCATTGATGGAAACTGAGCAAAACCCTAGTTTACGAAATGAATGCACAATGAAGTCACTGGGCCATGGAAACACGGAGGAGAGGCTACCTAGAGGTAATCGCATGCCAGGAGAGCAACGGAATCGATAGTTTGTCGATCCAACCTCCGGTTGCCGAGATATGTCAAGTTGCAAGTCGCATGAAAATGTCATTCAGGGACACTTGGTGACTTTCGATCCGGGAGCGAAATAACAAATGGAGCAGCAAGATTGCATGCCTTTGGCTCCTGGTATTGTGTATGGGAAATGCCGATGTGGGACCGCTACCAACACTAGCTCGGTGGAGTGCTTTTCGGAGTTGAACCAACAATGCGAGATTGCATTGATGGAAACTGAGCAAAACCCTAGTTTACAAAATGAATGCACAATGAAGTCACTGGGCCATGGAAACATGGAGGAGAGGCTACCTAGAGGTAATCGCATGCCAGGAGAGAAACGGAATCGACGGTTCGTCAATCCGACCTTTGGTTGCCGAGATATGTCGAGTTGCAAGTCGCATGAAAATGTCGTTCAGGGACACTTGGTGACTTTCGATCCGGGAGCGAAATAAAAAATGGAGCAGTAAGATTGCATGTCGTTGGCTCCTGGTAGTGTGTATGGGAAATGCCGATGTGGGACCGCTACCAACACTAGCTTGGTGAATTGTTTTGCGGAGTTGAACCAACAATGCAAGATTGCATTGATGGAAACTGAGAAAAACCCTAGTTTACAAAATGAATGCACAATGAAGTCACTGGGCCATGGAAACATGGAGGAGAGGCTACCTAAAGGTAATCGCATGCCAGGAGAGCAACAGAATCGACGGTTCGTCGATCTGACCTCCGGTTGCTGAGATATGTCGAGTTGCAAGTTGCATGAAAATGTCGTTCAAGGACACTTGGTGACTTTCGATCCGGGAGAAAAATAACAAATGGAGCGATAAGATTGCATGTTGTTGGCTCCTAGTAGTGTGTATGGGCAATGCCGATGTGGGACCACTGCCAACACTGGCTCGGTGGAGTGTTTTGCGGAGTTGACCCAACAATGCGAGATTGCATTGATGGAAACTGAGCAAAACCCTAGTCTACATTGGGCTTGTAGACTATGTTCATGTTCCTTATCATTTCCTATCAATTTAGCTATAAAACATCCTTGCTTTCCTCCAACTATGTAGGTTATGTATAACATCCATGATTATCTGTGGTTAAACCAAATGTGAAACATGAGGTTGTAGACATAGAACTAGGGATAATACACACTACGGAGCTAAGTTAGATAAAGTGCCAATGTGTATTCCATGCCTCGTGGTATAAATGAATGTGTCCAAGGGGAAGACAATGACTACAAGGAATGTGTTTTTGTTCTATATATGCCCTAAGGAAAACCTTAGGGGTGAAATTTAACCCATGGGCTAATTTTAGATGTTTTTTTTCCAAACGATGTTCCAATTTTGATTTTTATCTAAAATAATAACCAAATTCCATAGGATAAAATTATTTTACTATAAGCATGGTCAAAATTGTTCATGAACTATATAAAATACTTATGAATTTGAATATTTAAAAAAATATTGTTCAACATTTTATGGTTGGAAATTTAAAAATTGATAAGATTCACCAAGTTTTCTACACTTTAAGAAAATTATGGAGTCATGGAGTGTGCTTAATCCACTTATAGTGTGAACTATAGTTTTTAATTGTTGTATTTAGGCTTCAAGGTGTGTGATCCACATATATGTGTTCACAACTATGTGGTATAGGTGGGTGGAGAATGGGTGTCAAGAGTACAAGGAAGTGAAGGGTTTGTATGCAAAATACAATAACTAGGTTCTATAATATCATCATACTATAACCATGAACAAAACCCTTCAACACAAGGGTATACATGATATGAAATCATAAGCCCAAATACTTATATTTTCATGTGTTCTTCATGTGTTGCAATAGAATAGCGATCCACCTTAATCTAGCAAAAAAATGAATGAAAATTTGAAGTGATACGCCATAATATATTTGTTTATTAGAAGACAATGGTTGTATTATTGGACCCAACCTAGTTGATAAGGTGAATCCTGTGGGGTAGTAGGAAGTTGTAAGTGATTAAAAAATGTCTAAGAGATGAGGTTCTTTTGGATTCCATTTCTAAGGACTAGAGTGGCTACTTGGTATTTGATTTAATAGTTGTGAGTAAAAATGAGTGCTAGAGTTGAGTGGGACTAGGAATGTATCATCAATAGTAAGGATGGGTTAGTTGTAGCATGATTGTAAAGATAAACAATTTTAGGAGGTGAAGAAGGTTTAGGAGAGGAAGGGGCTATGAAAAGTCACTTGTTTGTTCATTAAAAATTAAACTTCTAGATTGGGCTTGTCACTATAAGAAACAACATTCACATCATCATATAGTAAGGAATCTAGAGCCTTCCTTTCTATACCGAACACATTACATGCATTATTTGCAATGCCAACTCTTCTCCAACAAACACAAAGCCATAAACCTAAAAACATATTCAAGCATATATATCTGCAAGGCATATAATACACATGTCTCCATCCCATATCAAGTCAACCATATATAGGTAAATTTGAGCGTTGCTTTATATTATAAATGTACATGTATAATGTTTTCAAAAATGGCATGCCATGGCCATAATACAAAATTGTGGATCATACTGTACATCTGTGTGTACATACAAACAAAACGGTACATGTATGTATTCCCCCTATACATGGATTCTATATGTACCCCCCCTATACATGATTTATATTTATCCCCCTTTTCACTGCCAATGTCAGTGGCTAATGAGAAGTCTATCTTTCTTTTGCGGCTGCTCGATGGCATTCCCCAATGATCCGCAGGAGGACACATTCTCAATATCGGAGACTACACACAAACCAAAATTTGTATGTTAGTTTACCAAGCTATAAAAATAAGTACAACTCTATGTACATTTGTTCAAATTCCAAGCAAATATAACATTTTTACTTACCATGAGTGTGTAATTTCTCGGCACTGAAACTGCATGTACTTGGGTGGGGGGGCATGCAGGGTCATCAGTGACACCAATTGGGTGCTCTTCAAGCACCACTAGCTTAATAGATGCTTGTATAAAGTAACATACATGTCAATGTCAGCAAATACAAAGAAAACAAGACATATATACTACATGGACGGACAATGACTCTTTCAAAGAAAGCGAGACATACATGTACTTGGGGGGGGGGCAGAGGTGGGTCACCAACAACCTCGGTTGGGTGCTCTTCAAGCACCATTGCATCACTAGATGCCTGCATAAAGTAACATATGGATCAATGTCAGTAAATACAAAGAAAATGAGACTGTATATAATATGTATGGACGTACAATGACCTTTTCAAAGAAAGAGAGACATGTACACATGTACCTGGGGGGGGGGAGAGGTGGGTCACCAACAATGTCGATTTGGTGCTCTTCAAGCACCACTGCATCACTAGATTCCTGCATAAAGTAACATATGGACCAATGTCAGCAAATACAAAGAAAATGAGACTGTATATATACTATGGATGGACATACAATGACCTTTTCAAAGAAATAGCTCGACATACACGTACCTGCCGGGGGGGGAGGTGGGTCACCAACAACGCCGATTGGGTGCTCTTCAAGCACCATTGCATCACTAGATGCCTGCAAAAGGTAACATATATATGTCAATGTCAGCAAATACAAAGATCTAACAAGACTACATATATATACTACATGGACGGACAATGGATTTTTCAAAGAAAGCAAGACATGTACACGTACCTGGGGTGGAGGAAGAGGGTCACCGGTGGGTGGAATACTAAACATTGCCCTTACTAGACGGTCAAAAAAAACCTGACCATAACCATGCTACGTAACAAAACATAAAGATACAATTAGAAAATTTCTTTAAATAATTAAACGCATACATGTTTCAAATCATTAAAAGCATATAATTAAAAGCATGTAATGAAAAGAATACCTGAGTCTGGGAATCTTCCTCTACATGGGAGGGACTGACCTGGGATTCCACAAACTCATCGTGCCCAGCCTGCATAAAACATATTGTATCAAGTTTAAGACGTATTGAATGTTGCAATATCTAAATTATAAATATGAAAATTACTCGATGACAAATTAAAAATAAAGTTCTTACAACTAATGGTGAAGCACCAAAATCATATGCAGCATTGACCACTGCATCAATGGCATCAGCATCAATGGCCTAATTATGTGAATCTAGGGTGTCATTGGACACCAGCTATATATTTGTTCATGTAAATTGTCAGATAATTATTTAAATAAATAAATTACGAAACAATTGAAAATTGTGATATAAAACAAAATATATAAACTATGTAAAGAATGAATGTTACTTACATATCGGAGTAATCCATCGCCCCAAAGCTCTAAAGCAGGCCCATAGCATATGCTTCAACACGATGTGCAAGGGTGTGGAATAACCCGATGCTCTAAAGACTCTGCGTCACCGATGCGATGTGTAGCTCTGGTTTGGTCTGGGGACCTAAAAGGTGGATCCTGACTATGAGATGGTCCAACCCCAGATGGGCCAGCCTCGAAAGTGCCAACCCCTTGGCCTACA
This sequence comes from Larix kaempferi, assembly GCA_027924585.1. Classification (NCBI taxonomy): domain Eukaryota; kingdom Viridiplantae; phylum Streptophyta; class Pinopsida; order Pinales; family Pinaceae; genus Larix; species Larix kaempferi. The sequence goes on from BSBM01000835.1 coordinate 7,951,827, forward strand.
TTTCCTTGGACGGCAGTCCCATGTCGAAGCAATGTATCAGCCAAATCTAATAAGGACTCTTGCGTATCATCAAGAACTGGACCCACTGGAGGATATAATCGAAGGGGGTTTGGTGTGCATGGAGGGCATCACACACGGTTAGGATCGGTCCTAGCCCCTTCCCTTGGGGCATCCCATGACCTACACCTTGGAACTCTAAAATGTCAAAATAGTTGACATGTTTCCCCAGGATAAATTCTGCATACAGCTTCCTAAGGAAATAAAATGGGATGTCTCTATTCCCGTGAGGGTCTTCATCGAGGACCATGTACCAGTGATCCATCCAATTAGCTTTAATATTTGGTTCCACGCACCAGTATATGGAAATGTGTGGTCAACTGGTGGGTGGAACCAATCCGGTGCTGGGGTCCCGAAATAAGGAAAACAATTGGTCTTTGGTTATCTTTAATTTTTTGACATCTTTGTAGCTCAACCCAATGGAATAGTATTTCCTCTGGGAATCTTTGTACGAGTTAATGTTGTACAGTGCTCCCTGGGCATTGGACATTGTATTTGTTATGGAGTCTAATGCCTTGGCTAAATATTGTCCTAAGTAGTCCCCCCCCCTAAAGAGTGAGCTAAGGCGCCTCAATGAACACAAACGAGCTAGAATCTCAGAATTACGGTCGTGTTCCTCCTCCATGTGTGGGTTTGTGTCTGGATTTTGGTTTAGGTTTGGGTTTGTGTCTGGATTTTGGTTTGGGTTGGGGTTTGTGTCTGGGTTTGTGCTCTCTGTTAAGAACAAAACAGTTCAATTTCAAAATTTAATTAATCAATTTCATTGTTTGTTTTTTAATACATGTAACAAATTTTATTAAATTGGTTTAAAAAAAACAAAAACTAGTAAATTAACAAACACAATAATGAAAAATTCAAAAGGAATTAACAAACTAGTAAATCTTACCACCCACCTTCCATTTTATCCGAATTGTGAAGTGGCTTGCCTCCTCCTTCTCTCAAACGCAAATCGACAAGTGCGTTTTTTCGCCTTCCCGATATCGTCGGTCCTTCACTGTGTAGATTGGGAAAATGAGGCCGCGTGCACTGTGTTTTATTTTTTTATTTTTTTTTGCACTACAAATCGCACTTGCGATATATCGCAAGTGCATTATTTAACTCTCTTAATCCTAAATATATATGAATGAAAATGAGGCCGCGGCCACTCTGTTAAATATATATATATATATATATATATATATATATATATATATATATATATATATATTTGTTTTGCATTATAAATCGTACTTGCGATATATCGCAAGTGCGTTTTTTAACTCTATTAATCCTTTAAGATATATATGAATGAAAACGAGGCAGCGGTCACTCTATTTTATATTTTTTTTTTTGCATTACAAATCGCACTTGCGATATATCGCAAGTGTGATATATCGAAAGTAAGATATATCGCACTTGTGATATATCGCAAGTGTGATATATTGAAAGTAAGATATATCGCACTTGCGATATATCGCAAGTGTGATATATCGAAAGTAAGATATATCGCACTTGCAATATATCGCAACTGCATTTTTTAACTCTATTAATCCTTTTTATATGAATGAATAAATGATTAGGGATTTCCTTGGACTATTAATCCTTTATATAAGAATGAATAAATGATTTGGGATTTCCTTGGACCAAAGACGAGGGAGACAAGGGCACATTGAATTCTACAAATCCTTAATTAGTATGTCGAAATCCCATCATTTGGACCTTCATTTTTGCCAATGTATAAGGATTTTCACCCCTTTCTCCTTGACTAGGGAGGGACAATTACAACTTTTTCACTCCTTGCAAGCCTACTAGGGAGTGATAATTACAACATTTTCACTCTATGTCTTGCCTTAGGGGAGTGATAATCATGTTTGCACCATTTGAGCCTGGACATCAAGTGAGGCCCTACATAGCCACCTAGGGATTTCTTTTGCTTGCGATTACAACACTCAACCACTTGAGATAACCCTCTGGGATTTTGTGTCACAATTTCTCCTTTTCTATTAATGGTATTTATATTATATCAATTTATGGAGCCCCTTTTATCTTCCAATGGTTTACCAAACAATCAAAATTCTCATATAAAATTATACTAGATATAGAGTAATTCGAGGAATGCTCTTCTCCTTCATGTTAATTATCGTGTGCTTGTGTAGAATACATAATTAATCAAAATAAAGTTTCATCGAAGAAAAGAACTCAAAATACCTTAGGATATGTATTATAAATTAGTAATGCTCATTATAAGTATTGATTACAAAACATCATTACCAAAATGTGTTATTTTATCTCCATGGAGTTTATTTGTAATTGAATTACCATATTTGTAGTCATCAAATATATTTTCATAAAGAGTTCACGTGAGTAATGAGATAAAGATAGAGAATAGTTTTTTTCAAATGTCTAATTTTATATCTTTGTAGGATAGGGGAAAATAGGTTTGAAGGGAGAAAAGGTAATGGTAGAAGAGAGGAAGTGGGTTGCTTATTTTTATGATCTATAATAAGAGATATTAGCCTCCATTTTAATAACTTTAGTTGAAATAGTGGGTGCATGGATGGGTGACATGGTGTGGTTGGATAAGCAACAAGGGAGTTATATGGAGAAGGATATGATAGAAGACATCAAAGGAAGAAAAAAAATTAGAGGAGAAGATATCGAAACAAGAAATCAATTAGTTGTAGAAGAGATCCACGGTGCCTTATAGAAGAGAGTTAAAAAAGGATTAGTAGTCCAAGGAAATCCCTAATCATTTATTCAACTAATGAATAAATCGTACTTGTACATGTGACATTAGTTGTAGAAGAGATCCACGGTGCCTTATACACAAGGATAACATCTCAAATAAGAACGGATATATGACAAGAAAATTAATGTTTCAAATCATCTCTAGTATTCACATCTAGAGAACAAACAAAGTTTGTATATGGTCCCCTCTCTCATAAATCAATTGAATCTCTCTAACTACGCCTTTGCAAGTAAAATTATATGCATAGAGACAAAAAAAATTAGTACAATAAATGAAACTCTAATCATTCAAACAAACGGAGAAAAAAAACAAAAACAAAAATGATGGTGAAATAAGAAGACCATATGAATCGAACCCTAGTTCGACTACAACTTTGAAATATGGAAGAGATATGGAGGGATTCAATCCTTCTAGAGGAATGAGAGGAATTGGGAGTACATATACCATTACAAATCATGATTCTTACATTGTATTTTGATCATTGTGAAAGAAAATAAAATTTAAGATGATCCAAATCGCACTTACGTTATAACGCAAGGGGGATATATCGCACTTGCGATATAACGCAAGTGGGATATATCGCACTTACGATTTGTAACTATTAAAAAATGCAAGTCCGATATATCGCATATGCGATTTGGGCTAACTAAGCTTAGCCTCGATTTTCGGCTCGGGCTTGTCCGAACCTAGCCACAATAACGCATATGCGTTATGGATTTCCGTTTCGGATGTGCGTTTTTTATTTATATAGTGTCACTAAAAAGTGGAACCAACTTCATGCGAGCGCCCCATAACAGTGTCCCAAGGTTCTTCAACCTGATCTCATAATGATACGATTCTAGCCATGTGAACAAAGGTAACAAAGTCGAATATGGTAGAAACCACTTGATTACCGGTCTGTCATGTCCCTTCCCTAGTGTCCTTGGTCAAGACTTGGATCCTCATATCGCTAGGGGGTCTAAGAAAATAATTAAATAAGGAATAATTAATAGGGGTAAATTCTGGGCACAAGTACTATAGTAATTAATTAATTTTTAATATTCTGAGTTTTAAATTATCTTTGATAATAAATGTCTCATCATTATTAATTAAATTTTGTGGAAAGTATTGATGATGACTTGGCTAGGAGGGCGCATAAGGTCAAGTGGACTTCACTTACTCAAAGGAAATCTCAAAAAAATAAAGGAGTTAGCTAAAGGCAAGATGGCAGCATGAGAAAGTGGAAACTGAAAAAAGCAAGAAAAAAAAAGCAAAAGCACAAAGCAGGAAAGTTTAAAAGAAGGAAAGTGCAGAAAGAAACCAGTCGGAAAAGCAAGCAACACTCAGAAAAGATAAGGAGGTCACACTTTCTAATTTCATTAAAAGGACACAAAGTAGGAATTTTTTTCAAATCAATTAATTGCTAATTCTCTCAAGGAATGTGCGCTTCCTATCTCACACATGTGGGTGGCTTGTGGATTGTAACAAACCTAAAATATATAGATATTAAATAATAACAGTAATAATAGTATATAGATATTAAATAATAATAGTAATAATAGTAATTAACAACAAACCAAACCAACAAACCAAAAGTGAGATTCGAACTTGGGTGGGGAAGGTAACAATCATTCCTCCCAACCACCCATTCTACACCATTTTACAAAAATTAAGGGGAAATTAAATTAGAAAAGCACCAACACAAATAATTTTTACAAGAAGAATCATATTGAACATTGTTATTAAAAAAAAATTCAAGGAGGATTCTTTCCAAAATTCGAAAGGGAAGAAAACAAAATCAAGGAAGACTCCCATATCAAGAAGTCAAGTCATCGAAGACTAATTATTGTCAAAGTCGAGACCAATATCATCAAAGAAGAACTTAAAGCAAAGACGAAGTCACAAATTATGGAGAATTCAAAATCAGAAATGACATCGCAGTCACAAGCAGCACTAGACGAATTAGAGCAATATAAGGCGATCAATAAACATCTACAAGTTGAGGTTGAGATGCAGAAGTTTTTGAAAGAGTGGAAGGACGATGAGAATCATTGCTTATGGAATCAAAATCGATAGCTAGAATGAGCCATAAGAGATAACAAGAAAATGTTATCTGATCAGGATAAAGAAATCTCATGTTTAAAAATCCACAATCAAAACCTAGAAGACCAAATCAGAAAGTCAAAAAATGATGAAAAGTCACCAGATGGAAGCGATAATGATTTAGAAGAAGAAATAAAGCGTTTAAACTAGCTCGTCATGGACAAAGATGATAAATTGACGCAAGTCCAAAGGAAGCTACAAAGTTAAGAATAAGACGTAGGTCAACAACAACAAAAGAATAAAAAACTCCAGCAAGCGTACGACACTACTAAAAAGGCACACAAAGTGGAAATTAAGAAAATCAATGACATATTAGCAAGCAATACCGAAGAACTATTTCGACTAAGAATTCATAACAAAACATTACTTACGAAAATAAAAAAGTTGAAACATAGTAAGAAGATGGAACACTCCAATGAATACCTAGAAGGAAAAATACTAGAACAACAAGAAAAAATTCATCATCTGAAAAATCGTAATCAAGAACTCGAGAAACAAATTGAGAAGTTTAAAGGGGACAAAAAGTCGCAAGACGAAAGGTTCAAGAAAATTCAGAATAATAACAATCTATTAGAGAGCAAATTAGCGCAAATCCAGGAGGAAGCATCCAAACCCTCCGGAAAACAAAGTCAAGTTTAGGAGATAAATTTAGTTCTCAACACAATTCAAAAAGAAGTCAATCCAGCAGAAAAACAAACAGCAGGGACTCCTTACTGACACCCCAATTATAATCGTCATTTTGACCAACGACAAGGTCAAAATGAACATATGTAGAGGAATTATGATGCCATACAAGCAAGTACATCGAATCAACATAGTAAGCAACAAACAAAAAGACCCATCCCACAAAGCAATCAAATAGCTTCGATAAAAATATATCTCGGTTGGACCACATCAAAATGACGCGACAGTTCTTCTGTGGAATTCGTAACTCATATCGCCTCATTTCCTCAAGTGTCACAAATACTAAAAGAAAGGATCTAGAAATGACAGTTCAAACAAAAAAATCAGACATAACCCTTGTCTTCAACAAAGCTTTGAGGACAAAGCTTCCCTTAAGGGGAAGGCAATGTAACAAACCTAAAATATATAGATATTAAATAATAATAGTACTAATAGTATATAGATATTAAATAATAATAGTACTAATAGTATATAGGTATTAAATAATAATAGTAATAATAGCAATTAACAATAATTATCGAAGGGACATAACCCTTGTGAACAACCATTAGAGGTTCCCTTTGGAATTGTATTTATACAGGGCCTCTCATTGCATTGTAATCATCTTATTATCTTATCATCTTATCATATATTTTATCAATATCTTATTTACCATCGAAATGTGGGCTTCGGATTATTTGTGGGAATTCTAGAAGTATTTACTGCTGTAAAGAATATTTTTACGCTTCATGGATGAAGCTACCTCAGATATAAAAGAATGATTCCAACTCCCATTCACATCTTTTTGTTAATTATTTTTGTCACTGAGAGCTCTTGCTACTCGGAGTTGAGAGATGTGCCTCAACCATTGGTTGGGAGATGAACCCCAAGGTACTTCATGTTCCAGTCAGCTATTTATTAGATACTAAGCCATGGAATTTTGATCTACATATATCAATCATCCTATTGTTGAAGATTATCAAGCTTCTAGAGAGTGATCCTCAGTCAGAGTGCCATTGGAGAGAGTATTGGAATATTTTTTCAAAAGGAGGTACTCCATTTCAGAGAAGGAGATCAGTGCAGCCCATAATGTTCAATGCACCCCTCATATACATCCATCATCCCTGATTACATCCTCCTATCATATCGAGTACATAAATTTATCTCCTCTTTCTCTTCTCATGCTCATCTTCTCAATAATGTAAGATTCTCTAGCATTGGAGATGCATTGAAGGTCTAAATGTTAAAATATATTTATTCTCTGCTCAATACCTCTGATTTCAAACTACTATTGTTTAATATATTGTATCATAACCCTCATTTATTACATAACTGAAATTAATAAGCCTTTGAGGCCATTTGGGACAAATAAATGGAAGACTAGCTCTTTATAGATCAATTAATGATTGTTTTTTCCATTTTGGCCAATAAAATTTATGTATGAGTCTATTTTCTGATATGATGGATGTTTGAGGTTCTTGAGAGATTAATAAATCATCACAAACCCTGTTCTTGAGAATTTGGAGACACCTGATTCAGTTTGAGAGAGTTTGGAAAACTGTTACGTTTGCAATCCTATAGAACGCACTTGACCATTTTGCTCCCAAATTCATCCATAGCCCTCGAAATTCCCTGAAATTCTGATCCAAAATCTATTACAGAGTTTGATGCTTGACATACCCCCTGGTTTAATTCAAGTGTAAACCTCTAATTTTAGTTTGCATACGCTAGAAGGCCCAGGAAGCATCGAAGTAGACATCAACTCTTGCTGACTGTTGAAAAGTAAATGGATCTAGTGCTTTGTGCATAGGAATTGTAAGTTGACCTTGTTTCTTCCATATTAGTTGTTGCACACATCCCCATAATTTTTGGAGAACCAAAATATCTTGAATTAATAATCCTAGAGTCTCCAATAATCCCCAAGGCTGGTCCATTCCTAACTAGTTTTCTTAACTAGTTAATTTTCTGTCAAATTTCTGTTGTGACATCATTTAATTTGGGAATTAAATTGACTCTCATGCCATGGAACTTCACCAAGAGACTAGTGGGGAGGTTTCATAGAAGAGGCCCTGAAATCTCTTTCAGGGAATTGGCACATGTGAAGCAAACCAAGACTCTTGAAGCTTACATCTCATAGTTCCAAAAGCTTGTAGTGATGGTCACTGACATATCTGAAGTTCACCTGATCGTCTTGTTAACAGAAGGATTAGCATAACCTTTAAGAGGGTTGGTAAAGGCATACCGACCAACCACTTTACAAAAAGAAGTGAGAAGAACAAGGGATTTGCAAGATGCTACCCCAAGGACAAGATATCCTCCAAAGATTAATGTTCTTGCAAAATTTCAGAATCAAAGACCATCTTTCATGAATGTGTCTTCCCCGAACAAGAAGGAATACTCATACAGAGATCGAGATGAGTTAAGAAGGAAAAAGCTTTGTTTTTCTTGTTAGGAACCTTGGGTTCCAGGCCACAAATGTGTTAAGGGGAAATCACACTACATTGAGGTCTTTTAAGAAAGTGAGGAGGAAGAAGTGGAACAAGAGGCACCAGTAGATGATGGTTATGAAACAACAGGAGAAGAACAACCCCCGCAGCCAGAAAGCAAAATTGCAGCTTTAAGTGGAGTTCCCTGCTACCATACCATGAGATTCAAAGGGGTTGTACAAGGAAAAAAGGTTTCAGATTTGGTCGATGGGGGTGCCACCCATGATTTTATTGATGCAGCCATGGTAGAGAGGATAAATCTACAAACATAAAAATTTGGAGGGTTCATTGTCATCATTCCGGGAAACAACACTATGGAGTCTAACCGATGGATCCCAAAACTGCAAGTGACTCTTGGAGACCATACTGTGACTGACAGCTTTTATGTTGTCAATGTGGCTAATACCAATGTGGTATTGGGAGTGCAGTGGTTGTAATCCATTGGTGATAATTTAGTGAATTACCAAGTACCCCAAATGAGCTTCAAATATGTTGAAGGAAAGCAAGTTGTTTTGAAGGGTGTCAACACCTACCCAAAACAAAGTGATTTCTACAAATAGTATGAGGTCGGTATTGAGGCATGGTGATATTGAGTGGGATGTTGAATGTTTCATTACCACTCAAGGGAATTCCATATATGTATCACACCATTCGGAGGAAATCCAAAGGCTGCTACACAAAAACAAGAAAGTGTTTGAAGATATTCCACATGGAAGGCCTCCTCATAGAGGTACTAAACATTGGATTGAGCTGGAAGCTGGAACTTTTCCTATCAAGACCCATCCTTATAAGCACCCCAAAATATTCAAGGATGAGATTGAGAATACCATCAAAGATCTTCTTGAGATGGGATTCATAAGACCAAGCTCAAGTCCTTTTGCATCATCAGTGGTCCTAGTCAAAAAGAAGGATGAAACAATGTGCATGTGCATTGACTATAGGGCTTTGAACAAGAAGACCTTCAAGAACAGATATCCTATCCCAAGGATTGATGAATTGATGGATGATATGCATGGATCCAAATATTTTTCTAAGATTGATCTCTGCTCGGGATACCACCAAATCAGAATGAAGGATGAAGACATTCAAAAAACTACTTTCTGGTGCCATTATGGGCATTTTGAGTTTCTTGTCATGCCTTTTGGCTTGACCAATGCACTGGATACTTTCCAATCCTACATGAACACAATTTTCAATAAGAATCCATGTAATTATTTCCTTGTGTTCTTTGATAATATTCTGATTTATAGTAGGACATGGGAAGAACACTTGCACCATTTGGACAATGTCTTGACAATCCTGGCAGAACAGTCTTTTTATGCCAAATTGTCCAATTGCAAGTTTGGATTGACTAAGATCCTTTATCTTGGTAATATCACTGGGAAAGAAGTATTCAAGGTGCATATGGAAAATATCAAGGCCATACTTGAATGGACAAGCCCAACGAACATCACATCTTTGAGGGGGTTCATTGGTTTGTGCACCTACTACTAGAAATTTGTGAAAGGATTCTCTAAGCTAACATCCCCTTTGACATACCTCACCAAGAAAGGGGCCTTTTGTTGGTCAAAGGAGGCTGAAAAATCTTTCAAAAGAATGAAGGAAGTCATGAGCAGCTTCCCAGTACGTGCACTTCCTGATTTCACTTAGCCCTTCATATTGGAATGTGATGCCTCAAGAGAAGGCATTGGAGCAGTTTTAATGCAAAATAGGCATCCCATTGCCTATGAGAGCATAAAGTTGCAGCCACATGAGAGGAATTATTCATTATGATAAAGATATGCTGGCCATTGGGAGGCAAGTTCATAGTAAATACTGATCACAATAGCCAGCATATCTTTATCATAATGAATAATTCCTCTCTAGTGGGAGGCAAGTTCATAGTAAATACTGATCACAATAGCTTGAGACACTTCTTGACACAAAGAGAGTTGAATGATAGATAGCATAAATGGGTAAGTAAGGTTCGGTCCTATGAATTTTATATAGAATACAAAAAGGGTAAGATGAATGTAGTAGCTGATGCCCTCTCTAGGAAACCTGCTTTTTCTTTGCTGCAAGCTCCAACTGATTGGAAGGTCCAACTAGCTATGGAATACTCTAAGAACCAATTTGCTTGTGAAGTGTTGGATAGGGTGATTCAGGATGATGCCTATCAAGTCCTCAATGATGTCATTTATTACAAAGAAATAATTGTTCTGGTGCTTGGATCCAAATTAAAAGAAAATATTTTGGTGGCTTCCCACAATGCACTAGTCGTAGGCCACCCTGGGTTCCTAAAAAATTACTGGAAGGTGAGAGAGAGGTTCACTTGCAAAGGCCTCAGAAATTATGTGTTAAGGCATGTAAGGGAGTGTACTGCATGCCAACAGAATAAAGTGGATCACACTTACCCTGCTGGTATCCTACAACCCATACCAATCCCAGAACAGAAATGGGAAAGTGTGTCCATGGACTTCATCACAGGACTGCCAAAAACCCAGGGTAAGGATAGCATCTTTGTAGTAGTTGATATATTGAATAAATTTGCTCACTTTTTTGTTGTCACATAAACTATTACTGCCAGTCAAGTAGCTTCACTATTTTTTAAAGAAGTATTCAAATTGCATGTTCTGCACAAGACTATAATAAGTGATCGAGACAACAAATTTACTAGTACTTTCTAACAAAATCTGTTTGAACTAGTTGGAACTAGTTTGAATCTCAGCACAAGATATCACCCTCAGACTGATGGCCAAACTGATAGGGTAAATAAATGGCTAGAGAGTTACCTCAGAAATTATGTTACCAGGAAGCAGAAAGCATGGGTCAACTGGATACATTTGGGGGAACTCTGTTATAACACAACATTTTATATCTCCATTGGAATGACCCCATTCAAAGATATGTATGGATATGAATCCCCCACATTTGCAGATCTTATTTTTGGAGATTGCAGAGCACAAAAAGCAAAGGATTGGCTGCAAGAAATCCAAGACATACTCAAGCCCCTCAAGGAAAACTTGCAGGTTGCATAGAACCAACAGAAGGCAAATGCAGATAAGAAGAGAATAGATCAAACCTTCCAAGAAGGTGACTTGGTCTACTTGAGGTTGAAACCCTACAGGAAATCCACTCTGAAATCAAATGGGGCTGAAAATTTGTTGCCAAGGTTCTATGAACCTTATAATATTACAAGGAAAGTTGGTGAAGTTGCTTATGAATTAGATCTGGAAGCAGGAAGCAAGATACATAATGTTCTCCATGTGTCATGCTTGAAGAAAGCAGTTGGAAAACAAGTAACTATTTCAGAAGAATTTCCTCCTCTCGATGATGAAGGACACATGGTCTTGGAACCAAAAAATATTTTGCAGGTTAGAGAAAGTAAGTTGAGGAGCAGAATCATTAAAGAATATTTAGTGCAGTGGAAGGGGTTTCCTAGTGAAGATGCAACCTGGGAAGGTTAACAGATTTTGCAACATCATGGATTTCAACTGCTTGAGGACAAGCAGTGTTGGGGAGGGGGCACTTCCATGTCCCTTCCCTAGTGGCCTTGGTCAAGACTTGGATCCTCCCATCTCTAGGGGGTCTAAGAAAATAATTAAATAAGGAATAATTAATAGGGGTAAATTTTGGGCATGAGTACTATAGTAATTAATTAATTTTTAATATTTTGAGTTTTAAATTATCTTTGATAATAAATGTCTCATCATTATTAATTAAATTTTGTGGAAAGTATTGATGATGACTTGGCTAGGAAAGCTCAGAAAAATCAAGGAGTTAGCTAAAGGAAAGATGGCATCATGAGAAAGTGGAAACTGACAAAAGCAAGAAAAAATAGGCAAAAGCACAAAGTGGGAAAGTGCATAAAGAAACCAGTTGGAAAAGTAGGCAACACTCAGAAAATCTAAGCAGGAGGCACTTTCCAATTTCAGTAAAAGGACACAAAGCATGAAAGTTTTGCAAAGCAAGTAATTTCTAATTATCTCAAGGAATGCGCCCTTCCTCTCTCACACGTGTGGGTGGCTTGTGGATGAATATACCTCAACTATAAAATAATGATTCCAACTCCCATTCACATCTTTTGGTTAATTATTTTTGTCACTAAGAGCTCTTGCTACTCATATTTAAGAGATGTGCCTCAACCATTGATTGGGAGATGAACCCCATGGTCTTTCATATTATAATTAGCTATTGATCAGATCCTGAGCCATAGAATTCTGATCTACATATCTACATAATCCCATGATTGAATATTATCAAGCTTCCAGAGAGTGATCCTCAGTCAGAGTGCTATTGGAGAGAGTATTGGAAGATTTCTTCAAAAGGAGGCACTCCATTTCAGAGAAGGGGATCAGTGAAACCAAAAATGTTTAGCGCACCCCTCATATACATCCATAAGCCCTGATTACATCCTCCTATCATATCCAATACACAAATTTATCTCCTCTTTCTCTTCTCATGCTCATCTTCTCAATAATGTAAGATTCTCTAGCATTGGAGATGCATTGAAGGTCTGAATGTTAAAATATATTTATTCTATGCACAATACCTCTGATTTAGACCTGATTTTGTTTAATATATTGTATCATAACCCTAATTTATTATAGAACTGAAATTTGTAAGCCTTTGAGGCCATTTGGGACAAATAAATGGAAGACTAGCTCTTTATGCATCAATTAATGACTAGTTTTTCCATTTTGGACAGTAAAATTTATGTATGATTCTATTTTTCTGATATGATGGATGTTTAAGGTTCCTAAGACATTAATAAAGCATCACAAATCCTGTTCCTAAGAATTTGGAGACACCTAAGTCAGTTTGAGAGAGTTTGGAAAACTGCTAGGTGAGCAGTCCTACATAGCGCACTTGGCCATTTTGCTCCCAAATTCATCCATATCCTCCTAAATTCCCTGAAAATCTGATCCAAAATCTATTACATAGTTTAAATCCTGACCTACCCCCTAGTTTCATTCAAATTTTAAACCTCTAAGTTTAGTTTGCATATGTTGGAAGTCGGAGGAAGCATCGAAGTAGACATCAGCTCTTGCTAACTGTTGAAAAGTAAATGGCTCCAATGCTTTGTGCATAGGACTTGGAATTTGGCCCTATTTATTCCATATTATCTACTTCACATATCCCCATACTTTTTGCAAAACCAAAATATATTAAATTAATAATCCTGGAGTCTACAATAATCCCCAAGACTAGTCCATTCCTAACTAGTTTTCTTAACTAGTTAATTGCCTGTCAAATTTCTTTTGTGACATAATTTAATTTGGGAATTAAATTGACTCAATTCTGATCAAGGTTGTTACACGGTCATTGATTTGAACTGTTAACAAGTGAGAGGGAAACCACCAATAATGACAATAAATCCCAATGTATCCTAGTACATTCCAACAAATGTAAATAAGTGAGTTGGATTCGAACACTCATGGAATCATATGATCAAAGGCCAATGATGTAAACCTATTGTCAGAAGTGAGGAAACCTACCATTGAGGCTTTCAGGGCCCAAGGTACTAAGTGGTTTCTAATTCTAATTCTTGGATGATGTGTTGGATTCAACATGAGTAGACTTATCGAAGGAGGGCCATGGTATCCCACATCATCAACATAAAACTGACACAGGAAAGTCATGTAGAGTGGTATATCAAATGAGCATAAATTGAAACAAGGATGCAGGTCGATACAAATGAAGAAAGAGTGACTCAAGTTAACTTTCCTTGAACATTGGATGGCACGACAAGTAACTTGGCAGCATTGACTCAATGAGGCAAAGATCAAAACATAATGTGATGACAGCTGAGGAATTATTCGAATGACCTAAAGGAGTAAGATGACTCATATAATTGGTATGACTCATAGGAAAACATATTATCCAACTGTAAGGAAAGACACAAACAAGTTCCATGTTCAAGGGAAACAGCAAGCTGCCATAAAGATTCTCAACGAAGCTAACCCATTCTTCCCAATTTTTCCCCATCATGATTGATGAGTACCTCTTTGTTTTTTATTGAGCTTGAGGAGGGTAACAGATGCTTGGTATAGCTCATCTTAGATGAGTCCCTTAACATATGCTTAAAAAACTTGAAGGAGGGGTTTGATCCCATATGGGCCCTTTGATGCATTTTTTTACGAGTCCAAAGAAGGTAAAATCGGTGATCTTTTCACATTTAGAGTCTGAAAAGTTCATAAAGAAGACTCCAAAATGCTTATTTTTTGTAAAATTAGTCTCCTCATCTGAAAAGGGATCAAACAAGGTGAGAGAGAACTCTTCTAGTCAATGAGAGAATAGAGTATTCATTTTTCGTAATTAGTCCAAATGGTCTATGTTGGTACCAGGATCTACTTCATCAAAAATTTTGGATTCTGGCAGCGTGCATCTAAAAGGGATGTTGATTTTCGTTGTTGGAAATTCCACTAGCATTTTTACCAAAACCTTGAGTTCCTTGTGTCCATCAAGTCAACTCCTTTTCTCCATAGACCAGAATTTTTACTACTGCTCCCTTGTTTTTGTGTGAAATTTCCAAAATGATTATGTCAGAGTCTTCACTCTTTTCACCATCTTGTGTCAAATTTTCCTTATCCTCCTAAATTCCGTCAAAGTTGTCACGTTTTCTGCTACCCAATGTGATCCCATGAATTGTTGTTTACGGACCTCAATTTACTCATTTCCCCATAGTAATAGTTTTTATTTTAAAAAAATATTAAATAATAATTTAATTAAAAAGTGGAATTATTATTTAATAGTTTTTTATTAAAAAATAAAAATTGTTATTTTATCATACTCATGGCTTTAGCCATGGTCTTTTTTAATATATCACGTGGCTTTGTTTTTAAAAGGGAGATAAAGTATTATTTTGCAAAATGTGGTTCTTTTGAAGAACCCTATACATGTTAATCTTAAAGCCCATCCTTAATACTTATAGCCTAGTGTCATCATACAAGTGCCCAAGCACACCCAAGAGAAGTCCACGAGTCAAGCAAGCTATGCACTACGCTTTAATGATTAATGTACATGTTGACCATTATAAACATTTAAAATAAGAGAAAGCTTATGCATATGGGGTAAGGTTGCCAACACCAAATAGCTCGTGCTCACTTTGCAACCAGATGTCAAGAGATGTTATTTAGTATTAATACAATGTTCTCAATGTATTGCAATTTTTGACATGGTTTTAAATACCATTTGGTTTCATATTGCATAGTACTATCAAATGCGGCATGCGAATGTTCAACATCGCCAGCAAGAGGGTCCGAGGAAGAACGAGATCAATAGACGGGGAATCCTTTCCAAATTCAAAGCGCATCTCAATCTATAAGATCCAGATGTTCAAGCAAGGATTTTTTCAGCAGTTTCGAAGATTGGAAGGCTTGTAAATAAAATATCAAATTCATATTTGAGGACGCAGCTGGCAGAACTCAAAGAAGCAAATCCTTATTTTAATGCATAGTTAAATTTTCTAAGGATTACAAGTGGAAAAGAATTAGTTAACTGGAGAATAGGGCATCAAACCAGTATCAAATCCCATATCTAAAAGATAAATGGTCATACATCTTAAAACAAAGGATCAATATTCATGAATTTATTCTTGATTTCAAGTAGCAGTTGGAGGATCGATTTCAAATTTGATGGCAGCTGAGTAGCAATTTAAGAAAAAAGTGGCAGAACACATACAGATTTAAAGGGATCGATCCATATCTATAGGAAGCAAGCATTGAGCACTTATCATTTACAGGATTTCAAAAGATCAATCTCATATTGTTTTCCTAAAAGTTTGTAACAATTGGGAGTTTGTATTTTTATAAATGCTTACATTTGAAATGTAAAAGAGGGGTTCAGTCGGAGAGGATTGAAAGAGTTGTAGGGGGTTTGTACTTTAGGAGAAGGTTATGAGATATCAAGCTAGTTTTGTACAGTTTATGTATTGATTCTTTGTAAGCTTGTTGGAGACTACATTTTGGAATGATCTACGTAAGCCAGTTTTATTCATTATCATAGTTAATGCTTTTAATTAGTCTGATTACCCTACTTATGATTTCATTTTTTGATAAAAGTGTTTATCCTAAAATGCTCCTAAGTGGGTGGGATTCACTACTTTTCATATCCAGAATGTTTTTATGTTTATGATATTTTTCATCAGATATTTGGACCTTAAATATTGTCCTGTGTTAGATCCTTAAAACTTGTTTATGCTTATTGTTTATTTCATGTTCATATGGTCTCTAAACTTGTTTGCTTATTCAATCATGTCATGTTGTTGATTGTTTTCCTTTGTGTTTCATTACCTTGAATCTTATTCCTTCCTTATGATTTATAAAATACATCAATTTACCACACTCAAATTAAATCATCCATTTGCCTAATCTTTGTACTCTAGCAGTCAAGTACATATTTCAGGACAAACATCTTTTGGTGCCATTGCCGGGGATGGAGGAACGAAGATATCTTCCCTGGTGTTGAGGCCTCGGGGGTACAGGGTAAATGCAACGTGCTGGGATGGGTCCAAGGCTCCCAACAGAGGGTGAAAACCCAAACTGAAAGGCTTCGAAAGACCCTACGCAAAGGCAGTTCTATCCCCAGCCTATTTGGTATGGAAATCTCCCACGGATATTCGGCCTCCACTGCCACTCTATGAGTTGGTGTTTCGATCGTTAAGATCGGTTCTCCACTTAAGGAAAACAAAGGTAGGAAAACTTAAAACATTCTAACGTAACCTATGTGAGAAAAGGATCTACTCTAAGTTAGATCTAATCTAAGGAAAAGCTTGTTGTTGTGCAGATCAATCTTGATGCGAAAGGAATAAGTGTGTTTGCCAACTTCAAAAGAAATGTAAAAGATGCATTTACTCATACACTTAGATCATAATCAGTTAATAAAAATTAAATGAGAACAATTTAAGCATGTAAACTATTCAAGATAAATCTGTAATCACCTTGTTAATTGAAAAATTAACAATGATTAAATTGAATGTTAATCATTTGCAGAAATCGATAAAGAAAACATCTTAATTGACAGAAATTCAATTAAACATTTTTACACACAGATTAACCATAAAGAGAAATAAGTATAATAGATCCCTATGTAAATTAATTCCTGCAAAAGATCACACACTATAGATGAAAATTTGAAGCAAGAAATCAAGTACAGTCAAAGAAATTTGAACAATATACAAGAGATGATTCAAAGGGATTACTTTACTATATAAACGAAGTCTGTAAACAAAATTACAAAGCTCTGCTATGACAGAGTATCTCCAGTCGTCTCCTGTTGATTTCTAACCCAAAAATTATCGACCCCTAACCTTGAGAAGGATTCCTCTTTAAATAGGAACTACAACCGAGTGCCAAAATTGAGAAGTTCCCAAAAATGGGGATTACAGAGTTCAAATCGGGCTATTAATCCAGGGAATTCTGCCAGAATAATCTGAACAGTTTTAACTCAAAAGATTCCCCCAGTATGAGATCAAGTTTAAAATAAGGGCCATCTTCTAATTTCGGGAAAATCCTGTAACAAAATTGTAGAATTTGACCATGTCTCACTAGCTGTCAACAACAAGCAAGAGTCGATCCAGCCAATCTTCTTGTTGAATCGCCACGAGATCCTCCGGCTTATCCATAACGTTTTCAAAAACAGAAAAATCGGACAACGGTTCTTGCTTCATGGGAGCTGGTGCAATGTTAGGTTCCTCATTGACTATGAAATCTTGGATGATGGAGTCATCTTGATCACGCTACTGTTCATTGGTCTTCTCTTCGTTCTTCCTAGGGAGTGGTAAGCAAACAGGAATAATTTCAAAATATTCCTCTTCGCTGCCACTGCCAGTATCAGGAACACCTGCGTCAAAGGGTGGCGACATAGGTTTTGGAAATCGCAAAGAGTGAAGTTCTTCTTGCATAGAAGATTCATCGAAGGATTCACAACTTGTCTGCATGTTATTCACCAGATCGTCAGAAAGAAAGCTTGCAAAACAGGAAACTTTTCTAACAAATTCAAACGACGAGCTAAGTGCTTCACACTTATGACCATATCTAATAAGAGTTAAAGAAGATCAAAATGATTGAATATGATGAGCAACTATGATTAAAATCACACGAATCCAGAATTACAATCATTTGAACTGGAATGAAATGATGTCGCAGAACGTTAATCCGATATGGATCATAACAAAGTACAATTTCAAGAGAATCAAGCACAATCCGACGTCGCATCTAAAAACTGTCATTACAGGTCAATCTTATCAAACAATCATATCTTCAAATATGATAATTAGGTGAGAATTGAAGTGAGCAACTTGTTCGTAAGAACGACGAAAATAAGTCATTACAACGTAAGTTTGAATGGTTGAATTTCATCCACAGGATCAATAGGAATCGACGGTGAAGATTAACCGATGTAGGACATGGGATCAGAACTTGGAGCATAGCTCACAAATTTATTCATGGTTCCCGAAAGCTGCAACCCAAAAATTGCGGGTTTTGGGTTGCAAAAATAAAACAAAACATACAAACGGCTTTGCAAAAGCCACAAACCGAAAATTGAAGGTTGCGGGTTTCGTAAACACGTAACGCAACTAAAAGGAGAAACGAAGATCCGAAATCTGAAAGACGCAATTGCGGGTTTCGGGTTTCGGGTTCCGGGATGAATATTTTCCAAAATTATTAACAAGGATTCCCGCAACCCGCACCTTTTAGGTTCAGGGTGTCGGAGTGTCGGAATGTCGGATTTTGGGTTGGCAGGAGCAAATGACAAAATAGTTAAAATTTAAATCTTCCTGCGACCAAAACACTTAGAAATTTCCGAGGAAAAGAATGACAATCAGGCCAAACAAAAGTACAAGTGCAACATTATAGAAACCAAGGATATTTACCAAAACACTTTTGTGTTTATATTTTTTTTTTTTTAATTTGGGGACTCCCGTGCTTAGCTGAAGCATGGGGTCTGTTGTGGCCACAACAAATGGCTACTGGCTGGGAAGAACCAGTTATCTCTACAAACAAACTTCAGTCAGAGACAATATATCAGTCTGCTGCCCCTTTTAGCCTGAAATTGTTAGAAAATATTTGCAAAGGAGACAACCAATAAACAAAAAACATAAGATTGATATTTTCCCAACCATGATCATATTGAAAATAATGCAAACGTGATAAGGAGAATTAAGAGATATCAGAGATCTTTTAACATTATGTAATCATTGAACATCAGCTTGTGATGAACCTGGGACACACTCAAAACTGCTCATGGATATCCAAATTACATATCACCTTGGTTTATTAATTGATTTTATATACAACGATTCCCTTTTGGCTATATACACTTCTTATAAAAAAAATTTAATTCAACTGCACATAAACCTTGTCGATACAATACCACTGCCCTGACCTGGTAATCAGATATCAGCATTGCCATTCACAGACCTAATCCAGAAACTGATCAAGCTGGCTCGATCAGGAGACCCCTTGTCCTTTAGCTGTGACACTGAAGGAAACTATCATAGCCTGGTTACCATATAATGATAGCTTCAGTATGAATTAAACCCATTATCATGGCAAGGATGGCTTGTGATAAGACCCCCCTGTCCTTATACACAACAAGTATCTTATAAAAGAAAAACACAAATTTTATTCAAAGAATAGACTACAAGGCACTTCCAAGGCTTGGCAACCTCATGATAGCAGCGTTACTCACCAATGTTTTGCAGATTATGAATGGACCGAGCTGTGATAGGATCTTCCACCTCTCAGCAAAACTGAGAGTCATCTTCCAAGTGTGGTGGCTGGATGTAAATATGTCATTCCACTAAACACCTATGAACCTAAAGGGATGGGTTAGAATAAGACCCCCCTCCTTGTAATCTATAATTATTACCGAAATTTTTCATCAAGGTGATTGTAAAAGGATCCAGAGCAGATAAAGCTGATCAAGTCATTATGATATGCTATGACAATGAGACATAAGATAAGGACATTTCAACCATTCCCCGTATCTCAATTAATAGATAAAACATGAAAAGATGATGACCAAGGTGAAAAGGTATCAATATCAAGGTCCTTCATCTATTGGTTGTGCACTCTTTACAAAACAAATTCTGATATTAGCCGAAAGAAACTGAGACTAACACACCATTCTGCACATTCACTTAAAAATTATCTTTGAGCAAACCTGGTTGTGAATTATTACCAACTGTGTGGAGTTTATTATCAATAAAATGAAAGAAACCAATCAAAAGAAATGAAACAGAAAACACACACCAAACCTATGTACAAAAATACCAATCGTTCAGACGAAGTACTTTTTGAGCAATGAAACATTCACTAGGTATATGTCCAATACCCCTTCCAGTGTTTGTAATCGGACAGTACTGGGACCTATCTTTTCTGTAATAATGAAAGGCCCCAGTCAAAGGTGCTAGAATTTGGCATATTTATTTTTATCTTTATGTTGTTTGTCCCATCTTAATACCAAATCTCCAACTGAGAATTCCCTGTCAGATGAAGATTTCTCATCAAACCATCTCTTCACCATCTGTTGATGATGATATAACTTATTCTTAGCCACTTCTCTGTCTTCCTCCAGTTTAAGCAAAGTGTCAATCCTTTGTTGAAGAGGAGAAGAATCATCTTCATCAATAGATTGGGATAATCGCAGTGATGGAATGGTAAGGTTAGAAGGAAGAATGGCCTCTTTTCCATAAACCAAACAGTAAGGGGAATTCCCAATGGCTGCTTTTGGAGTGATCCGATCTACCCAAAGAGCATCATAGAGTTGTGTGTGCCAATCGTGGTGATGAGTGGCTACTGTCTTCTTGAGAATATTTATCAAGTTCTTATTTGTAGATTTAGCGAGCCCATTACCCTGTGGGTAATAATTGGCAGAAAATTTTAATTTAATCCCTCTTTCGAGGGCATTCTGTGTTAAGTCGATCGAAGAAAAATAAGATGCATTATCAAAAACGAGATACTCAAGGGCACCAAACCTTGTAACTATATGACTATCTAGGAAAGATATTACCTGGTTTGCATTACATTGCTTCAGGGGAACTGCTTCTGTCCATCTCATAAGATAATTAGTGGCAGTAAGGATATACCTGTGTTGAAGGGAAGAAGTAGGATTAATGGGACCAACAAAATCTAATCCCCATTGCTGAAATGGGAACTGAACTGTCACTGGTTGCGGAGGAAAAGCAGGTTTCTTAACCTTCCCTGCACATTTCTAACATGGTTCACACTTTCTTACATAGGCATATGTATCTTTAAACAATGTAGGACAATAATATCCCGCCATAAGGATCTTGTGTGTCATGGTTTCGCCTGAGAAATGGACTCCAGCAGGTCCTGCATGAAATTGAAAAAGTATATCATCAATTTCAGGTTTCTCCAAGCACCTAAGGAATACCCCATCATATTTTTTTCTAAACATAATTCCATTAATGAATTGATAAGGGGCAAACCTTAATCTTAAAGCTCATCATTTTTTTAAATCTAAGGTTTCGAGAGCAAACCCATTGTTCAGAAAAAACCTGATATGGTCATACCATTCAGAATCTGGAGTATCTATTGCATTGACAAAACCTGTAGGGAGTTCTTCCTCCTTCTCCCACTCTGTCTGGTGACTTTCAGGGTCATTCAACTGAGCAGTTAGCAAACACAAACCTTTCCCTTTCACAATTTTAGCTGGCCTGATTTCCAGATCGTATTCTTGTAAAGCAGTCATCCAATGGGCGCGTTTTTCACCCAGTTCCTTTTGGACTAGTACATTTCTTATGGCTGTATACGACACAATTACCTTAGTTTTAGATTTCAACAAATAAGGCATGTAATTCTTAACAGACTTGTAAACCGCATAAGCCTGTTTATCAATTTGAGAGTAATTCAATTCAACCCCCTTGAATGTTGAACTCATAAAGGAAATTGGAATTTCCGCGTCACTGTCATGCTTCTATGTCAAAACAACTGCATAGGAAAAATCAGTGGCAAAGGTATAGAGAATAAAATATTTATCAAAGTCAGGGGACATGAGAGAAGGAGCCTCAACGATATCCCTTCTAATTTCGACAAACACATATTTTTGTTCTTGTGACCAAGTAAACTGTACATCTTTCTTGACTAATTGCTGCAAAGGTTTAACTATCTATGCAAAATTAGGTACAAACCTACGGACAAAATTTATCTTACCTAGGAAGGACTGCATGGCCTTGCGCAAACCCGGCAAGCCAATTTTTGAAATAGCATCGGTAGGTTCTGGGTCAATAACCATACCTTCTTTGGACATGATGAAACCAAGAAGCTTTCCTTCTGTGACTACAAAAATAGACTTTTCAGATTGAGTGAGATCTCGTACTTCCTACAACATTCAAAAACCTGTTTCAGGGCAAAAAGATGTTCATGTTGTTTCTTTGAATATATGGTGATATCATCTAAATAGACTACGACATAGTTATGCATTAAACCTATGAAAGCTATATCCATAGCTCTCTGAAATGTAGCCCCGGCATTTATCAACCCGAAAGGCATCCGCTTGTAGGAAAAAGTGCCCCAAGGGGTTCTAAAAGCAGTTTTGAGTTGGTTGTCAGGAGCAACCATGACCTGGTTATCTCCCAAAAAATTGTCCAAGAGTGAGAACATCTCTAATCCTACTACCTTTTGCAGAATCTGTTCCATGGGTGGAACCGGATAACTGTCTTTTTCGGAGGCCCGATTCAGATTTCAGAAATTGACGCACGGTCTGATTTCGCCGCTCTTCTTACACACGGGTACCAGATTGGCGATCCATTGGGTGTGTCTGACAGGCAAAATGATTCATGCCATTAGCAGTTTTTCTAATTCTTTTTTCACAGAAGGTTCTAAGCTGGGGTGCATTTTTCGCAGTTTCTGTTGATAAGGCTTCACTTCCGACTTCATAGGTATGTTGTGGTGCATGATGTTTGTATCGAAAGTTTTCAATTCGTCATAAGTCCATGTGAAAATGTCTTTGTATTCTTTACATAATTTAATGATAGCTCTTCTTTCCTTGGGAAAACAACCAACTCCTATATTGATAAAACAAGGTTCTTGCTCATGACCTATGTTGAGTGGTTCATAATTAAATGAGGAGCTCTAGGTTTCGCAATTGGTTTTGTGTCTGAACTTATCCTGTAAATCGTAGAACTTCTCTAGACTAATAACAAATTTCGGGATAACGTTTGAAGTGTCAGAGAGTGATTTCTCATGTTCTTCTTCATCTATAGACATGTTTTGAAACATATCATGAGATGTGAGGAAATCAAGTATCTGTCGATCGTCATTAAACACTTTCTAGTTTGTCACATTGTCAGGTATGGATGGTTTGTACATTGGTTCAATTGAAAAAGTCTGAGGTGACAAACCCTCCGGTGGTATCAATCTGGATGTTGTGTTCACTAAGAGGTCATCATTGAAGTTCTGTGACCTAGGGACAGAGTTAATGTTAAATGCAAAAAAGGAATTGGTAAGGTCTCTTACCAGTTTCTGATAATTCATCAGGCATGGAGACAAGCAGTGTATCTTATTCCTTACCTGTTTGACAATGATTTCAAAGTCACCAAAGCAATGGATTACCTGTACACCCATATCAAGAGCCTTTTTAAGTCCTTGAACAAGGGCTTTGTATTCAAATACATTGTTGGTACAGTCAAATTCCAATCTGCATGCTATCATAGTTTTAATCCCTTTTGGGTTAATGAGGACACAACCTGCACCGGCTCCTTTTTTAGACCTAGAGCCATCAAAAAATAATGTCCAAGCATTCGGATCTATTCTAAAATTTGTATTTACATTAAAAACATTATGTACAACATCTCCAGTGAAAGGTACAGACGTAACTTGAGTGATCTACGATTCTTTCTGTAAATTTTCATCTGGGGAACAGTCAGCAGGAAAATATCCAAAGAAAGTATCAAACGTAAAATGTTCAAAATGTGCACTGTAGTAATTGGCAGGTTCGCTAGAATCGTTAACGTTTGTGACTGTCTATTTCATGAAAGGCTCCCTACTGATTTTGATTTTATTGGGATGTCTGTTGAATTCCAATCCACTGGTGTAAATTAGACCTTAAGTTTATGTCAATCCGGAGTTTGTAAGACTTAGAGGCATATCCCAAATATAGAGACTCGGAGCTAGACTTAACTGGAAATTTAGTTTACTTGTGAAATAAATCTATTGAATGAGAGAATGTTGTAACTTTGAAATGCAAAACCTCCCTTACAGAAGCAACTTCATTCGATCTCTTAGTTTAACCAGCAATTCATATATGAAATATTCTGAGATTAAAATGTTGAACCTAAATCTTAATAATGAATCACAATACAA
Organism: Larix kaempferi; assembly: GCA_027924585.1. NCBI lineage: Eukaryota > Viridiplantae > Streptophyta > Pinopsida > Pinales > Pinaceae > Larix > Larix kaempferi. The sequence continues at coordinate 7,976,153 of BSBM01000835.1, forward strand.
TGCCTAATATCTCACTGTTGAAAGCAGACAATCATTGATTTCCTTTACAAGAAGACAATTCGCAATGTGTACCTATCTTCAGCAGTGCGATATCAAATAAGTAATGCAATTGAAATCATTTCTACAGCGTTTAACCATTCAGATAAAAGAGCTCATAACCCTATTCATATAATCTAACTCGTTATGCAATGTATGATCTAACTCGTTCTGCAATGTATGAGTAATCAAATAAAACAAATCGACTTCTACAGGTTTCAACTAAAACAGACCACACGCAACGATGCAGAGATATGTGTGCAGGCTTGGCAAAGGGGGCCCTCCAATGCTTTGCTTACACACACAAAGAAAATCACAGAACTCTAAATCTCAATCGCATTCACCATATAGAAATGGACATACACAGTAATTTATCGAATACTCCAGTCTTTACTTCAAAATCATATGTCTATTATCCAAGAAGTTTTCCTCTTTCAAAACAAATAGTTATATCCCTCGTTTATGAACTGAAACGTTATATCTATGGAAAATTAATTAATGACATCGGAAATAACAATCTCCCTATATTCGAAATCGCCCATCATCTCCAAGAAAATAGGCTAGATCGCTAGAAAATTGAACTGCCCTGTTTTTATGCTAGATGACTGCACAGGTGGTCATCATTGACCAGCATTGACTCGCCACCTGTGAGAAACATACCACCAGTTTGTTAGAAGTTTAACCATCCTTGGATATCGAGGATCTTCTTCCACTCTCCAGTTTGTGCCCAGCTGGCCTGCAAGTATCCAACCTGGGAGAAATTACGGGAAGTTAGCACATTCTGTAATTTTGAATCAAATCTTAATTTAAATGCCTTAAAAATCTCATAATTCAACTTATTAAGAAGCAACGACATTTATACCTTTGATCAAAGTTTTGTGGATAAAATTAAGGTTTTATGGATCGAGTATGAAGGTTTATGGAGAAAATTGGAAGGTATTTAGATGGAAAAATAAGTGAAAAATGGTGCCCAACAATGTCCATTATAGGGTAACCATAGATGAGACAAGTCAGTGGAAAAGTAGCCCTTAAGCTTCTCTGACTAGTCCCTACTCAGCCACATCCCATAAGCTTCAGGAATGTCATCCACTACGATGTTTATAGTTTGGTGGATACGTGGATCTGCAGACAATGTAAGCAACACATTTCTCAACCTCCCTACTACTCTAACCTTTGATCTATCAAGTTGGACGATTTGAGTAGGGCAAGGTTCCCAAGTGGCATTCAATTTCCTACACACAGATAAGGGAATCACGTTTGATGAGGCACCCGAATCAATCATGCAGTTATGTACGTTCCTGTTGAATATTTCGAAAGTAAGAAGAAAAGGGGGTGTCCTTTTGCTTCCAGGTTTTTTATCATCTGGCTTAGTGAAAGAGTCCAGGTTATTATTTTGTAATTCCCTAGGTTGTTTGATTATCAAGCTCTTGGGTCAAGTGTCCCTCATAGAAGGGATATTCAAAATTTCAAACAGAGAGATATTCGCTTTAACTCTTTTCATATCTTCAGCTAGATTGTACTCCATTTCTGGAATAAATGTATCCTTTTGGGGAACAGTCTTTCCTTTGTTGGGAACTGTTATCAAAGAAGAAGGTTCCTAACGAGGTTATGGCATCGATCTCGTATTATAGGGGTGTTGAACATTAAACACGGTCTTGGGTTCTTCTTCTTCTTCATTCATAGGAAGTTCGGAAAAATAACTAACAGTGTTCACCTGTAGGTCCTCGTGTTCTTCATCCTCTTTGAGTAACTGTGAATCTCAGTTGATCTGATCATTGGAGGATTCAGGAGTAGTTTGGGATTCTGTTGCCAAGTCTCTGAAGATGGAATAGAGTTCTTCATTTGAAAGTCCTTCAGTGGGATCAGGGGGTGGTGGATTCTGAGGAGGCTAATAAGGTCTCCTAAAAGGTGGCCTTGCAAAACCTCTGTTTTGGTTTTGATTCTTATTGTTATTTCTTTTCAAATCGACCATCTCATTCGACATCTTCTGAAGGAATTTCTTCACATCAGTCATGTCAAAAGGATCCTTGTTTTGGGTAGAAGCCTTGGGCACAATGTTAGTTTTCTTCCGAGAGGTGGAAGTAGAGGATTACTCTTCTACTACATCTGGACTATCCTTCAAACAATAGATATCCTTTTAAACTTGGATAGCTTCAGCATAGGCTTCATATAAGTTGTTTTATGTTCCCTTTTTACTCACATTGCAATAGGGGCAGAGAGACCTTTTTCATAAAAGGAAACCAGAAGCTCTTATGCTGGGAGAACAGGAACATGGATTATATTCTTTAGGTAAGAGAATCGTTGATTATAATCTTTAATCCTTTCTTTACCTTTCATATTTATAGAAGATAATTCCAAAACTAAATCCTGTGGTGTTTTGTCATCTCCAAACTTTTGGATAAACAACTTCTCAAAATCATCCCATGATGTTATAGACCTGGCTTCGAAGGAAAAATACCATGTGGAAGCTTTTCCTTCAAATGTGTAAGGGAAGAGTCTACAAACTACATCCTCATGTATCACACTCCTAAGTCTGATAGCTTGCATGAAAGTTTTGATATGATCCAACGCGAGTGACTTGTCATCTAGATTGAATTTGGGAAGCCATTTTTCAAGGTTCTTAAGTAACCTATGTTGGTCCCCGAGTATCCATACAGCATCTTGGTCAAGCCAAGTTCCGTTCTGTCCTTCTCCAGCCATAGGTTGTTCCTCTTCTTCTTCAGATGAAGTGTTAGAAGAATGTTCACTCTCAGATGAGGAGGATGAAGATGAAGGAGGAGAAGGTGAAGGTCCACCTGAAGGAATTACTTGTGAAGCTGGTTCTGTTTCAGTAAATAACATATCAAGATCAAATTCAGGGAGCTGTTGTTGGTTTGATGAACTGTTTTGTTCAGTTGTTTGTTTAGTGCTTTGCTCAGCAGAATTTTGATTATCTTGAATGTTTGCCTATGGGTTGGTGTTTTCTTGGTGAATTGCCGCTAACCCTTGACTTCTCTGTAGAGAGAGTCTCTGTTGCAATCTAGCAGCACTATCACTGGACCTTTTGAGTATTTCTTTGAGTGATATAGGTCCTCTAGTAGGTGATACAATAATAATATCTCCTATTTTTGGATCTCGGTGAGCTATCGGGGTAACAGGGATAGTAGTGGGTAGTTGCACCAACTGCTCAACAAAAGTGGATGCCTGTGTGTGGCTCCGGGTGACAATTGGTATTCTTGTTGGAGAAGGTTTCTGAGTATTCTTTTTAGGCATAGTTAACTATTGGCCCTCCTTCTAGCACCATTTGTTGAGGCCTCGGGGGTGCAGGGTAAATGCAAGGTGCTGGAATAGGTCCAAGGCTCCCAACAAAGGGTGAAAACCCATATTAAAAGGCTTCAAAAGACCCTACGCAAGGGCAGTTCTATCCCCAACCTATTTGGTATGGAAATATCCCATGGATATTCAGCCTCCACTGGCACTCTATGAGTTGGTGTCTCGATCATTAAGATCGATTCTCCACTTAAGGAAACAAAGGTAGGAAAAATTAAAACGTTCTAACCTAACCTATGTGAGAAAAGGATCTACTCTAAGTTAGATCTAATCTAAGGAAAATCTTGTTGTTGTGTAGATCAATCTTGATGCGAAAGGAATAAGTGTGTTTTCCAACTTCAACAGAAATGTAAAAGATGCATTTACTCATTCTCTTAGATCATAATCAGTTAATGAAAATTAAATGACAACAATTTAAGCATGTAAACTATTCAAGATAAATCTATAATCACCTTGTTAATTGAAAAATTAACAATGATTAAATTGAATGTTAATCATTTGCAGAAATCGATAAAGAAAACATCTTAATTAACAGAAATTCAATTCAACATTTTTACACACAGATCAGCCATAAAGAGAAATCAGTATAATAGATCCCTATGTAAATTAATGCCTACAAAATATCACACCCTATAAATGACAATTTGAAGCAAGAAATCAAGTATTGTCAAAGAAATTTGAACAATATACAAGAGATGATTCAAAGGGATTACTTTACTGTATAAACGAAATCTGTAGACAAAATTACAAAGCTCTACTATGATAGAGTATCTCCAGTCATCTCCCGTTGATTTCTAACCCAAAAATTATCAACCCGTAACCTTGAGAAGGATTCCTCTTTAAATAGGAACTACAACTGAGTGCCAAAATTGAGAAGTTCCCAAAAATAGGGATTACAAAGTTCAAATCGGGCTATTAATCCAAGGAATTCTGCCAGAATAATCTGAACAATTTTAACTCAAAAGATTCCCCCCAGTCTGAGATAAAGTTTAAAATAAGGGCCATCTTCTAATTTCGGGAAAATCCCGTAACAAAATTGTAGAATCCGACCATGTATCACTAGCTGTCAACAATAGGCAAGAGTCTGTCCAGCCAATCTTCCTGCTAAATCACCACGGGATCCTCTAGCTGATTGATAACATTTTCAAAAACAGAAAAATCGGACAACAGGTCTTGCTTCATGGGAGCTGGTGGAATGTTAGGTTCCTCATTGATTATGAAATCTTGGATGATGGAGTCATCTTGATCACACTGTTGTTCATTGATCTTCTCTTCGTTCTTCCGAGGGAGTGGTAAGCAAACGGGCAGAATTCCAGAATCTTCCTCTTCGCTGCCACTGCCGGTATCGGGAACACCTGTGTCAAAGGGTGGCGACATAGGTTCTGGAAATAGAAAAGAGTGAATTTCTTCTTGAATAGAAGATTCATCTAAGGATTCACAACCTGTCTGCATGTTATTCACCAGATTGTCAGAAAGAAAGCTTGCAAAACAGGAAACTTTTCTAACAAATTCAGACAATGAGCTAATTGATTCACACTTACGACCATATTTAAGAAGAGTTAAAGAAGATCAAAATTATTGAATATGATGAGAAACTATGATTAAAATCACACGAATCTAGAATTACAATTGTTCGGTTACACCGGGTACTACCAAAGGACCGAACACCAAGAGCAACCACTTCACACAAACAGATCACAGATCAACACACCGATGTTTTGATGTGGTTTAAACCCTCTTGAGGGAAACACTCCACGACCCCGGCCAAATAGCTTCTACGAGACAATTTATTATGCAAAGAAAGAAAGTTACAAATGAGCTTCTCATAATCGATCAACTAAACAATGACCCTCCATGCTCTTTAAATAGAGATCATGGACCAATCGGGTGTTAAGACACGGATCAAGGTTAGGTTTGATCTAAGATAAGTTGAGCCGTCGGATCACTCTATGTCGGAACATATCATGACCGTCGGATTAAGTATTTACAAATGCATACTAATGCATACTAAAGAAACACACTATCCCTAACGGATATATTACACAAGTTGATCTTAACTAACTCCTAAGTGTCTAAATATCCTAACATCCCCCCTTAAGAACAAACTGGGATAGGATTGAAGGATTTACAAAAGTGACACTATTAGGAGAAGGAAGGAGGCATTAGAGCCTATCCCCCCTTAATGACAAGTTCCTAAACTCCTAACATAGATCGAAGTTTAGAAAACTTCGCTTCTGTAAGAGACTTTGTGAAGATGTCTGCAACTTGATCATCTGTAGGGAAAAAGAGCACGTCAAGAACACGATCATGGTATCAGAGATTTTATGAAGTGTCGCTTCCGGTTTTGATCTAGATCTTGAACTGTTGTTGCCTAAACTCAAAAGGGTTTCTAGTTTTGGTATTTCTGTGTATTTATGGGCTGTGGGAGGTGTCCATTGCGTCCAGAGCGTCGTTTCCATTGAAAAATAGTTTTCGTTTGATCGAAAACGGTTCCCGATTGCTCCATAAACGCGTATTTCATCAGATCTGAAGGTATAATGTTACAGTGGCGCATTTTTTTTTATTTTATTTTTTTTAAAGGAAAAAATCTCATATTTCATCATTTTTTTACTGTTAGATTTTTTTGGGTTCGGATTGTTGCTTTCTTGTCTACGTATGCTCTTTGTCGTGCACCTTGAGCGATCTCGAAAAATCAAAAATAGAAAGGGAAAGGGTTTTTCTCGACTGCGTATGCTCTTTGCCGTGCACCTTGCGCGATCTCAACAAATCAGAAACAGAGAGAAAACGTAGACTTTCCGGGCAAGCTAACGAGATCTAACTCCACAAGTGTGGAAAAGTTTTTTTTGTTTCGATTTGTGGTGTGTTTTGTAGGAAAAAGGGCAAGCACGCAAAACATCATCGGGACAGTTTGACAAACGTGCCTCTTGGAATGCCTCAATTCCCTTGGAGCTTGTGCATAGTGACTTGTGTGGTCCTCTTCCATCTACTTCCTTTTCTGGTTTCAAATATTTCTTAACTTTCATTGATGATTACACCAGACGCACTTGGGTTTATTTCCTAAGCAAGCTCTGATACCATGTTCGGTTACATAGGGTACTACCAAAGGACCGAACACTAAGAGCAACCACTTCACACAAATAGATCACAGATCAACACACCGATGTTTTGACGTGGTTTAAACCCTCTTGAGGGAAACACTCCATGGCCCCGGCCAAATGGCTTCTATGGGACAATTTATTATGCAAAGAAAGAAAGTTACAAATGAGCTTCTCATAATCGATCAACTAAACAATGACCCTCCATGCTCTTTAAATAGAGATCATGGACCAATCGGGTGTTAAGCCATGGATCAAGGTTAGGTTTGATCTAAGAGAAGTTGAGCCGTCAGATCACTCTATGTCGAGAACATATCGTGACCGTCGGATTAAGTATTTACAAATGCATACTAATGCATACTAAAGAAACACACTATCCCTAATGGATATATTACACAAGTTGATCTTAACTAACTCCTAAGTGTCTAAATATCCTAACAACAATCATTTGAACTGGAATTAAACGATGTCTCAGCATGTTAATTCGATATGGATCATAACAAAGTACAATTTCAAGAGAATCAAGCACAATCCAACATCGCATCTGAAAACTATCATTACAGGTCAATCTTATCAAACAATCATATCTTCAAAGATGATCATGAGGTGCGAATTGAAGTGAGCAACCTTTTCATAAGAACGAAGAAAATAAGGCATTACAACGTAAGTTTGAATGGTTGAATTTCATCCACAGGATCAATAGGAATCGACAGTGAAGATTAACCGATGTAAGACGTGGGATCAGACCTTGGAGCATAACTCACAAATTTATTCATGGTTCCCGAAAGCCACAACCCAAAAATTGTGGATTTTGGGTTGGAAAAATAAAACAAAACATACAAACGGGTTTGCGAAAGCCGCAACCCGAAAATTGCAGGTTGTGGATTTCGTAAACATGTCACGCAACTAAAAGGAGAAACGAACATCCGAAATCCAGAAGCCGCAATTGCGGGTTTCGTGTTTCAGGTTCCGGGATGAAGATTTCCCAAAATTATTAACAGGGATTCCCACAACCCGTACCTTTTGGGTTGCGGGTTTCGGGTTGACCCAAAACCAAAAGACTAAAAACTAATGTCCACAACCCGCACCTTTCGGGTTCGGGGTGTCGGAGTGTCAAAATGTCGAGTTTCGGGTTGGCAGGAGAAAATAACAAAATACTTAAAATTTAAATCTTCCTGCGACCAAAACACTTAGAAATTTCCGAGGAAAAGAATGATAATCAGGCCAAACGAAAGTACAAGTGCAAGATGATAGAAACCAAGGATATTTACCAAAACACCTTTGTGTTTATATTTTTTTTTTAATTTGGGGGCTCTCGTGCTTAGCTGAAGCATGGGGTCTGTTGTGGCCACAACACCTGGGAAGAAGGAAAACGATCAAATCCATCTCTTGATGGTGGACAGGAGAAGGACACTAGCTTGACTGCAATTTTATACATGGTGACTCCAACTTCATCACAAATGAAATTATTGGTGACTTCACTGGTTTGAAATGGATAAGATTCTTGCTCAGAGGTATGCATTTTGTGATTTCTCAAGTATATCTGGTTTTCCAAATCCCATACTTGATAGAGATGAATGGGAAGCTTCCAATCCCAGATTTAGAGGAGAAGATTGGGAAGTACCAGTTGAACACTTCCAAATGAATGCAGGATCCACATTCCAAAGGGCCATGGATATTGCATTCTGAGGTTTAGTTGGCCACTGCATGGTCATATATCTAGATGATGTAACTGTTTTTTCCAAGAAACGAGAAGACCATGTTTTCCACTTAAAACAGATTTTTCACCACTGCAGAAAATATGGCATATCCCTGAACCCAAAGAAAAGTATTTTTGTTGTTCTTGAAGGAAAAATTTTGGGCCACATCATCTAAAAAAATGGAATCTTGATAGACCCAGACAGAGTTCAGGCTATAACTCGTATTCCCATGCCCCATAATAAAAAATCTATGCAATTATTTATGGGCACAATTAATATTGTTCAAAGGTTTGTGCCTGATTTTGCGCAAATTGTGAAACCTTTGCAACAAATGGTAAAGAAAAGTGTGCAGTTTAAATAGAACGACGTCGAGAAGATTGAATTTAAAGACATAAATACTTCCATATCTCACGCACCTTCTTTGATAAGTCTAGACTTTGGAAAGGATTTTAACATTTACACCTTCTCTTCAGATAATTCTCTCGCAACAGTGCTCACTCAGAAAGGGGAATCAGGAGACGAATATCCAATATCTTTCATGAGCACTGGGTTACAAGGGCTTGAATTGAATTACCCAACCATGGATAAACAAGCATATGCAGTGTTCAAAGCGGTAAAGATGTTCAGACCCTACATTTTGAAAAATAGGATGAAGGTCATTGTACCTCATTCGACTATCGTGTCATTGTTTGTACAAAAGGAGTTGGGAGAATGAAGGGGAAATTGGGTAACTGCACTACAAGAATATGATCTAGAGTTCAAACCAGCTACTATAATTAAAGGTCATGGATTGTGTAAGTTTCTCATGGAGAATAAAATTGACGAAGATCATGATTGGGAAAATGAGGCTAAATTGAATTTAACTAAAGTATGTTCCACTTTCACTGCTCCAAAATCTTGGTACAGAGATTTGGTGCACTATATCCAGCAAGGATATTTTCCAGAACACTGGAACTCTAAGCAGAGAAGGGAACTTCGATTGAAGTAATCATCTTATCAGATAATTGATGGGGTACTTTTCAGAAGAAAAAAAAATTATGACGGGTTTTTTTTTAGATATCTTGAGAAGGAAGATGCGAACAAGTTAGTCAAAGAATCACACGACAGTCCTTCAGGAGGACATTTTTCTGGGGATACCACTGCTCACAAGATACTCAGAGCTGGGTACTACTGGCCCACTATTTTCAAGGATTCTCATGCTTACACAAGAAAATGTGATGTATGTCAAAGGAGTGCTGGAAGATTTTCAAAAGCAGCAGGGCCTTTGCAGCCAGTTATTATCTCTGGACCATTCGAGCAGTGGGGCATAGACGTTATTGGGGAAATTAACCCAAATTCTTCACTGCAACACCGGTATATCCTCACAGCCACTGATTATTTCACACGGTGGACAGAATTCGCTCCTTTGCGCAAAGTGAACGAAGACACAATCATCGGATTCCTGCAAGAAAACATCATAACCAAGTTTGGGGTTCCAATTTCTTTAGTTTTTTATAATGCAACTTACTTCTCATCTGTTAAATTAACCACATTTTCTTATGAAAAAGGAATCAAATTGCATTATTCAGCAAATTATTATCCCCAGGGAAATGGATTAGCAGAATCAACAAATAAAAATATCATTTGAATTTTAAATAAAACTATCATCGAAAGTCAGAGAAATTGGCATGCAACTCTCCCTAACGCATTATGGGAAGATAGGGTTACCCAGAAACATTCCTTAGGAGATTCTCCTTATACTTTGGTCTACGGAAGGGAAGCTATACTAACTCCAAACATATTACTCCCATCCCTGCAATTAGCCCAAGCTTCTAGAGGTTCCGGTAATGAAATATTACAGTCACGAATTGGCACTCTGCTGAAGCTCGAAGAATCGATGGAAAAGGCCAAAGATAGATTCAACCAACACCAGAACATTGTCAAGAGATGGTTTGACAAGCAGAAGTCCGGTAAGAGAATTTTTGAGGTAGGAGACTTAGTTCTTAAGTGGGATCACCCACATGAAGAAAAGAAGAAGCATACGAAAGTTCAACAATTATGGCTTGGCCCCTATCAGATTGCCGAAAATATTGCTTCATCGACATACAAACTGCAACATTTACAAGGGGAGGAAGAGAATCTCCCTGTCAACGGCCTTTCTCTGAAACAGTATTTCACTTAGGTTGTAGGAGTACCTTTTGTACATAAATAAAGGTTTTTCTTTTCTCAAGCTACTCTAGTTTGTTTTCTTTTCTAGTTTGATTATTTTCAAGTTTCGTTTGCTTATTGTTTGATTTGTTTAATTTTGTCTTATAATAAGACCATCTCAACATTTGGATGCTTGGGAAGATAGGAATCTGAATAATCTCTCAAATATTTTTTTAATCACTGAAAGTCAAAATCTGCTTTTGGGAAAGGCTTGCTTGATATGACATTATCAGTTTGGGAGTTTTAATTGTTTCCCAGTTTTAGAAAGAGACACCAACTTCAAGTGCACATTGAGTCATTATAAACCCTTTAAAATAACTAAGACTCATGAGGTATGTATTACTATCTTAGGGCTCCATCCACTCTCACATTAATAACTGTCTTAGGTAGCCTACTATGCTGGAACCACGGAAAGGAAGCAGGTCTCACAGATGTATAGTATTTAAAATGATCCCATGCTACAAATAAAAATCCAAAAGAGATTACATCAAAGAGTCAAATTCCCATAAAAGTTCATCTTTGTCAAAGAAATGGTTTTGAAAACAAATACATTCAATCAAGAAAGTTTCCCAGGTGGCCATCTCAGCACGGTTCTTCTCTGTCTGTGAACATGACAAACAAATAAATCTCTTGCTCACACAAAAGGACATTATGGATGGAAGAACCCATCTCAAGTTCTGAAGAATGAAGAAATCTATCAAGGAAGACTCGGACGACAAAATTCATCAAGGAAAGAAGCATCAAAAATTTCTTATAGCATGGGAATGAGGAACAAACGAATACATCGGTTTGATTTTGTTATTATCCTGTGGATTCATGTTTTGGTGGCAATAAAAATATGGACCTAAAACGAAATTCATATTCTGACCTCGGGAGAGTGATCAAGAAGAGTCTGGTCTAGGTTACCATGCTGCCAAAATCAATGACCAATATGATGCAAGATTGTGTATCTCTCTGGATAAAATCTGGCCTTTTAAAATCTTGGGAAAATTAATAGAGGATTTGTTATATCTTCAGAATCAGATACCATGTAAGTATTTCTGACTTTCAAGTAGGGTTTGTTCAGAGATCTATGTTCTCCAGCTAGTCGCCAATAGTTGCAGTTGCAACCTGATCCCCAAATATTTTCAAAATTGTGGGGCCCCTCCTTTTCTCTTGAAATATTTTTTACAGTTCAAGACATCCTAAAAAAATCCCTCCCTCAAACTTAGATTTTTTCCTAAGGACCAAGCAAAGAAGGCCAAACTTTTACTAAGTAAAACTCATATTTTCGAGCCGAAACGATCGGATCAACTCAACTTGTAGAGCCGACACGGTCGGAGCAGAAAAATCATCTTTTGGAGAAGTCTTGGTTTCGGAGTCACTTGTCCAGACGAGCCAACACGTTCGGAGAAACTCGACAAGTGCATCCGAAATGATCGGAGCATCGTTAAATTCGAGCCGATAATACTTATAATTTTTGGGTCGCACATATCGTCGAAAGAATAAGGCCAACCGTTTCATCTATAAAGTATCAGTCGCGCCGAAACACTTTGGCAGAAACACCCCAGTCACACCGAAAAGAGTCTCGGCGAAAATTTCTAAAGGGCGTGATCCGTTTCACGGAAACTCGGCCAGTTCCTCCGAAACAGTCGCCGCTGAAACATGAAAACTCACCGATGAAGAGAAAAGAAAGCAAACCTCGAAAGGCGAGCTCGAGAAGCGACTCCGAATTTTTGACTAAATTGGGAAAAGATCACCGAAACAGTTGCAAAAGAAGTACAAAACTTGCAAAGTAGCACCGATGAAAGGATGTCGAAAGCCGTCATCGGCGTAATTTGGAGAACATCGATGACGTGTTTCATGGAAACTGAACAAGTCGCTCCGAAACGGTCGGCAGTGAATGTTTAAAGGCATCGATCCGTAAAGTGGTTTTGATGCCAAAACAGGGTTTGGTCATAAATGACCCCACCAACCCCACTACTATAGCATTTAAAATGATCCCACCAACCTGCATTAATGGATAGGTCTTTATTTTGTTATTTATATGGAAAAACCATTATTTCTTTGGCATTGACGAAACGTCATTTTTCTCGCTCCCACCAATCTCTGGATGCCAAGACATCGTTTTTAGCTTGTTCTCAAGACCTTACCGAAATGGACAAGTAGGCCACTACCCTGCTTTCATGGTTTTTTTTATTGGTACTTTCTTTCAGTTTTTACCATTGTTTTTGGCATTTTTCGTTGTTTCAATTTTGTAGTTTAACCCTGTTCTTTTCCAGTTGGGAATTTTCAGTCATGGTCCTTGTATCAGATAACTGTCTCAACCCGGATCCGTCAAGTTCACCTCATCCAGTCCTCACTAAGCCATATCTCCCAGCTTTAGTGCAAAACCTAACGGCTTTTGGTGGATAGTTTCCGTGGTTTAAACCTCTTGGGACATTTTCGACTAGTTTGCCTCTCCCGTTGGTATTGTCAAGCCCACGGATGGACGAAAACACAACGCTTTCCTCCACACACTTAACCCTGCGTCACTCGCGTGGAAGTGATTCTTAAATACACAGTCTAGGTTAGAGTGTTTTTCTGCCTTCAAACGTTATTGGTCTTAACTTTTCCCTTTGATGCATACGGAGTTGGTTATTACACACACAATGTTCGGACTGGTTTGAAACTTAAAACTCTTGTCGGCTAACCCTGAGATTTTGTCCTGTCATTCACACTAGTTATAGGGGGTTTTAGACTCAGCTGAATTTTACGAAAAGCCTTTAAGATGAACATCCTATTTGCTCTTAATTGTATCTGATTTTAAGCTAAGTAAGCATCAGTAGCATTCACCAAACTACATGGAAGCTATTATTCTCTCAATTCAACCTATTTTTCAGTAGTCTGAAAGAAGATTGCTTTACAAACTTCTGTTTAAGTTACTTATATCATGTTTCTTGTTTTTCATCAGTATTTGAAAATGCCTAAGAAGGGTGCCAGGAAGAAATCTAAGGTAACCAAAACAAAATCGGACGTGGAGATTGGATTAGACACCAAGATAGAAACCATGTTCGAAGATACAAAGGCAGTAACAGGAGCTATCCTTGAATTCAAATGGGGGGGATTGTATTAGATGATATAAAACCAGGATATCCTTGATGCAACTCTCGACGAAATGATCTTGTATCAAAATATCAAGAGATTGGGCATCACCAAAGTGGATACATGCCCAGAAATGTTTCCCTGCTCAAAGGTCATTGGATGGATCCTACCACAAGCTGACCCCCAATCAAGAATCATCTCTGACACAAAAGGGGAAGTGTTTTCTTGATTCCATCCAGCTCATATAGAAGTGGCATACAAACTATTTCCATCCTAGGTCATGTTAACTTAAGACTGGATCAAAGGTATAAACATGGACCCCTTGTAATATGCTAAGAAAATGATAGTATCAAGAAGGCAGCTGAGACAGAAAGCAAGCGGAGAATATGAATGTCAAATCTTGAGGACCCCTTTCAGAATTATAGCTCTGATGCTGAGCAGAATTTTCGACAAGGAATATGGGACTATCTACAAGCTATATTTGGCACCTCTAATTTACTATGTAGCCTTCCATTGCATAGTTTTTAATTGGGAAGACATCATCTCAGCCTTCCTGTCATCATCAATAGCAGCTACAATAGGAGATTTAACCCAAAAGAAGGAAGAATTCTACATGTGTTCATACCTCATAGATTGCATCTTAGCTAGGCACCCATTTCCTAAGTTAGGGTGCATCTGGAATGGAGTTGAATCTCCGGTCTACATGGCTTATCAGATCCTGTGGGCCCATACATATTCAATTCATTATAAGCTCATATGTGAATATTTCATCATGCCTCTCTACTGGATAATTTTCTATGAAGAACCAAACTGCTTATCTGAAAATGCAATGGCAGTCCTACATGAATACGGGGACTACTACTTCTCACAGGAGGGAATGTACATCAGAATGTATGGGGGTTCTTGAGCTCCATCCCTTTTTGCCCAGATATGCAACCGATTTTGTGGTCCACAAGGAAGCTGTAAGATAATTTTTCATTAATGTGATTGGCAGGTTCCTGCATGATCAAAAGTAATCTTTGTTAACAATAAAATTGACACCCCTAATCATGTGGCAGGAGCAACATATGTTTACCATGCACCTACAGTAGGAAGACATGACACAAGTTCATTCAGAGATGAATCCTCTTTGAGTAATGCATTAAAATGCATTAATTGTGCTTAAAATCATTCTAAGTGGTGCAAAAAGCCTAAAAGCTATGGAAAAAGTGTTTTTAAGTGAAAATGATCTAAAATCGTGAAAAGGGATTATCCCACACTCAAAAGAGAAACCTAAGTCTCATTTCCCAATGTTATATAAGAAAGGCATGGGAGGCATGGTAAAGGGAGATCAAAAAAGCAAAGGCATGCTAAGGAGATTTTGAAGGAAGGAAAAGAGCTCCAATTCTTCAAAAGCAAGGATGAAGGAAGGAGAATTTATGGCAAGGGAGGAGGGATTCACACCAGGATTCTTGGTAATCATGTATCTTCTACATTGTTTTAGCATGAATTGATTCAAGTTTCTGCCATTATAATATTTAGATGTTGCTTGTATTGTGTGATTTAAACTCTTAAATGGTTGTAAATCTTAAATTTGCTTATCTTAATGGATGAATGAATCTAGATTTAAAATAACTTGTGATAATATGTTAATCTCTGACATAGATACTCACCATCTCTTAGCAAAATAGTTGAACTAGTGTAGACACAAACCTGCACTAATAACTGTTATCAGAATGGAAACCATACTATTTGTTAAAATTTCTTGAAGTTTCTTGATTTTTCTTCAAGTTTTGAGGTGTTCTTCCTTCAGATCTGCTCCTTTGTAGCTTAAACATCATTAAAAGAACCTCATATCTAGCTTGAGAAGCTCAAGATCATCCTAACAAAACCTTTAACTCATCAAACTATCTCAATTCGCACTCAAATCTGAGTTTCTTGATTTGTTTAGTGTCTGAAATTTTGAGTTTCTTGGTTTATTTGAGATCTAGTTTTTTAACTCTGCTTTAAATCTCTAAAAGATCTGAATGATTTCTTTAAAACTCTGTTTCGATTTTCAAAAGCTTCATAAACTATCGAATCTCTGCATGAATTTTTTTTTTAAACTCTGAGTTTCAAATTTGTTCACACCCTGCGTGTAGATCTGAGTGCATCATTGAAAGTTTCACTCCTGAGTGGAATTTTTCTTTAACCTTTAAACCATTCTTTAACAAAACAATTTGCTGCATGGAGAGATCTTCATCCCAGCATCATTCTTTAGCTCAACATTCAAGGATTTTGACTTCTTCAACTCTTTAAACGATGCGTGAAGGTCCTTCAAATTGGACAATCTCAGATCTTGTAGACATCAACCACTCTGGACAGCGTACATCTTAGCACTTTGGACATCATCCTCTGCTAAGATTGAAACCTTTACCACTCTGAACAGTGTACATCTTAGCACTCTGGATAGCATCCTCTGCTAAGATTGAAACCTTTAGCACTCTAGACAGCAGGTTCTACGTTAGCTAACATGCCATAGATCTGCGTGGAATATTTTCATTACCGGTTGGAATATTTATTCACCCTCTGCGTTGAAGTTTTTTGGATCTCTCAAACCTTTAAACTCGACCTCAGTGTAGAAGGTTTGTTAAACTCTACATATTCTTGAAACTCTGTAGTTGTTGAAAGATCTAAAAGATTTTGAAGCCTTCATACCTTAGATTGAAGCACTCGAACTCAGCATAAAATCTCTACGTGAAGCTTGAATTTCAAAGAAATTAAAGATTAAATTCCAAAATTGCAGAAGCATTTTAGCAGTTGGTTTCATTCTTCTATGCGTGTTTTTAAACCCCGAGTAATTACACTCTGCAACCCTGACAACCTTCCACCTCTGCGTGTTGAGTGTTAGTTGTTGAAGCGATCCCTTCCACATCTACGTGTGGGCGTGTCGGCTGTCGAGACAATCCTTTCAGCGTGTAGATTCCCAGATCTCAGCGTTAAAAGTCTACAGGACTCTGCGTTGAAGTTCTTAAAACGAAACTCTGCCACAATTCTAGATCTCTGCATTTAAAAAATCTCTGCCACAATTCTAGATCTCTGCATTTAAAAAATCTCTGCCAATGCAGTTGTGTAGTGTTCCTCTACTGCCGCATATTTACCTGCTTGGAATGCTCTGGTTGGTCGTTTGATGGCTTCTTTAAGATATTCAACTCCGCATCCAATCTTTACAACTCTGCATCGAAGTGCTAAAGTTGTGTTTAGTTCCTTAAAAGCTTCAAACCCCGCGTGTTCCCTTCCCACTCTGCCACAACCTCTACCTTTAAAACTCTACACCGATTGTAATGAGCAGTGTGTAGATGCCTCCTCAGTCCTCAGCTATGAACCATAGCATTGAATTCTGGAGCAATGAGTGTTGAATGTTGGCAGGTATAGCATAAAATGCCAATAGGGTTGAGGTGCATAATTGAATGTTGACGATGCAGCGTTGGATGCTGGATTGGGTAACAATTGAATGTTGGTTTAGTGTCTACGGTTTCATTTAATGTTGCATTGGGTGAGAACCAATCCAAACAATAAGCCTACCTTTTCGAATTGGTTAAAAACTCATTTTCAATATTTTTGCAAAACTTTTGTATGTTTCGATTCAAAACTTTAGTTTTGGATTTAAAAATTTCATGAAATTTTTACATAGTTTGAAAACTTTAGATTAAAAAGAATTAAAAATTTGCAAAAGTTTGGCATAGTTTGCATAATTTTGAAAAAAACTTGCATAAGTTGGATTAAAAAAGAAGTGAAAAGTTTAGGCATGGTAGGGTTTGAAATATTTTCATTTGGTTTAAAAATTTCATTTATTATACCTTTTGAAAAAGATTAAAAAAAAAAGAATTCATTTTGTTTTCTTAGTTTTGGGTTAAATTTGATTAAGAAAGGAAAATTTGCACAATTTTTTGAAGTTTTGCATAATTTCTTTTCAACTCATTCATTTTGAACTAAAACAAAAAGAAAAAAAAATTGCAAATTTTTTTTACATAGTCTAAAATGTTGATTTCAAATCTTTAGTTTTGAACAAAAAGAAAAAACAAAATTGAATTTTTTTTTACAAAACTTGAGAGGTTTGGATTAAATTGATCATCAAACATCAATTATTATCCATATTTCTGAAAAACTGTGTATGAACATATGAAATCTACCAGGAACTTTGCATGTCTGAAAGAAGCTCATGAACCTCTAACCCTTCCTTCAGTTAGCATATTCATCGAACTGAAAGATAGCATAATGAGCATCTTGCATTGTGTGGTTCATTCTGTTTTCGAGTCAAAACACCACCAGTTTCACTTCCACTATTGAGACTAAGCAAAATTCCACTAAAATTTGGCGCTTAATCTAAAATTGACAAACTTTTGATTTTCATATCATCAACAAGGTTAGGTTAGTGCCCTGGATTAGGTTTGGAGAGTTAACACTCCTGGGATGCAAAACTTTGAAACTAGCATTGATTACTGAGAGCAAATCCATTAGTAGCAAAAAATGATTGTCTGGAAAGCACTTCTGAAACATGTGTCAAGCACGAGGTCAATCTGGATAAGTAAGGTTGGTTCCCCCTTCTTGCTTATTTAGTGGGACATGAGCTTATCGAGGGGATTCTATGTTCATTGACAAGTCCTCGGGGTGACATCATTGTTTCTAGATTTTCTGGTTATGAGAGTTGTCTTGACTTACGACTGTTCCACCCAACCATCGATTGTGAAGTGGTAACCTTAGTTGCTATTCCTAGGATATCACATAGGCTGTTGTGAGTGGGAAACACTTGCAATACCTGATACAGACTTTGGAACTTTTACTCCTTGGGAGGGTGATTGGTCAGGAACCAACGCTTGCACCCCTGGTGATTAAAGTTTATGGTAATTGTTTCTCATACCTTCGTTGCTAGCAATTGTTTGAGGCTTGAGATCCCTCATCAACTACTATTTTTGGAATGCCCTCTAATCCATCTTTTCACTGAGCTTTGGTTTTTTGGAAGAGTAAGTTTGCTTGCTTGAAATATCTAGGGAATTTTTACTGTGTGGACACTTTTCATTTTTTAGTCTAGACTGCCTTAGGATTGTTTGATTTAAAATATCATTTTAAACACATCCTTTTATCAAATTCTTAGAAGTGGCTACTCTCCCGATCCGCCAGTCACGGTAGCAGTGAGGTGAGTCTCTAGAAATTGAAGGCCCTGCTACATTACAGAGACAGACACAAAAACCACATTCTAATGACTTGGAAACATAACTAATTTTCAACTCAATTAACATTACTCGAGAAGAACAACATCAAATCAACACTAAGAATTCATCGTCACATCACGAACTTAATACAAACATAGTTGATAATCTTACTCTAGTTGAAATTGAAACATTGAAACATCACACACATGCTCATGAAATTCCTCCTTTGTTGAGTATTTCAGAACTAGTTGCACTTATTATCCATGAGTCACTGGGTGATATCAAACCTCTTTCTGAAAGTTTGAATGACATGCACAAATCAACAAGGGACCCCATGGCTTTCTCAAACATTGGTTTTCCATATGGATCAGCTAATCAGGGTCAACACACACAAGGAGTAAACCAGAGTCCTCATGGTATACAAAACACTTGTCCAAATTCTACTTCCGAGGGAAACCCTTCACCATGGAATGGTAATATTCCTAGCGGAAGAAATGAACCATGGAACATTTATTCCGATTGGGGATATGCTCCTCATATTAGTGGAAATGCCCTAGGGGGTTATCCTCCAACTTATCATATCATAATGCCTAGCGGCAATCCACCTATCAACCCCATTCCACCATGGAGTGGGGAGGTTTCAGGAAGTATCCAATCTTCTTGGGGCCCACCTTCGCAAGGAGGAAATCAACCTTGGAACGCTTATCTAAACCAAGGAAACATTCAATGGAGTGGTAGTATTCCACCAAGTCATCAATCTCAATGGAACATACCCCCGCAAGGAGGAAATCCACCCATCAATCCTATCCCGCAATGGAATGGTAATGTTCCACCAAGTAACCAATATTTTTGGATGCCACCTCCACAAGGAGGAAGTCAACCTTGGAATGATTTTAAATACCAAGTACAACCGCTATGGTATGGTTTGGATCTAGGAAGTAACCAATCTTCTTGGGCCCCACCTCCGCAAGGAATAAATCCACCCAATGGTCATGTTTCAAGAAGTAGCCAAAATTCTTGGGGTCAATCTCCACAAACGGGAAACCCACCTTGGAATTATCATCACACCCAAGGACCATATCAGTGGAGTGGTCAGGTTCTAGAAAGCAACCAATATTTTTTGGGCCTAACCCTGCAAGGGAGCAATCCAACCATTAACCCCATTCTACCATTGAGCGGTCAGGTTCTAGAAAGTAACCAATCTTTTGGGAACCAACCTGCAAGAACTGCGTTTGATCCAGCTAGGCTGCCACATGAACCTCATGTCAATGGTATGATGGATTTCATCAACCATCCTGAATATATTACCCCACATACGGGACAAGTTTTTATTCAGAATATGCAACCCACATCTGTCCAGGCAATGCAGGAACCTGCTAATCCTTCCAACAATTCTGACATCTGCACAGTATCATCGATAGACCTTAGAGGAAATCAGAAGAAGTACAAGAGTAAGCAATATGCTAACTCTGGGAAGGGAGATGCACCAACTATGCTTCAATGCAGTGGGAAACAACAACCCATTATTTTGACATCGGTACCCCCGCAAGGGGGCAATGATCCTAATGCCAATGTCTTCATGTGTGATCCTAAGATGAACATTCAAACAAGACTTGACTCTTATAATGTCTCTCCTAGTACATCGGATCAATCAGAATCACAGCTAAGTGGTTCTCTCTACATTGAGAAACCATCCATAGACTTAGTACCATACCCCCCAAAGGTGTTCTACATAGAACAATGCATAATCCTAACATGCGAGTTTCTCTTAATGGTAACGTTCTTGAGGACCTAGCTCAAGTACCATGTGCCATGTCGACCTTGGAGGTATTTCAATGTCATTCTGTGCAAAGAAAGGAACTATTGTCTACTATTGGTGTTGTTGATCCATCCGATGAGACTTTGATCACATCGGACATAGACCATTCAATATGTAGGATCCTTCCCAAAGTTTCTTTCCATATTAAAGTAACGACTCATGATAATAACATTTGTCTAACCATAGTGGATGAAGGGACCTCAGCTTGTGTAATGTCATTTCCATGTTGGCAAGCATTTGGATCACCTCTATCTGTCGTAGAAGTTTCAAACCAAGCTACTCAAATAGCTTCAGCAGATTCAGATCAAAATCTTCTCTTGATGGAGGAATATGATTCGGTTACCTGGCCCATTTGGGTTGTGATATCTCCCAGCACACATAACTTCTTGGATTACATTTTATCATCAAATGAAGATATCCCTAAAGTTGTAAACATTTGGTTGCACCCACCTAAGGACATCTTTTGTGAGGCCACTGGGAGCATACTTGATATAAATCTACCCAAGTATAGGAGCATGATCTGCATGTTCCTCGATCTTATTTGGTATATTTGAAAACTTGCATATAGGTTTATGCCATCCCTTTGTGAAGATGCATTTGAACCTTTTTCAACCTAAACTTGCCATAGGGTCGAACCTGTTGGAAATTGGTGGGTCATCCCTTCATATCCGTATTTTCCACCATTCCGACAGAAGAGCCTACCGAACATGGGACACCCTAGTCAGCACCCCATTGCCATTTTGGTGCCCATGCTGAATTATTCTCATAGGCTCGAGAGCCCTATTAGTCCCATCATGACTTGGAGTTTGAGACCACATATTTCTCTTTCATTCATTTCTGACCATATCCTGACGGCCTCCCAATTTTTTGTCATTTTACATAAGCTTGCATTAAAATATCCACTTGAACATCCATGCAAAATGCTTTGTTTCTTATTGCTTATGTTGCTTATTTTCCTGTATAGTCACTTTCTGTTACAAGATGCCTATAAACCATTGCTTATGTATATTTGACCCATACCTATGGAGGAAACATATGTAAGAGTGTACATAACTAGCTCATCCCTTGTTTGCAATACGGATCTTTGCCTTGACCTAACCCATGCCCTTGAGACACTCGTTTCCTCCAATGTATCATAGCATGCTTTATTCTTTTTTCAAGCTAATAAATGAAAAAGTTTTAAAAAAATTGGAAAACACAAAAATCCAAAAAGGGAGAGACTTGAATCACTTCATATTATAAACTCTGAAGAAAACGGCAATAGTCAGTCCTTGTCTCCCTTGAACACGACACATAATATTGTATCCGCGGTCAGTACACCATTTGCATTTGCCTTAGGAAACTGTACCAGTATTTTGAACAGATCTCCACCAATGGGTTATCCTTCCCATCACCAATGGAGCTTTCGTTAATGCATCTAGAATTAGCGGATTTCATTAAGGTTGGTTACTCAAAGTCCTATGTTTCCAAGTGTCCATTCTGCGTCGTGTTATGTGTTCAAGGGAAGTCCAAACCGAGTCGTCCATTCCTCAAATATTCTTGACCAATCATGTCGGCCTTCCTTGTGTCAGTATACAGTGTTGGATCTTGCAGTTCTACCAAATTATATCATACTATTGATCTTTCTTTTGTATCAGTTGATGTGGGATACATCAATGCCCTCCTTCCAATGGATCTATTCCTATCGACATCAAATCATCATCTAGGACATGGATCTAGAAACTTGAGAGTACCTTGGAACTTGCAGTCACTAGTGGCAGGTTTCCTCGCAAATGACAGTGGGTATACATCAATAACCCCTGATTGTTTGATTCTACAAGTGTTCGAATTCAGAACATCTATTCACACTTGTTAATTTGTACTCAGTAGCTTAGAGTCCATAATCATTATCGATGGGTCTCTTCGCATCTGTTAACAGTATACATCAAGGGTCGGTAATCAGATGGTGTTTTATTATGCTCAACATCAGATCACTTATTCGCATGATATAAACTCTTATTATCGTCGATTTGTATTGAAGACCTTGGGAAAAACAGTTGTATCACTCATCGATGCACTGCCCCCCGAGCTACGCAAGATTAGACTGCCATGTCAAAATTTTAATAAAGACTGTGTTCTCGCACTCATCAAAGTCCATGTTTACATTTCAGAAAAAATTTCTTTTGACATAGATCCACTATGTATTGTTCGTGGCCATGCTTGTTTACTGCTGAGCATGGGTATGCCCGCCTCAGGAATATATTATATATTTGAGAAATTGCTATGTTTTGCAGGGGTGATCCTCAATCATGCGCCTGTGAGTTTTCCTTCCCTTATCCTTTCTTTGAATGATAAAGAGTATCAGTACAAAGAGTATCGGTATAAAGAGTATCAGTATCCCGAGTATAAATTTCAGTAATGTATTTCGGCCCTTAGCTCTGCTTTGGACCTCACACATTAGGGGGCATCTGTTAATAATAAAATTGACACCCCTAATCATGTAAAAAGAGCAACATATGTTTACCATGCACCTGCAGCAGGAAGACATGACACAAGTTCATTCAGAGATGAATCTTCTCTGAGTAATGCATTAAAATGCATTAATTGTGCTTAAAATCATTATAAGTGGTGCAAAAAGCCTAAAAATTATGGAAAAAGGGTTTTTAAGTGAAAATGATCTAAAATCATGAAAAGGGATTATCCCACACTCAAAAGAGAAACCTAAGGCTCATTTCCCAATGCTATATAAGAAAGGCATGGAAGGCATGGTAAAGAGAGATCAAAAAAGAAAAGGCATGCTGAGGAGATTCTGAAGGAAGGAAAAGAGCTCCAATTCTTCAAAATCAAGGATGAAGGAAGGAGAATTTATGGCAAGACAGGAGGGATTCACACCAGGATACCTGGTAATCATGTATCTTCTCCATTGTTTTAGCATGAATTGATTCAAGTTTCTGCCATTATAATGCTTAGATGTTGCTTGTATTGTGTGATTTAAACTTTTAAATGGCTATAAATCTTAAATTTGTTTATTTTAATGGATGAATGAATCTAGATTTAAAATAACTTGTGATAATCTGTTCATCTCTGACGTAGAGACTCACCATCTCTTAGCAAAATAGTTGAACTAGTGTAGACACAACCCTGCACTAATAACTGTTATCAATCTTCATTCCCTCCTTTGCCTTTATTTATCGGGGCATACAAGTTCTCCCAGGTTAAAACTGTTGAAGCTTTCGTTCAATATTTAGAATCATTTCATTTTGGCGAAAAGATTTTTGCGAGAAATGATAGCGACGACAAGGTTGTTGAGCCTTGTGCATCGATCAAAATACATTATGAATATGCCAATCACTTCGACAAGGACGAAGAAGTGTATCGGAATGCAAGCAACATGAACGATCTTAACAAATGATTTCGTCGCAAGATTGGATTTGGTTCCAGTACTACTTCCAACGCTGCAAAAGAAGCAAAATTACAAAAACAACTAAAAGAAGCAGAATTACAAAAACAACTAAAAGAAGCAGAATTACAGAAACAACTAAAAGAAGCAAAAAGGAATCTTAAAGAAGAGGTCGAGAGGCAAGAAAAGGAATCTGTTGAGGAACAACAAAGAGAAGCAGAGAGGAAGCTCAGGGAAGAGGCAGAACGGCTATGAGCTGAAGAGGCAGAGAGGAAATCCAAAAGGAAGATGCTAAGGAACAACAAAGGAAAGATGAAGAAGAGCTAGAAGAAGCGGAAAACGCACTGAAAGAGGTAGAGGGAAAGGAAGCAGTTGAGGAATTGAAAAGAAAAGAAGAAGAGGATCAATTCAAGCGAGCTGTGGATAAACAAGGAACCCAAAGTGAACATGGGAGTCCACAACACGTGGATGTAGATCCACCTGAGATGTCCAGTGTACCGCTCACCGGAGGCCACCTCCCATTTAAGGAGCTCGGACTCACCCCATCCACCCCATCGAAGCAACATACTATGGCCAGAATGGACACAATTTTTTTTATTCAAAAAGAAATACTATCACAAGGATATTAGAGAAGAGACTGAAATTGGAAGCCCAAGCCGATGTTGTTACCGTTCAAGAAAAGAAAATCATGGAGGTTACCCACAGGTACCCTATGTTAATGGCATATGTCAACATAGTTGTTGCACAAGCAAGTGCAGATAATGTTGAGAAGTTGATGTAATGTTAACAAGTTGATGAGTGACATGGAGAAAAATAAAGAGAAGATGCTCAAATTGAAAGATAAGTTGGTGAAAATGCGAGGAGAAGGGATAGAACTGAAAAGGAAACATGACACCATTCTATCCAAGAAGAAAAGGTTATTGAATGAATACCAGAATTTGGATGCAGAAAAGGAGGCATTAATTGTGCAGTTAATTATTATGGAAGGAGAAAGGAGTGATTTTGAAGCTCGAATCACTCAATTACAATCAAGAGAGTCAGCAGCAAACCAACAAGTTGAAGAATTGAAAGCTCAGGTGGAGGAGTTGGTTAAAGAGAAGGAATATTTGGCAGAGCAGATGGAGTTGGAAAATAAGAGAAAGCAAGACATAACTCCATTTTGGGATCAAGCCTGCAAGATTCAGGAACAAATATATCACTCTCAAGAGATTCTCACAGATGAAATCTACAAGATGAATATGTTGATGGTGAGAATGAAGGAGATAGTTGTGGAGTCACTGGCATTCAGGAAAAGGCTGTTGGGTATTGCAGATAAGGTTAAGAGCTAGATGTCCTCGAGAGAAACTAACTCAGAATACCCTGATAATTTTCCTTTGAAGACAACAATAGACTTGAAGTTGGAGATGGAACTTCTGGAATTTTGCAGGAAGGCTGTTAGGAAACTAAATAATGACATTCCAAAGACTATCCAAAAGTGTCAGGATTTTTACGAGAAAATCCAACACGTTCATGAGAAATTCCATCTCTCTCTGCTCCCGAATATGAACGAGCTTCCTTCAAGAGACCTACGCATAGCAGAGCTACAGAATGGGTTGCAAGGAGAATTCGACTACATCATAAATTTGGATGCTCTCACAGAAGAAGACATCCACCACTTTGTAGGACAAGCATCTATACATGCATATTTTCTGGAAGATAGCTACAAGGCTGCAGAAATAGAATTGGCACATATTGAGACTCAGTTGTCATATCATGAAGTCTCCTTGCAAGTATTGGAGCCTATAAAATTTAATGTCAAATCTGAAGAGGCTAATGCGTGGGCAGAATACCTTTCTAGTTTAGTTAGGCCCACCTAAATCTAAATTGTAAATATCTTTTGTATTTTCTAATGTAAGCACTAAATGACAAATTTTGGGAATTCCTAGGGTTAAGGTAAATGAGGAGTCACTAGAGGACAAACTCTTTTGTAATATAAATAGAAGAGGAGAATCAGGAGGAAAGGAATTTTTCTAGCATAATAGAACCTGGACCATTTTGTAAGAGAACTATTTTTCTGCTAATAAGAAGGATTTGTTTGTTGGGAAAAGCTACACATAGATTTGTTTCCTGGAATGTGTGGAATGTTTAATGTGGAACTACTTCTTCTTGCATTCGTAACTCATACTGTGAGATCGTTCTAACTTTCTTGAACTACTTCATTGGTGATGAATGATTTTACTTTCTATGCAAATGTTTATGTGTAAAATGAGTAATAAATTGTTTTAATCATATAAAAGCTACCTTTGGTATTCTTTCTGCTGTAAATGTGAATATTGTGTTGGAAGAGCTATCTGTTAGACTTGTATTAACATTTCCAGTATATTACTCTTAATTCAAATTTTCTCCCTGCAGGGATAGGATAGTTAGATTAAATTAGAATAGGAATAGATAATTGATAAGGTAGGAGCAGTAAGACGAGAGGTAAGAACCTGCGCATCGCTAGTGTGGTTTCTGCATGTCAATTATATGCATTTAATTAGGGCACTTGCATCTCATACCTAAAAATAAAATTACATAAACGATGATCCAGGTTGCAACCGGTAAAGAACTTAAACATTTACACCCACGGTATCCGGACCGTTAACCAAACAGATTCCCCATACCAAACGGTGGATGATCTAATTGGGATTGCTCATCAAGGAGAATCCCTACTGTCGATGCAGACAATTTCTAGGCATCAACGGGTCCTTCATATCGAACTCTGTGGAAAGCTTCCTCTTCGAATAAGTGATAAGCTCAACCTCCCCTGTTAGAAACAGGTCATCTACATAGAGTAAAAGTATCACTGGATTTCCCTCGTCAACCTTATAGTAAAGGTTGGAATCTTCTTTACTCTTGGTAAAGCCTAAACTCATCAGGAAGCTATCCATCCTGTTGTACCACGTCCTGGGTGCTTGTTTCAATCCATACAAGGCCTTCTTCAATTTGCACACATGATTATGCCTATCATGTGTCTCAAATCCAAGTGGCTGCTCCACATACACTTCCTCTTCTACTACACCATTCAAGAATGTTGTCTTGACATACATCTAGTGTGCCTTCCATTTCATCACTGCAGCCAATGCTAGTACATATCTGATGGAAGTGTATCTCGCAACAGGTGAGAATGCCTCCTCATAGTCTATGCCTTCCTTCTGGGAGAAGCCAAGTGCTACAAACCTTTCTTGTGTTTCTCAATGCTACCATCTGCAGCATGCTTGATCTTATAGATTCACTTTGAATTCACAATAGACTTCCCTTCTGGTCTCAGAATTACCTCCCAGACATCATTCTTCATAATCAACTGGTACTCCTCGATCATGGCATCCTTACACTCTTTCCTCTTTGTTGCCTCCTCATAGTTGGAAGGTTCTTTGTCAATGATGTCGCACAACAGGGCTTCATAGCTGGAGTATGGCTTAGATCTCTTTATTTCTCTATGCATCCCCTCTGGAGCATCGTTGGGAAGGGCCCAAGTGGGTATAGAGAAAATTTGGAACTGCGCAGTTCAGGCTGAGGACACAAAAGGAGTATTGTAAGCTAGCAATTTTGAGGAGCACATAGCACAGGGTATATGTTTAAGTTTGGGAAGTAATGTTGTTGCGCAATAACATCGCAGCAACTAATTTTGGTAAGGAATATAAGTAAAGGTTGGAGGAGGAAAGCGACCTATTTTGAGTAGGAGATAAAATGGAGGATAGCAAAAAGTGACATATTTAAGAGAATGGCAGCAAGCAGTTAAGAAGCTAGGCCACTAAGTCAATGGCGACAGGCAGGCCAAAGGGGCGGAAAGTGACAGGCCACAATGCAGTTGTAACCATTTCGAGGATTGTGGCTGTCAAAAGAGCATGTGAGCCACGAGTGACCCAGCAGGATGGCCTGGAGCAGGCGGAGCATGCTGTTGACGGCAACAGCCAGGGTGGGGGATAGCCACACGAATTTTGGAAAACCTTAGGGTTTTTGCCTACACATTGTAAAGACATGGCCTACAGGCATGATCTATAAAAGGGGCACATTTTTGTAAGGGAAGGGTTAATGAATGTGGGTTGATTAGCACTGTATTATATCAAGTAAGACCTATTTTGAGTCACCGTTGTAAAGGCTTTACAAGCTGTGTGCGCAGAGACCTAATTGAGAGAGAAGAGAGTCTGCAGCTGAGTGTACAGACTAAGAACTGTTGTACCCTTCCCAAAAAACTAATACAACAACAGTTCTTGTGGACGTAGCATCCATCCGGGGGGTGAACCACATTAGAGATCAACTTTTGGTATCCAGACAAGAAAGAAATATGGGCTTGTTGTGACAAGATAGAAAGAGACTTTGCAAGAAAGGAAAATAGACACCCACATCTTTTTGACATTCAGTGGTTGAATAAGTACCTATGGAAAGACGTTCATGAGGTATTTTGGGAATCCTTTGGAAATGAGCTGCACGAGTGGTTGTCCAGGCTCGTAAAAGACAGAAACTATATATTGCGAAGCGCACCGACCAAGTGGACCCCGGAGCTTATTGAAAGGCTCAAGGCACTAGATAGTCCATTCACCAGAGCAGTCGACTTCTGGGTTGGCAGTACACTACAAAGCTTTGTAACGTAGTTTGCTCTGGACATGCTAAATTCCTACAGCGCAGCCGAAAGAGAGTTTTTCAAAGGATTCAGAGTTAAGTACTTGAACAACCTCAGTTTATAAATTAAAATGATGTTAGCTAAGAAAGGTTTTTTTAGATTGCAGTAAAATTTTTGGAATCTGTAATGGTCAATAGCATTTTTAGTGATTCTGACGAAGAGACGCATAACCTAAGAAGTGGAAAAAGATATAAATATACACCTAAGAAGAATTCTAGTGGATCTGGACTCCACGTAGATATTGATTCAGAAGACGAACCTGATAGCCAAGCCGCACCTCTATCTTCCACCTGTCAGCCTATTATGCCACAGAATCCACCATTTGTGAACACCGCACCTCTCATTGCACAAACCCAACCAGTTCAGAACCCCTGACATTCATCACAATACCACATTCATTTTTGCCGCGCAGAACCCTCCACCACCTAGAAGAAGCATGACTGAGGACATTAAGCTGTCGATATTCAAAGGAATAGGTCTAGAAGACCCTGATCAACATTGGTTTCTATGTGAAGCCGTATGGAGTGTAAAACAAGTTCAAGATGATGTTATGAAGCAAGCGCAACTCATCACCACTTTTAGAGATTGAGCCTTACATTGGTTCATGAAATATTCGTAGAGACAAAATAGAACACTGATAGAAATCAAGGCTGCACTCTTAGCAGAATTTAAGAAGCCAAAATCAGAGTCGCAATGTATAACAGAATTGAAAGAGATCAAACAGAAACCTAATGAAACAGTCTGGGAGTTTGATCAGAAATTTAAGACTCTATTGGACCAAATAAGCTTCGTCATAGCACCGCAACAGCACAAGGAATGGTTCATAGCTGCACTATTGCCCCATATCAGACAGTCGTTGATGCAGCAGAAGGTGGCTTCGCAGGTAGAATCCCTAGATACCGTGATGAAGTTGGAAGCTTCACCGATCGAAGAAACTAGCACTAGCATGTCTCAGATTCAAAACTAGTTATCTACCCTGACAGTACAGCTACAAGATATCAAGAAAGGAAACCAAGAGAGATAAGAAGTCTAGTGTACAGGTTCTAAGGGAGAAGGACACAATAAGGATCATTGTCCTTTATTCCAAGAGTTCCTTAACATGGGTGGACCAAACCCATTAAATCTGAACCCAAGGCCATGGTGTGAAATTTGAAGAACCAGAGGACACCGGCCAGAAGACTGCCACATGATACAGAAATATGTAAGAACACCTAAAAACCTATATTGTAATTTTTATAAGTCAATAGGGCATGATGAGTCCAATTGCCGTCCATATGAGCTCATGTTATAAAGAAAGAAATATATTGAACATATGTATGGAGGAATGTACAGAGTCCAAGAAGAGACTCCACATAAACAGAATAATGCCCAACATGATCAGGGAGCATACAAAGGCCGCGGAGGATACCACGGGAGAGGAAGGAATAATGGTCCAGCGCAAGGACAGGGCCGAGGTCAACTAATCTTCTATAACTGTGGCCAAGCAGGCCATGTATCCAGAGATTGTACCAACCCATGCACTACATTCAGTTATTGTAGCTCATTTGATCATGTTATTGAAGACTGCTCAGTGTTAGAGGTAGAAATGCAGAAAAGGAAGTGGCCAAAGCCGCTGAAACCAAACATCCAGTTGATTGCAGCAGAAAGGAGACTTGTGGATCCTAGTATCAATGTAGTGACGTGCAGTGGTGCTACGACAGGAAGGGATGGAGGAGCAGAAGCTTCAACATCTGGATATTTTAACACTAAACAGTCTCCTCTTGAAACAATATGGATAAGAAAAGCTGCTGGGAAAGCACCTCCTTTCGACTTAAAAAAGAACAAGGAAGCATTTACAGAAGCATCGGATATCCTAAGACAGTCGACACCCAAGTTGCTAAGAATCCCGCTGCGTTGTGAAATACCATATGTAGAGGACATGCTGGATGCCTGTGACAATACAAGCACCGCAGCAGAGACAGGAACCTTTGTTGCGCAGTTCCTCAGGAGCTGCATGAAGTTGCTGAAGAGTCCCAATGCTATCGCAGAATTACATAAACTGTTAAATCAGTACGAGCCACAGAGCAAAAGCGAAGCTACCGATAGCGCAGTTCACCACATCATGAAACATCAGAGAACTGGTCGAGAGCTAAAGTTTACTGCACAAATAGAAGACTATGAAATGGATGAGATCATCCTTGATCTGGGATCTGAAGTAAATTTCTTAACTAAACAGACATGGCAGCAGATGGGGAGACCAAAGCTGTTATGGTCACCCATCCAGTTGAGAATGGCCAACCAGGAGAAAGTCATACCCTTTGGATGGTTAACCAACGTGGTAGTTGGCATTGACGGAGTGCAAAGTCACGTAGATTTTGAGGTTATCGAGATTGTGAATGACAGTCAACCTTTTCCTGCATTGTTAGGAATTGACTAGGCTATGTATAACCTCGCTATTATCAACTTAAATACAAAGAAGATGATCTTCGAAGGAAAGCATCTCAGGGTCATTGCACCATTGGATATTGCAGATGGAGACAGATACAGGGAGCCGATTCGGGAGGAATCCAGAGCCCATGATTTGGACCGCCTTTACAACATGACTGCGAACCAGGAATATTATATTAATCCTACTGCAGATGGTACACTCAACTGGATATGCGGCAATTCTTGCATCTCAGACTCTAATGCAGGATTGGAGAATTGGAAAAGTCGCATGCACGAAGTATCTGCAAGAAGATGCGCGCAGATCACAAAGTCACCGCGCTGGATTGGAAAGGAGGTAAGCCCAATTCCCACATATGATGGTTTCGCTAACGTCTATTCCTTTATCAAAGAATATACTACAGCAATTGCAGATGAACATTGCTTACCCGCATTAGACATGGCACTGCGTGAGACACCTTCCAAATGGTGGACTGCGCGTAAGCAGACATTGACCACATGGGATCAGTGCAGAATCAAGATGTAGATCAGGTTTGTTGATAAGGTGACACTACCCTTTGAGAAATACAATGGATAGACAGATCCAAGGGATCATATTCTACTATGTTCAAAAGCATGGGAGGATAGACCACATACAGAATGGGTGCATCTGTTTATGCACACGCTGGAGGAAGACATTCCAAAGAAATGGTACCTAGACCTGGAGCTACGCAGAGGAACCACAGATTGGGCCATGCTGACTCCCAACTTCCAAAAGGACTTCAGTTTTGAGGATGAGAACCCGACTATACACGATGCTATGCAAATAATCAAGGAACGAATATTCAGAGAAGATAGTCCACATAGAAATATGACTTTGGAGGAATTTTTTGGGGAAGATATCATACCCGAAGCCTACAGTCAGATTGGAAGGAACAAGCAGAGCATGCCATGGAATTTTATGACCTAGCTGAGGAGGTCGAAGAAAAAGAGGACAGTGACGAGTAGGACCCGTGCAACATTAAGATACCTGAGTGAGAAGGTGCGCACGAGATAGAGGGACCTCCACTGGAAATTCCAAACATGAGTGGACCTGTGAAAACAAAGAAACTGAACATTGGCACCAGTGAAGAGCCAAATTTCGCGTCTATTGGAGACTACTAGGATGATCAAACTGTCGTGGAGATCGTAGATACATTACATGAATATCAGGAGTTATTCCCGACTAAGTTTACAAAGATGAAGGGCATTTTGGGAGACTTGGGAGTTATGAAAATACCTCTCAATCCAGGCGCAAAGCCTATTAAGAAAAGGCCATATCGGCTGAACCCATGATACAAAGAAATAGTTAGGGCAGAACATGATAAAATGCTCGACGCAGGGATCATCGAGCCAGTCGAAGAGTCTAAGTGGATAAGCCCTATGGTTTTCTAGGATAAGAAAACAAAAGGTCAAATCGGAATTTGTGTGGATCTCAGAAAGTTGAATGATGCTTCCATGCACGACCCGTTTCCTACTCCTTTTACGGATGAGGTGCTTGATAATGTCAGAAGAAATGAGGCCTACTCCTTTACTGATGGTTTTTCGGGATATCATCAAATAAGAATTGATCCAGCAGATAGACACAAAACTACTTTTTCTACAGAATGGGGGTCGTTCCAATACACAGTGATGCCATTTGGTCTGAAGAACACACCTGCCATCTTTTCCAGAGTTATCATCGCAGCATTCAAAGATTTCATGCATAAGTTTTTAGAAGCTTATTTTGACGACTGGAATGTGTTCGGATTGTTGAAGAACCATTGCGCGAACCTCAGAATGATGCTGGAAAAGTGTAGACAGCATCAGATCTCCTTGAATCTGAAGAAGTGTGTTTTCTGTGTTCCCTATGGGATTCTACTAGGACACATTATCTGTAAACAGGGTCTGATGGTTGATCCTACGAAGATCGCAGTTATTGTAAACTTGCCAACACCAAATTCAATCAAGCAGCTGCGCACTACATTGGGGCATACGAGCTACTATAGGAAATTTCTACAGGGTTATGCGCAGATAACCGCAGCAATGGAGAAGCTGCTGAAGAAAGATGCGTCGTTCATCTGGAATGCAGAATGCGAACAAGGCTTTGATACATTAAAAGAGAAGATGGTCACCGCGCTAATCCTATTTTTTCCATACTGGGAGAAGCCATTCCATGTACATGTTGACGCGTCATGCATAGCAGTGGGGGTTGTTTTAGCACAACCAGGAGAGGGAGGTATTGAACATCCCATCACATTTTTGAGTAGGAAGCTCTCATCTGCAGAAAAGAATTACACCACTATGGAGAGAGAAGGCCTCGCTATGGTCTATGCACTGCAAAAGTTCATGCACTATTTTCTTGGTGCGCATTTCTTTATGTTTACTGACCATTCTGCTTTGAAATACCTGGTAAATAAGCCAGTGTTAGGGGGGCGAATCTGCAGATGGTTGTTACTCTTCCAAGAGTAAGATTTTGAGACCATTGTTAAGCCAGGCAAATTGAACTTAGGACCTGACCATCTATCAAGGATTGAGTTAGGAGAAGAGCCTACGAACCTTGAAGACAATCTGCCTGATGCGCAGTTGTTTGCTATCCAGATAGTTGATGATTACTATAAAGACATCATAGATTTTTTGACTATTGGACTAGCACCCACAGAGTTCACTACGCAGCAAAAGAAGCAGCTGGTAGTCCGAGCACCAGACTTCACCATTATCGCAGGTCAGTTATACAAATTGGGACCGGATGAAGTACTGCGTAGATGTGTATTGGAGCATGAGAAGCTATTCATATTGGCTGATACACATTTAGGAGCAGCAGGAGGTCACTATGCAAGAAGGGCCATTGCGCAGAAGATATTGCGCGCAAGGCTATGGTGGCCTATGATCCATAAGGATTCAAAGGAACATTGCCAAAGATGCGATGTCTGTCAGAGGACAGGAAGGCCATCGCAAAGGAACGAGATGCCACTAAATCCACAGTTGACATTACAAGAATTTGAAAAATGGGCCATTGATTTTGTGATACCTATAAACCCATCGAGAAAGAGGACTGGTGCGAGGTACATTATTACGGCGACTGACTACCTCACCAGATGGGTAGAAGTGAAACCAGTGAAGGACTGTAGCATAGGTACTGCCGCACAGTTCATATTTGAAGACATCCTTACAAGGTTTGGATGCCCAAAGATCTTGATGAGTGATCAAGGCACTCACTTTCTGAATAGGACCATTGAGGCACTAACTGAAGAATTTCATATTCATCATTAGCGTAGTACACCTTATCACCCTCAAGCGAATGGAACTGTGGAAGCGTTCAATAAAATACTGGAGAATGCGCTCACTAAGGTATGCAGTGTGAATAGGGATGACTAGGACCTGCGCATTCCAGCTATACTATGGGCATACAGAACAACATGGAAGAAACTGACAGGCCACACACCTTTTAGGTTGGCCTATGGGCAGGAATCAATTATGCCAATGGAATACATTATTCCCAGCTTGAGGATAGCTGCATTTACAGGCATGGAAGATCAGGAAGCACTAGAAGAAAGGCTGCTACACTTAGTTGGTCTGGAAGAATATCGCTTTTGTTAGAAAAACAGGATCGCAGAGCAATAACAATAAACAGAAATGCAAATATAATCACACATACACATTACAAGAGAGACACAGATATATCGTGGTTCACCCAATGGGCTATGTCCACACTGAATTTTTCAATCCTTATTATTATTTCGTCCATCAAAGTGAAGGGATACAACCTTTAGCACAGCCGCTGCACTTCCTCTTCACTGTCTCACAGTCTCTCTTCTTGATCTTGGAGATATTTACAATGCATAAAACCTAATACATCAACCCTAGTCGTGTTACAATGTCTTTCTTTTATAAGGGAGATACAATGGGAAAATACCACAGGTTACCCAAAACCATGGGCCTAAAAACTGTTGGCGAAAACAACCCCAAAAAATTTTCTTGGGGGCTACGCCCCCAAACCCCCTTTCTCGGGGACGCTGCCCCCCAGACCCCCTAGGGATCGTGCCGGGATCATAACAAAACCTAGGGTATGGACACAGATGAATAATAATATCTCTGAATCTGGAGATCAAGCTCCACAACCAACAACTTCATCGTTGGTTTTCACCAGCAAGTACAAAAAGAAAGAGAAAAAGCATGGCATGATCTCCAGATCAAGAAAAAGAACTTTCAGTTAGCTACATTAGCAGGAGACAAATTTCCTGGCTTAACCAATGAAAGAAAACTTAAACCCTATCGGGATAGTCCTGCTTCACAAAACCCGTCATGGTCAATAAGGAAGAAAATTTCTAAGTGTCAAGTACAGTTGAAATTGGCCACTAGAAAAGGAGAAAGAGTCTGTATGCGATGTATGATGAGAAAATGTATATACAGCGCAGCCCTGTTAAGATGTGCCACTACGCCAAAAAAAAAAAAAAGAGTGCAATAGAAAACCTAGGACACAAGATCCATATTTGAATAAAAGATATATTATTGAATTGATAAGATTATTAATGTATTACAAGAGCTCGCCTTTTATAAGGTTTGAGCGTGCTTAAGGAAGGGTCACACCCCTTCAATTAACTAATTAATAATTTACTACTTAATTTAATACATCATTTAATATTCATAGCATTGCCACTCCCTTTTAAGGAGCTTTGTCCTCAAAGCAATGGTAATGAGGGATGTACCTGTCAAACTTGTTCTGATTCCCATGTTGCGTCTTCTTCGGGAAGATTTTTCCATTTTATGAGGTACTCTTTAATGACTCACGTTCTTAACCTCTTCTCTCTAGTAGCAATGATATATTCTGGCTCGAATATGAATCTTCCTTCTTCATCTAACGAGGGAAGTATTGTTTGTGCCTTCTAGTGTTGACCTATCATCTTTTTCAAGCATGAAACGTGAAAAACATTGTGGATGCGACTTGTAGTTGGCAATTCCAACGCATATGCCACCTAACTAATATTCTTATTGATTTGATATGGGCCATAAAAATGTGGAGCCAATTTATTCTTTCCACCTTGTTTAAGTGATAATTTCTTATAGGGTTGTAGTCTTACAAATACCCAATCTCCAACTTCAAATTCTCGTTTTGTTCGGTGCCGATCTTCTTGTTGTCTCATTCTATTCCTGGAAGTATT
Organism: Larix kaempferi; assembly: GCA_027924585.1. Classification (NCBI taxonomy): domain Eukaryota; kingdom Viridiplantae; phylum Streptophyta; class Pinopsida; order Pinales; family Pinaceae; genus Larix; species Larix kaempferi. Next base: position 8,012,137 of record BSBM01000835.1, read on the forward strand.
CAGATTCTCTTTAAGTACTTGGAGAACCTTTTGGTTTGACCCTTGCTTGGTTGGTAATGAAATCCTTCCATTTTGGGGGTTCATATCCATATAGGGATTGAAATGGTGTCATTCTTGCAGATGTATGATAAGTAGAATTATACCACCATTCCTCAAGATGTATCCATTGGAACCATTTATTTTGCTTATCAGTTACAAAGCAACGGAGGTAGGTTTCTAAGCATTTATTGACAACTTCTGTTTGTCCATCTGTTTGGGGATGATAAGCTGAGATCATGTTAAGAGACGTCCCAATTTGCTTTCAAAACTCTCTCCAAAAGTTCCCTTTAAACTTGGCATCCCTATCACTTACTATAATCTTGGGAAAACCATGTAACTTGTAGACGTTTTTACAGAAAGCTTCGCCTGTTTCTTTTGCCGAGTCAGTTTTCTTCACTCCAACAAAATGTGCATATTTGGTTAGCCTGTATACCACAACTAGTATTTTGTCTTTTCCATATGATATGGGTAGAACTTCAATGAAATCCATTGAAATTTCCTCCCATTTCTGATTTGGGATATGTAACGGATCAAGTAACCCTGGACTTGAGATACTCTCAGTTTTATTCCTCTAACAAATGTCACAATCTGCAACATACTTATGAATGTCGGCACACATACCCTTCAAAAAGAATGACTGCCTTGCATTATAGTAGGTTTTTAAAAATACTACATGACCAGCGGATGGGCAGTCATGTGACTCTTTAAGCGCCTGTTAGGATATTCCTATACTCCATCCTAGTCCTACTAGATTTTTAGTCATTTTAATTTTCAGTCTTTTAGCATTTGCATGCACTTTTAGGGTTTGCATGCATTTCCAATCATCGGTCCCAGCACCTAGCCCTTAGTTATCTAGCCCCCGGAGCTTCTTCCTGATCAGTTTCATCCCTCCTAGTGCCTAGTGCACCCTACTTTCACCTACTGCATGAGAGAGGCGCACTTCTTCACCTACCAGTCCAGTTATGTTCAGTTAACAAGAGTTCTCTCCCTGATTTTAGGCTTGACTCACTCTTTACTAACCTTATCACTACGATGGACCTCTAGTGTGACTAGATAGCCTGTTCTAACTCCAGTTAACTCCATCAGTGCCCTCCACTAAGCCTCCTTCACTACATTAGTGCTTCCATGGGCCAGTTATACCTACCACATTCAGTTAGACTCAGTTTGACTTTTGGTTGACTATTACTTGTGCATTGATGACTTCACTAATGATGAGTTGGACTCCTATTTATGACTTGATGACACTCCTGATTATGGATCTGTCCATGCAGGCTAATTCGAATCACACCTAGTGTATTCGAATCCTGAGCATTGTATATTTACCTTTTTACTATCCAGATTAATGTAACATGTGTAATTATTCTGCCTCTATCTAAGCTCCTTTGGATCTATGTTCTTCTGCTCTATTCTTCTTCTGTCATTCCTAAATTCTTTCATTGTGAGGTTTACATCATCTCTTTGGATCTACTGTGAGCATCGTCACATGGTATCAGAGCCATTTGAGAGTATATTCTACCTCCATTCTTCAGAGTTTTTTGCAGGTATTTTGAAGTTCCAGTAGTTGCAGCAACAGTATCAGCAGTTTCTTTTTGCACTCGTTCCATCAATCAAGATGAGTAATTCGAATGCTCCTTCTTCTCCTATGATTCTCACTCCCTTCAATTAATTTGAATGGAAGGGTAATATGAAATTACACTTGTATAATAGACATCTAAATCAAATGGTATTTGAAAAAGATGCCATACCACATCAAGTTGTAGAGAGAGTCAAGCATCTAAATAAAATGGATGAAGCTTTTGGATTCATATGCCTTCATATGTCAGAAGATCTACTGTTTCATATTGAAGGATTGAAGTCTCCAAGTGAGTTATGGACAAAATTGGAGAGTCTCTTTGGCAAACAAGATGGGCTAAGAGGCCACATTCTCGAAAATGAATTGGTTTCCCTACAACCTAGAAATTTCGAGAGCATCCAAGAATTCTTCTCAAAATTTCACAAATTGAATTTACAATGCAAGCACTGTGGCATCGCTAAAAGTGATGAGCAATTGGTACTCTCCATATTGAGCAAACTTGGATCTCAATTTTCTGTCTTTGTATCTACTTTCCATTCTGTTCGAATTTCAATCCCTGGATGGAATTTTCCCACCTTAAAAGACTTCTCGGAAGCTCTCATTCAAGAAGAGGACAAACCGATTCAAATGGGTGCCATCAAGGCCTCCAAAGATCTAGCTCTTCTAGCTGGAGAAGCAAGTGGAGCGAATGCAAAGGGGAGGCAAAAAGACAAGGACAAGAAGCCATCTAAATCCAAAAGTGACAAACACAACAGACCTAATTGCTCCTACTGCAAGAGAGGAAACCATCCTGAAAAAGCTTGCATGCACAAGAAAATAGACCTACCAACCAAGCTTCTTGAACAAAACAAAATTGTTGTTCCAAAAGAAGCAAAGATGTATGATCCTAGAAGTGGATCTAATGATTGCCATGCATTGATGGCTAGTTTTTCAAAATCACAAGCCCTCCTCATAGATTATGGAACCTCCAACCACATGGTTGCCTCTGAATAATCTTTCTCCTCTTTATATCTCAAAGATGGGCCTACTATTCACATGGGAGACAACTCTCAAATTTCTGCCAAAGGATTGGGTACAATACATATGGAGCATGGTAAGTTCAAAAATGTTTTATTTGTTCCTTCTCTAACAGCTAATTTGTTCTCAGAATATCAGATGACTCATACAGGATCACCAAAGCAAGTAACTTTTGGTCCAAACACAGTAGAGATTATAGAGATCTCCACTAGAAAGATTATAGAGAATGGGGTTGCTAATAATGCCTCTAAGGCATATGAGTTCTCTCACTTCATGCCCTTCTCTCTGACTATTCCTTCAGATTTTGATCAAGATCAGAGTGACTCCTCTTCTGATGAAGAAGAAGATCAAGATCTTGATGTTCAGATCATAGTTCAAGAAGATTCAGATCCAGAACCAACACCTATTCTTAGTCCAGATTCAAGGTCAATATGGGCTCACACAGTCCTTGCTACTACTAAGAACACAATTGAGGATTCATATGTTCACCGAACTACCAGAATTCAGCATCATGCCAACCTTGCATTATGCCATCTACCTCTCCATGAGAGATGCAGCATGATGATGGGGTTCTCTCTTCCATCACATGGGAATTCCCCTCATGTTCCATTCGCTCCAGTTGTAGAAAGAATTCCTGAGAGATTTGCTTCGTCCAATCCATCCTCTACACAGTGGAAGGCACATCAGAAGACTAGATCCACATCTAGCACCTGTTTTGGCATCCTACAGGGGGTCAACTTGTCAAGTTTTTTGCAGAAGTTTTCACTGATGAAAGTTTCCTTCTTTTCTGCTTAGTATGATGGTTCTTTGAGTTATTTACTGTTCTTTTGAGGGGGGGTATTTTCCCCATGAGGTTTTCCCCATTTCCTTGGTTTATGGACAATTCTTTATTTTTCTATATTATTTGGTTGTATGGGTGACCTTTGGTCCTAGTTACCAGGGCCCGGGATGGATTAAAAAGGGGTGTTAGGATATTCCTATACTCCATCCTATAGTCCTACTAGCTTTTTAGTCATTTTCATTTTCAGTCTTTTAGAGTTTGCATGCACTTTTAGGGTTTGCATGCATTCTAGGGTTTGCATGCATTTCCAGTCATCAGTCCCAGCACCTAGCCCTCGGTTAGCTAGCCCCGGAGCTTCTTCCTGATCATTTTCAGGCCTCCTAGTGCCTAGTGCGCCCTCCTTTCACCTACTACATGAGAGAGGCACACTTCTTCACCTATCAGTCCAGTTATGTTTAGTTAACAAGAGTTCTCTCCCTGATTTTAGGCTTGACTGACTCTTTAGTGACCTTATCACTCCGATGGACCTCCAGTGTGACTAGATAGGTTGTTCTGACTCTAGTTAACTACATCAACGCCCTCCATTGAGCCTCCTTCACTACATTAGTGCTTCCATGTGCCACTTACACCTACCACATTCAGTTAGACTCAGTTTGACTTCTGGTTGACTATTACTTGTGCATTGATGACTTCACTGATGATGAATTGGACTCCTAGTTATGACTTCTTGACACTCACGGGGGCTTCGTTCATTTTTTTAAACCTCCTCCCAATATGCCTTCCCAATTTTAAAAAACCCCTATTTTCACTAGATATTGTATGTATCAATTTTTTCATTAACATTATTTATATCCCTTTATATTTCTACCTAGTATATTGATATGATACCCCTCTTATGACCCCACATGCATTCTACAATGCACCTTGCTTCTTTCGATGTATATTGTGGATGCACATTACTTCACCCACAATGCAATTACTCAACCACATATCATTATGATTTGCAACATCTAATGGTCTAATGAAGAGATAGGAGATCACTTCTTGTATGTCACTAGAGACAATGCACATAGTACAACATTTAGATTGCATGTTATAGTTCCCCAATCGTTGACTAAGCCTGTTGTGGGCTAGGTATCCAAGCCCCCAAGGCCTGTAATAAGATCTAGGAGGCTAACTAAACCTCCCAAGGCCTGTAATAGGCACTAGTGGTTGGGTATTCAAGCCCCCAAGGCCTATCGAGGGCCTATAATAGGCTCTGGAGGCTTAGAGCCTCCCAAGGCTATTGGTAACAACTAGCTGAGTGCTATTGGTAACAATTGGCTGTCGATGACCATTGTCTCTCGACTATGATCGACTGGAAACCCACTTCACCACGAAACCCCCTGGCCTCAAGTATGACTCAAGACGCGAGTTCCATGCGTACTGGTAAGCCCAAGCCTTGCCTCAACCCAAATTCTCATCCAACTGTGATCCCGCCATCTCCATTTGGAAGATATTTGTCAGTCCTCCCATATAAAAAAGACCCCAAAGTATTTTTGTATTGGTACATTAAATAAAAAAAAACCTTTGCCCCTTAATATATAAGCAATATAATTTTTAGGTTTTCATGAATATTTAATACCGAAATATGAATGAACGTGGTATTATATTTCCTTCTAGTGAAGCCCCTATGATGACACTCCATTGATTATGGATCTGTCCATGTAGGCTAATTCGAATCACACCTGGTGTATTCGAATCCTGAGCATTGTATATTTACCTTTTTACTATTCAGATTAATGTAACATGTGTAATTATTCTGCCTCTATCTGAGCTCCTTTGGATCTATGTTCTTCTGCTCTATTCTTCTTCTGTCATTCCTAAATTCTTTCATTGTGAGGTTTACATCATCTCTTTGGATCTACTGTGAGCATCGTCACATGGTATCAGAGCCATTTGAGAGTATATTCTACCTCCATTCTTCAGAGTTTTTTGCAGGTATTTCGAAGTTCCAGCAATTGCAGCAATAGTATGAGTAGTTTCTTTTTGCACTCGTTCCAGCAGTCAAGATGAGCAATTCGAATGCTCCTTGTTCTCCTATGATTCTCACTCCCTTCAATTACTTTTAATGGAAGGGTAATATGAAATTACACTTGTATAATAGACAGCTAAATCGAATGGTATTTGAAAAAGATGCCATACCACATTAAGCTGTAGAGAGAATCAAGCATCTAAATAAAATGGATGAAGATTTTGGATTCATATGCCTTCATATGTCAAAAGATCTACTATTTCATGTTGAAGGATTGAAGTCTCCAAGTGAGTTATGGACAAAATTGGAGAGTCTCTTTGGAAAACAAGATGGGCTAAGAGGCCACATTCTCGAAAATGAATTGGTTTCCCTACAACCTAGCAATTTCGAGAGCATCCAAGAATTCTCCTCAAAATTTCACAAATTGAATTTACAATGCAAGCACTGTGGCATCACTAAAAGTGATGAGCAATTGGTACTCTCCGTATTGAGCAAACTTGGATCTCAATTTTTTGTCTTTGTATCTACTTTCCATTATGTTCGAATGTCAATCCCTGGATGTAATTTTCCCACCTTAAAAGACTCTTCTGAAGCTCTCATTCAAGAAGAGGACAAACTGATTCAAATGGGTTCCATCAAGGCCTCCAAAGATCTAGCTCTTCTAGCTAGAGAAGCAAGTGGAGCGAATGCAAAGGGGAGGCAAAAAGACAAGGACAAGAAGCTATCTAAATCCAAAAGTGACAAACACAAGAGACCTAATTGCTCCTACTGCAAGAGAGGAAACCATCCTGAAAAAGATTGCATGCACAAGAAAATAGACCTACTAACCAAGCTTCTTGAACAAAACAAAATTGTTGTTCCAAAAGAAGCAAAGATGTCTGATCCTGGAAGTGGATCTGATGATTGCCATGCATTGTTGGCTGGTTTTTCAAAATCACAAGCCCTCCTCATAGATTCTGGAGCCTCCAACCACATGGTTGCCTCTGAATAATCTTTCTCCTCTTTAGATCTCAAATATGGGCCTACTATTCACATGGGAGACAACTCTCAGATTTCTGCCAAAGGATTGGGTACAGTACATATGGAGCATGGTAAGTTCAAAAATGTTTTATTTCTTCCTTCTCTAACAGCTAATTTGTTATCAGTATATCAGATGACTCATACAGGATCACCAAAGCAAGTAACTTTTGGTCCAAACACAGTAGAGATTACATAGATCTCCACTGGAAAGATTATAGAGAATGGGGTTGCTAATCATGCCTCTAAGTCATATGAGTTCTCTCACTTCATGCCCTTCTCTCCGACTATTGCTTCGGATTCTGATCAAGATCAGAGTGACTCCTCTTCTGATGAAGAAGAAGATCAAGATCTTGATGTTCAGATCATAGTTCAAGAAGATTCAGATCCAGAACCAACACCTATTCTCAGTCCAGATTCGAGGTCAATATGGGCTCACACAATCCTTTCTACTACCGAGAACACAATTGAGGATTCATCTGTTCACCGAACTACCAGACTTCAGCATCATGCCAACCTTGCATTATGCCATCTACCTCTCCATGAGATATGCAGCATGATGAAGGGGTTCTCTCTTCCATCACATGGGAAGACCCCTCATGTTCCATTTGCTCCAGTTGCAGAAAGAATTCCTGAGAGACTTGCTTCATCCAATCCATCCTCTACACAGTGGAAGTCACATCAAAAGACTAGATCCACATCCAGCACCTATTTTGGCATCCTACAGGGGATCAACTTGTCAAGTTTTTTGCAGAAGTTTTCACTAATGAAAGCTTCCTTCTTTTCTGCTTAGTATGATTGTTCTTTGAGTTATTTACTGTTCTTTTGAGGGGGGGTATTTTTCCCATGAGGTTTTCCCCATTTCCTCGGTTTATGGACAGTTCTTTATTTTTCTATCTTATTTGATTGTATGGGTGACCTTTGTTCCTAGTTACCAAGGCCCATGATGGATTAAGGGGGGGTGTTAGGATATTCCTTTACTCCATCCTAATACTACTAGCTTTTCAGTAATTTTCATTTTCATTCTTTTAGGGTTTGCATGCACTTTTAGGGTTTGCATGCATTCTAGGGTTTTCATGCATTTCCATTCATCAGTCCCAGCACCTAGCCCTCAGTTAGCTAGCCCCTGGAGCTTCTTCATTATCAGTTTCATCCCTCCTAGTGCCTAGTGCGCCCTCCTTTCACCTACTGCATGAGAGAGGCACACTTCTTCACCTACCAGTCCAGTTATGTTCAGTTAACAAGAGTTCTCTCCCTGATTTTAGGCTTGACTCACTCTTTAGTGACCTTATCACTCCGATGGACCTCCAGTGTGACTAAATAGACTGTTCTGACTCCAGTTAGCTCCATCAGCGCCCTCCACTGAGCCTCCTTCACTACATTAGTGCTTCCATGTGCCAGTTACACCTACCACATTCATTTAGACTCAATTTGACTTCTAGTTGACTATTACTTGTGCATTGATGACTTCACTGATGATGAGTTGGACTCCTAGTTATGACTTGATGACACTCCACTGATTATGGATCTATCCATGCAGGCTAATTCGAATCACACCTAGTGTATTCGAATCCTAAGCATTGTATATTTACCTTTTTACTATTCAGATTAATGTAACATGTGTAATTATTCTGCCTCTATTTGTAATCCTTTGGATCTGTGTTCTTCTACTCTATTCTTCTTATGTCATTCCTAAATTCTTTCATTGTGAGGTTTACATCATCTCTTTAAATCTACTGTGAGCATCTTCACAGCACCTTGGTCTTAAAACTGGAGTTGGAACTTAAGTAAATATGTCCTTTGTACCATAAGAGGTCATTCTTCCATTCAAACTTCGGATACTGATTTATGTTGTTAATTATGGAGAAAACCTATGAATTCTTGGCATATTCCTTGCGAATTTCGTCCAAAAATTCTAGGATCACCAAGGATACAGCGTAGACTTGTACCTCTTCATCTTTCCTTGATAGAGCATCATCTACTACATTGTCCTTCCTCTTTTTATGTAAGATCTCCATATCGAAGGTAGAGATTTTCTCGATCCACTTTTGTTGTTTGGTTGTTAATGTATTCTGTTGTAATAAGTGTTATAGACTAATATGATCTGTTCGGATTAGGAATTTACTTCCCAAAAGGTATTGTCACCATTTAGTTAATGCATGCATGATGGAAAGCATTTCCTTGTTGTATGTAGACTGTAGGTATTCTCTTTTGTTCAACTTCCTGCTTTCAAAAGCGATTGGATGACCTTCTTGCATTAGCACAGCTCCTATCCCAAACCCTGAAGCATCACATTCAATTACGAATGGTTTTGCAAAATCAGGTGTTGCCAAAACGGGAGTTGAAGACATAATTTGTTTCAACATTTCAAAGCATCTTCTTGCTTCATCATCCCATTGAAAAGAATTTATTTTTAGGAGATTTGTTAGCGGAGCAGTGACGTGTGCATAGTTCCTGATGAACCTTCTATAGTAACCTGTTAATCCCAAAAATCCTCGCTATTTTGAAACATTCTTTGGTTCAGGCCACTCCTTCATCACCTGGATCTTCCTTGGGTCCACCTTAATGCCTTCCTTTGAGATTATATGACCGAGATACTCCACTTCTTTCTTCCCAGATGTGCATTTTGACTTTTTTGCATAGAACTGGTTTTCCTTCAGAAGAGATAGAACCTCTTCCAGATGTGTCAAATGTTCCTTCCATATCTTGCTATATATAAGGATGTCATCGAAGAATACTAACACAAATTTCCTTAGGTATGGCTGAAATAGTTCATTCATAGTTGCTTGGAATGTGGCAAGGGCATTAGTTAACCCAAAAGGAATTACTTTGAATTCATAATGTCCTTCATGAGTTTGGAAAGTAGTCTTTGCGATATCTTCTAATCTGACCCTGATTTGATAGTACCCTGACCTTAAATCGAGTTTTGAAAAATATTTTGCATCATGAAGTTCATCCAGCATATCATCGATGAAAGGGATTGGAAACTTGTTCTTAATCGTTATTTTGTTTAATCCTCTATAATCTATACATAATCTAAACGATCCATCCTTCTTCCGTACTAGCATGACTGGAGCTACAGAAGGGCTTCTACTCTTGGTGATGACACCACAATTCAGTAGGTCTTGAACTAGCCTTTCTATTTTTGTTTTGTGGTGGTGGGGATACCTATATGGTTTAACCTTGACAGGATTTTATCCAGGTTTAATCTCGATTATGTGTTCTATACTCCTTTCTAGTGGTAGCTGCATGGGTAAGTCTTGAAATATGTGTTCATGTTTCTGGAGTAATTTTTGGATTTCCCTTTTGAACCATTTGGTTCCTCCTCTTTTCCTTCTAGTTGATGGCATTGGATTATGTATGCTGATGCTCCTTTTCGAATGAGTTTTTCCATATGCTGAGATGAAACTACTTGTGTGTCTAGTGGTTGAAAACCATATAGCTTAAAATTTTTCCCTTGCTGTTTAAACTTGATGAAATGCTTTTGGTGATTGGTGGAATATGTTCCCAACGTTTGTAACCATTGGACTCCCAAAACGATGTCTACTCCTCCCAACGATAAGGTGTGGAGTTCTGATTCCAGTTCGAAGTCTTGCATTTGAAGTCTCACCTTGTGGCACTTTCCAACTTTTTCGATCTTCTTGCCATCTGCAACCATCACCTTCATGTCTGGAATTGGATGTACGAACAACTTGAGTTTTCTTGCAACTCTTATATCAAGAAATTAGTGAGTGCTTCTGGTGTCTACTAGCATTGTAACATTCTCATTTTTTATATGCCCTTTTAACTTGAGAGTCTGTGGTTGGCTAATGCCTATCATGGCTGCTAGGGATATTTTGGGGGTCTCGTCGTTTCTGGATGCCATATTTGCGGTCGCCTCCTCTTCATCTTCTGACTCTTCTTCTTCTTCTGATTCACTATTCTCCTCTGCTTCACAAGTATATAATTTATTTGAGCTTTCCTCGAGGTGACACCTATGTTTAGGATTCCATTTGTCTCCACATCGTCGACATTTTCCTTCCCTCATTCGTTGATTCTCGAGGGTCTTCCTGTCGTCCCTTCTAGGTGGAGGGATTTATTTGTTTGTATCGTCCTCTGGAGTCGACTGGATGTTTCTTTGTGAGTATGACTTTCATTTATTTGATTGGAAACTATCAAATTTGGCCTCGGCTGCTTTTGCTTTTCGTCTTGCTACCTCGACATTCGGTATGTCATGCATTTTTAACTCTTTTTGTATGTATGGTTTTAGTCCTCCCAAGTAAGTTTCTAGTCGTTGTTTGTCTGATAACCCAAATAATCTGCTAGCGAGTGATTCCCATTGGTGTATGAATTCTTCAACGTTTCCTTTTTGTTGTAACCTAGTAAGCTTCTAGAAAAATTAGTCTTCATTGATTCCTTGAAAAAAATTTAGGAAATCATTTTTAAACAAATTCCATGTGTATGTGAAATGGTCATATTTCCACCACATATACCAGTTGTAGGCATATCCTTCAAGGTGCATAGATGCATAATTCACTTTTTCTTCATCTGTTGTGATGTTATAGATATCGAAGTATTCCTCTGCTTTATTTAAAATGCAACAGAAAACCTAGGACACGAGATCCATATTTGAATAAAAGATATATTATTGGATTGATAAGATGATTAATGTATTACAAGAGCTCGCCTTTTATAAGGTTTAAGCGTGCTTAAGGAACAGTCATGTCCCTTCAATTAACTAATTAATAATTTACTACTTAATTTAATACATCATTTAATATTCATAGCAGAGAGAGGGAGAGATAAACCACGCAGTTGAAGCAGGGCATATAGCTGCGCAGACCCAGTTCAGCAGAGCGACTGCGCAGATCAAGTTAAACGGACCAACTGTGGGGACCGCGAGGCTGCGACAAAAGGTATACGTGGAGCCGCAACATCGCAGGTGGAAGTAAAGAGGCGCACATGTACATCAGAACTGCCAGCACATCAGGACGGAAAACGTTACCGTGTAGTTGTCGGTCGGTTAGTGGGCCGTTATCCTTTATGACGGAACCAGTGAAATTAAGCATTAAATAGCGGATATGATGGTTTGGGGCATATTACAAGGAGAAGTGACCGAAATCTATCCAAGATCCAGCTAACAATATGGAAATTAAACACTAACTTGACAGCTTGGCCATGTCACCACCTTTTTACAATTAAGGAAACATCATTGGTCTAGGAATGATGATCGGTTGAAGTGACTGGGATCTCACAGGAAATCTGGTTGATGTACGAACCATTAACCGATATACTAATGGTCGCCCGCCATGTCCGACATCAGCAGGGCCTATAAATAGCCCTCGGGCAAGCATTCCTAAGTTTTACCGGGAACTTTGTTCGTCTGTGTGCAATTTAAGAGCTTCCATAACCAGAGAGCCGAGCCATCTGTGGGTGCATGTCTGAACCACTCTCTAGTGTCGAAGTATTAAAAATATTCATCCAGTCAGGTTTTCAGGGAGTCGTGACAGCACCAGCTACGAAACCTACAGCCGAAGTGGGAGCCTCATCCCGAAGCTCTACAAGACAGGCTTTGGAAAATGGTAAAAAGCCAGCAACAGACCAGGGAGGGTCGAAGCCAATTAAGATACAGAAACCAATTACGTTCGAGGAGCAGCCCATCCACCTGGCACACGACTACATTCCACCTCGGAAGCATGATGCACCACCTGTCCAGTTACAGAAGAATGCGGTTTATGAAATTCCAATCCCGCCCATGTCTAAACATGTGAGGATTGCAGAGGACCTTCTAGGCAAGGTGAGGGATTGCAAATTTGAAGACCATGACTTGCTAGAGGGAGCACAGTCGAAGCCGAAAAGTTCCCTCAGTTCCAACCTGACCGATACATGCGTCGGCAGCTTGATGCACAGACTGGAATTGAATGTTTGTATGTTCAGTATTGGCTAAAATCAATAGCACCATCCGGGTTGTTGCGCATCCCGCATTTTGATAGGAGTGTAGAGCTCACGGAGGTAGTACACGTTCTCATACATGATGGTTACCTATGGTTGGACAGCTGCATTGATATTAATATTGACCTAATACACCAGATCACTCTGTTAAACAAGAGAGGTGACGACCCGTCAACGGTGATGGTAGGGAAGGCGCAATAAAAGGATCTTGCTACTAAAATAGTCGAAGAATTCAAGGTAACCTGGAAGAAAAGGGGCTTCCCTACCAATCAAATCAATGATGAAGCCACTAAGTTCACCATCCAGCTCCTTGCAGGGAAGGTGCTGCACAAATGCAGACCGCCAGAAGTATTGTCTGCAGCAGTTAGGCTTGTAGATAAAACATTAAGGGCACTTCCTACAACTGGGTGTAGTACCTGCTTAATGAGTTTTAGCAGACGTTGAAGAAGCGCATGACAATGGATCCTCATTCCATTTTAGTTGGTTGCTAGTACTGATTGCTCTCATCAGTTGGAAAGATCCCACTAGTTATCAGGGTATTCTAGTTATCTAGGGGAAATGAAGCAGAGCGCGCTACACCAACTTATGGGCTAGCTCAAAACCCTCAAGGAAGTGGGAAAGCAATGAAGTATTCTATACCTACTATGTGCAGATATGTGATGTGATTCGACGCATAACACGCATCTTGCAACCGCTAACAGATAAATATAGAGGGATAATGAGATACTTGGCCAGAAGGCACAAATCATACATTCAGCCTAGGGCATAAACAGATACAGAGCTATGGTATCCTGGATTCTATCAGCTAGATGCTGAGAAAACAGAATAAATGATGGAGAGATGGGAGCCAGATTGGAAAAAAGAACAGTCGATCGATGTTGAATACGACTATGAGCAGCATGAAGAGGAATGCAAGCTAGAAAGCAAATATACTGAGACAGAAGAAGACACAGAGGATGAAGGAAAAAGTCAAAACAAGGAAGAAATCGAACCTACACCGATTGAGGAGGAAAAGGGTCCTGCGCAGACCCAAACGGAAGACCAGGTAGGAGACAAAAGAAAGGCAACTAAAACACCTACCTGGGCGAAAGGCCAACGAAAAAAGAGGAAGTCTGAAAGGCCCGAATTTAGTCTGCAGCTACATCCAGACGATTGTGAGACAATCGCCACAAAGGTGCAGGAGGTATGGGAGGAAACCAAGGCAGAAAAAGAGGCGAAGTAGGAGCAACTGCAACTCCGCCTCATTCAGATAATGGAAATAGTACAGACAATGGTCACACAGATGAGCCTAGGCCAGCAGTCATCAGATTCCAAGGGGAAGTTAGGAGGAACAATTGCGTGGAAGCGGCCGCCTCATGCAGCAAGCCCCTACCCCAGGGTTGCGCATATAGAACCGGTGCACTTTATCTTCCCAAACGATACGGTGCGCAAAGCAGCAAAATACTCGACACATTTTGACCTCAACATTGGGTCATTAGCACTAGAGGACCTGAATGAGCTGCATTTGCAAATTGCTAAGGAAATACAAGAAAGAGGCATTGCCTCATATGACCAGAGTGTCTAGCTGAAAGAAAATTTTGAAGAGATCAAGCAGGAATCCGAATGGAAGGAACAACAATTATCCGAAGTGTGAGAGAGAGACCGCAAGCTCAAGGAAACCATCTCAGCGGTATGCGCAAAGATTGAACAATGCACAAAGGAAGAAAATGTTGAAGATACCATACGAAAGATTGGGGCCAAGGTAGAGTATCTCACGGCCAAAATGATGGAAATGGAAGTTTCTTACAAAGAAAAGATCACTGACCTGAAAGCCAAGCAGTCAACCCCAGCATCAGATCAGCACTCAGCCACACAGGAGGAGGTTGAGGCAACATTAGGCGGCATCCAGTCTGAAGTAGCAAGATGCCAAGGTTTACTTGAACAAGTAAACACAATTGTCATAGGATTGAATGAAGACCCGGAACTTTAGAAGATCAAAGAGGAAGTGCAGCAGATACAGCAAGATATTGATGTTGCAACCACAGAGATGAAAGCTCTGGCTGCGTAGTAGAAGCTACCTAAGTTTAACAAAGTAAAGGAACTCTAGAAACAACTCAAGGCACTAAGGGAAAAGGAATCTATCACTTCTGCAGAGCTAGTGAGCATCGAAGAGGAAGGACTGAACCTAGTTCAGCGGTTCAATGAGAAGTTCGTCGAACTACAAACAATGGAGGGAACGCTTAGAGAACAAGCCCAGGAGAAGGTTTCGCAAGCACATCTGGAAACCATTAATACTTTTCAAGCGTAGGCAAAGGAAATAGTTGACGAGATTGTTGTCACTTTAAGCAATTTCATCGCTAAGTTAAAAAGCGTCGAAGATACGCAGGAGAGATCGGCTAGCGGAAGTGGATCAGGGGCGATCCACATGTAAGTGTTAGGGGCCTGTTGGGCAGGGCCCAAGTGGGTATAGATCAGTTTTGGAACTGTGCAGTTAAGGATGAGGGTGCATAAGGAGTATTGTAAGCCAGCAATTTTGAGGACCGCGCAGCGCAAGGTATATGTTTAAGTTTGTGAAGTAATGTTGTTGCACAGTAACATCGCAGGAGCTAATTTTGGTAAGGAATATAAGTAAAGGTCGGAGGAGGAAAGCGACCTATTTTGAGTAGGATATAGAATGGAGGATAGTGGAAAGTGACATGTATAAGAGAGTGGCAGAAAGCAGTTGAGAAGCTAGGCCACTAAATCGACGGCAACAGGCAGGCCAAAGGGGCAGAAAGTGATAGGCCACGATGCAGTTGTAACCGTTTTGAGGACTGCGGCTGTCAAAGAGCGTGTGAGCCACGAGTGGCCCAGCAGGACGGCCTGGAGCAGGAAAATCAGGCTGTCGACGATGACAGCCAGGGTGGGGGATAGCCGCACCAGTTTTGGAAAACCTTAGGGTTTTTTCCTACACATTGTAAAGACATGACCTACGGGCATGATCTATAAAAGGGGCATATTTTTGTAAGGGAAGGGTTAATGAATGTGGGTTGATTAGCACTGTATTATCTCAAGTAAGACCTATTTTGAGTTGCCATTGTAAAGGCTCTGCAAGCTGTGTGCAAAGAGACCTAATTGAGAGAGAAGAGAGTCTGCAGTTGAGTGCGTAGACTAAGAACTGTTGTACCCTTCCCAAAAGACTAATACAACAACAGTTCTTGTGGACGTAGCCTCCATCCGGGGGGTGAACCACGTTAAATCCTATGTAGTGTGATTGATTATGTGTTTGCAATCACTTGTCTATTTACATGTTGCACTTATCTATTTGCTTACATGAATGCTTGTAGTCCCATTTACCAGTTGTTATGTTAATGCTTTTATATGTATTCGCCATAGGAGAAATATGGGAATAATGTGTTAAGTGTTACGTGAATGAATGAATGTTGGATGCACAGTATCTCATGCTTGTGGAAGTATCAGTTTGATGAATAATCACAAGTGTAGGTAGAGTTTGGTTGAATAGCCCCCTCGATGCGCAGCATTGGGTGCGCGCAACATTGTATATTTTGTCTACTTGTAGTTGTTATAAAGATAAATACTCTAAGGCCGGAGATGACTAGCTAAGTGTTAAGTGAATCACTATAGTAGTCAAATCCACAAAGGAAGCGTATAAGTCAGTTGCATCGTCCCATTATTTGCATCTTGTCCGAACCGCATAGTCCGTGGATGAGCTAGTTGCGAAGGTATCTTCGCGTATAGAAGTAGGACCGCGACCCAGTCTATCGTCGCGCAGTCCTCAATTCGCAGTGCAAGTCCTATAGCGCACTACGCAGTAGTCCTGTCCAAAAAACTCATCAAAGTGCTGTGGAAACCTGATTCCGCAACACCCCCATAGCTTCTCCTCAAGTGAGACCTCATCCTATTCGCAGGATGTTGTCGAAAGGGCCAGTGAAAAGGGGTTTTGTTGGTTTCTCAAACCGCTAAATAACCTAGGTCTACATTGGAAACCTCTAGATCAGTATTGTAAGCCAACAAGCGCCATACTTCACTGCATCTTGTATCGCTTCTCATACCCATGTTGGCTTCCTCTTGTGGGATTTATTCTCACGAGGTGGATCTATAGGTTCTTATGGTTCTTCTAATTCACTGTCTTCATGGTCTTCTGGAACTTCTTCTTCCATCACTGAATCTCTAATACTGGGAACATCAGGTGCTTCAATATCTTCAATAAGTAGTTTTATGGATTTGCGATATGTTGAGTCTTCGTCAAATGTCACGTATATGCTGATGTTGATATTCATGAATCCTGGGAAGTATATTTGGTATGCCTTCGAGGTTTCACTGTATCCTACGAATATTCCCTTCTTTCCTGAAGGATCTAGCTTTGTCCTCTTCTCCTTCAGAATGTGTATGTACACTGGGAATCCAAATATCCTAAGATGGTTGACTTCTGGTTTCTCTCCGGAGAACACTCCTTATGGAGTCTTGTTGTCTATTACTCGATGAGGAGTACGGTTCTGTACGTACACCACTGTCCTTGCAAATTTTGCCCATAAATGCATCGGAATATATTATTCATGAAGCATTGCTTCCATTATTTCTCTATTATTTCTTTCTGCAATGCCATTCTGTTGTGGATTGTAGGGAGTGCTCAACTCCCTCTTAATCCTAGTTTCTCTGCATAGGTTCTTGAAATATTCCGAGGTTAATTCTCCGCCATTATCTAATCGAAAGGTCTTGTTCTTCTTCTCATTCTGATTCTCGATCAAGGCTTTGAATTCCTTGAACTTACTAAATAATTCATCTTTACTTTTCAAGAAGTATATCCAAGTCTTATGGGAAAAGTCATCAATGAATGAAACATAATATACATACCCACTTAAAGAACTGTATGACATGGGACCGCATACATCGGAGTGGATAATCTCCAATATCCCTTTCGCTTTGCTTTCACTACTTGGAAATTCCTTGTTCATGTTCTTTCCTTTATCACATTTTTTGCAAACACCTTCCTGCTTCGTTTGGAATTCTGGAAGTCCTGTAACTGCTTTACTTGCAATAGGTAGTTCTCTATAGTACACATGTGCAATCATTCTATGCCATAGTTCACTTGGCTCCATGGAGTCATGAACCAATGCTTGTTTAGGTTGGCCCTTCAATTTGTACAAACCTCCCTCTTGCTCTCCAATCATAGTCGTATCATCTATTGTCTTTCCCTTTGGACACATTAGGACTTGTCCATCAACAAATGAAAACCTCATACCTTTAGCATCTAGTGTTGATATGGAGAGAAGGCTCTTCTTTAGTCCTGGAACATATAGGACAACTTTCATCTTCAGATATTTGTCGGAGTCTAGCTTGTATGAAGCTTCTCCACTTCCTTTTATGGGGTATTGGTAGTCATCCCCAAGTTTCACCTTGTGTGGTGACTCATGCTCAGATAGATTGACAAATGATTTTTTGTATCCCGTCATATGCTTGGAAGCGCCACTATCTACAAGCCAATCATTACTCCCATGTGTGACAGTTCCCGTGAGTAATGATATTAGGACATATTCTTCATCACTTGAAGATTCTTCACTTTCTTCTCTGGTTCTCTTTCTTGCAGGTTCATCATCTTCCTCGGTTTGAGCATGGTGCCTTTTCTTGTTGGTCTTCTTCTTGTTGGAGACATTTCTGTTTCTGGGACAATCTCTGGAGTAGTGTCCCTTCTCATCACATGTATAGCATCTAATGTTGGATAGATCTCTTATGGATCTTCTATCATAGTTCTCCCTCTGATTTTGATGGTGTTTCTCCCTCTTACTGTGATGATGGTGCTCCCTCTTGTTATGATTCCTTTTGGCATGTGTTGTGAGAGCTTGGTCATCATTTTCTCCCATATTCTCTTATCATGCCACAAGTGGAGCTTCTTCTTGTGTACATTATTCCCATAGTCTACTGAATGTAATCAACTTCTTTCTGGCACATATCCCTTGAATTAATGAGTCCCATGATCTTGGGAGACCATTCAAGGTGGTCATAACAATCTCTCCTTCTTCTACATTCTCTTCAATTGCTTCAATTTTCTCCTTGATTTGTGAGACCCTTGTGAAATAGGATTGCATGGTCTTGGCATTCTGGATCTTTACATTCTTAAGTTGGTTTCTCAAGGTCATCTTTCGATTTATGTTCTTCCCTTCAAATAGCTTTGTCAAAGCATCAAACATCTCCTTGGGTGTCTTCAAGGATGACACATGTGGGATGAGATGATCCTTGATAGAATCTGCAAAGATTCTCTTGGCCTTAACCAATTTATTCTTATGGATATCCTTAGCCTCATCTCCCTCTGGTGCTAGAACCTCTTCATTCACATACTTGTCCAAATCATTTTCTTCAAGGACAAGAGAAATCCTATACTTCCATGATCGGAATTTATCAGCTCCTTCAAGCTTATCCTCAAGCTTAGTGTGGTGAGACATACTGAATGCGTACTTAAAATGGAAATAGAAAATATTTTAGGTCTTACCACTTTTAAGATTCCAAAACTGGTTATGGAGATGGATGGCCGAGGGTTTGTTAGAGAAACCCTAATTTTCCAAACTTGGAATTTGGAACTTATGATTGGATAGGAAGATGCACCTCCTCAAGGCGATTTGTCCAATGTACACCTCCCCAAATCTGTGAATAAAATCCAAAAATAGTTGATGCCCTAGTTTTCCTTCTGGCAGTAGTGATGGGGAAAAAAATGAAAATTCTCATAATCAGATTCTTCTTCAACAGAAAGATGCGCCTTCCTAGGGCGAGTTATCCTAGCCTCCTTTTTCGGATGATCTGTGGAGAGAAGACCTCAAAATTAGAATCCCTAGCTTCTCGCAGCTGCACAATGTCTTATTTTCAGGTTAGCTCTGATACCATGTTAGTTTTTCAAATTTTAATCCATATTATCTAGGATCTTATATAAAAGAATGACAAGAACAGCATAACACAATAGACGCAAAGATTTTCCTCGGGGAAACCATAAAGGAGAAAACCCCACAACTTGCTCAGAGATAGAATCCTCACCAATACAATATCACAAAAAGTAAAACCCCGAAACAATATGGTATTCTCCAGCTCTCTCTCTTTCCTCCTATGCGAA
The DNA here is from genome assembly GCA_027924585.1 of Larix kaempferi. Classification (NCBI taxonomy): domain Eukaryota; kingdom Viridiplantae; phylum Streptophyta; class Pinopsida; order Pinales; family Pinaceae; genus Larix; species Larix kaempferi. The sequence goes on from BSBM01000835.1 coordinate 8,031,587, forward strand.
CTTGTCTTCTCTCTCTCACTAATGCGAACTTGAGTGAGTGAGTGCGTGTCCAAATGAGAGAGCCCAACTCTCTATTTATACATGACTTTCCACTTGACCTTTTCACTTACTATGTCGGCCTCGACTAAATCTGACTAGGTCGACTTCTCTAGGAAGACTCAATAACCCTATTACATTTGACTCTAGGGGATCTATTGCCCCGAATTACAAGGGAGGATTTACCTCAATGAATTTGCATGACCAAATGTAATAATGACATCTCCGACCGGAGGGAAAAACATCTTTGTTTTGTTGGAGGTACAAATAAAATACAATAATAATAACAATATAAAATACACTGGAATATCTTTTGAAGTTACAATTACATCAACAAAAGAGTACAGGGCAGAGTGGCTAATTAAATATTATATTTAGTATAGAAAAAAAAAAAACTCTATCCAAGAATTACACCTAGTTATTGTATTCGACCAAGGGAAACCCCAGGAGATTACCTATGTCTAGATTGTTGCACCTTCTTTATTTAGTGTAATGGAAATGCTCTAATAATATCTAGAACTCCATTTATGGTTGAACATGCAACCAAAAAATTATAAAGGGATCTAAGGGAATCTTTAAATAGACTGAAATAAAAATTTATAAAGGGATCTAAATGGAATCTACAAATAGGAAAAATGAGAAATTATAAAGAGATCTAAATTGAATTATCAAATTGACTAAATTAAGGGACACTTGCATCAACACTGCATAATAAACTACACTTTAACTATACCATTTGGTTCAAGTCACCCTTCAACAACACGAATTCCCAGGAAAATGTGAAATGTAGGATTACAAATGCAATGTTATTATTTTTTATGTCTTAAATTCAATTTTAACAACTAAAGTTATCAAGTTGATTATTACAATGCTGAGATGCCTTGATATATTAACCTCCTCAAATCCAACTCTTGTAAGTGCAGCTAATCATATTGATATACAAATACAAACTATTAACTAGAAAACAACTATAGATTATTTTATTAGAACTATTTTATCTGATTATAAAACAATATTGTAATTCTAAATTTAACATAAATAAAATTCAGATGTATATCAATAAATAAATAGTTGTTATCATATTACTTATTTCTAATGCCAACTACTTAATAAAAATTGACTAAACTATTCAAAAACATACAAAGAAATCCCTTTAATCTTTTAATCAATATTGACCAACCCTATGAATAGTATAATCAATCATCCCACAGTTTTATCTCTAGTTGCCATGACTATTTCAAAGACTTAAATATAAGCCAAAGTTTTATCTCTAGTTGCCATGACTATTTCAAAGACTTAAATATAAGCCTTTTGACTTCTTCACAAGTGAGGCATATCATTCTGAAATGTAACATTTACTGAATGGTCAGTACAATGGTCATCACACACAACATTGATTTAATGTTTATTCTATAATACAAATACATTATTTGTTTTGATATATCATATCCTACATGGTATTTGATTAGAATTCATGTCACTAGAAATGACAATAATAAGCAAAGTTGAAGGGCTTCTATAAGTGGTATTGAAACATGTGTCAACAATATGTAAGATAGATTTTTAGTTTTAGCTTAGGCCATTTTTATTTCAATATTTGGGTGCTCATCATTAAAGGGGTGACATATAATTAAGAGATAAAACTTGTCATTGTGATAAATGAAGGAAACACACAAAATAAAACAATAACTAAAAACTAAATCATTTTTTCAGCATGAAGTTGTGGTTATATAGCCAAAGTTGTAATTAAGATATAAAACTTATGGTTGTGGTAAATGAAGGAAAAACAAAATAAAACAATAACTAAAATCTAAATCATTTTTTCGACATGAAGTCATGGTTAAATAGCCAAAGTTGCTTCCAAAGAAAGTAAATCCATAAACAAATATGCACTACTCTTAAAAATTGAACTTGAGCCATCCTAGATAGAAGTCCACTTATTTACTACCAAACCAAATCTCAATCTACAAACCAAAGCATATTAATAAGATTCTATTAAATTTATATAAAAAAACAATATCATATACTTAGCATATCCCAATCTACAAACCCCACCATGTTAACAAAATACTCCTAAACTTTAATAAGTGTAATATTGTATAATTTTAATTGGTCTCACATTACTTTTACATGTTAACAAAATACTCCTAAATTTTAATAAATGAAATATTGTATAATTTTAATTGGTCTCACATTACTTTTATATTTTATATGTTTGATACTCCTCAAAATTACTTTTACATGTTAACAAAATCCTCCTAAATTTTAATAAATGTAATATTGTATAACATTCACATTACTTTTACATGTTAACAAAATACTCCTAAATTTTAATAAATGTAATATTGTATAATTTTAATTGGTCTCACATTATTTTTATATGTTTGATACTCCTCAAAATTACTTTTACATGTTAACAAAATACTCCTAAATTTTAATAAATGTAATATTGTATAATTTTAATTGGTCTCACATTACTTTTATATGTTTGATACTCCTCAAAGCATGTGGACATTAGCCAAATTTTAGCTATATAAAGCAATGTCTCAACCTTTCTTATGATTTAGATGCTCCTTATGAAATTATTATAACTTTTACAATTTTCTTAATTACAATCTTTCTTATTGTTTAGATGCTCTTTATGAAATTATTATAACTTCTACAATTTTCTTAATTACAATGTAATTATTTTGTGTACCCCACCTACTTTTTGGTAGTCATGGGTTTAGCTTACCTTTTTATTCACAATGTTTATATTTACAATGAATTTATCTGATGTATTTCACCTATTTTGAAAGCCATGCCAAGGTTTTACCTCTTTAAAATGATCTATGTGAAATTATTTTAGCTTTTACAAATTTTATATTTACAATGTACTTATCTTATAAAATTACTTTAGCTTTTACAATTTTTATATTTACAATGTATTTATTTTGTCAAAACTTTACCTATTTTGAAAGTCTTGAATTCACCTTACACGAGTTCCACACATATTTTTTAAGCTTAGTTTTTTACTATGGCCCCCAGACAACATTAATTTACATCAATTTGTGTAAAGAAGAAACGTGCTTTATTCCAATGTAATCATCTTCAACATCCAAAACAAAATAATAAAAGGCACTACCATTTGGCACATGCAACCAACTATATTACCATCTCCCATATTTACATTTTTACATATTTGATCAAAGAGTTGTAGCCCATTACTAATCTTATGAACTCAACTCTCATTATTTACCATAAACCTATGACTAATTTCTGAGCTTGCCATGCATCATGTTTGTCTCTTGTGAACTCAGCTCTCATTATTTGCCACAAACCTATGACTAATTTCTCAACTTGCCATCATCATATTTGTCTCTTGTGAACTCAACTCTCAATATTTGCCACAAACCTATGACAAATTTGTCAGCTTACCATGAATCATGCTTGTCTCTGCTACCCAATTGAACTCCTTAAACCAGTCAGTTAACACCACTTAACATATTATTTTAAGAGATGTCTTACTGAAAACAGTGCCGTAACAAGGTACAGATACAGTTTGATCAATTAAAATGGAATTGATCCAAAATACGAGATACCGATGACTATTGTGACTAAGCTAGCTCCCACAAAAGAGACACTGTTCCCCATTAAAAACTAATCTCTTTTTTATCAGACACGTGCCTTCATATAAGTACAGTTCCCCGCAAAACATAGCACTTCTCCGTTACATTTAAAAGTGGTATGAATATATATATATTTAAGATATATATATAATCAGCTTAGATGTATCATTCAATATGTCTCCATAAACAAAAGGTTATAGAAGTGCATATTCATCAAAGAGATTATTGTCATCTTTGTTTTGTAACACGCTGGTTTTAAGCTAAAAATCCTGCATCATTTAGTTATATCCCAAAATGCTGCTGTAAATTGACTGCTAAGATCATCGTATCTCTCTATTTTCTTTTATAAACATTGTTTTACAAGTTGATTTGTTTTATATCATCACTACAACGTGTTTGTATTGATATGATTTTATTTAGTTAAGAGTCCCTACTTGATAGCTAAGATCACAAACCAAACTCCATTAATTTGCATAAAACAAGATACATAATGAATATCAAGATAAATGCCATCATTTTGCAGACTCTGGATTGAAACAGGATAACATCTAATATTTGCATAACAATCAAAGAAATGTCCAGAACAAAATATCTCTTGATGTATAAAATCAAGAGTGCCACAACCATCCCCTCGTAAAAAGCTATCCTGCATTCCATGCCTCTGTTCACAAAAATAACCTCGAAGTTACAATGAGATGCATGGAGAATCTGCAACAGACAATGAAACCTAGCAAAGTTAATAGCAGCCGATTAATATAAGATCAATCAGCATTAAGAATAAATCATACTCGAAGACATATCTAAAATAATAATTTACAGGATTGTCTATAGTTGCAGACCAATTCTTGAAGTAATCATTAGCAGATAAATACGCTACAAACAATTTAGAAATTTTGATTTCAAATATGTATAAGTCGAATCTGCATATGGAGCTTTTAAATTTTAATATTTATACTTGTAACAAAGAACAAATAATCTTTGATCATAATCCCCTTTCTAATCTTCTTTACAGTCATGGTTCTCTCACATTTCATATCAAGGACCAAGATCTCAAAAAGGAGTTTCAATAAACCCCCTTGAATTTAAAAGCATTTGACCAAGTAAAGCAATTAATCCTCTTGCCTAAATGTGTACTCCTATACATCGCTGATATATCGGCAACATCGGGATATATGGCATGCTAGCCCCCTGGCAATATATCGGCTGATATCATCCCTGATTTTTTCCCGATTTTATTGCGATGTTTTGGCGATTTTTTCGAATATATTACGATTTTTTTCTTTTTTTTTTTCTCAATTTCCACGTTTCGAAAAAAATTTCCATGCCCATAAAAAATGTCACCTTGTTCATTAGTAATTGGTCATATTAAATGGTAATATTAAATTCTTAAAGTTTATCATTAATTGTTTTAGGATGTTTGAGAGTGGTTCCAACCTCATCAGACTTCAAATGCAAAAAGTAGAATTTCAGATCCCTTTCAGAATTCAACAAACTTAATAGTTTTTCAGGGTTTTAGGATTGCAAAGTTTCCATTGGATTTCATCGTGTATGAGGGTATGGGATTGGCATTTAATCAAGCACATCAACCCCTCTATGTACCTTGATGTTGGTCGTGTTGATTGTTGAACTCCTCTCTCACGACCTTAATAAAAATGTACTCCACTCAAGCAAAATCACTTATTAAGCATGGGAAGTTTTTTTCTACCTTATTTAAATGATTGGATTAGGAAGTTTCATCAAAATTGTAAGGTGTTGAGTCATTGACTAATGTGTTAGAAAGTGGCAACAAGGAAGGTATTCTATCATTGCATGTGTCCTTGCATGCTAGAAGACATAAAATAGTAAGCCAAATGTATTAATGTAATTTTCAAAGTTTAGACTTAGGAAAAGTGCATTAAGTGATCTAATTATTAATTGACTTAATGGAGTCACTTTTATAAAGTTCAAGTGAAAATAATTTAAGTGATGGCTAATTTAATCTTAGCCATTAATCTCACTGGAGGATCTCATCCATTGATCCATAGTGAGAAGTTAGGGTTTTCGCTTGGCCATTGAGTTAAAAGGAGGATTGATTCAAATGGTGGAGAGGACACACAGACATACAGAGAGATTTCTTACTCATAGCTTTCAACTGGAGAGTGAGAAAGAAAAGCTTGCAGAAGAATTTTACAGAGAAGAAGACAGAGGAACTTTCATCCGGAGGATTGACAGGGCGATTTGGTAGAGGAGAGAGAGACCGTATGGGCAAAGAGAGGCCGTACAGATTTGCACAGGTCGTATAGCAGTCGTAGAGGGGTTCGCACGTGTGACGCAGGGACGTACGGATCTGTCCATACAACTAACGCAAGGTCGTACGAATCCGTACAGTGACACAGAGGGCTGTACAGCTACGCAGGAGGGTCGTACAGTTTTGTGGGCTATCTCAATGAATTTCGGTGGCTCGATTTTTGCCAGGTTGGGTGAAAAATCGATTTTATGGATTGTACTTGTTCTATATCTTTATAATAAAATATCTTCTCAGAGTGTTGCACCAATTTTCCCATCTTGGGTTTTTCCGGGGGTGTATACCCAAAAATATTGGTGTCTCTATTGATGTGATTGATGTTATATTTCTCTCAGTGTTTTATTTTCCACTGCATTGTGAAGAAATCCATTTGTGGTTAAAAGTAATATTTGGGTTTAATTAAAAATAAACTGGCATACTTTAACTCAAGATTGGATTTTAAGGAAATTTACATAATGTCCTTGGAGGATCAACTTTGAGATTTGAGGTAGAGGCAAGGACTAGAGCCTAGAGGAGGGAGGCATAGGGTGCTATTGATTAATAGGATCCCAATATAGGAAATGATTCACTGACATGTATTATTTATGATTTATGTTTCACATTCATTTTTTTAAATGTCCTTGCTCATTGATTAATTTAAAATCTACATATACATACATAGCGATTTAAAATATACATAGAGTCCACTAAAACCCCCATGATTGCCAGTGCCTTCTAGCTCTAGAGGCAAAGCCATTACTAGAGTGATTACCTTTGCCCATAAATGGGGTAGAGGAAATCAATAGTTTATTTACTTGATTTCATTGTACATGAGATACATTGATTGTATTTTTTTGGTGATTCATGGGTCGGAGACTCAGGATCCAGGACACGACTCATTTTTTATGTGTGATCTATCACTAGACGTCTTATACATCTTATATATCGCTTTTATTTCCATATTCATGTGGAAATGTGTTTATTTGATGTTCTTGTTGCTTTAGATGTTTAGAAAATTGAAAAAAAATGAATATTTTTGTATTTTTTTAAGTCTGCCGATGTTTGCCAACACGATATTTATAACACTGGTTTAGTGCATATTGCATACAATTCAGCAATTTCCCTCATTGTTGGAAATTAATAAATTATCTTATCTCTCAAAATCTGTCACGTCCCCTCCCATCCTACCAGCTAGATGGAGAGGATCGTGAGGTTAAACCGGGCATCTAGCCCCATACACAGTAAATAAACATTAAATTTAAAAGAAGATGAAGGACGTGGTGCTCAATCTGGGCAATTAGCCCCATATCCATTCATTAAACTTATTGACACAGGACATGTATGTGTGCAGGCTGTAGAACACAATGGAGTTTAAATAAATCTTGTTTATATCTAACATACCTTCAAGCTATTCTGTAACAGCCATTAAATAGGGATCTTGGCAGAATTATGAAAGGTCATATGGAATTGCATAAACTCGTAAAAACACAGCGGAATTTATTTATGAATTACACAATATATACACATGGAAAATATTCATCAAAGGAACAATTGCAAAGTTACAAACAAGAGAATACTTATCTTATGCGAAAGTAGTCCCCGAGCAACCAGCTACACTTCTGCAACGTTCCACCCAACCGTAGGCCAGTGTGCTCCTCAGTCTCTCAGCACCACTGCCACCCCCCGAGCTGGGCATGATCTCCACAAGGAAAAGGGGAAAACAGGCTCTCACATAGCCAAAGGTATATCAAAATCAGCCAAGCCAATCAGCAATTGGGTTTCTCAGGCTGTTAAGAGATGGGTGCATGCATCATCAAAAGCATAAGTGTTGGGCATGATAAAAACGCCTATACAGTGAAGTTTCCAACAGTGGGTTTCTACCAGTTCCAGAAAAAAACGTGGGTAGACTCAAAACGAATTTGTAACTAGGAAAATCGACTAGGAGAGCAACCCATTTCAGAAAAACACCCCAAGGGCAAAAACGACCTCTCCCTCAGTCCAAAATCGCATCCCTCCTTCCCTAGCTGCTCCAAAATACCAAAACGAGTTTCTGGGCATGGAAAAACGTAGGGTCATGGCCAAAAAACGTGAGGATAAACTTCAGGGAGCTCAAACTGCGTGAGAGGAAGAATGGCCATGGGTGAAGAATGGCTTTGGGCCAATTTCATGGGGGTTTTCTTGCCCCACAAGCAAAAACACGATTTTCCAAGTTGATGGCTTTCCCATGCACGAAAATTGACAGCCATACCTCTCCCATCCCAAGGCATTTATTGTCTCAACCAATCTTTGGAAGAAGTAAATGATTGGGTGCATGAGACAAAATGGGTAGTTGGTGGTTTATGGGTTTCCCCATTGACACATGGATTAATACCATTGGCTCAAGGGTTTGGATAATTTCCCTCCCTCTTCCTTGTAAAGATCATGCCCCCATCTCTTTTGTTGCATGGCGTAGCTGGTTGTGGGTTTTCTCATTAAAATTGCATATTTACATGATATCCGATTTTACATTGTGCACTGCTAGCACAAGGACCATATGCATCTATTCTAATTGCCGATACATAAAACGATAAGTCAGTGGCGGGGCCTTGGCCTTGAGCTCCTCACCATGACTAAATGACAATATTTACATCATTTACAATGTTAATGCAATAGGGTTAATCTAGGGACGTTACATTCCCCTCCCCTTGGAATAACACCGTCCTCGGTGTTCCAACACTTCGAAAAATAGATACCCACTTTACATATGTCCAAAATTCACAAAATGTGGTAGGTTTGTCCTGCATTTCACCCTTTACTTGGGTCTTTCAGGACTAAGTCCTTTGGTCTTTACAAACTGCTCTTGCTGGCTAGGACCTTCTAGCTCTGCATGAGGACATCATTCCAAAACAATTCCTCCTTTTCCTTTTCCTTCCAACTGGTCCACGAACTTGGAGAATTTTCGGCTGTTTCCCTCTTGATATTCTCTTGTTGGGCAGTCACGGAGGCAATGATTCCCTCCACATCCCCAACATTTCATCGGCGGCTTTACCTTTTCCCGGTCCATTTCCTTTGACTCTTCCCACCTGGGGCGTTTCTTAATCGGACGATTGGATGAATGCTTCTTCTTTGACCCACTTTCCTTCCCCTTGCTGATTGCTCCCAGGATGCTTTTTACCTCATTTTGCAGACGAATAGAGTCCTGCAAAGCTTCATGGTTTCTCTCATTCTGTTGCCTCTGTAGCTTGAGCATCTCCCCAAGATTCTCTTGGGTCCTGGAAATTGTTCGAAGAAGACTTTCAGCCAACTCTAATAGCCCTCGGTCTGCTGCCATGGTCAATGGGCACAACTGAACACACTTTGCTTACTAGCAATACTTTCTTGTGCCGGTCGCAACCAATTGTTTCACTTTCTTACCTGTGAAATTTATCATGGGAATTCTTTGTTAGGACAAGCATAACATTTAGGATTAGTCAATTATTTTCCTAATTGACATGGAATGTCCATGCTTTATTCATGGGACTTCCATACTTTTCATGCTTTCCCAACATACACGTGAAACCCATTCATGTTCATCTTTTCACAGGAAATTTACTACTTCAGCATTCACAATTCATCTCAAGCAATTACACACAATCTATTTTCAGCCATGATATGCACTCAACAATCTTTTGTTTTATAAATGCATCAATCAAAAGGAAAGAGAAGAATAGGGGTTTCTCCCTCTTAGTCTTGTTATATTATGGAGCTACACCATCGTTGTGGTTTCATGCTCCTTAGTCTCTTTCACTTCAATGTGAATGCTTTGACTTTCCTTTCTTGGCTATGACACTTAGTGTCTAAGGTCTGTATATAGATTTCAACCAGGGAACCCTTCCCCATTGTCGCTTACAGAGCCTTTGGCTGCTAGGACCCACACAGTTCCACTAGAACCATCTTTCATTACTGCTCATACTGAGCTTTTTAGGACGGTCACATGTCCACATGCATCTTTAGGATGCCTTCATAGTCCTTGCTTCCAGCAATACCTACATTCAAGCATTGGATTAATTCGCATGTTTAGTTCATTTTCATAGGGTTTTTCTCTAAACAAAAGTTTAGGAATTCATAACCAAATCATATACACACGTATATAAGCAAGAAGCTACAAGGTAACGAAATACTTATCTGCATTGGATGTCTTTACTTTATTCCACGGGATCCTTCTTCGCTTTCCAAGCATTGGATTTCCCGTGGATACAACCATGAATGTTGGGTCAGCACGCAGGCTACTCCACAACCATTCGAATAGGCAATGCCAGGCCAGTACGCCGACTGGTTTTATCAATTGTTTTAAGGGGTGTTGGTCCAGCGTACACGCTCCTTTACCATATCAAGTGGTTAATGCCCAACTAGTCATTCTCTGGACTTATCAAGAACTTTATAGCATTCAACCAGCTACTCCCTGGATTTCTTAATAATTTATATCGCCCACTCATTTACTCTCTGGATTTACCAGCAATTTATATCGCCCACTCATTTACTCTTTGGATTTACCAGCAATTTATAGTCTTTCAGGGTCTTTCCTTCCTGCAACGACCAAGGTTTCCAACAAAGAAACAATAGTGTATCAGCTTAGCTGTTAAAAGATTTATACCTGTAATATTCATTATTCCAAACAAGACATAAATGAAACGAATACTTATCTGTATTGTGCGTTTCCCCTCTGGTCCACAGGATCCTGCTTCGCTTTGCAAGCCTTGGGATCGCCTATGGACTTGGATATAGTTAATGCTTAACCAGTACACCTCCCCATCGGCTGGATTTACCAAGCATTTGGTGGTGCCCAACCAGTCCCATACCTGGTTGGCCCTCTCCAGTGCCGAGCCAGCACATTCGTCTAGGTCATCGACCAATGGAAAGAAACTGCGCCACCGACCATCATAGGTCAAGGCTCTACTATGGAGCCATAGGTATCTCAGGGTTTCCAGTCAGTCATCGGCGCCTGCCCTCCCACTGCTGACCCAATAGAGATTTCATGGCTTTCAGTCAGTCATCGGCGCCTGCCCTCCCACTGCTGACCCAATAGAGATTTCAGGGTTTTCAGTCAGTCATCGGCGCCCGCCCTCCCACTGCTAACCCAATAGGCATCTCAGGGTTTTCAGTCAGTCATCGGCGCCCGCCCTCCCACTGCTGACCCAATAGATATTTCATGCCTTTACCAATGCCACCACACCTTCTTGCACCATAACCCTTCACACACATCGGCTCTTCATTTATACAAGGACGCCACTCCTTCTTTTGTGCAATTCGGTGGTTCCTTTTAGGAACTTTATAGGTGACTTTCTTGACTGCAGGTGAACATGACCCCTACTCACACAAGGATGATACCTTCTCTTATTACACAGCTCTTCGGGCCTTCCATCCCTTCTGGTAATATTTCGCGTGAGCATAGAAAGGTTGCCAATTCCCATACAGTCTCCTTGCGTACCCTTCTTCACTTTGCCCTTGAATGTGCACTTATCAATCTGCATCTGTGTAGGCTGACAACACAAGAAGGATAAGCAAGCTCATCAGTATGGTTGTTCAATTCTTAACCATATTCCATATCATTCACTACCAAGTATTGAAACACCAGGAATGCGTCCATTCCCTTAGGGTGTAGTCAATATTGGAAACCCTATCATGACCCAGCACTAGGAAAGGTGTGCACCCCCCTTTCCGATGTGCGCCATGTAGGCCCTAATCATACTCAAGCAATCTGCAATGATATAAATAAGATAGAGCATGCTCTGCGTATTAACCCTAATAATTTAGACATGCATGTTCTTGTCTAGGGTCACGGAATACTCATTCAGTTTGCAGATTTGTCTCACATGCCTTATGGGCATAGCTTTACCATCTCACTTTCATGGTTTACCGTCATGCGGTTTAGCTGAGATATTATCAATGGCGTTTCACCCGAAACCCATTTCCAAAGCATGGGGTCTTTCCCATCTGGTTTGGCTTCTGCAGGCCATCACACATGATCTTCCTGCAATGTGTCATCCTGGCACATTTTATCAAATAGCCAAACCGTCAGCAACATTTAGCAATAAGCTTCATATACGATTGTTCCATAACCAATCAATAGCATTCATAAATAAATTCAATATGAATTTACAATTCTGTCTCCTACAAAAATTAGTTTTCTTATCCATGAGGCTATCCTCATATTGTTTGGCTCCTGTAAGGGACACCACTCTACCCGTTATGGCCTTATGCCTACTGCCATACATGAGCATCCACTTACAGCATGTCCTCCTGACACATTTTCATATAATCCAAACAGTCATTAGCAATTATTAGCAAAATTTCAAATCCGAAATATTTACCAATCTGGTATCTACAACTGTTCTTATTAACAGAACTTAGAGCTTTCAACCATGAGAACCCTCTCATAACCCTTGGCTTCGGCATGTGGTAGATCCCGGTCTCTACTATGGACTTATCCTCATTGCCATATGTAAGACCTTCCTACCGAAAACTGAAAATTCAATCAGCCAAACACGTTGTGAGTATCTATGCACATAATCATTCATTGCCATAACAGTCACTGAAGTGATCTCAGAATTATAACACTCAATAATTCAAACACCTTCAGCTGTTAACATTTGAAATGCAACAAAATATATACACTTCTATATATGCATCATTATCACAATTCATCAATTCATCAATTATCATGATTGGGCTCTTCATGCATTTACTATTCTGCATTCATAACATCTCATGAAATGATCCTAGAATTATCATCAATTCATCATTTCATTCATTATTTATTTTGCAATAACATATGCATCATCCCTATGCATTCATACAATGCATCACAAGATTTATGAAATCTCTTAATGCTCATCTACTCAGTGCTACTTGCATTGTTTCATGAGTACTATGCATTCAAACATATTATGATCGAAACATGACTATCTCATATATCTTGCATTTCCATAATCAGGACCACCAGTCCTCACTTGCTTTGGTTATCAAGCACATAACAATCATACACATGTCATGATACAAATTCATATGAATGCATTGAGATTTCTAAACGGTCATAGGGTGTAAGGATCATTTCCTTCACTAACCCACACCTCACCAAGCTTGGTAGGTTAACAGTCCCAAGCGGTATTTAACATCATATGCAAACTGTCTCAACATAACTCATACATAGTTGAAGGGATCTTACCAAATCCTTTTTCAACATTCATGCAATTTGGAACCAATAACCATTACCTATATGGTTACCATTAACATTGTCTGATGTTACCTGATCAGTTGGCCTCTTACCAAGGCTGCTCAGTCCTTTTTATGATCCTAGACTCGTTGCACCATCCTTTCTGCATAAGGTTGTTGGCTTTATGCAACAACATCCTCAACACATTTAGCCATGCTCTTTGTTATCTTTGGTCCTACAACCAGTACCAACATCAATAGTGATTATCAACCACAATATTCTCCATTAGTGGTTCATTGCATATGTAGACTTCATTATTCTACCAATACGCAATATCCCATTTATGCAAAAGCATTTCTATATGCACTATGCAATGTTTGTTAGGATGCCATCTAGTGCATATACATCTATGTAATTCTTTACATTTTTAACATTTTTATGCCATATGACAATTTCATAATTATAAGTATGATAACAAACAGAGGTTTAAGAAATTCTTCCCTTTTCGATCCCTCATCGTGACATGGAATTCCTCTTCCATATCCTGCAATTGTAGAAATTGCCTATATTGACAACAAAATTTGTTTGTCAAAACAGCCGCTGGCACTCTTCTGCACTAAATATCTATGATATATGTAGACCTCCTTCAAACTCTGGTCATGCATCATTGTTCCCTGCTGGACAAGCTTTCCAATGCCTATCTTCATGCTCCATTCTGACATCAGGTGCGGGAACTGCATCCTTTCAAAAATGACAACTTTCACTCCCATTCTGCACATTTTACACAGTTGCATTATATTCTCAGAAATTCACAAATTTCTTCATGCATGTGGGAAGAATGCCATATTGACAATTCGTCAAACCACAACAAAGACGCATGAGGGGAAAAAGAAAGGGGGTCAAGGGGGCTTGCCCCCTTGTGGCTCGCCACAGCAGGGCGGGTCGAGGGCAGCGCCCTAGTTTTTTTTTTTTTTTTTTTTTTTTTTTTTACAAATAATGCCCTTGTCGCGGGGCGGTTCGTTGAATCCTGCCGCAATAGGCGGGGTGATAGGCTGAAGGCTTCCGTAATGGGCGGGCCGGTTGGCTGAAGCCCTCCGCAATTGCGGGGCAACTGGCGAAATGCTTCCGCTGCGGACGGTTCACTGTATGTTCCCGCGACTGCGGCGAGGTTGGCTGAATGCTGCCGCAACTGCGGGGCGGTTCGGCGACGGCTTCCGCAATTGCGGAGCAGTTCGTCGAACGCTTCCGCAATGGCGGGGCGATTTGCCGAACGCTCGCGCAATTGCGGAGCCATTCGGCGAAGGCTTCCGCAGTTGCGGAGCCATTCGGCGAATGCTCCCGCAATTGCGGAGCCGTTCGGTGAAGGCTTCCGCAACTTCGGAGCCCTTCGCGGAATGCTTCCGGGGGGGTTTCGGGCGGTTTTCTTGCGAAAAGATTTTTCAGAACGTCTTGCGGAATGCTTCCGAAATCTTGGAACGATTCACCGAAGTCTTCCGCAATTGCGGAATGATTCGGCGAAGTCTTCCGCAGTTGCGGAACGATTCGCCGAAGTCTTCCGCAGTTGCGGAACGACTCGCCGAACTCTTCCGCGTTGCGGAACGATTCCCGAACTCTTCCGCGTTGTGGAATGATTCGCAGAATCCTTCCGAAATTTCGGAAGATAATTCCTTCCGCAATTTCGGAAGAGAATTCCTTCCGAAAAAGTTTCCGTTCGACGCCGGGACTTAGAAAATTTTTCACTTAAAAAATTTTCTCCGCTATTTCGGAGCGGTTCGCGGAATCCTTCCGCAATTGCGGGAAGGTTCGCCGAACTCTTCCGCAATTGCGGGAAGGTTCGCGGAACCTTTCCGCAGTTTCGGAACAACTTCCGCAAACTGACTTAAAACAAAAATTTCCAGAAACAGACTTAAAACAGAAATTTTCAAAAACAGACTTAAGAAAATTTTGAAATTTTTCCCCTGTAATTGCTATCAGGTTTGGCCCATAGAAGCCCAATGCTGCAACGCAGCTCTGATACCATTCTGTCACGTCCCCTCCCATCCTACCAGCTAGATGGAGAGGATCGTGAGGTTAAACTGGGCATCTAGCCCCATACACAGTAAATAAACATTAAATTTAAAAGAAGATGAAGGACGTGGTGCTCAATCTGGGCAATTAGCCCCATATCCATTCATTAAACTTATTGACACAGGACATGTATGTGTGCAGGATGTAGAACACAATGGAGTTTAAATAAATCTTGTTTATATCTAACATACCTTCAAGCTATTCTGTAATAGCCATTAAATAGGGATCTTGGCAGAATTATGAAAGGTCATATGGAATTGCATAAACTCGTAAAAACACAGCGGAATTTATTTATGAATTACACAATATTCACACATGGAAAATATTCATCAAAGGAACAATTGCAAAGTTACAAACAAGAGAATACTTATCTTATGCGAAAGTAGTCCCCGAGTAACCAGCTACACTTCTGCAACGTTCCACCCAACCGTAGGCCAGTGTGCTCCTCAGTCTCTCAGCACCACTGCCACCCCCGAGCTGGGCATGATCTCCACAAGGAAAAGGGGAAAACAGGCTCTCACATAGCCAAAGGTATATCAAAATCAGCCAAGCCAATCAGCAATTGGGTTTCTCAGGCTGTTAAGAGATGGGTGCATGCATCATCAAAAGCATAAGTGTTGGGCATGAGAAAAACGCCTATACAGTGAAGTTTCCAACAGTGGGTTTCTACCAGTTCCAGAAAAAAAACGTGGGTAGACTCAAAACGAATTTGTAACTAGGAAAATCAACTAGGAGAGCAACCCATTTCAGAAAAACGCCCCAAGGGAAAAAACGACCTCTCCCTCAGTCCAAAATCGCATCCCTCCTTCCCTAGCTGCTCCAAAATACCAAAACGAGTTTCTGGGCATGGAAAAACGTAGGGTCATGGCCAAAAAACGTGAGGATAAACTTCAGGGAGCTCAGACTGCGTGAGAGGAAGAATGGCCATGGGTGAAGAATGGCTTTGGGCCAATTTCATGGGGGTTTTCTTGCCCCACAAGCAAAAACACGATTTTCCAAGTTGATGGCTTGCCCATGCACGAAAATTGACAGCCATACCTCTCCCATCCCAAGGCATTTATTGTCTCAACCAATCTTTGGAAGAAGTAAATGATTGGGTGCATGAGACAAAATGGGTAGTTGGTGGTTTATGGGTTTCCCCATTGACACATGGATTAATACCATTGGCTCAAGGGTTTGGATAATTTCCCTCCCTCTTCCTTGTAAATATCATGCCCCCATCTCTTTTGTTGCATGGCGTAGCTGGTTGTGGGTTTTCTCATTAAAATTGCATAATTACATGATATCCGATTTTACATTGTGCACTGCTAGCACAAGGACCATATGCATCTATTCTAATTGTCGATACATAAAACGATAAGTCAGTGGCGGGGCCTTGGCCTTGAGCTCCTCACCATGACTAAATGACAATATTTACATCATTTACAATGTTAATTCAATAGGGTTAAGCTGGGGACGTTACAAAATCGTTCAATTATTTTCCATAAATGCAACTTTTCACTCTCTCCGGACAAGTGGAATGTCTGCAATATTACTCTGATCTCATGAATCCCCAGCTAAAATTTCTGCTCCTAGAACCATTCTGTCGATTCTGCTTGTTACCCCCATTTTGTCATGGGTGTCCACATGTGATTTTTTTTGCACTTTCAACAGAGAGTCAGAGGTTGATGATGGTGTGGATTGCCTAGTGTTGATGCTTGCCTTTATGATGATGCCTTGGACAGTTTGTTTGGTGAATATGTGTGATGTACTTGTGCTAGTAGCTTTGGTATGTTGCCTCTCATGATGTTGCACTTCACTCATATGACACTCGTTTTTGGCACACTGGTCATCCCCTTGTGGAGCACCCTAGCATTTTGGGATAAATTCACTTCTTGATGACTTGGATTGCCATATCTAATGGAGCGCTCTTGCTCATCGATAATGGTTCAGCTTGAGGATGAATCATGATTTCCATGGAGCGCTTGTCTTATGAGGGTGATTTGATGACATCGATTATTTATGATGGATATCCCTTGGAGTGCCCTTGGTCCTAGACACATGGTTGGCTTGTATGGATGATATGGTGATCTTTGGAGACCTTTTCTTGTGGAGACCACTTGGTCATATGATGTTCTTAATGCTTGAGGTTGTTTTGTGGTTGGTTTTCCATGGGGTGCCCTCCTCCTAGCACATGTTTAATGACTTCAATTCTCATATTATTGGAGCGCTCTTGATTCTTCGCACAGAGATGGCATCTTAACTACATTGGGTATCACTACTAGTTGAATGCGCTCCTTATTTCTCTCTCTTGGAACATGTGGGGGCATTTTCTTGACTTGTAGAAGGGGTCATCCCCTTCCTCGTGGAGTGGTTATCTATTGTGGACACCTTGCTCTTGGATTGGATGCGCTATTTGTTGATTGGTGGCCTCCTTGGTTCATGGATATATCTCCCATGTATGGATTCATGAGTTGGCACAAGGAGGTTAGGTTTTTGGTTGATAAGTGGACATCATTAACACATGTTTTAAGGTCTTGACCCTTGAAGGGACCAAACCAGGGAAAGCGTCCACCTTTTGGAGCTTCATTACTCATCACCCATGCCATATTTAGAGGAGTGTTCCACTTTTGTAGGTTGCTTTCACTCTCATCTACGCCTTTCTTGGGGAGCATTCACTTTGGAGAGATACTTTGACACATCCCTAGC
Organism: Larix kaempferi; assembly: GCA_027924585.1. NCBI lineage: Eukaryota > Viridiplantae > Streptophyta > Pinopsida > Pinales > Pinaceae > Larix > Larix kaempferi. The sequence goes on from BSBM01000835.1 coordinate 8,049,420, forward strand.
ATTGATTGATGGAATTCTCTCCCTTGGAGGATGGTTTGCACATCACCCTATGCTTTAGAGTTGGAACACTCACCTTTTGGGGCATTATCTATTGGAGCATGTATTTCACATTTAAGGAGCATTCTCCCCTTTTGAAGTTCATGTATTTCACATTTATGGAGCTTTCTCCCCTTTTGGAGCGTTTTCATTGAGAGAGTTCACCTTGGAGGCACCCCACTCATCATTTTATTCCATATTTCGGGATAGAGTTCCATTATGGAGGGTTTATTGCACCCATTTCATGCAATTTTTTAGCAAGCGTTCACTTGGTAGAGTTCCTACTGCTCATTTATGATGGGGTCATCCACTTTGGAAGTGTTTTACACACATTTCTTGTTAATTTACCAATTTGAGAAGATCTAGGGTTTGTCCACCATCATTCATTGCTTTGGAGACCCTTCCTCTTGTAGCACTACACTTGGAGAGCTTTGGAGGCTATGTATTGGGACCTCTACTTGGTATTTGTTCCTTATTTGATGGAGGTGCCCTCCTTCTTAGGCCTTTTTCTTGGTTGGAGGCTTGTACATGTGGCTTTGACCACCTTTTTTATATATTTGGTTGTGGTGGTTGGAGCATTTTGATTTATTTACTCCATCCTAGGCTAGCCCCGGGAATTTATTGATATTTTATTGTAGAAAGAAGAAGAGCTTAAACCTACATAAGGCTTTGCTCTCTCCTTAATTTTTCATGGTTGGACGGGATGCTCTCTCTTTGGAGTTTAATGGATATACCTTTCTTGGTACATATTGAACCATATGAATTTCTTCTCCTATAAACGTGAGGCTTATGTTTCCTATTTCTAAATGTTGTTAAGCATGGATTGCTAGAACTTGCCTTTTGGGGGCCAATTGAAAGGGTATATTTACCTCTTTGGAAGGGTTTTATGTGAGAAGTATTTCCTCTATTTCCCTTTGATGTTGTATGCATGATCATATCAACTTGCCCTTATTATATTCTAGAGTTGTTGTTCAATACTTCATTGCATAAGGCATACTCTAATTAACATTGTTTTGATGTGGCGCCATTTGGGCCTACCTAGTATAATTTCTACACTCATTTTCGGCATGTTGAGGTTTCATTGTGGCATGCTTTAGTGGCCCTTGTTAAATTAACCATTCATGAACTCACCCTCTTGGACTAGCCCCTTGACTCCATTTCCCCTTGTTGGATTGGAACCGGTCTCTTGGTCCTCCCATAAATCTTTTACTTTTCTATACTACAAAAGACCAAAAACGTTTTGCTAAAGCTTCCTCTTCATATCACCGTGTACCTCATTGTCTAATCTTTAGCAATCCTATCCTAGGGAATCCCCCCTTGTGTAGGAGAAGAGACAACCTAAAGTATAGAGAGAGAGAGAGAGAGAGAGAGAGAGAGAGTTACTGAGGTGACAATGGGTAGCCCCTCTACATTGCCTTTGTGCTAGCATCGCTCCTTTGGGTTTTAATCACATATGCTAGTTCAGGAGGTAACACTGCCAAAGCTAGCATAATTTTTGTTGGAAAAATATGAACTTCATTATTTCTGAAGGATTATGAAAAAGAACCAAAAGCATCAAAATTTCCACTGATTTCCAATGCCATTCTGCCTGGAATCTAAAAAGGCCCAAAATCAGTGAAATTTTCAGAGCTACAATTTTTCATGGAAATTGACACAACCCACAAATTTTGCATCTATTAGAATTTTCCCAGCAAAAACATTGTTTTAAATCTACATCAATGGGCAATTCTCCAGTAAAATTTCGTTTTGAGTCAATGAACTTATGGCTACTTCTAGTGGTCCTAGCGGTCCTAGTGGTCCAAGAGACTCAGACTCTTAACAGGAGTCCAATAATTAATCCCTTGGCAGATCAGTAGCAAGAACAACAGCGCCAACATAGCAAGTTCGTAGCAGAGTAGCTTGTAGAACAAAGAAACAAAGGAATCAGCTATAGGGTAAGATGTGGCAAAACATGTTTTTTATGTTTTAGCACACAATGACTACACAAAAGCAGACTCTATGGACACTAGAACCAACAGCCACTCCCTCAATCACCTTAGCAGCACAACATACCATTCGCAATTACCACTGCCCAGCAATCCTTCAAACTATAAACAAATATCTCAGTCCCTCCTCTCATAGATAAGGATATGTTCCAAAAATTTTGTTCTTTTCTTATTTGATCCTATCTATCTAGTTCTGGATAAGAATATTTGGGATACTTAGTCCCAGGTCTTGCTGACCAAAGTATAGGTACAGGAAGAAAGACGATAACTCATTTGCTAATTATTTGGATCAACAAAAATTGATGGATCTTTTCATGGGAATAACCTGAATTCATACACTCTTAAATCCTATTCCATGACTAATCAAATCTGATTGGATCTTAGGAGTCATCGGTGCCTAAAGTGCACAAAAGCAAGCCCCCCTCTTGTGGCAGACCCAAAGTAACAGTCTGGCATCCTCAAATCAAGAACCTATCAACAACAGGATGATTTCAAAGCAGTTTCACCCATCAAAAATGTTATGCTAGCTTGATGGTTATAGCTCTGACAACTTCCTGGTCAAACTATCCAGCACTTCATCAAGGTCTTCACCAAGATCTCCATCAAATTTGAGGTGCAAGACCTCAAGGATACCTTGTGTCTCAAAATTATTTCAAGATTGTTTCCTGAATCCTAACCTTAGAAAAGATGTGGAACTCTTCCTGATATTTTCATTGGAGCAAGCTTTTCAACTAGTTGCCAGGATTGAATCTTAGATGCCCAAGGCTAATCAGTCCACTCAGAAAACACCACTTCTCTCCTTCCCTTTCCACTTCCAAGGCTCAACATAAAAATATTGAGAACAACGAGACTCACACCTACTACTAGAAATGGAAAGAAAAGTTGTGCCTATCACAGCACACATAACCAAGACAACAACACTTCTTCTCCTTCCCTTTCCACTACCAATGCTCAACATAACAGTATTGAGAACAGCAAGACTCACACCTACTACTAGAAATGGAAAGAAATGTTGTGCCTATCACAGCACAAATAACCATTGAAATGAACAATATCACACATTGAAGACCAAAAAATCCAGGCTCCATGGAACATCAATTAATCTTGATGGCTAGAGTTTACTCTGCCAAAAAACAAGGAAGCCCTGTTCACACAAAATTGCCAAATCAAGAATATATTAGCCTACATATTCTTGGATAATGGCAGGTAGATGAACCTAGTATCCCAAAAGTTGGTAGAGGAGCTCAAACTATCAACGTCAATTCATCTCAAGACAAACCCTTTTTGGATGGGTTAAGAATGTTGAGCAACCCAAATTGATCACACTAAGGTGTTTAGTAACCTTTGCTATCATCCCTGTCCAACACACCAGTGACTCCGATGTTACAGGCTTCACAAGCATTAGAAGCTCTGCAAGCTCACTTCTTTTGTCAAATATCCCTTTTAAGCTATGCAGAATCTGTTAAACGGATTAATATCAATAGGTACATGACACACTATGGTTTTCCAAATCAAGGAGGACAATAAAGGTGAACATCCTCCCAATGCAGTATTCCAACACACAGAATAGAACTATTAATTCTACAATGAAAATACCCAAAACAAAACAAAAAAATCAAGAGCCAAACTTAAGGAAAAGGTGGAGCAGTTGCACACCCAAAAGTTGGATTGCACCTGCAAGATATACATATGAGAGTAGGGAAACCCCTATTTATAACAATAATGATTGTAAAACCCTGACAAAACTTTAATTTAACACTTACGTTGTGAATAAAGTCATTACTCATTAGGCCTTTATTATATACTTAAGGTATTTTTTACAAATATTAACATTATTACAAAATCATGATCATACACACATAATAACTCATGTACATACTTAAGGTATTTTTTACAAATATTAACATTATTACAAAATCATGAGCATACACACATAATAGCTCATGTACATACAGTCAAATACCTGTTAAAGTTCGTGCAGCTGCAAGACCCATTCTCAGAGAGGATGGTACCCTAGTTAGTTAACTAGGGTTCCTGGTCATGTTAACCAGGCAAAGTAAAGAGTAAGACCCTAGAAGGTACCCTAGGGCCGCCAGCTGTCTCTTGGGGTTCTTGGTCGAGGACCAAGTAGGTTGATGCCATGGAAAAGTCCCTAGCATGTGGCTAGGGCCCCTATTTGTCTCTAGGGTATTCTGGTTTGGGACCAGACAGTTTCTTGATCATGAGGACCAAGCAGGTCCTATAAGTTGAGACAGAGACCTCCTGGTCCGGGACCAGGTAGATTCTTGGTCACGAGGACCAAGTAGTTCCTACAGTGACATACCTGTCCAGTTAACAAGGTGTATCTTGATCAGTGGACCAAGATGATGATGTGTGATGTCCTCTTATCCTAGGTCTTTGAGATGGTTGAGTTAGATGGTCTTCTCAAGGGACTGGCCACCCCTTGATGGAGCCACTAGCATTTGACCTGAGGAGCAGCCTAGAGGACCACATGATCACATCATCCAGTGTGGACCCTTCCTTATATAGTGATGATGAACTACTAGGTTATTTGGAACATTTGTACATTTGAGAGAGAGATGACAGGTTGTACCTTCTCCACCTTGGTTGATTTACTTTTGGTCCTTACACCTTGTTGATTATTTGTCTTGTGGTACCTTGTCTTTGACTTGTGGTTAGTAGGATCATCTACCCACCTTGAGTTGTTTTGATTTGTACCTTCTTGTTGTTTTGGTCCTATGGGTACTATGGTTGCTTGTCCACTTTGTGGTATACCCTTGGCCCTAGGGGTTATGGGTCATTTACCCACACTTATCTTATGTTGAGTCATGTGTTGGTCCTCGTACCCTCACATAACTAATTAAATGACCCTAGTACCCACCTAATGTCACCCTACTTGTGTTTTATGTTATTAAATGTGACTTTATTATTTTGACCATAAATGTTGGTACCCACCCAAGTCACTTTATTTATATTTTATATTTACTCTTTTTGAACTTATTGGTACTGCCCTAATTTAATGGAACCCTAACTTGTGTAAAGGATTATTTTATGACCTCTCTAGAAGATCCTAATATCCTATTTATTGAGGTCCTTTGTTTCTCATTAAGTAAGTTGATAATCCAGCTCCTGGGGTGTAGACCAGTTGGCAACTGTGCTTGTTAAGGCGTACGGGCTGTTAAGCACGTCGTTGGTTCAAACCTCGTTGCAGCCTTAAGGGTGCGTTGTGGGGAAGGCGTACTCTCCTAGGGTTATAGTGGTAGCGAGATTGGATCCCTAGACCCTGTGTCACGCAAGCACCAGCCCAACTCCAGTTGTCAATTCCCCTAGATTAAAAAAAAAAAAAAAAAGTAAGTTGATAATCCAATCTCAACTCTGCTCTTTCTATGCTTGACAACAAGGGTCCCACCTGTTGAATGTTCCAGATCTAGACTAAAGTAAATGTTAAGGGTTTAATGCTCCTAGACTAAGTCGTCCAGCCAACTAGGAGATCTACTAGTGTTAGTTTTTGAGCATAAATTCAATAGATCTAGGATCTTAACTGAAAGAACAACATGTACAACATATCAAGCATAAGAGACAAGAGACAAGAGACACAAAACATTTCACCGAGGAAAACCAAGAAGGTGAAAAACCCCGCAACTTCCTCAGAGATAGAATAAGCATCAATACAAGGATCACCATGATCAAACCCAAGAGATAGATATCTTCAGTAGCATGCTCCTCCACCACTTGTGCGCACCCTTCTCTTCTCTCACTAATGCGAAGTGAATGAACAAGAGAATGTGTAAAATGAGAGAGTCACACTCTCTACTTATACACTAACTTTTACTTGACCTTTACTCAACTAGGTCGGCCTCAACTTAACCACTTAAAATAATGATGACTGGACCGACCCCTACTAAGGTGGTCTAATAACTCTTTGACCCACATGACTCATACAGGGCCAACCCCATCAAGGTGGTCTAATAGCCCATCAAGTATAAGTTACGACACTTACAATATAACTTGTGACACATGCAAGTACACATGACGACACTTCCAATCAAAGGAATAATACATCTCCATTGGGGATACAATAAAGTACAAATACAATATACAAGTGAATATCTTCCGAAGTTACAAATACATCAACACTCCCTCTTAACTAGGAAGGTATTCTCTTGACACTAGTCATCAATACATATAGGCACAAGTCTTCAATTCTGGAGCTGGATCATCATCACTGGATCACGGAGCATCATCATCATCACTGCTGCTGTTATCTCAATCAATCTCCAATCTACTCGTCATAGGAAGTTCTACAGAGCCAACCCTTTTTCATGTTGGATGTACACCTAGCCTCCATGTAGGTCTTCATCATCTCTGCGAGCAAGCCATCAAGTAGGTACACCTCAGGACTGATTACAGTGCCTCTACAAAACCTACAAGATCTCCCAGGACTGATTACACTGCCTCTGCAAAACCTACAAGAGCATCTCAGGACCAATTATATGCCTCTGCAAAACCTGTGTACCATACTGTCACATCATCGTCTTCAGATCATCGTCATTGTCCACGTCCACGGAGCACAACCCAGATTCACACACACATCACTTATATACACCGACATGGGAGGACATACCTACCACCATCCAGGAATGGCTCGGCACTTACATCACGACCATGGGAGGACTCTCCTATCACCATGTCACCATGGAAGGAACTACCTGCCACCATGTCGGAAAGGCACAGCACTTACATCACGACCATGGGAGGACTCTCCTATCACCATGTCACCATGGAAGGAATTACCTTCCATCATGTCGAAAATTCACAACACTTACATCACGACCATGGGAGGACTCTCCTATCACCATGTCACCATGGAAGGAACTACCTGCCACTATGTCGGAAAGGCACGACAATTACATCAACGACCAGGAGAGGACTCTCCTATCACCAGGTCACCATGGGAGGAACTACTTACCATCATGTCGGAAAAGCCCACCCATCCCTTACATCTCACCATGGGAGTACCTACCTACCACCATGTGAGAATGGCCCCAGCACTTATATCGCAGCCATGGAAAGACAAACTTAAACCATGCTCGAAGGGCCACAGCACTTACATCAACGACCATGGCAAGACAAACTTCAACCATGTCGGAATGGCTCGTGTGCATCTGTGTCTCCGGACTCATCACTTCCCTTTGGAGGGAATCTCGATCTAAAGTACACCAAGTCTCTCTCTAAAGTATTCAAACTTCACTCTGGCCAGCGGCTTGGTCAACACATCGGCTATCTGCTCATCTGTCGCAACATACAGGAGCTTAACTACTCCTCTCTGCACCATATCCCTGATATAGTGGAACTTGATCTCAATGTGCTTCGACTTGTCATGGAACACCGGGTTCTCTGACAACTGCACACAACTCTGGTTGTCGCAATATATACAAGTAGCACTCAACTGGAGATCAAACAAATCATACAGTAGCTTCCTAAGCCATACTGCCTCACAACTAGCCAAACAAGCTGCGACATACTCTGCTTCGGCTGTAATTAGTACCACACAGGACTGCTTCCTGCTAAACCAAGAGATCATACCAGATCCCATACTGAAGCAGCACCCTGAAGTGCTCTTCCGATCAATAGCACTGCCTGCCCAATCCGAATCAACATAACCCTCCAGGTTAAACTTCTGATTCACATCATACTTGAGCCCATAGTCAACTGTACCCTTCAAGTACCTCAGAACATGCTTTGCAGCTATCAGGTGAACATGTCTCGGATCCATCAGATACTGGCTCAAGGTGTTCACCACAAAGAAGATGTTTGGTCTCGTATTCATCGAGTACATCAAGGACCCAATCATCTGACGATACATCGTGGCATTAACCGACTCATATGAAGCATCACATAGAAGCTTCAAGTTCGATGCCATAGGTGTGGTCATGGCCTTGCAGTCCATCATCCCGAACCTCTTCAGGAACTCTACTGCATACTTCCCTTGTCCAAGGAATATTCCATCTGCACTCTGCCACACCTCCATGCCTAGAAAATAGTGCATCATACCCAAGTCCTTCATCATGAACTCGGCAGCAAGCTTCCTCTTTGTGTCGGCAATCAATCTATCCTCACCTGTAACAAATATGTCATCCACATAAAGAAGTAGTATCACTAGATTTCCTTCCTCAACCTTGTAGTAAAGGTTGGAATTCGCTTTACTCTTAGTAAAGCCCAAACTGGATAGGAAGTTGTCTATTCTGTCGTACCAGGTCCTGGGTACCTGTTTCAAACCATACAGGGCTTTCTTCAGTTTGCACACATTAGTCCCTCTGTCATGTGTCTCAAACCCGAGTGGCTGCTCCACATACACTTCCTCTTCAACTACACCATTCAAGAAAGTTGTCTTGACATCCATCTGGTGTATCTTCCACTTCATCGCTTGCCTTGAATTTTTCTATGCTACCGTCTACAGCATGCTTAATCTTATAGATCTACCTGGAAGTCACAACAGACTTCCCTTCTGGTCTTGGGACCACATCCCAAACATCATTCTTCATGATCAACTGATATTCCTCGATCATGGCATCCTTTCATTATTGCATCCCTAATCTTGGGAACTTCAGATTCTTCAAAATCTTCAATAGATAGTTTTCTTGAACTTTGTTGCCGGAACAAATGTTGTTGTCCTTGTAGGTGATTGTACACGATCTTTCCTACAAGTCAAATTCAATTGCATGATTAGAAACTTCTCATAGTTTTCAGAACAAAATCTTACACGTAAGAATATATGTCATACAGTCATGCAATTATCTTAGCCAATGCTTCAATACAACATTTATCCATATCCCGTAACTTTCTAGATGCCTTCCATCTCTACCAGAACATTTGTTAAGAGTGTGCACAACTCCCAACATGTTAGCAAAAAGGTTTCATTCTAGATAAGTAGCAATGGAATGTTGTCCAGTACCATAGGCCACTTACCCATTACTTGCATATTAGTAGTATCTTGTTCATTAATGCAACTTTTCTAATATGCATAATACATATCCTAAATCTAGGAACATAAATATGTACATAACTGAACAACATCATTTAAGTAATCATATATAGTGAACAACAATTCACTTATCTTTGTTTAGTTGTTGGGTGGACTCCCTCTTGATCTTTGCTTCCTGGAGTGCTCCCTGTTGATCTTTGCTTCTTGGATTAACTGTCCTTGAACTTATATTCATCCTGGACCACTATGCATGCTTAAGTGTGCACTAGTGTCATACTCAAGATCTCATACATGATCATACATCTATTAGTATAATCTCAATACTATCAAAACATTATGATCCTAAATAAACTTAACATGTATGGTCATGATTATTTCATACACGGGTAATTTATTACAAGCATTAGTATTCAAGGTTTCGGGGAGGACTTCTATTACTTATGCATATTCTTATTGACCATAGGACTCCTCTGGTTAGTCATCATTAATCAAGGTAAGAAACATAATATGCATAAACTGTTTATTACTTAAACTTCTAACTTCAAGAATAATCATTCATACAAAAGTATAAGATCCTAACACAAGGTAGGATTCTAACTTGATATAGGAAAAACATACCTGTATTGTCATGCTTGCTAGTTATGTCTAACATACCCACATAATGTCTTCTTGTTCTTCTTCAAAGACTTGTTCTAGTAATCTGCATAACTCATAAGCTAACCATTGTAGAACCAAAATATACATACCTCGTAAGTAGCGCTTCTATAATGGATATGGATGAGTCTTTGTCTTCATGTCACCATGGTCATATGTCCTTGATCTAGAATTTGATTTGTCTTTCTTGATGTACTTTTCATGTTAGTGGACAACATCAACCTCATACAATACCACGGTGCATTAGTACAGCCATAAGTGTCATAACCCTAATCAATGAATGTCTTCTATCATTCACATGCATTCATACTCTAAGATTAATCAAGATTGTACTCACCTCAATAATATGAAGACAAACATATCATAAACTTAATCATGAACGGATTTCAAAACATACCTGTATTTCTTCAATTCATACCTGTCGGGATTGCTTGTAGCCTTCTCATGTAAAGCCTCAACCTCATCTCCCTCTGGAATTAGAACTTCTTCACTTATGCAGGTGTCCAATTCATTCTCTTCTAGGATTAACCCAATCCACTTTGATTTGTTGAAACTGGATCTGGGGCTAGATTAGGGTTTGTTAGAGAAACCCTAAAAATTCAAACTTTGAATTTCAAACTTCTGAAAGGATAGAAAGATGCGTCTTGCTAAGTTGATCAAGCTGGTATACTCAGAATTTGAAAACTGCAAAATGTGATCCCTCAAAATTGCCTTTAAAACTTCTGGATTCACTAGACAGGACTCCAAACTAGGGTTTGATAAATCCCACCCTTCTTCCCAACCAAAAGGTTCGATCCAAAGCTCTAAACTTTGATTTTTCTGAGGAGCTTCCAACCGTGGTCACAGATTTCAAAAATTCCAACTTTTGTAGAAGCCCTAATTTTCCATCTTTCCGATCAAAATCCCGAACTAGGGTTTGATCAAGCACGGCCTTCTGCCCAACCAAATAATTTGATCTTGGTCTCTAAATTTTGATTTTGATGAGGAGCATTCAGTCGTGGACTCCGATTCCAAAATTCCAACTTTCTCCGAAGCCCTAAATTCCTGCAACAGTGACAAGCCAAGAATGAAGGTGCTCATAGTCCAATTCTGTTTTGACAAAAATATGCACTTGTTTGTTTTTGGTGCATCTATGAAATTACGAATCCAAAAGGTCTAAAACTTCGGCCTGTGGTATCCTGACCTGTCATATTTCCAACCCTATAGGTATGACCTCAATTGGATTCTCTAAGAGAGAGTTATGCCAATTTTCGCAACGTGACCTGTTTATGGGATAAAACAGGAGAGTGAACTTGTACGGCGTGCCACGTGTCACTGTTTCAACTTCGGCCTTTGAAAACCTTACCTGAGAAACTACATTCCATTATCTACCTGTCACATTTTACGAAATTTCATTTGGAGCTTCCTAGCCCAAGTTGTGACCTTTTTTCCTAGGTCACCTGTTTATGGCTGAGATCTGGAAGAGGCAGAAACCCTAGATTGTACAGATCATTAATCAAAAAGTACAACGAATCAGATGTTTTTCTTTGGACACAAGGTGCATGGGGATGTTATCTACGACCTGTAAAGGTTTCAGAACCTGAAACATTTCCAAAATGGATTTATAGTGAAAGTTCTACGATGACTGGTTTTTGTTATATCAAGCCCTAGCTTTCAATTTGTCGCAAGTGCAACAAGTCTCATAAATGCCATAGCATGCCTTCCTTCAGGCTAGCTCTGATACCATGTTATATTTTGAGCATAAATTCAATAGATCTAGGATCTTAACTGAAAGAACAACATGTACAACATATCAAGCATAAGAAACAAGAGACAAGAGACACAAAACATTTCACCGGGGAAAACCAAGAAGGTGAAAAACCTCGCAACTTCCTCAGAGATAGAATAAGCATCAATACAAGGATCACCATGATCAAACCCAAGAGATAGATATCTTCAGCAGCATGCTCCTCCTCCACTTGTGCGCGCCCTTCTCTTCTCTCACTATGCGAAGTGAGTGAACAAGAGAATGTGTAAAATGAGAGAGTCACACTCTCTATTTATACACTAACTTTCACTTGACCTTTACTCAACTAGATCGGCCTCAACTTAACCACTTAACATAATGATGACTGGGCCGACCCCTACTAAGGTGGTCTAATAACCCTTTGACCCACATGACTCATACAGGACCAACCCCATCAAGGTGGTCTAATAACCCATCAAGAATAAGTTACGACACTTACAATATAACTTGCGACACATGCAAGTACACATGACGACACTTCCAATCGGAGGAATAATACATCTCTGTTGGGGATACAATAAATTACAAATACAATATACAAGTGAATATTTTCCAAAGATACAAATACATCAACAACTAGAGCAATACGCAACCTATTGTTGAATTGCTTGGCTAATTCTTGCCCTGGATGAGGTACGATCTGTTTTATTAAGGTCTGATTTTCATGTTGCATGATTGTAAGAGGTCCGATCTGCTTATCTAGAGCTTCAGTCTGCCTGCTAGGGATTTGGGTTGAGTTTGATCTGTTGTTTATACCTTGATTGTGACCTGATCTACTTGAATGGAGTTTTATCTACTATTGCATGCCTGAGTCGAGGTCTGATTTACTATTTTTTAGGAGACCGTGACCCTTAGACTCAACTATGTGTCTTATTTCAGTCTGTTGGCTACTGCTTTGAGGAGGTCGTAAGGCCTAGGGTCAAACCTTGATTGTTTGTGTGGAGGCCATAAGGCCTAGGACCAAATCTTGACCTTTTATGGAGGTTTTGAGGCCTAGGGATTAAACCTGTTGATGTATCGTGTGGTTGGATCTGGTCACATGTGTTAAGATCTGTTGTTAATTGTTCTTCAGACCTACCTTACTGTTGAGACTTATCTTGATCACATTAATATTGCTGAGATTTGTTTTTAATTTGGTCTTTGTACTGAATTTTATTCATGGGTCTGATGTTTGTACTGATCCTTATTTAAAATTAAAATTTATAAGTTCAAAAAATTAAAACTTAAAAGACAATTAAATTTTTATTTTTTTATTGTTTAACGAATTTTTTTTTTTAAATGGCCCTGTGGCCCATGGGCTGAGATACTGTGTGGCTGAGTATCTCAACCCATGGACCACAGGGCCATTTTTTTTAAAAATTTCGTTAAACAATATAAAAAAAATCATTAAACAATAAAAAAAAATTAAAATTTGATACTTAATCACTGATTGTTTTTAATTTTTAGTTTTTAGTTTGATTTTTTTTTAATTTCAAGTGTTTTTTAAAATGGGAAAAATCCCCCGTGGTTGAGATACTTATCCCACATTTGACCGTGTGGCTGAGTATCTCAGCCATGGGGCATTTTCCCATAAAAAACACTAAAATAACAAACTAACTAAAAACGAAAAACAAAAAAAAAAAAAAAAATACACTAAAAACTAAAAAACAACAAAACCGAATGTTATAAACTTATACGTAAAAAAAAATAAAAAACAAGTGTGACCAACCTGGGAGTTGAAGTCCGAAGCAGAACTCGACCACGACCCAGCAGAACTCGAACACGACCAATAGGCTGCAGAACTCCCATGACCACACCCAACAGAACTCGAACACGACCACGACCACGACCCACTGAATCGAGAGAGGCCTGACTGAATGAGGGTCGACGACTTTAATAATTCTCCCGCGTCATTTTTTCCTTTCGTTTTTCCTCTGCGTCTATAGGGTCTAATCTACGACCGAGTCTGCAGCCGAGTTGTGACGAGTGGGCCGAGTCTTCACCGAGTCCAACAAATTCACTGAGTTCGTGGTAGCTGGAGAGTTCATGGTCGAGTTTTTCGTGATTACCCAGGATGGGGTTCCACTCGTGTAGACTCACGAGTACTCACGAGTCCTGCACGAGTCATGCTTCATTGATTTCATATCTTGCAACTAGGGCATCAATTAGAAACTTCAAGACTTAGGTAGAAGAGGCTAAGTAGGGAAAGAGAAGAAGTCCAAGGCCCAGTAACAATGGAGAGCTCCTATGAAAGGAAGGTTTCCTCATGCAAAGTTGACAAAATGTTAGCAAGAAACCCTAACTTAGCCCAAAGCACATCAGAATGACGTCAAACTAGGGTTAAGGGGATAAACTTACCAACATTAACCAAGGAATGAGCAAGGAGATGCACCTTAGGTCACCCTTGAGCACGAGTTATCACAACCAGTGTTATCAGACTCGCCAAAGACTTGTCGAGTCTAGCGAGTCTACACGAGTCTGTTGCAAAACGAGTAATTGACAGAGACTCCCTGGCAAACTCACCACTCGCCAAACTCGACCAAACTCGCCAGAGACTCTCCAAACTCGGCCAAATTCACTAAAGTCAAGCCAGATATGCTAATATTAAATTCTTAAAGTAAAAGTGACATCCTCCTTATCTTTCATTTTAAATCCTTTTGCTTAAATTTTTAACATCACCATTAATTGTTTCAGGATGTTTGAGAGTGGTTCCAACCTCATCAGACTTCATATGCAAAATGTAGAAGTTTATATCCCTATCAGAATTCAACATACTTAGCAGTGTTCAGGGTTTCAGGATTGCAACGTTTCCACTGGATTCTAGTAGGGGATTGGCATTTAATCAAGCACATCAATCCCTCTATGTACCTCGATGTTGGTGGTGTTGATTGTTTAACTCCTTTGTTGCGACCTCAGTAAAAATGTACCCTTCACTCAATCAAAATTACTTATTAGGAATGCAAAGCTTTTTCTACATTTTTTAATGCTTGGATTAGGAGGTTTCATCAAAATTGTAGGGTGTCAACTAATGTCCTTGGAGGATCAACTTTGAGATTCAAGATAGAGGCAAGGGCTAGAGCATAGAGGTGGGGGCACAGGGTGCTGTTGACGAATAGGATCCAAATATAGGCAATGATTTTGATGATATGTAGTTTTTTGTTGCAGCATGTAGTTTTGAAGTTTTTTGGACTCTAGAGGCGATTTAGAGCTTCCTTGTTTAAGTATTTTGGGTTGGATATGGATTGCACTCTATGTGATTTTAGTTATATGCACTCATACTTTCTGTATACTTTTTGTATAAATCTCTTGTTGATGATTTCAATTGGCTTGATGAGTAGATTGAGGATGCCTCTAGTGTTTCCATTTATTTTCTTATATGGAAACACTCAATACTCCTGCATCACATTGTTGCTTCGGTCTAGCAATGTTGGCACTAGCTCCTCTAGGCCCTATTCTAAGCATTCTACTTCTCGTAGTCATGCATGAGACTTGAGATTGGACTTGAAAACATTGTCTATGTTGATTTTCTACTTATGTTTTTAGTTATGTAGTTGAACTTGGTACTATTTGTGAATTTGTTCAAGGAATCATCTTTCAGTTCATTATTTTGCATATAAATATCTAAGTTACTAGGATATGGATACGGATCCAGATACGAATTCGCAAGATTTTTTAAAACCCAGGATCCGAATCGGCGGGGAAATGGCAAGTACAAAAAAATATAAAAATATGTATATAATAAATAAAAATATAGAGTGAAGAATCAAAACTATTCATGAAACACAAGAGTAGAACTATAAGTTATTGCCAAAAAAGAGAGTTCATGTACCATAACTGATAATTTGATGAGTTGTAACCATGATTGATATTGATAATTTAAAAATCCATTTCAGCATGAACTTGAAGCAGGTCGTAGTAGTGTTTTTGTGAGACATGTCCACATGTCCCTATTAGCAAGGAATAAAGTGGGTTTCTTGAAGGCTATGGCAAGACTACAAAGGAGACGATATCATATTCCCCTTCAGTAGCTCGAAGGGAGTTAGCATAGAAGGATGAACCAATCGATCCCATTGATCCAGTTGAGCCAGTTGATGTTCCCACAG
Organism: Larix kaempferi; assembly: GCA_027924585.1. Classification (NCBI taxonomy): domain Eukaryota; kingdom Viridiplantae; phylum Streptophyta; class Pinopsida; order Pinales; family Pinaceae; genus Larix; species Larix kaempferi. The sequence continues at coordinate 8,064,948 of BSBM01000835.1, forward strand.
ATATTGGAGAAGGCCGAAAGAGGCCTAGATGGCCACAACAGACATTGCAGGATGCAGAGGGGCATGAAGCTCCACATGGTACTTTTCAAGAAAGCAAGAGACCTCAGAGGTTCTCAAGTTATGTTGCACTGATGAGTCACATCATCGACTCGGAGCCTATCACCTATGAAGAAGCATCTAGAAACTAAGTCTGGAAGGATGCCACAATGGAAGAATACCAATCCATCATGAACAATGATGTATGGGAGGTTGTACCGATACCTGAGGGGAAGTCAGTAGTGACTTCCAAGTGGCTTTACAAATTCAAGCATGGAGAAGATGGCATTGTTGAAAAACATAAGATTAGATTTGTTGCCAGAGGATTCTCTTAAAAAGAGGGAGTTGATTATGATGAGACATTTTCTCATGTGGCTCGATATACTTCCATGAGGACTATTATTGTTATTGCTTCAGCTATGGGATGGAAGTTGCATCAAATGGATGTCAAGACAGCCTTTCTCAATGGTGTTATTGAGGAAGAAGTGTATATTGAAGAACCAGAAGGGTTTGTTGTTCATGGAAAGGAGTCTCACGTATGTAGGCTAAAAAATTCCTTATATGGACTCAAGCAAGCACCTCGTTCTTGTTATGGACAGATAGATGGATACTTGGTGAGCTTGGGATTCACCAAGAGTGATGCAAACCCCAACCTTTACTACAAGGTTGTGGATGATGAGCCACTGATTTTGGTTCTTTATGTTGATGACCTGTTTCTCACAAGGAATGAGAAGCTTATTGTATGGTGTAAGAAGAAACTTGCCTCTGAGTTTGAAATGAAGGATCTTGGATTGATGCATTACGTATTGGGACTAGAAGTATGGTAGAGGCAAAAGGATTTTTTCCTAACTTAAGGAAAATACACCATTTATATTCTAAAGAGATTCGGAATGTTGGACTGCAAGTCCATGGCCACTCCGATGGATGCAAATTTGAAGAAGCTGAGGGACTCTGCTTCAAATTCAAATTTGATTGATCCCACTATGTATCGTCAGCTGATTGGATCCTTGATGTATCTGACGACCATCAGACCAGATATATATTTTGTTATGAATACTCTCAGCCAATACATGTGTGAGCCGATACAGATTCACTGGGTTGCTGCAAAACATCTGCTCAGATACTTGCATCGAACTGTGGGATATGGCCTAAGATATGCTTCAAAGTGTGACTTGAGATTGCAGGGATTTTTAGACTCATATTGGGTCGGATGTGCTGAAGATAGGAAGATTACTTCCGGTTGTTGCTCCAGTTTGGCTTATGCATTGATTTCCTGCTGTAGCAGGAAGAAGACCTCAATAGCACTCAGTACTGCAGAGGCCGATTATATGGTTTCTAGTACAGCAGCTCGAGAAGTTGTATGGCTTCGAAAACTCCTTGCGGGATTGTTTGGCCAGATTCTAGAGCCAACTGTGATATTCAAAGTTGTGTGCAGATGTTAGTGAATCTTGTATTCCATGGCAAGTCGAAGCATATAGAGATTCGGTATCACTACATTCGTGATATGGTGCAGAAAGGTGCGATCAAGTTGCAGTATGTTCTGGTAGATGACCAAACTATAGATGTTCTCGCCAAGCCTCTTCCCAGGATAAAGTTTGAATACTTTCGTGGAATACTTGGAGTGGAAGAGAACGTGTCCCTCCTTGAGAGGGAAAGATGACATGGAGATGTTTACCTTACTTTCACACAGGTACCTATACTCGTCCAGATTCTCAACCAGGTATGGGAGGATCCCATCGGTAGATGAGATGGATGGGTAGTAGATGGTCGTGTGAATTTTGGTTCCACAAAGGTACCTCTACTCGTCTAAGTTCTCAGCCAATTATGGGAGGATCCCATCGGCAATGAGATGGACATGTAGTATATGGTCGTGTGAAGTTTGTTTCCACACAGGTACCTCTACTCATCCAGGTTCTCATCTAGGTATGGGAGAATCCCATCGGCAGTAGAGACGGACAAGTAGTAGATTGTTGTGTGAATTTTGTTTCCACACAGGTACCTCTACTCGTCCAAGTTCTCAACCAGGTATGGGAGGATCCCATCGGCAGTAGAGGCGGACAAGTAGTAGATGGTCGTGTGAAGTTTGTTTCTACACAAATACCTATGCTCGTCCCGGATCTTAGCCAGGAATGGGAGGATCCCATCGGTAGTAGAGACGGACAGGTAGCAGACGGTCGTGTATGAGAGACCTTTCAGAAATCTAAGTCGGATGGATAGGTTGATACTCTTGGACTCACCGAAGGACTGGTTGATTTGGTGCATGTTCCCCGAAGGATTGGGCTAAGCAGATGCACATTGTATTGACTCCCGATGGATTGGGATGTGATAATACTTGTTGTACTGTCTGACGGACTGTGTAGAGTTGTTCAGCTAATGGATTGTGTGGAGAAGATGCATGATAACACTCCTTGAAGGACTGAGATTCTGTTGACAACCTTCAGTATGTATAGAGATGATCGCGATAGATGTGATGTACAGATGAAACCCCCAAATGATCGTGATGTTGATGATGATTGTGTCTGAAGAATACCTTCCTTGTTGAGAGGGAGTGTTGGAATTAGTGCAACTTCGAAAGTTATTCTTATTATATTTTATTATATTGATTTGTACCTCCTACGGGAGATGATTTTGATTTAATTAATTATGTAAAATCCTTGAAAGAATCAATGTAAACCTTGGGGATAAATTACCCAAAGAAAAGAATTAAATAAACATTATTTTATTTGTTCCCAGGTCAATTCGGCCCTATCAGCTAGACAAGTCGGCCCAGTTAGGGAAAAAGCCAGTTGGCAAGTGTATAAATAGAGAGGTTGGGTGGCTCATTTGGTCACTCACTCAACAAACACAATTTCGCATCACTTGGAGAGGAACTCGCATTTGCAACAAGGAAAATCATATTTTTGGGGTTTCTACTTGGAGAGACTTTCTACCGTCTCTCTCTCATCTTTGTACTATGTTCTCATAATTGTTCATCTTTATAAGAAGGTTGTTGGGTTTTCTCCCTATTGGGTTTCCCAGGATAAATTCTTGTGTTCTTTGTTTCTGCACTTTGTCTTTCTTCTAGTGATCCTATTGTTCATATGCAATTAAATTATACTGCTATAATTGTATGAAAAACTAACAATAATAAACCTTAATTAACAAAGCATCATCACAAACATAAAGAAAATTAAGTCAATAAAAGAACTTGATAACAAAGCTCTGCATAATAAAATGCAAGATAAAAATTAAAAAGTGGTTACTAAGTCTGGAGACTTAGGGCTAGTTGGGGCCTCAACATATTGATATCTTGAAAAGGATTTGGAGGAAATACAAATTGCAAATAAAACTCCTATTTAAATTTGACTTTACATCATAAAAATAAGAAAATCAAAAGCATGTCCATTAATATTTTATTATTTGATTCCATTGTAATTAAAGGTCACTTGAATTCTATCTAAAATAGATATTAGTTTACCAAATTTTATTTCATTTCATTTGAAGGTCTTAAAAAACACAAAAAAAAAATCTTAGTATTCTTAATTTAATTAGATGGTTGTCATTTTTACCTAAATTAAATAAGGTTTTAGCTAATAGAATAGTTTATCTTAAATTTATCTAACTTAAATTCCTTATACTTAAATTTTTTTTCTCAAAATTTCTTTCACTAGTTTTCATTTATTTTTGTCATTCCATACTTTTCAATTATTTTAGATTGACCTTCTCTTTTATGTTGCAAACTAGAAACTTTCTTTGTGCTAATTGAGTTTGTATTATATGAATATACTTGGATCTTTTTATTTTACTCTTTTCACATAAAACAAAAGAAACGAAGAAAATCATTTCAATTTCTTTTTATCCAAATTTCATATCTATTTTAGAATATATTTACTTTATGCTATTAAAATAAATTAAAATTTTCTACAATTAGAGTATATTTATTTTCTCCCAGATGGGGTAATAAACGATCAATCCGAGCGCATTTATGGTGACATAATAGGGGTGGATAAGCAAGATGCGTCAACTGGCAACAAGGAGGCGACGGCGACATTGGACGTTGGGTATATTAACTCCATCCCCCATTTCCTGTAGAACGACATGACTGGTCTACACATGTCGTGTTATCTATGATCATGGATTCCCTTGGTTTTTGTACCAAGTTCTCCATGGTCCATAAGGATGGCTGAGCTTACAATTTAGTCTATTTCTCCCTAGGGTCTAGTTGGCTTCTCACCAGTGCTCCCTATGACGATAGAATCCCTATTCCCCAGCAGTTTTAGACGAAGACGGAGAGGTCTAAGATTTTCAAAGACAGTGGTAAACTCTGCAACATGGCCCGCGAGCGTCACCATGCTCCTAGCAGGTGGATGTACTAGTTGCTCTCAAGAGAAAAATACTGTGGGCATTGCTCGCCACCTGACTTATTCCGCAATGACATCAAGGATGTCGAGGAAGATATGCAAGCTCATATTTTAGAGCTTCGAGACAGGGTTCAGATTCTTATAGACTGGTGTGCGGACATTGCAGAGCTCTACCACCTTCCCTCGCCTTTGCTTGCCATTGTTGGAGCGGAGGAGAGCATTCACTTCAACTCTGGCTCTGAGGTGAGAAACGAAGCACTCCAGGGAGGGGTCGAGGCTCATGCAACTTCAATTGACATGGTCAAGGAGGAGAGACTAGCTAAGACAAAGGAAGACAAGGAAAAGATGGATGAAACCACAATTGCTAGCACTAATGGTACCAAGCACAAGACCACAAGCAATGTCAAGGATGAGAGCAAGCCTCCAGCAACCCAACGTTGGGAGCAACCCAACCTTTCCGAGTAGATTTTACTCTCTGCTTGCTCTTTTTGGCATTGTTTTGCCTCCGGTAGATGGTCTTAGTTTTTTGTGTTTTCAGACTATTGTCTACAATCTCTTTTTCTGATATTATATCTCGTAGTATGCTTAGATTGTATCGAAATTTTTCCCAATTTCTAGTGTAGTTTATAGGAAGGCACTTGTCTATCTATGTCAAACTTCTAAGTTTTTTTATCAAGGGTTGTTTTCTCATTCTGAGAGGCCCGATACTTCTAAGTTTTTTTATGAATGGTTGTTTTCTCTTTATGAGAGGCCTACAGACTTTATTTTTGGGGTTGTTTTCTACTACAGAGAGGCCTGACTGCTCTGTCATATCTTGTAAAGGTTTTGTACTATAATGTAAATACTAAATTACAAAAAAAAAGTATATTTATTTTCAAAATTTTGCAATTTTTCATTTTCTAAACGGAGTCATATTTGGAACCACCGCAAGAAAAGTACGCTAGAAAAATGTCGTGCACTCACACTCATTGTGTAGATGGAAAGTGGGGCCTTGAGAACAAATAAAATTAAAAGGTGATACAAACAATAGGGTTGATTCATTCGTGCATCTAGAACTCAACTCAAAGGATGACTTAGTCATAATTTTTACATTAGTTAACCGTCTCCTCTAGTAAATAGAACCTTGAATAACAATCAAATTGGTTTAAAACAACCACCTCCAAATCTCCTCTTGTTGCGAGTCCTATTGCTCTTACTCCCCATGGGCTATTCATAACCAACCTGGCACTCTCATGGCCACTAAAGACACATTAGAACTATATTTTCGAAGGAACGCATTCACAGCTTTATAGGTGTTTGTTCCCTTACTCCCCACAGTTCATTAGCAACCAACATGGCACTCCCATAGCCACTAAAGACACACTAGAACTATATTTTCTAAGGAACACATTCACATCGTATGGGTGTTTGTTCCCTTATAGGGATTGAGCACAAAGTAGTGTGGTTAGAAATATGTTGAAATAAAATTATTTAGATGGTAGGAGTATCAAAGTGTTATTTTCAAGAGTTGGTGCCCGTAGTGATGGGGGACACCACTAGGGAGCTTCTACCTACTCAATTCAAAGATCTAGGGTGACTTGCCAATGTCAAGGAATGGACTCAATTGGTTTCCTTAACTATGCAGGTAGTGGATGATTTGATGGAAGGACAATGTGAGATAGATATGTTGTAGGTTAGGGGTAATGCACAAGGTGAAGCCTAAGGGCATTTTATTGAGAAAGGGAAGCAAGTTCCCAGACAGTGTTCTCCTAGCACTTGATGTACCTCTTCAATATATTGACACTTAAATACATATATAAACATTGATTAATGACCAATTTTTAAAAAGTCATAATTGCAAATGAAAATGAGCATATATTTAAAATATACCATAGAGAACTCAACCTTATCTCATTAATTGAAGTTTCATCCAATGAGAAATCCAACAAGAAACTGCATCAAGGCCAATATGTCCTCAAATGAATGAATACATGCTATAATAGTAATCAAGAAATAACTAGAATCCAACTTCAAGCTATTAAGACTAAGCAAAACCATTGTTGTATGCCACTAACATTTATATATCCCTCATCTCAAAACTTATTGATCCCTTTTTCATTTGAGCAATTCACCAAAAGAGTGCAGGGCAGAGTGGCCAATTCAAATATTATATTTAGTATAGAAAAAAACAAAACTCTATCGAAGAACTACACCTAGTTATTGTATTCGACCAAGGGAAACCCCAAGAGATTACTTATGCCCATCGTTTCCCCTTCTTTATTTAGTGTGATGGAAATGCTCTAACAATATCTAGAACTCCAGTTATGGTTGAACATGCAATCAAAAAATTATAAAGGGATCCAAATGGAATCTACAAATAGACAAAAATGAGAAATTATACAGTGATCTAAATGGAATTATCAAATTCACTAAATTAAGGAACACTTGCATCAACACTACATAATAAACTGTACTTTAACTATACCATTTGGCTTAAACAACATGAATTCCCAGGAAAATGTGAAATGTGGGATTACAAATGCACTGTTATTATTTTTTATGTCTTAAATTCAATTATAACAACTAAAGTTATCAAGTTGATTATTACAATGTTGAGATGCCTTAATCTATTAACCTCCTCAAATTCAGCGCTTGTAAGTGTAGCTAATCATATTGATATATAAATACAAACTATTAACTAGAAAACAACTATAGATTATTTAATTACAACTATTTTAATTGATTATAAAACAATATTGTAATTCCAAAATTAACATAAATAAATTTCAGATGTATATCGATAAATAAACAGTTGTTATCATAATACTTATTTCTAATACTAACTACTTAATAAAAATTGACTAAATTATTCAAAAACATACAAAGATATCCCTTTAATCTTTTAATCAATAGTGACCAACCCCATGAGTAGTATAATCAATCATCCCACAGTTTTATCTCTAGTTGCCATGACTATTTCAAAGACTTAAATATAAGCCAGAGTTTTGTCTCTAGTTGCCATGACTATTTCAAAGACTTAAATATAAGCCAGAGTTTTATCTCCAGTTACCATGACTATTTCAAAGACTTGAATATAAGCCAAAGTTTTATCTCTAGTTGCCATGACTATTTCAAAGACTTAAATATAAGTCTTTTGACTTTTTCACAAGTGAGGCATATCATTCCAAAATGTAACATTTATTGAATGGTCAATACAATGGTCATCACACACATTGATTTAATGTTTATTCTATAATACAAATAGATTATTTGTTTTGATATATCATATACTACATGGTATTTTATTAGAATTCATGTCACTAGAAATGACAATAATAGGCAAAGTTGAAGGGCTGCTATAAGTGGTATTGAAACATGTGTCAACAATATGTAAGATAGACTTTTAGTTTTAGTTGAGGCCATTTTTATTTCAATATTTGGGTGCTCATCATTAGAGGCAATGACATATAATTAAGAGATAAAACTTGTAATTGTGATAAATGAAGGAAACACACAAAATAAAATAATAACTAAAAACTAAATCATTTTTTCGGCATGAAGTTGTGGTGAAATAGCCAAAGTTGTAATTAAGATATAAAACTTATCTTTGTGGTAAATGAAGGAAACGCAAAATAAAACAATAACTAAAAACTAAATCATTTTTTCGACATGAAGTTGGGGTTAAATAGCCAAAGTTGCTTCGAAAGAAAGTAAATCCAGATAAATATGCAGTGCTCTTAAAAAAATGAACTTGAGCTACCCTGGATAAAAGTCCACTTATTTACTACCAAACCAAATATCAATCTACAAACCAAAGCATATTAATAACATTCTACCAAATTTTTTAAAAAAGACAATATCGCATACTTAACATATCCCAATCTACAAACCCAAGCATATTAACAAAATACTCCTAAATTTTAATAAGTGTAATATTGTAAGTTTAATTGGTCTCGCATTACTTTTATATGTTTGATACTCCTCAAAGCATGTGGACATTAGCCAAATTTTAACTATATAAAGTCATGTCTCAACTTTTCTTATGGTTTAGATGCTCCTTATTCTATAAAGTTAAGTGAAAGATTGTTATTACTAAGATAATTAAAATAACAAATTCTCTATTCTAAATGTAACTTTAAAATTTTATAAATAATAAAAAATTTATTTAATGTTTACACACATAAAATGTTAAACACAAAACTCATTTAAGGTCGTAATCATTTGGAGGTAGTGCACATATTAAGAGGCTCATGGTCCTTTAATATGCGGTATACCACTCAAGTGCCAAACTCTTACCTCATCTTGCACGACCGACCACGTAAAGCTAAGTCTTGACTCAAGACTTATACTTTTTAAAGTCATGTCCACCCACCTAGTAGCCTACCTGCCTACACTTACTTACAGGGTGGGTACTTCAAAACTCCCTCCGTACATGACCTCACCTTATCACTCTTAAATTTGCAAGGATTATGTACATGATCTCACCTTATCAGTGTTAAATTTACAAGGATCACCATATCCCTTTTCTTTGTTTTTGTCATATCAAATCTATAAAAGTGATCTTTCAGAATCCCTCTCTCAATGGAATTTTCTTAATTAAGATCTTTCTTATTGTTTAGATGTTCTTATTAAATTATTATAACCTCTACAATTTTCTTAATTACAATGTAGTAATTTTGTGTACCCCACCTACTTTTTGGTAGTCATGGATTTACCTTACCTTTTGATTCACAGTTTATTTATCTGATGTATTTCACCTATTTTGGAAGCAGTGCCAAGGTTTTATTTCTTTAAAATGATCTTTGTGAAATTATTTTAACTTTTACAAATTTTATATTTACAATGTACTTATCTTTATAAAATTAATTTAGCTTTTACAAGTTGTATATCTACAATGCATCTATTTTGTGAAAGCTTTACGTATTTTGAAAGTCGTGGATTCACCTTACCTATCTTGAAAGTCGTGAAAGTCGTGGATTCACCTTACACCAGTTCCACACATATTTTTTAAGCTTAGTTTCTGACTATGGCCCCAAGACAACATTAATTTGTGTAAGGAAGAAATGATGCTTTATTCCAATGTCATCATCTTCAACATCGAAAACAAAACAATATAAGGCACCACCATTTGGTACATGCAACCAACTATATTACCATCTTTAATGTTTTACATATTTGGTCAAAGAGTTGTGTCCCATTACTAATCTTATGAATTCAACTCTCAATATTTGCCACAAACCTATGACTAGTTTCTCAGCTTGCCATGCATCATGTTTGTCTCTTGTGAACTCAACTCATTATTTGCCACAAACCTATGACTAATTTCTCAGCTTGACATCATCATGTTGGTCTCTTGTGAACTCAACTCTCAATATTTGCCACAAATGGACTCAACTCTCAATATTTTGCCATCATCATGTTTGTCTCTTGTGAATTCAACTCTCAATATTTGCCACAAACCTATGACAAATTTCTCAGCTTACCATGCAGCATGCTTGTCTCTGCTTCCCAATTGAACTCCTTAAACCAGTGAGTTAACACCACTTTCTACTTAAGCAAACATATTATTTTAAGAGATGTCTTACTGAAAACTAGTACAGTGCCGTAACAAGGTACAGATACAGTTTGATCAATTAAGATGGAATTGATCCAAAATACGAGATACCGATGACTATTGCGACTAAGATAGCTCCCACAAAAGAGACCCTGTTCCCCATTAAAAACTAATCTCTTTTTTATCAGACACGTGCCTTCATATAAGTACAGTTCCCCGCAAAACACAGCACTTCTCCGTCACATTTAAAAAATCGCAACTTCAAAGTGGTATGAACTTTTATTACATACAGTGCCAATAGATAAGTAAAAATGTGGATTTCCAGTTACCCCTGACTTTAACTTTGGGTTTACTACAGTACTAACTACTAATGTAAAACTGCACAAATATGTCTCATCCCCAGGAACACATGTTCTATATAAGACAGTCCTGAAATTCTTTCTAAAGAGGCTCTTAGTGCTGTTAATTTCTCCTTCCGTTGAGAGACCATGACACACTTCAAGCTCATGATAATCCAGGGGCTTAATTTTGCAGCCTGTTTCTTGTGCATGTCTTCTACACAATATCCTTTTCAAGGTGTGACCACACAATTGCAGTATTCAAAACGACAACTAATTAAACCCTGCAGCATTCTATTTAAGATATATATATATAATCAGCTTAGATGTATCATTCAATATGTCTCCATAAACAAAAGGTTATAGAAGTGCATATTCATCAAAGAGATTATTGTCATCTTTGTTTTGTAACAAGCTGGTTTTAAGCTAAAAATCCTGCATCATTTAGTTATATCCCAAAATGCTGCTGTAAATTGACTGCTAAGATCATCGTATCTCTCTATTTTCTTTTATAAACATTGTTTTACAAGTTGATTTGTTTTATATCATCACTGCAACGTGTTTGTATTGATATGATTTTATTTAGTTAAGAGTCCCTACTTGATAGCTAAGATCACAAACCAAACTCCATTAATTTGCATAAAACAAGATACATAATGAATATCAAGATAAATGCCATCATTTTGCAGCCTCTGGATTGAAACAGGATAACATCTAATATTTGCATAACAATCAAAGAAATGCCCAGAACAAAATATCTCAGAGGATATGCCTTTAGATGTCAAATCTCTTGATGTATAAAATCAAGAGTGCCACAACCATCCCCTCGAAAAAACTATCCTGCATTCCATGCCTCTGTTCACAAAAATAACCTTGAAGTTACAATGAGATGCATGGAGAATCTGCAACAGACAATGAAACCTAGCAAAGTTAATAGCAGACAATTAATATAAGATCAATCAGCATTAAGAATAGATCATACTCGAAGAAATATCTCAAATAATAATTTACAGCATTGTCTATAGTTGCAAACCAATTCTTGAAGTAATCATTAGCAGATAAATACGCTACAAACAATTTAGAAATTTTGATTCCAAATATGTATAAGTAGAATCTGCATATGGAGCTTTTAAATTTTATACTTGTAGCAAAGAACAAATAATCTTTGATCATAACTCCCTTTCTAATCTTCTTTACAGTCATGGTTCTCTCACATTTCATATCAAGGACCAAGATCTCAAAAAGGAGTTTCAATAAACCCCCTTGAATTTAAAAGCATTTGACCAAGTAAAGCAATTAATCCTCTTGCCTAAATGTGTACTCCTATACATTGCTGATATATCGGCAACATCACGATATATGGCATGCTAACCCCCTGGCAATATATCGGCAATATATCGGCTGATATTCTCCCTGATTTTTTCCCGATTTTATTGCAATGTTTTGGCGATTTTTTCGAATATATCACAATGTTTTGCCTTTTTTGCTCAGTTTCCACGTTTTGAAGAAAACAAATTCCATGCCCATAAAAAATGTCACCTTGTTCATTTGTAATTGGTCATATTAAATGGTAATATTAAATTCTTAAAGTTTACCATTAATTGTTTTAGGATGTTTGAGAGTGGTTCCAACCTCATCAGACTTCATATGCAAAAAGTAGAATTTCAGATCCCATTCAGAATTCAACAGACTTAATAGTTTTTCAGGATTTTAGGATTGCAAAGTTTCCATTGGATTTCATCATGTATGAGGGTATGGGATTGGCATTTAATCAAGCACATCAACCCCTCTATGTACCTTGATGTTGGTCGTGTTGATTGTTGAACTCCTCTCTCACAACCTTAATAAAAATGTACTCCACTCAAGCAAAATCACTTATTAAGCATGGGAAGTTTTTTCTACCTTATTTAAATGATTGGATTAGGAAGTTTCATCAAAATTGTAAGGTGTTGATTCATTGACTAATGTAATAGAAAGTGGCAACAAGGAAGGTCTTCTATCATTGCATGTGTCCTTGCATGCTAGAAGACATAAAATAGGAAGTCAAATGTATTAATGTAACTTTCAAAGTTTAGACTTAGGAAAAGTGCATTAAGTGATCTAATTATTAATTGACTTAATGGAGTCACTTTTATAAAGTTCAAGTGAAAATAATTTAAGTGATGGCTAATTTAATCTTGGCCATTGATATCACCGGAGGATCTCATCCATTGATCCATAGTGAGAAGTTAGGGTTTTTGCATGGCCATTGAGTAAAAAAGAGGATTGATTTGGTGGAGGACACACAGACATACAAAGAGATTTCTTACTCCTAGCTTTCAGCCGGAGAGTGAGAAAGAAACATGATCTAACTATTCATTAGCATAAACAACGATTACCAAATCCACAGAGCATGTAAACATCTCATTCACATTCATCATCTAACAGAAGCAAAGACAAAGGTAGAACCGTAATTGAACATTTTCATGCATTCATTAAAACCTGCGGAATAACATTCGCAGAAACAGTCAAAACACCATATCGTGGATACAAAATAGATCAACAGAACTCAAAAGGTCGATAGCTCTATCCATCAACAGATCTTTCATTACATGCCATGCCCTTAGGCTTACAATCATTCTCCTATTTATACAAAACTACATGATTACAAAACGGTCCACATGACCCTTATCTAACTAATTAACCACTTCGCGCTTCCGCGTTATCCGCAAATGACCCTTACTTCCGCGGATTCTCCCTTTCGCAGCTTGTCGGCTTCCACACTTCCTGCAGACTAATCCCGTGCCAACATTTACCTTGGTGCATTGAGAAACATGAATTTGCCCAAATTAGGGTCTCTACAAGGTTTTTGGCAATTCTAACTAGATCATCAAGTGCACCCTAGTTCACTTGATCTTCTACCCTTTAGAGCACACTTTTCTGAGGTAGTGCCTTGGGAAGTGTGAAACCCTATCTTGGGACTCGTGAAGTGTATTAAATCGATGATGTATATTGATCTTGACTAGTAGATTGAATTAACTCCTTTATGTATCTTATGTGTTTTTATTACTCATTGTTAACTCCATATAAGGCACTGATCTTAGCCATAAGGATTGTAGAAGGGTATTTGCAGGTTTGTTGGTGTCTATGGGTGTCCGTCCTCCATTAGGCACTCTCCCTTGGGTTTAGAAGTTACCGAAGAAGTTGAGGAGTTAGGTCGTGGTGACATTGGGTCCAACCCCTCTCGTATGCTTACCATCACTAGCACAGAAAGGGCTGCTAGTTTGAGTGGTAACACTCCCCATATGGGAACATCAACTGAATAGGCTACCTCCCTGACTTTTGCTTACACTCCATATGGGCCATAGAGTTAGGGTTGAAGCTTGTTCTTACCCTGTTTCTAAAGAGTTGTTTAATTATATGGTTGTAATTAAACAAAGACCATATCTCCAACAACGAATTGCCTTTCGACCTCTTCTTGTTCTTTGCAATCCTTTAGTGCCAGCTTCAACAGAGATGACCTTGTCCTTTGGTGATGGGGATTCATCGCCATATAATATACCTTGAATGGGGCCATTTTAGTGGAAGGGTGATGAGTAGTATTATACTAGTGTTTCCTAGATGCAGCCACCTTATCTATTTTCCCTACTTATCACATGTATATATCCAAATATATCCTTTCAAGTACTTGTTAATCACCTCTATTCACCCATCATATGTTTGAGGATGATAAGTACCACTCATATTAAAAGTAACTACTACTAATTCAAAAATTTATTGCCAAAAGTGACTAGCAAACTTAATATATCTATCACTTATTATGCAGTGGGGATTCCATGATGCTTGTAGAGATGCTTAAACAATAAATTAACAATCCCAACATTTGCAAGCTTGTTAGTCAAGGGAATGAAATAAGCACACTCGATTAAATGGCCGACTACCACAATGATAGCATCCTTACCTTTGGAGATTAACAATCCTTACCTTTGGAGATTAGCAAACTAATGATGATGCCCATAGATAACTATTCCCACATCCAGTTATGGACAACATTAAAGTGGAGATGACTATAGGATAAGGAGGTTTTGTTGGCAAGTGTTACATTCTATCACAAAACACTCAATACCAGACTTCATTTTTAGCCAATAAAAGTAGGAGGAGAGTGTTTGATCTATAAATCACCTTGGATACTCCAATGGTCGACTCAGCAAAAGAGATCTTAAAATAGATGCTACTACAATGAGCCTATGCTTCACTGCCTTACTATTCTTTGTGCATTTTCGGTGATTTAACAAAAATAAAAACACATTATTCGAATTCTTTAATTAATGTTACAAAAGAATAGAACTACAATAGCAAAGACACACAATGGACCACAATACTTAAACCTAGTAAAACAAATGTGGGAAAACCCAACAAGTAATGAAGAATTATGCCTTGCATCTTTTATAAAATGGAGATTACAACATAGATAGCAAAGAGGCCCAAAGCTTGTTGTGAAGGTATTAGATGTAACACCTCATTTTTTACCCCATGATGTGATTATGTATGTAATGATGTAAAGGCTAGATGTCAAAAATATATGGTCTAGAAGACCATGATGATTGTAAATGATGTACAATATGGCTAATACAAAAATCCCTAGTAACTCCAAGTGAAGAAGGACGAAGAAGAGATGGGGGGCTATGACTCCATGTGTGGGGGAAGTGAGAGGGGGGCTAAGGGGTGATGACCCTAGTTAACATTAGCTTATGTCCCTAGCCTTCATTAGCCTCTTTAAACCAAAGTCCCTTAACCATGGTTATGAAGGTCACTTTAATTAATCATGGGTTAACCATCTTAATATGGGATTAAGAGGGGAAAAGTGGCCTCTTTCGAGGAAGCCACATGTTAGAAATTCACTCATTACTCATTCATTCACTTTGTCATTCACTTCAAGAAGTTATCTAAGCCATGGCTACTATACTGGAGAGGAATTGGTGTTTCATACTTTCTCATGCCAATTACCCTGGGAAGATGGTGCTAATGGGCTCACTGCCCATGTGAGAGAAACCTGGTTTGCAACTGAATTGCCTGGAGTCCTGACACAAAGACTCCCTAGTCGAACTATGATGGAGCACTGGAAGGGAATGGGGACAGTCTGAGGGACTACATGCAAAGAAGGGGGTCGCATTCCTTGTGTTGTGCAGGCTGATGGGGGATGAGTGTTAGTGGATTGGGACAGTTGTGGAGGGGATTGGATGAAAGAATTCAACTAGTTGTATGTGTTGTTGGATGAAAGAATTCAAACTTCAACCCTTCTGGACTAATAGCCCCAGCTCGGGGGTGGCTTCTGTCAAAGAAATAGCAAGTTTGACAAAGTTCCTACAGTTGGAAGGAACATCCTTCACTTGTAGCTAGTTGGAGGGCATTTACCATAAAGATAAGTACCAACTATGTATGAATTCCATGGATAATATTTATGTTATGTGTTTGTTTTAATTACTACATACAGAAATGTTTGTGTGCATGAATTTGTTGAGCGTGGATTGGATGCATTCATGGTATGAATAATTGCATAATTTCTAATGGGCATTTTAGATAAGGGACCTCTATATAGACTTACTTCTAGTGTTAAAATTAATAATATAGCAAGTCAATGGAAAGAAATTTGAAATTGGTATCAGGATAAGTTCGGAATGTGGAATTGGGTACCACCTGGTCTCCATAGTGTAAAGAGGTTGATGGGTACATTACAAAGTGGTATCAGAGCTCAAGGTTGCAACACTTGGACTGCATGGGTCATAACTGAACTCTACAGGCATAATTGAAGCTGCACACAAAGTGTTTGATAGAATGCAAAAGAAAGAATTTTGGGGAAAACCATGTTGAAGCTTCTAGATGATTAATTCAAGGCACTAATTTAAGGATTTTATGCTTGTTTAAATGGTTGTGTCATATATGGAGGGTAGTGTAAGTGAAATTTGGAGTTTCAATTGGTTCTTTCAAAAATTTGGGTGAAAAACATAGTTTTCAAGCAAACTGTTTGAATTAATTCCCTATGAAACTTCATGGTTCCAAATACCCAAATATTATTTCAGAACCATCATGAGAACTGGTGATAAAAATTTTATTAATTATAACAATTTGGGTCTCATAAATTTTGGGAAAATTTGAACCAACGTCAAAGATTACCAATTCTATCAATTGACCTAAGTTGCACGAAACGTGGAAACGTGTACAAGTTTCGGAAATGGGAACGCTTGGAAACGGGACCCCCCCAAAATGGGTACGGTAGGCAAAACGTGGACTATATATTTATATATATAGTTTTTTTAATAACACATTATCTCACAAAAAAATAAGAATAAGAGGTTAATTCGTAGGTAGGTTTAAAAACAATTTAGAGGTTAATTTGTTTACATTTTCCATAAACAAAGGGTTTTTAGATTTCCTATGGGTATGAAGTTGCCCATGGGCCTTTGGAGGTTTCCTAGAAATTTCCAAGTTTCCGAGTTTCCGCGAGTTTCCAGTACCAGTACGTGGGTATTCTAGAAGTTTCGTGCAACATAGCAATTGACAAAACAAAATCCAGTTTGGAGAAAAGGCCATGTGTAAAATTCATGTAGACACCTATTGATAGAAACTAAAACAAATTTCTCAGCTAGAGACGAGCCAAGTGTAATTTCATAATAGTCACCTCTTGCAAATTTATGTAATCATGAAAATTTGAAATTTTGGGGGGAAAATTTGAAATTTTGGGGGAAAATTTGATGTGGACCCATAGAATCCACGTGGATGGGGGAGATGGCAATGCTAGCAAGGCCAAATATGTAGGTGGAATCCACATAAGGGCAGATCGACAATGGATAAAGCACCTATCAATCAACAGTGGATCTAACTAATTGTTCCATGACATATCAAACGGTGGAGATCATTCGAAATCAGCAGCCCAAATTCATTGCGGGTTGCCAACATGCTCGACTTTTAATTTTTCCTCACCAACCCACAACAATAAAACGACCTTTACACGTGGCAGGCTCAAAGGTTTTGGCTATAATATGAGCAGAATAACTCGAAATTGGCTCAAATTTTGAATGTTTGTTCACGGTGAAGAAGACTACAAGATTGACAGAGAGGGGCATAGGGTTATCCTACTTCAGTTTTCCTGAAAATTTTGTTTTGCCTATAACAAGAACATAATAACACCGAATTGGCTCAAATTTTGAGCATTTGTTCATGGTGAAGAGGACTACAAGATTGACAAAGAGGGGCATGGGCCTATTCTGCTTCGACTTTCCTGAAAAAGGGAATTAGTGATTTTTTTAAGACCAACACCCAACTACTTGACGAGGGCCTTATTGGAGCTGAAATTTTTATGGCATAGTCATTGACCAGGCACGTAGATAACCCATGCAGCTTTTGGCCAAATTCCAAACGGATTGGAGTGGAGGTGCAAAACAAGGCCAAAATGCACTATTTGGATGCACAACTTTGCGATTTTGGAAAACCTCGAGGTAAAAGTGACCCGAGATGTTGAAACAAAAAAAAATTATAAACTCGACATTTACCTACTCGTTGAGATGAACAACTTTAGTTAGAGGAAGTTTGACTAGAAATACTTAGATTGTGAGATAGCAATTTCTGCTAATAATTCAAGTCTAAAGGAAGTGCAAAAGTTATTGACAATTCTAGAAATTTATAAAAAATGAATGGAGCATCAGAGAAAGGATCTGAAGATGTCTATGTACTTAGAATCATATGGTCTATTAGCGCCCAATGTAAAACAAATTCCAATTCTTTGCAGATTTTCTCATATAGGTCTCAAAAGTTGGTCTTGAGATTAAGTGCACTTAAGTGTTGTTACAAGAACAATGCAAAATCGGGTAAATTTGCAAACTTTGGAGAGATGTAACTTTCAACTCTGAGATCAAAAACTGAGAATGGGTAGTCATTGGAAAGGGCATCAGTAGGAGAATAAATAACAACAATCAAATCAAAAAAAGTGTTTTAGATCCTTTTAGAAATTGTACTGAAATGGGGCATGTAGCTCTAATTTGACAAAATTGTCAAATTGGTAATTTCTAGAATTCTTAAATATATATGAAAAATTTTATTGAATTTTAGAAATAAAGTTTATCTAACAAATTTCATGGTATGAATACATTGCAGATACAATATTGTACAGCTATAATTGCAAATCAGAGTTCCAGAATAGTAATAAAGAGGAAAATGGAAGAAGGGGAAATTCCATACAACCATGAAGAAGAAGTCAGAGGTCTAAATATTAGTGTGGATGATAAAGAAATGGAGTCTGATGGACACGGAATCAACATTGAACCAATAAAGCTAGTAGAAACAATGAAGATCTTGAGGATGGAGATGCAAAGCTCTAGGGCAGACAACAAAGAATGCTAGGGGCTCAAGAGCAACAAAATAAGTTGAATACTCAATTGATGCAGATTTTGAATATGTTATCAAGGCAAATGCAAATGGGATCAACCTCATTCCATGAGAAAGAAGATAGAAAATGTTCAAAGAAGAGATCCCATGAAAGATCCAAACACTCCAAGAGTGCTACCAGAAGTCCTGGACATTATTACTCACCACCTCATGCAGCCAAGAACTCCTACTCATCTAAAGAATCAACGAGCGGCACAGAAATGTTTTCAAACAGACCTCATAAAAGAAGAAATACAAAAAAAGAGTTACAAGGGGAAATTAGGAAGATTAAGCCACCCACTTTTAATGGTGAGCATAAGAATGGGAGATGTTGAAGCCTGGTTATTGGGGATGAAGAAGTATCTCCCATTGCATAATTATTCCTCTAATAATGAAAGCTAGAATTGTCATTTACAACTTATAGGGCAAGGATCCCATTTGGTGGCTTCAACTAGTTCAAGTTAAGCATATCATTGAAAAGTAGATCTCATGGAAGCAATTCAAAAGGTACTTTCAATAGAAGTACATATCTAAGCATTACTATGAGAAGACGATGGAGGACTTCTTTGAACACAAGTTGGGAAATATGACTATGGAGGAGTACGAGAGGAAGTTTTTAGAATTGCTTCGATCTGTTGGGTTTCTTAAAGACAAGAAGGTAAAGATACAAAGGTTCTTGAGTGGATACCATCATTCTACAAAGACAAAATTTACATTGATGAACCCAAAACTCTTGGAAAATAAATCCACAAAGCCAAATGCATGTATGATTAGAACAAAAGCAAAGCAGAATTTAAGAAGTCTTGGAGAGATGAGAGGAAAGATAAGCAGAATCAAAGAAAGAAAGGATTTAAGCCTCCTTTCTTAAATAACCAGCCAAATTCATATCAGCAAAGCAATCCAACCCAGCATGGACCCACAGTGGCACAATCACAAGAAAAAGGAACAAGGCAACAACTCAAGTATTGGGGATGTGAGGAGATCACCTATATAGAGATTGTCCTCGTGGGGGAGATAGGATAAGGACTATGCACAACATACAAGAAGCAAGCACTGTGGGAGATGCGGCAAAAAACATTCCCAGGTATATACAACTTTGGATAACAGACAGGCAGAGCATTAGTCCAACGTGATTGAGGTCGAAGGTAAGATTGCCAATCAACCCATTGCCATTTTAATTGATTTAGGAGCAAGTCATAGTTATATTGCTCCTAATTTGGTTAAAAGATTTCTACAATACATGATCTCCTTCAACCACACAACAATTCCACTAGTTTCTTTCTGCTGTCTACAAGCAACAATGTTATCAAAATCTTTGGAGAAATTCTATGTATGAAAGTGATACAATATATTTGGAAAGATTCCTTTATCAATTAAATCTTCTTTAGACAACTTGACATATCTAGGTTTCCTTAGAGGCACCATGAATATTGCTTACACCAACTAGTTCAAAACACTTGTTTGTAATACACCTTCCTATCCTCCACTTATGCAATTTATGATTGACACTTTCATTTCCTTACGTACCAAGACAAGTGCACTTTAATTTGGGGAATTGTTGAGTAATAAGAGGAAAGTTGCTCTAAGCCTCCAAGAAAATATAAATGTCAATCGTTGGTTCCGCCACCTAGCAACAATTGAACTGGTTATCAAATTGAAGAACGTTTCTATCAAGCAACATTGTCCATCTTGACCAGCTTACATATTTAAACATGGCAAGTCACAACACCCAACCACCTTACATTCCTTCAACTTGAAGACTTTGCAATCTCTACAACATCACCATTTTTGTTGCTTCAAACTCTCCACAACTTCACAACTTTCCAATGTGATTTTGCACTCTTCACAGCTTCATATCCCTCGCTACTTTATCACTCCCTTAATCACTTAGGCGCAATCATTTATTCGCCCACGATTAAATCATTTTGTCTCACAAAACTCAAGACTAAAGTTTTGAAATAATTCTCCAAACTTCTCACTAGAAAGTGTTAGTGATTTACTTATGGGCTTCTTCCGTGCACCAATTCATGTTGATGTCGTAAACCACAGACCAATCGCTATAGTCTCTATGTCATTTATAGGAAACAATGTTGTCAAAATTTATGTAAGTTTCAACTACGCCATCGTTGTGCAAGAAATTGATATTGCATATTTGGAGAAATTCCTTTATCAATTGAATCTTCTTTATACCACTTGATCTATCTTGATTTGCTTATGGACAAGCTACATAAAACCACTTGTTGGCAATACATCCATTGGTTTGAACTCTAACATGCTAGAACCTTCCTCTCCTCCACTAATGCATTTTTTTATTGAAACTTTCATTTCCCTCAACACTAGGACAATTGCACTTCAATTGCAGAATTGTTGCAGACAGCCTATGGATGCATGCCATAAGACACCCCACTTCATAATTCCAACAAAGACCACTTCAAATTCTTGAATAGTTGAAGAATTGTTCTCAAGCTCTTACAAAATATAATTGTTACTTGTTGGTTCCACCTCCAAGCAACAAAGGGAATGGTTATGAAATTAAAGAATCTTCCGTAGGTCATCCCATCATGCATCACTCTCCATCTTGACCAACTTGCAAATTTAAACTTGACGACTCATAACACCCAACTACCTCATGCTCCTTGCAACATAAGACTTTGATGGCTTTGCAATCTCTAGGGCTTGACCCTTTTTGCTTCTTCAAGCTCTCCATAATTGTCACTTGTTGGTTCCATACCACCTAAAAACAATGGTAACTGGTTGTCAAACTGAACAATCTTCCATAGGTCATCCTGTCAAGAAAAACTCCATCTTGACCAGATTCTGAATTTAAACTCAACAAGTCACAACACCCAAACACCTTATGCTCCTTGCAAGATAGAACTAATGGCTTTGCAATCTCTATGACTTGACCCTTTCGCCACTTCAAACTCTCCACAACTCTGCACTATGATTTTGCACTCTTCACTACTCCATGCTATTCATAGTTGCATGCTCTTCACAACTTTATATGTAGTCACAATGACAGTTTTTAATATGGTAATCATATGCTCTACAAATATGGTAATCACAATCACACGTTATCAGGAAAGTTGCCTCCATATGCAAGCGAAGTGAACTATTGGTGATGGAAGGTTCCAAAACTGTTAACACCAAACTCCCCAATCATCAGCTAATGTCCCGACAGCACACTCCATTTGTTGTAAATCTCCTTAATTCATATGGCAATCCACTCATTATTACCAAAATCAATGGCTTAGTCCAAAAAACACATGCAGTTTGGGATATTAATGTTATTTATGAGTGCCGCAGGTGCACATGTTTGGTTGTTTACACCAAACTCCCTAACCATCAGCTATGTCCCAACAAACACACCCCATCTGTTGTAAATCTCCTTCATTTATGTGGCAATTCTCTCTTACCAAAATCGATGGCTTAGTCAAAAAAAGAGTAAAAATAGTAAATAGCAAGCACAACACTTGCAAGCAGAAAACAAAT
Organism: Larix kaempferi; assembly: GCA_027924585.1. Taxonomy (NCBI): domain Eukaryota; kingdom Viridiplantae; phylum Streptophyta; class Pinopsida; order Pinales; family Pinaceae; genus Larix; species Larix kaempferi. The sequence continues at coordinate 8,087,087 of BSBM01000835.1, forward strand.
GCAATTTGGGATATTATCGTTATTTATGAGTGCGCAAGAGAGCATGTTTGGTTGTTAATCCAGAAACCTACAAGGTAGTTGGCCAAAGAATGAATCCCTTGGGGTTTGATAAGTGGCTTACTTTATTGAGTGCCTTTCAATTGCTATACCTAATGGCTCATAGAGTGATAGTCTAAGTTGCAGGAAACGCCTAGTTTGGCCACGTTTCAATACCCAAGACACCCAGAAACACCAAAACTGGTACGAAACACCTTGGAAATGCCATCGACCATACCATATGACATTTCCTAATCTATAAACACCATACAGCACAGCCAGAAACAAATCAGCAATTTCTAATGGCATTTTGGGCACTTTTTTTAAGTTTTTGAGCCCATCCAAGTGCCCATGAGAGGTGTGGGTCCCATACGAAAATATTGTCCTGTCCATGTCAATAACTCTTTAAGACAAAACAAAGATAGGGGATTGAGCTTTAAGGAGTTTGTCACCTTGGCAATTAGTAGTAATATTAAATTCTTAACATGAAACTTGGCATTCTCCTTTATCTTACCTTTTCTATCTATTCTCCTTGTCTTACCTTGAAAGTTGACATTCTCCTTTATCATAGCTTTTCTATCCATTCGTCTTTCTTATGTTTTATATCCTTTTACTTGAACTTTTGGCAATGCCATTAATTGTTTCAGCCTTCAGGATCTTTGAGAGTGGTTCCAACTTCCAACCTCATCGGACTTCATATGGAGAAAGTAGAATATCATATCCCATTCAAAATTCAATAGACTTGACCATTTTCAGCATTTAAGAGTTGGCAGAATTGTAGTGTTTCCACTGGATTCTATCATGTATGAGGGTATGGGATTGGCATTAGTCAAGACCACCAAAGCTATGCAATTTTGCATCATATAATAATCCAAGAGAGTTAATATAGGCATGGATTTCCTTCTAAAATGCCATTTGTGTGTATCATTTTTTATTTTCTTGCAAAATAATGTATTATTTTAACAAAATTACAAATCTATATTTTTTGTTTTTTTTAAATACTGCATTTCCTTCAGATACCCATTTAGTTGGGTCACATTTCCAAGCATTCTTATTTCGGAAACTTTTCCACGTTTCCATTTTTAGTGCAACTTAAGTGATAATGTATATTAGACTTGAGTATTTTTGTTTCAGTCTGTATAAGTGAACTGTCCAGCTATAGCCGGAGATGATAGCGATGAACTTTACTTAGAGGCGATTGTTTTGGGGGTATATGCTCTTCTATGATATTAACAGAGGTGTTAAAGGTGCTGCTTCAGTTCATGAAGCAGAATTCTATGTCCTTCCTGGTTCTTTGTAATTCTGTAACGGCATCTATGAAATGGAATTTTGTCTTTTTACCAATAAAATTACGATCTTTTTAAAATCCATACATGCCTTGGACAGGACATAATGACCATTATCAGGCCAAGAATGTGCATTTGGGGGCTGAAAAAGCATAGAAACATTTCAGATCAACTTTAGCCCTGTCAAAGGATTGACATTAGGTTCAGATCAAACAGAATGGCAGGACAATTTAGCCTCCTTCAATACGCTGACATCATAATTGATCTAGCATTTCATATTTTTGAAGTGTCTATATGTATTTACATATGCATGTTTGTATCATTTGCTCAAGTACTTGCCCTTCACTCAAAAAAATTGTCCCATACATGCACAGGAATGCATTGATGTTCCTTGGAGCTAGGAATCAAACAAGAAAACTGCTGATCATGAACAACATTAACAAGCTTTCAAGGACTATTCACAGATTCATTCAAGGAAAAAAGATGGTCAAATGTCAGCCTAAGTTTCATTCCATGTGAACACAAGCATCAATCCTTGTGATTTAGTCTGTAAGATTGAGATAGGATAACCTGCAATACATAATAGGTGCACATGAAAAGAGAATATTTTTACCAATGCATTTGCTATGAAATTCTACCTAGCAGATAACCACACCCAACTCCAAGAGTTCTCTCCCAATGCCTTCAGTGGCAACCTAACTTGGCAGGTAGAAGGTTCTGAAAAGTAAAATGCGTTTCTTCGATTTTTTAAGTCGGTGTGAGTCAATGTTCCAATTAGCTTGTTTTAGGGCAACCATAGAGGCCAGACATACACTCTGTGACATATGTCATAATTGGCTTAGGATTAGGAAAATAATTTCTGCAAAGTCATTGAAACATGTGAAACTCTATTGCTTGATAACTGAATTATATCAAAAGTATTTAATCAAAATCATAAATGCTTTTGTGGGTTTCCAGATGACTAAGTAAACATGAATGCCTTATTCCAATTAATGAAATACATTACAATGAGGTAAAATATTTAAGATAAGCCAACGTGATGAAATAGGCCATTGACTGCATTTACCTTCCACGGAAACCCATGGAACTTCCCCACATTCTGCAGATGGTACCCCATGTAAACCTGCCCATGCATAATATGGTGCCTCAACTGGTAGGGGCATCAAGTGAGTCATGCAGCAAAGGCAGACAGACCAGGGAATCAACCCCGAGACCTCCTCCATGAAGCTCAAAGCACTCACCCACTCAAGCTAGCACTCACCCACTCAAGCTAGCCCACCAGGATTTTGATTGCAATTACTCATAAGTTATTCCATGTGTCAAGATGCTCACATAGTTTTCTCTTTAAAAGGGTAATTCTATGACGTTCAAGATATGCAGCAATTCAGTTTGCTTAACAATTATACTTGGGAGATTTTATTTTAGGACACATGAAAGCAAATACTTGTAATAAATATAATTGCTTAGTTAAAACTAAGAAGAATATAAGATATAAAATATATAGCGGGCTCAGATATTACTTACAGAGTCTGAAGTATTGCTAATCTCTATTCTTTTGATGTTATTACCAGCAAACCCAATGCTCCAACGAGTATGTACTGGTAAACAAATCATTCAAAATGTCAGAGATACAACTAGAACAAAAATAAAGGGAGCATTAGTAAACACATACAGGCAAATCCAGCCCCTAAAAGCCAAATACAAGTTCAATAGTTTGGAAACAGAGTTTACGGCAAGGACAGATGCTTGAAACCCCAATTTGTTAGATCTGGTAAGTATGTCATGTATGTTTACAGAGCTAGAAAGTGAATACAATGGTCACACATCATACCGATTTCCATCAAATGTTCTTTAATACTTCATTAACTAACTAAGTATGGGATTTCCATTAAGCTCATTGTGTGTCAAGCAAACTAAACTGTGTAGCATGCTAAGTTAAAAGATATGATCAACAAAGTTGCAGAAACAAACCTTGATTAAGGGTTTTTCAGTCATAAGGATTGTCACCCAGCCAACATACGGTAAAAACCTGCGCAAAGGCCATCAAACCATTCTCTGGAGTTTTATTTAAATATTAATATATATGAAGACAAACAAGTATAAGGAGAATATCAAAAAATGAAGCCAATTATAGCCAAATTAATTTCAAACTCTGACAATATCCAACAAAATTTATAAAGGATGAAAAAGACTTTCACTGCAAATTCAGGAGTTTTCCTTCCAGACACACCATGGAAAGAGGAAACCAGAATGAAAGTAAACAAGCTACTTTCTTCCAACACAACGTAAAAGAAAGGAGCTGCATATATGAGCTTCAAGAGCAGAAACAACATATATCTGGCTTGAAAAACCCAGTTTTCCTTTCCACTGCTTAATTATTTGTCATTACTTCCTTTTATAATCATGGGAGAGCTTAATCAGTGAAAGATAGTTTACCCAACAGCTCGACCCATTATATGGTGCTTCTGAAGCCATAGCTGACCTTGAGCGTACAAAAGCCTATCATCTCCATCGTTGTTATCCCCTGCAAGATGATAAATAACCACCACAGGCACGGTCAACATATGATGTTTTGATGAGATTACCCTCTAAAAGAAGTGAAATTTAGCTTTTTATCATGTTTTTATGAATATAAGCATGTTGAATACTTTTACATCCAAACAAAAGCACACACTGCTGCTTTAGATATCATTGATCAATCACTAAGGGATCAATAGTTTGAGAATATGAAACTTGGGCGCATTTCATATAATTACATGAAAATACTCTTTCATATCAGTAAAATCATTACATTATCCTGTATAAAACAAACTGTACTATGAATATTTATAACTTCATATGTATTTTTCTGTTGAATTCATATCATAAAACAAGAGTGATTATTGGCAATAAATATATGAAATATTTAAGTACAATTCCGAAAACGTCCATTATTTGTTTATTTCTTGTATTCTAAGAAGGCTCGAAAATTTCATAAAAGAAATCTTAAAATGAATAAACCTATAAATTATAATTAGTCGTGTTACCACTCATTTCTTCGTGAGTGTCCACTGGTGCAAAAGGCTGTTCTGGGAGAGTATGATCATCTACAGCCATACCTAAGATCCTGAGTGTGATGAAGATCCCTGAGCATAGCATGGGTGTGTTCTGAATCAGATCTGGGCACTTCTAGGGCGGTTCTGGGCAGATCTGGAAATTCATTGGAATAAGCCTAAGTCACAAAGCAGTGGTGAAACTCAGTTATGATAAAACAGTTCAATTGTGCTTTCAATTCTGGGCACCTCAAGCAGCCATCCAAACATTAAAGTAGACTTTGAGCAATATTTTGCAACAGAATTGTGTTGCAGACAACTCCCTAACTGAAGAGGATTATTCCAGCAGTTAGATACGCATTGTTCCAGTACAGAGTACAGGTGAAGCAGCTAGCAGTGTGGCACAGAAAACATGCTCTTGTTGCAAAGCACCTTACGCTAGGAGTTTCACGCATCAGCTTGTGAACAGGATCTATTCATGTGTAATCTGAGAAACTGAAGATCCCTCAATGCTAATTGAGTTGGTGCTGAAGTTTATCTGACAGATTTGAACGAACAGAGCATGCAGAATCCTGTAGCAGATTCTCCATCATGAGAGTAGCAGCAATAATGAACTAATCAAAAAATTGTGAAGTATGATAACCATGGATCAGGTGAAGAGTTCCAGAAAATATCTAGCCGACGCTTATGAAATTATATGATGCTGCAGTAGGGGTATAACCAGCAGATAGGGGCATCATCAGTATCTCAGCTTTGATGGACAGACCGCAGCAAGTAAAGGACCTTAAACAATCCTGTAGCAGCCCTATTTTCTAAGACTTGGAGCAAGGACAAACCTATGAAAAGAATCTCAACCCATCTTCATTTCAAGTGAAAGTCCTGTAGCAGTTATTTTTGGATCAATTTCCTGGAGCAGGCAGCAAGGCTAGATGACCCCTGGAGTATCCAACTCAGGCCGCAGCGCTAACATACCTGTGGAGCAATACTTCAGCAGTAAGCAAATGAGCATTGTCGAGGATTGTTCAGACACCAAATCATGCACCACATGATGTTTCAACTTAAAGGATGGGAAAGCTTTTGTCCTTTATGATGGACTACTTTCAGATGAAGGCCCAGGTCATCTTCAAGAGTGAATACCTTCTGAAGCGAGATAATGAAAAGCACCTAGAATACATATGGCTCATCCTATGACTGTAACCAAATTTGAAGGCACACGGAAGTGCAACAGATGGGATGGGTTATAATCCATAAAATACAACTGATGGCAATATAGGTGGCACTCCAGATGAAACAGTGTGTTGGGACTCGTCATTTTCACAATCTAATGACACACATTAAAGCAGAAGATCCAGCTGCAAATCAGTACATTGTCATTCGAGGGCAGTAATATTTTTACCATCGATGGCATGGATTTTGTAAAATGCACAGTTGTTGGTCAGAGCTTTGTGCTTCACCAGATACACAAAATGGTAGGCTTGGCTATTGCAGTGATGTGAAATTGTGCTCCCGAGTCCATAATAGCCAGATCTCTAAGAAAGGAATTATCCCTAGATTGATGATGAAGAACATAAGGGAGCAGCCGGCCCGGACTCATTCGATGAAGCGTTGATGAGCTCGACCACACCTGTATGATGTGACCAGGCATTGGTGTATCCACGAGCAACCCGAGCAACTACTCACATACCGGTGCTGATGATGCTGTGGATTTGTGATGGAGCTGAAGCTGATCAAGACGTCGAAATCTGAGAGCAGTAAATTTCAAAGTCATATATCACCACATTGCAAGACGATTTAAGCCACGCATTTTCAAGGGAAGTGAGAAAGTTTGTGCGCTGAATCGTGAGGTTACCATAACGCGTGACAATGCATCAACTGTTGGAGCCATGAGGAGGTTTGCAGGAGTGCAATTGGTAGGCAGGTCTCATTTTTCGACCAATGCCGTTTCTGCAATGAAGCCGTGGACGCTTGCACTACATTTGAGTATTGTCTTGACTATGCATTCACCCTTTCGAAGGACATGGATCACCATGTGGACCCTCACTTTAAATAAAATGTTTAATGATATTCAAGTCTTGAAGGCCTTTAAGGATGCGGCAGAGTTTGGTTTCTTGTTGACCATACGATTAGGATGTTTTAAATACTTCATTGAGAAGATAGAGTGGTCCCGACCCCTATTGGAAGCCATTTCCTTAAAATCCTTTGGAAGATTCTAAGAAGAAGGTGGCTTGTGGTCACTCTTTATTACTTCTTGGTGAGGCGAGGCGTTCCTCTCCTAAGGGCTCTCATGTGGTATATTAATTAATTACTTGTTGCCTCGAAGGGCTTGTTGTGTGTGTGGACAAAGTGAACAAAGTTGAGGGTTTCCAACCCCTCGGTTTGGCGTTGCTTGTTGGGTAAGTAACCTTAGAGCAAGCTTTGGAGGCTAAAGTCGATATCTTGCAGTTGCTTGGAACATTAGATGGGTTGAAGACCCCACTTCGGAGAAGCTTTGACTTGGTCTTGCGGACGTTGCTTGGAGCATCTTTTTATGAAGGGGCTTTGGAGGCCACATGGCATCTTCACCAACCTTTTTCCTTGCTTGTTGGAGAGATTCCCCTTTGTTAGGGGCCCTATGTATCTCATCATTGTAGAAGCAGTATTGACCACCTTATGATATTGTATTGCAAGGTTCTAGTTGCTTGTAGTGGGGATTTTGTATTGTTTTACCCTACCCTAGGCTAAATCTAAGGAAACAATGAATATTTTATTGTAAAGGAAGTTTTAGCCTCTCCTATAAATAGAGAGGCACTTCCTCATTTCAGACTTTCAAAGCTCTCTCTCTCTTTTGGTGCTGCATCGAGATATCTTTCTTTTGTGCATTATATGGTGTTAAGGGTTCTTTCTATGTGGTGAAAGTGTTGTCAATTCTTGAAGCTTCTTCTTCTTGGTTCTATTATTGTGCTTAAGGATAAATGCTGGAATTTTCAAGTCTTCTACAAACCTCCCAGGATTGATCCAAGGAAGAATTGGAAGGAGGGCGTCTTGGGCTATTGGCTTGCACATTCACCTTTTTTGGTTTGGGTGAGTGTTTTAGACCTTGTCTTGATATGTTCGAGCTCCTTGGCAAAGGTTTTAAGGTATTTACCTTCTCCATAGTTAATCTTGGTGGATATGGACTTTCCCTGTTGGAGCTCCTCTTGTAGTAGATCTTGAAGTCCATTTGTTTGTCCTCAATTGGGTGATGTGACTAGTGTGTCTCGACTCTCGACCCCCAACCTTAGAAGAAAATAGACCAATTCTTGAAGGACCATTCTTCTTGGCCTCACTTGCCATTTGATTCACCTTCACTCCATTGCCCTAGTTGGATATTGGCACTAATCTCCGGTCTCTCCATCACTTATTCAAAAAACCCCGAAAACTACAACCATGTTTTGCTAAGGCTATATCTCTTCCAAATCACCTTGTGCCCTCATTGCCATAGCCTAGCAATCCTATCCAGGGACGCCCCCTCGAGTTGGAGAAGAGCCAATCGGAAGTGCATAGAGGTAGATATTGTGGTGACAGTGGGTAACACCTCTCAGGTTACCATGAAATAGTAGCGGTCTTTGGGGCTTTAACTACAAGTGCTAGTTTGCGAGGTAACAAGCCCCATAAAAAAGGCATGCATATATTAAAAAGTTGTCATCTGAGTGTGTGAAAATTAAGACAACAAGTATATCGCATTTTGTTCTAAAAGTAATATCCATAATTCCCAGTACCTAATTCCATTTTTATACACATTGAAGAGATTAAAAAATTGAAATTGGAATTTATATTAATGTCCACTAGACCAAACTAGGTCAAGGGGACTATGTCACTATAGAGATTGCATCCTTCATGGAAAGAACATACGAAATTAGGGGTTTACAAGAAGCCCCCCCTAAAATGGAAAATGAAATGATATAAATGAGTACAATAACAACACAAAATTAAACAACATAACCTAGGTGTACAAGTAGGTAATGATGCTAACTCAAAGGGGAAAAGTGAAAAACATAGAAAGCAGAAGAGAGATGGTGAAGAAACAAAGTCCACACATAAGTATGGCTGTAACCAGGAGAGCAGGCAGCTAGCCCTACCCATCCATTGAATCAATAATGCAGATGTCCATACCCAATCCCTGTTGGATAATGTTCTTAAAGGACTGGCCTGTGCTAAAACTTAAAAGGGCCCTAGGGAATAATCCTAGGTAGAATCAGCATAAATGCCCCCAAAACAGAGGCAGAAGGAGTGGACCACTCCTAACATTCAAGGTAATGAAATCCCAGTAGAAGAGAAGAAACTAGTAATGCATCATTGAGAAGATGCCATGCTGTCATGGGCTGCTCTGTTCCTCCCATGTGGTGCAAGATAGAGAACAAAGCTAGACAGTGATGGTGGTATCCAACTAAGTATCAATGGGGCAATGCGTCCCCCATCCATGAGACTGGAGGAAAGAAGGAACATGCCTCCCTGATATATCAAGGCACTATTGATCATAGTATCTGAAGAAGGTTATATGAACCAATGTAAGCCCCCATTGAGATAGAAAAATGTACCTCTAATCTCATAGTAGTCATGACACCAAAAGACAGTGTGGGAGACCTCGTCCAGGCAACAGCACATGCATGGTCTAGACTATCTTCTTGCTCCTCCTCCAGACAATGCTCTATCCCATGTTTCCTTCCTTCCACCTCGAATGTCAGTGAAGCCAATGCTAGCAAATCTAGATATGCTTGCATTATTTGCATCACAGATTCTGAGTCCATATTCTCCCAAATCTGATTTGTGCTATCAATGCTCAATGTGTCTTATAGCTTAGAGCTTCGGCTTGGTTGGTCTTAGCTTTACAGCAGTACCTTACTTTGTTTCCACTCTCCCACTATGTATCTGCACTATTGCATTCAGCAGTGTCATCGACCTACTTTTGTAGTCATTTGTAGGACATTACTAAAACTATCTTATCTTATCTCCCTCACCTAAAGAATGGAGTCTACAACTATATCCTACTTGTGGGAAATGATGCTCTGTCTCAACCCTTGACTGATGGGAGCACACCCAAATATGGCCGAGCAAAAAGAGTAGTAGATGGAACTGAAGATGCCACAACTAACAAATGAATAATAAGCCCACCAGTGATCTCATGAAAACAAGTAGAATAAATAACAAAACTGTAAGAGCTTAATGGGAGTTTCAGATAAAGAAGCAAAATATACATGATCCAAAATTAGGTTACATTGTCCTAAAGCTAACAAGTGATGCAACATGAGAGGATACCAAAGTTACAGAATTTAATAAGTAAATTTCTGAAATTGAAGGACCATGAGGGATATTAGAATTACAAACGCATAAATCAAAACAAAACGATATATGAATACAAGACACAGGTGAGAAAATAAATAGACAAGGATTAAATCTCCCAACAATGCATAAAATCCATTAAAGTAACAGTGAGAAACTAGTAAATAAACAAGCATAAGCTTCAAATGGAATGGCAGACAGAGAGCAATTGAAAAAACAATTAGTTTGACATCTTTGACATCTAACTTGCAGCAAAAAATTGTTAGCTTTTGCAAACTAGTCAAGCTCAGACATGGCGATCCCTTGGACTCAGGGTTGACTTGGAGAAAATTAAAAATACATAAACTATTTAAATTTTAATTTAGAAATTATATATTCATGCACATAAATGTAAATGAAAACAAATACACACCAAAATCCATAAAAGCCATTAAAGTAGCAGTGAGAAACTAGTAAACAAGCATAAGCTTCAAATGGAATCGCAGATAGACAGCAATTGAATTTGAAAGAACTATCAGTTTGGCATCTAAGTTGCAGCTAAAAAAATTTAGTTTTTGCAAACTAGTCAGACTCGGAATGGAATGGCAGACAGAGAGCAATTGAAAAAACAATTAGTTTGACATCTTTGACATCTAACTTGCAGCAAAAAATTGTTAGCTTTTGCAAACTAGTCAAGCTCAGACATGGCGATCCCTTGGACTCAGGGTTGACTTGGAGAAAATTAAAAATACATAAACTATTTAAATTTTAATTTAGAAACTATATATTCATGCACATAAATGTAAATGAAAACAAATACACACCAAAATCCATAAAAGCCATTAAAGTAGCAGTGAGAAACTAGTAAACAAGCATAAGCTTCAAATGGAATCGCAGATAGACAGCAATTGAATTTGAAAGAACTATCAGTTTGGCATCTAAGTTGCAGCTAAAAAAATTTAGTTTTTGCAAACTAGTCAGACTCGGACTTGACAATCCCTTCAACTCAAAGTTGACTTGGATAAAATTAAAAAATACAAAAACTATTCAGCTTTTTATTTAAAAAAGATATATTCATGCATAAAAATATAAATACAAACAATTAGACACCAAATATGCATGTTTGCTAATTTATAATTGTATGTAAGTGATCATACATAAAATTGAAGTTCTGAAAACATAACTGATATCTCCAAGCATAATACATAAACATTGTGTACTAAATACATGGAAAGACAGCAACCACATGTGGACTCCCCCTGAATTTTTTCTATGTCCATGCCAAATCAATTCCAGCAGCAGGTAAGATAAGATAATTTTATTAATTTCCATAAAATGACCACAAAAGTAGGTCAATGGAACTGTGTGGTACCAAAGTGGGAGCATTAAAGCGGCTCCTATAAAAGCAAAAAGTATGACTCTAACCTATAAAACAAAAAGAGCTAACTACAAAGATGGAGAGCTGATCCAGAAGAGAATGTACAAAGAGTGTATCTAGAATTTGTGATACAAAAGTGGTAAATTTGTCATTGTGCACTGGAAGCATCTCTCCTAACATCCGAGGCCGAATGAAGGAATCTCAAAATAGTACGTTTGGAGTGGGGGGCCTATAATGGCTAATGCTATAATGGCTATAATGGCTAATGGCTAATGCGTTGCTGCATGGAGTGGGGGGGCTGCTGCTGTGACCTAGAGGAAATCGTCCAACTATTGAGATGGGACTAAGACTGGCCATGCTGCTGGTGTCTGGCAGAAGTGGAGGTAGTCCTCCACGTCCTAAAGGATCTACAGTCAGAAGCACCACCATCTGTCTATCTCTTGGTGCCCCTAGAAGATAGAAGTATACTATCGCGCAAGGTATTTTTCCACTCCGAACAGTCCAAATGTAATGTTAAGTGAAATGAGTTAAAAAAGGAAAGGGGGGGTTTAAGGAAGGTAGGTTTAGAATTCATGTAGATTTTTTCCTGTTATTTCTTTGGGGTGTTTTTTTGCTAGGGCCCTGCCACAGACTGATGCTTTTGCCTGACAATGACTCAAGAAAGTCCCTATCTGAGTCAGTCAAGTCATCAAGTTAAGGCTTCACTCACCCAAGTCAAACCGAAAGTCAACATACAACTGAGATAATTTTTCATGAAATCAAAGTAAGAATTGGTCAAATCAATCTGATGCCAACCAATTCTGATGAAATTATGGGTTTTTACAAGTGCCAACATCATCTACAGATTAAGATTGAGAAAATGCTTCTAATAGACAAACCAAGAAGATAACACATTGTAGTGTTCATCAAATCAACAACTCTATCTAGTATCAACAGTAAATAATAAATATCTCTTCTCACTAAATCTCGAACATTTGAAATTATAACCCTGACTAGGTATTTAATGGAATGCCAACTGCCAATTATATAGAAGAAGAGGAATAGAGATGTTTGAACTTGCAGCCTACCTATCTGCGATGATAGAACATAAATATTGTAATCATTTTATACAGGATGTCATATTAGCAATGTTCCACCAAGTTTCCGGGACGGGAGAACGCGGGAGCGGGGAAACGCACATTCAGGACACCTAGAGACCACCCCCAAATTTTAGAGAAATTCGAGGGGGGCAAGGGGACGTCTCTAAAATTATAAAAATAAAATAAAATACCAAAAATAATAATTCATTTGATGTATATTCAGGATTGTGCAATGCAAATACTAAATATATTGATTTATTTTCTACAGAGTACCAAGTAGGGATTGTAAAAATGAAAATAATGGAAAAACATTAAAAAAAATATTCTTAGGGGCATGGCGGGTGGGGGGGGGGTGGGGGGGGGAACGTTTCACCAAGAGTCCCCAAGTCCCCAGGACACAGGAAACGCGTCCCCATGGAACACTGCTGATATTAGAAATACAAGAATCTATTCAACCAACTAGATACTTTTCTTAAAGCGATAAAAGCAATTATATCCATATCATAAATTCTTTTTCCCTAATCTGATCCCCTATAAAAAAGTTAAAAACCTTCAATTGCTACATATAAAGCAAACAAGTCACTCATATTATAGACTGAACTCACCTATTTCTAAGTGTAATCTAAAAAGATGTTCACTTTCATTGTGCGTGTGATAGTTGCTTCACTGTGGACTCAAGAAAGTGGGGAAGAGGAAACATTCTCCACCAATTATTTTGGTTAGCATAGACATAAAATAAGAGTAAACTCCTTTACAAAAAAATAAGATGAACAATAGGTGGATACTGGATAGTAATTTGTAACTACATGCTCATTCATTGCTAAAAAATAGACATGCCAACAGATGGTCTTGTAGCTCATGCAGAGGATACCATTTCCAACAGTGATGATAGGTTTCATGATTGATCATGTTGATTAGTGATATGTAGTAGCCTAGTACCTTGTAGACCGTTGTGCTTTGGTTTCTAGAGGCCATTTAAAGCTTTGCTCATTATGTATTTTGTTTCACATATGTATTGCACTCAATGCCAATTTGATATATCCACCCTTACAGGGTATATTACTATATACATGAGTTAACAGCAGTTTTTTCCATTAAAATTTTAATATTTTATGTATATTTAGTAAACTGAGTCATTAAATTCAAATTTGACAAAGTCATCGCTGAGTCTGAGTTTTAGAACATTGTTTTAGACAGTTGATCAATTATTTACTACATGTTTTTCTCCAAGCATAATCTTGCAATTTGTAACTTATATGACTTAATAGAGCTATGCCACGAGTTAATAGTCAAGGATTTTGTAATAACTTGCAAGTGTTATGTTGACTAGGGTTTCGTATGATTGTGTACAACCATTTCACATTATGATGCTTAGGTTGTGTTGCCACCGGATACACACCTAGGGTTAACGTGGCAGAAATCTTCAAGCCACTAAGTGTGTCCTTGGGGGCAAGCGTCGATTCAAGTACTGTCACTTGATTCTTGACTCCTCCATTTAGCAAACAAAGTCAAGGGGGGTGAACCCTAAAGGAGAGTTTCTAAGGCTCTTCAATTATTTATTAGTTGTCGATGTGAAGTTATTTAGGAGTTTCGAAATGGATTAAAAGAAATCCTCTTTCTCCTTATAAATTTTGGAGAAAAGAGGTTACAAAATTTGTGGCAAAAGCTTGGCAGGAAAGGTAAGGTTCGAGAAAGTCTTGGATTGTCCAATCTTGTCAAAATAAGTGCTCCAAAGACTTGTTTTCTACTGTCATGCAACAAAAACCAGCAAACGAAATTAGTAGCAAAAGTGCCCAAAAACACTTTAGAAGTGACTTGGACAAATTAGAAAAATGCTAAATAAATTTAAGTTAAAAAACTAGTTAACTAAAGCAAAAAAGACTAAAAAGCCAACCCTCTTAGGGTCTTGGACAACCCTGAAAAAACAACCAATAAAGCACTTGAGTTGCTTGATTTAACCTTTAAATACTTCAAAGAAAGAACCTTTCAAACAAGCTTTGAATTTATTTGAATAACTTGCTCAAAAATACTTTCCTAGAGATAGATCCAAAGAAAAGATTTTAATAATTAAAGAGCTTTCAGATCTATGCACTAAATCAGATCTATTCTTTTAAATATGCTTGATAAATAAATCAGATCTGAAACTTTTAATAACCGGTAACCAAGATAAATTTTAATTTTAGTAGAGAGAAAGAGTAAGGTAAGTAAACTTGTTGCCGGAAAGATCAACTAAAAAGGCTATTTCGTGGAGTGTCGAGGGACAATGTCTTGAAATATTGTTGGAAATTGAGTGGAGTCAAACTAGATCCACACCTCCTCCAAGCTTTGGCAACCTGAAAGCTAAATCACAATCTTGCAAACAACCCTGTGAGATCTGGACATACATATGCAAAGAGACAAAAATAACATGCAAATAAACTTATTTAACATGTAAATCTTAAACCTCTAAACATATATATCAAAGATGGAAATGAGTAAGTAATCTTACTTACAAATCTCCACTCCTATTGATTCAGAGGAATCCTTCAAGGCCAGATCTATGAACGGAGGAAGCAAAGAATTGAGACAAAGCCAAAATCACCTCATGAACAGCATGACAATGGTGATCCACACATGATAGCACTACACAGTTTAGCCTCCAAAGCTTTTCTTTATTACCAATGCAAAATAGAACAAAAATTACAATCGCAAGCCTACTCTCAATCCAACTCTAACTAGTTTGGAATGAGAGGGTTGCCCACAATTTATCAATGTTCACCCAAGGTTCCAAGATGGCGGGACGCGGGAGCGGGGAAACGCACATTCGGGATGTGTGGAGACCACCCCCAAATTTTAGGGAAATTCGAGGGGGACGAGGGGACGTCGGGGTCATAAAAATTATAAAAATATAAAAAATATAAATCTCAACAATAACAATTCATCCCATGCAGATTAGTAAATACTACATTCATCATTATGCAATCAAGCAATATAAATCAGAATCTACTAAATTAATAATGCAAACACAGTACATGATTCATCGTGATCATACATGGTTATCCTCATATTTCATGTTTGTCACTTGTGAGTCTGTCATTTGATATTCGTATAATATATTTCAGTTTTGACTTTTGAGTGATTTAAAAAATTAATCTGTTGTGTGTTGTTTTATAGTTTTTGACAACCTGCAACAATAAATTTTATGTATTTTAATATATAATGGTATATAAACATGCCCTAGGGCTGAATTCATTGTTTCAATGGTTGTAAATGATTTAAAAAACACAAATAAAACTCAAAAAAATTAAAAAACAGTCAAGTGGAAACACAAAACAAAACTCAGAAATTAAAAATGTTAAAAACAATCAAGCAGAAACACAAAAAAACTCAGAAATTAAAAAACATTAACAGTCAGCCATTGTTAAAACTCAGAAATTGTTCAATGTTCAATGATTCCCCCTACATTAAAAATGGCAGACTTCTTGGAAGCTTGGAAGTTGTCAGTCG
This sequence comes from Larix kaempferi, assembly GCA_027924585.1. NCBI lineage: Eukaryota > Viridiplantae > Streptophyta > Pinopsida > Pinales > Pinaceae > Larix > Larix kaempferi. The sequence continues at coordinate 8,102,661 of BSBM01000835.1, forward strand.
ACAGCAGTCACAGCAACTCCCTTCTTGTCCCATGGCCCCCACCAGTCCAACTCGCAGCCTCTTCCAAGTTCCTCGGGCTTCACTCTGACACTCTCATCCACCTCACGGGCTTCTCTCTAATCCACCTCACAGAATCAGGCTTCAACCAAACCCACGGGAAGTTGAAAACTATCCCACGCGGATGCAATAGTGGCCCCAATCTCTCTCTACAGTAGCTGCAATCTTCCATGAGTAGCTGCAATCTCCCACATGGCCCCAATTTCTCTCCACGGGCAGCTGCAATCTTCCACGCAGGTACAAACTTCCATGAGCAGCTGCAATCTCCCACGCAGCCACTCTCACTATGGCGGCTTCACTCAGTTGCACCCGAACTCTTGCAAACGCGGCCATTGTTTCAGACTTTTAGTCACCCGAACTCTTGCAAATGGCAGCAACTGTTTCAAACTTCAGTCGCCCAAACTCTTGCAAATGGTGGCCACTCTCACTTGCGGCTTCACTCACGATTCTTGCAAATGCCAAAAACATAGTAACATACGTGCGCCAATGTTTTAGACTTTTAGGTTTTAGATTTTTAATTTTTATATTTCATTTTTTATTTTTTTATTTTTGTTTCACTTTAAAAAAAAATTAATTTATGTTTGGAAAGTGAAAAAATCGTGGGGGGCGCCCACAAGGTTCGAAGGAGGTTTGGAGTTTCATGCGGGATGCCAGGAAGTCCCCCCCAAGTTTCTCCCTGAAGAAATGAGGTTCGCAACAGAGCAAAACGTTTCGCCATGCGTTTCGCCAAGGTTCGTCAAAAGAGGGACGCCCAGAAACGTTTCTCCCATAGTCCCCCCCGTCCCCGGGACGCAAGAATCACAGGAAACGCGTTCCCGACCATGCAGGACGCATCCTCGTGGAACACTGCAATTTATAGAAGAAGAAGAGAGGAGGGTGCACTTGCTTAATGAGGAGGGAGGGCGCATTAGGGGAGAGATTCAAGGGATTGATACCCCCTTAATGTAGGAGTGAAAGGGGGAGAGAAAAGAGGTGGCTTCCACCTTCTATTCTTAAAATCTGTACCCTAAAATATGGTTGTCATCTCCCTCATGCGCCCACCAAAGGAGGAATGCGCACACCCTAAAAGAGGAGAAGATTCCCTCTTATTTAATTGATTGGAATCTTCCTTATTATGTCAAAAATGGTCCTCCATGAAATCCTCAATCAACTCCAATCCTAAATTAGATCAGATCCCACTGATTTAGGAGTTGATATTTTCTCATTATTCACTTTTTTCATATTTTTCTCACTTTTTGACTTTTTCAAGTAAAAGTGAAATAAATGAAAAATAAAACACTCAACCACATAGGAAAGTGGGTGTTGGGGTAAAGTAGGTGCTCTGAGCTTGAAAATGAGCACCCCCATGGCAGAATTGGCCCCTAGACCACACTTTTATTACATTTTCAATTTTTTCCATTAAACTATTAAAAAATAGTCCAATTTTACGAAAAAACATAATTTTTCTCAGAACTTTAAAAAAAAACTAGGGGGGCCTAGCACATGTCCATACGACTCAATTTTAATGCCTAGCATGGTTTAATACATTGACACTTAGGCTCTAATAACCTCCTAAGGCCGAAAGCACCAAGACGACATTCCAGCTTTGGAGGAGCGGGTGAAAAACTCGTCGATTATACATCTCTTATTCAGCAGTGCATAATTGACAAGGGAAAAAACACCATGAAATGTTAGCATTTGATGTCTAAGTCCTAGGAAGCCAAACTCTTTATATAGACCATCATGCTAGCACATTTTTACAAAATCCCCCAAGGGGGTATGAACATGCAATTATTAAAAAATGCGCCAAAACTTGGCCTGATGGATCTCGAAACACTGATGATGAACAATTAGATTGTTCAAGTCTTCGACGGTTCACTTGGAATCCACTAAGTGCAATTTAGTGGATAACAGGGTGTTCATTTAGGTATTAGAAAATTTCATATTGTTATTGCATTGTTGTGTATGCTTCCTTCCTTGCTAAAAAGTGTCCATCAAGAAAGCAGTGTGCTTTAATGGTTTTAGGACATGTAGTGTGCGGTCCATCTATTGCTCATTCACCATTGTTGTAATCTACCTAGGAGGGATAATATGAGGTACCTAGGGAGGTACCCATGGGAATAATGAATGTAATGTGGGGATAACGAATGTAAGGTGAATATGCGCACTTGGTAGTTGGTGGGTAATAAATATGCCAACTAGGTAGTTAAAAGAAATAATATAATGATAAGTGGTTGGCAAAAGAATACTCCTGAGATAGTATAAATACACATGAGTATTGGGAAAGTTGGATATTGGATGTAATAGTTGTAGCAAGCATATGGCTTGTGGAGTGATTCTTTCCGTAAAGAATAGTTAATGGTGTTACCCTACCTTAAGGATCTTCTCTACATACTATGTTCATTATATTTTGGTTTACTGTGTGTGCTTATTGTGTTATTTGCAAGTTAATATTTTACCTTATATTTTTATATCTACTAAGGAACACAACAATTGTAATGACTTTTGAGGGGGGTAGGGTATGTACACCTCTGTAGATTAAGCACTCAAATAGTTGTTCATTAGTGTTCAGAAGTCCATGCGGACCATTTTTGTCCCTTTTTTCAATTTTTGCATGTCCATACCCCCTTGGGGAAATTGTAATAGATGGCATAGCATGATGGCTTTTTGTAACAAGCTTGGATTTCCTAGGACTTAGACGTTAATCCAACTACTCTAGAGTGTTTTTCCTTGTTAATTATATATTGCTTTTCAACAACTTATAGTTTTCAAGTTTTTCACCCAATCCTCCAAAGCTAGAGTAGTTGTCTTGGTGGTTAGGCCTTAGGAGGTTATTAAAGTTTAAGTGTCAATGTATATTACCATGCTAGTCATTATTTTTGAGTCATATGTGTTGATTTTTAGTGCAGCTGCGAAACCCATTCTCAGAGAGAATGGTACCCTAGTCATTTGACTAGGGTTCCTGGTCAAGTTAACCAAGCAGAGTATGAGTAAGACCCTAGAAGGTACCCTAGGGCCCCCAGCTGTCTCCTGGGGTTCTTGGTCTAGGACCAAGCAGATTGATGCCATGGCAAAGTCCCTAGCATGTGGCTAGGGCCCCTATTTGTCTCTAGGGTATTCTGGTCTAGAACCAGACGGTTTCTTGGTCATGATGACCAAGCAGATCCTGCAGGTTGAGACAGAGACTTCCTAGGTCCTGCAGAAGGTTGATCAACATTCAGCCTAGGACTGAATGCTCAGCTTGAGGCTGAGGACCATTCTCTGGGAGAATGGAGATCCTGGTCATGGACCAGATGGTTAATCAACATGTCCCAGTCTAGGACTGAGGTTCAGCCTTGAGCTGAAAGCCATTCATTGAGAATGGAAGATATTGTTGTCCCCTCTCCTAATCGGTTATTGCTAGGTTGCTTCTCAAGGGACTGGCCACCCCTTGGCGATGTCTCTAGTACCTAACCCTTAGGAGCAGCGTTAAGGACAAAAGCATTGCACCATCCGTTTGGATCTTCTCCCTTATACAGTGATGACAAAAATATATAAACTATGTATCTTAAGAGAGAGAAAAGTCTTTGGTCTTACTGGTTCTATTTGATTGCTTGTCCACTTTGATCTTGTGGTTGTTGACCCATGGTCCTATGGTCCTAGCACTCTCATTTGTGTGCACCTTTGACTATGATGACTCCTACTTTATGGAGTATTTTTACATAAGGATTTATTAAAGACCATTGGACCATGTATTATTTTGTTTTGTTATAGGGCCTTGTCCCACTTATGTTTTTGGTCTATTTACTTTATGTTGGACCTTTGATTTTTCACTTTATGATAAATTCATTAATTATTTATTTTAGTCTTATTAATAAAATCTTTATGATTTTATTAATAAAGACTTTGTGATTTTATTTATAAAGTTTTATTATTTTATTATTATATATTTGTCCATTTAAGTTTTACATTGGACTTTTGGTACTTTATCCTTTGACCTCTCTTTTCTCATTATTTTATTTATTTTTATTTTTTCCTATTCTAACCTAAGGTTGTTAACTCCCAATGTATATAAACCTTATAAATCTTATGATTCTAACATATCTTACGTGAGCTCACACTTCACTTTTCGTTCTTGTTTTTCTCGGGTAACATTGTCGGGTCTGCTCCTATTTGGATTTCACTCCACGGCCTTCTCTTCACGGTTTCTCTGTCACGGGTTTACCTTTACGGCTTTCTCTTCACAGTTTCTCTGTCACGGGTTTACCTTTACGGCTTTCTCTTCACAGGTTCTCTGTCACGGGTTTATCTTTACGGCTTTCTCTTCACGGTATCTCTGTCACGGGTTTATCTTTACGAAGATATCCTTCACGGCTGTTTCTCTGTCACCGGTTTATCTTTACGGTGATCTCTTCACGGTATCCCTGTCACGGGTTTATCTTTACGGGTTGCTCTCATGACTATTGCTCTCACGGTTTTTCTATTTTTTTTGATATAGCATTTCTATTCCGGGGGTTTCGAGTTTTACTTCTCGGCTGTCTCTCCACGGGGGTTTCCCTTCACAGCTGTTTTTTTCTTCACAGCTTTATCTTCACGGTTGTCTCTCCTTCACGATTGTCTCTCTTCATGGCTGTAGCATTTAACTGTCTATAGCATTTGATTGTCTCACGACTTCTCTATTTTTGTTGTAGCATTAATTGTCTTACAGCTTCTCTTGACTGTGTCATGGTTTCTTTATTTTGGCTGATTGACTCACAGTTTCTCTATCCTGGCTGTAGCATTCAGCAGTCTCACAGTTTCTCTATTATGCCTGTAGCATTCAGCAGTCATCATTATAATTGAACTCTGAGTAAGTGTTTGCTTACGTGCTTGACCTTTGTAGCCTGCAGCACCTGTGTGTCTTTCTTACTACTGTCATTTTGAGGTCTGTTTTATTCTACCTGAACCTTCTCTCTCTTAAGGTACGTATATGGTTTATCTAGTTTGACTTGTCCTTTCAGTGACAAGATCAAAACTATCTAAGTATAAGGCTGATCCAAATATTGGTTATAATTCGTTAATGCTACTTCTCGTGTACATGACATTTGAAATTTAGTTTACTATTCATGTCACCTTAAATTTATTTTATATATTGCGCATTTGATGATTCTCGAGAACCAACTCTAATGCAGTGACCAAATGGAGCATTAAGTTGAAAGAGATGAAAATTATATTACTTCTGCTTTAAATTCAGCTTAAAGTTAATCAAGTATTGCAATTGTTTACATATTCTTGTATCAAGTTTTTATATATGCGATAAAACGTACATAACCTGGAATTTCAACAATATGAACATGCACTAGATCCCCCCCAGGTGTTTTTAATTTTCCGTCAAAAATAAAATTTCTCGTTAAAAAACGAGGTATTTTAATTGTAAAAATAAAAAAGGTCATAAAAGTGGGACTAGGGGGTCAAATTTGCCATGGGGGTGCTCGTTTTCTAACTCAGAGCACCCACTTTGAGAGTAAAATTAATGATTTTTAAATCACTAAATATAATTTTCTCTCGAAAATAGCCAAAAAAGTTAACTAAATGGCAAAATAATGGGAAAATCGCAATCCCATTAATAAAGGAAACGTGTCCCCGACATGTTTCAGTCAGGCCGGAGTGGTGGCAATCAGTTGCAAATCAAATCTAAAAGTTAGGGAGGGAGCCAAGTCCTTCGATTCGGCATTTGATTGATGAGATTGAAGATTCTCGAGAGAGGGGCACATTCTCCTTAAGGGGGGGCGCATTTCCCAATTGAAAGGTGGCAATTCATGAGAGGGGAGCAACCAACCTCTTGAGAGGGGAGCAGCCACCTCTAGTTAAATCTCAATCAACCCCAAGCGCCCTCTCCAAGCTCCAAACACTTGTCCACTTTGCCCCATTGGGGTTTTGCTCTCATTTTTCCTATTTAAGCAACCATTTTCTCATGTATTTATTATGGTCAGAGGAGCGGAAGGCTGTTGAAGCTCTACTCCTATAGTTTGTAATATTTCTTGGAATAATAAAAGTCTTTGGAGGCAAACTTGTGGTGTAGTGTACATTTGTGTGTGGATAACAATTGCTTTGCTTATGAGGTAACCAGTATTTGCTTGTGTTTTTTGTACATGTTTGGTTAGTTGTGTTATCACATCCATGTTAGCTAGAGCTACCATGCTACAGATTGTGTGGTCAGGGACCATACTACATTTTTTTTTTCCAAATCAGAGATCAGATGCCTTCAGAGTGGGCATGCATTGTATTCAGATTACCCCGAGCAGAGATATCAGAGGGAACAGATGGTTTTGTATTGGTCCAGACATGTTATATAGCATTGCCTACAAGGTCACCCTTCCTTGACAGGATTTGCATGATCCCATTTGAGAAAGTTACTTAGCCATATTGTGATGAGAGCACTACAGAGTATTGTTGGTTTGCCACTTATTGCCCGGATTCAGTAGAGATCCAGTTTCAAAGACAGCTTCAGCAGCAGGTATATGGTATGGCAGATATAGCACTTTATGGTTTATTGCACATGTTGTTGTTTAGACTTGTTTATTTATGATAGTACACGGACTTTACATATGATGTTTGATTGTGGTGATCTCGTTGTTTATTATGATGTGTATGGCCCTTGGTGATGTCAGTCCACCTCATTTAGTAGCCTCATGTATATGCACACTGGTTCCCATCCCCGTTACTGGTATAGACTTAGTCATTTCGTCCTCCTAGGCAGCTAACTTTGGATCCACCTATCACTTCCTTCCATCCATCTGACTCATTCATGTTGATTTCTCACGACTTGGACCTTGATTTGTGGTCTTGAGGATACCCTTCCCCATTGACCTCTGAGTATGCCATGATTCCTTGTCTTTTGTGCCTAGGCTCTTTAGTGTGTGAGATGCATTCTCAAACCTGGGATTTGCTCCTGTCGGTTGCCCCCGATGTTGCAATGCAGTATAGGATTGTGTAGACTCACCGGGTGTTCCCCATTGGTCATCGAAGCATGTTCACTTGCGCACATTACTCTGCAGTATGAGCACCTTGTTATATCTTTTGAGATATGTATGTAGCCCAAAAAGGGCCATGAAATGTAATGAAATGAAAAAATGTAAAAGAAGCCAAAAAGGCTATGTGAAATGTAAAATCAAGCCAAAAAGGCTAAGTATGAAAGTCAAATGTAAAGTCCAAGCAATGTGTTTTTGAACACACACGAACACAGGTCAGCCATATATATTAGCATTGTAGTGGTTATTTCCTCACCTAGTCCTGCGGGGCAAGAAGGTGAGATGGAGTAAGGGACAGCTATGCGAATTGTCCCCTAGAGTCTCAATTTACGGTTTGTCGGACACCCAGTCATGGCGACTCTAGAAAAGATCCTCACGGAGTCTTCTGAAGGCACGGATGTGAGTTGCAAGGTGCATGTTAGATGATTAGTGGTGGTTTCCCTGCACTATACCCATTTGTGAGGCACCACCCTTCTCTATGTATCGTCATGGTATGCTTATGTCAGTGGGTCTCGCTTTCCCCGTTTATCCGAAAGGTCACATGGTCTTGGTCCTCGTCTTCCCGTAGCCTTCACCTTGTTTATCCACCTCACCCAAAGTTAGCTAAGTGGTCAAGTCTATAAGTTGTGCATAGCATTGAGTCTTTGTTGGAGGTGGTGGACCCACCTCACACGGGGCCTGAATTTATTGAAATATTTTTGTTTTGATCACCACATCAACATTATATTGTTTTAAGTATTGTACTAAAGTCTAACATAAATAAGGAAGCCTTGATGCTTCATGTTGCTTACAGGTTTTCAGCCATGACCATTTTGACCAGATTTGACTTGGTCAAACCAGGTTGACTAGGCCAAAAATGGGCCCAAAAAAAATGTTGATCAAGATTTCGATTTTGGTCATTTATTATCTCTTGGGGTTCCATATGAGCCTCCAAGTGTCAGAATTTGGAAAAGTTGAGGCGTTGATGAGATTTTTAATTATTATGGGTCACCAGTGACCTGTTTTAATTAAAAATCATGGATTTTGGGCAAACAGTGCCTAATTGATGGATCGGGGTCGTTCAAGTGACCATGTCTACTATATTTGGGGTCTACGATCACATTGCAGCAGACGGTTCGTCAATCCGGCCATTATAAGTGGGTCAAAAGCCCAAATTACATCTTCAACAATAAAAACCAGCAATAAATTAATATGGAAAATCAAATATGGAAAAGGTAACTAGGGAAAATGGCAAATGCAAAGGTTGGCTAATACAAGGGGGTCTTCTAAGGTAATATTTGTTATGTTTGGACATTAGATATTTGTTGTGGGTCCCTCATTTTTCCCATCCCATCATGTGGGGCGAATTTTCCCATGGGAGGGCGTTTTTCAATTAGCAAAAATCAATTTTTTGTTGTTTTGTTGTATGGAGACTATGGTTTAGTGGTATGGGGGGCTAAAACAGCCCATAGGCACCCCCCAACCAACATTTGTATGAGTTTATTGGGCCCCACGAGTGGCCCCATCATCCACTTGGGCGTTAGAGGGTAACTCGCCCCCCCTCTTGAGAGTTGATCTCCTCCATCGATTTGGGCATTGAGAGAGTTAATCTCAGCGCTTAGTTTTGGAGGGAATTAGGGTTGAGAGTGGTCATTCTCTATAAGAGAAGACACTCACCCATTTTGTACTTCTCCTTGGCATTTTTCAGACTTGAGAATGAGAAATAGAGAGACATTGCTTCCATTTTGCTTGTGACATGGTGGTGAATGCTTATGATGTTGATTGTTAGCTTATTGTTGGTGCATTGTTGGGTGATTTTGTGGTGTCTCCATCCTTCCTTGGCCAAAACGAATTGCAAGTGAAATCGACCACTTGAGGAGGCCGCAGCTCCTGAGCTAGCAGCTCCAAGTTGTGTTCTCTCTTCGGGATTTTAACAAGGGAAGTAAAGTTTACATCTGTTTCTTGCTTTCCTTCACTATTTGTCTTTCATTTGTTGTTTTTCCTTTGCTATTTGCCACGGTTACTGATTTATCTCTCTTTGGCAGGTACTAAGGTGAATTGGTCAACTGGCTGCACTAAAACGCAAGGGGAAAACGCACTGCTGCTTGGCATTTGGTCTCCAGGGTTTGTCTTCAGCATCAAAACGCATTCATCTTCATCATCCAGGTACAATCCTTGCTTGTCTCCTGCATTTCATTCTCATTTGCAAATGCTAAGCTAGAAATTGTCAATATAAACAATAAAACTAAAAATTCAACCGTTAAAACTTGTTTTTCTTTCCAAACCCGCTTATGAAATGTTCTTAAATGCTTAAGTCCAAAGTTTCAGTTTGATTAGACTCCATTTGCCCTTAGAACTAGCACTGGTCCACTTGGCAAAAATGCCCCCTAGGGCGTTTTTCTCTTTCTGTCTAGCTGGGTTGTTTTGGGGTTGTGGGTAGTTTGGATTTGGGTTTAAATCATCATTTCATCATAAGAAACCAAGCTACCATTTGTTGGAAGTGAATTTAAACATTAATTTAGCACTGCCCTAGGTCCACTAAGCTTTTGAGTCAATCCCCTTTCTTGGGCAGTTGTACTTCATCTCTTCACTTCCAGTTTACTGTGCATCCTTAGCTTATTTTCAGCCACACAATCACTGATCTAATCCCACTATCTCATCATGTTTGATTGCTGGTCACTTTCCATTCACGTACTCATTTTATACTTGTGTCCAACCAGTGGCTGAAATCCAACTTAGGATCTCACCAACACTCATCTCTTGTTTCTATCTCTTTATCTTTTGGGATTTGGGTGTATTTTTGTCTCTCAACCATCACTGGTTGAGAAGGGTCTCCCCCTAGATTAGGCTACGTGCCCTATCCGAAGTGACAAACGCCTTGTCTGGTGTGACTACCACTCTTCAAACGGTGGACTTTGCGTTTGCAGGTTACACCTACCTGGCCGCTTGCCCTCTACCATCTCGGACGAGATACCTTTAGTAGCAGCTAGAGTTAGTGTGATAACAAGTTGTAGGCCTGCAAAGGGAGCTATCTCCTAGTAGGGTAAGAGATTATTCTAGTTTGATTCATGCTCTTATTGTTTGCTTGTAGTAGATCTCTTATAAGTACATGTATATTTTGTTTAATTGCATGCTTTCCAAGTTTGTGCTACCAACAGCACCTTTATTTAACCATCTTTTTTGTGCAAGGCTTTCTAAGTAGATGCAGGTACCTAGCTGGAAGGAATGGTTGATCTTGTTTGAGTCTTTCATATTTCCAAGCACTTCCTAAGAGCATAGTCCCTCTGCTCCCCACCAGCAGACTCCACAGCCCAAAGTTCCCAAGCTTTCAACTCCTTTCTTCTCACTCTCACCCTTTTTAATCAAATTCTTCTTTGGTTACGGTTCTTTACTTGCTTAATCAAAGTTAGTTTTCTTTTAAAATAATATCTAAAAGGCTAATGTGTTTAAGTATGCAACTAGATCTAGAAGTATAAAGCAATATTTTCAAAATAGATCTAGCTTCTTAACATAGTACTTAAGCTTATTAAGAAATATATCATTCGAAGTACTTAAAGTTGAAAAATTTTGTATGCTTTTAGCGTCTTATTTAGCACATTTGGTGCATAATAGGTGGCTGGTTTTACTCTTTTGACGAACATGTAAGAGGAAGTGCTACCCAAAAATCAAAGATTCAGGCTATCCGGGACCTAGGGAGCACCCTACTTTCCTCAAAGTCAAATCTATGAAACTTGTAAACCCACATCCCATCCCCGTTGGGGATCTACGTCATTTCCATGGCGTGACTCTTTTTTGCTTTTTGCTTTCAATTACTAGTTCAGTTAGAGTTTCTCTTCTTAGATTGAAGTAATTTAGTTGTTTCATTTACTTTCCTTTTTGCAATAAAAGTAACGAATCTTGGCTCTTGTCCCTGATTATGTTGTTGTAGTCACTGCAAGCTTTGCCTGAGCCGATGGCCAACAATCAAAAAGGGGATTTGAGTGGCTAGTAATAATAGGGAAATCCATTAGAAATTTATCCTCGAAATTGAGCGGTTTTATGGAACATAGTACAAAGTCGCAGGGCTACTCTAAGCAAACTTTATACTTCGCCCTATTTGACACCTAGTATAGTAGCAGTGCACTCATTCTAGAGGATAAATTCTCAAGTGGGCCAAACAAGAATACACCCACTCTAATCCACTCATCTTTAATTTAAAACTGACCAAGAGCAGGTGCATAACATTTTCATTCAACAACATCTCATTTGACTTTTTTAGGCACTGGTCCATTTGCAATCATATACCTAAGATAATTTGTTTTGTGGATGAAACTATCTTATATGTTGTTATTATATAATTCATAAAGTTATCACTGCTCTTGTTTTCAGTATTTTTCCAAACTTCTAGAATAATTTTATTTTTGTAACTTAGCTTAAAAGCCATAGTTCTCCCCTGGCTTCACTAGGAGTTTTCCTAGATGGAGAATTCAAGTGAAAGTGAAAGTACTTGACATGTGACTTGCCCCCAAGGATACACCCAGTGGCTTGAAGATTTTTGCCACTTTACCCGAGGTGCATATTAGGCGACAACAAGAAGCAAGTTCAATAAATTTGTCCCATCTCTTCGTAGATGATACAATCCTCTTTGGAGCAGGTACAATCCAAGAGATGGTTGAATATAAGGAATTGTTAGACCTTTATTGTAAGGCTACAGGGATGGAAGCATTTTTCTTTAAATCATCCATTATTCAATGGATTGGGAGAAGATATAGAAAGGCATGTTGTTCAAATTATTCCCTTTATACCAATGAAGCACAACTCGTTTCAAACTCGCGAGTACCCACGAGTCTTCATGAGTGGAATACTGGCCTGATTAACTGCCCAAGACTCAACCCCTAACTCGGCTACTCGCAGACTCATCGCAAAACTCACCGGATCGTCGAACTCGGGCAAACTCGCAATAATATTCGCACGGACTCGGCATGGAAGGGAAAACACATCCCACGGAAAGCAAAAGACAGACGCCAAGGTTTAATGCACGTTGGTCGAGTCTTGGGGCCTACGGACTGCGCTTTACAGGGAAAAAGAGACTGCAAGAGGCTATAAAACAGACAACCCCGTCTCGTTCAGGCATTCCATCAAGCAACCAATCGAGTTAGCTGGTCCGAGCGTGAAGTTTTAATTCAAGTAGAAATATAGTATTCAAATTTTTGTTTTCATCAATTACATGTCATAATCAAAGTGCACAAATTTATTCCACATGAACATAGTAGTTTTATCCTGGAGAAACCCTTAGAAGGGAGAAAAACTCCAGCAAGCAATCTTCGTTATATAAATAGTATATCAAGCCCAGATTACAAAATCACCATGAACTATGCTCTTCAATGAGTTTTGCCAAGAAAATAAATACCTGACTGTATGACCAACAAACTTAGAATCTAGGACAACCTTCTTCAATCTTCACTAAAGCAGTAAACTCAGGTACAAGACAGCATCAAACCCGGAAGATATCAGTTCATGAATTAGCAGTATATCAACAGTATATTCAAGTATAGGACAGCAGTAAACTATGGCATAAATCTTCCTTGCCTTAGCTCTCAAAACTAAATGAAATTGAATGAATTACATGGGGGGTGAGGGCCTGTTTAAATAGCCAAAGGTCACCCTAAAGGCTGACCCATGTGGCAGCCAAGGGTTGGCCCCCTAAAGGTTGGCCTTTGGGGTAGTCAAAGGCTGCCCCTTTCCACTGCCTTAGCTAGTCAACTCCATCGTCCTAAGCAGCTCAAGCTGCCCTCCAACTAAGCAGATCAAGCTGCCCTGCAGCTTGTCGCCCTAAGCAGCTCAAGCTACCCTCCAGCTAAGCAGCTCAAACTACCCTCCAATGTTGACACTTGACACAAGTTTACATGGTAATATGTAAAATGAAAAATAGCTTCCGAAGCTATAATTTAACTCTCCCTCTTAGCGAGGAAGATATAATTTACCAACTAATACATTATTTACATAAGGAAGATTGTTTGTTTCTAGCTCATAGGAATTTTATATTCATCCTAACTTTTGTTGGATGCCTTGACTTTTGCTAAATGCTCACAAGGCTTTCTGTCTTGACTTTTGACATGACTCACAAGGCTTGTCCATTCGCCTTGGCTTTTGCCATTCTCACAAGACTTGAATTTTGGTATGGCTCACAAGGCTTGTTCATTCGCCTTGACTTTTTCCATGACCTCACAAGACTTATTAAGGCATTATCACTTTCGTTTTGACTTTTGTCTTGGCTCACAAGGCTTGTATGTTTGCCTTGACTTTTTGCAATGACTCACAGAACTATTTAATCTCCAGATCTCCCTAGCTTCAGGGTGGTCACTTATGACCTCAGACCTTGGAGAATGCGTTTTTGATCATTCTCTTTCTCAAAGATGGAGCTATTCTCTGCAACTCCAAGTTTGCCTCTAAAGTGAGCAAACTTCACCAAATGTAGTGGTTTTGTCAGGATATCAGCTACTTGATCCTCTGTTGCAACATACTTCAGCTTGATCACATTTCGTTGTACCATATCTCTAATATAATGGTACTTTAGATCAATATGCTTTGATTTGTCATGAAATATCGGATTTTCTGTGAGCTTCATGCAGCTCTGATTATCGCAATGGATAATCGTAGTCTCAAGCTTTTCATTAAACAACCCAGAAATGAGTTTTCTGAGCCATACTACTTCTCTGTTGGCACTACTTGCAGCAATATATTCAACCTCAACTATGCTCTGAGCAATAGATTCATGCTTCCGACTGGACCAGGAGATCATGGTTGATCCCAAACTGAAGCAGTAACCAAAGGTACTCTTTCTGTCTACTGGACTTCCCGCCCAGTCTGAATCTACATAACCATGCAGCATCACACCACCACTGGATGTGAACTTTATCCCATAGGCTATGGTACCTCTAAGATATCTCATAATATGCTTACCCTAAACAGACCCCAAAGGTCACCCTAAAGGTTGGCCCATGTGGCAGCCAAGGGTTGGCCCCCTAAAGGTTGGACTTTGGGGCAGTCAAACGCTGCCCCTTTCCACCGCCTTAGCTAGTCAAATCCATCGTCCTAAGCAGCTCAAGTTGCCCTCCAACTAAGCAACTCAAGCTGCCCCCCAGCTTGCCGCCCTAAGCAGCTCAAGCTGCCCTCCAGCTAAGTAGCTCAAGCTACCCTCCAACTAAGTAGCTCAAGCTTCACAAGTTTACATAGTAATTTGTAAAATGAAAAATAGCTTCCGAAGCTATAATCTAACACAGAGTTTGATTTTCTAAGTGAGTGACTACTATTGCTGAGGGAGACCAAGTTCGATTTGGAAAGTGTCGAGAAGTTGAGAACTCAGAACAGTGAAGGAGGGTATGAGGGTTGTCGAGACTCGAGAGAGAGGCTACCATTTGAGAGTGTGCCCAAAATTTACCATATTTTAAGTTTTTTTTTCCTATTTGTCGAGTCTGTCCTAAGTATGTCCCGAGTCCTTCCCGAGTCAACAATTCATATGCAAGTCGAGTATTTGTCGAGTCCGAGTCATGCAACATTGCTTTATACCTATCCCTTTAGAAGAAGGTATCAAATATCTATGTTTCCATTTAAACCCAAACAATTTTACGTTCACAAATTGGTTGTGGTTGTATCAACAAACTAGTGCTAGAGGTGGTTATTTCAAGGAAAACTAATTTTAGTAAAATCTATGTTGAAAAGCATTCTTGTTCCATGTTGTGGAGGAGCATCCCTCCCCCCTTCTTCACTCCCAAATCATGTTCCAAGAGGAAGCAACCCCAAAGCTCTCTTGAAAGCATAATTACAATCACTCCCTCTCAAAAGCATTTTTTGAGAGCAAGCTCCTTGAGGTTTTAAAACACTCCATGCCATTGTATGACAATGCTAGAACCGTGGGACTTGACAGGGAAAGAACCAAAACCCCTAATGCTCTGGGACAATTTACAAATGATTGGACCAAATTTGGGGTATCCATTGTATCTAATGGTTGTACAAATGTTGAAGGCAAACCATTGATAAATATTTTTGGTATATCTACTAGTACTGTGGTTTTCGTTTCATCTCATGACTACTCAAATCATTACAAGACTAGTCTTAAATATTGTAGAACCCTTTATTAAAACTATTCAAAGGATTGGGTCATACAATGTCATTCAAGTCATTATTGATAATGTCACTAATTGTAAGGCAGCAAGAGTAATATTGAGGATATGTACCCTAACATATTTTGGCTTGGGTGTTTGGTTCACACATTGAACCCCTTGATGCATATTATTAAGATGAGGGACCATGATTATAAATGGAATGGTGCATTATACAAAAAAAAGGGAAGAAAATGATAAACTTTATTACCAATCATAGTCATGCCCATTAAATTTTCCACATTCACTCCAAGTTGGAGCTACTTGAAATTACAAACACTAGATTTGCTAGCTATTACCTCACCTTCGAGCACCTTTGGAAAATAAGATAGGCATTGGCCAGAATGATCTCAAGTGAATCATGGCAGGCTTGAAAGTCAACGCTCCTTCCACATCTGATAGACATGAATTTCAAGAGGTGGAGAACACTGTTCTTGATGGTCATCTTTGGGCACAAGTTACGTATGTTCTGCAATTCACCAAGCCCATTTATAATATGATTTGATTTTTAGATACAAATCAACCAATTACTAGGAATGTGTAGGAGCAAATGGACAGCATGCTAGAACAAATCAAACACATTGTTGAGTTGATTGATGTGATCTTGTATGATCAAATTCATAAGCATGTGTTCAAAAGGTGATATAATTTGAATGTTCCACTACACACCTTGGCATATATCTATGTTGCACGAAGCTCCTAAAATGCCCACGTACCAGTACCAGAAACTCACGGAAACTCAGAAACTTCTGGGAAACCTCCAAGGGTGCATGAGTGGCTTGGGACCCATAAGAAATGTAAAAAACCTTAGTTTATGGAAAATGAAAACAAATTAACCTCTAAATCATTTCTAAACCTACCTCATGATAAATCATTAAACCCTAAATCATTTCTAAACCTACCTCCAAATTAAACCCTAAATCATTTCTAAACCTTGAAAGCAGGATTACAATCACTCCCTCTCAAAAGCATTTTTTGAGAGCAAGCTCCTTGAGATTTTAAAACACTCCATGCCATTGTATGACAATGCTAGAACCGTGGGACTTGACAGGGACAATTTACAAATGATTGGACCAAATTTGGGGTATCCATTGTATCTAAGGGTTGTACAAATGTTGAAGGAAAACCATTGATAAATATTTTTGGTATATCTACTAGTACTGTGGTTTTCCTTTCATCTCATGACTACTCAAATCATTACAAGACTGGTCTTAAATATTGTAGAACCCTTTACTAAAACTATTCAAGGGATTGGGTCGTACAATGTCATTCAAGTCATTATTGATAATGTCACTAATTGTAAGGCAGCGGAAGTAATATTGAGGATATGTACCCTAACATATTTTGGCTTGGGTGTTTGGTTCACACATTGAACCCCTTGATGCATATTATTAAGATGAAGGACCATGATTATAAATGGAATGGTGCATTATACAAAAAAAAGGGAAGAAAATGATAACTTTATTACCAATCATAGGCATGCCCATTACATTTTCCACATTCACTCTAAGTTGGAGCTACTTGAAATTACGAACACTAGATTTGCTAGCTATTACCTCACCTTCGAGCACCTTTGGAAAATAAGACAGGCATTAGCCAGTATGATCTCAAGTAAATCATGGCAGGCTTGAAAGTCAACGCTCCTTCCACATCCGATAGACATGAATTTCAAGAGGTGGAGAACACTGTTCTTGATGGTCATCTTTGGGCACAAGTTACGTATGTTCTGCAATTCACCAAGCCCATTTATAATATGATTTGATTTTTAGATACAAATCAACCAATTACTAGGAATGTATAGGAGCAAATGGACAGCATGCTAGAACAAATCAAACACATTGTTGAGTTGATTGATGTGATCTTGTATGATCAAATTCATAAGCATGTGTTCAAAAGGTGATATAATCTGAATGTTCCACTACATGCCTTGGCATATATCTATGTTGCACGAAACTCCTAAAATGCCCACGTACCGGTACCAGAAACTCACGAAAACTCAAAAACTTCTCGGAAACTTCTGGGAAACCTCCAAGGGTCCATGAGTGGTTGGGACCCATAAGAAATCTAAAAAACCCTAGTTTATGGAAAATGAAAACAAATTAACCTCTAAATCATTTCTAAACCTACCTCATGATAAATCATTAAACCCTAAATCATTTCTAAACCTACCTCCAAATTAAACCCTAAATCATTTCTAAACCTTGAAAGCATGATTACAATCACTCACTCTCGAAAGCATTTTTTGAGAGCAAGCTCCTTGAGGTTTTAAAACACTCCATGCCATTGTATGACAATGCTATAACCGTGGGACTTGATAGGGACAATTTACAAATGATTGGACCAAATTTGGGGCATCCATTGTATCTAATGGTTGTACAAATGTTGAAGGAAAACCACTGATAAATACTTTTGGTATATCTACTAGTACTGTGGTTTTCCTTTCATCTCATGACTACTCAAATCATTACAAGACTGGTCTTAAATATTGTAGAACCCTTTATTAAAACTATTCAAGGGATTGGGTCGTACAATGTCATTCAAGTCATTATTGATAATGTCACTAATTGTAAGGCAGCGGAAGTAATATTGAGGATATGTACCCTAACATATTTTGGCTTGGGTGTTTGGTTCACACATTGAACCCCTTGATGCATATTATTAAGATGAAGGACCATGATTATAAATGGAATGGTGCATTATACAAAAAAAAGGTTAGAAAATGATAAACTTTATTACCAATCATAGTCATGCCCATTACATTTTCCACATTCACTCTAAGTTGGAGCTACTTGAAATTGCAAACACTAGATTTGCTAGCTATTACCTCACCTTCGAGCACCTTTGGAAAATAAGACAAGCATTGGCCAGTATGATCTCAAGTGAATCATGGCAGGCTTGAAAGTCAACGCTCCTTCCACATATGATAGACATGAATTTCAAGAGGTGGAGAACATTGTTCTTGATGGTCATCTTTCGGCACAAGTTACGTATGTTCTGCAATTCACCAAGCCCATTTATATGATTTGATTTTTAGATACAAATCAACCAATTACTAGGAATGTATAGGAGCAAAAGGACAGCATGCTAGAACAAATCAAACACATTGTTGAGTTGATTGATGTGATCTTGTATGATCAAATTCATAAGCATGTGTTCAAAAGGTGATATAATATGAATGTTCCACTACATGCCTTGGCATATATCTATGTTGCACGAAGCTCCTAAAATGCCCACGTACCGGTGGTACCAGAAACTCACGGAAACTCAAAAACTTCTCGGAAACTTCTGGGAAACCTCCAAGGGTCCATGAGTGGCTTGGGACCCATAAGAAATCTAAAAAACCCTAGTTTATGGAAAATGAAAACAAATTAACCTCTAAATCATTTCTAAACCTACCTACAAATTAACCTCTCATTCATATTTTCTTGTTAGATAATGTATTATTAAAAAAACTATATATATAAACATATATACCGCGTTTCCCCTGACGTACCCATTTTTGGGTGGTCTCGTTTCCAAGCATTCCCATTTCTGAAACTTGTACACGTTTCCACGTTTTGTGCAACTTAGGCATATATACTTACATCCAAATATCATTCTCCATAATGCTTGGCCCAACCAACACCTTGTGGTGGGGTTAGGGGAAAACCACAAACAGATCTAGAGGTACAAAGTGGGTATATGCTTGCATTAGACAAGTTGGTCCCTGATGGAAAGGAGTGTACAAGTACGAAGTGAATTGAGCAAGTACATTAGTGAAAATAGAGTTTTACAGTTTGAGTTAATCTGCATGCAACTAAAGATCAAGATGGGTTGAATCTTATCAAATGGTGCCCTCTACCACACCTTTGCAGAAATTGGTGATGATGGTGTTTTCATGGGTTGCTAACACTTCTTTTGGAGAGAGATGTTGGAGCACCTACAGCTTCATGTTCATCCATAGTGTGAAGAGAAACAACCTGAACATAGACTGAGCAGAAATCTTGGTTTATGTGCACTACAACTTGAGGTTGTTATCCCATTATTGTGAGGCGAGGAATGATAATACATATATGACTTGGGACAACAATCAAGAGGAGGCTAATTTGGAGGAAGGAGCCGTGATTTGAGTGCTTGAAGGTTGAAATTTTGAGTAATCGGGCAATAGAAATGCCACCCCCATCCACCAACAGGTTTCTATATGCAGCAGCTTTACCTTTAGCTTCACAACTTCTAGCTTTGCATGGGGTCAAGTAGCTCCTAATCATGTTCAACGACCACTTCCACCTACTCCCTACTCCTCTTGTTCACAGATCACAGGAAAAGAAATTAGAAGGTTTTTATGGCAAGAGGAAAGCTTATTAGAAGGCAAATTTATTTGTGTTTTTTGGCTTAGAATCTAGTTTCTAGGACTTAAGTACAGTTTATGGCCTATTTTGTACAGTTGTAATCACTATATAACATTTTAGGTCTGAATTTTGAACTTTAAACTTTGAGCCTACCTTTGAACTGTTGACTTCGTATTATACTCTCTTTGATAATGAATATGATGCTCCATTTCATTACGTGGTTGATGATATCTGTTACAGTTTGTTGATGACAAATGCTATATGTTGAAACTTGAAGGTTGATGTTATGGTTGATCATTTGATGACAATGTTATAACTACTAGATGATGGATGTTGTGTCTACTAAATGATTGGTGATTTAATGATCATCCATTTTCCAGTTGTTAAATCTATGTTTTCATGTTTATGCAACTAATTGGACATTTTGCATATTTTTTTAATATATATGTTGAAATTTGTAATGAGGAAGGTCCTTCCCCATGATTTTGATGTCACATGGGGGGGACAAAGTTGTCTTTCCTAGTGTTACTTTGTAAATATAATAAAGTGACTATTATGTTTTTTAAGTGAGTTTCACTTAAGTAAAGTGGGTCACTTATGTAAATGTGCATTTATTTATCATTAAAAGAAATTAAATGTGCAATTAATGATGACCCTTTAGATCTTTTTAATCCTATCCATTCATTGAGGAAGTTAGGGTTATTAAAGGTAGTTAGGGTTTAGGAGGGGTTTAAGTGATTATTTAAACACTTTGAAAGAGAAGAAGAAGACATCAAGAGAGAAGAGAGTGAGAGGGAGAGAAATCATTTCTGATTTCTGAGAGCACATTTCCCAAGGAAAACCATTGGCACAGTTCCCAAGATCATTCTGCAAACAGTCCATACATCTTTTGCTGGCACAGAAATCGAGGTGGTCCGTACAGTCCCATGACTCCATACTCCTATGCTGGCACAGTTTTCAAGGCATTCTGCTAGCACAGAAACAGAGGCAGTCCGTACACAGTTTTGTACACTTCTGCTGGCACAATTTTTGAGGCAGCTGTTTACACAGTTTTCAAGGCAGTCCATAAACCGTACAGCAGTCAGAAAACTGTACAATCCGTACAGTAAATCGATGGCACACAGTTCGAGGCAGTCCATACTCTGTCCGTACAGCAGTCTGATTTTTGCAGAGATAAGTTGGTTTATTAGCATTTATGATTTTTCTTGCTGAAGGAAAGAATTTCTGAGTTGTGAGAAATTCCAGTTTCGTTCTCATTTAATAAAAGATATCTCTCTGGGTTTCCTCTTGTGAGGTTTTTCCCTGGGCTTGGCCCTAAATTCATGTGTTCACAGTCTACAGTATTTGAGTATTTGTTTCATTGAAGTATTTCTTGTTCAAGTTATTTCTGATCCTAAATAACTCAGAGTAGCATTAAATAATTTATGGAGCAAAGTGTTTGAAGAAATGTCTGAATTAGGGTTTAACACATTCCTTTAAATTTTTACAATATATAAATCAAAATACATTAAATTATATATTATATAAAAAAAAAATCATGGAACGCTCTGTTCCCAAAAGATTTTGTAAAGTGGAGCTCCCTGCTCCCACCTACCACTCTCAACAGCCATGTTCCTGTCTACTGGTTGTCCTATATTCCAAAAGGAATGCTGAATAAAATCAGGAGAAAACGTTTCAACTTTCTGTGGACTGGAAATCAAGAAAAGCAGGGTATTCTTCTAGTGCAGTGAAACACTCTAAAGGAGGCTGAGGGCTAAAGAACATATTTTTTGCCAAGCCTTGGCAGCAAGAAGTGTCTGGATAATGATACACAATAAGGGTATATGGGGCAGAGTACCAAAGGAAAAATATGTAAGTGATGGATTGTCTCAGAAGTGAGAGAGAATCCCTAAAAGGGGCTTCAAAAGTATGGAAGAGCTTGGTGAATACATTTCCTCTAGTTGGTAAATGGCTAGCTTGGAAAGTAAGTAATGGGAACAAAGTCAGAATAGGTGAATATCCCTGGATAGGATGTGGTGGAAATTTCAGATACTATGTTAGAAGCCCTACATAATCAAGGTATTTTTAGTCTAGCCGAGGTAAAATCTATAGAAATGATTGCTTCCCGGAGAGAAGAATGGAAAAGTGCAAAGGATCTTGAACTGGCTGAAGAATGGAACCAGTTTATAATTCTCTTTAAGCACCATGGCCTCAAACTAACTGGTCAAGAAGATACTTTAAAATGGTCAAAAAACAACAGTCTGGGGACCTACACATCAAAGCATGGTTATGAAGCAGAGATGGATGAAGAGGAGACTGGCAAGCAGTGGTGGTGGAAAAAGATTCGGAAATCAACAGTCCCTCAAGACTTGATATTTTTATGGCTTGCAATTTCTAACAAAATTTTAACATGGGATAATCGGCAGACGAAGGCACATGCATTCTGTGCAAATATAATGAAGAGTCAGTATATCACTTGTTTGTACACTGATGCCCTATCAAAAGAAGCTTTAGATATGCAGGAAGGAATTCTTTTGGAACAAGAATTCAAGGATGGAGCTGCTCTTCCAGCCTCCTATCATATCTCGTTACTGATTCGAATTATAGGATATAGCTCTGGTTGATTTCTGGTGTCCAAGTCCAATTTCAAGTCTTTTTTCAGATCTGATGTTAGTAGACTTCCAGAATCAATAAACATATTTTTCTTTGTTGTGTGCTTCAAGCATAGTTTGGAGAATTGAAAGTTTCTCAGGATGACTGAAATTATGTCAGTTTTTTGGACTGCTATGAAAGAAACTTCTCATAGTTTCTGGCTTTCTGCCTCTTGTAGACCTGAAAAATAGTAGAGTGCTAGGGCTCTGAAAATGTCGGTCAGACATAATAATGTATATTCTGATTTCATCTCTGAAATATCAAATATAATGCTTTTTTTTAAGGAAAGAAAAATAAAAAATAGCCAAGTAGCACTTACTTTGGGTCGTTCAGTTTCCTATTTAATCCGTACCAATTCCACTCTCAGATCTTTCCAGCACCACAATGTAAGAATGTCACATTCACTCCAATATGGAAAGGAAAACAAAGAATGTAAAACATCATCATCCAACAAAAAGTCTCAAATGCTTTTTCTTTTCCTTGAAATCTTTCAAATCTAACTATATTCCATTTCTATTTGGTATCTAACTCAATCTAAAGGTACAGGCATATGGTATCTTTTGAAGGCAGTTAAATGCCAATTCAAGGGCTTAACCTCTTTTTCATGTATCTATATGTTTTGAGGCTGGATAAGTGTCTTTCTTGTAGCTCTAAGTAATGGCCCCATAGGACCAGGGATATATAAATCCTTAATAATTACACTATCAAATAGAGGCAATTCCTAGGCTCAAAAAAAGTAGGCTTAGTAACATAGTGGAGGCATATTCTTGCATCTTTTGATGTGCATGTAATTTATCACTCTCGCTGTGCTTGCTTATCCCCAAATCTAGTCCCTTTTAACTCTCAACTTTCTAGCTTTTCATTGGCTTTTCAATATGACACGAGAAACTTGGAGCCAGACATGGGATGAGATCCAAAAGGGGATGTGGATAGTATAAAATAGGAGCAAGAAAACTGAGCCATGAGAGCAGGAATGGAGAAAGACATTGATTACAGGCACAAAATGTTGTCCCATATAATCCAACAAGACTGTGAAGGGAAAGATGAAAACATAAGAAGAGAGAACCCTGTAATCATCACCCACCTGCATAGGATGGTAGGCAGAGAGCAAAGACAAGACTATCACAATGTGAGGTGTTTGCAAGATCACACTTGTCCTTCCAATATTTACATGGTTGAAGTCCAAAAGAAAAGTTCACGAGATCCAGATGACCAAGTTAGGACAGGGAACTAACTTCTAAGTGCTATGGATACAAAAAATGACAACCAATTTAACATTCACCCACCAGGAAAATCCAACACAGGGGAATCATTGATGTGGATGATTGCAATCACTCAGCCTGGGGCATTTTGATATATTTTAAACTTATAGAGCAATCAGAAGGTAAGAGATATTGATCATGGTTGACCCAGAAAACCCTCTTAATATCCTGGACAAGAAGATTGCAAAAAGATTGGGATTCTAATTGGATAGGGGAATGTCAAATTCACCATTAGATTCCCCACCGTAAATTTCTCCAATGTGAAGGAGTTTCTATCCTGGACAAGAAGATTGCAAAAAGATTGGGATTCTAATTGGATAGGGAAATGTCAAATTCGCCATTAGATTCCCTGCCGTAAATTTCTCCAATGTGAAGGTGTTTCCACAAACGTTTTCACTCCAAATTAGCAATTATATATTCTAAAAGATTGGTTTTATGTGATGGATTTTGGAGGCACCTATATTGTCTTGGGTATAAAGTTGCTAGCGACCCTTGGGGACTGCATAACCAATACTCAAAAGAATTATCTCAAGTTTCAGCAGAGGAGCCAAAAATACACAATTCTTCATATCCAACCCAAAACTATAAAGATGGACTGAAACGGTTAAAATACTAGGCAAAGATCACTTTCACTTTGCGGCTCAATTATTCTGTGGAGGTCACTTCCGTAACCCATGGGGATCCACCAAGTGTTGACCATCAATTGGACCCACCAATAGAAGGTATATCGGCTACCCACACCAACAAGTTGAACAATAACATCCATAGCATAAAGTTAAATAGAAGGATCTTCTAGTAACAAACACTACACGAGAATCAGAATCCAAATCATCATCCTCCACTTTGAGGATAAAGCATTTTACAAAGGGGTCATGTTGCACCCCATGCACAACCTAGCAACATGCAGCTTATTTTAATTAAGATCGTTATGTCAGTGGTTAATAGCTAGGTATAATGTCATAAATGTTATGTCGGATAGGGTTTCTAACTATAGTATTCTGCCATTTTGTATATATAAGCAGTTGGGTGGGTCACTGAACATTTAGCTTTCACATTTTTTTTGTTATTCCATGCTGGGAGATCTCATAATGGACAAAACCAAAGATTCCAGCTGTGCACGAACAGTAAGCCACCGGTATCCCTAGGTGTATTCTGGGAGGCAAAAACTGTTTAGCTTAAGATGTATTTGGAGGTTTAAAGGAATAATTAGTAGATATCGAAAAATCTAATCTCGGAAAAGTTTGACTTGAAATAAATACATGGAGATAAAAGGAGAAATAAAACGTGTCCAAGCACAGCAGACAATACCATTACAGACACATGAATAATCAAAAGTAACCATGCATAGATAGATGGCTACCATTGGCTACCATTGTTACTGAATAATCTAACAATATAATGGGATACATGATAGATGTCTAATAAACTGCATAGAAGGGATCTCTTCATGACTTCCATGAGCATCATCCAAATAACAGCAAACAGTAATGCATGGCAAGCATCATGAAACAATAAGTTTCAAGATATATATGGCATGTTTGATATAATGTTAGAAATACAGTATAAACTTTATAGATCCATTTTAACCCCAGATCCATTAAGCACTGAGAGGGTTAAAAAACCCACATGCAAACCTCTCACTGGTTGAAAGATCTCCAGTTAAAATGGGCCTAAGATAGTTTTTTGGGGCGGAATCCATTAATCCCTGAGAGGGATTAAAAAACCCACATGCAAGCCTCTCACCGCTTGAAAGATCTAGGTCAAAATGGACCTAAGTGCTTTTTTACATCAGCCTTTTCTTTTCTTTGAACATTAGAGTCTGCTGTCATTTTTTCCAGTTTAGTTCCGACAGCTTTACACATGTTTATGTTACATGACACATATTTTCCACTCTGGCAGTAGATAAGATTAGATAAGATAATTTTATTCATGTCCAATGAATGACCACTAAATTAGGTCAAAGGGACTGTTGGGTGCACCTCACTTCTCGCAGTGCAAAATTTGGGAAAATCTTACACGAAAATGCACCAAAAAATATTAATTATTTTAAAAACTTCAAAACAATTCTGAAAAATAAAACTAAGGCTTGCAGACACTCATCAAGAGGAAAGAATACAGAAGAAAGGTCGACCTTTGTCAGCCAGTAAATAATTTATATGTCATCTTCTGTTTTATATGTTAGGAAATTTTATGCACAAGTCAAAAGCTTCTATACAGGATAAATCTGTTTGCATATTTTTCTCTGTATTCCTTTCCTCATGAACCCTACTTCCCTAGGCACATGTCTCCTTTTTGTTTTCAATTCCTACCACACGCACAAGTCTTCTCATTATTTTCTCCTTATCTGTCTTCCTTCCCTCATTATGCATGCTCATCCAGAAAGTTACTGCACACACATCTGGTTTCTCTTTCACCTACTTAAATCTAGAAGACATGAAGCCATCTGTTGCCTGACAAAGCCCCTTGTATAAAATTATAATTTGAAACCAGTGTAAAACAAGAATTTCCACATACTCTAATCTACATGGCAATCTCCATCATCAGAAGAACAAGAAATGTTGGAAGGCCGGAGTGGCATAACCCATGTTAACTGATAAGGAACTAAAAAATGTGAAGAATCTACTTGATAATGGTTGTCAACTAAACTTTCTGAGTGAATTTGACAATGCATTGCATGGAGAATGCTGACCAATAACTAACTATGGATCCTTGAAATCTTAAGCTGTGGTGCAACATAGAACTTCTAATTTTGAATAAAGAGATCTTACAACTCATTCCCTGCAGATTCAAACTTTGCCATGTTAGCATTTGATAGCTCGGTGGCACTCCTGCATCAGGTGCCTAGGTGCAGGGGTCAATAACTTGGAAGTCTCATTTATATTCTTAAAGTGACTTTAATAATGTGTCTTTTATTAAAGTACCTTTTTGATGTGACTTTATGATTTTAAAGTGAGTTGTACTTTAATATGTTTTTAAAGTGACTTTAAGTCATAAAGTGTACTTTTAAATATTTAGGGTCAAGTGACTTTTTAAAAAGAAAAATGTTTTGTAAAGTTCACTTAGGAGACTTAAGTGAACGAGAGATTAGATCCCAGCCATAGATCTCTTGGCCAAGATCTAATCTCGTCCATTGAAGTGAAAAGTCATGAGAAAAACCCTAATAGGGTAAATAAAAGTTGATTGAGACTTCAGTTTGGCACACAATTCAAGAGAGATTTCTTGGGTGGCTCGATTTCCAAGAGAGTAGCATGGTGGGCAGTGTGAGAAGCACTTTATGCAAGAGAATGTGAAGAGTGAGCTGAGATAGGGAGAGTGGAAGAGGCAGCACGCACTCCAAGTCTGATACAGCAGGAGGGCGCAGTCCATTTTTGGAGTGGGCACGAGTTTCAGAGAAGAGTGAGGGCTGTTTGTTACAGCAGCGTTGTGGGTGACCTACTGTGCTGATACAGTGGGCACAAATTTCAACACCAAGTGCTTGTGGTGGAGGCCGTACAGCAGAGAAAGGAGGGGCCGTACAGCAAAGGATAGCTGCTGATTGGCACAAGTTTCGAGGCACTGTAGCAGCCTGTGCATGTACTGAAATAGATGATTCTGTGCACCCATTTCGAGAGAGAGAACTGCTGCCTGTGAGGTCCATACAGTGAGATCAGACATTGCAGATTTCCTGTAGCTGACTGTGTATATTCAGGCACAAATTTCGAGGTAGATGATGTGCACAGAAATCAAGGTTCAGTTCTGTTTATTTAATGCTGAAATTAATGACTGTTGTACTCTCTGAAATTCTCTCTCAAGCTCAATAAAATATTCTCTTGCATGCTGGTTTTCCCCAGGGGTTGGGGGGTTTTTCCAGGGTCAAATTTGACCAAAATTCCTGTGTTAAAATGTGTTTTACAGTCTGCTGATTTTGTGTTAATGTTCCGCTGCAAAGTTTACTTAGCTACAGTATATCAGCTTATAGAGACATGAAATTTACATGCATGTGATATGTGCTTGATTTTATGAATATTGAAGACTGATATCAGAGTTCTGCTAAGTGTTTGGGCTGAGTTAAGCTCAGATTTGACATTTTCTCAGTTGGCTGTTAGGTGCACTAAATTTCTGAGTTTTTGTCATTATTTCAACATGCCATCCAATTACCTTTAGTAAGGACTTCAACCTCTCCAGTTTCTTGCCGTTCATGTACCTGCAACATCAGACAAAATAAAACAATCTTCATAACTGTAATGTTACAACTGCAAAAGTACAATCCAAAGTATCTAAGGTAAGGAACCTCAAAAGAATGTAAGCATCACTTCAACCAAGCAGGTCCATAGTACATAACAATTACAGCAACACAGAAATTGAAAATTAGACAAAAATTAGCCACATTGATTCTTGGTTGACAAGCAAGATCTTGGCACAGTCACCCATAAATGTATGTAAAAACAGATACTGCTTCTTTCTCCTCCCTCTATTTGAAGTAAAGAAAAGACTGCACTATGTTGTGATGTCATCTGGAATTGCTTCAGAATGCAGTCAAGAGAACCCCTTTGGACAAACATATGCAAAATGAAAAATCCCTCCTTTTGTAGACACAATTTGTAGATTGCAATGGTCTTTTCTTCAGCAGTACCTAAATCAAACTTCAGAGGGCAATGCAGTTGTCTATGCTATTCACCTAAATGATAAAAAAAGATAGTTATTAGACAGCAGAGAGCGGAAACTCCTCTTTTCATAGGGAAGGAATAATTTGAGCTTGCCTTTGCTCAATTAGCACAGGGCATACATACAACAACATCAAGCGATGATGGAGATACATGCACTAAACTAATCTACTAAAATATGAATTATCAAGAATAATGAAACATGTCAACTCATTCAAAAGAAACAGTAGTTTGTATAGTATCTCTCTTGAGGAATGCTAAAAAAAAATTATAACGTGTCCAAACAGATGTAAGCACAAACTAGCCCCAGGGGTTATCTCAATTTGATTGAACCATCTGCCCAAGGCATGTTGCCAATGGGGAGGCCATAGGTCATATAGGTCCAAATCCAATCCAGTTCCTCAGGGTTATAAGCCCGTTATTGTGGCTGGCAGTTGAGCCGCCCTCCATCTGGATATTCTAGCAAAGGGGTGGATCCCACAGGGTTTTCCTTGAGAAAAAAAGAGAAGCAAGCACAAACTGGGAAAGATCTAAAATCTTAAAATGTATCCATCAAAGATATGAAAAAATAGGAATTAAAAATTAGCATGGATGTTCAAACAAGATGACCTGAAAGCATGCACGATGAATGTGAAGAGAAGCAAAGAAAAAATGAAGTTATAGCTTGACTGGACTTAGACCCCATGTTCATCCAAACTGAGAACAGGACAACAGTCCAACTATGGATGCAGTCAATTCAGTATCCCCTCACTTTCTAACTGGCATTCAAAGATAACTCCATAATTATATTATACAACAGGCCATATGTGAATTTCTAATTTTCTAATTACCGATGATGGATAGATGACTCAGTGGATCCACTCAATGGACAGCTTGTCTTTGGCTCATTGGATCTCACATTTTTGCAAACTTCATGACTCACTTTATATCTTAATTCAAATGCCATGTTATCTATTGCTGTGTTATATTTTCTCACAAATAAAAACTTCAGTTTCAAGTATTTTATGACAGTCTCATTAAAATTTCAAATAGCTTATGTGCTTTCTAAGAGAGACTGCAATCTCATAAAACCTTTTGATTTTCATGAACCACTTTAATAAAACGAATCAAGCAGGAAAGAGAATTATGTTTGAATTGAATAGAAAGTCGACAACATGGACTTGGCAGCAAGAATTGAGAGTTGCAAAACTACCAAAAAAAGATTATCAAGGGCAGGCGGAGGCCCTTCCAACTTCTTTTCTTTATTAAAGATTTATGGGATTTGGAAACTCATGAATCATTTGTACTTTAGGTTTTAGCAAATTCAATGGAGACCTTAACTGTGGATTCAATAGATCGAGTTATATAGATGTACTCATGATTGAAAGAAAACACACTTGTTGATTTAGTTTCCTTGCACGGCTTGAAATGAAAATATTGTTCCTTGTACGATACCATAACACACAACCCCCCACTTGAGAAGTTTGATCAGTGAGCCTGATGGTTTCACTACCTTGAATTGGTTTGAATTGTGTTAACTGTCAACCGTGAAAAAATATCATTGAATCAAAATTACAGTTGGAACCTAAATACATTGTCAGAAAGAGTTGCACGGAAGTAGTAATAAATGTTGCACATTCCATCTAATTTATTAGGAAACCACCCATAAAAAACTAGTTGCATTCTGTGGTATACTCCACCTGTGCTCCTTCACTGGCAGCCAGGTAACGACTCGCAAAACTAAAATTTATTTCCCTACCAGTCCAATGACCCAACTGTAATAATATTCAGGGCTTCCAGTAGATCATACCAAATCTACACTGAAACTAAATTGCAGAATTATAGACAAAACCTAGCATATCCCCATATTTCATTCATTCAACTAATACCTCTTTCCTAATAACACGGCCTATGTATCTAATCTCACTTCAAGACGTGATTATACAGAAAAATCATGCCCAGCTCACAAATTTCCATCAATACTCTGCTTCTAACAGGCTATAAACAATACGGAATCCACTGATTATACACAGAGTATGCAGAACATGCTTAGTCTGAACCTCTAGCACTCCATTACTCCTCTATCCATTAGTTCATAATTCATTGGCCCATTAATGATTATAAACTGATTTCATAACAGAAATCATAACTGGATTCATACAATTTGTCTATCTCTCCACACACATGAAACAGAAATCATATTTTGATTTAACAAAATTACACATCAGATGAGCACACTTATCTGTAAAACAGTCCATTGATGGAACTGACTGCATCGGAGCAATTTACCTCCCAGCCGTAGGCATCCAATGTGGACACCAGCACCGAGCTGGGCTATGAGGCAACGAGGACGAAGGCACTGAGTATAGGCGACAAAACTATCCCTCTCCCAAAACCACCCAGCCTTAGTGCAATCCCCCTCTACTCATGGGTTCACAGTTCATTGGCCCAGAAATGATCATAAACTGATAGAATTCATGATGGGATTCATACAATTTCTGTATCTCTCCACAAACACAAAACAGAACTTATCTAATGATTAACAGAATTATGCATAAGATCAGCATGCTTATCTGTAAAACAGTCCATCAATGGAACTGACTGCATAGGAGCAATTTACCTCCCAACCATAGGCATCCGATGTGGACACCAGCACCGAGCTGGGCTACAAAACTATCCATGACAAGGGGAAAGAGACTGATTACAGGCTACAAAACTATCCCTCTCGCAAAGCCCCCCAACCTTAGTGCACTCGCCCTCTACTGATGTATTCATGATTCATTCACCCAGAAATGATCATAAACTGACAGCAGTCATGATGGGATTCATACAATTTCTCTATCTCTCCACACACACACATAAAACAGAATTCATATAATAATTAACAGAATTACACATGAGATCAGCACACCTATCTGTAAAACAGTATGGCCATGGAACTGAAAGCATAGGAGCAATTTACCTCCCAGCCCTAGGCATCTGATGTGGACACTACCCCCAAGCCAGGCTACAAGACAACAAGAGTGAAGGCACTGCCTACAAAACTATCTCTCCCAACACCAGCCAGCCTTGGTACAGCATGACTCAAACCATAGAGACGCAACTACTATGAAACACAACGATATGCAGCCCTTCCGAATTCTACAGACAAGGACCAGGGCAACCCATTTACTGAATTCAGGCAACCAATGGCGCAACACAGTCAAGATCTAGCACAGCCATGTTTGAATGACAGAACCTGCCTTCCTCAGCTCCTAATAATGCTACAGACATACTCTTAACCATCAAAATCAACATGAAGACTGTATCATATCAACCACATAGGGCCTGGTTCATTGCATCCATCCTATATCCATCCATCTCCCCATAAATCTGCATCATGACAGTCAAATAAGGACAGGTTCACTACAAACACACAATGTCCCTTGCGTTTTCCTGATTTACCCAACATACCAGCCACATGGATGGTTCACTACAGCCCCATGACCATCTATCATGTAGTAGGGATGATGCATGAGAAAAACCATTCGAAAAAAATAGAATTCGAAGGAAACCACCTTCCCCAAGTCAAACCAAAGGTTCTATATTTTGCATAAAAGTATGTGTGTCCTCTTCGAGCGTATAAGACATTGACAAGGTAATATAACTTAATGCACACGGTAAAAAGGTGGCAAGTTCTTAACTTGACACTTAGAAAGGAATTAACGTCATTTATTAGTACGATCATTACATTATAGTATTTCACCATTTTAGCTTTTGAACATAAGTTATGGTGTACCACTGTGACATTACTACATACTACATACTACATAGTACCTAGGAAATATAAAATATGGCATAAACCAAAGTCCAAGTCCCACCATTCTCTAGCCAGGCCTTGGCCCTTGGCTCCATACTAGAAATATGTACATCATGATGGCCAATTTGCTTCTGGTGTTTTCAATCCAAGGCTGACATGGCATAACACTTTGATCAAAAGTCCAGTATACAAATTATTACATATAAATTATGTAAACAATTGAAGGTAGTGTCATAGACTATATGTATCTTGATTTGTCTTTTAATTCTGGACTACTGTAATATGTCTGTATGAATATCAGCACTTTACTGTGAAATACTCTGAAATCATCAACTTTTAGGACATGATTTACCTGGTTATCAGAAGATCTGAGAATTACATCTATGAGAGAATCTGTCTTCTTTTATGTACTGTGCCAGGTGCAGATGAAGAAAGTCTTATTCTCTGCTGGAATAAAAAATGCATTTTTATCCTTGGAAAATAAAAAATCAAGGTAGCAAGATGAGGTATTACACATTCATATTATAAGTATAACTCAACAGCATACTACATGAGAGCTGGATTAAATTATTAATGCACAACAAGAAACCCCTCAGCTTCAAGAAGCATCTAAATATGGTATACAATAAGCTTTTCTAGATTTGGGATCCACTTTTTTCATTCAAAATGAAATAATAATAAACATATAAAAAAAATTAAAATAAACTGTGAAACTGTGATCCCTATGCCTAGTAAAATCATAGTATTTGCAACTTTGAACAAGGTAGAAAATCTATAACAACAATGAGATATTTTCTTCCATTTTTATGTGATCCATGATAAAAAAACTGAAGCAAAAAGAAGCAAAGTAACTGAAATGCACAGAGGGGGCTGTATATTTAAATTCACAGTTGGCTGCAGGACTTGGTACAAAGACAAATTCTTAAAAAGTAAATCTAAGCCAACACAACAAAAATTGGCCAAGAAAAATGCGGCAATAAGGAACTACAGTGTCACAGGACAAGTTTGCATCTTCTGAAATTATTTATATCTTCATTTGGAATAAAAGAGCACGGGACTTCAAAAACTGTTACCTTTATAACACGATGAACTATAGGAATTTCTCGACCCTGAAAAGCAATACAAAAAGATTTGAAAAAAGTTAGAATACAAGTTGTGACACACTCAGCATGAACTGATGCACCTCAAGCATTAATTTCCTAAACATAAAACAATGGAGTTGTTCAACTATTAGACTTTTTGGACCATGCACGACCAGAATCTGTCAAATCACAACTAAAGAAGGCCAATACACTACCAAAATAGGTCCAAATAATCCAATAATTAGACAACTCCTAAGACAAAACTTGTGCCCTCCAAAGCAAGATGAACAAAAAAATCTCAAGTTGTTCCTAACACAAGTATAAAGCAAAGCAACTCCCAATGAAAAACACAATTTTCCAGTATCACAAAACCAAAGTAAAGAGTCATTTCTAGAATGATCGCAAATGCTCTGAGAATATCTGACTTAGAAAGCATGCAGTGGCATTGCAATAGCCTGGAAATAACGATAACAGACATGGGCAAATATCAAAAGATCTATTTCAAAAAACATAAGAATGCCAAACAGTGTTTCTCAAGAGATATATAAGATGACAAGATTCCAAACTTCGCTTCAGTCAGAAGCAACAAAGCACATCAAGCTGTTTTATGTGGCTATAGATTAAGCTTACAGCTCAAGATGAAGAGCCTTGACATCAACTTGTTATTTCCATTGTTGAGAAACCCTTCTACTGCTATTTATCAGGCACTTTCACAAGCAGACTAAAAAAATTAGGATCCCTGATACATTAAAAGCAAGAAGTGGCATCAAAAATAAAAACATCAAACCCATTGACAAATTGCCAATGATTACTATCTGTAGAATTTCTATTTCTATATCTAATGATTGTTGTCAACAAAACAACAATGGCAACTTAGAGCATTGAAGATTGGTATAGATTGTACTAGAAGAGGTCTTTCACCATCGGCATTTTGAAAGAAAACATGAATCTCTATAATCGGAGTGTTACGTAGTACCAATACTAGCACATGTTCCAGATACACCCCAGGGAGGTGGCAGCCTATATTTTGACTTGAAGGATGCGATACAGCCATATTTCATGGATGGGATCATGGCCAGGTTCTTTAGCTCCCCTCTGGGGGTACTATGGCTTAATGGCACTGCTGACTGCCTCATAAAAGGGTCTGAAACCCTGAGGTTGGTGTCCAGGGCCCCCAGGGATGGGTTATTGAACCGCATGGATTCCCCAAGCATTTTTTACATTGATGGCATGTTCCTTTCAGTACCAGTGCCTTTGTCATTGATCTGGGCTTCCTCTTGCATCTTACTACTGCTCCAGAACTCCAGCACCATGCCTCCCTGGCCTCTACGGAGGATGACGCCATCTTCCATTGGCTGCTAGATGTATGCTTTGAGGGGGGTCGTTGAGGGCTTTTCACTATTTCATGGGGTTAGTAGAGGTATGACGACCCCCCCTCCACGTCTCAGCCTTCAGTTTCGTCGAATTTGGCGTTGTCTAGCCATTTTTACTCAAATAGGGGTCAAATGTGGGAAAACACCCAATTTATCCACTACTTTGATTATTTTTTATATTATTTTAATTCTAATTTTAAGTTGACATTTTAAATATTAAATTCACCTTCTTTTGTGCAAAAGTGAGTGTGAGAAAGATATAAATTTATCTTCCCCTCACTTCAAAAATTAACAATTGAAGGGATCAAATCTATTTTTCTGATTTTCGACCTCCTTGGGCTTTTGTGGTAAAACACTTTCTTGAGGATGAATATATGAGCTGATTTTGGGACTTATCATTGGAGCATCTTTTTATCTTGCATCTTGTTTGGGTGATTGCTAAGAGTTGTTTGCTTAACACATGCACAAAGAGGTATCCAAGTCTTTCTCTCTTGATGTCTTTTTGTAAAAATGTTGAAACCATGCTTGTCTAAGGTTTGAATGGTGGTTGTAATGCTGCATTTTTGCCCTAGGCTAGTGAAATTTCAGTATTTTGGTTGCCCTAGCAAGAGGCTTGAGCTTTAGGTCTCCTTGATTTTCCTTGGCCAAACTTCTCACAACCAACCCTAGAGGTTGTTGGAGAAGATCTTGGCTTGCCAATCTAGGCAAGTACCATCTCAAGCAAGGGTTTTCCATGAAACCCTAGGTGAAGAAATTTTATCTTCAAAACCCTACTTTGTTCACCTATCTTTCAAATTCTGATTTTCTGAGTTATTTAATATTGTAAATATTAGTTGAATTTCTTATGTTAGCTAATTGCGTTAATTTATTTCCGAGTTAATGATAAATTTGTATTATTTATATACATTTTGAGGTAATTATATTGTTAAAAAACTTGTTAAAAAAGGCCCTAAACTGAGTTTTTCTAGACTAAAACCCTCACAGAGCTCGGCCTCCCCAACTACACCAGCACAGCCTTTTTTACTCTCGGTCTACCCCTCCTCGTCCACCGAGCCTCCTCGCATCCCTTTTCTTCTCCATAACCCGCGGTCTTCCCTTCCTAACGCGCAGTCTACCCTGCTGCTGTTCAATCCGCGGGCTCCTCCTCGAAGCCGCCTTCCTAACCCGCAGCTTCTGCTGCCCTTTCGAGCCCTCGCAGCTCGCGGCCTCCGTTCCCATCACCCCCTCTGCTGCTTGCCCGATCTTCCTGGCAGCTCCCATCCACAGCCTTCACCCCTTTGTTGACCAACTCCCTTCGTTACCCAACTCCGCGGGCCTCTCCCTCCCTCGTGGCCTTCTCCAAAACCCGTGGCTCAATCTTTCCTCCGTTGCTTCCATTTGCCGCCATCTCCATACCCGCGCAGCGCCTGCTCCACTCCGCGAGCTCCCACACTGCTAATCCATTCACTTTTGCAGCCGTGACCTGTTCTCCCATCTGCTTACATCCGCGGGCTCATCCTTAACCTTCTCCCACGGCCTTCATACCCGCGCGGCTCCCTTCATCCTCCGCCTGCTGTCCCTCCATTTCGCGTCCTCTACCTCTACCCTGTCCATCTCCCTTTTACACAGGTCTGCCCTTTCGGGCAGCCCTCATGTGCTCCCTCTTTGCCCTAATCCACCTGCAAATCCACAAACAGAAAACTCAGAAATTTATTTAATAAATTTACATTTAATAAAATCTGAACTTGATCATACCTGGAAGCGGTAATCATAATCTCTGCAGCAATGGACTTAAACATACAGTTCTGAGTTTTATTTTGGATTACATTACGATTAACTTCTGATGGTTAAAACTGGTTATCAAGTGAATGTTAAAGCATCAATTTCATTGGTAAAAAGGTCTCAGTACTGGTATAGTAGTTGTCTAGCTCCTTTGATTAACTAGCATATTGAACTAGGCATTTTGCTAATAAACTTAGTAAAAATATACATGTGAGCATAAGGATTATTCGTCGATACTTGTTTACGTTTCATTGCTTGATGGTTATAGCCTCCTTGATTGATTGTGAGTGATTATGAATTGTCATGCTAGATCTGATTATTGAATTATTTGGACAATTGTACATTTGGTTGAGTTTAATTGGCATTATCGTCTTTTGATCCAATATTGATTTTTATACATATATACATGTTCTTATAATTCATTAAATGAACTAAGCATTATTGGCTGAAGTTGAATACATTTGACTCCATTAGGCACTGGTCTAACTACTAGATTGCATATAGAATACATTCTGTGGTTGTCTTAGTGTTCTTACAGGTGTCTTTACGGATACTTCTCCTTGGAGGTTTCGGCTTCTGAAGAAGTTAGAACGGTGACCGAGGTGACATTGGGTCACTGTCCTTATTTTTGCTTACTGGGGATTAGCCCTGCTAATTTGCCCGGTAACACAGAGTCTAGACTTTTACTTCACGCAGTATACAAGCCAAAAAGACTTCAACAAATCCAAATAGTGAGACCCATGCAGCAGTGTAGTATCAGGGTTCGGGACAGTACGCGTGACCAGCAAGCAGCCCCCCTCCACCAGATCCAGACAGCAGTTCATCTCTTCTAGACGGAGGAGTAATTTCCAAGTCAGATCTAGCTCCTCCAACCAGATTTCTATACAGAGATTCTTTCCTTTGGCCTAAGATGGTACAAGAGATTCACACTTGGCTTCAGAGGTTGACCCTCTATCTCCTTGGCCTGGAGCACTGAGGATCTTTCCCATGAACTCAGCTCCAGAGTGTTACCCCCATAATATTTGCAGGGGCGACCTGTGGGTATCCTTGAGATGGTGATGAGCAGTTCTGGGCGCTTTAATGGCAATTCTGGGCACTCAAAGTCATCAACGGCAGCCCTCCAGCCATTAAGAATTTAAGACATAAATTGCAGACCTGTCAAGACACTCCTACAGCAGCAGATTAGTATTTGGGGCATGGATTTGCAACTACAAACGTATTGGAGGACTCTTCTCATATTTCCAAAGCCTCTTGTACTTACAAACAACAACCGATTAATTCTATCTTATTGCAGTAAGGAGCCTATCTAGGCATTTTCTAAGTTGATCAAGGAGCAGTTCCATTATGAAATGATTATGGGCAGTCATTTGGGTTGGAGCAGCCTAAAATTCAGGACTGAGCACGAGATCACAAAATCTGGGCTTTGAGTATTTCTGGGCGGCATATGACCTGTCACAGCTTGGCAGTGAAGAGTCTCTTAGCATTTCTGGGTCTGTTGTTGACCTCTTTTGAGCAATCAACACCGTTTTTAAATCTGGGCAACTCTATGCAGAATCACTAAGTGATTTTTGTGAAGATTGATCATTACTGAATCAGATTGGTGGGTTGAATAGAGATTGGTTCCTGATGGAGAAGATATTCCTCAGCTTACCAGCAAGTCACTGTGCAAGGTAAATCAGAACAGAAAAAAGATGCAAGGAGGTTTCCTATTGCAAAGGTAGTGTATTAATTTCTCAGAGGCCTACTTCACCATTTAGCTGTGCTGCATGGAACTAGGGCCACATTTTATCAAGGCAATGCCCTTCAAAGTCCTATTTGGATGAAGCAATTGCTTCCAACTCCAGGTGCAGTGACATATATGCAGGGAAAAGAGAATGGTAATGAAGAAATTAACTCCAAGAAGAAGGAAACCATGCGAGCAGAGTTAACATAGTTAAAATTTAAAATATTCATTTACCCAGAATCGAGAAAATGTGCAATTTCAAGCAGCATTTTTTCTAGAGGTGACGTCTTTCAAGAAGGCAACTAGCATCCATCAAGGCTTGTTTCGCATCAAACATCGATAGCGGTCACTCTTCATAATAAATTTGTTTGTGTCCCCTGAGCAGTCATGGACTCATGGTAGGTGCAGCGAAATGGTGATCAAGTTTCACAACCCGGAATGTTGCAAGATAAGCTTGGCAGCACCAACGAATTTATCAGTGTTTAGGGAAAATCTATACATATCCACAAGTACTATCCTCCTGGATGCAGGTCTGCAATTTGCCACGAAGATTTTAACCAATAGAAACAGCATTACAAGTACAGATCAGATTGCATTGTCTTCGGCGCATGTTCACTGAGATCTCACGCTCGTTGCTTCCAAACCAAGGACTGGTTTTTATCCTTTATATCGTGGGTGCTGGTACTGTCTTTAGCAGGTGTCGAAACGAATTTGAGATGAGGACACGCTTTGGGTTCGCCCTCCACCTTGATGCCGAGTGTTTTAACTAAAAATTTGATGAGCAGCAGTTTGGGGTCACCTTCCGGATGGTTATCTACACATCGACCTTGGTCATTATTTGGAGCAATTCACCTTTAAGGCTAGCGCCCACTTTCTTTATTGCTCTTTAGCTCAAGTTATGTAGAAATGTTGGATACTAAGATTTGTCCGCGTTTATGCTTAGGGGCCTTTTTAATATTTTATTAAGATGAACGAATGGATCTGCCACTTTAGGAGAAAATTGGTTTTAAAAGTGTTATTTTTACTTTATAAAGTGGACTCAACCACTTTTTGGTGGTTTATTAAGGAGATTAAAGTGGATTTATTTATTCATAAGAGCATAAAGTGGACCTATCCCCTTATTTACTTTTGGGGATATTTGTTTTGTTGGAAATAATGTAACTTCGGAAGTTATTCTTATCTTTATTGTACCTCCTTCGGGAGCAATTATTAATGTAATTGACCATGTAAAATATCATGAAAGAATCAATGTAAACATTGGGTTGGAATTACCCAAAGAAAGCATTTATTAAATGTAATTTTTGTATTCCCCAAGACAAGTCAACACAGTAGGTAAACTGCCCCAAAACAGTGGGCAGTCTGCCCCAAACAATGGGCAGAACTGCCCCAGTCAGGTTGGCCCAGTTAGGGAAAGTCAGGTCGGCCCAGTAAGAGAAAAAGTCACCTTTTAATGTGTATAAATAGAGAGGTCGAACCTCTCATCTGATCATTCACTCAACCAAGTTCGCTCTAGCCAAGGAAGGTTCACTACTGTAGCTAGAAGACTGATTTTTGAGGTTCTCCACTTTGGAGAAGTTTCTCTCTTGTTTTTCTTGGGTTTGTGCTACTACTATCTGGATGTACATCATTCTCTATTGGAAGGTGTGAGCTCGGGGGAGACAAATAGCTTTGTCTATGGTTGGGAGATGATTGTTCTTATCATCGTGGTTAAACGAGCTCCACACTCATTTTGTTTCTGTGCTTTGCCATTCTTTTAGTGATCCTGGTTATGCTGCTATAAAATCTAACATGTTTAAGTCCTCATAAAGAGCAAAAGGGACCTCGTGCATCTTGACGATTGTACCTATAGCATTTGAACATCATTTTTTATTTGAAGTTTGTTAGTAGATGAGGGTTTTATGAATATTTTATTGTAAGGTAAGTTTGACCTACAATGTATATAAGGGTTGGCTCACTCACTCATTCCTCATGGTTGGTTTATGAGAACACTTATCTTTTCAAAGCCTAAATGTTATATCTTATGGGGTAATTGAAGTACAAGGATTTTCTTCACCTTTTGTAAGTGGTTTCTAGTCCGTTTCCTTTAATGTTGCTACTGATATGTTGGATTAGCTAGAACTTGTTATTAGGGACACAAAAGGATAGTTTTGTCACATTGGAAGGATTGTGGGAGAGATTTCCTCCATCCTGTTAATTTTTAGTGTAGCTGCGAGACCCATTCTTAGAGAGAACGGTACCCTAGTTAGTTAACTAGGGTTCCTGGTCAAGTTAACCAGGCAGAGTAATGAGTAAGACCCTAGAAGGTACCCAGGGCCCCCATCTTTCTCCTGGGGTTCTTGGTCAAGGACCAAGCATGTTGATGCCATGGCAAAGTCCCTAGCATGTGGCTAGGGCCCCTATTTGTCTCTAGGGTATTCTGGTCTGGGACCAGACAGTTTCTTGGTCACGAGGACCAAGCAGATCTTGCAGGTTGAGACAGAGACATCTTGGTCTAGGACCAAGCAGATTCTTGTTCAAGAACCAAGTAGGTCCTGCAGATGGTTGATCAACATTCAATCTGGGACTGAAAACTCAGCTTGAGGCTGAGGACCATTCTCTGGGAGAATGGAGGACCTGGTCATGGACCAGAGGTTGATCAACATGACTCACTCTAGGACTAAAGCTCAGCCTTAAGCTGAGAGCCATTCCTTAAGAATGGAGGTACTTGGTCAATTACCAAGATTTTGATGTGTGATGTCCTCTTGTCCTAGGTCTTCAAGATGGATGAGTTAGTTGGTCTTCTCAAGGGACTGGCCACCCCTTGATGAAGCCACTGACATTTGACCTTAGGAGCAGTATAGAGGACCACATGATCACATCATTCGTGTGAACCCTTCCTTATACAGTGATGATGAACTTTCAGGTTATATGGAACATTTGTACATTTGAGAGAGAGAGACGATTGGTTGTACCTTCTCCACCTTGGTTGATTAACTTTTGGTCCTTATTAGTCTTGTGGTACCTTGTTTTTTATTTGTGGTAAATAGGGTGATTGACCCACATTTTATTTATACCACACTTGTTATTTTGATCTTATGGATGTTTGTCCACTTTATGAGGTTCTTTTATTTTTATCTTTTATTTTTATTTTTTTATATATATTTTATATTTTTGTTTTTTAATCTTTTATTTTTTATTTACCTTATTTTTATTCTTTACTTTTATTTTTTATTTTATTATGTGACTTTACCCAAGTCACAATATTTTTTTTCTTTTCATTATTTTATGATTTTATTTTTTAAAAAGGTGGAACTTTAAACCTTTGGACCATTATTGTTTCTATTTAATATGAAGAATAAATCTTCATCTATTATCATCTTTTGTATCCTTCACGCTATTTTTTCACGTGACTGCTCTTTCACGCTTTACCTTTTCAGGTCAATTTTTTTCGGGTCTGCTCCTCTACAAGTTCCACGCTCTGCTCCTTTTTGCGGATTTGCCCCACGCATTCCCTTTCACGTTTTTTCTTCCACACGGGTCTGCTCCTCACCTCAGGTCTGCTCTCTCACGAGTTCACCATGGGCTGCCCACTCACAGTTTTTGCTTCACGTTTTTCTTCCACACGGATTTGCTCCTCACCACAGGTTTGCTCTCTCACGAGTTCACCACGGGCTGCCCACTCACAGTTCTGCTCCACGTTTTTCTTCCACACGGGTCTGCTCTCTCATGAGTTCACCACGGGCTGCCCTCTCACAGATTTGCCCTTTCTAGTTTGATCTACTGTGTGAAGTCTGTTGGGTTTCATCCAGGTTGATGAGAGGTCTGTTTTTATGATTGAGGAGTCTGGTCTGTTTATGGTGATTCGTTTAGCTTAGAGCTCTGCCCATCTCAGTTGTGAATCCTTAGGGTCTGATTAACCCTGCTGTGTGCTCACTTGAGAGACTGTTAGTCTCTTTGATCTTGATTTGATTATTAACTGTTCATTCGTAAGGGCTTTAGCTTGTATGGACAGCTTGAACTGATCTCTTAAGTTATTTGTTGATGCTGAGTTTTAGATTTGCCCAGATCTATTTGTTAAGACTTACCCTGGTTCAGATTGTTTATTTACTACCAGATCTACTTGTTTGTGATTGTGACCAGATCTGATTTACTGAGAGTTACTTGTACTGAGATTCTTGTTAAGTTCATTTTTTGTGACTTTATTGACCTCTGTTATGTTAAGACTGTAATTGTGCTTTTGACTATCATTGATCTTCACTACTACAACCTCTCTCTCTCTCTCTGGTTTGTACATACCCTCTTGTAGGGTCAGCTGGTTCCTAGAGTAGACTAGCCTCTCTGAGGCACAGTCTTTTCTGAAAGTAACTCTTCTGAGTATTCCCACAGGAAGGGTTTCACACCCAGGTAAGTATCTTCAACTATATCTCTTCTATTGTTATATGATCAACTTGTTTATTTTATTACATGTTACTGAAGATTACTTTAACACAATGATCTAACTGGTAGTGTTAAAATTACTTTAACGCAGTGACCTATCTGATAGTGTTAAAGGTGTGAAGTTGAAAGAGATGAAAATTATGTTATGGTAGAGATTACTACTGCACTATTTCATATTCAATGTTTGTAATTGTTTATTAAATGTATTTTTTGCATTAAAGTATATTGAATTGTTATTCTTCTGCATATAACCCTAACCTGATGAAAAATTAACACATCCCTTGTTGTTTTATGCATGAGTATTACATGGTTTCCAATCATTGTTAGAGTAAGAACTTGTAATAAACTCATTGTATAAGGCACGCCCTATTAACAAATTTTTAAGTTGGCACCATGAAGAAGCTCCTACTGATTTCCACGATTCATGACATAACATGTTAGGGTTGGTTGGTTAGCACCGCAAAGGCTCTAACTCTCCCTAACCTTTTCATGAACTTGCTCCCCCTTTCATTGGTTTTGTTTCCTTTGACTCCATCACCCTGGGATTGGCACTAGTCTTTGAAATCCTTCAATCACCTATACTACTAGAAGACCTCAAGTTTTTCTAAGGCTATCTCTTCCAAAATCACCTTATGCCCTCCATTGCCATAACCTAGCAATCCTATCCTAGGGAAGCCTCCATCGAGTTGGAGAAGAGCCAACCAGAAGTGCAGAGAGGTAGTTATCAAGGTGACAGTGGGTAACACCTCTAGGTTGCAGCTGAGCTCGCCTGTTCTTTCAAGCTTTAATCACACATGCCAGTTCAAGCTATAACACAGAGCATTATATTTCCTTTTGGTATTATAGTAATTGTTCTTAGATCATAGTGATTAGGTTGATTTCTTGCTTTTATAGGAGCGACCTTC
The DNA here is from genome assembly GCA_027924585.1 of Larix kaempferi. Classification (NCBI taxonomy): domain Eukaryota; kingdom Viridiplantae; phylum Streptophyta; class Pinopsida; order Pinales; family Pinaceae; genus Larix; species Larix kaempferi. The sequence continues at coordinate 8,145,708 of BSBM01000835.1, forward strand.
ACATTCCCACTTTGTATTGCTACTTATTTACTAAGAAGTCCCATTGACCTAATTTTTGGTCATTTGTTGGACGTTAATAAACTTATCTTACAAAAATACAAATTCATGTAATACCTATCCAATTGTGATTGGCATCTGCACAAAGAAGCAATTGTCTAAAGAAGAGGGTATGCCTAGAAGTAGAACTATCTAAAGACCTCAAGTAATTGGTATACAACTGGGTTGGAAGTTGTAATGTCCTCTTCTGCTTAGGCATTGAGGACCATCCCGCTAACCTATTTGATTCCCATAGGTTCGAGCGGGCACTGACAATCAAAGGATCAACTGAGGACTTATGCCATATTAGAATATCTAGGGCATAGATTTTATATCATCATTAGATGGACAGGGGCCATTCGAGCCAAAGGCCACCTGCATGCATGACATCCGAGCATTATTTGATGATGCATACACCTTATTGAGTCTCCAGGCACCTGCATGCAAGTCAACTGCAAATTAGAAGATAAAGTGACCTAATTAGGGTGAAATTAGGGTTTTAAGCAATTGAATGTTATAAAAGAAGGTAAAGCAAATGGAAAAGACATATTATTGATTATTGATTTGTGATCTCGATTTGGAGAAGCTCAGCGAGCTAAGTTGGGGTTGAGGCTTGTACTCAACTAAGTGGTGTATTTCGACAGTGAAAGCTATCTGCCCTAGTTCATCATTCAGGTTGGATCATCCAGATTCAGCATTGCTTCTGCATTGATTCAGTATCAGGTTTCAGTCAGCAGTGAGATTGAGTTATTCAGCATTGGGGCATTCGCTATCCCTACTTGGGCGAATTGATCCAAGACATATCTATTCGCGCATCTTCCAGTGGTCAGAATTGCTGCATGCAGCTTCCATCAGTCTTAGAGCATAGGGATTCATTTCGCCTCTTATTTATTATCTGGGAGCATCTCTAGCTTGGAGGAGGGCGCCTTCTACTCAGAAACACGATTTGTCTTAGCTACTTATTGGTTCATCCTTATTCTTGCATGCGGGCTTCATCTTCATCAGCAATAGCAGATCTACATACTGGTATGTGCATGCATTAATTCCTCCTACTTTCTAGCATTCTATTATTTTCTAGGGCACATATCTGCATGCATGCAGAGGTCAGGGTTTACTTTCATATTCTGCTGAGACATAAGCCTATTAGCCATAGACAGTACACAGGAAAAAAGAAAAAATATCAGTTTGGGATATTACAGTGGTATCAGAGCATGTTCCTTGCCAGCTGTGGGGCATGCATAATATAAACAGTCAATGAATTCAGAGGACCCACACAATATTACTTACCGGAGACAGAAGTTTAGAGATAGTGGTAGAAGAGAAGAAGAGTTAGAGGATATAGATTTGGGAGATAAAGGGTATCAGTTTGACAGTAATAAAGGTAAAGAAACAATGGCAGATGATGATAAGACAGCTTTCAACAGTCTCATTTCAGTTATCAACGCACTCACCACTAGCCAAAAAGAAATGGCAAGTGCCATTAAACTGATGACTGAGAGGAACATACCCCCTCCACATAGCCCTCTATTTCCCCATAGTGATAGGGTGTCCACCAGTAGCAGTGGAGAACACTTACATACCAATATGCACAACCACCCCCATCTATACAGCAAACCCTCTCGACCTACCATGCCTCAATTCTTGGACAACCCATCTGCAGTGCCTCTAGCACAAGTAGAACCCGAAGAGTCTATGACTGCCTATTTGAGAGAATATAGAGCCTTGGGAGATGACTTCCAGTCAACCATGTCTTTTACTGACTTCTGCCACTTCAAGAGGAAGAACAAACCCAAGGCTTACAATAGACCCTTCAACCAGAACTTTGAGTTACAGAGGACCATAAGGAAACTGACTATTCCTACCTTTGAGGGAACCCGAGGTGGCCCAGCTCGGAATTGGGTACAGAAGTTGGATACATATTTCCAGCTCAACCCCATGCTCGAGGCAGATGCCATTAAATTGGCTACATTACATTTGGACGGGGAAGCCCATGAGTGGTGGTACCATGGATTGGTGACATTGGGTCACAATACCATCACTTCATACACTGACTTCACACAGAGACTCATTGAGCGATTTGATAGAAAAGACCCTGAGGTGCATTTTAGAGAGCTGGCACAGCGCAAGCAGACAGGCAGTGCAGATGCATTTATCTCCGAGTTTCAGAGGGTAGCAGTTATGGTGACAGACATATCAGAGAGCAAATTGATTATGTTGTTTACAAAGGCCCTCACTGAGCCCTTACGTGGATGGGTCAAGTCTTAGAGACCCACCACCCTAGCTGATGCCATCAATCGGACTAGAGACTTGCAGGACATAGTACCTAAGAGTAGGTTCCCCTCCAGGACCAATTTTCCGGTTAAAGATAAAGAAAAGAAACCATTTCAGAAAGAGTGGCCAAAGAAAGAATGGATGGATAATGATGTCCGCCAAGACCTGAGGAGAAAAAAGTTATGTTTTACCTCTAGAGACCCTTGGGAGCCAGGTCACAGATGTTCTAGAAAAGGGAAGGCCTACTACGTAGAGGCCTATTCCGACAGTGGGGAGGAGGAGGATGATCAGGATCAGGGAGAGACCCATGAGACAGCTGAGGAGAGACAGCCATCGGGTGGTACCATTGCTACCATGACAGGAGTTCCTAGATTCCACACCCTCCGGATCAGAGGTACCGTACAGGGCCACAGAGTGGGAGTACTGGTTGATGGTGGGGCATCCCACAACTTTATTGATGTTGCATGGGTTAAAAGAAAAGGCATTCAGACAGAGACTTTTGATGGATTTTTAGTAGCTGCAGTAGGTCACACTATGGAGTGTAGTCAGAGGATCCCACAACTAAAGGTAATACTTGGGAATTATACAGTGATAGAGACATTCTATGTGGTAGATGTACCTGACATGCATGTGGTTTTAGGAGTTCAGTGGCTTTACTCCATAGGGAAGTATTCCATGAACTACCAGACCATGGAGATGGAGTTTATGGGGGCAGAGGGACAGAGGGTAGTTCTGAGAGGGATGAACACCTACCCTCCCACAGCAGTATCATCACACAAGATGGAGGCAGTACTCCGACAGGAAGACATCGAGTGGGCAGCAGAGTGCATGGTTACCTTTAGGAAACCACCAGATAAGGTTACACAACACCCAGCAGATATAGAGGCCTTACTACAGAAGCACAAGGCAGTATTCGGAGACCTTCCAACAGGTCGACCTCCTGATAGGGGATTTGAGCACATCATTAGCTAGAGGAGGGTACTCAAGCAGTTATCACCACTCCTTACCAACACCCCAAAAAATACAAGGACGAGATAGAAAACACTGTCAAAGAACTGCTTAAGCTAGGATACATCAAGCCCAGTTCCAATCCTTTTGCATCTTCAGTTGTACTGGTTAAGAAAAAAGATGGTACCTTACGCATGTGTATTGATTACAGGGCTCTGAATAAAAAGACTATCAAAAACAAGTACCCAATCCCCAGGATTGATGAGTTGATGGATGAGCTACAAGGGGCAAAGTACTTCTCAAAGATTGATCTCCGCTCAGGCTACCATCAGATTCGGGTTAGGGAACAGGATGTTCCAAAGACCGCCTTCCATTGTCACTACGGACACTATGAGTTTCTAGTGATGCCATTCAGGCTCATTAATGCAACAGCTACCTTCCAGTCTTGCATGAATAATATTTTCAAAGGTCAATTACGCAAGTATCTTCTGGTATTTTTTGATGACATATTGATATACAGTAGAACTTGGGAGGAGCACTTGAAACATTTGGATGAGGTACCTGGAATTTTACAAGAACAGTCACTTTATGCCAAGATGTCCAAGTGTGAGTTCGGCATGCAGGAGATGTATTTGGGGCATGTGATAGGTGCCAACGAGGTACAAGTTCACTTAGAGAAGATTCGAGCCATACTAGATTGGCCCACACCCAAGAATATGACAGAACTAAAGGGTTTTTTAGGGCTTTGCACTTACTACAAGAGGTACATCAGTGGGTTTTCACAGATGACAGCACCCCTCACCGATCTCACCAAGAAAGGGGCTTTCAGTTGGTCAGAGACAGCGCGACAGACATTTGAAAAGATGAAAAAGGTAATGAGTTCATGCCCCGTACTAGCTCTACCAGACTTTTCTCTACCCTTTGTGTTAGAGTGCGATGCCTCCGAAGAGGGAATTGGAGCAGTATTGATGCAGAACAATCACCCCATTGCATTTGAGAGCAGGAAGCTCAAGGACAATGAGCGCCACTACTTGATTTATGACAAAGAGATGTTAGCCATTCTTCATGCGCTAACAAAGTTCCGACAGTACTTAGTAGGTGGCAGATTCAAGGTTAAGACAGATCATAACAGTTTGAAATACTTCCTTGAGCAGAAAGAGCTAAACGAGAAGTAGCAGAAATGGGTAAGCAAAATTCAAGCCTATGACTTCGAGATTGAGTATGTGAAGGGAAAGAACAATATAGTGGTCGATGCACTTTCTAGACGACCAGCTGCTTTATCCCTTATGAGCATCTCATCAGATTGGAGATCTCACCTTTTGGTTGAATACTCCAAAGACAAGTTTGCTTGCGAGCTATTGGATGGACAATTGCAGGATGACAGGTACCGAGTGATTGATGATATCATATATTACAAAAACAGAATCTTCTTGGTTCCAGAGTCTTCTCTCAAGACTTGAAGATTTTATAGGCATCACATGATTCACCTTTGACAGGGCATCAGGGGTTTCTCAAGACCTACAGACAGATTAGAGAGAGATTCTCATGGAAGGGCCTCAAGAATGATGTGATACAGCATGTGAGAGAGTGCAGCTTGTGCCAGCAGAACAAAATAGAGCACACCCACCCAGCCGATTTGTTACAACCATTGCCTATTCCCGAGCAGAAATGGGAGAGCATCTCCATGGATTTCATTACAGGGTTGCCCAAGGTTCAGGGCAGAGACTGCTTGTACGTAGTGTTAGACAGACTGACCAAGTTTGCTCACTTCTTTGCTATTTCCTCAGATTATTTAGCAACACAGGTGGCAGAACTATTCTTCAGAGAGGTATTCCGACTCCATGGGTTACCCAAGACTATTGTCAGTGACAGGGATAGTAAATTCACAGGAGCTTTTTGGCAGGACCTTTTCCGGCTAGTAGGTACTGAGCTGGCTATGAGCACCAGTTATTATCCGCAGAGTGACGGATAGACAGAGATTGTCAACAAGTGGATTGAGGGGTACCTAAGAAATTATGTGGCAGGCCAGCAGAGGACATGGATCAAATGGCTGCACTTGGGTGAGCATTGTTACAACACCACCCACCATATGACCATTGGGATGACACCCTTCAGAGCCTTATACGAATATGATGCTTCCACTTTCGCAGATAGGATGTTCGGTGATAGCAGGGCCCCCAAGGCCAAAGAGTGGATTCAAGAGGGTCAGGATATCCTCAAGATTCTCAGGAAGAACATACAGGTGGCTCAGAATCAGCAGAAGATATATGTAGACAGGCACAATGTTGAGCGTAGTTTTGAGGTAGGGGACTTCGTTTATTTACGCCTCCAACCTTACCGTCAGTCGTCTCTGAAAAAGAAAGGAGCAGAAAAACTCAAACCTCGCTTCTACGGTCCATATAAGATAGTCAAGAACGTTGGAGAGCTAGCATATGAGCTCGAACTACCCCCAGAGAGAAAGATTCACAACGTATTTCATGTCTCCAACCTCAAGAAGGCAGTCGGTCAGCAGATTGTTACATCTTCCGAGCTGCCCCCTCTTGAAGATGAGGGGCAATGGGTTCTGATTCCTAAGCGCATCTTAGAGGTGCGAGAGCGAAAACTTAGAAACCGAGTCATCAGAGACTACTTGGTTCAGTGGAGAGATTTGTCTTTGGAGGAGGCCACTTGGGAGGGAGAACAAGTATTACAACACCCAGCTTTACAGTTGCTTGAGGACAAGCAAATTCGAGCGGGGAGGACTATAATGTCCTATTCTGCTTAGGCATTGAGGACCATCCCGCTAACCTATTTGATTCCCATAGGTTCGAGCGGGCACTGACAGTCAAGGGATCAGCTGAGGACTTATGCCATATCAGAATATCAAGGGCATAGATTTTATATCATCATTAGATGGACAGGGGCCATCCGAGCCAAAGGCCACCTGCATGCATGACATCCGAGCATTATTTGATGATGCATGCACCTTATTGAGTCTCCAGGCACCTGCATGCAAGTCAATTGCAAATTAGAAGATAAAGTGACCTAATTAGGGTGAAATTAGGGTTTTGAGCAATTGAATGTTATAAAAGAAGGTAAAGCGAATGGAGAAGACATATTATTGATTTTGATTTGTGATCTCGATTTGGAGAAGCTCAGCGAGCTAAGTTGGGGTTGAGGCTTGTACTCAACTAATTGGTGTATTTCGACAGTGAAAGCTATCTGCCTTAGTTCATCATTCAGGTTGGATCATCCAGATTCAGCATTGCGTCCACATTGATTCAGTATCAGGTTTCAGTCAGCAGTGAGATTGAGTTATTCAACATTGGGGCATTCGCTATCCCTACTTGGGCGAATTGATCCAAGACATATCTATTCGCATAGCATCTTCTAGTGGTCAAAATTGTTGCATGCAGCTTCCATCAGTCTCAGAGCATAGGGATTCATTCCGCCTCTTATTTATTATCTGGGAGCATCTCTAGCTTGGAGGAGGGCGCCTTCTACTCAGAAACATGATTTGTCTTAGCTGCTTATTGGTTCATCCTTATTCTTGTATGCAGGCTCCATCTTCATCAGCAATAGCAGATCTACATACTGGTATGTGCATGCATTAATTCCTCCTACTTTCTAGCATTCTAGTATTTTCTAGGGCACATATCTGCATGCATGCAGAGGTCAAGGTTTACTTTCATATTCTGCTGAGACATAAGCCTATTAGCCATAGACAGTACACAGGAAAAAAGAAAAAATATCGGTTTGGGATATTACAGAAGTAAATGCTCACCAGCCAATGCAATATGTTAACTTACCCAATACTTGTGTTAGATGTCAAAGCCTTGATCAAAAATCAAGGACCACCCTCTTATAGGTGAGCATGAGGCCTTGCATCCTCAAGTCCTATAGCTCCTTCAGGACTCTACTAAAACTAAGGTCGGACCCAAGTCATTAGAAAGAATTCACAAAGCATTAAAGGCTAATTGGCGATAACAAGTTGTAGGCTCAACAATCTCGACCAAGAGATTTTATCTGCTCCTCTAAGGAGAGGAGCTTGAAATCAAATACAAGACACTACACACCACCCACTTTAGAAATTCTAGGAAAACTCAGACTCTAAGGCAACTGAAGTAAGTTGAAAGCACACATCATGAATGACTAACTTTCTCACGTTTGAAGGATATGTCTACTTCTCATTATTTTCTTGTCCTCACAAGATTGGGTGAAGAAATAGAGGATAGTAATGTTAAGTCTCTCACTGCCCTGTCTAAATGAAGGTAGCATCATCGAATATCAGAAGAATTAGAAGCTCATTTTAAGAGCCAGATTTTTTTGCATGCACGAAGGAAGTTAAAGTTTCTAGTTTACAACTAAAAGTTTTGCCAGTTAGATTTGGCCAAATGTTAAAGTGGTTTTTTGTTTCAGCCACAAAGAAGGCAAGAGAAGGGCCATATTGCAACATTAGCCTACCCTAGTTGTTTGCATGTGTTCTGATTGGGAAGTCTACCCCTCATAATGGCTAGTTTGGATAACTCGTAATCGCATCCTAGGTTTGGTCAAATTCTACACATCGAAATGATGCAAGACACAGCAGTTTTTTGGGAATGGATAGTTAACAAGCTCCTAGAAGCACAATGGCTTCTTTGTCGAGGCTTAATAGGGTTTGTGCAAGAAAAGATAATCAAGAGTTTCTTCCAATGACGCTAAATAATAAAAAGAAGGATACCTTGGTTAATCTCAATCTTTAGAGCTTGGCTCAAGTTGTATGACCCCAACAAGATAACATAAAATTTCTCTCTTGAACTATTGTTCACGTAGTCAAATTGCAAAAAGGGAAATAAGCAATTCCTTCAACAACTAGGTCAATCTCTGCTCTTAAAACAAAATGCCTACTTTTTTATTGCTTCTAAATCTCAGATTGTGCAAGCTTTAGTCAAATCCAAACTCTTAGGCCATTAGTCGGTTCATTTCTCTATATCCTAAGAGTGTTGACAAGATGCATATTCCAAGCTCCCACTACGTAAGGAATGTTCTGCACCCCTGATTGCCAAAATTGCATCAGGAAAATCTTAAACCTCTTGATGAGGCCACAGGGATGATGGTTGGATCGATTAGTGGGATGATGCACTCCCTAAAATCGCCTCCTTTCTCAAAGGCCATGGGTGTCAAATTGCAATCAATGGAAGAAAAAGGAATAAATTCTTAAAGAAGGACCTAGAGCAAGTCAGTGAGAAACCATGGACCAGCATCTCAACCACAACCACACACGTGGCAAATCTAGCATGTTGTATCAAGACTGAGTAGATTAGAAATGCCAAGGAAGCACAACTAAGGATTGCTAGACTTCACCGGATCCATACCAATGATAGGCCTAACAAAGTTTATTTTAAAGGGACTAGCTTCCGAGGAAGCCCTAGAAATAATTGCAGCAATTAAAATGTCAAAATGGAGATTGACAGAAGAAGTCAATATTGAAAATTAGTATGTCGATCATTACATAACAATACATTAGTCCCATGGCATGAATGAGAAACATAGGGTGCACATGCACGCCTGTGTGTGCATGGTTCTATAAAAGCTATCGAACAATATATTAGTTCCAAGGCATGAATGAGAAACATAGGGTACACATGCACCCTCGTGTGTGCATGGTTCTATGAGAGCTATTGAGATCGACCATTACCATTGGACAAGATTTTCCTTGCCATTTCAAAAATGGTCAATGACAACTCTCTAAGGTAGAACGTTCCATGTGCAAATTTTATAAATACATGAAGGATTTTCTTGTCCCAAATTTACTCCAACTTTACAAGAAAGCCATTATAACGCAATCATTGTATGGTATTCTAAACAAAGGTACTATCAAATTTATATCCAAGGCCAAAGATCTGAATTTGATCACAAGCCAAAGACCTACTTCATCTTCCCTTAGATTATCGATCTAGAACAAACTTACTTAATCATGGTGCATTGCATGCTAGACACATTATTGTAGTTTAAGAAGGCATGGAATGGGCAAGATGCTCAAGTATCGACTCCCTCTTTATCAAGATTGATTTTGATATTATGTCAATGTTAAAAGTCCCTTGGGGTATTCTAAACAAAAGCACTATCAAGTTTATATCCATGGCCAAAGATCTGAAGTTGATCGCAAGCCAAAGACCTATTGCATCTTCCCTTAGATTATCGATCTAGAACAAACTTACTTAATCATGGTGCATTGCACGCTAGACACATTATTGCAGTTTAAGAAGGCATGGAATGGGTGATCAAGTCTTGAATCCATCTTTATCAAGGTTGATTTTGATATTATATCAATGTTAAAGTCCCTTGGGGTTTGGTCTATATTTGACTAAAGTTATAAAGGTCGTGTTCACATATGCGTCACCATATCTCTCCATCAATAAGTGCAAATATGAAGAGGTGGGCCTTTAAGGATTATTCAAATTGCCAAGAGAGTTGGCCAAGGCCTCATTAAAGGTATTACACTCCCAAAAGTAGATGCGAGTCATCTTGTCAATTGTCACTTTACAAATGCTTCATTCCTTACCTTCCCAAAAGAACGTGAGTCTATATAAAATACAATGGAGTGTCTAAATTCTTTTGTGTGACATCAAACTCCAGGATTGAGTAGGCCTTTGCAAGCAAAGTATCAACAACACACTAGATTGGTTTCCAAGTTGTGGGTGGGCCTTAAATTTTAGATGGGGTAAATGTTTTAAGATTTTGGGGAGTCCCTTTTCCTTTAAAGCTTCCCCAAAGGAGCCTTATGATATGGCAATCTAGAAGATCGAGAAGAAGATTGAGAAATGTATCACCAAGCCCATGATCTTGGCGACTCATTTCCGAATTTGCACAACAACCCTCACAACCAACCATATTTACTATTCATCTTGTTGGGAACTCTTTCTCAATGCTAATAGGATAAAGTCTCACAAATTCTTTATGGGCCAATTTTGAGGGTTACAACAACTTTAATAAAATTGATTGGAGTTTGGGTCATACTTAAAGAGATTATGATGCTAGGGACATTCTCAATACCCATAATCCAAGGTCAATCTCTTCATGCTTAAATGGATTATGCAAGCCTTAGCAAGTAATCCTAGAAGATGCTTCTCAGGAACTATATTCCTCAAGGTGCCCCCTATGCCAAGAAATCATTGGAAACCTTAAACTTTTAGGATTTTATCCTCATCTCAACCAAAGCTAAAATCAAGGGTGCCTTTGTAGCCTAATGTATTTGGAGAGCCTTTGGGGCTATTAAGTCGTTCTTGAGGTAGAAGGGTGGCAATTTAAGATTCAGCCTTTCTTTCAAAGACCACTTCATCTAAAAGTCATCAATGACATGGAAAGACAACAAACCTTCATATAAGAACCTTTGAACTTTTACCGCAAGTCTTTTCAAGAGGGGTATAAAGAACATCCTAGCTATCTTTGGTGTTGGAACCAGGGATTGAGCCCCATGGCTAAAGGTGAAGAAATTCAGATTGAATAATAACAAGAAAGTAAGGATAAAATTAATAGTCTACTCCCCAACTCACTCCTCTCCAACCTTCGTTTTCAATGCCTGAGAAATTGGTGAAAACACTAATATAACGTATCTAAGGATTTCTTTAAATATAATCTTGTACAAAGTTATCATTGGCTAGACAAGAAGCCAATTTTTAATGCATGTCTAAATAAGCTCTGAGTCTACATAAGCTTTGGAGACTCAAGTCCAAAAAAACCACATAGCTATTTACACTAAGATAAGATAAGATAATTTTTTTGATGTCCGACTAATGACCACAAAAGTAGGTCAATGGGATTGTTGAGTAAAATGATGTCATTACAAAGCAAGAGTACCAAAAGGCAAAAAGGTCTCCTATAAAAGACAATATGCAAAAAAGAAAGTAAATAAGCGTTTAGAAATTTTTTGTAGAAACAAAAAAACTCTTTTTCATTAAGTCCTTCAACCTAAAAGGGATGTTGCAACTAGGCGTTAGGCCCCTTAGCTAGAGTTGAAAGAGAAATTCATCTTTGTTGCACGGAAACCGCTCTCGGACTTTAGGGAACTCATTCCAAAAGTTCCCGCATTCTAGGGAGGTTAGCAACGGGTACAAAACGTTCTAGAATCAATAGGAATGGTTCAGGGAGCTTTGGAACATTTTGGAAGCTTCGGACTGCAAAATTCGGGAGCTTGGGAACTTCAAAATCGGAGTTCCGACTTTTGGGAGGTTGCACACGCTCCATGTTTGCCCAGGAACGCCCACACGCTCCTCGTCGAGCAGGAACGCCCAAGAGTTATGTTTGTGTCTGCAACTGAGAGGGTCGCTCTGTTTGTGTCTGCGAGTGAGATGGCCTAGCATCGTGCGCTCTATTTCTGTCTACGAGTGAGAGAGTCAAGCGACCCGAGCTGTGGTGTGAGAGAGCATTGGTCGCTAGTAGGCATTCTCCAACGGCGACCTGAAATCTTGTTGGCCGGCAGATAGATGGGCTCGGTTCAACTTCTGGGGTGAAATCTTGTTGGTTGGTAGACGAACGGGCTCAGCAGACGAACGGGCTCAGCAGACGAACGGGGCTCAGCAAACAAACGAGCCCGAGCCAGCAGACTAGTCGACGACTCGGCATTCTTCAGCTTCATCATATTACACACAGGTAATATTTAGTTTTAAAATTTAAATTCAACTTCGTTTTAGTTTATAGTTTATACTATTATAGTTTAGTTTACAAGCTTAATATTTGTATAGTATATAGTTTAAAAATTTAAAAATTATATAAATTAAATTTTATAGTATATTACTATAGTTTAATTTTAAATTAATTATTAAAGTAATATTTAATTTTAAATTAATAAATTATTTTAGAGCTGCTATAAAATTTAAGATTTAAGATTTATAAATTACTTTTTTAAAATTTTTAGAGAGACAACGGAAAAATGATTTAGAAAACAAAAAGTGAATTTAAATTTTTAATCATAATGATATATCATATATATAGTTTTTAAATTTTTTTAAGTTTTTTTATATAGCAATTATAATTTATAATTGTATTAATTTTAAATTATTATATAATTATTTATATTATAAATTTATATGTATGTTATTTTCTTTTTAACATTTTAAGTTTTAAATCAAATCATAAATGAAATAAATTTATAAATGCAATGGTCCTTTTTCCTATAAATTTATAATTTATTTGTTTATTCACTATTGGTTAATGTTGAGTCTTGTGAAGTTTATTTTTTGAAATTTTACAATTTTTTGTGGATTAAAAGTTAAAACAATTACAAATCCTAAATAGAAGATTTATATCATACAATAGAACTTAGAAGTTTAATTTTGTTTTTCAATTATATTATTTTTTATATTTTTTTAATATATATTATTGTCGCTCCCAACCCACCGCTTCCTGCAAATTTAGGGGAAACTTCTAGCCGTATCGGACACCCGTACCCGAGTTCCCAATGTTCCCGCATTCCGGAAACTCGTGCAACATTGAAATTCATACTAAAAAATGGATAAAGAGTTTAGTCCTTGGCTCTCTCCTCTTCAATCTTCAATCCCCAAGAAAACGGTGGAGAAGCTAACAATAGAATGTATCTAAGGATTTCCTTAAATATAAGAATGTCAATGGCTACCATTGGTTAGCTAGGAAGTCAATTATCAGTGCCAACGTTACCGGATTCGGCCTTTCCCCTCTCGAATCAGTTTCTGAATCGGAGAAGAATCGGGGATCCGAAGATCCGATTCCGATTTTCAAGGATTCGTTTTTTTTGGGGGGGGGATCCTTTCCGTTTTTAGGATCCGTTTCCGATATTTTGGGATCTGGTTCCGTAAACTTGATACGGTTTTGGTTTTGAGGGGAATCGGATCCCATTGAAGGATCTGTATCCCGGCCCTCGAGATACGGATCCTTCAATGGGATCTGATTCCCCTTCTCATTAAAAAAAAACCTATAACCATTAAAATGCCCCTTTCATCCATTCGCGGGAGTATCAAAGCGAGAGTTTTAGTTAACCTTTCATCCGATTCGCGAGCTATAGGGGAGCCGAGCATTGGCGTTTGCCGTCTAGCATTGGAACTCATCGGGTTTCAGAGGTCCAGGTAAGTTAAATTTTAGATTTATTTTATTATGTTTTATTTTATGTTTTAAATTTTTTTTGTTTTCACTGTTTCAGCGTTCGCTGTGTATGCATGCTAGCATACCAGCGCTGTTATGTATGCTAGCAAGCATACACAATTCACTATGGAACTGTCTGTGTATGCTAGTAAGCATACACAGTTCACTATGGAACTATGTATGGAACTGCAACAGGCGCAAAATTAATTTTATAGGGTCATACACGAGGGTTAAGGCCCATTTTCTTTGGTTGGAAGGTGATCATGGAGTTCACCGTTGCAAAAAAATCACCCGAAAGGATGTGGAGGCATTTCAAGTAGAGCAAGATACTGCTGATGCAGCCAAGGCAGAAAGGAGGAGTTTAAGACAGCCCTCCTTCTCAAAAAGGGGAAATGATGTTCCTTTGATTGTTGAAGAAGCCCGCAAGAGACAAAACATTGGACCCTTGACCAAAATGTTTGACATTGGAGGGAGGGATGAGACAGACAATAGAGTTGCAAGAGCTCTACATGCATGCGGACTGTCCTTCAATGTAGTGCGGTCTCCATATTGGCAAGACATGATAAGGGCAGTGAATGAAGCCCCTAGGGGTTACGTGGGACCAAACTTTGAAAAGGTGTGCACAAGCCTTCTACGGAAGGAGAAATTGCTCGTGGAGAAAATATTGGCACCGGTCCGTTCCTCTTGGAGTGGCAATGGTGTCTCCATTATATCTGATGGTTAGACTGATATGGCCAATAGGCCATTGGTGAACATTATTGTCATGTCTCCTGCAAGCCCATACTTCTTGAGGGCAATAGATGCTTCAGGGGAGGAGAAGACTGTTGAATGGATTGCTAAAAAAAATTCAGAATCAATAGAGTATGTGGGGCCTTCAAACATTGTGCAAGTTATAACAGATAATGCACATTCATGCAAAGCAGTTGGGGCAATTATTGAGGGAAAATATGGCAATATTTTTTGGACACCATGTGTGGTCCATAGTTTAAATCTTGCTTTCAAATCCATTGTTACTGAAGTTGAATGGATGAAAAAACTATGTGAAGAAGCAAGAGAGATTCAGATTTTTATCACAAACCACCAACATGCACAAGCTATGTACAGGGAATTTGCTAGACTCCAACTTCTTAAGGTTGGAGAAACCAGATTTGCATCACATTCTATAATGATCAGGAGGTTAGTAGACATGAGGGATGCTTTGTCCTCTATGGTTGTTCGTCCACGGTGGCAGACATGGAAACAAAGCAACAGTGAAAAAGCAATGAGGGTTAGAGGTACAATTCTTGATGAGGCTTGGTGGGTTCAAGCTGAGCTTTTTGTTTCCATAATGGAGCCACTTGTTGATTTGTTGAGACTTTGTGATTCGGATGTGCCTATGCTAGGTGACATCTACGAGGGAACCGACCGTATGTTGGAAAGAGTTCAGGAACTTCTTGAAGAGAAGGACCGTCTTTTGCTTGGTTCCATAAAGGACATCATAATTAGTAGATGGAACAAATACAATACCAATCTACATGCTTTAGCCTATGCCTTAAATCCAAAGTACTATGATAAGGCCTACTTGGCTAAATTTGGGGGTAAGAGGAAGGCCCCACACAAAGACAATGAGGTGGCCAATGGTTTTAGAGCAACTATTTCAAAGATTTACTATGATCAGTTGGAGCTTGCAGAGCTAAAGAACCAGTTTACTTCATTCATTACAAGGAGTGGTGTATTTGGCAAAGTAAATGCACTAGCAGATAGAGGAACTATGACACCTCTTGCATGGTGGGGATATTATGGTGCCCAAGCTCCAGAGTTACAGACCCTTGCATCTAGAGTTCTTTCACAGGTTTGCAGTTCTTCAGCAGCAGAGAGAAACTGGAGCACTTATGGGTTCATCCATTCAGTCAAGAGAAACAGGCTTCAATCAGCAAAGGCAGAAGATCTTGTGTACATTCACTGAAATCTTCGCTTCATCTCTCGATCAAAGTCAGATTTATAGCGAGGGTCCTTGGAAGTTATGGGATGTGAATCCCGAGGATGCAAATTTGGATACACCTAATTGCTTGATGGCCAACCTCTCTTTGGTTGATTCTACAGATCCTTTTGATGTTGGGGATTTGAGTGAGGCACCCATGCCTAGGACTAGCTCGACTGTGCCAGGTTCCTCTTCTTCTACTACTGGTGGGCAGAGTGGTAGTCGTATGGCATCCTTTTCCCCTGCTGCTTTATATCATCAGTCTGGGGAACTAGGTGTTGTTCCATTGGATGATGTGGATGGAGATGACTATCTATCCGATTAGTTTATCTCAATGAGTCACTCTTGATTTTCATGTTTCTAGTTTACACTTTACTGTTTTTCATTTCAGACTTGTGGAGCTCTCTAGATAAGCTCACTTTTTGTTATTTTGAAGAACTATAGACTTGTTTCGTGACTCTTTGATATTTATCATTGATTCATTTGACATTTACCATTGCCATGTTGACATTATATGATACAATCAGTATAACATGTGTGACTCACTGACTTGTCATTAGTACATTACCATTTGGGCCTTTGGCATTTTGTTAAACTTATGAACTTATGAATTTGATTTCAAATCTGAAAATTACATGTATGAATCTATGATGCTATTGCTCATTGATGTATGAATCTATGATCATAATGTCTTATGTTAGTATGTTACTGTCACTGATTTACTGAAGTTAATATCAAATATGTTACATGTATGAATCTATGATCATGTTACAACTTTGAATGTATGATGTAAAATTGTAAATGTTACATGTATCAGTATGATCAATATAGCTGATCATTGATGAATGAAAATTGAAATGATTCATGAATCATGAATCTATGATGCATTGAATTTTGATGTTAATGATTTTAAATTTGGGATTTTTTATAAAATTATAGGTTTATATTTTTTATTTTTTTTAAATATATATTATTTATTAATTTATTATATATATATATATATATATATATATATATATATTATAAAAAAAATTAGGGTTAGGGTTCTGAATCCCCGATTCCTAATTTTGGAGATTGCCGAATTCCGTATCGGATTCTTCAGCCGATTCCGATCGCACCCACGGTTCGTGTAACCTTGATCAGTGCGCATATAAAAAAGCTATGGAAACTCAAGTCCAAACAAACAACTCAACTCTTTAAGTTGAGTGTTTGGAAATACCTTGCGGAAGCTAAAATACCCTTTTTCACTAACTCGCTCATTCCAAGAGGCCTTGTTGTGTTGGCCATTGTCTAGTCCATCTAAGAATTCCTTATCCCAAATGCCCCTCCTACAATAGAATAGACTCACTCAAATATCTTTCTACTCATGTCCTTTCACCATGTATGCATGTCAGTGGGTTGCAACATTTTGTTACCAGGAAAACTAGCAGGACTAGTGTCCAGTAAACATATGCAAATGCTTGTGATCCAATGTCACCTCGATCACGAACCTTTAACTTCTTCGGAGAGTCTTGACTGTTGAATTTTTGTCAAGTTAGGGTTTAGTACAGAAAAATAACAATTCATCATATTCTAATGCAGAAAATACATTTAATAAACATTTACAAATATCGAATATTAAATAGTGCAGTAGTAAAAACTATCATAACATAAATTTCATGTCTTTAGCACTCTCGGGTCACTGTGTTAAAGTACTTTTAACACTACCCGTTAGGTCACTGTGCTAAGTTAATCTTCAGCAGCATGTAACGTAGAATAACTAAATTTAACCACATAATAATAAAAGAGAAGATACTTACTTGTGTGTGGGACCCTTCCTATAAAATACTCAGAAGAGTTACTTACTTTCAGTAAACACTGTGCCTCAGAGAGGCCAATCAAATCTGGAAACTATCAGACCCTACAAGAGGGTAGTACAAACCAGAGAGACAGAGATGATAGGTTGAGATACAGTCAAATAGTCAAAGACAGTCAAGAACACAGTGACAATCTTAATCAAGTCTCAGCATAATAGATCTGAATCAAAGACAAGTCTTAGCACATAGATCAGTCCACAAACAAGACTCAGCACAAAAATCTGGCCACAGTAAGGTTCAGCATATATAAACAAAGTCTGAACACATAGATCAGACTCAACAAAGTCTGAGTACAATAGATCTGTCCTGCATGAGGTCTTTACACAAAAGATCTAACCACCAGAACTCATGGCCTTCATAAGTATGCACTCAATAGGGTAGATCAGACCCTACAGGCCTCACAGCATCCACAAATATGTAACCAGCAGACTAGATCAGAACTCAAGGCTCACGGCCTTCACAAATAAGCTCATTGTGAACAGAAAAACCCTCAACAAAGATGCAGAACAGCAGACCTGTTATTAGTCAAATCTCAGCACAAAAGAACAGACTTAAGTAGATCTATTCCACTTCACAAAGAACAGAAAAGACCCAAAAAGGTTCACGATAGACAGAGAAAAGTTACTATGTCTCACGGCCTTCACACATAAGTGAATTCAGCAGATATAAATAACCTCAGGACTCACGGCCTTCCTTAACAAGCAGACCGGAACTCAAATAGGTAGATCGGATCTCACACTGGGCAGATCGGGCACCAAACAAGTCACAAAGGGCAGGGTGGACTTCAACCAAACCTCAGCAAAAAAGGGAAGGATCTCAAACAGACCCTTCATGGCCCAGCTATAACAAAACAGAAATGTTTACAGCCTTGTCTCCAATGGCAGCAGCAGATAACCCTTGAACAGATATGAGAAATGTGGTAGACTCCAATAGGAGGTCGATCTAACCAAGCAGCAGAAAGATCCTCAAACCCTTGACGTCAAGCAGAAAAATCAGATCTGAAATGATGTGAAAATGATATAATGATCATATTAAATGAGAACCAATAGACCTCATTAAATAGGATAATAGGATTATTAAAATAATCCTTTAAATTAGGAATCCATAAAATTAGGAAAGATAAAAAAAATAATAAAATAGTATTTCATTAAATTAGGGAAAGGCCACTTTAAAAAATAAAGATAAAATAAAAATATAAAATATAAAATAAATAAAAGATAAAATATAAAATATAAAATAAAAATATAAAATATAAAATAAAAATAAAAAAAATAAATAAGAGATAAAATAAAAAATAAATAAAAAAATAAAAGAGTCACATAAAGTGGACTAGTACCCATAAGACTAAAACAACAAAGGTGGTATAAATAGAAGGTGGGTCAATGACCCTATTTACCACAAATCAAAGACAGGGTACCACAAGACTTAATAAACAACAAGGTGCAAGGACCAAAAGTAAATCACCCAAGGTGGAAAGGTACAACCAGTCATCTCTCTCTCAAATGTACAAATGTTCCATATAACCTGAAAGTTCATCATCATTGTATAAGGAAGGGTTCACACAGATGATGTGATCATGTGGTCCTCTCAACTGCTCCTTAGGTCAAATGTTAGTAGCTTCCACAAGGGGTGGCCAGTCCCTTGAGAAGACCAACCAACTCATCCATCTCGAAGACCTAGGAGAAGAGGACATCACACATCATAATCTTGGTAACTGACCAAGTGCCTCCATTCTCAAGGAATGGCTTCTCAGCCCAAGGCTGAGCCTCAGTCTTAGACTGGGACATGTTGATCAACCATCTGGTCCATGACCAGGTTCTCCATTCTCCCAGAGAATGGTCCTCAGCCTCAAGCTGAGCATTCAGTCCTAGACTGAATGTTGATCAACCATCTGCAGGACCTAGGATGTCTCTGTCTCAACTTGCAGGATCTGCTTGGTCCTCGTGACCAAGAAATTGTCTGGTCCCAGACCAGAATACCCTAGAGACAAATAGGGGCCCTAGCTACATGCTAGGGACTTTGCCATGGCATCCATCTGCTTGGTCCTTGACCAAGAACCCCAAGAGACAGCTGGGGGCCCTAGGGTACCTTCTAGGGTCTTACTCATTACTCTGCCTGGTTAACTTGACCAGGAACCCTAGTTAACTGACTAGGGTACCATTCTCTCTGAGAATGGGTCTCGCAGCTGCACTAAAAATTAACATTGACCTCCAAGGGGAGAGCCCTTATCTATGTGCCTGTCAATAATTACACCAAACACCTTCCACAACCTCATGTATAGATCAGTGCCTTTATGGAGTCAAGTAAAGAATGAAGAAGACACATCAAGCATAATTCTGATTAGGCAATGGTTTGAAACAAGTAGTATATGGACAAGATAGGCTACGTTCAAGAGTATGCCACTAGCCTTCAGTATGCACAAGTTAGTTTGTAAATATTATGGTTCGAAGTATATCATGTATCACTTATCATCAAACATTTAGGATCAGCATATGGTAGCACACATTGAGGGCCCCTTGTGACATTGAGTGGGGTGCCTCTTGCACCTCCCCCTACTCCTTTGGCATGTTTGTAATGCAGACCCAACGGAGTGGAGGCCAGCACAGCCACAAAACTGGTTGGGTTGTGAAGGAGCATTGAGAGAACTCCCACAGCATTGTGACCACCACCACAACTAGCCTCAAATTTCTCAGAACCATCCTCTAAATCACAAGTTCCCTACATTCTCCCTAGCAATTTTGAAGCCAATAATCCACCACAATAAGAAATGATGGATGGGAGGTTGATGCTCCAAAGCATGACCCTTAGATCAAGGGCTGGGGAGGCTCATGCAATAATGACAAAGATGATCCTCCAACCACAAGCTTGATTCTAGACACTGCATAAACTTGGTTTTTTGTAACATTGTTGTTAAATTTTGTGTTCATTGTGCTTGTCGTGAAAGCAATTAGTTTTTTGAACTCTGGGGCATCTTTTCTTTGATCCTTTCTACTGGATTTGATAGTTAGGGAAGCTTTGAATTAGATTCTAATACTATTTATGCCCTCAAAGCTACTGCTAGTGGTTGATTGCCATTGCAACCCACTTTTTTTGTATAAAATGCTGAATTACATTTTGTGAATGTGAACTTAGTTTTTTGAACTCTGGGGCATTTTTTTCTTTGATCCTTTTTGCTAGATTTGATAGATGGAGAAGTTTTTAATTAGATTCTAATACTATTTATGCCCTCAAAGCTAGTGCTAGTGGTTGATTTCCCTTGCAACCCATTTTTTTTGTATAAAATGCTGAAGTACATGTCGTGAACTTTGTTTTTGAACTCGGGCATTTTTTCTTTGATCCTTTTTGTTAGATTTTATAGTTAGGGAAGTTTTCAATTAGATTTGAATACTATTTATACCCTCAAAAGCTAATGTTAGCAGTTGATTGCCCTTGCAACCCACTTTTTTTTGTATAAAATGCTGAAGTACATGTTGTGATATACTAATAGTTAAAGTAAGCATTTTATACAAGAGATGCATTTATTTAGCTTTGTACGTTTTCACCTTTTTATCTTTGCCCATATCAAAAGTGCGGTTCTCCAAAGAAGGGTCGCATTATGATACGTAAACATGCAACTATTGTGCCAATTAGATTTTGAGTGCCCAGTGTAAATAATTATCTGGCATTGGCCATCATGTGCAGGTGCATATTAAAAACATGCTTAGTAACAACTCAAAAAGGTCAGCCTTTTCATTAGATGTGTACTCAGTATAAACCAAATAAATTGCTCAAACTTTCTGCTTATTTGAACAGAGGATCTAAAAATTGGACAGCAACAGATTAGAATGTGCAAAATTATATTAAATAAAGTAAAGACAAGTAAAGACACAGGAAAGATACATACATCGACATGAAACACAACGATTTCTCCTGCACGAATGGGTGCTTTACTCATATGCAAAAACAATATATCACCCTGCAAAAAGGATATAGTTTATCAAAATTGCACTATTTAAAGATTGTGTAATTACCAATAGAAATCTGCTCAGGAACTTACAGTCCTCATATTTCAAAAGCAATGAAACAGATGTTTACTCTATTTTGCATCTTAGAAATAACATAAAACAGTTTTGTGCAAAATAAGAAGCTACAAGAATCAAATTGAATAACACAATTCAGAACAAAGTTACAACTTTACAACTTGAAAATGAAATCAAATCTGTCCAATGTTTCCTAATTTGGCTAGATCATCACAAGCACAAATAATGCCATGGATTCTGCCCAAGAACTGGAAGGAAAACAATGAAAGAAATTGTTGGAGAAGAAAGGGGGAGTAGAAATAGGGTTTCTCTGGAGCCATTTTGAAAGACAACCTGTCCTTTCCAGAAGAAAGATGCAGTGCCAAGTTTCTAATCTAAATCCCTCAGTCTCAATAAAGCAGTTGGAGTTGAGGAACAAAAAGAAAGAAAGACATTAAAGGCCTCTTTCTTGATGAACATAAAGAGGAAACAAATGAAATGTAAGCTCAACAACCACTGTGAAAGACAGCATGAACATATGACCGGGTCATTATGGTTACAGCATTTCTCAATTGCTTGTTTAATGGCTTGTGCCCTAATAAAGAACCCCTGAGTAATTGGTTGCACTGCCATTCCTGGAATAGAAGTTGAAATGACAAACATTTTTGTGCCACAGAAATTCTCCCATTCAGTTCTCCTTGATATAAAGATCTTAGATCACCATAGAAGCAAACTTACATATCTATGAACTTTGAAGATGCTCCAAATGAAAATGTTGAAAACAGAAAATATATAAATGTCACACAAAAATATATTGAGTTATTAAAAAATAAATTAAGTCAATTTACATTTGAAATTTATAAGGCTGAAAAAGATTATGCATGGCACAGAATGTAAAAATGGGTATTTACCCCGGTGGACTAGCTCAAGTGGTTGAGTGCTTTGAGCTTCATTCAAGACGTCTCGGGGTCAATTCCCCAGGCCAGTTGCCTCTGTTGCGTGCCTTACCCAATGTTCCTGCCAGTTCAGGCATCGTAACCAACGCCAATGGGTTTGCACTAGGTAGAATCCGCAAATGCAAGGAAGTACTAAGGAGTTTCCCCATGAGGTTTTCCTTGAGGGAAAAGAAAAAGTAAAAATGGGTATTCCACATATTGTGAAATGAGCAGAATGATCAAAATTATAGTTAGAAGCAAGCTGCAAATTACTCTTTATTCTCTTCAAGGCACATAGACAAAGTTCAGGAAAACTGAGAGAACCACGAAGAGATTGTCTACCGTTGAAGACTTGAACAAGTTCTTGCAGGGGCAGAAATATTCTTTGGAATGTTTGAATAGACAACATCTCTAGCCAATATAATAAAAATGGGTAACTTGTTACCAAAACCAGAATTAAATTTTAACAACCAAGAGCAGCATGCTCCCAGTTGTTGCATAGATTAATGAGTACAGCTGATCAGCAAATAGAACAATTCCATGGTTTAATATAATCTCCATTGCTCATTTGAAATTTTTCATATGTAAGACTCACCCTTTTAAATCCAGGTTCCATGCTACCTGAAAGCACAACTACAACTGGTGATTCACTTCCTGTGACGCACATCAGTCCTTTCCATATTATCAAAGCTGATGTAACAATCATTCCTGTGGAATGGTAAAAATATGACATCATATCAGTTGGATTGCAGAAATGCATATAGTTTAATACATTCACAAGTCTGCAAAATTATATCCGATAGGATTTTAGAGCCAGACAATATTACCAAGAACACATGATTATTATCCATATGGTAAACCCTAAAACTAGAAAGAAATTTTATTAATGTCAACTAATGAACAAAATAGGTCAGTGGAACTGGGAAAATAAATCAAATGATAACAGCAAAGGGAGAAATACCTGGGCATCTCCTCCCTAAACACAATAAAGTAAATAAAAAACTAATATCTAATAGAATGGAGGTGAATCCATAATGGATAAACCCTATGCAATATAGTATAACCCGGAAGGTAAAGATAGTCAGATCAAGCAATGCCACGGACAAAAAGTGAGCTGGCCAGAACACCACCAGGAAGCTGAAGCACTGGAGAAGAAATAATGCAGTGACTGCCTTTCAACTCTCAGAAACACTTTCCAACATATATGGAGATCACATTCTTCTCTTCCAAAGGGAAAAATAAAGGTAATTTTCATCTCGTGGTAGACAGTTGTCTACCAGACTTAACACTCAACTTGGCTTGCCTTATGTTGAGCATTATCCTTTAACACACAGATGCCCTTTGCACAATTGCACCTAAAAAACATTGGTAAATAGTACAAGGAAGGAAAACTCAAGGTGCTCATGGGGCTCCATGCATTGATTAAAACCAAAGAAATTATAGAGATCAGTAGAAATTGCCCAGTAGTTCTTAAGAATGACTTTCAAAGTTTCAGCTTCTAATCAATTTTCTGGCAATTTTACCAAGAAAGATACCTTGTGAAGAAGCAAAAGACCTTTCAATCTTCTTCAAATAGGTCTGTCTAGCTCACTGGAAGGGGCCTTATTGAACTTAATGAAGCTTGCCTGAACTTCATTAGACCTATATTAAGCCAGCAGACAGGGCCTTTCAAAGCGACCCTTTCAAATCTACCAAGGCCCTGCCCTTACTGTATGTCACACCCCCCTTGATATCTAGATAGAATGGGCCAGCAGACAGCATTCAAAGCCATGGACCCCTTCCTTAATATAGATTCATTAGGGCACATAAAAAAACCGTTGGCAAAGTTGACTACTTTAAAAACCTTAAACAATAGAGTTAGCTTCACAAAGGGCAAAGCACAGGGAAACCAACCACTCAACTAGCACCAAACTCTCACACATCCACTAGCCCAAAATGGCAATCAATCACTTTATTTTGCCGCTAGCAGCAGATACATGACGTTGACTGTTAAAGAAATGTAACTGTGGAAGACATTCTAAATGTATTTGTCTATTGTATTATTGTATTCCTCCTTCGGGAGATGTCATTGATGTAATTGATGATGTAAGAGTCATTGAAAGAGTCAATGTAAACCCTAACTGATTAGGTCGGCCTGGAAAGATCTAGAAAAGAATATTTTATTGTAAAGAGTACAGGTCGGCCCAGTTAGGTGAGTCAAGCCGACCTAGTTAGTGAAAAGGTCAAGTCAATTGTAAAGTATAAATAGGAGATTGAGTTGCTCATTTGGATCACTCATCTCACTCACTCAAGTTCGCATACGAGAGAGAGAAGTTCGCACAAGTAAAGAAGAGGAGCTGATTTTGTCTTGGGGTTTTATCTTGTACTTGTGAATTCTATATTGATGAAGTTTTGTCGGGGTTTTCTCCCTTGTGGTTTCCCCGAGAGAAATATTGTGTTCTTTGTGTTTGTTGTGCTTGTCTTTCTTTCAGTGATTAGATTGTTTAATGTTATTATGCTAAACAAGTAGAAAAATTAACATGGTATCAGAGCAGGCCTGAAAGAAAACATTGTACAGCCTCCGCAACTGCAAAAACTAGGGCTTCTTACTCCGGGAGCTCTCTCCACAGATCAGCTGAAAAACAGGGTGCATCTAACTTGCCTCACTAGGGCGCACCTTTCTGTCAAAGCATAATTCAATTCTGAGAATTTTCATTTTTGGGTCCCCCACTACAGCCCGGAGAAACTAGGGCATCAAGTTTCTGGATCATATACTCACAAGATCATCTACTTGGGAGGCGCATCTGCTCATCCAATTAGTTTTCCAAAATCCCGAAGTTGGAAAATTAGGGTTTCTCTAGCAAACCCTAAGTCAAGGTAGAAGCAGTTTTCAGGAGAACAATTTTACTAGTGAGTCCTACATCTATTCTATTTCCATTTGAGGTTCTCATTTTATCAAAATGACAAACAATACCAAGCTTGATGAGAAGCTTGAAGGAGCTAAGAACTTCAGGGCATGGAAATATAGAGTCATGCTCATTCTTGAAGAACATGACCTACAAGGTTTTATAAAAGAGGAACTTATAGAACCAGAAGGAGATGAGGCCAAAGCAATACATAAGAAGAATATGATCAAGGCTAAGAGGATCATAGCTGACTCTTTCAAAGATCACTTGATTCCTCAAGTATCCTCAAAGAAGACTCCAAAAGAAACGTTTGATGCTTTGACCAGCCTGTTTGAAGGAAAGAACATTAATAGGAAGATGACCTTGAGAAATCAACTCAAGGGTGTGAAGATCCAGAAGTCTAAGACTATGCACTCATACTTCTCCAGAGTATCCCAAATCAAAGAACAATTAGAAGCTATTGGAGATATGGTGGAAGATGCTGAAGTTGTGATTACCACTCTGAATGGTCTTCGTAGAGATTGGGAACCCTTTGTTCGTGGCATATGTGCTAGGAAGAAACTAATCCAATTCAGACAACTATGGGAAGAGTGTGTGCAAGAGGAAGAAAGAATAGCGGTAAGAGAGGAGAAACTAAATGACAATGAAGATCAAGCCTTCGCAATTCATGCCAAAGGAGGAAGGAAAAGAAAGAGTGATGTACATACCCGTGACCACTCTCCCAGAAGATCTCAAAAATCTCAAAGGAGCAAGAGGTTCAAGAGAGACCTCTCCTCAATTGAATGTTACTCTTGTCACAAGACAGGACACATTGCAAGAAATTGTCCATCCAAATCTAGACAACCTAAGAAGCAAAAGAAAAGATTTCATGCTCATGCAGCGGAAGATGGTGAATATGATGAGGAAGTCAAAACCAAAGAAGATGAGGACTCTAGTGAAGAATATGTTCTAATATCAGCCCTCACTGGTTCAGTATCTCATGGAAGTGATACTTGGCTAGTGGACAATGGAGCCTCAAAACACATGACGGGATACAAGGAGTCTCTTTCACATCTCATGCGGAAGATTCTCCACACAAAGTAAAGCTTGGAGATGATTATCAATACCCTATCAAAGGGATGGGAGAAGCCTCCTACAAGTTGGACTCTGGAAAGTCCATGAACATGAAGGAAGTGCTATATGTTCCAGGTTTGAAAAAGAACCTTCTTTCTATTTCAGCATTAGATAAGAAAGGTTTTAGAATTGCATTTGTAGATGGCAAAGTTCTTATGTGGCCAAAGGGGAAGACAATCAATGATGCAATTGTTATTGGAGTTGAAGAAGGAGGACTCTATAAACGTAAGGGTCATGCAGATTCAGCACTGATGGCTAGTACCATGAGCCCTTGTTAACCATGGCATAGAAGACTAGCTCATGTACATTACAAAGCCTTACCAATAGTAAGTAAGGTGGTGACCGGATTACTAGAAATCCAGGTTGATCATGAAGGAGAGTGCAAAGGATGTGCACAAGGAAAAAGTACGAAGAATCCATTTCCAAGCAGTGATAGCAAAGCTAAAGGCATATTGGACCTTATTCATTCTAACATTTGTGGACCTATGTCTACCACTTCATTAAGCGGGTAAGTTTACTATGCTTCTTTTATTGATGATTACTCTCGCAAAACATGGATTTATTTTCTAAAGAATAAGAACGAAGTTTTTGAAAGGTTTAAAGAGTTTAAGGCTCTTGTGGAAAACCTCTTTGAAAAGAGGATCAAGATACTAAGGACAGATAATGGAGGGGAATACACTTCAGGCAATTTCAAAGATTTTTGTAAACAAGCAAGGATTAAGAGGGAGCTTACTATTCCCTATAATCCACAACAGAATGGTGTAGCTGAAAGGAAGAACGGAACTAGCTATCATGGAAGCAGTGAAGGCGATGATCCATGATCAAGACCTACCCATGCATCTATGGGCTGAAGCAGCTAGAACCGCAGTCTATGTACAGAACAGAATCTCTCACAGTGCTCTTGGCAACAAGACCCCAGAAGAGATGTTTACCGGTGCGAAGCCCGAAGTCAGTCATCTAAAGATATTTGGATGTCCAGTATTTATTCACATTCCAAAAGAGAAGAGATCGAAGTTGGAGACTTCAGGAAAGAAGGGAATATTTGTGGGTTACAGTGAGCAATCAAAGGCTTATCGTATCTACATCCCAGGATATCGTCAGATCGAGCTTGGCAGGGATGTTACATTTGTTGAAGACACGGCCTTCAACAAGTCTAAGAAGACTCATGAGGATAAAGAGGAGCATGAAGCTCCTAGAGTTACAGAAACTAATGATGTACTAGACAGAAATATTGAAGAGGAACCTATTCCAGAGGATCATGACATGACAGAACCTCAGAGACCTGAGGAGACACCTCATGAGGAAAATCCGCGAAAGAGAAGACCAGCTTGGGCACGAGAAATAATACAAGATGCAAAAAAATATCGTGCCCCAGAAGGAAGCAA
Organism: Larix kaempferi; assembly: GCA_027924585.1. Taxonomy (NCBI): domain Eukaryota; kingdom Viridiplantae; phylum Streptophyta; class Pinopsida; order Pinales; family Pinaceae; genus Larix; species Larix kaempferi. The sequence goes on from BSBM01000835.1 coordinate 8,173,169, forward strand.
GAGACCAAGGCCATATTCTAGTTATGTAGCCTTGATGTGTAACCTTGTTGAAGAAGAACCTACATGTTTTGAAGATGCAGTAAAGAAGAAGAATTGGTTGGATGCTATGAAAGAAGAATACCAATCCATCATCAAGAATGATGTTTGGAATGTGGTACAAAGACCGAAGGACAAGTCTATTGTTTCGTCAAATGGATCTTCAAAACAAAACACTCAACAGAAGGAAGCATTGAAAAGTACAAGGAAAGTTTTGTAGCCCGAGGGTTCTCTCAAAAGGAAGGAACTGATTATGAGGAGACTTTTGCTCCTGTGGCTAGATATACCTCAATTAGAACCATCCTTGCCTTAGCAGCTAAGATGAAATGGAAGTTACATCAGATGGATGTAAAGACAGCTTTCCTGAATGGAAAGATAGAAGAAGAGGTATACATCGAGCAACCAGAAGGATTTGAAACGGAAGATAGAAAAACACATGTATGTAAATTGAAGAAAGCATTATATGGGTTGAAGCAAGCACACAGAGAATGGTATGGAAGAATTGATGGTTTCCTGATGAGCTTGGGCTTTACCAAGAGTAAAGTAAACTCTAATCTTTATTATAAGGTCATAGATGATGAACCTATGATATTGCTATTATATGTGGATGACTTATTTCTGACAGGAGAAGACAAGCCCATCACTGAATGCAAGAAGAAGCTTGTTGCAGAATTTGAGATGAAAGACCTTGGGATGATGCACTATTTTCTAGGTCTTGAAGTATGGCAGTTCCCAGATGAGATTTTTCAGTCAAGGAAAATATACTGTTGAGATCCTAAAGAGATTTGGGATGTTGGATTGTAAGGCCATGACTACTCTTATGGTGACAAACTTGAAGCTCTTGAATGATGCTTCATCATAGATAATAGATGTCACGTTGTACAGACAGATTATTGGGTCATTAATGTATTTGACCAATACTAGACCAGACATATGTTTTGCTATGAACACCTTGAGCCAGTATATGGTGGATCCCAGACATGTTCACCTGATTGCAGCAAAACATGTGATGAGGTACCTAAAAGGTACATTGGACTATGGACTCAGATATGCTTCAGATAGTGAGTTCAAACTGTACGGGTATACAAACTCAGATTGGGTTGGAAGTGCCGAAGATAGAAAAAGCACTTCAAGATGTTGCTTTAGTTTGGGATTAGGTATGATCTCATGGCTCAGTAGAAAGCAGCCCCGTGTTGCCCTCAGTACAGCAAAAGCTGAATACGTAGCAGCATGTTCAGCTTACAACGAAGTAGTGTGGCTTCGCAAGATGTTGGCGAAATTGTTCGATGCAGAGATAGATGTGACTAATATTCTCTGTAACAACCAGAGTTGTATCAAGATGACAAAGAATCCAGTGTTCCATGATAGATCGAAGCACATTGAGATAAAGTTTCACTATATCCAAGATATGGTGCAGAAGGGAGCTGTGAAGCTCAAGTATGTTCCTACAGAGGAACAAGTTGTTGATGTGTTAACTAAGCCTCTGTCTCACATAAAGTTTGAATACTTTCGAGACAAACTTGGTGTGGTCTAAAAGGAACTCCCTCGAAAGAGGGAGTGATGATAGAGATGTCAGTCCTTGCCGACTGATAGAGATGTCAGTCCTTGCCGACTGAAGATCAATACTTGCCGACTGATAATGTTCCAGTACTTGTTTACTGATGATTGTTGTTGTTGTTCCAATATTTGTTTACTGATGATTGTTGTTGTTGTTCCAGTATTTACTTACCGATGATTGTTGTTCCAGTACTTGTCGACTAATGATGATTGATGTTCCAGTGTTCATATATTGATGATGTTGTTGATGGAGTTATTCAAGCAGATGATGATGATGATGATGTTGATGGAGATATTCCAGCAGATGATGATGATTCTGATGGAGATATTCCAACAGATGATGATGATGCTGATGAAGATGTTCCAGTAGATGATGTTGATACCCCAGACATATGATAATGTTCCAAAAACTTTCTACGACATATAGAGATTCACAAGTCAGTTGAACAGTTGTTGATGCTGTTGATGTTGCCCGCAGAATACCTTCCTAGTTAAGAGGGAGTGTTGAAGAAATGTAACTGCGGAAGATATTCTAAATGTATTTGTCTATTATATTATTGTATTCCTCCTTCGGGAGATGTCATTGATGTAATTGATAATGTAAGAGTCATTGAAAGAGTCAATGTAAACCCTAACTGATTAGGTCGGCCTGGAAAGATCTAGAAAAGAATATTTTATTGTAAAGAGTACAGGTCGGCCCAGTTAGGTGTGTCAAGCCAACCTAGTTAGTGAAAAGGTCAAGTCAATTGTAAAGTATAAATAGGAGATTGAGTTGCTCATTTGGATCACTCATCTCACTCACTCAAGTTCGCATAGGAGAGAGAGAAGTTCGCACAAGTAAAGGAGAGGAGCTAATTTTGTCTTGGGGTTTTATCTTGTACTTGTGAATTCTATATTGAGGAAGTTGTGCCAGGGTTTTCTCCCTTGTGGTTTCCCCAAGAGAAATATTGGGTTCTTTGTGTTTGGTGTGCTTGTCTTTCTTTCAGTGATTAGATTGTTTAATGTTATTATGCTAAACAAGTAGAAAAACTAACATTGACAACCAGCAAATTACCTTCAATATCATTCCTCAATGTGAACATCTTACTTTTATAGATTTTCTGCCCCATAGTGTTAAAAGATAAAACCTTTGTAGAAATTGTACAGAAGCACTCACTTATATAAGTGTTAACAATTTCCAAAATTCAATGTTTTTTTCTTTTTTAAAGTTGTTTTGTGAAACACATCCTGAGGTGGGAAGCTGCACCACATAACACAGAGTTCCTACAGTTTAGATACCAGATCTGAGGGGTAACTACTCTGCCAAAGTCACCCAGTGCTTGCACTCAACCCCATCCCTCTTTGACATGCCATTCTGGTGACCTGGACCACAACATGTATGGACACTGGTGAATGGCTTAATAGTTAATACTTCTTCAACTTTACCAGCAAACCAAGGCAGGCCTTTTCAATGTTTGTGAATGTTTTGTCAGTTTCATACTATATTACCAACAAGCATATTTCTGAGACAATCCAAAACATGCCTCGCTGCATTTAAAATGATATTTTAGGGGTACTTGAAAGTTCTCATTAATTTTCTCTCTTTGGAAGTTTCTTCAGGTCACATGCCCTAAAGTCAGGGGCTGCACTGCATAGCATGTACTTCCTGAAGTTTAGGTGCCAGGTCTAAGGGGCATATAGTCAAGTGAATTCCCCAAGACTTGTCCCTGGCCTCGTATCTTTCGCCATTCAGGTGGGGCAGACCACAGTGAGTATGGAACCTTGGTGGACAACCTTAATAATTTGTCGACCTCACCAATGATTCAACTCCCTGTTGGCCTTTTCAATGGTCTTGCTTGTTTTGTCAATTGTATACAAAATTTATCCACAAGTGCATCTACCACGCAGGGATCAAAATTGAGCACGTCACAGCACGTCAAAGGGCTCCCAGCACGTCCCAGAAGTGCTATTAAAAAATTGGTCATCATAAAAAATGCTAATTTTTAGACATTTAAACAAAATGCATAATGTATATTAAAATTTCATAAACAGGGTTGCATTACAAATTGCCCTTCAAAGATTAATCTTGGCAGCTGCAATTGGCAAGTTAGTTTCAGAGTGTTTGGTCAAGTTGCCTCCAGTTTCTTCGCTTAACTCGTCAATGGAGGACGCTGTTCAAAGACCTTGAATGCTACTGGCAAATTTTATTACTCTATTCAAAGGTGTGGTTTATCAAACCCTATTTTGCAAAAGCTTCACACCTTCGGAATTCATTATCAGCTTTGCCAAGAGTCCACTGAGAAGATAGTTTCATTTTATCATCCCAGTGGGGCGGAAGAGATTGACAGCCTTAGGATTGAGTCTCATCGGCCTCTTTTGGTTATGCTCATTTCTATTTTGACTCTGAGTACCTTGGAACAATGGCAGATAGCTAGTGAGTGGACCCAAAGATGGAAGATGTAGAGAAAAACGCAGGCAAATATGGAATTGAGAAGCCGAGCTCTCCATTGGTGCCCAAGTCCGATCTTGCATCTAAGAAAGATGTTTCTACTCCTTTTGGCGGCCAGGTGAGAGTTCAATTTCCAAGAGACTAAGTCATACCAAGACGACAGATTTCCAGATACTACTAACCACCTCCCAAGTGTTGAAACTCCTGTTTCCATTGCCTGTGCTACATGATTTGCTTCCTATTTGCACTTGTCACCATCATCGCCATTGCATGTGGCAATTTGTATTTGGTCTTCTAGCTAAGAATCCCCAAATACTCTATGGATGACATCTAGATCACTGACTTCAACATCAATCTTAATCTCCATATACGTTTCTTGGCTCCTCTTCCCCCTCTCAGGTCAATTTCTTGGCTCCTCTACTCGTAATTTAGTAAAGTCAATACCTATATAATTGCCTTCTGAAATGCCACCAAAAACATCATTTCATTGATTCATCCATTCCTCACATTTCATCCCTTCACCTTCTTTGTCTTCCTTCCGTAGAAACAGACACAACAAGCAACCATAAGAAGAAATTGTAACGAATGGCGAAATGGGTGTTAGATTGGTAGACAAAAAGTTAGGTAGACGATGTAGATGCTTCCAAGCTTGATAATTAAGCTACAAAATTACAGAATTTCATGAGAAAAAAACAAGATTTTGGTGTTTTGGGGTTGAAAGAAACAGAGATACCTGAGTTGGGCATCAATGATTGATACGTAGGGATTCAAGGTATATGCTTATCTCCACTACAATTTTTCTTTCGTTATTTCTTTTCAAGTGTTAAACTTGGGGTTTGAGTATTTGTATGTGGATTTCTATTCCATAAATCCTTGATAGGGAAGTGGTATCTATTGTTTGTAGCAGTATGTTATAGCTCCACCCCCTCTTTGTTTTTCTTTTGGCATTTTTGGATTTTATGGTGCGGTTGATCTCTTTCCTAAGCATAAATTTGATTCAAAATGTAGTATAATATTTAGCATTTTTTTATGAAGCATGTAGTTAATTTATTAATGTCAATTCAAATGTAATTTTTTTCAAAGCTTTTCATCATTGAAGGGCTGCATGAATATATACCCTTCAACTGAAATTAAGGTCGGCCCTTCAAATTTGATCACTGTCTACCAGATCAGTGTTGTAAAACTCACCAAAAAATCAGTGAGGTCTTATTTTTCAGCAGGTGCAACCTACAATGAGAAATGATGGCAATGGACTTGCATTTTTTTGGATAATTCGTCAAAACTCACAAATTTGGCATGTTATGCACAATCTTTTGGGAGACCTCTGGTATCGCATTCTGTTACCAGAAACAGGACAGGGCTTCCATTATGAGCAGAAAACGGTCAAAGAAACAGAACGGAACAGAAAACTCCATTTCCTAGAGTCGTTTCCGTTTTCAAGCACTCGAAACCATTTCTTGAGAAACAATGCAAAATTAAAGACCATTTCTCTAGAAATGATCCTCCATTTCTTGGCATTCTGTAGCTACATATATGGAAAAAATGGAGTTTACAGTGTGCATTGGGTCTCATGTCCCTCTTTGTCAAAGTTATTCCGTGGATTAGGGTTCAATAAATACCACTCAACATGCTCAGCAATTATGGCATGTCACCACCAGAGGAAGGGGACCCTGTATTTCAGTCAACCGGTTTAAGAATAAACTAATGGTCGATGCATTATTTGCACTATGAAATTGATCACTCTATGACACTCTTTTTTCCTTTCTTCACCTTAACCCTAATAGCCATCAAGCCAAATGAGTAACCATTTGGAATCCACGAATTAAAGAGGAATTCAGGCGGGAATGACAAGTCGGATCCAAACACCTTTAGGGGGAGAGGCCCAAGCCAGAAGGAAGTGATTCAGTGGGGCCCATCAAAATGGATAGCGATGGTGGGGAAGGATAGTGATAATGAAGCAAGTGAGGTAAACTACTAGCTTCAAGTCGATCCCTATTTTTTTTCCCTAACAAATAAAGTATATCAATGAGGGTTGACTATCAAATTGGATATGGAAACCTTAAAATCCAAATGGTGTTCACTATCTATAAATGGAATTGACTTCCATTCACCTTATCTCATCCTTTCCTTTCCCTAGGGATCCCCGTTGATGACATTCTAATTCTTTGGTTAAAACTTTGCAATAATTTATCACAAGTGCCTAGGGTCTTAAAGGTCCTGACCTTGAGTCTCATTGGATCCCTCTAACCTTATGATAAATTGGTCAAAAGCTTGCAATAATTTATCATAAGTTCTTAGGTTCTTGACATTGAGCATCATTGAATCATATCGACATTATGATATAATGATCGAAACCTTGTAATAAAGAGAGGCGCACCAAAGTGGGGCCTTAACATGGAGCCTCATTAGATCCTATTGACCTTATGATATAATGATCGAAAGCTTGTAATAAAGAGAGGTGCACCAAAGGAACAAAGATCGAAGTTCAGTGATCTCAATAAAGAGAGGTGCACCAAAGGAACAAAGATCGAGGTTCAGTGATCTCCCAACTCTTCTTCACCTTCAAAGTTCAATGTATTAATTTTTCTCTCTACTTGTTTCTTCTATGCAAAAACTCTAGACTCCATTTCTCATATTGTGCTTGTTTCTCGTCCCTTTTCTCGTTGCTTGTTTCTCGTTCCTTTTCTCGTTTCTCGTTTCTGGTAACATAGGTGTGGCAAGAATATTTTCCTATTAAATCCACTCCTATGTCTCATGGTTCGGGCTCCAATTCGAATTCGATGACAATGAAATTCAATTCAAATTCAAATTTACTAAGGAGATTAGGATAAAATTCACCATTAGATTCGTCCATATACATATTTCAAGATTTTTTTTAAACAGAAATAGGTAAAGTTTTTATATTAAAATGTTGAGAACAGCTAAAAAATTACAAAAAATTCTATCCATCTGCTATAGGAAGAAAATCTAATTTGCAGTCCCAAAATTCCCCAAAATCAAACTTGTGCCCCAAAATTCTTTAGCAACTACAATAGTTACATGACAACTAGTACTGTAAACACAAACATACTGGCCTAAGAGATAAATACAATAGTAAAACATAAAGAGCTGACAAAGATACAGCAAAAACTAAAAACCATAAGCTTCTTTGGTTAGCCATGTCTGGTTGAGTCCTCCTCCTTCTGTTCCATAACAAGTCGATGGACCAAATTTTCTTCCATGGCCTTCACTCAACATACGGGGTAAGCTAGTTATGGTTGCCATGATTCATGCCTAGCAGCTTGTCCAAGTCCACCCTCAGCCCCTCAATTTGGCCTCCTTACTCCCTGATATTGCTTTCAATGTCATCAATTATGTTGTCTAACATGGATATATGATAGGAAATTTGCTTTAAGTGTTAGAATTTCACAATTTAATTCAAGATTATATAGGATCTTATCTGAGAGAATAACATGCACAGCAATTCAAACACAAGAGAAAAGAGAGACAAAGAATTTCATCGGGGAAACCATAAAGGAGAAAACCCCGAAAGTAGAAATGGTCTCCAACAGCTTCTCTCTTCTTCACTTGTGCGAACTTGTCCTCCTACTCACTTATGCGAACTTGATGAGTGAGTGAATGAGCAAATAGAGAGGAGCACCCTCTCTATTTATACTTTATCTTTCACTTGACCTTTACCCTAATTTGACTAGGCGACTTCTCTAGGAGAGTCTAATAACCCATTAACAACTTAACTTTGGGATCTAATGCCCCGTCATACAATGGAGGGTTAACCTCACTGACTTTACATGACCCAAATACAATAATGACTTCTCCAACCGGAGGAATAAACATCTCCATCGGAGGTACAATAATAAAATACAAATACACCATAAAATATCCAAGTGAATATCTTCCGAAGTTACAATTACATTAACACTCCCTCTTAACTAGGAAGGTATTCTCTTGACACGGTCATCAGCACAAGTCTTCGTCACTGGATCATCATCAAAGTTGGATCATCATCGTCACTACTGCTGCTATCTCGACCATCAATCTCCAATCTACTCGTCATAGGAAGTTCTACAGAGCCATCCCTTTTTCATGTTGGATGTAGGCCTAGCCTCCATGTAGGTCTTCATCATCTCTGCGAGCAAGCCATCAAGTAGGTACATCTCAGGACTTATTATATGCTTCTGCAAAACCTGCAGGATCTCCCAGGACTGATTATATATGTCTCTGCAAAACCTAAAAGAGCATCCCAGGACTGATTATATGCCACTGCAGAACCTGCAAGATCTCCCAGGACTAATTATATGCCTCTGCAAAACTTGAAGGAGCATCTCAAATTCTGAAGACTGATTATATGCCACTGCAAAACCTGCAGGATCTCCCAGGACTGATTATATGCCTCTACAAAACCTGAAGGAGCATCCCAGGACTGATTATATGCCTCTTGCAAAACTTGTGTACTCTACTGTTGTCTCATCACGTCCAAATCATCTCAATGTCAATGGACCACAGCCCAGATGCACGTCAAACAGCACTTACATCACTCAACATGGGAGAACAAATCTACCACCATTCGGAAAAAGGCACCAGCCATTACATCTGCACCATGGGAGGACACACCTACCACCATGTGAGAATGGCTCTTGTGCATATGCGTCTTTCGGACTCATCACTTCCCCCTGGAAGGAACCTAGATCTGGAATACACCAAGCTTCTCTCTGAAGTACTCGAACTTCACTCTGGCTAGCGGCTTGGCCAATACATCAGCTATCTGCTCGTCTGTCGCAACATACTGGAGCTTCACTGCTCCTCTCTGCACCATATCCCTGATATAGTGATACTTGATCTCGATGTGCTTCGACTTGTCATGGAACACTGGGTTCTCAGACAACTTCACACAACTCTAGTTGTTGCAATATATACAAGTAACATCCAACTGGAGATCCAAATAAATCAAACAGTAGCTTCCTCAACCATACTGCCTCATAACTAGCCGAACAAGCTGCGACATACTCTGCTTCGGCTGTACTCAGTGCCATGCAGGACTGCTTCCTGCTAAACCAAGAGATCACACCTGATCCCATACTGAAGCAGTACCCCGAAGTGCTCTTCCTATCAATGGCACTGCCTTCCCAATCCGAATCAACATAACCCTCCAGGTTAATCTTCTGATTCGCATCATACTTGAGCCCATAATCCACCGTACCCTTCAGGTACCTCAAAATATGCTTTGCAGCAATCAAGTGAACATGTCTTGGATCCGTCAAGAACTGGCTCAATGTGTTCACAGCAAAGCAGATATCTGGTCTCGTATTCGTCAGGTACATCAAAGATACAATCATCTGTCGATACATCGTAGCATCAACCGACTCTGATGAAGCATCACTCAATAGCTTCAAGTTTGATGCCATAGGTGTGGCCATGGCCTTGCAGTCCATCATCCTGAATCGTTTCAGGATCTCTACTGCATACTCCCCTTGTCCAAGGAAGATTCCATCCGCATTCTGCCACACCTCCGTGCCTAGAAAGTAGTGCATCATACCCAAGTCCTTCATCTCGAACTCGGCAGCAAGCTTCCTCTTCTTGTCAGCAATCAACCCATCCTCACCTATTACAAACACGTCAGCTACATAAAGTAAAAGTATCACTGGGTTCCCTTCCTCAACCTTGTAGTAAAGGTTGGAATCCGCTTTACTCTTGGTAAAGCCCAAAGTGGTCAGGAAGCTATCAATCCTACCATACCATGTCTTGGGTGCCTGTTTTAATCCATACAAGGCTTTCTTCAATTTGCACACATGAGTCTCCTTGTCGTGTCTCAAATCCAAGTGGTTGCTCCACATACACTTCCTCCTCTACTACACCATTCAAGAACGTTGTCTTGACATCTGGTGTACCTTCCACTTCATCACTGCAGCCAGAGCAAGTACTAATCTGATGGAAGTGTATTTGGCTACAGGTGCAAATGTCTCCTCATAGTCTATCCCTTCCTTCTGGGAGAAGCCACATGCCATAAATCTCGCCTCGTGTTTCTCTATGCTGCCATCTGCAGCATGCTTGATCTTGTAGATCCACTTGGAAGTCACAACAGACTTCCCTACCGGTCTCGGGACCACATCCCAGACATCATTCTTCATGATCGACCGGTACTCCTCGATCATGGCATCCTTCAATTCTTTCTTCTCAGCTGCTTCCTCATAGTTGGAAGGTTCTGTTATCACTAGAGTTGGACCTAGACTACTAAGGTTCAAGCCTAGAGAAATCTTGATAGAAGTTTATGGATAACTAGGAATATTGTTTTATAGTAATGATGGTAGGTATGCAAACATAACAGAGATCGAGCTAGGATAGAAGACTAAACTACAGGAAATGTATGATTGTAAAGTACAGTAATAGAAAAGCCTATGAGCATGAATTTATAAAAGAAACAAGTCAGGTTCTGCATCAGATATCTAAAGATAATTTCATGTGGATCATAAGAATTCTGGCATAGATGAATAAGACCATACACAAAACAAAATCATGAATAACATGTAATTCAATTATTAAAGCAAAACATGGCTCATTTGATCATAATCATTTCAAAGCAGTCATTTCATATTAAGAGAAACAAGATGCATAAATGCCTGCAATTCGTTACAAAAATCTGATCTCCATATGTTGTTCCAACCTCTTTCATGTTTCCTTCTAGTCTTCTTATATACAAAAGTTCTAATACTAAAAATAGTTTGACGATCCACTTTCTATGGATCTGAATATCCAAAAATAGATAGTTTTAATTACATAAAATAAACTTGGATATTCTTCAATAACTAATTCATCAAAAGAACTGATAGTTGTATGACTCAGTTATTCTAATCTAACTAACAACTGCGTATCTAGAAAGCATTCTATTCATTTAAGCCTATCTAAAAGATGACCTGGGCTCGTCGTATCTTTTCCATCAGCTGAAGATCTCTTTGCTTCCAACATTTGAAGTCGAGCTTGAAGTTCTTCATTTTTCTGTTGTACTGCCCTTTTCTTTGTCAAGACTTGTTTGGACATTGTGACAATTTCTTGATATTTTGCATCTCTTTCCATTAGATCTCCTCGGAGTCTTTTATTTGCAGTCATTAAATCCTCATTTGACTTTTGGAGACGTAGGTTCTGTTCTTTAAGAAATTGCGGAGACCTCTTATCTTCATCCAATTCCAAAATTGATTTTATTTTCTCCATCTGTACAGAGGTTTCATAAGTCTCTGAGATTTTTGAGTTTTCACTAATTTCGTATTCAGCCACCCTCTGTTTTTCACTAATTTCATATTCAGCCACCCTCTGTTTATCCCAACAAAAATCCTCTGGTATCTTCCCAGCGTTATCCCTTTGGATCTCCATCATAATCTGCTCTGTTCTAAGATACTCTTGATCTGAAAGATGTGCATTTTTCTCCCCAGAAGAATCTTCTATGACCATAACCTCACTCCTCTTCAGTTTTGGATTATGTACAACTTTTATTTCCATTTCCAATTTACTTCTAGATCGGGTTCTGGGCTTTAAACTTGATTCCATGTCTTTTGCCTTGAGGGTTTCACCTTGTCCTGTAAAAGAAACTTCTTCCAAACTTGCATTTGCAGACATAACCAATACTCCTCCTGTTCTTTTTGTAACAGATGCCTCTGAAACTTCATCATTTGCAATATTAAACTGCTCTGCGAGCTCTTTGGCTTGTTCACCTGTTGGTTCTATTGCTGCTTTCGTCTACTCACCTGAACTTTTAGAGTTGTTTCCTTTTCCATTAACTTTACAATGCTCCTGTTTTTCTGCTTCAAACCCTAACCAAAAGAAAAAATGGTCCCAAGTTTGTCCCTTCTTATTCAGCTGAAAGACTATCAACAATTTTATCAATCCTTGATGAACGAGAGAACGAGCGGTGTGTTCTTGATGACTCTGAACCCTAACAATCATCTTTTGCAAACTCTTATACAGATAAAATGGCAAGTTTAGTTTCAAATCTCCATTAAGATGCATTAAAAATCGTAAATGACACCTTAAGACCCTATCATAGCGTCCCTCACAGGTTATATAATTTTGAACCATTTCCAATGGAGTTCTCCAAACTGGCTTAAGTTTACTTACATGTATACCATTCTTCCAGCTCAATTTTTCAAACCTTGGCAACAAAAACTCACTGTAATCAGCTTCAAATGACTGCTGCTTGAACCATTCTCACCCTGCGACGGCACTCCAATGGCTTCTGAAATAGAGTCTTCATCAACCCTAATCTGTAAATTTTCAAAATGCACAACTGCATCTTTGCAATTTTTAACAAAAGCTTTTGTCACTTGTACATTGTGACCCTGCAATCTCTCACAAAAGGGGAACTAGCCTGCATCTCTCATCATCTTTGCAGATCTTGGAAACTGATCAATCCACTGTAAATTATCTGGTTCAAGTCTGCAAATTAATCCACCTGGCTTCTTGATTTTCGTCATGGTGCATGGGTCTTTATCAACAATTCCTCCTGTTACCTTGAATACCTGTTCAATTTCATAAAACAGAAGCCACAACAAAGGACTGGTCGCTACAGGGTTAGCTTGAAAACCGATAACTCATGTCCATGATTTGTGATAATGTCGAAATACTCATGTACATCTTTGAAATGAGTAATTCACACTCATAGGATGACACGACTTCACATGTGATGTCTATGCTTAAATGAAAGAGTAGTGTCAATTAAAACATTAGTACGAGACCTTGCCACTCGTCCTCATTTCAAAAATCGACACTGGCGGCATCATTACCTTTGATATTTTTAATATGCTGCCAGTATATAGTTGTAAATCATATATGAAATGAAAGTTGCTTAATGTTTCAAGCATGACAACATTAATCATGGTAACTGTTATCACCTAAACTGTAGTTACCCCTATGGATATATCCACTCATGGATGGCAATAGGAAAGGGCAACTCAAAAGGTGCAACCACGATCACCTCGACCTCTAATAGATGGTTGTCACGTCGGTCGAGGCAACCTTCGCTTTATGTTATCTAGCCCAGACAACAAAGGGGGAGACTCGATCTACTCCCGATAGGAGAGATCAAAACCAAGACACCAAATCAAGTTAATTCTAAGTGAAGTAAGGTGTATGGTTTATCCTAGACCTTAGGATGAAGTCACAAGACAAGTGAGGGATTCAATGAGTATAGCTTTGGTTCATTGTTGATGTGAGAGTGACTTATAATAATTAAAGATAAGATCCGGGATTAAAGTACTAGTCAATGTGAGAAAATCCACTGCCTTGGGAACCGTGTCCAATGCAGGGTAGTTTAAGGGTTGAATTGGGGCTAACTAGTACAAGTGACAAGCTTGATCATGATACATGATGACATCAAAGGGTTTAGTTCACCATACAAGGGTCAAACCACAAGTTAATCCAACAATCTAGGAAAGTCGAATTGACTTGGAGAGAGACCAGTGCCTTGGGAATTGGGTTAATGGAGTCAAAGTGTAGTTAACTTGTGATTGATAACTCCTATTGTATGAGACAAGTGGGCAATTAAAGTCTTGATGGACGAATAGGTCTAGATCTAGGTTTGACCTAAGTGGACCACAATCCCTTAAAACAAGGAATGTTATCCCCAAGGCAAGATTTGATGAAGTGACACACTAGACCTAGGTTTTGAATTATGCCCGTTCCAAATCCACAAAAATCTCAAGTACCCACGTCCTAAAAGTGGACCAACTCCCTTCTCCAAGGTGGTACGACTTTACCCAAGGAGGCTAAAGAGGGTGATAAATGGGTCAAGACAAGTCCAATCGCATCCAAACTTTAGATCCAAGTAGTTTAAGCAAGTGAGAGTATGGATCTATAATTTCATGGCAATCCAATGGCTAGATCTGAGTTTGAAGATACCAAGTGGTCCAAAATGGGGATTAAATCCCTTGAAATGTGGAATAGGGCCCACAAGGTAGAAATCAGAAAAGTGACAATCTGGGGGTAGGTTATTGGATGTGTAGATCATGAAATAAGCGGGATCTCAACTACCCATCACTTAGATCTAGGGTAACTCACCTTCCCCAAGGAGTGCGACCTCACTTGGAGAGGCTAAGTTAGCCTGGGAAGGGGGTCAAATGGAGGCCAATCCTCACCAAACTATAGATCCGGGATGCCGTGGATACTATAGATGTGGGTTTTCAATATTATACCCAACAACCCACTAGATCTTAGTAGATCTGAGAAAATGTAACAATGAGGGTTTGAAGAAATAAGGGTTTTATCAATTTATGAGCTATGTCAATGGATTGGATCAAGATAAGAGAAACAAACCTATGGATCTTACCTGGGTAACCTTGTAGATGCCTTGATGATGATGATCTATGCAAACCCAATCAATTTGAGAAGCTTTGAGGTAGTTTTCTATGCAATCGATTTAGTCCAAGAAGCCAATGCGCCCTCTCTCCTGCACAACAAACGTCAACAATATCAGATTTGATGCAATCAAGAGATAAGACTAATGCCACAAGAGAAGTAACAGAAAGATAGCATAGATCACAATGATACTAATGATAACCCCCTGATACAAACAAATGCCAAGAAAGTCGATTTGAAGAAGCCTTGCAAAATCGCCCTTGTTGAAGTCGCCCTCCTATAGACAAGACAATGATTTCCAAAAAAAGATAGATCTTACCACAAATTCCAAATGCTAGGTTGCAATAGACTTTCCAATCACCATCTAAGAACACCAGATGCAAAGGAGACCACAAGAATTTCCACAAGAAATTTTTCCATACCAATAATCCAAGAGCCAAAGACCCCTTACAATGAGAAGCTCTCTCCTTTAAATAGGAAGGAGAGGCATCAAAATCCTAACCACTTTTTGAATGAGTGGCTAAGATTAAAAGATACAAATGTCTAATCAATGGTTGAGATGAGCTCAACAATAAAATACATGGATCACTCATAAAATATAACATAAGTGGACAAAATCGCCCTAGAAGAGGGGAATCCCACCAAATCATGATGACAAAATATAATAAGAAGCTTATGGTGGGTCCAAGGGGTAATTTTAGCCACCCTTGGTCAATCCCCATAGCACAATAATAATAAAAAGGTCATCAATATACCAAATCGTGCCTCTAGGACAAATCGTGGGCCTCAAAAGACCTCAGAAATCATCAGAAAGTGCCATAAGTGATGGAAGCGGGCCCCGATGAAGCTGAAACTGCTGGAGGAGGTGTGGAAGACATCAATCCATCATCACTAATCATCCCATGCCAAAACATTGCCTCAGTAGCCCAAATCGAATTCCTCAATAGCCATTTCTACCAATCCTAAAATGCCTCGGGAGGAGTGAAACTGCCCCAAACTGCCTCCTGGAGTGCCTGCGCTGTCAAGGTGAGGGCACCAGTGTGTCTGGGAGGGGGGTAATATGGTAAAAACAAGTGGCTGGACCACCCCCTCCAAGCACAGCGCCCTAGGTCAACCGGATAAAAATCACATCTGCTCTGACAGGGTCTCCGACAGACCAAAACTGCACTGGGTTAGCCTACTGAGGCTCAATCATCACTATAAGTGCCCGGAACTGAAAACAGACTGTCTCATTGGACTCAAAAGGTCCAAATCTATCCAAGATGTGTACTCATACACCATATGATTCTCTGCATGATCATAAAATATATCCAATATACCGGAACAGGTGAAATAATAATAATCTGTAAATGATCAAATAATGCTGTAAACCATGAATCATCATCATAACCCTGTATCTGCTGCATAGAATCATCATGTACACGTACATAGACCATATATCATCTATCCATATCATCACAAGGTCCAACCATCTCATGTCCTATGGTTGACCTTGGTCAAACTAGGTTTGAACAAGTCAACATGACCAAATATAACTCAGACCATCATCAGAAGCTGCTGCAAAGTGTCAAAGGTTAATGCATGCTCTACAACTCATTCAAATAACAATTATAACACAAAGTAATCATTACTGGCGATCTAAATCCAAATATATAATGTCATTAATTATTATTATTACTCAGACTAGACTTTCAACTTCAAGATCATACTCACTTCATAGTTGTGATCAATTTGCTAGTGAAGGGTGAAGGCTAAAATAACTGGCTAGGCTAAGGGATGACTTGACTGACTTAACTTTGTGACACTTTGGCAAAAGGAAAGGGAATACACACCATAGCATATACTGAATGAGCAACAACACAGGGAATGGCGGTGTCTCACAAATGGGTGAGTTGTTCAAAGAGGGTTTATTCACCTTTAACAGATGCGCACAATCCATACTACAAATAAGGCCAACAATAATTTAGATGTAGCATTTAAGTTCCATTGCTTTTTGGGCCTGAAGTTTCCATAGCCTTGATCTATGTGTGTTTATAAACACATTGCGTAGATTTACATTTATTTAGGCTTTCTGTTGCAGGTGTGTTTTTAAGGCACTTGTTTACCTGAGCACTTCTAGGTGTATCACAGACAGCTTGTTTACCTAGGTATTTACATTTTCAAAAGATATAACATTTTATTTTCATGGCCATTTTCATTTGGCATGCCTTTCATTCATGTGTGTTTAGAAACACATTGCATGAATGGGCTTTTCATACAAGATATAGCATTTCATTTTTCCAGATTTTGTATTCATGGCAGCACTAAAAGTTTCAGGTTTAGCTAACACAACTTTAGTGACTAGGGGGAATTCACAAGGAACTCCAACTCACCATAGGTAAGTTTTGTCACCAACTCAGAGCCGATACACAGTAGACAGGGAAGCTCATCCAATACAGAGGCTACAGTGGGGAAAAGCTCCTCCATGTCACTAGTCATGTAGCAAGTCAGGGTGATAAACTAAAAGGTAGGCAATGGATGGATGAAGACAATGAATAATGGAGCCAACACTAGCAAGCCAAGGTATGGTGGAATGATCACCTCTATTCTCCCTAAGGAGGGTAAAACCAATGAGTATGAATAGTGAACTTCTAAGTCTGAGTAGGGACAATATAATATATATAATAAGATCAACCAGGTCCACATATCTATATGATCGCCAGATCATGACACTAAGTGCTAAGACATGCTATAAGGATAAGTATAAAAGCAATATAACCACAACACTATGATATACCTGTTGAGTCATATACCTGAATGCTCATCATCTGAACCATCATCTGTCCTCTAAAACTACTACTGCAACTCTGGGCACTACTGACTGCTCTGTACAAATGGTATAATGGATACATCGGTCATCTCTCTAAGTGTCCTGAGACTCGGTCATGGCATGGGGAAAACAACTGCTGTCCAAAATCTGATAGTGATCCAATATAGATGCTCATCTCAGCATCTCCAATGTAAGGAAACTGACTGAATAGTGTACTGGCATCAGAAAAATAATGTATGGTAGCCCGGCTACTATATATGTGATAACAGTAACCTTTGTATTATTTCAACCAAGAAATAAAACATTTGAAAATCAAATGAAAATGAGCCTTATTTTGGTTTTAATAAATGAAACATTTGATCAAAACAAACTAGGGTAAAACTTGAAATAAAGAAAATGAGAAATTCAAAGAGAAGGTAGGGTGAAAATAGGAATGGTAATTATGTAAAGTAGAAAATTCTAAAGTTAATCTAGAAAACAACCCTAGAGATAACAGGTTCTTTGTCAATGATGTCACACAGCAGGGCTACATAACTGGAGAATGGTCTCGGTCTCTTGCTTTCTCTATGCATTCCTTCTGGAGCACCATATCTCTCTGCATCTTGAATTGCTTCTCATACCCATGCTGGTTTCCTCTTGTGAGAATTCTTCTCACGTGGTGGATCTACAGGTTCCTATGGGTCTTCCATCTCGCGTTCTTCATATTCTTTTGGAATCGCTTCTTCCATTACTGTATTTCTGATCCTGGGAACTTTAGGTTCTTCAATATCTTCAATACGTAGTTTTCTGATGTATGTTGAATCTTCGTCGCTTGTTCTTCGAAACAAGTCTCTCTTGTAGGTGATGGTATACGATTTTTCCTACAAGTCAAGTTCAACTGCATGATTAGAAACATCTCATAGTTTTCAGAACAAATTCTTACGCATAAATACATAGGTCATACAGTCATGCAATTATCTTAGCCAATGCTTCAATACAACATTTATCCATATCCCGTAACTTTCTAGATGCCTTCCATCTCTACCGAAACATTGTTAAGGGTGTGCACTACTCCAACATGTCAGCAAAGAGGTTTCAATCTAGATAAGTAGCAATGGAGTATTGTACAGTACCATAGGCCACTTACCCATTACTTGCATATTAGTAATATCTTGTTCATTAATGCAACTTTTCTAACATGCATAATATACATCCTAAATCTAGAAACATAAGTATGCATATGACTGGACAACATCATTTAAGTAATCATACATACAAGGAAATGACAATTCAAATACTTATCTTTGTTTGGTTGTTGGGTGGACTACCTCTCAATCTTTGCTTCCTTGCAGGAACTACTGGAGTCTCTGATAGTGTGCACCTTAACCAATGTTCAAAATGGATGAGAGGTTCTTCCATAGATTATTGATCTTTATTTGTTTTCCGGAATCCAACTCTGCAGGAGCTTCTTCTACTCCTTTCATGTAATACTGAATGTCATCTCTAGCTCCACCTTATGAGGTGGAACCTTCTTAATAAACCCTTGTAGCTGGTTACCTTCATTACAATACATATTCTTCATCACTTGAAGAATCTTCACTGTCTTCTTTGGTTCTCTTCCTCGAAGGTTCATCATCCTCTGCAGTGTGAGCATGATGTCTTTTCTTGTTGTTCTTCTTCTTGTGGGAGTTGCTTTTGTTCGTGGGACAATCTCTGGAATAGTGTCCCTTCTCATCACAAGTATAACATCAAATGTGAGAAAGATCTCTCTTGGATCCTCCAAAGTTCTCCCTCTGATTCTGGTGATGTTGTTTACCCTTCTTGTGATGAGGATGCTCCCTCTTGTTGTTGTTCTTCCTGGTGTGTGTTGTGAGAGCCTGGTCTTCATTACCCATCTTTTCTTCTCGAGCTACAATTCGAGCTTCTTCTTGTGAGCACTCCTTCCACAGCCTACTGAAGGTGATCAACTTTCTTCTTGCAAAGATTCCTTGAATAAAGGAATCCCATGACCTAGGAAGACCATTCAAGGTTGTCATCACTATTTCTCCATTCTCTATATCTTCTCCCACAGCTTCAAGTTGTTCTTTTATCTGAGAGACCCTTGTAAAGAAGGACTGCATGGTCTCTGCATCTTGTTATTTGACATTCTTCAATTGGTTCCTCAATGTCATCTTCCTATTTATATTCCTCCCTTCAAATAAGGTGGTCAAGGCATCAAACATCTCTTTAGGTGTCTCAAGAGATGACACATGTGGTATGAGATGGTCCTTGATAGAATCTGCAATGATTCTCTTAGCCTTAACCAGGTTCTTCTTGTGTAAGGCTTTAGACTCATCTCCTTCTGGAATTGGAACCTCTTCATTCACATAGGTGTCCAATTCATTCTCTTCTAGGACAAGCCCAATCCTATACTTCCATGCTCGGAAGTTATCAGCCCCTTCAAGCTTATCCTCAAGCTTGGTGTGGTGAGACATCTTTAATGAGAAACTCAAATGAAAATAGAAAAGCTTTAGGTCTTACCACTTGATTTGTTGAAACTGGTTCTAGAGCTGGCTAGGGTTTGTCAGAGAAACCCTAATTTTCCAAAGTTGGAATTTGGAATTTTTGAATGGACAGATAGATGCACCTCCTCAAGGTGAGTTGTATAATGTATTCACTTTCCTGAATTAGTGAATAGAAGCCCAAAATATATGATGCCCTAGTTTTCCTTCAGCAACATTGACGAGCCGAAAAATGCAAATTCTCGGAATTGAATTCTACTTTCACAGGAAGATTCTCCTGGATGAGGCGAGTATGTTGGTGCACTTGGTTTCTGAAGATTCCAAAAATTCACCCTTGAAAATTGACTTGCGAATTTCAGATCTACAGTTTCTGGCTTTTTCTGGTTTTCTGGTTTTTATGGTCTAGAGTCAAATTAGGGTTTGACTTATCCCAAGGTTCTACCCAACCAAAAACTTCAATCTTGGTCTCTAAATTTCAATTTTGATGAGGAGCATCTCCCTGTGCTGAAAGCACTCCAAAATTCTTCTTCTGTGAAAAGCCCTAATTTCCCGCAGTAGTGACAGGCCAAAAATTGAAAATGCTCAGAATCAATTTCTGTTTCGACAAAAAGATGCGCCTTCCTTAGGTGAGTTAGCCTAGCCTCCTTTTGCTGATGATCTGTGGAGAGAAACCCAAAAATTAAGAAACCCTAGCTTCTACAGCTGCACAGTGTCTTCTTCTCAGGTTAGCTCTAATACCATGTTAGAATTTCACAATTTAATTCAAGATTATATAGGATCTTATCTAAGAGAATAACATGCACAGCAATTCAAACACAAGAGACAAGAGACAAAGAATTTCATCGGGGAAACCATAAAGGAGAAAACCCCGAAAGTGGAAATGGTCTCCAGCAGCTTCTCTCTTCTTCACTTGTGCGAACTTGTCCTCCTACTCACTTATGCGAACTTGATGAGTGAGTGAATGAGCAAATAGAGAGGGAGCACCCTCTCTATTTAAACTTTATCTTTCACTTGACCTTTACCCTAATTTGACTGGGTCGACTTCTCTAGGAGAGTCTAATAACCCATTAACAACTTAACTTTCAGGTCTAATGCCCCGTCATACAATGGAGGGTTAACCTCACTGACTTTACATGACCCAAATACAATAATGACTTCTCCGACCGGAGGAATAAACATCTCCGTCAGAGGTACAATAATAAAATACAAATACAATATAAAATATACAAGTGAATATCTTCGGAAGTTACAATTACATTAACATTAAGGCATCAACCACACCTTAGAGCCTATCATTCAACATCCTCATCAGATGTTTCAAGTCACAAATGTCACTGCGCACCCTACAAAAGGCTTCCCTCCAAGACGGCATTGCTTCAATCTGCTTGCAGACTGCTTAAGGAATCACCTCCCAAGAAATGCGGAGCCAAGAATCAAAAATCCATGCATCCTCTAATAAAAGAGGCCAGAGAGAGACCTTCCACAAACTAATACAAAATCCCGAGTGCACCCAACCCAAAGACAGGCGAGAATTCTCAATTTCCAAAGAAGGAAGAAGAAACCACAACAAATCCGTGTAGGTTAAAAGCGCAACAATTTGAATGGTTTTTTCCGATGCAATTTCAACAGAATTTGGCATAAATTTTGAAGGAATTTTAAAATTTTCAAATAATAGTGTTTAAATTCGCAAAAGATGGGTGCCCTAGGGTTTTTGAGGAGGCTGAATCTATTTATGAATTCAAAATTTCGATTTGAACCACACAAAATTCAAATTTCTTAAAAAGAAAATCACCAGATCCTGACCAAAAACTCACCAAGAAGTCAATAAAGTCGCGCGTTTAGACTTCTTCCAACAAATCAGGCAAAGAATAACAAACCCAACTAGGAGATAATGGACGTGCTAAACACCTAAAAAACTGGATTCGTCTTGGAGGCCCCTCGTGTCTCATGGGGATCAAATCGGACACGATTCGATCTGAATTCGTGTCCGATTCGACTTTCAGCCGAATCCGTTTTCGGGACACGTTGCAAAAAAGAATCGAACGCGAAATTTGAGCGTGTCCCGACTGTCGGACACAAACCCAGAAAACAGGACACGTAAAGCGCGGAAAAAGGCATCCGGGTTTGCTTTAAAACAAATTTTTGGCTTTCTTTTTGTCATTTGCAAGGAAGCAATTGGTTGAGAGTGAGTTGTATGTGCAGGTGAAGGAGATTTGAAGGCTATCCATTGTTTCCAAGTGATTCCAAGTGCATTCCGGTGGATTTGTGGAGAGGATTGCAAGCTCAACCATCACACAAGAAAAGGAATGTCTCAATCAGCTAGGGTTGGAGGTAGGGGGCAAAGGAAAGGGAGAAATGCACCATCTAGGGCCTCCCCTCCTATTCCACCAAGCACAAGCGGTTCTTCTCCTCCGTCAAGTGCTCCATTGGCTGCTAGTGGAGCTCATTCTATGGCTCCATTTAACCCTGTTTTAGCAAGACAAGAAGCCCAAGAAAAAAAATACCCTTTGTGGAAGTATGTGACAAGGAAAGATGGGCCCGGGGCAAAGCTTGGTGGGGGAGGCAATGTGTCTTGGAGATGCAAATTTTGCAAGCATGAGTTCATGAGCACATATTTCCGGGTTAAGGGCCATTTGTTGGCCCTTCCTTCTTGTGGGATTTCTTCATGCAAAGCGGTGAGTGTTAACCAAACGAGGGATATGGAAAAAGAGGATCATGTTAGCTTAGGGAAGGTGGCAGCAGCAAGCAAGAAAAGAGAGGATGATCCTCTTCCATTTTTGAGGAAGTCCTCTAGCACCAAGCCTCCATTTCCACCTAGCATTCATGGGCGTGGGGATACTTATCAAACAAGAAAGAGGCAATCTACAGGTGGTCCAATGGATAGGATTTTCCAACAAGAGGCGCGAGAAGAGGTATACCTTACCATTGCATTTTTCTTCTACCTCAACTTCATCTCATTCAATGTTGCACGGTCACCATTGTATTTTGAAACGGTTCGAACTATCTTGGAACGAGCTCCAAGTGGTTATGTGCCTCCTAGTTCAGAGAAGCTTAGAACCACATTGTTGGTTAAAGCAAAGAAGGAGGTAGATAAAATCTTTGAGCCAATTAGAACAACATGGCCCTCATGCGGTGTGAGTATTGTTTCTGATGGATGGACGGATCCCGCACGCCATCCACTCATCAATTTCATGGTATCTTACCAAAATGGACCGTTGTTCTTGAAAGCAATGGATGCTCTTGGGAAATACAAGGATGCACAATTTATGGGTGATTTATTCATCAAAACCATTGAAGAAGTAGGTGTTGATTCGTGTGTACAAATCATCACGGACAATGCACCTGTTTGCAAGGCTGCTGGCATGATTGTGGAAGCTAAATATCCACAGGTATGTTCATTTTGGACACCTTTCATTTCTAATTTGCTCATTGTTTGAATTTGGTCATTGCAATGTTAGTGTTGTAGAGTCATTGATACATGCTTTTATTGCTCTTACAGGTTTTTTGGACACCTTGCATTGTCCATTCCTTGAATTTAGCACTGAAAGCCATTGCTTCGGATGTGACATGGATTGGCAACCTTATTGAGGATGCACGCCATATCCGTAACTTTGTACAAAACCACACAAATGCCCTCACCATCTACAAACAGTACACACAGCTTGCATCGCTGAAGATTGCAGATACTCGGTTTGCTTCCTCATTCATCATGCTCAAGAGGTTGAGGGAGGTCAAAACCGCTTTTGGGTCCATGGTGATTTCAGAGTTTTGGGCTTTTTGGAGAAAGACGGATCAGGCTGCTTCACAAAAGGTAAAGGACACGGTGTTAGATGATGGTTGGTGGGACATGGTAGATCTTAGCATTAAGATCATGGAGCCAATCATTTCTTTGTTGCAGTTTGCAGACACGGACCAGCCCATCCTAGCAGAGATTTATGACGGGTAGGATTCCATGATTGAGTCCATGAGGTCCATTGTCATGGAGAATGAGTGTCCCGAGTATGGGACATCGGCAGAGAACTTATGGACCATTATTCGGGATATTCTTATCTCCAGGTGGGATAAGAATTGCACACCTTTGCATTGCTTGGCCCACTCCTTGAACCCCAAGTTCTACACTCAGGAGTGGCTCACTGGTGGATCGGGGGCCTCACACAGAGTCCCTCCTCACATGGATGCAGAGATTGCACATGGGAGGAAGATAGCACTTAGACGGCTATTTCAGGATAGAGACATGCTTGAGGAGGCGGAGGAGGGCTTTGTAGATTTTTCCACTGGCACAGAGAGATTTGGAGGCTATGATGTGCTTAGAGATAGGGTGGGTAAGAAACCCTATGCTTGGTGGGCAATTCATGGGGCAACATCCCCTATTCTACAGAAGTTAGCCTTGAGGTCATCTCTCAAGTTACATCATCCTCTTGTTGTGAGAGGAATTGGAGCACATATGGGAACTTGTACAGTGTGAAGAAGAGCAGGCTTGAGCAGTCCAGGGCAGAGTCGATGGTGTATGTGCACTCCAACCTTCGTCTTATTTACAGGAAGAGGGAGGAGTGGGTGAAGGGAAAGACAAAGATGTGGGATGTCTTTCCTGATGATATGGGTTTGGACAATAGTACTGAGTTGGCATTAGCCAACATGGATCTTAATGATCCAGTGCTAGAGCCGATCACTTTTGATGATAGTGATCATATAGAGGGGTCATCCTCCACAGCAGCAGATGCAGATCGTCAGATGGGCAGAGAGGAGGAGGAGGGGGAGGAGGTTGAGGATCAGGGCAGTGGCAGTGATGAGTATGTTGATTCAGGCATGGAGGAGGACTACTGACATATGGGATTCTCCCATCTTGATCCACCCCATTTTGTATTTACTATTAGTCTATTTGGCATTTGCCAGTGCCCAGTGGCATTCCGACATATATGTATCATTGTATACATTTTGATTTTGATGACTTAATGAGAAATATGGTTCCGACATGCATCTATGTGTCTCATTGTGATTTGTGAATGACAAATGTGTTGTGAATCGTGATTTGTGAATGACAAATGTGTAATCATTAATGTGTTTTTATTCTAATTTCTAATTTTCTATTGAATATTTGTAAATGTTCTAGTTTCTAAAGATTTTTGGATCTAAATGTCTATATTTTTAAATTTTAATATATTTTTTTTTAAATATATATGTATATAAAACATGTCCTACGTGTCCCGATTCCGGGGGTCACCGTGTCCGTGTCGGACTCTCATATTTTCGTGTCCTTCGTGTCCCGTGTCCCCGTGTCAAGTGACTTAGCTAAACACCTATGTTCCAGAACAGCTTCAATGCTCCCACCCTCTTTCCAGACCTGCGAAGGGCCGAGAACAAACTGAGAGTGCAAATCCTAATGGAAACCATCCCATATGATTATCCCACAAGCACCCCCAATCTCAATTAACAGCTCCATTATTTCACAAGTGTGAGCGATAATGAGTATGTGTGAGCCAAAGGCCTCGCATGGGGGGGCATTTAAAACACGCAGGGAATAGTACCAAATCCAAGGACCATGTGCCCTTCCTAAACTCTTAATCCACCACCTCGGTTCATTGCACGAGACTCCATGGTTAACGTAGGTTCTATGGTATCCATTTCCTAAGGGGCTGACCCTCATTTTGCACATACGCCCCCATTTCCAACCTTGCACCTTGATTGGCCAAATTATCCGCCAACTCATTGTTGTGTCGTCGGATATGAAAGAGATTCAGACCTTGGAGATCATGAAGAAAACTCAGAAGTCTATGCTGCAACCACTCTGACATGGGATCATGATGTAGTAAACCTCTCCGAGCCTAACAAATGACTAGCAAAGAATCCCCCAGGATGATTACTTTTGGAAGCTTTAAGGAGACTAGTAATTTTGCCCCCTAACACAGCGCATACCACCCTGCTTGATTGTTTGTCCTGTTGCCTAATCCCCATGCAACGGTTGCCACGATATTTCGTCCGGGGTCTAGTAATGGCCCACTGCACCTACCTCCTGAGATATATTTCAAGATTTTTAATATATAAAAGAAATATTAAAAAAACCTGAAATTTTTTAGTTTTCCCATTAAAAAATACATTGTTAATGAATGAAAAATTAAAAGGTTGATTTTTTTTAAATTCATCTTGAGGTTCAAATTCGCCTTGAAATGCGTTTTGAGGTTTGAATTTGCCCTGGAATTTCCCATAAAATTTGCCTTGAAATGCGTCTTCAGGTTTGAATTTGCCGTGGGATTTGCCATAAAATTCGCCTTTGAAATTTTCGGCAAACTCAAACAAATTTCAAGTTTCTTTTGAGATTCAACAAATTTCGAACCTCATCAATAAAATTCGCCAAATCTTGTGACTTAGACCCACTTCTTGCCGTCACTTTGCTTACTCAAACTTGTTGATTGCACTTCTGCCACTGAGAAGTTCGTTTTGATGTTAGGGCAACCTTGGCTTTATTCTGTGCCATCTAGCAACGAATCATTTGTGAATTGGGCGAAAAAATAGATTATGCATTTTCTGTTGTTTGTTTCTTCTAAGTTTTTTGCTGAATTGGACCATTTTTTCCCAGGTCATCCATTTTTCACCCCAGCCGAGTTAACCCGGATAAGAGTTTTGGAAGACTGTTCCAGATATACCAAAACATGCCTTGCGGTATTTAAAAAGACACTCTGAGGCCACTCGAAAGTGCTTATCGAGTTAACATAACAATTATTTATTTCTTCAGTTATCCCACACTGGTTTTTGTTAAGCAAGCAATTATGCCAGCATAACAGAGGTTAAATCCAACTAAAACCTCTGCTTTTTTAGTTATCTCCTCATCTAGTTTCAGACGTAATTGCAATATTTCATAAATTCTTACTTTAATCCAGTCAAAATCTCAAAATAACTAATATGGCTTCCTTAGAGTTATAGATTACTGCAAAGCAACTTAGCCTAGAATATATTCTGAAATTGTGATCACAGGTCCAGTTCCGAACCACAAACTCTGCGACATAGCAAACCCCGTAATATGTGCGCCCTAGGAAAGACAGTTTAACAATAAATAGAAAAAGAAAAAGTAAAAAATGAAAAAGCAGGGCTGTCTACATGTTCGATCGAGTATTTGAATTCGCAAGCTCAAACGCTGGGAAGGTTTGCGGAAACTTGAGATAACTTGCATGCCACGGATGGAATTTGTCGAGCTTATGATTTGTGTAAAAAATTGAAATAAGGAAAAATGGTGGAGAAAAAAAAAGCGTACCGAGGCTGATGGCCTGCATGGCCACCTGTCTAATCTGGAGCGATCCGAGGGATTCGATTGTGTCACCTATCATCCGCATTTTTTAACCTCCTCAGCTCTCCACTCCTCTCTCGGCAATGTTCCACTCCGTGCCTCCAGATCCAAACAATTAAATGAACTATGCGGGTCTTATGTAATTACGCTTTAGCAGAGAAGCGAAAGAAAGGCAGTTATTTCCGTGCTATACTATTGAGCAGTCCCGTGCAGTAGCGTTGACATGCGCGTTACATGAAAACCCGCCGACGACCTGAAGCAGATCAGGACGACCAGCCTTTTGGTAAACAGATGAAGCCCCCGCCTTTGCCCTTGTCCCTACCCTGCTATTGGTGGTACGTTCTTTGTTGCTTTTTATTAAACTCCGGGCTCTATTTTGAAACTTCAATGAAATACTGACGATTTTATTTCCTCTAGTTACCATGTTTTAAACCACTTCACTGAATCAAAATCAACGAAAAAAACATAGGAGTTGTTTAAAAATTCAACAATTTGGTTTCGGAGAAAACTGATTTATAAAAAATTATGTAGGTTAGAAAAATAAAAAAATCGTTTGAAATCGTAGAATTTTTAGATTGCGTGAAAAACATTGGCTACTTATACTAAACTTATATCATTAATGTTTTTTAACAGCAACACTTTTGCTAAAGGATCTTCACTTTCATGATGGAACCAAAACAAGTGATAAACAACTCCCACCACTTGACTACAACTTAGCCAACATCACTAATACTAAATTTCACTAACACTTAGATAACACTAACTCAAGAAATATTAGTGTAAAGGAGGCCATTTACTAATAATGTCTATAATACTAAACTTCACTAACACTTAGATAACACTAACTCAAGAAATATTAGTGTAAAGGAGGCCAATTACTAATAATGTCTATAATATCAGGGTATTAGAGTAAAGGAGGTCAATTACTAATAATGTCTATAATATGAGGGTAATTGTATACCATACTATTGTATTAGTCATCAAATAATGGTCAATTAGATATAATATGCTATAATGGGCCTTGATATAATATGCTTATCTAGTATCAGCATAGTGCTTATCAAGACTTGAAAGAGTAATGGCATAGTTCTTATTTATCCCAATATACCTTCTTGATTTGTGCTTTTCTAGAGTTGTTACAAGTGGAAGGCCCTCCCATTTCAACCACATGGCTCAATTTTCTCACTATATGTATCCTTGCCTTGTGGAATAAATTTGTATTTCCAACTCAACCCTTTCTCATATGTTTATAGACATTCGTTATCCCATAAATAGTGGGTGCTTTTTAGATCTATCTATAATGCCTACACAAATTCTGTTATGCCTTCATAAGTAGTGCTTGCCATATTTTTCTCATATCATGTAGTAATAGATCTCGCTTAACAAGCGAGAGAATGGGAACCGAGGAGGGTTTTGGAGCAAAAAGTGCTATGTAGTATCAGTAATACCTACCAGTTAGACCTATAATAATGAGGGGTGTAATCTTGAATTGGGGATAACTTCGGAAGAGACAACCCCTCGTGGACTAGTTCTTTTAATCAATTGAGTTTTATTTAAACAAAACAATTTTTTGTTCAATATAAAATTGTCTTCCTTTTAAGTATGAAAAAACAAAAGTTAAATATAACTCATCTTCCCCTTGATTTTCATGTAAGCATTTTGAACAGATAGCATCTTATGTAGGCATTATGAACAATGTGCATCACATGCAATCGTTCCATACATTATAAACACATGCAGGCCCTTGCTTCATGGATATCGGTGTGTATTATGATTCTCTTCTTGATTATATAATTTATAGCTTTGATCTCTTCCATTTCTTTGATTTATTTATTTTCCAAGAAAAAAACTTTAGATTTGATATTTCAAACTTGAAATCAAAATATACATCAACTTAGCCTCTCAGTTCATGTCCAAAGTTCAGAATTGATCTGTATACTATCAGTATCTACTTATTATAGTCATCCATCAAAATGACTAGGCCTAAATGACCTTCATTCATGCCTTTAAAACATCAACAATAAATGCAAGAAATCCCTAATTTAATACAAATCCCATAGAAAAACAATTTTCTCTGAGAACTAGAATGTCCCTAGTTCCAATTATGATCAAAAGAGTGAAAGAGTAGATTCAAAGGATAACGTATCCTCCTTGTATTCTTGAATGATGAAAGTGCCCTCTTACAATGATAGCACTGACTGATAGGGATAATCTTCTTTTGTGTCGAACCCTCTATAGATATGAGTGAAGGAGATAAAATTAAAGTGTTTTTTTACCTCCAGTAATCTATGATGATAAGTCCAAGAGTCAAATTTGTTATATATATATATATATATGGGTTGGACAAGGAGACTCAGCTTGGATGTGGGGCTACATTTTTTCTAAAGTTATTGTGGGTCCTAAGCCTACCACAAATCTTTGGAATAAAGTTTTAAGTCATGAAAAGGATGGTTGGGGGATTACAACTTGTAGATTATTCTAAAGACACTTTGTCAAAGGAACAAATATTTGAGGAGTTCCCCACTTGAATCCTTGAAGAAAAAACTTCCAAAGTCTATTGGGGGTTCAATAGGAGACCAATAAAAAACTACACATTTATTTTGGACAATATCCTTCTTCTTGATATGTCAAAATGAGTGCATTTTCAGTATGGGGGAGATTGTAAGGACGACTTGAACTAGACATCGAATAAGATGACAGTTATTGCACTCAACCTGGTAGAGGAAGGTGAAGCAGACAACTTTTTGAAACTTGACTTAGGACCCCTATGACCTGTAACTTCTAGAAGGAAGGGTGATTAATATGGTAGCTTTTGTCCTCCTAATCAAAGGAAGTGCTCCTTGGCCCAGGAATGGGTTTTGGTTACTAATGGATGCAGTTTTATTGGCAAGAGATTAGATCTTGAGCACCTTCATGGCAAGAGGAAGGATTCAAACATATACATTGACCTTT
Organism: Larix kaempferi; assembly: GCA_027924585.1. Taxonomy (NCBI): domain Eukaryota; kingdom Viridiplantae; phylum Streptophyta; class Pinopsida; order Pinales; family Pinaceae; genus Larix; species Larix kaempferi. The sequence continues at coordinate 8,203,048 of BSBM01000835.1, forward strand.
GAAAATCGTGGGAGGTGGTTAAATCCAAAGGTGTTGGGGTGTCCTTGGATTTTGGGAGGATCTACAAGTGAGTGATAGCTTTCATTTGAAAGGGAAAACCCTAATTAGCAAGATTCCAGGGTGCACGTTTTCAATGGAGAAGCTCAATGCTTGGATGTAATATGAGTGGGTGTCAAAGATAGGATATGGGTCGATACTTCATTTTTGGCTTGGGTTTGGATAGGGTTCATTTTCATGATGGGGGAGGAGGCAGTAAAGATCCCTAAAGGTGTATGGTTTGTTGATGGCTCATACCTCTTGATGAAATCATGGCATCCACTATTTGTTGTTAAGGATGAATATGTTGCAAGAACCTTGGTGTGGGTTTAACTCTTAGCAATGGCGATGGATTTATGGATAGTCCAATCAATTGGTATCATTATTAATCTTATTGGAAAAACCATTATGGTTGATGATTCCTTCAAAGATAATGCTTTTAGGTTGCTAGCTCAAGTGTTGGTATAAGTTGACTTAAGCAAAGGGCTCTATGATTCTATGGTTGTTGTGACTCATGGTTTTGTATATACATAAATTATAGGCCATATAAACTTTTTTTTGTTCTTCCCATTGTCATATATATGGGCACACGGCTAAGGATTGTGAGAAAATGTTTGTAAAAAAGGTTTGACAAAGGAATAATATGGTGCTCGACCCTCTCAAGTGGATTTGGTAGATAACGACAACTCTATAAAGGAAAAAGGTCTTGTAATCATAGGCATGTCCATTCCTCTAACCGAAGGTTGGCATTCTTTTGAGGTGACAAGAAGAGGAAAGTTGTGTCTAATGTTGTCACCATTTCATCTGCATACACTAGAAGAACAAAGGATTGATTGATCCAAGGTGGCAGGTAGCATGGGTAATTGTATTACTTCTTCAACCCAACACCCTCATATTTCTTCCTCCCCTCCCAAGAAGACTATATGAAGTTATTGCGAGGATGTGGGTATGTTAAAAGATATACAAAACTTACCTAATCACAACCCTCATGGAAGTAATTTTGGATTTGTTACTGGGAAATGGGAGGAAACTAATGGGTTTCTAAGGGATTCTTATACCTTTCCATTCCACCACAATCAAGAAGTGGATGGAATTAGCTTTGATTCTTCCTCTAATGCATCTAGAGGGGGAGGACATTACCTCCTTAGACCAAAAAAGTTGAACACGTCTTAGGGTACAATGATTGTTGGAGGCTTAGGTATTCAGATAGGCTTGGGGGGGGGGTTAGGAAATCATCCTTGAGCATGCATAAGAGAGCAATTAACGAAATAAATTGGGGAAGGAAGAAATTGATTTTTGGGGCCCTTTGAGCAGGCAAAACCCCACACAGAGTTCCCCATTGAGAATTATATGGACCTAAACATTAGTGGATTAGGGGTCCATGCCAACAAAATAGCCCTTAAGAGGTTTTTTGAAGTTCACAAGCCTGAGATACTCTAATCCAAGAATCCATGGATCAAGGGGACTTACTCCTAATTCGTCTAAAAAAGTCTTTGTTGGATAGGAATTTGTTGCAATTGAGGTGATTGGTAATTTGGGAGGGCTCATCACAGAGTGGAACCAGTCCATGTCTCTAATTAATGTTTTCTCTATTGATTCAAGTATTTGTACTGAAGTCTTTCGCAAAAGATCAGGTTTCTCGCTTGCCATCATGAATATATATTGCCCTTATGAAGGAAATAAAGTATTGTGGTAAAGGCCCTTGTCCCTTTAGTCTATAACGATTGAGTTTATTATCAGTGGGGATTTAAATCTAACTCTTAATAGAGGAATGTGAGTTTTTCTTACAACCATAGACAAATTGGTTGATTTCTTCCAAAACTTGCTTGAAAATAGAGAGCTTGTAGATATTGAACCCATCAAAATGGGTCCTACTTGGAGCAACAACAAGGAAGGCACTGGGGGTGTCTCAAAACAGCTGGATAGGTTTATGGTGCACAACTATTTCATTTCAAAATTTCATAGGTTTCATTATTGGATTATCCCTGACAAGTACTCAGACCACCACCAAAATTATGCTTGAGCTAGCTTAGGCAGACACAAAACTAGGGACACCCTTCAAGTTTAACCTAGGTTTGGCTTACAAAGGATGTGTTTTTGTTTATGGTTGAGGAGAATCAGAGGCCCTATTGTGGAAGCATGGGCCTTACTACTTATGAACAATTTGTAAACTTTTTAAAGCTTATTAAGGGGAAGGTAGTTGAATGGGTTGGGGACGTTTGCAAGAAGAAAGACAACAATATAAAGAAAGTTAAGAAAAGGTTGGAGTACCTTTTCACCCAAAACAAGGAAGGAGTGTTTGACAAGGAAGGACATTTACATTTGAAGGATTTGGAAGCTAAGAAACACAAATTTTATAATGGATAGAGAAAGGGAATGGAGAAAGAAAAATAAAGCAAGATGGTTATAAATCGCTGACCAAGACAACATATTCTTCCATTGTTTTGCAAGTCGTAAAAAAGTGTTAATACAATTTGGGAAATGCCTAATAGTAAAGGAATGGTGATCATATCTTTCGGGGGTTGGCAGAGCTAGGAGTAACCCATTTTGAATAGTTATTTAGTGAAAAATATAGAGCAAATATAGTTGAAATACTCAAGGTGGTGTCCTTCTTTCTAAGCTAGTGCAAAAAGAGGATAAGGAAAGGATGATGGAGGTTGTTAATAAAGAGGAACTTATAATTGTTATGGATTCCTTTCAAAAGGACAAGAGTCCAAGACCCAATGGTTGGACTATTGAATTCTTTATTGGGTTCTTTCATCTTCTTGTGGATGATCTCTTCAAGGTGGTGGAGGAGATTAGATTTTTTGGCAAAATTAATAGGAACTTTAACTCTACTTTCATTACACTCATTCCTAAAGTAGATTGCACCATGTCCTATGATGACTTTAGGCGAATAGCTTTATGCAATTGCATCTACAAAATTGTGTTCAAAATAATTGTTGTCATATTAAAGCCACTCCTCTTTAGGTTGATCTCTCCTAAGCAATTCAAGTTCCTTGAGGGGAGCCAAATCCATGAAGCTATGGGTGTTGTGAAATAAGGTATGCATGTTATGAAGATTTCTAGGGTCCTTGTAGACATGATCAAACAATACCCTTTGAAATCCTGTGATAGGGTATCCTGGATTTACCTACATCTTCTTTTGATTCATATAGGTTTTTCCTTCTCCATTGTAAAGCAAATAATGGGTTATGTTTCCTTTGTTTCTACTACTGTTCTCATAAATGGTTCTACCCCTATATTTTTTAAAGCCACTCGAGAGGCTTCGACAAGGATGTCCACTCTCTCCCTACCTGGTTATCTTAGTGGCTAAAGTTCTTATCAGATCTATAGAAGAAGCAAAGAGAACTAGGAGGTTTCAAGGGGTAAGAGTGGGTAGAACTGAGTCTCTCACACATATGCTTTGTGTATATGATGTATTATTATTTTCTTCTAGCTCTAATAGAGAAAGTGAATGTCTTAATTAGATTTTACAATTATTCGGCGTGGCAACTAGTATGGAATTTAATTTAAATAAATCTACTCTTTATACAATACACATGGACGATGATGTTAGTAGAAGATGGGAAAGAAGATTTATACTCCAACTCATGGAGTTGGATATTGGAATAAAATACCTTGACTCCATACTAAAACCAAACAATTGTGTGAAGATTGATTGGTACTAGTTACTTGAAAAGATTGAGAAATGTATTGGCGTTTGGTGCAATAGGTGTTATCAAGGGGTGGTAGACGTGTACTCATCAAATATGTACTTGAGGCAATCATTGTATATTGGCACATATTCTAAAGTGACTATTGGAAAGGATAAGGAAGTTGTGCTTTCTTATGGAGGAGTTCCAATGAGTTTAAGGGTGCACATTTGGAAAAATGGTAGCCTATATCTTCTACAAATGTCCCCAAGGAGGCTATGGCCTAAAGAATATCCTTTAGTTTGGTAAGTCCTTAGCAAATAAATCCCTCTATAACATGATTACAAAGGATAGCCTATGGAGAAGAATAATTGTGGATAAATATATTCCACCAAACAACATGATAGATTAGATTAGGAGGGAGATGAAGAATATTCATAATGTATCCAATCAGTGGAAGGCCTTTACTTTGGCCTTTCCAGTTATAGGCCTCTACTTGGCTTGAAAAGGTGGGGGATATCACATAGGTAAGGGTGGGGGTAGAGGAAATGATTGGATGTGGAAGAGAAATTTTACTTCTGGAAAACAGTATCATCCACTCGCAATGATAGGGAGATACAAACTTAACTTACTAGACAATCCTACAAAAACTACAATTTGGAGGCAAGGTTGGATTAATGCCAAGGACGCGGGGTTAAAAGGTGAAGAATCCATGATATGGGGTATATTCTTGAATGATCTCATTAAGACGTATATTAGACTCACAAAAAACAAAGATGAACTAGTTTGGATTCACAACAAGGCAGAGGGGGTCCTACTCTGCTAATTTAGGCTATGTTGCTTTACATGCCCCCTCTCTTGTGGATGGTAAATGGTGGTGGGTGAAGTTATGGAAAGTCAAGGCCCCACTCAAAGGAAAGAGATCCATGTGGCTATTTCTTGATATTAAAGTCCGGACATGGGAAATGCTTTGGAGAAGCTGGAGTAATGTTGGCCTTGGAATATGCCTGCTTTGTAGGAATAATGAAGAAACCATTGAGCATTTATTTATACATTATGATTTCTCACATCAATTTTGGGAATAAATGAAGGAGTAACTGGGCATAAACAACCTATGGAACAAACCCACAATTGAGCATTGTCTAAAGGAGTGGTTTCTCATAAATGAACTAAAAATAGTACAAGATAATCGCTACATTGGTGGTTTGGGGTGCATGGTTGGAAATAAAGTCCCAACTCTTTGAGGATAAGAATTATAGAACCTTCCATATCACTTCTCAGGTAATGTCTCTTCTCCAGTTTTTCAAAATGGATCCAAAAGTAAAACTTACTAGATTTCTGAAGGAGATATGAATAGATATGTCATTTGCATGGGGTTTCTTTGATGGGGTATGCCAAGGAACCTATCAATCATGTAGTGTGCACACGTCGATTATGCAGTGTTGGGTGCATAGTCTTTCTTGTTAATGATCATTTCTTCAAGGTCAAAACAAATTTGGGGAAGGGTTCCAACAACATAGGAGAGCTGAAAGCTTTATACCTCTTCCTCAAAACTGCTCTTGACAAAAGTAATATGCAACTTCAGGTTTTTTATGCCTCACTCATGTTCAATAATTAGATGAAATATATCCTACAAATTTATGACATCTCTTTACTTCCTTTAGAAAAGGAGTTGAAGACTCTTGCTGGCTCCTTTCAACATATTTATTTCAATTATGTGTAGAGAATTAAATAGCATAGATGACTCTCTCTCCAAGGATGGATTGTTTCTTCAACTTAATCAACTAAGGGAGGAAGAATTTCAAGATGAGAAAATCGTGGAGGTCAACAAACCTTTGTTAAGGACTATCAGTTTATAAGTCTCATTTTTCTTTTGGATGATTCTATATGAACATATATGAATAACTTACAAACTTTAAATTCATGATGTAAAGGAGTTAACTCCTAAGATTTTGTTACATGAAAAGATGTTAGTGTAATTCATAAAAACTTTTAAAATGAAAGAGTGAAGATCCTTTTCGAACTATGCTTCAATACTTTTTAATTCAAATCGAAATAATATATATATATATATATATAAAGAAGTGGCTCTTAATAATTATTTATTTTTATACTTATTTAAAATTTTAAATATCTTAATTTTTATAATTTCTTAAAATAAAAATATGATTAAACATCTCTATATTTCTTTCTTATGCATAAACCACTTTTATATAAATCATTTCTTTTTTTTAAATAAGAGAGCAACCTTGCTATTAATTCGTAAAAAACATAGTTACAAAAAGCATGCTGTCAGATAGAGTCTTTCTCTAACGAGGAGAGATCAACGTGTAGAAATAAGCCCGAAGCTTCAGTTTGAATACAAAATTTTTAAAAATAGTATCTATATTGGCATGCCTACTTCTATGATTGACATTTTTTATATCAGTACAGAGACATTTTTTGGCAGAAATTTCAAAAAGACTAGTGAGAATCCTATATCTATGAGTTGAATCGGCAAAAAAAAGAGACCATCTGAAGTAGAAAGCTAAGGAATATATGGGTGGTCTTGTGCCAGAGTTGCATCGTCATTGATGAGTATTGGAGAGTCTCTAGAGGCCCTTGAGGCTGGCGCAGTACTAGGTCCACCTTCGTCGAGGTGCTACACCATGATCCTTATCTTAGTCACCATCAAGCAATTTGTTCTCTTATGATCTTCAGCCAACATTCGGCAGTCCGCTATGTCTTTTGCAATCACCTCATTACCCCTCAGCATGGAGTGCATGAGGTTACGTGGGACCCAGTGCAGAGCTTCCGAACGATCATAATGCTCCGCAATGTGCTTGATGTTCCCTGGGTTCTGAATCCCAAGGATCCAAGGGGTTGATGTGAGTGTCCTGTGCTATAACTGATGGGTGCAAGGCATCGTCCCTCTATTCCTCTAGATAGTTGTTGTTGATCTTAAGTTTCCCTTTGGAAGAAACCCCGTGCTCTAAGCTCTGATGAGAAGTCCTCTGGACGAACTCAATTCTGATACGTCGTGCCAATCTGGTGAGGTTGTCATTAATAATATCCGCTTCATTCTAAAGCTCTTTGATAATATCCTTATTCTTACTCTGGGAAGGGTCTTCTAAGGAGGCGTCCATTAGAATTTGTCCCAAAGTAATCTTGCTGATCCAAAAAGCCACGAGAGTCCTTTCGAAGAGGGCAAGCCTCCCTCTCGTGGACCTTGAGTCAGGTTCCCAGAAACCGAAAGCCGAAGTAGGTTGAATTTGACCGAGAGTATGGTATTTGTTCCAGACTTCTTTCTCTTTGTCCTCAATTCTCTTTTTGATGTCCTGTGCAACTAGAGAGGTATAAGCCGTTGCAGCCTCTGCTGCTTTTTGTTGATTCATAGATAAGGAACGATGATCCTGATCGACTATGTAACAATTCCTTGGCCTCGCCATTATATGCTCACTGTAATTGAGGGAATTGATGAGGAAATTGATTCTATACCGAACAACCCAGAAAGGAAAGTTTGGTAGATTTTCCCATCGGTACCTCTTTTATAGGCTCTTTACCATTATTGCCCTGTACTGTCTAGTTGTCCTACCTCTTTTCCGCATGATGGCATAGTACTGCCCACGAATTCTGTGCATCCTACTAAATCTATTACCACAGTTCTCCATAAGTGTATTAAGGATGAGAGTACACTGCATTAATCACAATATCAGGTTCCATATGATCCTCATGGCCTTGAGTGGTCATTCGAGGATGGTTGTCCCTTATTTCTCTTCTAACGGTGTCTGAAGTGACATTTATTATACCCGTGCCATTCCTTGCATCAAGATCGTCTACATGGTGTGACAACTGCAGGTTGTTCTAGCATGTGTTGATTGTTGTCATATCTTCATTTGTCAGTCGGAGATAGGTGGAGAAGAGAGACTCATCTCCGAAGTTGGTATGTGGAGCATTAATATTTTCAGTACCTAGCTGGGTCTCGATATTGGCTAGGTGGTCAACTACTTTTTTAGCTTCCCTTCTTACGTGGAGGGGAGTGAGAGTTGAGAAATCGCCAGCAAGAGTAGCCATGATTTTGAGGTCTTCCTCAAGTCGTCAGTTGTTGCTAAGGTTGCTGACGGAAGAGCCATGTAGGATTTTGCTTAGGATTTTGATCAGAATTTGCGAGTCTCCTTCCACTATGATCCAGTTGAAGCTCTGATTTTTGGCAATTTTCAGGCCTTCTACGAGGGTAGCTAGTTCTGCCGCATTATTGCTGCTTATACCAGTATACCCCATGAAAACTCTTAGAATACATCCCTTGCTATCTCTGAAGACTCACCCATAGCTTGAATGCCCTGGATTTCCTTTTGAGGCTCCGTTAAAGTTGAGCTTGACGAAGTTGGTGGTAGGGGGCTCCAACTGTTGGGGATCTCAATGTTTGGCCGGAGAATATGAGGGGGTTCAATCCTTGAGTGTAGATTGAGATCCCGTGTTATGAAAATTATGGCTTCCAGTCCATTGAGATGCTTGTCTTGCTCCAACCAATGTTGCATGTCGACAGTTTCCCTTATGTTGGATTTGATTATGCTCAAGATCTCCTCCTTAATCATGGCTTGGGATTTAAAGACTCTTGTGTTCCTTTCTTTCCATGTTTCCCAAAGGAGAAAAGGGGGGAAAAGGTTCCATATTCTGTCCAATAGGGGTTATTAAATTGGTAGTGTTTCCAGTTTAGAAGCGAATTGTTGATGCTTTCCCAATCTCGTCGAGTTCTTCTAAAAGTCGTTGCTCCTCTATCCTAGAGCGCATTGATAAAGTTATGAGAATTGAAAAGGTGCTCAATATCTTCCCTAGCCTATTGGCAAAGATGGAAATAGGATGGACCAATGATTTTTTTTTTCCAGGTTATCCTACGTGAGAGTTCTCTTTTTGATAAGGATCCAAAGAAAGGTTCCCCTTCCTTTCTTTTCAGATGGGGTCATCCAGGCCAGAGGTTCCCCTTCCAAATTCGATTCTAGATGGGGTCATCCAGGAGGTTCTCGTACTCATCCCAGATGAAGTATCCTTCCTTGATGTTAAAGCGCCCTTTGGGAGTGTAGCCCCATCTTAATTTGTCGCTGTCATCCATGATTTTGATTCTTTTGTTGTTCAACTCTTCATTTATTACTATACCCATATCTTCTTGAGGTTGAATAGGCCATTGGTCTAGAGGCTTCCAGATTTGCTAGTCTTGTTGCTCATCGCTTATGCACCAGAATTGGTGGACCTTGGTGATCTGTCATTGATCCAGTTCTTCCTTGAGAGTAGGATCCGTAAGAAGACTTTGGAGTTTTGGCGCCTGTTACCAAGAGTCCTCCCAGAAGAGGGCACTTTTTCCATCTCTAATTTCCCCAAAGCTGTGAAAAGTGGAAGGTAGGGCACAGACTATACTTTCACAGGTTCGATTTTTAGAGGCCGAAATTGAACCAGTGACACGTGTCACTCCGTACAAGTTCGCTCTCCTGTTTTATCCCATAAACAGGTCATGTTGTGATACTTGGCATAACTCTCTCTCAGAGAATCCATTTGAGGTCAGACTTGTGGGGTTGGAAAGTTAACAGGTCAGGCTACCACAGGAAGAAGTTTCAGACCCTTTAGATCCTAAATTTCTGAGTTACACCATAAACAATCAGGTGCATATTTCTGTCAAAACAGAATTGGATTTTGAGCACCTTCATTCATGGCTACGGGAATTTAGGGTTTCGGAGAAAGTTGGAATTTTTGTAATCAGAGACCATGCCTGGATGCTACTCATCAAAATCGAAATTTAGAGACCAAGATCGAATTTTTTGGTTGGGCAGAAGACCGGGCTTGATCAAACCATAGTTCGAGACTTTGATCGGAAAGGTGAAAAATTAGGGCTTCTGCAAAAATGGGAATTTTTAAAATTTTTGACCATAGCTGGAAGCTCCTTGGAAAAATCAAAGTTTAGAGCTTTGAATCAAAATATGTGGTTGGGTGAAGCTCCGGGAAACTCAAACCCTAATTCAGGGTCCTCCCTAGTGAATCTGGAAGATTGAAAAGCAAATTTGAGGGGTGAAACTTTGCAGTTTTCAAATTATGAGTATACCAAGTTGATCAGCTCATCAAGGTGCATCTTCCTATCCTTTCAAAAGTTTGAAATTCAAAGTTTGAATTTTAGGGTTTCCCTGACAAACCCTAATCTAGCTCCAGATCCAGTTTCTGCAAATCAAGTGGATTGTGTTAATCCTAGAAGAGAATGGAGTGGTCTCTTGCATAAGTGAAGAAGTTCCAGTTTCAGAGGCAGATGAGGCTAAGGCCTTACAGAAGAAGATTACAAGCAAACTCGACAGGTATGACTTACGGGTATGTTTCGAAATCTGTTCATGATTAAGTTTATGATATGTTTGACTTCATTAAGATTAGTACAATCTTGATTAATTTTATACTTGTTGTATCACCTTAATAAAAATATGAATGCATGGTAGAAGATATTCATTGATTAGGGTTTTGACACTTATGAATGTACTAATGCATTGTGGTGTTGTATGAGGTTGATGTTGTCCGCTAACATGAAAGGTACATCAAGAAAGACAAATCATGTTCTAGTTCAAGAACATATGACCATGGTGACATGAAGACAAAGATTCATCCATTGTCATGGATCACATAGAAGATCTACTTACGAGGTATGTATAACTTGGTTCTATAATGATTAACCTATGAGATATGCAGGTTACTAGCACAAGTCATTGAAGAGAACAAGAAGACAATATGCAGGTATGTTAGACATAACTAGCTAGCATGCTATTCCAGGTATGTTTTTCCTATATCAAGTTAGAATCCTACCTTGTGTTAGGATCTCTTATATAAGTATACATGGCATGATTGATAATGATTATTCATTGAAGTTAGTAATCATGGGTTTAGACATACTATGCTTCTTACTTTGATTGATGATATGACTAACCAGAAAAGTCCTATGGTCAAATAGGAATATGCATGAGTAAAAGAATTGTGATAAATTATCTGTGTATGAAATGATCTTGACCATACATGTTTAAGATTACTTAGAATCATAATGTTTTTTATAAGTATTAAGATTATACTAATGAATGTATGTATCAGACCTCAAGGATAACACAATGATGATACTAGTAAGTATGCATAGTGATTGAGGATGGATATAAGTTCAAAGACAGACAATCTAGGAAGCAAAGATCAAGAGGGAGCACACTCCAATAGTTCCTGCAAGGAAGCAAATATTGAGAGGGAGTCCACCCTACAACCAAACAAAGATAAGTATTTGAATTGTCATTTCTTGCATACTTGTTTGTTTAAATAATATTGCTCACTGATGTATATGCTTATGTTCCTAGACTTAGGGTGTGTATTATGCATATTAGAATAATTGCATTAATGAACAGTATACTACTAATATGCATGTGATGGGTAAGTGGCCTATGGCACTGTACAACATTCCATTGATACATATCTAGAATGAAACCTCTTTGCTGACATGTTGGGAGTTGTGCACACTCTTAACAATGTTCTGGTATAGATTGGAAGGCATCTAGAAAGTGACGGGATATGGATAAATGCTGTATTGAAGCATTGGCTAAAATAATTGCATGACTGTATGACATATTTCTTTATGTGTAAGAATTTGTTCTGAAAACTATGAGATGTTTCTAATCATGCAATTTAACTTGCTTTGTAGGAAAGATCGTATACCATCACCTACAAAAGAAGGACTACAACATTTGTTCCAGCAATGAAGTTCAAACTATCTATTGAAGATATTGAAGAATCTGAAGTTCCCAAGACCTGAAGGAAAGTCTGTTGTGACTTCCAAGTGGAGCTATAAGATCAAGCATGCTGCAGATGGTAGCATAGAGAAATACAAAGCGAGGGTTGTATCTCGTGGCTTCTCCCAGAAAGAGGGATTGACTATGAAGAGACTTTTTCTCCTGTGGCCAAATACACTTCCAATAGATCAATACTTTCTCTGGCTGCAGTAATGAAATGAAAGATACACCAGATGGATGTCAAGACAGCTTTCTTGAATGTTGTAGTCGAGGAGGAAGTGTATGTGGAGCAGCCACTTGGTTTTGAGACACATGACAGAGAGTCATATGTGTGCAGGTTGAAGAAAGCTTTGAATGGCTTGAAGCAAGCTCCTAGGACTTGGTATGGTAGGATAGACAGCTTTCTATCCAGTTTGGGCTTTACCAAGAGTAAAGCAGATTCCAACCTTTACTACAAGGTTGAGGAAGGCAATCCAATGATATTACTCTTGTATGTGGATGACCTTTTTGTTACAGGTGAGGATAGATTGATTTTCGATACCAAGAGGAAGCTTTCCGCTGAGTTCGAGATGAAGGACTTGGGGATGATGCACTATTTCCTAGGCATGGAGGTGTGGCAGAGTACAAATGGAATCTTCCTTGGACAAGGGAAGTATGCAGTAGAGATCCTGAAGCAGTTCGGGATGATGGACTGCAAGGCCATGGCCACACCTATGGCATCGAACCTGAAGCTTCTATGCGATGCTTCATCTGATCTGATTGATGTCACTATGTATCGTCAGATGATTGGGTCCTTGATGTACCTGAAGAACACTAGACCAGATATTCGCTTTGCGGTGAACACATTGAGCCAGTTTCTGATGGATCCGAGACATGTTCACCTGATAGCTGCAAAGCATATTCTGAGGTACCTGAAGGGTACAATTGATTATGGGCGCAAGTATGATGCGGATCAAAAGTTTAACCTGCAGGGTTATGTTGATTTAGACTGGGCAGGCAGTGCTATAGATAGGAAGAGCACTTTTGGGTGTTGCTTCAGTATGGGATCAGGTGTGATCTCTTGGTTTATCAGGAAGCAGTCCTGCGTAGCATTGAGTACAGCCGAAGCAGAGTATGTTGTAGCTTGTTTGGCTAGTTGTGAGGCAGTATGGATCAGGAAGCTACTGTCTGAGTTATTTGATCTCTCGTTGGATGCTACTGGTATATTTCGTGACAACCAGAGTTGTGTGAAGTTGTCTGAGAACTCGGTGTTCCACGACACGTCGAAGCACATAGAGATCAAATATCACTATATCAGGGATATGGTGCAGAGAGGAGCAGTGAAGCTCCTGTATGTTGTGACGGATGAGCAGGTTGCAGATGTGTTGACGAAACCACTAGCCAGAGTGAAGTTCGAGTACTTTAGAGAGAGGCTTGGTGTTCTTCAGATTGACGACACTTCGAGGAAGAAGTGATGGACACATTTACAGGAGCCATTCCAAGCATGGTGAGAGGAGGTTCCTTCCCATGGTTGTGGATGTAAGCGCTGGATGATAAGCATTAGGATGATGCTCCAGTTACTGCTTTGTATATACATCATGTTGGATGCTTGTTATGATCAGTTGGATCATGTATATGTATATGCATCATGTTGGATGTAGGATATGATCAGTTTGATCATGTATTTGTATATGCATCATGTTGGATGCTTTGATCAGTTTGATCATGTATTTGTATATGCATCATGTTGGATGCTTGATATGATTAGTTGGGTCATGCATTTGTATATGCATCATGTTGGATGCTTGATATGATCAGGTGGATCATGTATTTATGTATGTATAAGGTGGATGCTTTGTATGATCAAGTAGATCGTGTACGTATATATGTATCAGGTGGATACTTGTATGATCAGGTAGATCATGTATGATGATATGTATCAGGTGGATACATTGTATGATCAAGTGGATCATGTATTTGTGTATGTATCAGGTAGATACATTGTATGATCAGGAGGATCATGTATGATGATATGTATAAGGTGGATACATTGTATGATCAGATGGATCATGTATTTGTGTATGTATAAGGTAGATACATTGTATGATCAGGAGGATCACGTATGATGATATGTATCAGGTGGATACATTGTATGATCAAGTGAATCATGTATGATGATATGTATTAGGAAGATACATTGTATGCATCATGTGGATGCATGGTATGATTAGGTTGATCATGGATGATGAGTATCAGGACGATGCTCTGGATGACATGCATCAGGATGATGCTATGATGATGATCAGGATGATCACAGATGACGAGCTTCAGGATGTTGCTCCAGATGACATGCATCAGGATGATGCTATGATGATGATCAGGATGATCACAGATGACGAGCTTCAGGATGTTGCTCCAAATGACATGCATCAGGATGATGCTATGATGATGATCAGGATGATCACAGATGACGAGCTTCAAGATGTTGCTCCAGATGACATGCATCAGGATGATGCAATGATGATGATCGGGTTGATCATGTATACATCAGGATGATGTATGTTGAGTATCAGGTTGATACTCTCTGGCTGTGGACAGGTTGTGCACGTAGCATAGAAAAGGCCCTTTAAAATCTGGACAGGTAGAGTGGTGTGCTTGTAACAGCCTGGGATGCTCTATCGAGATCCAGACAGGTAGAGCGGTGTGCTCGTAACATCCTGGGATGCTCTGATTAGGTTTTGCTATAGTTTCGCATAGAAAAGATCCTTTAAAATCCAGACAGGTAGAGCAGTGTGCTCGTAACAACCAGGGATGCTCTATCGAGATCCAGACAGGTAGAGCGGTGTGCTTGTAACATCCTGGGATGCTCTGACTAGGTTTTGTGAAGGTCAACATGTAAAAGAACCTATAGTCTGCGCTAGTTTTTGTTGACGCACGTAATCAGTCCTAGGTTCCACAGTATGGCCAGTGATGATGAAGACCTACAGGTGGTGAGCCTACATCCAACATGAAAAAGGATTGGCTCTGTAGAACTTCCTATGATAAGTAGATTTGAGATTGATTGAGATAGCAGCAGCAGTGACGATGACGATGATTCGATGACGATGATTCAAAGAAGAAGACTTGTGCTAGTAGATCTATGTCGAGAAATAGCTTCCTAGTTAAGAGGGAGTGTTGATGTAATTGTAACTTCGGAATGTATTTCACATATATGCATATTGTATTCCTATAGAGATGTTATTATTCCTATATACGGAAGTGTCGTCATTTATATTGTAAGTATCGTAACTTATACTTGATGGGTTATTAGACCACCTTGATGGGGTCGGCCCTATATAAGTCATGTGGGTTAAAGGGTTATTAGACCACCCTATTGGGGGTCGGCCCTATCAGCATTATGCTATGTGGTTAAGTTGAGGCCGACCTAGTAAAGGTTATTAGGCAAGTCAAGTCATGTATAAATAGAGTGCGGAAGGCACTCTATTTCATCATTCACTTCTCACTCACACACTCATTGGAGAGTGGCGCACCAGTGGATGAAGAGAAGCTGCTGCTAGGAGGACTATCTCTTGTACTTGGGTTGTATCATTGCTCTATCTATCTCTGAGGAAGTTGCGGGGTTTTTCACCTTCTTGGTTTTTCTCGGTGAAACTTTGTGTCTCTTGTGTGCTTGTATTATTGTGTCCATGATTGATATGTTGTAGATATCCTATACATGTTATTCTCTCAGTTAAGATCCTAGATCAGATTGAAATTTCTGAAAAACTAACACCTTGTTTGAGCAGCATGGGCACACTCTGCAGACTACGACAACGCTACAGGGCTAGATGGTCACGACCAGGCAGATGGATTTGTGTCAAAGGTGTTCTGCTGGCAAGTTCGACAAGTGGATGCCTGATCAACATGGGAAACACATGGAATAAGAGGTGAAACCAAGAGAAAGTATGAATCGACACTTTCTAATATTTTTATAACCATTGACACAATTGACTAAATCTTGCACAACCTTATGTCCACTTTGCAACCAAAGGGGCCTTGACAATTAGGTTGTTGAAAAGTGTGTCCACTTTACCTTGGACAATGGAGTGGGAAGATCCACTTGAGGGAGTCGAAGAAGGGACTTCAACAATTATAAAGAGGGAGGCGAGCAAAGGAAAAGGATCATCCAATGGGATCCAAGTTCAAGGGTCTCAATATTTGCGTTGAACGATTGCTATAACAACAAAGAGTTATTGAAGAATGGGATTTGTAGGAGGTAGACCCATGGGTAGGGACAAATTTCTTGTAGGAAGACAAGGTGGTAAGGGTAGAGAGAACCTAGGCTTGTTTGGTTACTATAAATGGATTGTGGCCTAGTGTTGGAGACCGTCGGGGAGCAATATAGGTCTTGTAGGTAGGCAAGGTGGTAAGGGGAAAAGAACACCTAGGCTTGTTTGCTTATAGTGAATGGACCGTGGCCTAGTGTGGGATCCTCCTTTGTATTGAGGTTGCGGCCTTATGTAGAATCTCCCCCATTACATTGTCAATTATATTCTTCAATGATAAAGCTTGACATCACTTGGTTTGGTTTTCAAACACTTGTGTAGTGTGGTTGTGACTTGTTTCCATTTGTGTTAATTGTAAATGGCTAAGTATAACAACACATAAGTAAACACAGTTGCATTGAGCCCATGGTTAGGCTTAGGAATATCATTAAGCGCTAGTTGCAGGTTTAGTGAAGTTCTAGTCTAGAGTGAAGGTATGGGTGATCTCTAGATGAAGAGGCACAAAAGACAAGCAATTTACTGTTATGAACAAAAAATGTATCAATAAGCACAAAATAAATAATAATAATAATAATAAAGGGATGCAACTCTTTGTAAAGAGTCACGGTGGTTCCCTTTATGAATTATATATACGAGCCCTCTTATTTGTAAAAATAATCTATTATTCATTATACAGTTTATTATATATTTTTCATTTGTGGATTATTTTTTCTATTTACATTTGAATATTTTGTAGTGACGAATTTTGTTTGTCACATTGGTATCAGAGCCATTTTGATCCTAGCCTTTGACCACACTCCTTTATCAAACCTTGTTTGTTGCAGCATTTTTTCCACACTTATTCTTTTAGATTTTCTTTGATCTCTTGGTCCTTGACCAGATCTAGGCTTTTGTCCATTTTAAGTTTTGAAGAAAGATTATTCCACTACAAAGTGATCCCATTGCCAAACACAAAATAGAGAATTCTCAATGAGTCAATGAGAGTGACGTCAGTTCATGATGTTATTCCCATCTGCTTAAGAATCCACCAGTGAAAAGGTCAATTGATTTAAAAGAAAATCAGAAGTCCCACTGAAAAATAAATAAATTTATTGCTATAAATTTGAAGAATATAAAGAATGAAAAGCAATGCGATAAAAATTTAGTACAAGCAAATAAAGATCTCGAAAAAAAATTATCCGACGAAGATGAAGACAACCTCAGCCTAAGGAACCTTAATAAGAGATTGCTTGATCAAATTAAAATATTAAAGGACAACAAAATGGAGAATCTAGATTCAAAAAATAAAGACGACAAGTCAAATAATAAAGAATAACTCTTACATTTAAGCCGACATAATCAGGAATTACTTACACAAATTAAAACGCTAAAGAATGATAATAATTCTTTACAAGAAGAGGTAGATAACGAAGGATCATTAATCGACAAAGAAACAATGACTGGCCCAATAGAGAATTTATCAGATGCTCAAAATTAGACATCAGAAAAGGGAACCAATACAGATTCAATCAATGCTCAAATTCAAAATAATGATTATATTGACAAATCACCACAAAAATCAAGAGAATATTGTTGCGACGAAAAATCACAAGAGATTAGGATGCCTTATCGTATTCCAAATCACAAGAATTGGTGTGGGAAACAACAAGGTCAAAAGGAACATAAATACTATTATTCTTACAAATAGATGAGCTATGATTTCAAAAAAGAATGGGGACAAAATCAACAAAGTACTTGGAAATAGAAAATGAGAAGTTACATCCAACCAATTGATCAGCAGAAGGTTCCAATCAAGGTTAACTTGGGATGGATCACTTCATAAATGATGCAACATTTTCACTTAGTGTTTCAAAGATCTTATTGTCTTGTCTCATCAACTATCACAACTACGAGAGCAAAGGATCATGAGAAGACAGTAAGGATCATATATATATATATGGAAAAACTACCGCGCTTGTTTGACTCGTATTGTCTTCTCATGACCCTTTGCTCTCGTGGTTGTGATAGGGGATTGGACAAGATATATATATATATATATATATATATATATATATGCTTTGAGTTTTGGAGGGATGCGGTTTCTAGGGATTTTTTATATGGTTCTTTTCTATTGAACGATGGAGGATATTTAGCTTATGGATTATTCGAACAAGAACAAATATGACTCCTCCATATTCTGTAGTGATGAGGAATTTAATGTTGCCATTTATGGTTCCCGTGTGAACCTCGAGTTGATTGATGGCTTGATAGTCTCTCTAGTACTATAGAGGGATGCCTCTAATCCTTCTTGATGTGCTGGGTTTTTTTTCAGGCCTATTATCAGTTGATTTCCCCTTTACCCATACGAATGACGCAAGTGAGGATAGAAACAAAGATCATGAACTGTGCAATGGGTTCGATCGGAGGAAGGATACTTTAGGTAATAATGGTTTTCAAAATGGTGATTCATTACCTTGGTTATCCCATAATGAGCCTAATCCCTGCATTCATCATATGGGGGAGTCCTTTGATTTTCCCTCTAACCTGTATGATGTGATCGAGGATGAGGGATTTATTGGTAGTAAACTAGATATTTTAGATCTATCAGCAACCAGTCTCACATTGCATTCCAAACCGAAAAAGAAGGTGATCAGATCAAAAGGAGTTGCGGTTTCACTAGTTGTGGGTAAGGACGTTCCAGTGTTGTATATCCCCAAAATGGCTAAAAAAACATTGATAGGGAAAATTTGTGGTCGACGGGTTGGAGATTAGAAATTGTAGTATTGGATCTTAGAAAACGGTGCTCGTTGATCAAAGGGGAGCCGATAATCCATCGAATGGAAAGAGGTTGTCTTAGTTTTTAATTCCATAATGAGGCAGATGCTTCGGCCATCCTTCAGTGAATTTGGGGTTTGGGAAAAAATATGTTCACATTGAAATTTTGGCATCCTTTATTTGATCCTTGCAAGGACTTCTTGGAGGTGACCTTGGTTTGGATTAAATTACCTTGTCTACCACCTGAATTCTAGTCTAAAGAAGGCCTAAAATCCATTGGGGATGCTATAGGAAAGTTTCTAGAGGTGGAGGTAGACTTATTACAATCCAATATGAGATCGGTGGCTCGAATTCTTATGGAAGTGGATCTGAAAGTGAGACTCTTTGAATCCATAGATTTTGTAGCTGGGGATGTTATCTTTACACAACAACTGGAATACCTAAATGTACCCTTTTGGTGTGCGCATTTCCATTTATATGGCCATGTGATTGCAGATTTCTCATGATCCTTTAGAAAGAAAATTTGGTGAAGAAAATTTGCAAAGATGACGAACGATAATTGTTTTGTATTGTTGCAACATGACTCTTCTATGCATGTGACCCTGATTGGGCCAGTTGGTATAGAATCTGATTCTTCTAAGGATATCATACATGATCTCATATTTCCAACCGAAAAGGTAGTGGTGGAGGCCCTCCCCTTCCCGTTCCTATTTAAGATTTGTTCGACGACCTAGACATTACACCCAACCAATTCAAGAAGCTGACTAATATTTGGCATATTTCTGAAGTCATATTTACTCAAGCAAAGGTTCAGTGACCGTCCCCTCTCTCTAATACTTCGACGAACATTGATGTTCCCGCAAATCTCCCAGCTTTGGAGGATGTTCCGATGGTCTCTAAGGAAGTTGAGGTGGTGAGTTATTTAATAATCAATTTATTGGACGAGGACCATATGGGGGGGGCGTCCTCTCCCAAAAAGGGTTCGAAAAGTAGTTCTTGTGGCCATATCTTCTTCGCTCACGCACCAAGGTAGGAGGTGGTTTGAAATTTGATGACCCCTCGCCGTCTTAGCCACTGAAAGTGGGGCGTAAGTCTCGCATTTCGATTTCTAGGGAGAATGCTAGAATGGACATCAGTTAGGGGAGTCAGAGGAGCATCATTGGGGCACTTATAGTAGAGAAATCCCAAGAAGGGGATTATCAATGAAGCTTATATCTTTGAATGGTTGGGGCTTAAGAGGGAAATCCAAATTAGCATCCTCCAAGCGGTTGGTAGCTGTATAATCTCATGATATGTTTCTTATTCAAGAAATGATGGTGATAGGTAAGGTCATCATTCTGGCTCTGGAAAAAGTTTTCAGAGGATGGTATTTTGTGTCCATGGATACCTTGGGACACTTTGAGGCTCTCGTTATTGGGGTTAATCAGTATTTGGTAATTAATGGATCATTTGTTTGTGCGTCTTCTCTATGTCTGGAGATTTTTTCCAAGGAGTTGGATAGGAATTTTTGTATTATCAAATTTTATGGCCCTTACGATAACTAAGGGTTTTTTTGGGAATACTTTAAACAAATGGGTGTTCTTCAAATGTACAATATCATTGCTAGTGGAGACTTTAATTTTGTCCTCCCAAATGAGAAAATTTGGGGTAGGTCCGTTAGAGAGGATTGGTTGGATTTCTTCCTGTGTGATCTGTTTAATGATAAAGAATGGGTGGATATTAAGCCAAGTGTCCTCTCATCCATTTGGACCAATAAAAGAATAGGGGTTGCAAGAGCTGTGAAGAGATTCAAACGGTTTTTTATGCAGGAATCATTATGTGAGCAGTTGGTGAATTTCAGGTCTTGGGTACATAGATCATCTTTCTCAAACCATTTTCCAATATTTTTAGAAATTAGATCTAAGGAGGATAAGCCTGGGAATCCCTTTAAATATAACTCTAATTGGGCTGCAGACCCTGAGTTTCAGTCAATTGTAAAGAAGATTTGGAAGGTGATCAGTCCAAACTCACATAAATATGCAAGTATGCAATTTTTTGACTCTCTTCACATTGTTAAAAAATGTGTCTCTACTTGGAATAGAGAAAAAAGGTGAATGAAAGAGGCAAAATTAGCCAAGATTGAAGAAGAAATAAAAGCAATTTTCTGGAGATCCCCTTCTCAAATATTTTTTGATTATGAAGCACATAAAATCTCTAAGCTTTCCAAGGAAAAAGAAAAATACCTCAAAGATTAAGAAATTGAATGGAAACTTAAGAGCATAGCTCTTTGGTTAGAAGCTAGTGATCAAAATACCAAATATTTTCAGAATTTTTCCAATCATAGGCGTTCAGTAAACACCATTCTGAACTTGAATAATGAGGATGGAGTTAGTGTTAGAGGCCACAATGCTCTTGCATTTTGAGCTCTTGGTTCTGAGAACTTCTTAGCATTATATTCAGATCCAGGGGTGCTTCATATGGACTCAATTCTCCAGGTTATTAGGAATTTTCCAAGAATGGTAGAGCAAGAAGAAAATTAAGAGTGCTTCGGGCTACTAGATAAGGAAGAATTGCTATCGATTCTAAATTTGTTTCAAAGAGACAAGAGTCTTGGGCCAGATGGTTGGCCTAACAAATTTTATATTGATTTATTTGATACTTTGGGAGCAAGGTAATTTTTAGGGGCGAAATTTCGCCAATTGGCTATTTTTTGGGTTTTTTTTCAAAAAATAAATTCACTATCTAGCTTCGTTGCACGGGAACCGCTCCTGGAGTTCAGGGAACTCGTTCCAGAAGTTCCCGCGTTCCAGGGAACTTAGGAACGAGAGCGAAACGTTCCAAAATCAGCTGGAACGGTTCCGGGAGCTTTGGAACTTTTCGGGAACTTCCAGCTTAAAAATTCGGGAACTTAGAAACGTGTCTTTTGCCGTTCCATCGGTTACAGTGTTGAGTTTGCCCCTCCTGTGTCTCCCTTGCCGGAAGTTACATAGAGGCTGCGAGTTCGACATCGCGAGCTGTGAGCCGCGAGTTGACACCCCGAGCTGAGTTGGTTCATGGACCTCGGCAGAGGCAGAGCTTGTTCAACTCATCTACGTAGAGATAGAGCCGAGTTGCTGGTGGCGCGGCTTCATCAATGGCGTTGGCAGAGCTTGGGTAACAACTACCGTGTTAGCGGCTCGACTACGGCTTCGTGCTGGTCGAGTAACGGCGACGGTGTTGGCAGTTGCGGCTTCTTGCTGGATAAAAGGGCTGCGACAGTGTTGGCTCGGCTGGGTTGCGACTTCTTCACAGTGTTGGAAGTTGACTTTATAATATTTTATAAAGTTTTAAATTTTTTGTTAAAAGTTTATTTTTTAAATTATAAATTGTTTTAAATATTAATTATAAAATGTTTTAGTTTATCATTAATATTTATATTTATGATTTTAAATTTTATTGTTTTAAAAATTATATATTTTTAATTTTTAATATATATTTTTTAATTTCAATTTATTAAATTTTAGTTATTAATATTAAATTACTGATTAGTTTTGAAATTCGAAATTTGTTTATTTAAATTTTTCAAATTTTAAATTTATTTATTAGTTATAATTTAATTTTTTTATCAATTACATTATACACATTGTTTTTTAAATTTAGGTTATTAAATTGGTATCAACTGCTTTATATGATAATTATTAATTATTAATTAATGTATTATTCCTAATTAGAAGATTTAGAACATACAATAGAAGTTTAATTTTGTTTTTTAATTATATTATTTTTATATTTTTTAATATATATTATTGTCGTTCCCAACCCGCCGTTTCCTGCAAATTTAAGGGAAACTTCTAGCCGTATCGGACACCCGTACCCGAGTTCCCAAGGTTCCCGCGTTCCGGAAACTTGTGCAACATAGCTATTTAGTCATTTTTAATCTCTAATATCGCCTATATTTACATAAAACATGTTTTTTTAACATAGTATTCGCCAAAATTTACACATTTCAGTAGTAAATTGTATGTTTCATATTTAATATTCCCCTACCTATCTATATACATGTTTTTTTCAATCCAAAATATTCGCCTAGGATACTACACTTAAGTATAATATTAGAATCCTTTAAAAATACCCTACTTGGGAGACGACCTTCTAAAAGTGGTTGATGAAGCCCAATTGAATGGCATCATTCAAGGGCCTCTTAATTTGACTTTCTTGGTCCTAATTCCCAAGAAAGACAAGTCATAAACTTTTGATGATTACAGGTCAATTTCCTTATGTAACAGTGTCTACAAATCATAGTCAAGATCATTGCGATAATAATCAATCCTATCTTGTCGTGTGCTATTTCCAGAGAACAGTTTGGCTTTTTATGAGGGTGCTTAATTCATGAGGCCATAGGAGCAGCACATGAAGGGATACACACTATTAAATCCTATAATTTAAAGGTTGGTGTATTCAAGTTGGATATCTCTAAAGCATACGACAAGGTATCATGGTTTTTCATCAGGATTGTTTTACTTCATACTAGATTTAGCCTTGAGATCACAAACTGGATCATGGGTTGTATCTCTTCCTCATCCTTTGTAGTTTTGATTAATGGGGCAGGTTCTTCATTTTTCAAAGCCTCTAGGGGACTTCGACAGAGATGTCCCCTATCACCTTACCTCTTCCTTTTGGTTATCGAAGTCTTGAGTCGATTGATATTGGAAAAACGCCATAAAAGACTACTCTCTAGTATCTCCTTTAATGGTAGAGAAGTCCTAACTCACCTATTATTCGTGGATGATATCTTGTTATTTTGTGCTTAATCATAAAGGGAATGTCGATGCCTCAAATCTGTTATGGAACTATTCTGTCAAGCCATTGGTATGGAAATCAATCCTTCGAAATCTTCTCTTTTTATTCATTGATCTCAGTCAACCCATAGGAATTTCTGGCATGAATATTTCCCTTTTGAGATCGACTATATGGAGGATGGTCTTAAGTATTTGGGTTTTTTTCTTAAGCTCTCCAAATATGGGAAAGAAAATTGGCATTGGTTGATGAATAGAATTAAAGGCAATATATATTTTTGGTGTAATAAGTTTATCTCTAGAGGTGGAAGATTAGTTCTCATAAAATATGTATTGGAGGTGATCCTCTTATATTGGCATTTAATGGCTCATATTTTCAAATTGGTCCTTACTCGGATAAGGAAACTCTATTTCAATTACCTCTGGATAGGAAAACCTGAATATCAAGGATTCCATCTGGTAAACTGGAGTGTGCTTGCCACCCAAAAGGCCCTAGGAGTTTGGGGAATAAAAAATATCGTCCTGTTCAACAAAAGTCTAGCTGTGAAGTCTTTCTGGATCTTCCTCACACGTAAAAGCCTATGGAAGGCTATTCTGCTTGCAAAATATATACTTTTAGGTTCAATCAATTCGCAAATGTGCCAAGCCTACTCAGAATGTGTCTAATCACTAGAATCACTCGCAAAATATTTTCCTGTCATTGGAAATTTCCTAGCTTGGAAGGACGTGGGAAATGGAGAATGTATACGAGTGGGGATTGATGCCATTGTGGGTCATCTTTCTCAGGAGTGTCTGCCTAGAGAGCTCATTACTCGACTACAAAATTTGGGTAGGGCAACATTGGATAAGATTTTGGATCTGGTAAAAACCAATATTTGGAATCAAGGATGGCTTTCTGCTGATCATGACCTGGATCTTAATGACAATATGGGCCGTATATGGGATGAATACATTTTATCACCCACCAAGGTTCATATTCGAATAAATGATGAACCGGATTCCTTAGTATGGATTTACAATACGACTGGGGGTTGAATCGATGTTTCAACCAGAGGAAAGAACAGGATGCTGGTGGTGGCACAAAATATGGAAAGCGAAAGTTCGGCCAAAATGAACGCTTCTTATGTGGCTCATTCTATCCAACCAGATTATCACTTGGGATCGTCTGGAGTGAATGAACTGGGTCACCGCCGGTATCTGTGTCTTATGCAAACAATTGAAGGAATCTGTTGATCATTTATTTCATGCCTGCAGTTTTTCCATATCTATTTGTTTGGAAGTGGAAAATTTCTATCATAAACAAGGATTGTGAGTTGGAAACTCTCTCAACTCTTGTTTTGATACATATTCTCAGGAAAAATAAATGAAGGAGTTACGGGCATTGCCTTTCATTGTCAATTGGGGAATTTGGTTGAAGCAGAACAAAATTTTATTCTCAGATGAGTTTCCCTTTATTGCCCCTCTAATTGGAAAAATTCAAGCCCTGTTTGAGCACTATAGGAATATCAACAAAAAACATGGGACCCGACATGTGAGACATTTCTCTCCTATAGATACCTTCCCAAGGCTTGTTTCGATGGAGTGTCCTAAAAAAATGGATCCATGTGTGGCTTTGGATTTGTTTTAAATCAGTATGCAGATAATCACTTTCAGGGTTCATGCTCTGTTGGTTCTGGTTCCAACAATTGAGCTGAATTTCAGGCTCTGTTTCATCTTCTCAAATTCGTTGTAGAACACAATATTCAATTTATCAGGATCAAGGGCAACTCTCAGTTTGTTATCAATAGTATGAACAATACAATTAATATCCATGACCTTCTTCTCGAGAATATTGTTGATGATCTAAATCAAATTGCTAATCATTTTCACTCCATAAGCTTTGAACATATCTACAGGGAGCATAATCAATTGGCAGATTATCTATGAAAAAAAGGCTTGGATATGAATCTTGGCTCATGGTCTATGGAAGAATTTAAGGGTGGAGTCTCTGTTGCATCCAATCTCAGACAAACTTGGTGATATAAAGCGTCAAATATGCTTTGATTTTTGACATACTTGATCTATGTCCAGTAGTACTCTTAGACTTATTATAAGAAAGATAATTTAGCAGATATTGATTATCAGACTCTATGTATCAGATGAGATCCATGTTTATCTCTTTTTTTGAGATACTCCTAAAGAATGTATTTCCTTTTTCTTTTGAATAGAAAATACAATTTTTTTCGTATATATATATATATGCTTTAAGGACAGAGAATTTTAAAAGGGGTGGGTAATGTTATGAACATAAATATATCAATAATCACAGAATAAATAATAATAATAATTAAGGGATGCAACTCTTTGTAAAGAATCACGAATGTGCTCTTTAGGAATTATATAAATGGGCCCTCTTATTTGTAAAACTCATTTATTATTCATTATACAGTTTATAATATATTTTCAATTTATGGATTATTTGTTCTATTTACATTGGAAGTTTGTGTAGTAATGAACTTTGTTCATCACATTTACCTTGATTTACCTTATAATTTTGTGGTTGCATAAGAAAAATAAAGTTTAAGTCTAAACTTGAATGATTTTCAATGGCACAAATCATAAACAAGGTTAAGTCTGTTGGAGAAGATTGTCGTTAGACCCAAAACCTACAGGTTCTCCACTACAATCGCCAAAGTTAGGATCCACAAGAGGGGGTTAACCCATGTCACAAAACTCACAGGGAGCGCTAGACACAAATGCCAACAATATCCCCCCAGCGTTAACCGGGTGAGTTTTGAACTCGAGACCTGTTGCTCTGATACCGTTTGTTGGAGCACGATTGTCGTTAGACCAAAACCTGCAGGTTCTCCGCTACAATCGCCAAAGTTAGGATCCACGAGAGGAGGTTAACCCATGTCACGAAACTCACAGGGAGCGCTAGACGCAAATGCCAACAAAGTCCTCAGGTGTGTAACATTAGTTTCATGGTAGACTTGGTGTTTTTGAGTTACAAAGTGGATAGTGGAAATCTGCCCTTTGATGCAAGTATTAATAAATGAAGGACTCACTTGGCATGATCAGTTGTGGTCCTTACAAATATGTGCAATGGTCATAACCTGAAAGTACAACTGGTAATTGGATGCATGATAAGTATAATTTACTCCCTTCACATTCAATTTGGGAAAGTTGACAGGGTTTCCCGAGCTTTACTCCATACTTTCCTTTTAATTTGCACATTCTTTGTTTGAAGGTTCGAGAAGGGTTTCACTACAAAGAGTTCAAGATTGAGCCTCGCTAAAATCCATTCCTCCAAACCAAGTAAAACTTAACCCTTAGCCTTATCAGGTTTGTTAACAATTGTAGTGAGAGGCTTCAGGTTCAAGTCTATTCACGGTCGTGGCTACCCATTTCAAGGGTTTTGACTGTGTTTTAAATTAGGTGTAGTTTTCTTCACTCATGCATTAGAGATTCTTGAAGAAGCATTGAAGGTTTTCAATAAAGCTTTAAGGCTCTTAATGCTACTATATTTGAATTTTCACAAATGTTATTCGACAAACTATTGCTAGGGTTTGAGATTTCATCTCACCATGAAAAAAATAGGTATTACCTTCATTTACAAAATTAAGTAATCTACTTTGTTTTTCATTAAGTTTTTCTTTTCAGGATATAATATAAATACCCTACTCATACACTAAGTATTTTTCATATGTTGTCAGGGTTATTTTAACTGATATTTCTCAAAAGGAGGTAAGGTTAACTACTATTGAAATCTAGAATTTGTTTTTCCGATTTACTCGATTTTTGTTTTAGTTGTCCAAGATCAAATCCTTCTCTTAATGAAGCTCAAAGATTACCTAACACCATTGTAGCTAATGCCATTCATTGGGTACTGTTGTGTTCCAGGTTTTCGATGTCATTCTCAACCATTAGTTACAAGTGAGAGGAACTACCTCCTCCTCAATTTACAATATAAATGGATATACTTCTCTGCTTATGTTCAATAAATAAGTCAATTATGAGTATGAGTAAGAACCTTTTTTTACTATACACTATTTGTAGGCTTGAATAAGGATTCTCGACAACTGGTTTTGTAAAAAAGGTAAGGGTGATAATGCCAAATCCATATTTCGTTTCCATAGTTATTAAACCTATCGTTGGTGAAGAGATTCTCACTACTATATTGTGTTTTAACTTGTAGGTTTTGGTCTAGCTAGACCGAGAGTTATAGCAACTTTTTCACACTAAAATTGTAACGTTTAAAGTATATTAAACAATTCTAAGTTCTACCCATAAGGTACTTCGAGAATTTCTGTAGAGTTCTTTTGTAATCTAATTAGAGATTAGCTCATAGGGTAAATTTTCTTGTAACAAAATGTGGGTTTTATACCATTTCACTAAAGAGTTATACTAGCTTTGTCGAGTTCCTTCTTACAACTCACCTACGTGTGAGCATGTACTCTAGCTACTTCATTTTGCAATTATTCTTGGAAGTTTATAAAAAGCTAAATGTTCTAGTAAAAATTCAAAATGGAAATTTTCTTATGAGCATAGCAAATATAATTTTACTTTTAATTTATTTACCATGTTTAGAAATATTTAAAATAGTATTGTTTAATATTCTTTTATTTCTTTTCTACTAAATATTGTAGAATAAATTAAGTTCATCTAAATATTTTAAATAATCAATGATGTATAGGTTATTGAACTGAGAGTAGCGAGGTGCTTAACATCCAATATGGGGGGATGTTTTCACATTTGTCACGTTACGTAACATAACGTTCCCATGTCGGCTCATAACTTATCAAAAATAAAAAGTAATTAAAAAATTTATGTCGGCTCATAAAATAAAAAAATTAAAACCAGCATAGATCCATCTTAAACCCAGATCTATTCAGCATCCAGAGAGATTCAATTTCTTGAGGTGTAAGCATTTTCTTAATATGTGAAAGAATTAAGATAAAAAAAATGTATACCTCAAAAAATTGGATCCCTCTCAGTACTTAATAGATCCGAGTTTAAAATAGATCTATGCTGATAAATATAAACAAATAAATTATTTGAAGAAATTCCTCTATCTCTATTGCTTATAAAGTACATTTTACACACACACATATATATATATATATATAAAATTTATTTGTATACATATATACATACAAAGTTATAAATAAATATAATCTATATATATCCTTTGTAGGCTGAACATGCATATTACTATTCTTGATTTTCCATTAGCTTGAATATGTTTACTAAATCCATAGTAAAATCTATTTCTAAGTACCTCATAAATTATACTTAGATTTTCCCAAATAATTAACATGAACAACTAAGCTTGCAAATAATTAACATGAACAACTAAGCTTTCAAAGTAATTTGGAAGCTAATATGGATACATATAGTGAAGAAAAATATGCAAATGCTAACATTGTGAATAAGAGTTACTAACAATGCCAAATGCAACATTTCTTTATTCATATTAAAAAGAAAAAAACTTTCATATAGAATTTCATTTTCGTTTTCATTATCCATGCTTTAAAGAAATAGATACGAGTTTAATATAATAAACATATTTTATTATAGAAAATTCTTGGCAAATTTAGTGTATGTTTTTGCTCATAAACTCTTTCCATTTTTATGTGTATAAATGAACATTCCATCTTTTTTCACATGCATGAAACATTACTTTGTTTGTATATTACAAGTAAAATTTTCAAAAAGAATGAGATAAACATATTTATTTTCTGATAATAAGCTTTTTCATAAATTGATTTGTGTAGGTCCTCAAACCTCCTAACCATAGGTTATTTATAGACATTTTAAACTTTATGTCTAATGCTACCACACCCAAGCCAAGCCATCATATCACAAGGATGAATTGGACCTCGGTTTAGTTAGTTCCTCACAGGTAAATTAGTGTACAGAAGTTAAACCTTACTTTCGTGAACTAGAAAGAGACTTTCAAACCATGCCACACCTAAAACCCATGGTGCTCATTGCAATATGTAAGCTAAAGTTTCTTCTTGTTGGAATCTTATTAATACTGAGAGGGGGGGCGTGAATCAATATTAGTGCAGTTATGAACAATTTTAACTTCTTAACTGATTAATCTGAACTTTAATTATGCATCCATCATAAATAACACATTCAACATGACATAATCATAACACATAGAACACACAATTTTTTTTACATGGAAACCCAAATGGGAGAAAACCACGAAATGCTCTCTTATAGTATAAAGATTACATTCATGGAAGCACCAACTTCCAAATTTCTCCATCACCAACTGGAAGGAGGCACCGACCTAAAGGAAGCACTAACTCCCTAATTTACCAGCTCCAACTGGAAGGAGGCTACGACCCCCTACTCCTTGCCCTATCCTACCTCCCTGATACGAAAGAAGAAGATATTAATTAATTGTTCTTTTGATCCGTGCACTCTTCAGATTAATTGTTGTTCACTACGTTGTGCGCACCTTTTGAAACCTTGAGATCTTGCAATCACTATTTTGTATCATGAACTTCACTTGAGCACTTCACAACATTACAAATAACTTTGCACTCTACAAACTGTGTTGCTTCATCATATTCCGCAGTCTATGCTTAGGTTCTGTATGCAGTTATGTTTCTGCACATCTGCAACTTCAACTGATACTGCGCATCTACTTATAAGATGTTGTTCTGAATTTGCGCATAGGTATCAGATAAGTCTGCACACCTTCTTAGATGTATTCATTTTGTCTTGGTGCAACAGTCTTTAGATAATCTGTGACCTTCTATGCATTATCTGTGATTCAGCCTTTCTATTTAACGCACTTGCCTCAGATCTTCCTAATCATAATGTGCATCCCTTACTGTGTTGTAATTTTGTCTTAGCGCACCAGATAAACTTCTTCACTTCGTGCATCACAAGATATACTTAAAGTCTATCTCTCTGCTTCTGTCTAAGATCATCTATGATTGTCTGTGTGTTGTATGTGATACTGTCACTCTGTTCTTATGCACTTGTGCATCCTCTGTAGATTTGCCTTTCTATCTTCCTGTAATTGTCATAGATAAACAACATCACTCTATGCACCATCAGCAATTCCATTCATCTGTTCATGTGCACTGGTATCTCTACTAGATCATGCTGCTCAGGTTCCACGAGCCCTTGATGCCACGAGAATTAGAATCTAGACAAATTTGTATCTTCCAGCTTTCCACTTCCAATATTCAAGCTTACCTAAATTCTCCAACTTGCTTCTTATTTATACTAATCTTGCGAGGATGGTATGTCCAGAAGTTGGTTGTGGCTTTCCTTCTTCTTTGATTCACGATTCATGCTTCCGCCACTTATCATGTTCTGCACTATTGAGCTGTCATCTCATGTGGGTCTTGCACATACTTGGTCCTTTGCTTAGTGGGACTTACACCCTCATGGTGAAGTCTTACACCCTTGATGTATCATCGCTTGTGGGTATTATGCACTTAACTTCTTCAATCGCTACATCCTTTTGGTATTTTTGCGTGCTTCAACAACTAAAAGCTTCTTCCGATTGGTAAGTCTTGCGCACTTCCAGGATTTTCTTCCTTGTTCAACCATTTCTTGTTCCAAACTGCTTGCACACTCCCGAACCTTGTCCAACCATGTCTTTAGCATATACTTTTGAAGTAGTATGACAGGGTGGAATTCGAGACCTGCACCTACACCATTTTCTCTAGACTTGATGCATTTCAGGATACACTTCTTCATACTAGAATCCATATACTTCTTCAAACTATTGTTTGACGGACAATCTACCAAGAGCAGACTCGAGGCATGATCTCCCTAGTCTTAATGCAAGCCTAGAACAAATGAGACAGAATATGAAATAACTTTCCTAGATCTAATTAGAGATTGAGTGACTAGATGCCTTACCTTTCAGATCGCAAATCCTTTCTCCTTGATGTTGTTCCAAGCTTTATGGTCTTAAGATCTCAGCTGCAAAACCTGTCAACTAGACATACAAAACAACACAAGTAGTAAAATGCAACTAAACAATAACAGATCTAAGTAAGCAGTTAAGCATGCAAACTACACAAACATCATCAATGCAATAACATTTGGTGGAAAGCATTTATATTACTGTATAAAAGGGAAAGTACATAGAAGGAATTGATTACAACCAAGGCTTAATGTAGCAATCCTTCTCCAACCAAGCCAATGCCAAATCCTCCCAAGGAAGTGTGAGTCTCCCAATAGATGAGTAGGGATCTCTCCTAAGCTAATTTCACCAGCATGTACATACTATAGACTTCCTCCCTTTGGTATGGGAATGAGCTTCACTTATATAGGACTAAGAGGATAGGATAGGTTGGGATATGGTAGGAGAGAGATGGGGGATCTCACCCAAGGGCTAGGAAACCGAATGCCAACTCCCCTATAGGCTATGGATAGGGATCCACATCACTCAACTTCGAGAATGGGCTCGAAGATGCTCTTTTATCCAATTAACTGGCATCGTCACGGGCTGCAAAAGGACAACCTGGGACGTCTCATGTTGCACTGCGACGATCTCCAAAAATGGGTCAGTTAAGCCCTCCAGTCATGGGAAAATTTAGGGATGTTTACACTGAGTCTCAAGGTAGTAAGATTTAGGTGTAACAACTATATTTCATATACTTCTTTAAACTGGCATAGAAAATATACTTCTTCAAGGTGGATTTCATATATTTATTCAAATTGGCACATGAATATTGAATCCTCTTTGACATCAATTGAGATCAATGACAACCAAAGTTCAAGAATCTTCCCCTTTGGCATTGATGTCAACACCTCATGAAGTTGTTGGATAATCATCTTCTGAAGTTTGTATGCTTCATCTGTGCTTGTCTCAGTACTCCCTCTGTGCATGCTCCCCCTGTGTTCTTTGTTGGTTTGAGCCTTTGCTCATCTACGTATCCTTTTCTTAATGCTCTTTTTGCTTTGTTTTGCTTTTGCGCGAATTCCATGCTTCATGATCATTCTCAGCTTCTTTTCATCTCTATGTTGATAGCATGCTTCGTGATATTTCTCCCCATTTGACATCAATGACAAAGAGATGCCATTACTGCACAATTATAGGTTCTCCTTTCTTCTGTTTTGCATTGGCCTCCATTCATCTTCTTACTGGGATAACTCCCCCTATCTTCATGCTTAAGTCTTTTGCTATGGCTTCTATGCCGATTTGAGTTGCCTTGCAATCTGTGCATTGTTTTCATAGTCATCTCATATACGCTCCTCCTGTACAGTTGTTATCTTCCTTCGATCATGATATTTTGTTCTTGTCAAATCAATCATCAATCCTTGCGCAATCCTTCTTATCATCTTCATGTTTTGTGTCGACTGCACAGTTTCGAATTCCATTTTCTTTTATGCTCTTGCACTATCTTCCCTATATCGCATTTACTGTGTTGTGACAAGTCATCATTATCTTTTCTGACGTCACATATCACACCACGACAACTAAATATTTTTGCACACATTTCCACCTGTCAGCCAACTGGGCAATAAAGTGATATGAAAAACAGTTTGTGTTGAAACTTTGACGTGTCACATTCGTACTTGAGCCTTTTTGGGAAACATCATTCCGATCGTACAAGACATTGAATTAAATTTTTGTTTTTGTACTTTTTCCCAAATTCAGTAACTTGTATAATTACTTTTGGCATCTCCATAACCAGTTTGGATCGCGTGGACTTGAATGTGATTTATTATCTGTCTCTTTTACTTAATTTTTACGCGTGCAAAGAACTATCATCCAATTCTATAAGAGAGTTGCGAAATTCCTAGTCCATCACCCTTGTTCTTCTACTGTCTTTCTTGCTCTACGTATTGTGGCCTTTGTGTCTCCCATCTTCTTCAATCAAGGATTCCTTCTTCAAGAAGTTCAATGATTCTCTTGACAGTGTACGCCTTGCATTTCAATCGCAACAAGCAGAGTTCACTCGACTAAGAGTCTAAATTCAACCATTTGTATGCTCAGTCACAAGCGAATCTCAACTGCGTGGAAGGATTATCCAATATGAGCAAATAGGTAGAATTCTTGGAGCAATAGCAGCACCGAATTCTCGACATGCTAAGCTCGATTCTAGCTGAGCAATCTACTGATGATGGATCATTTGCAAACCTGCAACTTTATCCTTTGCAACTGTCTTATGAGCTGGTTCTAATGGATTTGGAACTTCGACTTGCACAACAACCAAATGCGGAGTTGGACCTTGAGCTACGAATTTGAATTATGCTTGTAATTCTCAAATTTTCTTGATACAACTTCCATTGTCATCTTGAACTTTCCTTTTGGCCTTGACATGTTTCCTTCTTTGTAATGCAACTTTGTTCTTAGCAACATAAGTCTCATGCATTTTCTAAGAGAACAAATTTTGAATATAATACAAATTATGTTTTTGTATCTGCACAGACTCATGTTTGATCTTCACCAATGCTCATTTGGACTTTTCTTCATTCTGTAATATATGTAGTGTACTTTTTGTGACAAACTGACTTTAACATCCCGTGGAAACTAATTGAATATATATGTATATTTTTGTTTGTTCATTAACAATACTAATGTTCTTTTATGCGACAATCCGACTTAATACAATAACAATTGACAATATAACATTAATACAACAACCAACTTCTTCAGTAACACATTCCTTGAATTCCTAATATGCATCATGTTAAATTCATGGATCTCACTCAATCTCTTAGAGATTAGCAAGAAGGGCAGCAATCACTTGCTGCTTGATATGTACTTGACTTGTTAGTTTCTTCTGTGCAAATTTGAGAATTCTTCCTTACCCACGTTTTTGTGTGCACATTTCTATTTTGATTCTGTGCATTAGAATCTTCCCTTTTGATCCTCGTGTTGTGATTGCTTTTGCACAACATGTTTCCATTTGTACAGTTCCTTACTCTTCGACAATACATAGCCTTGTGTCCAAAGCCATCACAAGCATAACATCTCATAGTTTGAAAATACTTCGCAATATGACCAATGTAATTGCACCTTGCGCACTTCACTTTGTTAGTCCTTCTTTGGGTAGTGTAATGAAAAGAGTTGTAATCATTATCATACTTGGATGACTTAATTTGATTTGGACGATGTTCATTGTTGCAGAATTTCCTAGATTTTCTTTCATAACTAAGTCCTAACTTGTCTTTTGGTGATCTCTGATCATTCATAATCTTATTCATAATTGATGTGTTGCCTTTGAATTTGTTCTCCACTTCATCTTCAAGACAAACTTTGTCACTTCTTGGATGTGCACAATTTGGAGTGTCATTTATGATGTGATCTTGAACTTGTTTCTTTCCCTTTATCTAATCAACTTGTCTTTTAAACGAAAGATCTCTTTGTCCTTCTGTTCAAGTTGATTTGTTAGTGATCTGTTCTTTTGCGCCAACTCTTCCAAAGACATCTTCAATGCTGAATTATCTTCTTCAAGCACTTTTATATTTTCAACTGCGCAAGTTGTTTCTAATGGTTCGCTACCTTTCCACTAACTTGTTTATCAAGATATTCTTGAAGAACTTTAGCTTGCTTGACTTGTTCTTCATATTTTGAAAATTGGTCCTGCAAGAGTTTAATTTTCCTACTTGACTTCTTTAGTTCATCTAAGTCATTGACTAGTTCACCTTCCCAATCAACCTCTTCAGCTTCTTCTTCTTCGGATTGACTATCTGATTTACTTTCTGCGACAGGTTTTTGAGGTGTATTGAAGGATCCACTAAAGAAGTACTTATTCAGTGCTCTAGGTTGACTTTGCACAACTGGTGTATTATTTTTTACCGATTAAAAATTGTTCTTCTTTTACTCACTGCTTTCTTCTTCTACAAAGGCCATGAATAGTACCTCTCTTGGCTTATCGTCACAATCACTTCCTTTGGATAAAATGTTGTCTTCCTCAGTATGCATACTCTTTCTCTGTTTTGGAATTTTCTTCCTATTATCAAGTTTGTCCTGAGTGTGCGTCATCCTTTGTTCATGAGATATAGCTTCTTCCTTGTTGTCACTATCTCCATCATCCTTGTATGGGCACTTCGAAGCAAAATGCCCTATCCTTCCACATCTGAAACATTTGAAAGGAAATTTATTCTTGTACTTTCCATGTCCTCTTTTCAGCTTTCTCACAAAATTTGATTCTTCCTCATCTGATTCATCACAAGATCCTTTGTCATGCTCATGCTTAGCCTTTCCAATAGCTTTGAAAGCATCTTCTTTTTATGGGTTTTTTGTTGTTGTTGTTGTTCTCATCTCATATGCATTCAAGATAACTTGAAGCTCATCCTTTGTTAGATTTGCAAGATTGGCTCTATCTTCTAACACATAAACCTTTGTATCAAATCTTGGAGGCAGAGTTCTTAGTATCTTCTGTACTACTGATTCTTATTCTAGTTTAACTCCAATACTCTTGATAGCATTAACCAACTCATCCACTCGCAAGAAGTAAGAAGCAATATTTTCTTCATCTTTCATTTTCAAAGATTCATACAATCCAGAGTAATTCTGCAACTTTTCCTTCTTCACTTTCTCATCACCTTCGTAGACATTTCTAATTTTATCCCATACCACCTTGGCTGATGCGCAATGCATGACCTTAGTAAATTCAATGTCTGTTAGCCCACATAACAGTGCGTTTCTAGCTCTTTCATTGCATTCATACTGTCTCTTTTCAACTGGATTAGTTGGTGCGATTGTTGGGACATTATACCCTTCCACAATGGAATTCCATACATCAACTCTGACGGATTGAAAATATATGTCCATCCTGATCCTCCAGAAGGTGTAGTTGGTGCCATTTAATCTTGGTGCTATATTGGTGGAGAGACCTTCCTACTTGTTCATATCTATGCATAGATCTATCTTCCAGATGTTAAGTTGTTACTAAAGACACCTGCTCTGATACCAATTGTTGGAATATTATTAATACTGAGAGGGGGGGTTAATCAATATTAGTGCAGTTATGAATAGTTTTAACTTCTTAACTGATTAATTTGAACTTTAACTATGCATCCACCATAAATAACACATTCAACATCACACAATCATAACACACAAAACACACAAATATTTTTATGTGGAAACCCAAACGGGAGAAAACCACAGAATCCTCTCTTATAATATAAATATTACATTCATGGAAGCACCAACTTCCGAATTTCTACAGCACCAACTGGAAGGAGGTACCGACCCCCTGGTTTTACAAGCACCAACCTAAAGGAAGCACCAACTCCCTGATTTACCAGCTCCAACTAGAAGGAGGCTACGACCCCCTGCTCCTTTCCCCATCCTACCGCTCTAGTATGAAAGAAGAAGATGTCACTTGAATGTTCGACAACTAAAAGATTCTTTTGATTAGTAATTCTTTTGTACTTTCGAGACTTGCTTCCTTTTTCAACCATTTCTTGTTCCAATCTTCTTGCGCACTCCCGAACCTTGTCCAACCATGTCTTTCGGATATACTTTTGAAGTATTATGATAGGGTGGACTTCAAGACCTGCATTTGCACCATATTTCTCCATATTGGATGCATGTTAGGATATACTTCTTCATACTGGAATCCATATACTTCTTCAAACTATCTTTCATATACTTCTTTAAACTTGCATAGAAAATATACATCTTCAAGGTGGATTTCATATACTTCTTTAAACTTGCATAGAAAATATACATCTTCAAGGTGGATTTCATATATTTCTTCAAATTAGCACAAGAATACTAAATCCTCTTTGACATCAATGACAACCAAAGTTCAACACCTCTTTCATGGATCTCACATGTCAAGTTAATGAGTTTTACCAACATAAAATATTGGACTACTTTACATTCCCATTCCATGCAACGTACAACACTACCGGTTGTTAACACCCAAAAAGTGTTCACTACCTCATTACCACATTATATGGCTCATTTGTCCATTTTCCTACCATTTTTCCCTTAAAATCCCAAAAAATCCCATTAAAATGCCTCCAAAAGGCCTAAAATGCCTCCAAAAGGCCACAAAACCATCAAAATAGCCTAAAAAAGGCTAAAAAACCCCCTTTTCCTCCAAAAATAGCAAAAATCCCCTAAAAAGGGAATAAAAAATATAAAATAATGAGGAAAAGGAGGAAAAAACCCTATACAGCTGCCTAAAACCATGTGTTTCCCAAAACCATGGGCCAGCACTCCACCACCAAAAAACTATAAATAGGTGATGGAGATCCCTTATTCCACATCCACAATCACAAGCACCCTTACTCTGCCAAAATCTCTCTCGAAACCCTAGTTCACCTTTGAACTATTTTCACCTTGAGAGCCACCTTTGGCCCATCCCCAACATTGAAGAAGGAGAAAGGAGCATTCTGAAGCTTGGAGCATCCTCTTGGACACTGCAAAGGGCTTCACCAACCTTGACACTCAAGGTAACATTAATATAAAACCATTTTTTACATCTTTTATTTATGTTTCATGCAATGCTTAAAGTAGTTTGTTAATTGTTGTTTTAACTTAATCATTTAATCATTATTGAACTGCTACTAAGGAGTCCATTCTCCTTAGTAGGTGCTCATTGGCACAAGCTAGGGGTAAAACCCTAGCTACAGTTTTGGCGACTCCCCTAGTTTTCGAATTTCTGGTTTCCGTTTTTAAATTTTTTCCTTTCGGCTGTCCCTTTCGGCCGCCGCATACCGCGTCTTTTTCCCTCTACAGTCGCGTCCCGACCGCGCCTTTCAGGCCTTTACCCGCGATCCGACCGTGGCTCTCAGACTGCTTCCGACGCTCTGCCGACGGATTCAAGTCTGTTACCTGCGATCCGACCGTGGCTAATCAGCCTGTTTGCCGCGATCTGACTGCGCCTGTCGGCCTTTTTCTCGCGTCCTGACTGCGGCTTTCTGCCTCTTTCGGGCGTCCCGACTGCGCCTGTTAGCCTTTTTGCCGCAACCCGACTGTGTCTTTTTCCATTTTTCCTGCGTCCCGACTGCCACTGTTGGCCCGATAGCCGCGACCCGACTGTGTCTTTTCCCCTGTTTCCTGCGTCCCGACTGCCTCTGTTGGCCCGATAGCCGCGACCTGACCGCGGCTGTTTCCCTCAAACCCGCGGTCGGCCTGTTCTGATCCGCCACAGACCCGCGGTCTGATTTCTGCTCTTTTCCTGTTTTGAGCCCAGCCCCTCTTGCTGCAATATTTTCTGCATTTGAACAGCCTTTTGTCCCTCCTGCAGCCTCACTACCTTACAGCCTTTCTGCAACATAATTTCTGTTCCTTTTACAGAATCTTTTTAAAATTTCAGTATTTTTATTTTCAGAAAATTTTGCAAATTAAACTTTCAATTTCCTCATTATTGATAGATTGGAAGTTGCCCCCCTTGTGGCGCTTCTCTTTTTGGGTTCAACACCTCACGAGCACACACTCTGTCACATAAAATCAAGTGAGCCTTAAAAAGTACCTAACTAAACCAACATTCTAACCCCACTTGGGGAACACAAAAGAATCATTGTAGTTAGGTAGGATCAGGGGGATAGGCTTCCAATAACACCCCTTGGTTATTTCACTTGAGACATAGTTGTTGTCCAAATAGGGAACCAAAATCCCCTAGTACTTTTTGGCACGGTCACGACCAGTTTATCAGAGGGCCTCTCCCTTAGGAGGGTTGAATTCGGGAGACTGGTTCCGGAGGCCTGAGTGGAATACCGCACTCCATTCAGTAACCGAAGGGCTACCTTTCGCGGTTCGCGGGATATCCCTGTATAGGGGTATTGCGGTCAACGAACTAAACGGCAGATTCACCTTTCTGGACGTGTCATGAACGGGGTATCTTAGTTGCCATTCTTCTAGGATTGACTACCCGGTGTCCCTCCCGGTAGGGGGATATCATAGCCACTTGACTTTCCTACTCATATTGTCTGACTTGGATTTCATCACCTTGCAGAGGATATGTTTAGTTGAGTCAGAATACTTTTAGTTAGGTGTTTGCATGCTCCTTTACCTCCCTTTGGTCAAGTGAGTCCACCATTTTTTCTTTCTAGGAAACCTGCTGCTTGTTGGTATTCTGACCATCTTTGTTGTTACTCCACCTATTGTAGCACAGCTGCTGCAGTGGGTGTTTTGAGTTGGTTGTTGGCCTGAGTGCCTTGCTTTTTAGCTCTCCTTCTGCACACTCGGTTGCATTAGGATTTTTGAGCTGTTTTTATACTCACCTCAACCCACAGAGATTAGACACCATCCGTCACCATTGAGTCCCCGAGACATTCTTGGCGCCTCAGGGGCGAGCCCCCACAGCACGGTTCTCTTGACACCACTCGTCATAGATTCCGATCATTGTCCGTTGATACCACTCATCACATATCTAGAGCCTTGTCACTTGACTCCACTCGTCAGCGACGTAGGTCTCCGTCACCAGGTAGTGACGCACCTTACTTTACCTCTGATTCTGACGAAGAGTCTGAGAACCCTATTTATACTGCCCCTACTAGCCCCATGGCTGGCACGACTTCCACTCCATTTGTCATAGGGACCATTGGTGGCACATCCACCACTACACTTGTTTTGGGTATGCCCTCCATGGGGAACCCATCTACTGTACCACTCACAGTACCTATTCCTGCAGCAGGAATACCTATCCCCACTACATCAGTGGCTCACACTACCTATGGTGGTGCTGGACCATCCTCCACTACCTCAGTCCCCCCACTTGGGGGCACCACCCTAAATCTTGTCCCTCCACTTGGGGGCACTGGCCCCAACTTGGTCCATAGCACTACTGTGTCGCAGCCTTCTTCCAGTTTGCCATTCATGGCTAGCCTCAACCTACCTGACCTGGCCAGATTGACCAACGATCCTATTCGACACGACCCCACGTGGCCTCATATGCCTACCAAGCTCCCCTCGGACATCCCTAAGTTCGAGGGCAAGGCCGGTGAGGACCCACAAAACCACATCATGTCTTTCCACCTATGGTGTTCCTCTAACTCCATCGTGGATGACTCTGTTCGCCTCCGTCTCTTACAGCGCACCTTTACTGGCTCTGCAGCCAAATGGTATATTGAGCAACCACATGGGACCCACGCCACCTTTGCCTCCCTCGCCTCTACCTTCCTGCAGTTCTTCCAGTTGCCTGTCCGCTATGACGCGGGCGTTGAGATCCTTCTATCTTGTAGACAAAACACGGCTACCCATATCACGGACCACATCCATGAGTGGCGTCGACGCCGTAGCTTATGCAAGATCAAACTTGACGACCGTATCTTCCTAGATTGGTTCCTCAAATCCCTTCTCCCTGTTATTGCTAAGGATGTAGCCTCAGAAAGACCCCAGTCTGAAGAAGAAGCCATCCTTAAGGCACAACAGTTCGACCTCATTTACGCCCAATCGGGTTACCTTTATACCATTATACCTGACGCCCCTCGCGGCGAGTCCTCCCATCATGATGCGCCGGGGGCATCCCACGCTGCAGATGGTATCATTGGCCGTGTTTCTTCGCATCCCCAACCATTTTCTATAGCACGTCCTACCCCTGGCCCCGACCTGTCGCGGGCTACCTCCCAGTCCGGAGCAACCAACTCGTATGCTCCCATGACACATCACCATTCCCATGGACCCTCATGTCCACCTCAGTGCTTCGGGTATGCGACTCCTGCTTATGCTCCTCCAGTCGCCCCTCAGCCTTACTACCATCAGCAGGCCGCCTCAGCTCCTGTGCCTTCCCAAGCCCCACCAGCTTATTATCCGCCCCAGGCAGCCCCTGCGGCAAACCCACAACCTGCTCCGCAGTCCTATCAGCAACCCCCTCAAGTTGCTGCACCTGCTCAGCCTCAACCTACATATCATCCTCCGCAGCCTGCTCCTGCACCTGCGCAACCTCAAAATCCACCTGCTGCCCAAGGGCAAGTTTACGCCCAACAAAACCCGCAGCAAAACCAGAATAACCAACGTAACCAGGGCCAACAGAACCGCGGCAAGGGCCGTAATCGGGGAAACAACCAACCCGCAGACCAAGCTGGTCAACCGGCTAATCCCCCTGACAACAACAATGCGGCCCCCGCTAATCAAAACCCTGATCGCCCGCCCAAGCAGGCCAAGAACCCCAATCTGCGAACAAACCACCCTTGTTCTATTTGCGGAGTCTATGGACATTACACCCATGCTTGCCCACACTTGGAGCGAGCTCGGCAGCTCTGGGTTGACGAGGCCCATCGACAAGGGCATGCGGCTCCCCAAGCACCGCCCAACCCCCCCCAACCTCAGCAACCCCCTTTGGTGCTGCAAAACCCCTTACCGACCCAAGGCGTAGTGAACACTCAGCCGTTGGCTCCCCATCAAGCCAATGC
The DNA here is from genome assembly GCA_027924585.1 of Larix kaempferi. Taxonomy (NCBI): domain Eukaryota; kingdom Viridiplantae; phylum Streptophyta; class Pinopsida; order Pinales; family Pinaceae; genus Larix; species Larix kaempferi. The sequence continues at coordinate 8,244,531 of BSBM01000835.1, forward strand.
GGCCCAACAACAACAGATCACCTACGCTGCTCCTGATCAACCCATGTTTGACTCAGGTACCCACCACTTACTGATGATGTCATCTGCTGACGTCAACCTACAGACCCGTCGGAACCAATATGGCTCTACCTCTGAAGCCACTCCCACGGATAAATCTACTAACGCCCATCCCACCGATCAGGCATTACGTATACCTCCGCCTCCCACAGACGGCGCTGCGAAAGCACCTCGTTTCCCACTTCGCCGAATCAACAATAACCCTAACGCGTGCGCTGCATCAAACTACAACATCGTAGACGACCTAGCCCAATCTCCCGTAGCCATGTCTGCGTTAGAAGTCTTGAAGAACTGCCCTTCCCAGCGCAAGACTTTACTTTCCGCCATTGGGGGGATTGACCCAACTGATTCACATTTGATGGCGTTTGATTTAGACCAGTCTGAACCACGCCTACCTTCCAGCTTAGCCTTCCAAGTTACTGTCTCCGTTAGGAATCTTGTTATCCATCGATGCATTATCGATGAGGGTGCCTCCACATGTGTTATGTCTACCTTTGTATGGCAGAAGCTAGGATCCCCTCCTCTCCAGCAGTCCACCACTGCGTTACGCGCCTACGACGGTCGTTCGGCCCAGCCCCAAGGCCTTCTACCCAACGTTCCAGTCCAGTTAGGTGGTAAAACAGTCCTTATTGATATAGAGGTAATCAATGCCCAATTGGATTACAACCTTCTACTTGGCCGCAGCTACATGTATGCCATGCGGGCGGTTGCCTCTTCTGTCTTTCGCACCATGATGTTCCCCCATGAAGGACGTGTGGTTAAGATTGACCAGCTCACCTACTATGATCCCAGTGCTCCGGCGGCACCGGAAAATGTTCTCCCCATGGTCGAACAACCTGTTTCTCCTGCCACCACCTCGTTTGTTTCCTCTACGGGGCCTGGGGTCTACTCAGACGCGCCGATGACCTCCACCTTTCAATCCATTCCTCCGCCGTCATCTACGCCCGAAATGTCTGATTTATGTACCTTGTCCCACGACATCCTCCCACCTAACACTCAACCACCCTTGTTGCCTAAACCACCACTGGTACCTAGCCACATTGGTGTTACACCGATCCATACGATCCCCTTCCTAGTCCCTCCATCGGGAGTAGTAAGCGCCCCGGTCATGGCTACCCTTAGCCTCCCTGGGTTAACCTTGGGATTACCTGTATGGTATCTTTCGCCTCCCGTTCGCCCGCCGACACCTGATGTCGTCCTCCAGCCGGTGCAACCCATGGCTACTACCACTCAGCCACCTCCCGGTGTCTCTACCCCTTCGTCCTCCACGACACCTCCTCCTAATCCCAAACCCACTGGGGGCAGAGGTCCACAACCTTACACTGCTGTACCACCTCCCAAGACAGTAAAAAACCCTCCAGTGTTTCGTGCTCCTCCCAAATGCTCGCTGTGTGACGAGTTGGGCCATGCGACCCACCAATGCCCACAGTTACCCGCATTGCAGAAGCACATGCAAATGCTCGATGATGACCCCAACATCCCAACTGTCGAACTAAACCCCACTCCTAAGCCTAAAGATAAGTCCCTACGTACCAACCACTCCTGCGCCATCTGCGGTATTTACGGGCACTATTCACATCATTGTCCCGATCTCCCGGATTACAGAGCGGCTCTCTATGAGATGAACAATCTGGATCTTGAGACGGCACCACCTACCATTGAGGAGATCTACCCCCCAGACTCTTCACCTTCCGGAGAGGTTAATACCATCTATATGATCTCTTCCACAACTACTCCCTCGTCAACCGATTTGACGACGCAAACTTTCCGTACTGATGAGGAGATTCTTGAGGCCCTTACTGCCCCGGATTATCCTTGGGATGATATGCACCACCGTTCCTATTTCATCCCAGAAGAATCCTCCTCTCGCACCGCTACCCAATACGCGGTCGAATCTAAAGACTTCCTCCCCACTAAGGTTGACTGGTTCAAGGACCCTATTCCTGCTCCTGATGCCTTCGAGGAGGGCAACATGGCCAACATCTCACCTGTCATCCAAGTTGATATTGCTGCTCCAGGTCGTGCCCCTGAACTTATTACTTTAGGAGCATTCTGCAGTAAACAAGAGATCGAGGACTACATTATCCTTTTCAAAGAATTCCGTGATGTCTTTGCCTGGTCCTATACCGAAATGCCTGGTCTTGACCCCGCTCTCATAGAGCACCACAGTAACACCTCTGAGTCAAGGGGCATAATAGATTCCCTCGACCCTGGGATAGGGGGCATGATCAATCATTTTGAACCTTCCCCATCACATCTATCTCAGCACGTCAATGAACCCAGTGTTCAAACCCACACATATGTGATCCATAATCACAAACCCCATGCACATAGCATGGGGGCAAGTCATTAACCCTGCTCACTGTTTCCCACTTGTGATCTCAACCATTTTTGAGGTCACATATCACTTGTAGATTTGATTTCATTTGATACGCATAGTTCTTTCCTTTGACCATTCCGGAGTCCATATGACCTCCTTTTTTCGCACCATTTGCACTGCCGGATTCATTTTTCCGTGCTCGTGATGATGCTTGAGATCATTTCTCGCTCTCACCAGGACCAATATCACCATTGTGTCCCGACACCTTGTCGACCCGGTTTGCGTGCCACATCGGCCGTTACCCGTTTTTGACATCCTTTATATCGCCGGATTCATTTTTCCGAGCTCGTGATGATGCTTGAGATCATTTCTCGCTCTCACTTGGTACAATTTCAACATTGTGTCCCGACACCTTGCTGCCTCGGTTTGCGTGTCACATCAGCCGCCATCGGATTGTTCCACATTTTTACATGAGCCATTCACTCCTGTCACACTGCAAATATTTCGTTATTTTGCCACCATTTCATCTACCCCGCAAGGAGGCCCATCAGTGTTCCCCACTACCATCGTTCTTGGTCATCATTATTGTTCCTTGATTGAACACTTCCTCCTTGCCTGGCCATTCCTTTTGTTCGGTATAATTTTATCCCTTTTTCGGGCCGGACAAGTCCTTTACGAAAAAGGCACTTAGGGAGTTTCCGTTAAGCTCTTTTCTGACTCCTAAAAGAATGAAAAGATCGCCGAGCAATCTTGCTTCCTTTCATGCTCGCTAAAGTACCTGAAAGGGCGTCTATCTGGTATAAGTTTAACCCTTTTCCGGACCTGGTAAACTAATTACGAAAAAGGAATACTCTAGTCACACCGGCTAGAAGAGTTCTTCATTGCATCCTTTTATGCTTCTTTGGGCCTTGGAGACTAAATCTACGAAAAAGCAACCCCCTGGAGTCTTCTTACTTGCTTTCAGACTCTCTAAAATTGAAAGCAACCACGAGCATGAACTGTCCTGGGCTCGTAAAATCCACACGACAGTACCATTCCATCATTTCATAGTCTTCTTATTTGCTTTCAGACTCCTTAAAATTGAAAGCAACCACGAGCATGAACTGTCCTGGGCTCGTAAAATCCACACGACAGTACCATTTTACACACACTTCTTCTAGTTCCTTAACCCATGAAGAAGTTTTCCCCCGTGCCTCTTGGCACTTTGATCTATCATCTCGGCAGCACCCCCAATCAGGTCGCCTTTGTTCAGAGTATTCTGCAGTCTCCTGCCATTGTACCACAGCTTGAGTCCCCCTCAGCCCAGTAACCTTCCAAGATCCAATACAGCTATGATCCCTCTCCCCTTAGTCAGATTCATATGCTGCCAGATCATTCCCATTATCATACTCTGAACAAAGGAAGTTTGAGTCCACCCACTCTACTTGCCCTGTTGCCCCCCCATCGTTTATCAGTCCTGCCATCAGCACTATTACATTTCGGTCTTGTACCTCGCGCTCCTGTCAAGGAAACATCATTGCCTTGATAGTTGCAGGTCTCCCTCTGTCGACGACAGCTCCTCTGTTCCAGAGGATAGGCCCAAAGGTCCCTACGCCTTGGACTTATCACCATCTGTGGTAGGTGCCTACGGATCATTCTGAGAGGAGACACCATTGCCTCTCCGAGTGGTCGTTCCTCACATGCTCGACTTCAGCACCTTGATCGCATCGTTGAGGATCGCGTAGGATTATATTCCATCAGTTTTTTGTCGAAGACCCCGGATTTCCCCCGACTCTAGCACATTGGTGAGTCACTTCGGAACGCCCAGTTGTATGTTCCCGTGGATGTCCGGGCTGCGTTGGCGTTTGTATTCGGAAGCCATCCAGTTTCATGCTTCCTTGAGTACCCAGTTTCAGTTCCAGATCAGTTCCTTTGGTACCACACTCAGTAGCACTGTTGATTGTTCCGGTGCACCAGTTCTCCAGTTCACACATGATCCGCTCAGCAGTATGTCCCAGATTTGTGTCCCCTCTGGACTCTTATGATGTACACAGTGGTCATGTATCTTACAGGTCCCCCTTTTTCGGGCCTTACAGTTATATTTATGTATCTTGATACGAGCATGGGTATGCCCGCCTCGTCCATATATTGAGATTATTCCTCAGTCAGTATTTGAGGTCATGTATATTTCAGGTCCCTATTTTTGGACCCCATTGTTGTTATTATGTTATATCCTGATACGAGCATGGGAATGCCCGCCTCGTCCATATGATCAGATGATTCCTCATCCATTATTGAGGTTATGTACTTTTAGCTCTTGCAGTTGTTCGGGATCGTTGTTCCGGGATTCAGTTTGTTTCTTCTCTCCTCTCCACATCCCAGGAAAACCATTCATGACTTATGATGTCCATCGGCCATACGATTCGCTCCTGACCTCGCACATCAGGGGGCAATCTGTTAACACCCAAAAAGTGTTCACTACCTCATTACCACATTATATGGCTCATTTGTCCATTTTCCTACCATTTTTCCCTTAAAATCCCAAAAAATCCCATTAAAATGCCTCCAAAAGGCCTAAAATGCCTCCAAAAGGCCACAAAACCATCAAAATAGCCTAAAAAAGGCTAAAAAACCCCCTTTTCCTCCAAAAATAGCAAAAATCCCCTAAAAAGGGAATAAAAAATATAAAATAATGAGGAAAAGGAGGAAAAAACCCTATACAGCTGCCTAAAACCATGTGTTTCCCAAAACCATGGGCCAGCACTCCACCACCAAAAAACTATAAATAGGTGATGGAGATCCCTTATTCCACATCCACAATCACAAGCACCCTTACTCTGCCAAAATCTCTCTCGAAACCCTAGTTCACCTTTGAACTATTTTCACCTTGAGAGCCACCTTTGGCCCATCCCCAACATTGGAGAAGGAGAAAGGAGCATTCTGAAGCTTGGAGCATCCTCTTGGACACTGCAAAGGGCTTCACCAACCTTGACACTCAAGGTAACATTAATATAAAACCATTTTTTACATCTTTTATTTATGTTTCATGCAATGCTTAAAGTAGTTTGTTAATTGTTGTTTTAACTTAATCATTTAATCATTATTGAACTGCTACTAAGGAGTCCATTCTCCTTAGTAGGTGCTCATTGGCACAAGCTAGGGGTAAAACCCTAGCTACACCGGTGCTCTTTAGTATGACCAAAAGGAGCTCTAGTCTCTATTAGTCTATATTGAACTTATACATGATCCTATCAAGGAAAAATATTCAATTTCTCATGCTGGTTATTAAACACAGTCTCCAATAGTATGTTCACACCATTTTTCTTCTTTGTAGGCCCTATCTCCACTCCCCCTATCTTGTTCTCTTCCTTCTTGGACCAAGGGAACATATGCCTAGATTTTTGGAAAACATAGCTAAGTTTTAGGAGAAAGGAAAGGTCTCGACTACTTGGCAGTTAAGGTAACAATTATGACATAATGACACCTAGCTTCAAGAAACTTACACCCCTTTCCCCACTTGTGTCATCATGGCTTCTCATCCTTGGGGTCTACCCATTTAGTTTGGGAATTTTTGAATTAATAATTATTTACAAAGTTTTACAATTACCCCACCATTAAAATAAATGTTTATTGGAATATCATGTCCACATGTTCTAATAAAATCTCTAATCTTGCATATACAACTAATAAAATAAATAAATAAATAATGTCTATAAGGGAGAGATTATGGGATTTTACATCTACATTGAGTCTCAAGAAAGCAAATCAGTCATCGAGTTCGCAACTTTATGTTGCAACATTGATGGAAAGAGATGAAGGGGGGATGGGGACACTTGTTCCATCAGTTCTTTCCCATGTTTTTAATGAGTTCATGGATCAAATGCTCGAGAGCTTGTTGAAAACACTCCTATCAAGATGTGTCATAAACCATTGTATGGAGCTTGAACCAATGGCCAAGCCCATGATAAAGGCTCCATACAGATTGTTCATTTTGGAGTTGCAGGAGATGAAGAGGTAGCTATTTGAGTTAGTAAAAGTAGGCTTCATCATACCTTCACGGTCTCCTTCTAACGAATTAGTCCTCTTCTAAACGTAGGACACCCTAGAATTCAAATTATGCATGGAATCAGGGAGTTGAACAAGCAAACAATCAAGAATAGGTATCCCCTACCTTTAGGAATAGACTGTTTGATAAGTTAGCAAAAGAAAAGGTATTTTCCAAATTGGATTTACAGCAAGGTTGAAACCAAGTCAAATCACAGAAGGGAATGAATCAAAGACAACTTGCATGATGAGGTATGGGAACTTTGAGTTCCTTGTCATGTTGTTCAATTTGTGCAATGCCCTTGCAACCCTCTGCACTTAGGTGAAAAAGATGTTTAGGCCTTTCTTGGATAACTTCATGGTCTTCTACCTAGATGACATTGTGATATTCAAGCATGGAGAAGCACAAGGAGCACTTGGCGCAGGTATTCAAGGCATTGAGGGAAAATCAAATATACTTGAAGAAGTATAAGTGTGTCTTCGAGTAGATGAAGGTGTCATTATTGGGTCATTGGATTGGTCAAGGACACATTCACATGGATCCCAAGAAAGTAAGGGTGACTGTTAATGCACAAATCTCGCACACGTGCGATATTTCCACAATTTGCATGGTAAATCGCCATCAACATATAGCATGCATCCCATTGAAGGAATCCTCATCAGATCCAAGAAGAAGCATCAGTCCAGAAATGCCCAAGAACAGTCAAAAAGTACAACTTCACGGGTACATATCTATAAATTTGCGCTACCGCGCGTATAATCAAAATTGCACCTGCACGACTAACATGGATAATCTTCTGATATCCGTGCGATTGATAGAAATGGTGGGACCACAAAAACTAATGACGCATTGAAGGCTCATCAAAGCCCCATTGCCTCCAAGAATTCGAATTTGGCCTCCCCATGTACTTGGGTTCATTCAATGCCCCCCCTTTGTGTACTTTGGGGCCAAATCATGGAGTTAATGGGTTCACACTTGGATCTAGTTGTTTCTTGGACACCTCTTGGCCTATAAAAGGAGCCATGGGAATGAATCTAAAAGAGGGAAACCAAGATTAAGGTTATGTTGTTGGAATTGTGCTTGAGCTCCCTTATAGCTCACATCTTCCCTCTTTTTTAGCATTTTCCAAGCTCCTTTGCCACCTTTCTTCAAGGGGCAAGAGTTTTCTCATTTGTTCTTCAATCCACTTAACATCTAGTGTGGAATAAATAGACCTCCCTAAGGGGGATTGTTTGTCTCCATTGGAGCTCACATCTCCTAGGTGTTGTACGTGCTTGACCATTAGGCATACAAAGTGGTTTGGCATCCATTGGTTGTTGAAGTTTGCATCTCTACCCCTCTTCTTATTTGTTTTATTTCATTTGTATTTCTCTTTTCTATCTATTTTCCCTAACAACCACTTGCAGGATCACTTGGAGCACTCATACACCACAAAGGGGTACCTAATACTTAGGCATTGTTGCAACCTACAAGGCCTTACCGCTCGCCAAGTGGGAAGGATTCACTCTTGTGCAATTTTTCCACAACAGTGACCTAAGGATGGGAGGAACTGAGGACCATGCATGAGGTAAGAAGTTTTCTTGGCTCGGAAAACTATTAACATTAGTTTGTAGAGGGTTATTCCAAGATCTTAGTGCCCCTAAGATAATTGTTGAAGAAGAATTGACCATGGTGTTGGTTGAAGAGGTGTTAGTCATCCTTTTGAAAACTGAAGCACATATTGGTGTCGACACCTATACTGAATTTGTTGTATTTTGAGGAGTTTAAGGTGCACATGAATGCCTTTGACTTTGCCATCAATGGAGTTATAATGCATGAAGGTCACTTGTTCGCATATGAGAAAAAGAAGCTCCAAAATAGAGAATGAAGGTACCCCATTCATGAAAAAGATACGATTGTTATGGTACACCGCCTCCTAAGGAAAAAAAAAAACCTTGTCACACTACAAATATGCCATGTCACACTAAGTTAAAGGTGTTATCTAGTGAAGGTCAACCTAGAGTATTTCATTAATGGTAGTTGACAAGTATGTTGGGTTAGCGTAGAGTTAAGAGATCGGGGTTGAAAATATTAATGAAAGGTTTAGATTTTTGTGCACACACAATAAATGATACAGTGGTAAATTTTTTAAATTTATATTATAATTTATTTATTTATTTTATAAATGTACCACTACTTTTTATATATTTAATAAAATCTAAAACTTAAAAAAACTAAATTTATAATGAAAAAATATAATTACAATACTATTAAAAATAAACAATCATTATTTTTATTTTATTTTATATTATCACTACTTCCAAGTCTTTTAAAATATAAATCTCACATTAATTAAAATAATAGTGATGTAATTTTGAAATAATAAAAATAGTTATATAATCAATATTTTAAAAATAAAAATAAATAATATTTAAAGAAGTATCATAAATAAGAAAATATGAGAGAGAGAGAGAGAGAGAAATATATTTTTGTATTTTTGCGATAACTTTCTCTTCCGAACTCGGAATTGGGCACTATTGATGCCAATGGAAAGGTCTCGACAAGTGCTACAGCTTTCATGTTTTGATTTTTCCAAGATTCCGTATCGATTTTCCGGGGAGGTCATTTCAATACCCTAGTACTAAAATGACCACTGCGGAAAATTGGTCGGGAATCTCGGGAAACTCGAAGCATGAAAGTTGTAGCACTTGTCGAGAAATTTCCAATGATACCAAGAATGTTGAATTTTGAGTTTGGGAAAGAAATTTATTTTAAAAATAGGAAAAAAAAATCTCTCTCATATTTTCTTGTTTATGATACTTTTTTAAATATTATTTATTTTTATTTTTAAAAGATTAATTATATAGTTCTTTTTATTATTTCAAAATTACTCCACTACCATTTTAATTAATGCAAGATTTATATTTTAAAGGACTTGGAAGTAGTGATATTATAAAATACTTTATATTTATTATTTCAAGTATATTTATCATATTTCGAGATAAACTTTTGACAATCTTAACCAAGGTGAGATTTATATGGAGTTAGCTATTGTTAAATAGAAATACGACACATAAGCACCATTGACTTCATACGTCCATCTCAACTATAATGGTTGAGCAAAATATTGAAATTCTATTGGTTTGAGAAATTTGACTCATCACACACTCACCCATGGCACATTTTTTTATAAGGCCCATTTTAGATCCCAAATTTGCTCTAATGGAATGCATTATTTTGGTGATTGGCTTTATGTGCCCAAGTGTACTAACCTGTGTAGGGATTTGTTGAAGGAGTGTCATGACTCTCTTTCGAATGGGCACTTGGGTATACAAAGTACCTTTGCCTTGTTAGAACAAGGTTACTATTGGGAGCACGTGGAGAAGGATGGCATTGTAGTATGTGCAAACTTGCCTAGTTTGTCAATAGGACAAGATCAACACCAAGATGTTGGTAGGTCCACTTCAACCCTTTCCCATGCCAGAGAGACCATGAGCAAGCGTCTCAATGGATTTCATAACTTAGTTGCCAATGAATTAAGGTTACAATAGAATCTTTGTTGTAGTAGACATATTTTCCGAGTACACAATCTTTGTGCCCACAAAGGTACCTTGCTCGATAGACAACGTTGCAAGGATGTTTTTCAAACATATTGTGAAGCTATGGGGTTTGTCGTTGAACATTGTATTAGACATAATTGTTTAGGCTTGTGGGAACGAAGTTATTGATGAGCTCAAGTCATCACCCACAGATCGATGGGTAGATAGAGAAAATCAACTTCTAATTGGAGAACTACATAAGGCATTTCGTGTTAGAGAACTAGACAAACTAACCAGAGTTGTTAGAATTAGAGCAATTTTGTTATAACATGTAGAAGAGCTCAACCACCGACTATAGTTCATTTGAGTTAGTCACTAGTAGTATGGGCTCAACCCATCGGCCTTGCAATTTTTCAAGGATTGGCAGGACCAACTAGAGAGGGCGCATGTTCAATTAAGCAAATCAATTGAGAATATGAAGTATTGGGCGGATCAGGGAAGAAGTGATGTGGAGTTTCAAGTAGGCGACAAGGTCTTAATTAGGTTGAGTAAGGATCATGGTTCAAACAACCAAGAGGCATGTGCCATGCCTTGTTGTGAAGGTATGAAGGACCCTTTGAGATACTTGTGAAGATAGGGAATGTTGTGTACAAGTTGAAGCTTCCCAAACACTTAAGTACCTTCCACTCGGTGTTTCACGCTAGTTAGTTATGAATCAACATTTTCCAAGAAAAATTATGAACCAACATTTGCCAATATTTTTATAGCCATGACCTTGGGTCCACTTTGCAATTGAAGTGACCTCGATAGTTGGGTGTTGCAAAGTGTGACCACTTTATCTTGTGTGATGGAGTGAGAACGTATCCTTGAGGGATTCAACGAAGGGAATTCGGTAAGTATAAAGAGGGAGGCGAGCAAAGGAAAAGGATCATACAACGTTTTCCAATTTAAAGGGTTTCAAGCTCTGCATTGAAGGGTTTTTGAAGTGACCAAGAGTTATTGAAGAACAAGATCTGTAATAGGTAAGCCCATGGGGAACAACAAAGGTCTTGTAGGGAGGAAAGGTGGTAAGGGGAAGACAAAACCCATGATTGTTTTGTTATTTTAAACGTACCATGGCCTGGTGTTGGATCCTCCTTTATATTGAGGTAGTGGTCTTGTGTCAGATCTCCCACATTGTATTGTATATTGTATTCTTCAATAATAAATATTAACGACACCTCGTTTGGCTACCAAAAACTTGTGTAGTGTGGTTGTGCCTTGTTTTCATTTGTATCAACTATAAATGGATAAGTATAACAAGGCATAAGTAAACACAATTGCATTGAGTCCATGGTTGAGCATGGGCAGTTCATTAGGCACCAATTATAGGTATAGCGAAGTTATAGTCTAGAGTGGAGGTATGTACAATCTCTAGACGAAGAGGTTTAGTCTATTGACGAGCAATCTCGAGCAACCAAGTCTCTGTGACCAAAATTTGACAATGCCACATAACCGTCAAAGAAACTGAGCATGTTTTTTACATGAAGCTTGGGGTTGTGACAAAAGCATTGTATATGTAGATAAAGAAAAAATAATTTATATTAAAAAAATGTGTTATATCAATTGAATAAACTACATAATTATGTAAACAATTATAGCATTTTGTTTTATTTTGTAATTAGTTTGGTTAGAGAATTATTAGTAATGATTCACATTGATCAAATCATTGTCCTTTCTAAAAGATGACTAAGATTTGTGGTTGTTCATGTAGCCTCTTCCCTTAATCCAAGGGTTAGTCATTAAGGGGATAAATAAGTAATTAATTTGTCCATCATTACAGAGATCGATGTATCATTGGGTGCCATGCGACTCTCTTACTTGACAACCATCCAAATTTGAGGTTATGCATCCTCTTTCCTAAAGCAAAGCTTGGGTATGTGACAAACAACAAGCATTCCAAAGAATATAACAATGGTTGCTTCTAAGAATTTTTTATGTCGAGCATCTGCATTGCAACCAGCATTCCAAAGAATATAACAATGGTTGCTTCTAAGAATTTTTGATGTCGAGCATCTGCATTGCAACCCTATAGGATTTCGACCCCAAGGGCCCACCAAATTCAAAGGATTTGGCCACTTCTTCTATGTATTTATTCCATATTCTTACTACAGTGAACAAGATTAATGATAATTTGTCCAACTTTTTTATTAATTTCTAAATCTACATTCTTGCATTTTAGTTTATTTTCCATATCTTTTTATCTCGTAGAATCAAAAACTATGTCAAGTTCATATTGAATAGATACAGAGTCAATTTCGACCATTACCACCATAATATCTAGTCATATCCACACTGCTTCATGCATGATAGAAAAGGATAGTCAAGGTTTGAACTAGCAACATCGCAAAGAGTGCCTTAGTTGATGCAAGTGTGGCTCTAATACCAACTTACGAAAAAGTGAGCAGTCGGTGGAAATGCCACACTACAGTATCAAAGCACACAGCGAAACAACACACAATAACATGCACACATCAATGGCCAAGAAGTATGGATTTAATTAAATTAATCAATCTTCTCTTATAGAGGAATTACAATGACTTTTTACAAGCAAAGTCGATTCTTTGTCCTTACAATTACAAAATACGAGGCTTAGTCTTTGGTGTGGGGTTTCCAAACTAGTATTTCTATCCACAACAACCTAAAAGTTCATTTTACCGAGATCATGCCAATCTTTATACTTGTTCTCCTCCTAAGAATCCCGCTCAAACCTTCTTCTAGAAGTCTCTCGCTGCTTCCAATCATGTTCAATCTTCATTAAATTCCCATAGGTCGCGCGTCGGCTCCTTCTCCCATATGGAATTCTACAACAACCGCCATAATTGCGCATTAACTCCTCCAACTACCTTCGTATTTACTTCCCTGTGTTCGGACCTTGTCGATCGTCGATTTTCTTGACTTCTGAACTTGACTTTCGGATAATCTGTCGGTCAGTATCCGTTTCGACCGTTTCTTCTTTGCCTTCTTTGCCATCGACCCATTGGTTGGCATCACGACTCATCTTTCATCAACTCTTCCTCGTTTGCTTTCCTGGAACCATCGACTATTTCCTAGGAAACTCCCATCGGTTCACCTTGACTGTTCTTATTGGGCCATATGCCCCTGCATCAGTCTCCCTGGGTTGAGAAGAACTACACCTCGGTTCTTCAATTCCTCAAGCTTCTCTTTTGAGATCCAGGTCGCGTCCTCGAGGTTTCGGTTCTTCCAATGAACCAGGTACTCTATCTTCCTTTGTCGTCGGGTCCTTCTGACTTCTCTTTCGTCGAGTATCTCCTCGACTTCTTCCATCAATTGGGATGGAATTTGTTCCTTCCAATCGATGTTCGACTCTACTCTACTTGTCGAACCTTCCTCATACTTTTCCAATTCGGCGATGTTAAACGTCGACGAAATGTTCATCTCTTGAGGCAGATCCAATACATAAGCATTATTAGAAATTTTCTTTAAGATCCTGCAAGGACCTATCTTTTTCAGCTTCAATTTTTTATATGCTCCTCTATGGAACCTTTCCTTTCGCAAATGTGCATACACTAAATATCCTTCTGCAAATGAGTGCAATCGTTTCTTACGGTCGGCCCTCAACTTATATGCAGCATTACTTTTCTCTAGTTGTTTCTTTACCATGTCGTGCACTTCCTTCATGTGCTCTACGAATGACTCAGCATATGCACTTCTTATCGATCCCGTCGATAGCTCTGCCAAGTCAGCTACTCCATGCAGGCTTCTTGCTTGCACTATCTAGAACGAACTCATTCCAGTTGACCTATTCACCGAGTTGTTGTACGCGAATTCTTCCTGTGCCAACACATTTTCCCACTGCTTCAGTTGATCAGCAGTCGAACATCTCAAGATATCTCCCAAAATCCTGTTAACGACTTCAGTCTGCCCATCGGTCTGTGGATGGTATGAAAAACTGAACTGCATTTTGGTATCCAGCTTCTTCCACAAGGTTCACCAGAAATGACCCATAAATTTGGTGTCTCGATCCGATGTTATGCTCTTTGTAAACCCATGCAATCTCACAACTTCCTTAGATAATAGCATAGAAATACTTGTGGCATCACTCGTCTTTTGACACATAATAAAATGTGCCATTTTAGAAAAACTGTCGACTACCACAAATATGGAGTCGTTACCCTGCTGTGTCCTCGGCAATCCTAACACAAATTCCATACTAATATGTTCCCATGGGACAGTCGACAATGGAAAATATGCATACGATCCCATATTTTGACTTCTCCCTTTGGCATGTTGGAATGTCTGACACTATCGAACCCACTTCTTCACATATGTCGCCAATCCTAGCTAGTGCTACTTTTCTTCAACCAACGCTTTGGTCTTGTCGATGCAAAGTGTCCTGCCAATCTTCCACTATGCAACTCCCATATCATATTCTCCCTCACTGATCCTTGGGGAATACATAATTGAAGTCCCTTAAAAATGTATCCTTCTTAGATAAAATAAACCAAGTATGGTGTCATGTCGATACTCCATGGTTCCTTCGATGCTTTCCATGCTTCAACAAAGTCCTCGTCGGCTTCATACTCATCTTTCACTGACTTTAATCCTATCAAGTCAACTATCATCGTTCCCAACATCACGACTTGTCAACTTAATGCATTGGCCACCTTATTTGACTTTCCCAACTTGTGTCTCAACACAAAAGTATAAATTTCCATAAACTCGACCCACTTCATGTGGCACTGATTCAACTTCGTCCAAGTGTTCAAATATCTCAGAGCTTGGTGGTCGATGTACAACACAAATTCCTTGGGCAACAAATAGTGCCTCTATTTATTCAATGTCTGGATAATGGCATAAAAATCCTGGTCATATATCGCGTACTTTTTCTTAGCTTCATCCAAATTTTCACTGAAAAAAGGAAATCGGTCGGCCTTCCTGGCTCAACTCTGCTCCAATCGCCACTCCACTTGTGTCACAATCGACTTGAAATACCTTCTCGAAGTCAGGGAGAGCCAGAATTGGTCTCTCCATCACCTTCTACTTCAACTTCTCGAATGCTCGTTGAGAATCCTTCGTCCACTTGAACTCGCCCTTCTTCATGCACACGGTCAGTGATGCACATATCTGACTAAAATATTGGATGGACTTCCGGTAAAAACTGGAAATTCCATGAAAAATCCTTACCTTGGTGGCATTAGTCGGCTCTAGCCACTCCAAGATAACTCTGACATTTTCTGAGTCCATCTTCAAACCTTAGCTTGAGATTACGAATCCCAAGTACACTAACTCCTCTTTCATGAAGGATCACTTTTGCAGATTCACCAACAACTTCTCCTGGCTTAAATCCTATAGGACTTGTCGAATGTGTGACAAGTGCTCTTCCCTCGTCTTACTAAAAATCAAAATGTTGTCGAGGTAGACTATGACAAACTTCCCCATGAATGGATTTAAAAATTCATTCATCAGTCGCATGAATGTATTGGGACCATTGGTCAGCCCAAATGGCATAACTAACCATTCATACAACCCCTCCTTCATCTTGAAGGTTGTCTTCCATTCATCACCTTCCCTTATCCTTATCTGGTGATATCCACTTTTCAAGTCAATATTGGTGAAGTATTTAGCCCCACTCAAGCAATTGAGCAAATCGTCCATCTTTGGAAATGGAAACCTGTACTTAATCGTAATCTTGTTGATGGCCCGGGATTCAGTGCACATCCTCCATTCACTTCCCTTCTTTGGTGATAGTACAGTTGGTATTTCACACGGACTTAAACTCTCCTGAATTAGGCCTTTGTCCAACCATTCCTGGACCTGTCGGTTGAGATCAACACTCTCCGTTGGCGTCATCCGGTGTGGTGGCTTATTTGGAAAACTCAACCCTGGAATCAGGTCAATCTGGTGGGATATGCTCTTTGTCGGCGGCAGCCCAGTCGACATCTCATCGACCATAATGCCCCTAAAGTCCAACAACACCTTTCTGACCTCCGTCAGGATTTCTTTCATCATTCCCTCGACACTTAGACCCTTGGGAATGGAAACGAAACAACACTATTTCTTCTCTTCCGTCTTCAAAAATTCCTTGGTTGAACACATCAGCACTCTTTTCTCCCAATAGTTGCTCTCCTATCCTCGGCTATTCTGCTCCTCGATCAATGGAGTCATCTGAAATCGCTTTCCATCCTTTTCGACAGCAACCACATTTTTTTGGTCGTCATAAATCATATTCCGATCATATTGCCATGGTCAACCTAACAACAAGTGGCATGCGTCCATTGGAATCACATCGCATAACAAACTGTCCTACGGCCCTCTGATCTTGAAGTTGATTAGACATTGTTGTGCCAATGTCACGTGTTGACCCTTCTGCAACCATGATACCTTATAGGCATTCAGTTATGGTCGACACTTCAATCCCAACTTGTCGATCACCTCCGTCCAGACCAGATTCTCCGTGTTGCCTCCATCAATGATGGTCATACAGCATCTGTATTGGATCTTCACTTGTGTCCTAAAGATCGACTTCCTCTGAGTTGATTTCGCTTCCTCTCGTCGTACCGACTTTAATGACGTTCTTTGGGTCATAAGGTTTCGACCTCCTTCTGATGCAGCTTCGTCGTAACTTCCCCTTCCAATCGGACCAATCTCGTAGTCCTTGATTTGAACTCCTTGTGTCTAATTGACTAGTGGTATGCAAATTCTTTGGGCACTCATATGCCTTGTGTCCCAGTTCTCGACACTTGTAGTAGACTATTTTGGGTTCTTCTCTCCTGCCTTCAAAGGCTCCTCTTCGACCAAAGGTACCATGACCTCTGGGGTTATCACTATACTATTTATGTTTCAATGTAGCATCTTCGGTTGTTCTTTTATCTCTTATTTCTCCATGACCCTCACCTTTCTTCGACCCACTGGTCGCTCCTTTAGCGGTAGCATACTTCTGGATTCCGGTAGTTGGTTTTCCTCAACCCGCCGAAGTCCTTTGCATCAACTTCTCCTCTGCCTTCAGAGCTAGTTGATAGGCTTCTCTGACCATTCTGAACCTTGATAGGCTTAGTTCATATTGAATGGCATATTTTAGACCATTCACATACCCAACGACTGCCTCTTCGCCCTTGTCGGTTTGTCCCGATCTGATCGATAGCCGATAGAATTCCGCAGTGAATTCTACATGGTCAACTCCTTTGGTCTCAGGTTTTATAGCTTCCTGAACAAGGAGATCATGTAGTCGGTGGGAATGAACTTATCCTTCAACTTGGCGACCATCTTGTCCCAAGTCTTCACCTTTCCTTTTCCATTCCTTCCTCTATCATCCTGTACATTGTCCCACCACAATGGGGCATGACCCTTCAATTTAAAACAAGCAACTTTTACCCTTTTGGGATCCTGTATCTGCTCCATATAAAAGTATTTTTCCATTTCTCTTATCTAGTCTATCAACTCTTCAGGGTTTAGGCTCCCTGAATAGGTAGAGACCTCCATCTTCGACCTACCGTTCATTTCATACAATACTTTCAATAACTTGTCTCCTGGGTCTTCTTCTCTTTCATCCTCGGGAGCATTTTCTTCATCCTCAACCTCTTCAACATTGTGGTCAAGGGTATCAATACCCAGTCCCCTCTTCTATGCTTCCTTTCTTGTAGCCAACTCACTCTTCATACTCCTCATGGTTTGGATGCATTCCTCAAACATTTATCAGTCAATCGTGACCCCTGCGCCTCTATGTGGTCTTCGCCCCCTACCAGAGATGCTTACACCCCTATGATCCATAGTTGCGGATTCAACTAGCTAACATGCACCACTCCTTCCTAATCGCAACCAGGGTTCCATGTGCGCTCTACAACTCTACCCAACTGCAGCTGGAGTTTCCCTCCTCGTCCAATCGTAACTGGACTCGCTATGCATGATTACTTCCTGCTTTGATACCAACTGATGCAAGCATGGCTTTGATACCAACTAACGAAAGCACGAGCAGTCGATGGAAAGGCCACACTGCAATATCAAAGAACACAACAAAACAACACACAATAACACACACACAACAATGGCCAAGAAGTATGGCTTTAATTAAATTAATCAATATTCTCTTATAGAGGAATTACAATGACTTTTTACAAGCAGATTCGATACTTTGTTCTTACAATTACAGAATACAAGGCTTAGTCTTTGGTGTGGGGTTCCAAACTAGTCTTTCTAATCGCAACAACCTAAAATTTCCTTTTATCAAGATCATGCCAATATTTATACTTGTTCTCCTCTTGAGAATCCCTCACAAACCTTCTTCTAGAAGTCTCTCGTTGCTTCCATCCATGGTCAATCTTCATTAAATTCCCATTGGCCATGCATCGGCTCTTCTGCCATCTGGCAGTTGCAACAACTTCCATAACTGCACATTAACTCCTCCAACTACCTTCGCAGTTACTTCCCTGTGTTCGGACCCTGTCAGTCATCGATCGAATCGATTTTTGACCTTGACTTTCGAATTATCTGTCGGTTGGTATATGTTTCGACCGTTTCTTCTCTACGTTCTCTACCATCAACCCGTTGGTCAGCATCACGACTCATCCTTCGTCGACTCTTCCTCGGTCGCTTGCCTGGAACTGTCGACTGTTTCCCAGGAAACTCTCGTTGGTTCACCTCGACTGTTATTGTTGGGCCAGATGCCCCTACATCATTAGTACACCTTGTCACCAATTGAGCTACACCTCCAAATCATTTTCTCTTCCACATTAACCTTTCAATTGAACTTTAAATTTTACATTGATATACATCACCCAAGCTCTATGTATGTTCACAAAATCATTTCTTGATTTATTAATTTTTATTTAAAATTTAAGTAAATATTATTATGTAACGAAGAATAATAAAAATCTAAGAAAACTATGATTCCTAATGCTTGAAACTATGGTCACTCTCTTCAAAAAGATTAACCTTCAATCAGAGACTTGAATTTGTAAATTCTCCTAAAAGATTAAATATTGGGTATATATAAAATAAAGAAAATTAGGACAAGTGTATATATAGATTGATATTATTGAAATTATAATTAAAATGATTTAAAAATAATAATTATAAAAGAGTTAGGTTATCTAGTAAGGTTTTTTTTAAAGATTGTCAAAGCTTGTTAGCATGGTTGGTTTCGACGGGTCTTGTTTTGCATGGCGAGAGGAGTTTGAACCCCGTAGGGTAGCTGGGAGGAGACACTTAAAATCCAGCTATGCTAAGGGTTTATGTGACCTAGGCCAGATGTGATCTCCGGGTAATTTTGAGGGCTTAGATGCCCCTAGTTCACGATTTCTTAGTCCACAAATTGATCTCACAAGGCACGAACAAACTAACAAAACAAAAAATATATATTCTATAAAATTAATAAACAAAATTAACAATTCAATATAAAATTTAAATTTCTTAAAAACACCAATACAACATTTACTTTTATACTGATTTTTTTAAAATAAATTAATATAATTTATTAAAAAAATTAATAAAAAATTCTATAAGAATGTTTTATAAAAAATATTACTGTTAATGATCTTGACACGTTGATAGTTTTCAATATAAAGCATAAAAATGTTATTATGTAATCTTGCAAACCATTTTACTATAGTGATGTTTTATTGTGTTGAAATTTTGTTATTTAATAATAATAATAACAACAATAATACTTAGTTAGATGTGTGGTTAAATAAGCATATTAGGTTATCTCTCAGGCGACGCTACTAGGTTGGCAGGTGCGGGGGAGTCCTACTTGACTTCGATGGAAACAAAAAGAAAGACTATGCCTGGGGAATTGGCAGGAGGACTAATAATGAGGCGGAATGGGTTGCTTTGATCAAAGGAATGGAAATTGTCAGGAATGATGATGTCAAGGATCTAGTGGCTTTCGGAGACTCCACGCTGGTAATTAGGGAAGCCAGATCTTTGGCTAACAATCGCAGGAAACCAGTCTCCAAACTTCAGCATCTCTTCACCTACGTGGCTAAGGAATTTAACTCTATCTCCTTTCTCCACATCTTGATAAACAACAATAAGGAAGCAAACAGCATGGCAAACATCGGTGTTGGTTTGGATTGTGGTTTGGCGACCATTAATGGTCTTAACCTTGTCATTAACTGGGTACCTTAGCCCCCTCTCTAGTTTGCTTATGCTCCCCTTGTTCCTTATGATCTCTATCACGGTTTGGGTTCTATTTTTTCACCCCTCAAACTATATAATCAAATAAATTTTGTTTTGGAGTAATGGCAAGATTGCCTTGGGATCCCCCTCCCTGCCCCGATCCTCTCCCATGTCCTCCCTGCACACTTGGTGCCCTCATCCTCCTGATCCCACCTATCTCGCATGTGTGCATTCAATTGCACCACCCTCCGACCTGCCTTATATCATGCCCCAGGGTGGTATGCTCGACATACTGCAAGTTCACTTTGTTGGGAATTGGGTTTGTCTAGTTTTTCAGAAGCTGTTCGTCGTTATCTGGGTTCGTAATTTGGATTCTCTTTGGCTAATTATGGAGGATAAACAGAATACTGGTCTGAACCTCTCTTCGTTGCAGTGTCGTCGTTGTAGGAAGCATCTCCAGGTCAATACAAGGGGGGTTGGAACAAAGCGTTATCTTTCAACCTTCGACGTGGTTCAGGGGCAGGGGAATGGTGGTTCTGAGCAAGCTCGAGGTGGTTCGGCGTAGAATTTCCTTCGTGATCTCTTCAGGTTTGAAGAGCCTGGTAATGGTAGAAATTGGGCACCTCTTGAGTTAGGAACCGGTTAGAGCATGGGTGATGCAGTGCAGCATTCAACTCGTGGACTCTCCAATGAGCCTGGCAATGGAAAAAGTTGGACACCTCTTGATTTGGGCACCAGCCAGAACATGGGTGGTGTAGTGCAGCATTCTGCTCGTTTCCATTTCCAGTGAACCTGGAAATGGAAAGAATTGGACTTCCCCACAAGGAATGGATAGTGGGTTTATCAATTTGGAGTCTCTACATGGATAGGACAGTCCGTCTTCAGAGGTCCTATCACACTTGTTGGAGCTGGAAAGTCAGGTTCGTTGGCTCAGGGGTGAAAACTCCAATAAAAAAAAAGCTATATCACACCTCTCCACATTCGTCCATATTTCAAATTCTGAATTCCCCAATGGTTGCAGCAAATTGAAAGAGTACTTCGATGTGCTAGTTGGAAAATTGGAAAATGGTTTCCCATGTTCAGTTGATATCAGCACTCAGATTAATTCTCTACACAACAGTATGAGATTAGTTGAAGCTAAGCTCGATGGCATGAGGTCTGATCTTAGAAACAGTCCCACTATCTTCCATGGCATTACTAAGGATAACGTCGGACCAGTGAATGGGAGTAAGGAGAAGAACGGCCATCAGTTTTTTGTTTGATATTCCATGGTTTTTCCAGAACTTCTTGGTTAAGTCATTTTTTGTAATGGCTCGATGAAGCTAGTTAATTGTCTATCTACTCGATATGTATTTCTTTTGTTGTCTTCTGCTAGGAAAGTTTGTAAGGATCCATAATTGTTGTAGAATTAAGTTCATGTGTGACCTGCAAAGACTGGAATTGGATGAGCCTGTTATGACAGCTCTCCATTTTTGGGATCAATCTTCCCGACTATATTTTGTAACTTCGCTTCGTTTATTAATATAAAAGCTCGTCACTCGTTCTTGTAAAAAAAAAGAAACATATTAGGTTTTATTGTCTCTTTCTTCTTTGTCATTTAGTAAATCTTTCAATTCTATTTTAGTTGTTCTAAGAAGGATGTTAGGATGTTAGGATGCAAGATACTCTTTTAAGGTTTTGCGAGTTCACATGTAAAAGATCCTGGAGATCCAGACAGGTTGTGCTAGGCACGGAAAAGATCCTGGGATGCTCTTTAGAGATCTTGCAGGTTGCAAGATACTCTTTTAAGGTTTTGTGAAGGTCACATGTAAAAGATCCTGGGAGATCCGATAGGTTGAGCAGCAAGCTCGTAAAATTCCTGGGATGCTCTTTCGAGGTTTTGTTGATGCACGTAATTAGCCCTGAGGATTCCACAAGATGGCCAGATATGATGAAGACCTACAGGAGGCTAGGCCTACAACCAACATGAAAAATGGCTGGCTCTATAGAACTTCCTATGACGAGAAGAATTGAGAGATATCACCAATGATCGAGATGACGAGTACAGCAGCAGTGACGATGATGCTCCGTGATCCAATGACGATGATCCAGCTCTAGAATTGAAGACTTGTGCCTATATGTATTGATGACCTGTGTCAAGAGAATAACTTCCTAGTTAAGAGGGAGTGCTGATGTATTTGTAACTTCGGAAGATATTCACTTGTATATTGTATGTATTACATTTGTGCTTTATTGTATCCCTGACGGAGATGTCTTATTCCTCCGATCGGAAGTGTCGTCATTTGTATTCTATTGTTGTACCTCCGACGGAGATATTTGTTCCTCCGGGTCGGAAAAGTCATTATTGTACTTGAGTCATGTAAAGTCATTGAGGTCCATCCTCCCATGTATGACAGGGCATTAGACCCCGGAGTAGTGTTGCAAGTTATATTGTAAATGTCGTAACTTATATTTGATGGGTTATTAGACCACCTTGGTGGGGTCGACCCTATATGAGTCATGTGGGTTAAAGGGTTATTAGACCACCCTAGTGGGGTCGGCCCAGTGACAAGTGGTAATGGGTTATTAGACTCTCCTAAGGGAGGTCGGCCCAGTTAGAGTAAAAGGCAAGTCAAGTCATTGTATAAATAGAGAGTGTGTGTCTCTCATTCTATTCATTCACTCACTCACTCACTTCGCATTAGTGAGAGAGAGGAGGAGTGCGCACAAGTGGAGGAGTAGCTGTTGCAGACATTTATCTTTTGGGGATTCATCTTGGTGATCTTTGTATTGGTGCTTATTCTATCTCTAAGGAAGTTGCAGGGGTTTTCACCTTCTTGGTTTTCCCCGGTGAAATGCTTTGTCTCTTGTCTCTTGTCTCTTGTCTCTTGTCTCTTATGCTTGATATGATGTACATGTTGTTCTCTCAGTTAAGATCCTAGATCAAATTGTATTAAATGCTAAAAAACTAACATGAATATCATAATTTTAGAGATGAGGTATCTCTACTTTAAATATCATTCTTTATATTCATATTTGAATTGTAAAAAATTATATATGTAATAGCTTCAACTATTACATATATAATTTATTTATCCTTGTTCATATGACAAAAGCTATTAAAACATGGAACAACAATTTTAATATCATCATTGTTTGTCATTTTAATATTAATAATTTTAATGGTTTGTGTCATATTTTATGGATCGTTTTTTACTTGTCGTCACCATTTATGTGATATTGTTTCACTATTTATGTGATATTGTAAACTACCTTACTACGAAAACATATCATATATTCAGATTTTGTTTCACATTGATACTCCATCTCAAATTGCATAGGAGTGGATAATTATCATCTCTAATGGGTCTCTTTTAGCTTGTAATTGTTATCTATGTGATATTGCAAACTATCTTACTACAATGACATATCCATATATTAAGATATAGTTCCACATTAATATTCAATTTCTATTTATATAAATGTGAATAATTATCATCCTTAAAATATTACTTTTAATTTATTATTGTATGTAATGTTATACATTAGCTTATTACAATAAAGTGTTCCTAAATCAAAATTTCATTCCACACAAAACTCTCTTTTAATTGCATGGGTTGAAAAACTCTATATACATAGTATTTGTGAAATAAATGATACGTAAAACATTTTAAATTTGTTATCCTCACTTTAAAAATAACAATATATAAATTTTAATGCAACACTAACTATAACTTGAATATCATTTCTTGCATTTAAAATTAAGATTCTATAAATTTTATATCTATAATTTGAATATCATTTTTTATATCTATATTTAAATTGTAAAAAATATAAAAATTATTAATATTTTACAATTTGGGGTGAACGATGAAAGATCCTCTTTCTAAATTGTAAGAAAATGAGACAAATGTATTGTCAATATTAATTTTATAGGTATCATTTCAAACTATATTTACATGTGTATTCTCAGCATGCAACCGGTTATACAGTTATAAAATTAAATATGACAAAATATATATTTTCAAAAACATTGATACTCTTGACCTTTCCAAATTCCCAAATTCACTGACCACAAGTTAAGTTAAATGAATGTATTAATATATGTAATAGTTTCAAACTATCTTATTCATTCCACATCAATACTTCCAAAAACAAATATTCTCATTTTTAAATTAACTATTTGCCCATCGCGCAATGCTGGTTTTCTCGTACAAGTATCAACTTAAAGGCACCGACTCTCACGATATGAGATCTAATAATAGAGATTGCTGACAGGAGAAATACAACAGTTATGATAATGTACAAAGGATATGATTGTGATCTAATAATGGACCTTACAATCATAAGAATACTGAATCGGTTTTGTCTTTCTGATAGTATTGACGAGGTTTGGCTTCATCCTTCAAGAAATTCCGTTAATGGTAATACAGGGTCGTCATATAGGGCCCTTTAAAGCTTATTCCATACTCTAGGGTTATCATATAGGGCCCTCTAAAGCTTATTCCATACTCTAGGGTCATCTTAAAGGGCCCTCTACTTAATCTTATTCCATACTCTAGGGTTATCATATAGGGCCCTCTACTTAAGTTTATTCCGTGGTCTATACTATAAAGCTGAACCAGTTTTGGTTTCCCGAAATGTTCATAAGATGAGTGTGCATCACTAGGTTTCCCATTAATAATATATTATACAGGGCCCACAGCTCTTCTAAAACTTATCCCATACTCTATAGTTAGGAAAACTTATCCCACACTCTATAGTTAGGTGAGTATGAGTAGTGACAATTTATCCCATATCAACATTGTCATCGTTATGCTCGTTCTCATCGTTATCGTCATGCTTTATGTTCTAGAAAAAATTAATAAAATCTCATTCAAAAATAAAATCTCCTTCGAAATCAATGTTATGAATATTATGTTACTTTTATTTTTTTCCCTGAAAAATAGTTTACGAAAAATAAATTGTATGTTCAGAGGTTCAAGGCTTTTACATTCTGATGCAATTGAACAACATCCTAGATCAGAAAAAATTCCACCAAGAGACATCTCTACAAGTGCTCTGCTGTCACAGCACACTGTGTACAGAGCTCTCTAGAAAAGAAAGAAGCCATTTAAACAGATTCATACCCATATTAAAATATGAGAGAATTAGCTCTGAAAGTTGAATGTGATCAAAATACTACTTGCATAACTAAATGCCAAATTCAACAAAATTTTGCTTTGAAGCCTAAGGATATCAAATAGGAAATGGTCCAGGGTCAATCTCCAAAAGGTGGTCATTGTTAGTTTCCCACATAATCCAGTAGCCTGATTGTATATGGAGTCCCTTCTTTGACAATAAATCTGTCTGATCATTCCTCTCTCTAAAGACATGCTGGTAACTAATTTCTTGGAATGATCTAAAGATCTGTAACATCTACTAAGAGCAAGAAGGAAAATATTCTTTTGTGCCCTCTTATATTTCATCCAATTCACCACAAGCAAAGAGTCACAAAAAATCTGAATCTGGTTTATACCCTTATTATGGTGTACTTGCAGTTATAATGCAGTCATCCAGTCTGAAGAATCACTGTTAATCATAGTAAAAAAAATGTACTCCAATAATTTGTTAGTATAATCATCCCCAACAGTATTCCATTTAGAAATTATGAAAATACGGTCTTTTCTGGAATGTTATTTGGGTTCTAACTGGAACACGTTTTATAAAATTAAGGTCCACTTGGTTTGTTCAAGTCATTTTCTGTAAATTACAGAACGTAGTCCTAACATGTATTGTTCAAGTGATTTTCTATAAATTATGGAACATGTTTTAACTAAAGAATTATTATGTTCTTTTTTCTTATTTATGGCATTATTCTTGAGAACAATATTCAAAATTTGGTATAGTACCTTTCAGACAAAATGTCCACATGACAGCATGATGGAAGTAGGAAAGGGAAATATGAAAACACAATAATACTTATATTATATCTTTTATTTAGCGAAAATTGTCCTTTAATTTTGATAAGAATTTTGACAGAAGTTAGAGTTCCACCTCATTGTTGGAAACTTTGCCCCGAGTATTAGCCCATTCTAAGATAAACCCAAATTGTCAGAATTCCAAAAATTGTAGGGAAAAATGGAACTTTGCCTCACTAGAAAAACCACCCTCCCTGGAAATGGGGGATTTGAGTGCCCTATATCAAACACACCTGAAAACACATCCAAAAGGTGGTCTTCCCTGAATGGAACTCCATTTTTCTCAAAATCATATACTCGACTCAAAATTATGTTCAAAATTGTCTGCCATTTTTTACACACTCGTTTCACAGAAATTTTAGTCCAAAGCTCTAATACTGGATGCCCGAAGAGTTGATACAACATTTTTGCCCATCTAAAAGAGTCAGTGTCCCGCCCTGAGCACTGGAGTCCAACGAGCTCAAGCGAGGGGGCATGTGGACCGAGCAGCAGGCGTGCACGTGAATAAGGAACAATCAGGACCACCTTAAAGAGTTGAGTGGGGCGCACACCTTCTTAAGGAAATGAAGGATGTTGGCACCTCTCACCATAAAAGGAGGGATGCACTTGTGCAATGATCATCATCATCAAGTGGTGAAAAAGAAAAGAAACAAGTCTTAGCTCTGAGGCAAGGGGTGCACTAGGGCTGGCGCAGTACTTGAAGACAGAGACGCAGACTTGGTGAAGATGACAAGACGCGCAGTGGTGTTCTATGGGTGCTTTAGGGTGATAGGGTGGCACCTAGGCAGGGTACACTCCGGAGTTGTCTAAACAGTCCTGTGAGGAGACTTGTATGGGCATAAGTGCCAAAAACTATTGTACACTTTTAAAAAGGTGCTTGTTGGGTTGGGCGCACCTCCTTGGTGTAATTTGTATACTGTTGTATCATTCTTCATAATCCTTGGTGTACTTTGTATACTGTTGTATCATTCTTCGTAATAAAAGTTAAGGTGTCTTGTTGGGCACCACCTATATTTGTGTACAGTGTTCTATTTATGTGTATGCTTGTTTACTTGTAGTGCGAAATTCATATAACGTGTATGTTTAAAGAATTAACTAAGTGTTTGAACTATTGCAAACGAATTGTTGGTGAGTGGGCTAAGTAGTGCTTGTTGCGACTTAACAATCAATAGCTCAAGGCGTAGTTATGGGTAGACCTTGAGTGAAGATGCATAGTTCGTGTGGAAGAAAATTAAGCACCAGACAGACTTCCCCTCCGAAAGTGTGCCAGTGAGATTGGAGCCATTGGATCTCCCATCTAGACCTTGAGTGAAGATGCATAGTTCGTGTGGAAAAAATTAAGCACCAGATAGACTTCCCCTCCGAAAGTGTGCCAGTGAGATTGGAGCCATTGGATCTCCCATCCAATGGCTCCAATCTCACACGTACACTCCCCGAGGGAGAGTCCATCTAGTGCTTATTGATCGTCGTTCGTGCATATTAGTCACAAGTTGGCCAGACCCTTGCGGACGAGGCACGTCGATGCCGAGCGTTCCTTAAACCAGGAAACGAAAAAATTGTGGCACGATTCCTGGGCCATGATAGTTGGTTTCAAGGTCTGTCACCACTTTTGTGTAGAAAATTTGGTGTGTGTGCAGACTTGGACAGAGGTGTGTGCACCTCCTACAAGTTGTGCATGGTGAACAAAAGAGGGCACAACCTTAGCATAAGCTAGTGCACCTCTCCAAAATTGGCTAAGGTAAGACTTGTTTGGTGTATGTTAAGGGGCTTGTCGCAAGTTGGAAGTAGTAGTCATCTTGGCAAGGTGACGAAGTACATTGAGGCACCGATGGCACTATCAGATGAGGAAAGGGCATCAAACCATGAGGATAGTGACAATGGACAAAATCAAAGGGTCGCAAAGACTAGGTCTCGACTTGTCGTGCTAGAGAAGATTGTGGGGCAATTGTTGGACTCTATAGAGAATCAAGGGTAAAGATCAGAGGCCTTGGAAGATAAGGTGAATGGACTCACTAGTGTCATTGATGGCACGTTGGGGGCATGCAATGAAACTAACATGTTGTGCTCGAACACCGCAGCACTTGCCACAGAAGTTGAAGAACGGTTGAAGGAGGTGGAAGACTTGTTGAAGTCTGTTGTCAAAAAGGTTGATGCCCAAGAAGACACCATTAACTTGTTGACACACGCTGTGGCTCCGAGAGGCAGCTCAA
Organism: Larix kaempferi; assembly: GCA_027924585.1. NCBI lineage: Eukaryota > Viridiplantae > Streptophyta > Pinopsida > Pinales > Pinaceae > Larix > Larix kaempferi. The sequence continues at coordinate 8,272,715 of BSBM01000835.1, forward strand.
TGGCATCGTTAAGAATCAAAATCAAGGAGCCGAATTTGTATGATGACACTAGCAATGCAAAATTGTTGGGTAAACTCTGTTGGAATGTTGAGCAGTACCTTGAGCAAATGGGCCGAAGCTCGAATGAGGCAAAAGTGAATGTTGTTGCGATGTTTCTAAAGCGTACCGCAAAGCTTTGGTGGAGAACCAGGGCAAAAGACTTGGAAGCCGCACGCAAAAGTGAATGTTGTTGCGATGTTTCTAAAGCGTACCGCAAAGCTTTAGTGGAGAACCAGGGCAAAAGACTTGGAAGCCGCACGCAATGTGGCGAAGATAGACAACTGGGCCAATATGAAAGAAGCCTTGAAGGCACAATTTGGACCCGAGAATCAACCTTGGATTGCAAGGAATTAGCTGATGGAACTCAAACATGTGACGAGCCTTCAAGCCTACATTAAGTCATATACCAGCCTCATGTTGGAAATTCCCGACATGTCCAAAGAAGATTGCTTGTATCATTTTATAAAAGGACTTCAACTTTGGGCACAGATGGAGTTGCGTAAGCAAAATATGCAAAGTCCTGCTGCAATGATAACATCAATAGACAAACTACATGACTACAAAGCAAGGTCAAGCAAAAACTTGGAAGGTGATGCTTCGAGAGAGAAGCAAGCAGGCAAGAATAAGAAGTCGGCAAAGAACAAGAAACCATCTAGGAAGCAAGGGCGCGAGGAAAAGGCACGACAACCAAATGCATCTAAAGACAAAAAGGAAGCCAAAACCGTTTCTTGTTGGATTTGTGGGCAAAACCATTACGTAAGAACTGTTCACTAAGGTTGCAAACTCTCAACACAGCTGAGAAGATGACAGCCTTCGGTTGGTGTCATGCAAGTCTTGAATGCGGGAGTGGCAAATCGGTCTACCACAAGTCAGGAGCATGACTTCACAAGACTTAGCTATGTAGAGGTGCAATAAACAACAAGTCAATCGTGGCAATGGTTGACAGTGGGGCACAACTCACAATTTTATGAAGGACGAAGTGGCTAAGGAGGATGGGTTGGAGCTTGAGCCCATGCAAAACTCTTTCAAAGCTATGAACTCAGAAGTGGAAAAGCTAGTTGGCATGGCCAATGGAGTCTCTTTGAAGCTTCGACCGTGGAAGGGAACTGCAAACTTCACAGTAGTGCCCATGGATGACTTCAATTTAGTCATGGGACAGGAGTTCACGAGGACAGCGAAGGTGGCGTCGATCCCTCACTTAGACTGTTTGGTCATTCTTGAAAAGGACCAAGCTCACATCATTCCTACTGTGCAGAGGTGTTTAGGTGCAGCAACGTGGATCACTGTGATGAGTATGGTGGCCACAAGCAATCAAGTAGGCAAGCCTTTGGATGGTGGAAAGTGTGAGTGTATGGCCGCAAAAGGAAGATCAAGTAAGAAAGCCTTGGTGGGAAGCTTGATGCAGACTTTGACGACCAGTGGTTTGATGAAGTCGTTGGAGGAGAAGTTCACCGTGATGTAAACCATGGTGAAGTCGACGGTAACCTTGATAGAGAAAGCATGGGGCACAGACTCGAGGGTTTCTCTTGTTGTACTTGAGTAGGAAGCAGCACGACGTTGCAACAAAGTCGCGCGACTTAGACAATTCAAAGATAGAGATGGGATGGAGTGTTGGTTCATTTGGAGGTAGTGATCGTAAAGGCCACTTGCCCACTTCATTCTATTAGAGCAGCTGAAAGGCAACACACTGTTTAGGAGTAGGTAGCAAGCCGAAAAAGGGGTGCCATAGTGATGGTGCCCAAGAAGAGAGAAAAGTGCAGTGTGGCACTTATTCAGCAATAATTTTTACACCTGAGGGAGATGGAGGCAAGCAAGATTGAAGATAAGCATAGCTGTGGAAAACTTGTGCACAGAGGGCTTAATGACAACTTGAAGTTTCTAAGTTGCGATAGAAACTTCGTAATGAAAACTGACAATCTAGGAAGCATGCAGGAAAGAGCTGGGTAAAAGTATGTTGGTTTGAGAGACTCGTGACAGAAACATTTCATGAGTTAGGCACTAAATTGGATTAGCTACCCAACTTGCCTAGACATGATGGCGCAGTGCAACTGAACATGAGGGAATTGAGCTGAGGGAAAGAGCATGATGACTCTTAGTAGGCATGACGAATAGATGAGTAAGTCTGAACATACAAACTTGAGAACAACAGGTTTGTGAGCACTTGGGTGACCTTGGCAAGAAGGTTGCTTGGTGCTGCAGTAGATGGCAACAGTGTTGGACAGAGGCATTCTAATAGTTTGAGGCATAGACATTCGGGCAGAAGCATTGAAGCTTTGAGATGAGAAAGTGGTGCAGAAGCTTTGATCATTGGTGGAATCAATTTGGATGAAGGCAATATGTTAAAGGTAGGTGTGGGAAGAAGGCTTACAATTGGATGGACATTGTCAGGGACAGCAACGACTCCAAATGGGGGAGAATATCTCGCCCTTGACGTCAGTGCTTGACGAGTGCTCCTCTTCTCGACAGAATGACAAACAACAAAATAGCATGGTATGGACTAGGCACATAGTTGGGTGCATTGCATGAGCCATAAGATGGATTCGATGTGGACTGCAAAGCCTTGTGGCAGCAAGGCAAGCCAACGACAAGAAATTGCCTAAGGCATGAAATCGACTAAGTGAGGCAAGTGTCTTTATAGGCAGACACATGGTAGACTTGGAGCCACGGCGAGCTTGACACGAGCCCAAGGCGCCCAGAACATGGTGTGCTTGGTGGACGCACCCATGAAATGCCTTGGATGTAGGTTCACTCGATGCGCCACATGAGACATGAAGGGGCTGCGAGGGAGATTGTGCACGCAAGGCAAGGACCGAGCAACGGGCATGCACGTGAATAGGTCACAGTCCAGACCACCTTAAAGAGTTGAGTGGTGTGCACACCTCCTCAAGGCAAGGAAGGATGTTGGCACCTCTCACTATAAAAGGAGGGACACACTTGTGCAAAGATCATCATCATGAAGTGGTAAAAAAGAAACAAGTCTGAGGTCAAAGGGAAAGGGCACAATATGGCTAGTGCAATACTTGGAGATAGAGACGCAGACTTGGTGAAGAAGACAAGATGCACAGTGGTAGTTCTGTAGGTGCTTCAGGGTGACAATGTGCAGACATGGTGGCACCTAGGCAAGTTTGCTTGGTGGTCAGGCAGGGTACGCCCAGGAGTTGTCTAGACTCTAAACATTCTTGTATGGATACTTATATGGGCATAAGTGCCAAAAATTGTTGTACACTTGTAAAAAGGTGCCTGCCGGGTTGGGCACACCTCCTTGATGTACTTTGTATACTGTTGTATCATTCTTCATAATAAATGTTAAAGTGTCTTGTTGGGCACCACCTATACTTCTGTACTGTGATCTCTTTATGTGTATGCTTGTTTACTTGTAATGCAAAATTCATATAACATGTATGCTTAAGAATTAACTAAGTGTTGAACTGTTGCAAAAGTATTGTTGGTGAGTGGCCCGAGTATTGTATAACATGTATGCTTAAGAATTAACTAAGTGTTGAACTGTTGCAAAAGTATTGTTGGTGAGTGGCCTGAGTATTGCTTGATGTGATTTAACAGTCAGTAGCTCAAGGCGTAGTTATGGGCAGATAAGTGTTGAACTGTTGCAAAAGTATTGTTGGTGAGTGGCCTGAGTGATGCTTGATGTGATTTAACAGTCAGTAGCTCAAGGTGTAGTTATGGGCAGACCCTGAGTGAAGAGGCGTAGTGCAGCTGTATTAGTCGGAAGTTGACCAGACCCTTGCAGACTAGGCACGCCGGTGCCACACATTCCTTGAAGCAGGAAATGGAAAAATTGGGACACAGTTCCTGGGGCCTTGACACAGTCAGAATCCTCGTATTCTGTACAGACATTGAAAGAGACTGATAGGCAGGGTGGTTCAAATTTCCTAAATAGGGATCCTACAATGTGAATCATCATCAAAAGCTATGTAAATCATAATGCCAATAAAGCAGAATCATTTATGTAAAAAGCAATCTGTAACAGGATACAATTAAAAGCAGGAATAACCATGTCACGGTCAAACATTTTATCCTAGGCTGCACATGAACAATGTGGAATCAACCCCAATATCTTAATGCGTCGTGGTGTACTATTATGTCCTGTGTCATTGTATGCAAAGAAGGCATCTTAGCGCTGGAAGTATTTCAAGTCTTTGATGAGAGGAATCAATACAGTATGTATATGGACAATCATACTTGTGAACAAGGCAACAAGAGAATCGCAACATCGACACACATTCATATGATAGCCCCATTGACCCCAGTTTCCTTTTCTACCAAATAGGAAAATGTTAATACAGAGGTCGTCATTCTCCAGGCAGAGAAACAGCACTTGTCAACAAGGCAACAAAAGAATCGCAACATTGACACACACTCATATGATAGCCCCATTGACCTCGGTTTCCTTGTCTACCAAATAGGAAAATGTTAATACAGAGATCGTCATTCTCCAAGCAGAGAAATAAAAAATCAAATCTTGCAAGCTTGAGAACACCGGGAGTGTCAAAAAAACATACCATGATACCATGATGCCCATGCAAACTGAATTTCAAAATGTACTGCTCTTAGCATAAACTAATTCACAAATCAGAACAAGGGCAGATAAAGATGTCAAAAGTAGGATGATAAACCTTGAATTGTAATGTGCTCCTGGCAGATTTTAGTAGACGATTCCAAACAAGAGCAGCAATACAAACCAATAAGATGATAATCCAGACAAGGAGAAGCCACATTTTCTTCGCTCCTGTTGGAATGTGGCTTCTCCTTGTCTGATAAACCTGAGGAAGGACTCAGCTTAGTAGTCCTAAATGTATGTAGAGTATAAAATAATTAATCGCAAGGTTCCATAAAAGTTTTTGAATGCAATGAATCAAACCTATGAAAACCTGATTAAAGTAACAAAATAGATAACTTATCTGCTGATGGAGGACTCAGCTTGATAGTCCGAAACATATGTAGAGTATAAAAGAATTGAACACAGGGTTCCATGAAAAATCTTGTGTTCATTTTTTGTTACTTGTCAAACATATATATTTTATGTGTTTTCTTGTACAGGAGGTATATTTACATGTTCATAATATTTTAATAAAAGCTTAAATCAGTTATGAATATTGTTTGGTGAATAAACAGCAAAAGGCAATGGAAACAGCAATGGCCATGGAGATTCATTAATCAAACTGTACAAAAGAGTGATCCCTCCAAAAGACACAAGTGAAATATTCATACAAAGTTGAAGAAAAAGCTCTTTATGCAGAGATCAATAAAGTGGCATCTCACATTGTGTTAAGTGCAGTAAAAAGTTTCAGAAGAGGACCCGATATGCACAAAAATGTCAGAACAGATTAATTTTTTTTAGCCAGAGCCAAAGCATCAACCCCCATCCCACTGTACTGATTAGTTATCTTAGTCTTTCTGCAAAGAATCATATTTATAATTAGATGAAGCTAAATATATGTGAGCAGAATAAGTTATGATAAACAGCTGTGGATCCTTGAAGCACATCAGCAGGTAATTTAAGGAGGAAAAAAACACAGAATTTATTTAGAGTCAATTCAACTTACCTTGACATAATGCCTTAACAAAAGTCTGTGCAAACAGTCGATTACTAAAATTAAATTTATTGTAATTTAACAAGCTGAGCGAAATAGTTGATACTCGTTTTCCTGCCAATACAGCCTATTAAAATAATCAACCCCCACCAAACAAGTCGAGCACAATAAATAATGTGCTCCATATTGTAGGCTACCATACAAAATTTCTCCACATTCTCAAAGTCGGGCCTTAACTTTTTAATATATTCAATTTATATTTCTGTGATAACATGAGAGTTCTTTACAAAGAGGATCTGCATTATTATCTGAGAGTAAATTTTTTTACAGAATTTCAACTTCATGAGCTCATAACTGCAATATAACACAACAGCATAAAAAAGGACATTACACAATACCAATGAATGAACAGTCATTTACAAATGTTTCAGATAATCACCAACCCACTGCAACTATACCCACAACAATGGCAGGCAACCTTGAACCTCAAATCATAACTATTTAGATCACATGACGTCAGATCTTGGATATATATGGAGCACCGGGATAGCATTACAAGACATGATGCTGCAAACATGTTTTGAATACCTGGATAGGATTGACCTACAAAATCCAGCTTAAAAAATGTTTTGAAAAGGAATTTCAGAATATGATCAATCACAGGTAACGCGGCATGCAAGGTCCACCACTTCTCATTGTCTGAAACATCAGCTTTGCTTTATTTTCAGTGCTTTCAATAATCTGCAATAAACTTGTCAAAAACAATTGAGGCAATTGTAAATGACAGGAAAACCACACCTGTGTCCACAGACTTCGCATCTTCAGTTCATATCTTCAACCTAGGAGAGGCCTCCTTCAGGTGAGTTCATCGCAGGGTTGGTAGTTGTAGAACGCACCATACTGCGCTGCTTCTTCTGATCTTCATAGTCCGCATCATCAGTAGGCAGCTCATATCTACATATCGGGCATGAATTCCGAGAATTTAACCAAGGTATGAGACAGTCACCGTGATAAAGATGCTGGCAGGGTAATTTCTTTCCTGACTGCCCCAAAGGAATCACATCCTTACAAATTGCACACAATGCAGCACCACTTTCTATTTCATCTTGACATATTACAACCGCAGGCAAGCCCTCGATCACAGACTTTGCAGCTGGGGGAGCTCCTCTATGGGTATCATCATTTTCAGCAAAATTCTGCAGCAGAATTTCATATCCAGCCTCATCAACATAATCCTCTGGATTGCCCACATAAGTGTCCTCTTCAGGAAGACTCACTCTCAACTCAATCGTATTGTCCTCAAGACCTTGCATTATCTCATTCCAATCCAAGCTCCCCCTTGAAGTCTCAAGCACCGCGCCCCCAGACTGTGAGTTCCAATCCCTTATACGCAGCCGAAGAACATCCCTTCTTCTTGAAGTCGGTCTCCTATCTCCGGCCTCATTGCTTGCCCCAGCGTTTTCTTCAGAATTCAGATCAGGTTCCTCATTACCACGCTGCTCGCCTTGATCTTCTGTCGCATCGCCTTCATCTACCTCTTCCCATGCATCATTCTCCTCGTCCTCTTCGTCCTCATCATCATCATCGTCGTCCTCAAACGAATCCCACGGATCCAATTCAATATTCAGAACATTTTCACCATCCGCATCCTCTTCCTCGTCATCCAGAAACTCATTGGCATCAATCAACACATTGTCGTCAATCTCCGGCGCATCGGCGGCCTGTGGGTGGCTTGAATTCAGCTGATCATGCTCAGTCACCGTCTGCCGGCTACCAGAATCTGGCTGATTATTGCCTAAATCAACATGTGGGTGCCCTGAATCTGCCTCATCATCACCATGTGACCTGTCACCAGAACTCAGTCGACCCTCGTTCTCGTTCTCATTCCCAGCTCGGCTCCCCGCTTCCCCCTGGGCTCCATCCCTCCGAGGGTTAGCTTGGGCGGCCCGTGTAAATAACCTCAAAACCCTAAGCACCTGCCGGTGATAGGAGCTGTCAGCGACCCTTTCAACCCTAGCATGTCTCTGGCGCCTCGGCCGGCCATTGTTAAGCAAGCGATCATGCTGAGCTCTCTGAGCAGTGGCCATAGCCTCCACAAAACCATCGCGACACTCGCTGCAAACCATTTGAGACTCTTCTGCGTGGGGTTCCACGGAAACCTCTTTGTTGCAGTGATAACACCAATACGCCAGGGATTCTTCATTGTTTTCGGCTTCTTGGGCCTCGGTGGTTTGGTTTTCTTGGTCGGCCATGAAAATCCTCTGGATAACTAGGGTTTCAAATGTTCAAATTCAATATATGCAGAGCCGAAAATGCTATTATACAACGAATGTTGATGAGAGTTTCAAACAAATAAAACTGGGGTTGTTTTTGCTTACCTCTCACGGAGGAAACGTTTGAGAAGAGGCTGATGATGATGCTGCCCACCAATTTCCCTGAGCTACCTACAATATCGCTGGAGAGCATGCGCAATAAAGGCGTGAAGTTCCTGTGATGGGGTTTGGGGAATAATATGTAGAATCGTAGGAACGTTACGGGTAATTTGTTTTTTCAATAATTTAATTGTTTTAATGACGTCATATACTTAAATCAAGGGTTATCTAAATCTTGTATTTGCCATCGAAAAATGTCTATTTTTGGGAAGGATAAATTTAATTTTACAGAGAAAATGTAAAATTATAGATAAGCCTATTTTTGGGAAAGATAAATTTAATTGCAGGGAGAAAAAATAAAAATATAGGTAATGTGAAGTGTATGAATGTCTTGCAAATATTTATATTTTTTTCAAAATCTCTGGTGTTTTTTCAAATTTTACTAATATATTTATAAGATTATAAGTGTGAATTATATTAACAAAATAAATAATATATAATTAAAATTAAGATTTATTAACATTTTTTATCTAATTTTTTTATTTATTACATTAAAGAAATGAATAAAATATTCATTTTTTTCTAAATTCTCATGATTCGCGATGATGAACATTAATGATCCTAGCCCCAAGGCATTTCTAAAGTCAAACTTGCAATCTCCCGGCTATGAAGGAAGAGATTCCATGTTTAACTTATGACCATTTAAGTTAACCCCTCAATTATTTTTTATTTATTTATTAAGAGTTGATAAGTTGCAAGTATAATGAGTGGCTCTTAGTTGGGTTTAGCTTAGTCATATGTTATAGTGATTGTGATGATTATATATATTTAAAATTAGGTTAATATGTTAATTATTTTAGTATAAGGTCGTTTTAATGTAATAAATAATGTTATTAATGAAAAGTATCTTTTCGAGGTGTAAGGTCGTGTTAATGTTTTAATAGTGGTCCCATTTTAATGTGGTCATTATGTTATCTTGTAGATTTTATTGGTGATTGAATTATGGTTGTCCAAAGGAAAAGCTAAGTACAAAACTTGAGTGAATTTGATGGAATACCATAGCAATTAAAACACACACAAAAAATTATAACTCCTTAGTGGTTCATAAAGAGATATATTTCCACTTCGGCCATATGCCTATAGGTCTTGGGTTGTTAACCTATTTCCTTATGTTAGAGAAATGCAACCTCTTAGTTAATTAAAAATAGTTATAGGTCATACTCTAGGACTAGAAATGTAGTTTCAACCTATATTTATATCTAGAAGAAAGTCAATGTCCCTTGCTAGCCATCACTAAAGCTCTAGCAAAGGAGTCGCATGCTTTCAAGTAGGGAGGATAACATTCCATCCGACAACCATTGAGCTAGATCTAGTTGACACAAACACACATATTGAAAATCAACATTCTCATCATGGTTTAGGAAATTCATTGAAGTAAGAGGTTATATGACTCATGTTTTTTATATTACCTCTGCCCCCTTTTTATGGGTTATATATATATATATATATATATATGAGATTCAGGTTTCACAAATGCAGATCCAAATCTCAATGCCCCGAACTTGTGATTATGAGGCCATCAATATGTAGGATACATAGCATGTCGGCATATCTCGGTGGAAGCGTTCAGACCAAGGTATGTAGCCCTTGGCCTACTTTGCATGAGGTAAAGGATAACAATACAGTAATGGAGGAGCTGTTGTGGAGAGCATAGGTCACCAGTTCTTTCCTCGACATGTGTGTTTCTCTAGCAATGGAGTGACGACTTGAGAATATTTAATGCTCGACCTTCAGTCCCCATCTTTGTGCAACTTGTTATGTAGCTTCCGCTACCTCCACAACTTGTTCTTTAGTTTTCGTTGCTTTCTGCAACTTGTTCCACAACTTTCGTAGCTTCAACAACTTTCCACAAATTGTTCTGCAGCTTCTACAACCAGTTCTCCAATTTTCGCAATTTTTCCGCAACGTCTGCACCTACCACAACTTTATGCAACTTGTTTTGTATCTTTTTGCAATTTGTTATGCAGCTTCAATAACTTGTTCCATGGCTTCGGCAACTTGTTCTTCAGCTCTGCATCTTTTCGCAACTTGTTCCTTAAATTCCCTAGCTTTCGCATCTACCATAACCTTCGTGGCTTTCCACAACTTATTCTTGTATGTTGTCTGTTTGCACTGGAATTTGTACTTATACTACGAAAGTGCAAAGCCAGAACATCCAAAACAAAATATGCAAATGGTTGATTTTTTATAAAATATGAAGGAACTATTCAGGAATAGGGTAGTGAAATATAAAAGGAGTAATCAATAACATATGATGATTAAATCAGTAATTAAGTTTGGAGACCGGGTGAACATGTACAAAATATAAACATAAACCAATTTAAAGAACTAATACTTGAGAGAGATATCTTCCAAATATCATATAAAGGTATCATAAACAAAAAAACATTCCAGATACGAAATTTAGAAAAGCACACAAACTCAAAAGCATCTTAGGATAAATACTTTATCATAACATGAAGTGATGAGCAAGGTAATCAAATAGATCAACAACTTTACTAAGATAATGGATCAAATTGGCTTATATATTATATATGTCATTCCAAAATACACTCTCCAATGTACTTACAGAGAATCAGTCATATGTCTTGATGAAGAAGCTTGATATCATCTAACCTTGTTCTAGAAAAAACCACCTCCTCTACTACCATTATCATTCTCCTTTTTATAATTACATAAGAGTTTAAAAAATAGTTAACAGATCCACTATTTAAGGATCAAATATGTTTAGAGGTTTACAAAATAAACTACTTTCTAAAAATAACAAAAACTGACTCCTCGAATATGTGACTTCTTAAGTATATCTAGATGAGTCATCTCAAAATTTGATTGACAGGTGTATGACTATCACTGATTTAAATGTGATGAATTGCCTCTGCCAACATTGTAAGTCCATCTAAGGCCTGGGATCTTTTTAGAAGTCGAGCGTGTTATGCTTCCATCACCTGGACTTTGTCTTGTAATTCTGTGTTTTGTTTTGCTAACTCTTCATTCTACTTTTGCACAGTTTTCTTTCTTTTTAACACTTATTTTGCAGTTGCTATCAATTCCTGATAGTGACCATTGACTTCTTCTAAGTCTTCCCTTAACCTTATGTTAGCTTGCATTAGTTTATCATTAGAATCATTGAGGTACTCATTCTATGACTTATAATGTTGTAGAAATTTCTTAAGAACTTCAATCTCTGACCTTGTTTTCATTGGCATTTGATGCACAGGGTCTTCTTCATCATCTAAACCTGGAGAAACTTCAACATGTTCTTCCATAAGAACATCTTCCTGGGTTTCAAAAAGATCTTCTATCCTTTTTACATTTTACTCTTCTGCTTGAGTTTCAGCTTGATGGATTTTGAGCTTGACCCATTCTCAAAATTCTGAACTATGAAATCTTTTGATATTCTTTTATGTATCTTCAAAGGCTTGTTCTAAACTTTGTTCCACTTTTTTTATTATAGGGTCCTCCTCGCTTGAAGAATATTCAATTATAGTTATCACATCCCTTTCAAATCTAGGATCAAGAATCCTTCTCATATTCATTCTTAAGTCTCAATTTTTTGGAATGAACTCGAACTAAATTGATGAACAGATGTCCCGATCCTTCAAAGCTAGCGAAATCGTGAAACTAGGGAAAACCTTTGATCTTTTTATTTCAATGCATATGACTTTAATTATGAACTTGACAGATGTACCATCATTCCTTACTCAAATCTCTCACAAAATCTCTCTTTAAAAACCATGTATGATTTTTAGACAAGTATCGAACCACTAATTTTAATGATTCAGCGTTCCAGATACTCATCGATATATACAATGAATGAGAGGAGTAACATCTTCAGTAGATATAAAAATGTTTTAGGAACCGCCCATTGACTGGGGTTAAAATTTCCTCACCTTCCAGGTTTTGTAGCATAAAGGTATTATTTCCCATAATTTTTGAAATTTTGAAAGGTCCCAACCACAAATTGTTAAATTTCCCATGTTTTCCCTTTTCATCTCTGTGTGCATCCCATTTGAGTACCATATCACCGAGAAGGAAAGTATCTTCTTTAACTCTTTTGTCAAACATCTCCTTTACCTTATTTCTGTATGTATGTTCCCTTTCTGCCAATGCTTCTCTTTCCTGCTGTAATTCAATCAGTAGAAAAATTCTCCTTTGAATTTTATTTGGCTCTTCCTCACTATCTTGAATTTTTTTTATTACTGGAATACCCAACTAAATAGGGAAAACAGTATTAGTTCCATAAACAAGATGAAAAGGAGACAATCCTATTGCTTTTTTAGTAGTCATTCGATCTGCCCAAAGAGCATATTCCAGCATGGTGTCCCAAGACCTTTTATTCCGAGATAACATCTTCCTAATACTGTTAATGATATTCTTATTTGTAGATTCTGTCGGCCCATTTCCTTGAGGATAATAGGGTGTGGAATGTTTAAGTATAATGCCATTTCTTTCATAAAAATCAGTCATAGCTTTAGATTTGAAAGCCTGAGCATTATCAGTCAGTAGTTTTCTTGGACAACCAAATCTACTTAAAATATTTTCTTGGAGGAAATTGATAATAACCTTATCAATTGCATTTCTAGTGGGAATTGCCTCTACCCACTTAGTGAAGAAATCAATGGCTGTTAATATCCATTTATGTTTTCCACTAGAAGGAGGATTAATTTCTCCTATGAAATCTAACCCCCACTATTGAAATGGAGCATATATTGCAATAGGATTTAATGGCAAAGACCGAAGCTTTTGTTTACCTGCAAATTTTTGGCATTGCATACAAGCCCTGACTTGAGTATAAACATCTGAGAACAAAGCACGGGAATAATACCCTGCTCTTAAGATCTTAAAGGCTGTAGCTTTCCAATACTTATGACTCCCACATGCACCTTCATGTGATTCTGAAATGACCCAATCTGTTTCAAACTTATCCAAACATCTAAGAAATGTCCCTCCTGGATCTCTCCAATACAATACTTGATTGACCAGACAATATTTAGTGGTTTTGAGATTTAATGATCTACATTCTTTTTTATTACATGAGAAGGACATTGCATATACAAGAGAAAATAAACTATGTCACCATACCAAGAAGATTCAACATATTTGTCCAAAATGTGCTCTTTATTTTGTTATATCTACAACTTGTCTTGTCTTGATTGATTGGCTACCAAATGAAGGCCTAAAGCTTCACAATTAGAATCTACCGGAAGTATGGCCAAACCTTGTCCTTTCACCAGTTTAGTAGGATTGATTTCAACATCATACTCCATGATTTTAGCTATCCAACGTCCCCTTTTTCCTTCACTATCAGGATGTATTAAAATCTCCTTGACTGCAGCATTAGGTACATAAGCTAAGATTTTAAAATGTAAAATGTAAATTCTAAAAAATTCCAAAGCTTTGACCAATGCGTAAGCCTGTTTCTCCAATATATTGTACTTAAGTTCATAATCCCTTATGGTCTTACTAAAGAAAGCAATGGGTTGCTCTAGCCCTTTTGAATTTTTCTATAAAAGGACAGCTGCTATGGTATCTTGAGAAGCGAAGGAAAAGGTCAAAAAGTCTTTTGAAAAATCTGGACTTACCAACACTAGAGCCTTAGTGAGAGCCTTTTTTATCTTTTCAAATGATGATCTAGCTTCAGTTGTCCATTTTACTTCCTAATCTTTTTTCAACATTGTTGTTATTTGCTTAATGAGCTCTACAAAATTAGGAATGAACCATCTTAAGAAATTTATTTTTCCAACAAAATATTGAACATCCTTTTTACTTCTAGGAATACTGATCTTCAGAATAGCTTTGACACATTCAGGATCTATTTTAATTCCATCTACTGAAACTATATGGCCTAAAAGTTTTCCTTCTTGCACAACAAAATTAGATTTATTAGTATTTAAAGACAATCCATATTTTCTGCATTTTAGGAATGTTTGCTTAATATGTTTAAGGTGAGCTTCATCAGAGTTAGAAAAAACTGTAATATCATCTAAATAAATCACCACAAACTTTTCCCTTTCTCCAACAAAAGCTATATCCATAGCCCTTTGAAAGGTTGCACCTACATTCATGAGACCAAATGGCATTTTGTCATACATGAATGTTCCCCAAGGAGTAGTAAAAGTTGTTTTTTCTCCATCATCTGTATGCACAACAATCTGATTATACCCTGAGAATCCATCAATCATTGATATCCTTTGAGCACCAACCACTTTCTATAAAATCTATTCAATCTTAGGCAGTGGATAATTATCTTTAAGTGACGACCTATTCAGATTTCGGAAATCCACACAAATCCTTATTTCACCATTTTTCTTACGTATTGGCACTAAATTTGCTACCCAAGAAGAATATCTAAGAGGTACTATAATCTTTGCATCCAACAACTTTTTAACCTCTTTTTCAATATCTGGTAGCAATGCTGGATTGATTCTTCTTAGCTTCTATTTGAAAGGTTTAGTATTTGGATTCAATGGAACCTTATGCTGAATTATGCTAGTGTCATAAGTCTTCAGATCTTCATAAGACCAAGCAAAAATATCAACAAATTCTTTCAACAATTTTACATACATGTCTCTTTCTTCATCTGAAAGTCCCTTAGAGATTTTAACCATTTTAGGTTGATCCACAGTACCAATATTACATCTCAAGACATTCTCTTCAGAGGATTGCATAGTAGGCTTCAATAAAGTGTCATATTTGGAAAACAATCTCTCAAGGGGAACAAGACCTTTTGGAATGAAATTCCCTTTTAATTCAATTATTTTGTGATCAGCAATTGAATTTTCTAAATATGAAGCACTATCATCAAACTCATCATACTGATCTTGATCAATCAATGAAGTGGAAAACTCACCTGTCAATTCCAAAAACTTTTTAATTTCCTGATCATCATGAAACAACTTCCATTGCTTGATGTTATATGGAACTGAAGGTATGTATTTAACCTCAATCGGATATCTTAGTTGAGTTTGTTTCAGAATTCTAAAATAGGTGGCTGCCAAAGCCAAAGAGTTTGTTGTTTGGTTATGATCTCTAGGAATGAAGGATATATTAAAATCTAAAAAGAATTTATCCACAAGATCCCATACCTCATTTCTATAAACTTTCAACAACTCATGTTTTACCTAATAGACATTCTTTACTTGTTGAACCACTAACTCGGAGTCGCCAAAAACAGTCAGCTGTTGAATTTTCAAATCTTTTGCAGCTCTTAGACCAAGAATTAAGGCTTCATATTCAACTGTATTGTTGGTTGTCTGAAATTCTAATTTATACATTAAAGATATACTCTCACCTCCTGGAGAAATAAGTACAATTCCTGCCCTTGCTCCTTCTTTGGATGATGAACCATCAAAATACATCTGCCATAAACTGTCCTGAATTTCAACACTGTGTTGGAATGGTACTTCTTTTTCCACTTGCAAAACACCACCTATATCATCATTATTCAAGTGCAACATACAAGACCCCATATCTTCTTCAATGGCATAAATTGGGTGATTTGTTGGATTATCATTATCGCTTATCAAATAAGGCAACTGCATTTCTCTATCCTTCTTTGTTCTCCTCCAAACATTGGAATAGTGGCATAAGAAAGGTCCATCTGTAAAGTACCTCCTACTCTTTTTACCCAGGATATTGATAGAAGCATACCAAATTTAGGTGCAATATTAGCAATGACCACGTCCATTATGACACTTTTCATCGGTAACTATGTAATACTGACAACAAGATCTTTAATAACTCCCAGACACTTGACTGCTCTTGAATCAAAAGCAAACATGTCATGATAAGGTTTGGTAATGCTTAACCCTAGGGCCTCCATTACAACTTTGGGCATGACATTATGGGAAGCACCAGAATCTAATAGGTAATTATGTAACATCCTTTCATGGACTGTAAGAGTGACGTAGAAAGGTGGAGGAAAATCAGTTTTATTTTCAGATTTATCAGGTCAGGAAGGACCAAAAGTAATAGTGGGATGTTCATCTTGCAAGTTAACAACATCACAAGGGATTTGACTGGTCTGTGAATTTAACAATTTAAGAGCAGTATCCTTGTATGAATGTGTCTTCATAAGTTTTGTTAACAGGACATGAATTTTTATCTTACTAAGCTCATATTCAAAATTGAATCCTTGGACATTTCTACTAGTTTCTTCAACTTCTATGAGCTTGTTTTTACCAACCTGCTGATTCTGCATCTTTTCAATAGAAGAATCGGGTAACTGCTTGACAAAATTAACTACTTTTTTCTTAGGAACTTGAGAAACTTGTTTGGCTCCAGATATTAAATTATAAGATTTCTTAAGATCTGTTTGATAAACATTAGTTGAACATATAGGATTGAGATCATTCTGCTGATAAGAATCTAGATCAAAATACATAGAATCTTGATAGTGAGTTTTAGTAAGAAAACCTTCAGATGATTCCTCTCCTAGATGGTTGATGTTATGATCTAGATATTCCAATTCCAATTCCTCGACCTCTTCAGCTTCGTCCAACAAGTTATTTTGGAAAGTAGGTTGTACTCTTTGATCATCATTATCTCACCTTTCTCTTTGATCATCAGTATTCCTTCTTTCTCTAGGTAAAAACATAGGAACAAAAGGGCATCTGAACTGATTTGGATTTCGATTATCTCCCTCTTGAACATGTATGTTTTGAGTTTTATTCTCAATTTCCAATCTACTGATTATTGAAGACAAATTCTTGATTAGCTTGGTCATCTCATCCATTCTACTATCTGATGTTTTTACTCTGGAAGTAGATGGTACCATTTCATTTTTCTGTTTCTTATCATCCTCATGATATTCTAATTTAGCCCTAAGCTTGCTTGCTGCCATCAAATTTGACTCTACCTCCAAAGTTGCTTCCTACATGTGTGCAAGGGTGATAGATCTTCTTTCTCTTACTAATAAAGAGAACTCAACATCAAAATAATTTGCATAAGTGAGTTTTGCAGATGTCTCAGTAGGCTTAATCTTTGCAGGAATATAACTATACATTTTATTGAAACATTTGGTAAAGTCAGTGACTATCTCACCTTGTTTCCTTTTTAGATCCCCAAACTCAATTATATAGTAAAGGTAACCTTTGGTATCTCCCCATTGTCTCATGAAAAATTCTTCAAAAGTTGTGATCCCATCTATAGAATTTGTTGGCAATTCTCTAAACCATTTTCTTACCTCCCCATCTAGGATCTGAACAAAAACTCGCATCCAAACATCTTGATGTTCGATATTATGATTATCAACATAACTAAAATAAGCATTTTGATGTTCTTTTGTTGTGACTTCACCTTGTCCATTAAATCCTGGGAGATACTTCTAATAATCACCTCCAGGAAAGGCATTGAGAGGTTGAGGTAAAACTAGTGGGGCATATCTATCAGCTATTATGGCTTCCATTCTATGGGGGGGATGACCAACCATATTTGGGGCAATTAGAGTTGTGGAGAAAGTGGTGATTTAACCACAAATTGACTAATCAGAACTTTACTTGTGAGAGGTGTATAAGGTGATAACTGAGGCTTAAAGTGCTGAGAATTTAGAAGTTCCTCTTTTATTTTTGTGTATGACAAGGGATTAGTATAGACTTCAAAATTATCAACTCGAGTAGTAGGAATTAAACTTTCTAACCGAGGAATTGTAATATGTAAATCTTGCTTCCTTTCTTCCTCAGAAGTTGACCAGTGTGAAGAAGGAAAATTTTGTTTGAACTCACCTGAAATTTTTGGAGATGAGGAATATTGAAATATTCCTAATGATGTAGAACCAAGCTTTTGTCTGGCTTCTCTCAAAATATGTTCTGGATCTGGAATCTCTGAATGTAATGGAGACGTAGGATTTCCCTTGGTTCCAATCCTTTTGGGAGCCATGATTACTTCTTAAAGGACATGTGAAAATGTATTCTACAAAATTGTACTGATCTTGTTCACCTTCAAAATTAGACCTAAAGATCTCAATACCCAGGGAAGATTTATACTTTCATTTCATCATCCCTGGCAACGACGCCAAAAGATGTTTGCACTGGAATTTGTACTTAGACTACGAAAGTGCAAAGCCAGAACATCCAAAACAAAATATGCAAATGGTTGAATTTTTATAAAATATGAAGGAACTATTCAGGAATAGGGCAGTGAAATATAAAAGGAGTAATGAATAACATGAGATGATTAAATACGTAATTAATTTTGGAGACAAGGTGAACATGTACAAAATATAAACATAACCCATTTTAAAGAACTAATACTTGAGAGATATATCTTCCAAATATCATATAAAGGTATCATAAACAGAAAAAAATTCCAGATATGAAATTTAGAAAAGCACACAAACTCAAAAGCATCTTAGGATAAATACTTTATCAGAAAATGAAGTGATGAGCAAGGTAATCAAACATATCAACAACTTTTACTAATATAATGGATCAAACTGGCTTATATATTATATATTTTATTCCAAAATACAGTCTCGATTGTACTTACAGAGAATCAGTCATATGTCTTGATGAAGAAGCTTGATATCATCTAACCTGTTCTAGAAAAAACCACCTCCTCTACTACCACTATCATTCTCCTTTTTATAATTCATAAGAGTTTCAAAAATAGTTAATAGATCCACTATTTAAGGATCAAATATGTTTAGAGGTTTACAAAATAAACTACTTTCTAAAAATAACAAAAACTGACTCCTCGAATATGTGACTTCTTAAGTATATCTAGATGAGTCATCTCAAAATTTGATTGATAGGTGTATGACTATCACTGATTTAAATCTGACGAGCTGCTTCTTCCAACATTGTAAGTCCATCTAAGGCCTGGGATATTTTTAGAAGTCGAGCATGTTCTACTTCCATCACCTAGACTTTGTCTTGTAATTATGTGTTTTGTTTTGCTAACTCTTCATTATGCTTTTGCATAGTTTTATTTCTTTTGAAAACTTCTTTTGCAGCTGCTATCAATTCCTGATAGTGACCATTGACTTCTTCTAAGTCTTCCCTTAACCTTCCGTTAGCTTGCATTAGTTTATCATTAGAATCATTGAGGTACTCATTCTATGACTTATAATGTTGTAGAGATTTCTTAAGAACTTCAATCTCTGACCCTGTTTTCATTGGCATTTGATGCACAGGGTCTTCTTCATCATCTAAACCTAGAGAAACTTCAACCTGTTCTTCAATAAGAACATCTTCCTGAGTTTCAAATAGTTCTTCTATCCTTTTTACATTTGCCTCTTTTGCTTGAGTTTCCAGCTTGATGGATTTTGAGCTTGACCCAATATCAAAATTCTGAACTCTTTTCTCTTCATTGACTTCATAATTTCCCTCAATAAATTCTGGAAATATTTTGATATTCCTTTCTGTACCTTCAAAGGCTTGTTCTAAGCTTTGTTCCACTTTTTTGATTGTAGGGTCCTCCTCGCTTGAAGAATCTTCAATTGTAGTTATCACATCCCTTTCAAATCTATGATCAAGAACCCTTCGCATATTCATTCTTAACCTATTTCTAGGTCTAGTTTTAGGCCTCCATTTAGAAATTTGGGGTTCTGAGGAAGAATTAATAGGAGTTTCAATGTTAGAAAAAGGATTTTCAGTCATACCTTCTTCCACTATTTTTTCCTTACTGACATTTGGGGTATCTGGAGCAGATGTAACATCTTCATTTCGTGATACAAGGGGCTTTTCTTCCTGTGGATGTTCTCGAACTGGTTCCTCTTTTGAATCATTTTTTTTCTGCTAAACTTGCTTCTTCATCTACCTTTCTCCTCTGCCTTTTTGAAACACTTGGTTCTCTCTGAATTCAACGTCTTCCTTGAGATATTTTCTGTTTACTAACAGAGGTCTTTGTTTTCTCTTGATCTTCAGTTTTTTCTGGTTCAAAACCTGACCAGAAAAGGAAATGCTGCCAAGAACGATTTTTCTTTCTGAGTACTGTTGACACCAGTAGTTTGACCAATCCATGATGTAAAATTGATTGGCTTGTGTGATCAATATGGCTCTTAACTCTGGTAGCCATCTTAATAAGGCTCTTTAGCAAGTAGAAGGGTAAATTCAATTTGGATTGTCCATTTATATGTAAGAGGAATCTAAAATGATACCTGTATATTGTAGCAAATCTACCTTCGTAGGTAATATAACGATGTATTATCCCCAAAACCTCTCTCCACTCCTGCTTTACATTGTTCATATGTATACCCTTGCTCTAGTCTAAGGATTTGAACCTAGGCATCAGATACAAACTTAAATAAACTTCAAATGGATGTTTTTTGAACCATCTATTCCCTTCAACAGGCAGTCCTGTTGCTTCTGCGATTAAGCCCTCGGTCAATTCGAACTTCATAGTTTGGAATTGAATGAATGAATCCGAGTAATTATGTGCAAACGACCGAGTGGCTTCAATATTGTAATATTTGATTCTTTCAAAGAAAGAATACCAACCTACACCCTTGAAGAGCTCTGCGCATTTAGGAAATTCTTTAGCCCATTTGGTGTTGACCAGCTTGAACCTGCAAAGCTTACTGCTCTTCTTCATACTATCAGCTGCTGGACACCTTCTAAGTCTTAATTTTCTAGAATGAAATCTAAATAAACTGATGAATAGATGTCCCGATCCTTTAAAGGCAGTGAAATCGTGAAACTAGGGCAAACCATTGATCTTTTGATTTCAATGCATATGACTTTAATTGTGAACTTGATAGATGTACCATCATTACTGACTCAAATCTCTGGCAAAATATCTCATTAAAAACCATGTATGATTTTTAGACAGGTATCGAACCACTAATTTTAATGACTCAGCGTTTTGACAACGCCAGTCTGTATACGCTTCATTGATTATGCTGTCGGAATATGTCAAATCACACAAACTAGCAAAATATAGATAAATCTTTATAAAATGAGTTAGTAATGATATCAAATCATACATTTGAAGACTGAAAAGGAATATTTAATAAATATAAGCCAAGTTTTAGTTTATTGAGTAGGAAATGCATTATGTACATAAGGAAATAAACATGGCTAGAACAAAAAGAGTCTAAATACTATGGCTAACTTGTAGAGAGAGAGTGACCTAAAAATAAAAATAAAAACAAGAGATGAAAAAACTAAGGGTACAATTCTAGTACTAACATTGTCAATTTGTCATCATGGAATGTAATGTCCCCATTCAAATAAATTCATGACAGGAAAATTCCACCAATCCTACTAGTTCCCTAGATTGGATGGAGACATTGGGATTTGGAATAAGGGGGCTAATAAATGATGTTTGGACATTAGAGTAGAATAAATATTTAACAAAGGAGCTAAATAAATAAATACAAGGGAAAATCAAAGTGGCAATTGATCATGAAGACACATGGAGGATGTGGGACCCACACAAGCTAGAATTTATATGCCACATGGCATCCTCCTCTTGTAATTTCGAATCCATGGGAAGCCTAATGTTCTTTGGATGAGTTGGAAGGCTCATACACTTGGAAATATGCATCATAGGTCGAATTGGGATGGAAGTGTAACTCACATGGAAGAGGAAGAGTCAAATGAGAGGGTCTTGGACACTTGGGCTAGATTCCCTAACATGTATGCCAACAATGATGAAGATGCTATAACACCTATGACAAATTGCATACCTGATGGCTGACATCTGACCGATATGACATGTCAGACCTAAAAATAGCATCTAAGTGAGTGCTCATGGGAGTTAGAGAAGGCCAAGAGATTCCTACTCGAATTGGTGGAAGGTGGAAGGCTAGGAAGTGGAAGACATGTGGCACAACTTGGATCACTCCCTAATTCGAATTGGCTTTGAGTCTATGGATGGAATTGGAACCTTAGAAGAATAAAGATGTTTATAAAATACAGGGATGAAGTAAGAGAGAGGCTTTTGATCATTTTCAAAATTTGCATTTGTGAAGAGAGCCAGTGGAGTGCTTCTCTACTTGCCTTAGCCAATTTCGAGGGTGAAATATTCCCATCCTAGTTGGTAGTAGGAAAGGACATTCAAACCTTTCATGGGAGATTCAGTGGAGTCTTATGTTGCAGGTGTAAGCTACATGGCAGCTCGTGGTCTCTTCTAGTGCAACTCATTCCTCCAACCATTTCCAGTTTTCTTGGCATATTCATGATCCTTGAGGAGAGGTGCATTTGGTGAGTTGTTGTACTCTTTGGGGGACCTTATAATGCACCATTGTTTTATCATATGATTTAAATGATCTGTTCTTAATATTCTTAACAGCTTCAGGTCGAGATTCCAAGTGGAAATATGTAAAATTGATCATTAATGAGCAAATGGTGACAATTTCCCCACTATGTTGAAGCATGCCAATGAGATGATGTTATTTTCGAATGGACTAGTGAACCAATGATGATTTTATGATGTATGGACTGTTAATAACCTGTTATAAAAGTTTCATGTTCAGTGCATAATATTTTGGAGTCATATTGTTCATTTTCTTATCATTGGAGAAGATTGCCTATCATTTCCCCCAAGGTTGAAACTCGTCTTTTTGTACCTGATTGGAGAGGGTTGTAGCAGACTTAATAAATTGAATGGAGATGTATATGAGCCTATATTGATGTCCCCTAGATTTCCCCTGCCTTTGTTCATAAATTAGAGGGGGTCCCATATCATTTGGAGAGCCATTTCCAGCATCTACCCAAGGGGGATTTGAACCCCAAATTGCTAGTCAAAATCCCTACTTTGGACAGAACTTAAAGGAGAGTTGCAGAAGCCTTTTGAAGACTCTAAAGCATCCATAAAACTCATATTCATGATCTAATATCATCCATACACCTTCTGTAACAATTTGGGAGCATTTGGAGTCATTTGGAGGTTAAGAAACCAATACTAGTCAAAGGCCGAACTAGTGGAAAAAGTTGAAAATTTCACCATTTTAATAAAATTCAGAAAAGGGACATTACATGGAACTATATGACCAGTACTTGGTTTCCCCATCTAATATAAGGTCTTAAGATTCTTCTTTGGACAAGTTTGTTACTTTTGTTAATGTTGAACAACTGTGATATAGCCCTGTTTCCCTCCTGGGCAGGCTCATGATCTTTGTTTACTTGATAGGTCATGAAACTTATGGTTGGTTTGTCTCTTTATTATGGTTTAATATGTTGTCCCACTAGAAGTAGGTTAACCATGGAAAATTTTGTACATACTATTTTACTTTGTCAATAGAAGGATCCGACTCTTACAAAAAAAGAAGATTAAAGTCAAATATATTTTTATTTACGTTTTATTTTTTTTCAATAATTATACCCCTACAGTGGGTGAGTAGGGAAGAGATGGCGATTCTCATGAGCCCGTATTGATCCACTCACCCTGGTAGGATAGGTGGCTCATGGTACGAGACAAGTGGAGATGATGGGGACACATGTCACAGGTAGAGGTCTGTGTCCATTATGATGGGAAATAAAGTTATGTAATCCAGTAGATCAAGTGGTATTTGATGGCGTGGATTTGAAATGTTGTTAAACCGGGCCACAATCATGAGCTAGTTCCCTCTGATTGCTATCATTATGGTGTTTTTACACTTAAGTGATGAAAATTTGAAGGTTGTATTGATATGACTCAAGGGAAATCTATTATGGTTATTGTGCCTCGGGCCGACATGAGTTGTGAGGGCGATCAAAAGCTCGGAATGAGGAATTATAGGAGGTTCTAGGCAGTTTCACAAGTCTACTATGGTGGAGGGACGATTTAAAGAAGCCTCCCCCCGGGACAACTTGCTTCCTTGTTGGTTATCAATAGTGGCGGGAGAACATGGTGAAGTTCATTGGACGGAGGTTTGGACTCATGACACATTTCACCTCAAAGGACCAACATGGTGAAGGGAATGAGAACTCAATGTGGGAAAAATGATAAAGGTAATGCTCACATGTTGCATGTGATCTAAGAGATGAAGACGACTAAGGAAGTTTTCAAAAAGGTCGTCTCGATCCCTACCTAGAGACTGATTGATAGCATGGAAGAATGGGTCGAATAGGAGCAAGTTGGTACTTATTTGAATGCAATTCAGGCCGAGGTAGGTCACCTAGTTGATGATGCAGGAACATCCTAAATGTGGGACACCAAGCTAATGAAGAGGGTGACACTCTACCAGTAGATGAAAATCCTCATGGGAAAAGCCATCATGGACAACAATGACGAAAATAAGGAAATCCTCCTTCAGTTGGATGAAACTCAAGGTTAGATACACCAGGTGGAAGCCACTTTGAAGCTTATTGCCAAGGCGTAAGTTGAGTTTGGAGCCAAGCTAAATGTCCTAGCTAAAGTGACCACGTGAATGGTGTCCAGGGAACGGGTTCCTCTAGGATGACCCATCATGGCTTCAGTGGCACTAGAGGTGCCCTCTACTGTTATTATCTCAGTTTATGTTTAATTATAGTCCACATATCTCTGTCTGGTATTCTATTTACACAAAAATTGTTGGTTTCGGTAGCCATCCTGTTGGATGGGCTTGTTTTAGTAGTTAATATGCTCATTTTATTAGTATAGACAGGTATAGGTCTAGTTCTACCAGACATAATGATAATTATATTTACTTTTATAACTAGTTTGTTAATTTCTATGATTTTGAACCTCTCAAAATAGTAGATGATAAACTTGGTTTTATGGTTCTTCTGGTTTCCTTAATAATAGACTAACCACATAAGACTATGTATCTTTTTGCCTTTATATTAACATAAATCAAAACTTAACTAAAAAATAAATTATAAAAGATATTTTTTTATTATATAATTTGATTAGATTTAATAATTAAAAATATAAGAAAAAATAAATTATAATATATATATAATTTATATAATTGATTAGATTTAATAATTAAAAATATACGTTTCCTTTTTGTAAATAACATTATTTAAATTTAGAAAAAATAAAATATATACCCCTTAAATCATTAAGAGAAAAAATCCCTTCCTACATAAACAAAAAACAAGAGCTGCATGCAGCTTAGTCCCTGTCTTATAGAATTTAAATTAAAAAATAATATCAAATTTTAATTAATTGAAAGTTTCAATATGAAATAATAATAATCTCAATAAAAGCCAATTAGTAATAAATAAATGAAATGAGAAATTTTAAATAGTTCACAAGTTCAAATCTCAGTGGGTACTTAAAAAATAATAATCTTAATAATCTTAATAAAATGATAAAATTAATTTTAATTGAAATAAACAAATAACATAATTTTTAAACAATATTTTTCATATATATATATATGTTACCTAATATATTTAACAATTATTTACATCTACTCATTTTGAATTAAATTATATACGACTTTTGTTTTTAATTAAAAAAAATTAATTGATCTCAAACTTTTATTAAAAAATGAATTATAATCAAGTTTTTTAATAAAGAGTATGTATATTTTCCATTTTAAAATTTAATTTAAGATTGATGAGATTAAAGAGCATTGAAATATTTATATTTAGTTAATTTTCTTTTACATTCTAATTTTAATATGTACATAGATTTATTTAAATGATTTTTAACATTTCATTTTTTTTAAAAATAATTTTATATAATTCTTTTCACAAGCATATAAGTACACCTCATCAAATGCTTGAATTATATTTAACTTTATATCCAACACTTTATACTATTAGATACACTTGAACTTTAATACCAAAATTTATTATTTAATCAATTTAAAACTTAAATTTTATTATAAAAACTAATCATTACTTGAATTACATTTATTTATATTTAACTTTATATCCAACACTTATACTGTTGATTTGAACTTTAATACCAGGATTTATTATTTAGTTAATCTAAAACCTTAAGTTTTATTATAAAAACTAATTCAAAAATGTTATGATCAATCCAAAACCTAAATTTTATTATAAAAACTAATCCATATAAATCTTGATACAAGAATGTCACTTCATATAATACTTGAATTACTTTTGTTTATATTTAATTTTATATCTCATACTTTCTACTATTGAAATAAGTATAAATATGTCAATATGTTAGTATATGTATTTAACCAATTAAATTAAAATATTTTCCTCCCTACTTTAAAAACATTCTATGTAAAAACATATCATTATAATAAAAAAATGAAAAAGTTTTGTTATAAAAGAAATACTATAAAAATTATTACTAAATTTATGTAGCGTGTATAAATATTAAACATATTCTATAAATAAAATATTAAAATTTTCATTCATGTCTCGGTTAAAAGAAAATGTTGGTGTTGTATTTTATATAATTTTATGTTTGTTTGTTAAGTTTGATTTTTTCCAGTTATGTTATGATAAACATTAGAAAAAGATCATTAATAATGTTTTACAACTAATATTTTAATGTAATTATTAAAATAAGTTATGATAAAAAAAATTCACATATAATAAAAGTTATACTTTAAATTGAAAAAATATAAATATATGTACCAGGAAAAACTAACAAATTCTATAGCCAAAGAGAAGACTACATGAACCAAAGACCCAATCTGGAAGCATGATAGCAATATTACAATGCAAGCACTGCACACCTTATCTTACTCTTTCTTTTAAGACCATTCACCTATCTGGAACTTTCATAAAGTTGCACTATATTCCAAGAAACTACAAATTTTAGATTATACATTATAATTGTATGGGTTTTTTAAACTAGTACTCACTGTATATTCTATGCACATTGCGCACATTATTTTTTTATATTAATTTACAATAAAATTAGTTTTTAAAAATCAAATATAAATTTAATAGAAATAATAATCAATAAATAAAGTGATATAGTACATGTGAATTTGTTACCACCCAATGAAGTGATACAGTCCATGTGAATTTGTTACCATTTTATTTAGTATGAATTTGTTACCATTTCATCAATTTTTGATAATGTAACATCAATATTTAAATGTATTCCTTGAAGTTTTCGTAAAAATTACGTAACTTACTTACACAATTTACATTTACGCACTATCTAAATAAAATCAGGACCGCAATGAGGGAGAACAAATTCATTTAGTAATTTCCCATGAGTTTGGAGTAACTCTTGAGTAAAATACCTTCATGACTTTTATGTTCACTGGAAATGCTTGCTTTTTTTTTCTTTTTCTTTTTCTTTTTCTTTTTCTTTTTCTGAGTAGCTAACACAGAATTTGACATATCCGACTAAATAACTTCTACATAAAGCCCGCTACGGAAATAGGAATCAATTGGGATATATATCTCTTGATACTGTTTTACAATGATATATATGCAATGACAAAGTAACCGACTTTTGCACTTAGATACACAATTACTAAGTTAGATAATATGTAGGTATTTCCTATTTTCTGAGTTCAGTTTTTCAGTAACAATTAACAGCGACTTATTATGTTTATTATAAGAGACATAATTGATTTTCCCAAGCACATGGAGTAGAGTGAATTTCATCCCCATGTCGTCTAAACAGATGAATTCTGCTAAGCACATCATAACGAGGTGAGCTTCTAACACTTAACCAAGAATGAAGCACAAGAGACAAAAGGTGTATCCTTTCTTTTTTCAGTAGATCCACATGTTATGACATGGGATCTCGACTCGGAACTGTTGCTTTCTCTATCACTGGTGCTGGTTCTTCAGAACAAACAAGATCAAAAGGTTAAGATTCTAAACGAAAACATAAGTGCATTATCACAGGCGAATTACATCTACTTATCCACGCAGGCCTGCAAAAAGGGTTTCGGAGAGCACCAAAATGGCCACAGGAGCCCGCTACTGAGATCATTTATTTATTGCTAGCAGTTTATTCTCTTGACCCGGAACTAGTCACCAAAGATACATTGTTAAATGTAGTTGACCCGGTCCAAACGTTAGGGGAAAAGGTAGGAGCACTGCAAAGGAATAAGCAAAAGTGGTTACTGTATATTTGAATATTATGGAGCGAGGAGGTTAAAACCCTTCTACCTGGCAAAATTAAAGAGTACTGAAACTCCATATTGTGAGAACAAGAAGATGGTCCTCAGAGAATTCTTGCATTCTTACAACTCCAACGCTTGAGGCTGTAACGAGCGACACATAAGTATAAAAAGCATTCAACTGGTTCAAGTATCTTCTTTTTGGTTTGGGACAGGCAGAGAGGAAGAAGTCGAATATAGAAATTCCAACAAAGTAGGTAAGATGGAGCCAATATGGGTTTAACAAAGTAGGTAAGATGGAGCCAATATGGGTTTAACAGATCTTAACGCACCTCGTTCAAAGAATTTTCCAGAGGGTAGTTTCTACCTTCTCCCAAGTTGTATTTAATTTAATAGAGTGACCACCGTAACCTGGGAGGCTGGTTGGCATATTGCCACGAAGCTATAGGCATTAATACTATGCTAACACTTGTGCACCCTCTAAGTTGCAAGGTGTATTAGAGGTGCACAAGTGTTGCATAGTATTAATGCATATCGTTTCGTGGTAATATGCCAATCAGCGTCGCCCACTCAGGTTACAGTGGTCACTATATTAAATACAAACTTGTGTATAATAATGCTTATATGACAACATTAGCAGATAAGGTTAAATACAACCCTGTCTATAATAATGTTCATTTGACAAGTTTGCACGATGTTAAGGTAAATGTGAGCTTAAGGCAAGGGTAAGTATTTTTTGTTTTTTTTCTTAATTTTTTTAATACGTGACAATGATAAAAATTGTCAATTCAAGTTCTCTCATCCAATAAAAACTCATAATCATTTTTCAAAAAATAATTTATAAATATGTATTTTAACCAAACTTTGATGTGTCTTTAGAAAAAAAGAAATATCTCTATCAACTAATACACAAACACGGAACATATAGTCTCTGCAATCAAAACAAATATCCTCTCATTAGCCTACCCCTCTTTTTTTTTCCATAGAAAAATTGAACTTACTATTAATATACGAAATAGTAAATGTGTCCAACTGTCACATGAATACATAAGAATTTATACCAGACCAGACAATACCAATGATACCGACCCATAGTCATCAAAGACATGTCCACAAAGAGGTGTCAGCCAAGAGCCCAATACATGGCCCAAATAAAACAGTTCCCCAAGCCACAAATGTATCCAATGGCTCTACAGGGGAAGAAACAGTAGCCAAATGGCAAATCTGCCACTGCATAAATCATGTAAAAACCACATACAAATATAATATATAAGTCCAATGTTGAACCCAGCCGAGAAAAACATGGCCCATCAAAATGTCAATGATCGAAACAGGGAAAGTAGCAGATTGTACAGACCCAATAGCAATTATCACAAGTTCACAAGTTCTTAAAAAGCCGAAGCATAACCAGCTAAAATGTAAAGGAAATACAGCCGCATAGTGTATTATGACTGGAAACCTAACAAGGAGTTGGGATCAACAGCATATTTAAAGACCTGCAATAAGTATATCAATCGCTAAAACATATGTTAAAACCGCAAAATACAATATAATAACCATCTAAACAGTAAAAAATAGAAGACAAATCTTCATAACCAATATAATTGATAAGAACCATGGGAGATGAGTAGTATGTTGGTCCAAATGAAATACATCTATTATATGTCTCGCAAAAGCTTTACCGATTTGAATTAAAGTACAAAACTCTTTCCCAATACAAGTACACCACATGTGCCTAAGAATATAGGGTGAATATTATTATTTGTTTATATTTGCATTATTTTATGATAAGTAAGTCTCTTCGTCAAACACAATCCCAACAATTCATGATCATTTATGAGACTTTGTGTTATGGAGGTTAGGACATAAAACTTGAAATGTGTGGGCTTGTATTAATATTTTAAAGATAAATAATATATGTAATAGTTTATGTTTTAAAGTGATTGAATTTAAATAATGTTAAGATTTGTGTTTAATTTTTTAATAATTTTTAATAATACGACTACATTAGAGAAATAGTTATAAACAACATATTAATTTAAAAATAAATTAACTTGATCTCGTATTCGAAAATGGTCATTATTTAATTTTATTTTGAAAACTTTCAGGGATTTTTCCTTACTTCAAAGTAAAGCAATTATTGCTTCCATTTTAATTTAAGAAACAACATGTATTGGGCAAAGGTTCAAACAATTTTGCAAAATGAGCTCTCTAAGATTAATTTTAGTACTCACAATGGAAAAAGCTTAGGATAGAATACATATTTTTGGAGATTTTTTTTTGTTAATTGTGAATTAGATAAATGGAAAAATGAGAATTCATAATCCGATGTGGGAGGTTTTTTTTGGCAGGAAACTTTAAATCTTAAAATAATGTTTGGTCAGGTTTTTATAAAGCATATTTATAGAGAAAGAAATGAAAATACAGAGGAACTTGCAAAGGTTGGAATTTCTGTGTAGGTGGGAGAACGGTTTATAACTTAATTACTTAATAGGGAAACAAATGGTCATTATCATATCCGCTTTCATGGTCTATGAAATTTTAAACAAGTTTAAAAAGGTTTATCTGGAGGCATGCTCAAGTGTTCATGAATTTTTGATTACTCATTTGATGATATGCATTTTATTTTTTTGAGATTTATGTTTTTTCTTAGAAGAATACAGGATTTACGACTCAAGAGGAAGCCGAGATCTTGTTTTCATGTATAGAATAGTTTGAACTGGAGATGTTGTTTACTTGTTCAAAACAGATGAACACGAGATGGTGACCAACAAGCTAGTCCATATTTTGGTATTCAAAAGTTTATTATAAATCAAGGGGAAATCCTCTCCTTTGAAGAAAAAAGTTTATTTTTTAATGAAAAGAACACTGATTTTTGAATTTTCAAAATGAGTTTAACCAGGAAAGGTGACTCGAAACTTTGAAAAATGAACACTGATATGAAAAATAGTACATATGAATTGTAATCTGGATTTCGAGATGAAAGTTTTGTCTAAAATTGCTTGATATAGCTATTTTGAATAGCACAAACTAAAAGCATCATATTTACAAATATGAATGATATGTTTCTATGAAAAACATCTGAATACTGTAACAATATTTCTTGGAAATAAAGTTATGTTTTTTTTTTTTTTTTTCTTCCGTGGAAAAAAAAGGTTTATAACGTTCAAAATTGTTTGAACACATGGGTAGGATGTACTATGAAAATTATGGGATTTCTAAGAAATATATTTATATTCGAATCATATTATTTAATATAAGTTTCATATATATGTGTTTTTTAAAATTGGATAATAAGTTATAAAAAATCAAATTATATCATATATAAGTTTAGTTTAAAAGTCAATAAGTTTAGTTTGGAGAGTTGTGAGTGGGAGTGTTATCCTCCTTACTCATGTTCAATTCCATATGTTAAGTTCTCAAATGAGTACATTGTTGACAAAGTCTTAAGCTTTTACTAGAAAAAAGATTGGAGTTGGGCATATGCTTTATTGGCATTTTAGTCCCTGCAATAACTATACTCTTCATTCAAAAGTCAAATAACATTGACTTCATATTAAAGTGATTTTGTTGTCATAAAATTTTCAAAGTTTTCACATGTGTTTTGAAAATAAAATTTAAAAGAAAATTTTAAGAATCAGAAATAATTTTGACAATTATCAAATTTTAAAATTTTGATTTTTGATTAGTTGAGAAAAGTGTTGATGGAACATAAACCCCTATAGGTGAAGCCTCGATTGTTAGAATAAAAAAACATAAATAAAAAGCAAAAGAAAACAATTGTTTTCAACCCACCACACAATCGTTTTCCTTTAATGCATAGATACAATAAGCTATGGCTTTGACTCGAGGTATGGTGGGGGCATAGTGGCCTGACTTAAGCATGGTGATGGGGGGTCAACTCCGAGAGTTGTTTTCCAAATACGGGAAGGTCGATGTGGGGATCCAATTGCCTGTCTATGCAATCTCTATAGTTTCCCTTTACATTGACATACAAAAGAATATCGATGTGGAATCCCTAATTGCCAAAATCAACTTGCATAGTCACTCCAAGGAAGCTCATAGGGGTGAAGAAGTGGGATTGAGACTAGTGAAATGAATCACATAGCATCAACCATCACCTCTATTACTTGC
Source organism: Larix kaempferi (assembly GCA_027924585.1). Lineage (NCBI taxonomy): Eukaryota > Viridiplantae > Streptophyta > Pinopsida > Pinales > Pinaceae > Larix > Larix kaempferi. The sequence continues at coordinate 8,304,736 of BSBM01000835.1, forward strand.
ACTTGGTAATTAGGACTTTTGATTAGTTCTTATGGGACATGGGTTATGCATTAATAACTTAATGTACACAAATAATCCTAAGAATGTTATCTCAAGTAGAAGAGAGTTTCAATTTCTAAGCTTTTTTCCTCTGAGGTTTCAATTTCAAGCATTTATTTCTTGCATTGCACACTTCAAGGGCACACATTGCACACAATATTAAGAAATAGATCCTAAAATTAATTCACATATTAAACACAACTTAGAATTTTTTGCATTTAGTTTATAATGCCAACAGTTGACCATGCTAGGGACTCATATTTTAGGTGGAATTGTGGTTTAAAATCCCCAAGGCCTATCAAAATCAGAGAGTTAGAGTTAAGTATTTGGTAAAGGCATTTGTAATAATATGTGAATTAGGGAGACACCCTTTCTTAACAAGGGGGTGTATAACGTTGAAAAGTTAACTAGGAAAGTTGTCCTTCATTTTCAGATGCCTAGCATGGAGGTGCATTTTCAGCATAGGCATCAAGATGGGGTAGAGGGTGAGATGCACTCTACCATGTGTCATGAATCCAGCGATGGATGCATGCTAACCTTTTGGGGTGATTTGCCTTATGCATGCAAGATTTTTAATTAAAAAGCATGCAAAAGCGGGATTTTTGCATGCACTCACTTTAGGGTTTTAGAAACCCTAATAAGTCAGTGAGTGATATAAGGAGGCAAGGAGTCACTAGAAAAGGTTAAACAATGTCTTTTATTAGAGATAGATGAGAGAGAGAGAGGAGGGCGCATTCTCTGCATGCAGAGGGGGGGTGCACTCATCTAAGCTAGGTTGAGGGCATCCTCTTGAGAGAGTGAGGGTGTAGGGTTTCTATAGTGACGAGAGAGGATACATCACCCAGTGGGAGAGAGATGTCTTGGGAGGTTCCTTCAAATATTAATGAGCAACAGAGAGAGGGGCACATTCCTGAGAGAGGGGCGCATTCTTTGAGGATAAGAGATCAGATTCGAGACAGATCTGATGTGCTTTTGAAGTATTCTTCAGGGAGGTTGAGACTGCTTCAACTTTTGACAGGATTCCAAAGCCGAGGAATCAAAGACTTGATCATTCAGAGAGGGGTGACTTCAGAGCAGTGGAGGAAGGGCGTATTTCCCATGCAGAGGGGGCGCACTTCATATTGAGAGGAGGTTGCATTATTTCTTTTGGGATTGAGCATATTAGAGTAGAGAGGTTAGAGAGTCAATACGGCTTCCAGAGATTGACAGTGACAGTGATCAAAGATCCATAGTTAGAGTAGACAACAGGGACACATTCCCATGAGTAGTAGTTGCTACTGCATGCATATCTAGGGTTTTGACCCATCAGGTTCTTATTGTATCTTCTAAATAAATGTTTGTACTTTCCTTTATATTATTTGCTCAGGGCTCCAGAAAGAAGAAAGCCCCATAGATGTTGGTTTTCCCCATTGGGGTTTCCAGGGTAAATTTGAGTCTCATATGTGTGATTGCCATGATTATGTTTTAAGTTGATAAGATATTTCTAGTTCTTTTTGTTATAAGTATATTGCATAGCTGTGATCTTCTTTGGCAAAGAGAAGTTGGGATTGCTTGTGGATTTTAGAGACTCAAGGTCGGTTGAGATCTCAGTTTTCCAGATCGAGTAGTGACATATGGAAAAATTATCATATAATCTAATGGGAAATAATTTGGGGTGGGGCTTCCTATATTTCCCTCAAACTTCATGTGATGGACTAGAGAAATGCTTAGTCGACACTAATTGATTAACCGATGCCCAATTTTTTGGTTTGTATGAAAGAACAACTAAACATTAAGTGGATTACTCAAGTACAAGTAATTCCATCTCTCCACACTGATATAGCATGAAAGGAAGTTTTGTGGTTTGACTAAGGTTTACATGCTATGGAAAAAATTCCCAAAATAGCATGTTAATCCCTATATATCGGGTTATTACATTTCTATTGTTATAATAGTGTTGTCCTATTTGGTAGACTAAACCCTTTAGTTGTAATTGTACCCTTTGTCTGTTATATATACCAAGGAGACCTAGTTTTAGATATCATCTCATTTTATGCATTTGATATATTGAAAATGCGATTTTCCCCTTGAAGGGGCTTCTTATTTATTCTCTTTATTTCATTCTCAAGGCACGGAGTTACTTCTTCTTTCTATTTTCATGCTTTTTGGGGAATTTGGTCCTTAATATTTGGCATTAGAAGCATTTTCACTATAATTTTTTTTTAGGAAGTTCACATTGCAATTTTTTTAGTAATCATAGGAGACATATCAAAGTGCCTATGGTAAACATTTCTAGTCACGGTTCACTATAAGTTTGGAGTTACAGTTTGGAAGTTAGGGTTTTTTACTAGTCCAAAAACTAGTCTCAAATACGTGTTTTGGGTAAAAACGTTATATCTAAAGCTTTCAAGCTCCAAATTGAGTGCCACCTACTACATCATAAATAAAATGGACCATAGTGTTTTTAGTAAAAATTCCAAAATCAGAACAAAAAAATCATACACACGGCAGGGTATACAAGTTCGCTCTCTTGAAAATGGACAAAAACAACAAGTTCCAGGAGACATCAGAATTTGTTCAAATGCACAGAATTGTAGAGAAGACACATTAGCCTAATACAAAATAAAATTTTAGACTTAGAGGGGGGGGGGAATTTTAGAGATGTTTTAGGAGAAAAGTTGGCAAGCAAGAAAGTCTAAAAATTAGGGTTTTTAAAGGTATGTTAACTTGAATTTCACATGAATTTTGGTTGGAAGACTTGTTTATGGTGATTCAAAAGGTGGAATAGATAAAAAAAATAGAGAAGAAATCTAGTAAATATTAGTGAACTCACATGTCAAGAGGTTGGGGGGGATTCTACACCCATTAAACCTCTTGAATGTTCATCTATTACACAGTAATAACATTAATAGGTAAAATTTGGGTTGTCCAAGCTTAATGAGAGAGTAGCGAACCTTAAAACTACAATGTTAAGAAAGTTAGACATCATGAATATGGTAACTAGGGAAGAATTCTGTTGGGCCTGGCCCAAGTAAGGCATTTTTGAGAAGACGGTTTTTGGAACTATGAAGTTGAGTGCAGTTCAGTTGAATACTTTTTGGCAAAGACAGTTTTGGAAGTTGCGAGGATACAATGCAGCACAACATCTGCAGAGTAAGGAAGCCAGCACCGTGAAGATATAGCGCTGTGAAGTACAACATTGCAAAGAGGTAGCGCTGTGAAGAGCCCAATCTACGGAGATCCAACAAGGAAAATTTTTGGAAGGAAAATGGTATACATTCCGGTAAGACCATTGGTGGTCTATTTTTGGTTAAGATACTCCATGATTACCAAGTAGGCGGGTAAGGAGTAATGCGGAAGGAAAGCAACCGGTTGCATAAGCAAAGGAAGCACTATGTGAATCGGCCGCATAACGCTGTTAGAGAAGGAAGGACAGGGTGAAAGCAACAGTCGGCATGCTGTCGACGGGGTAGGCTGAAAGCCACGTGACCACACGCAGAGGATGGCCACGATGGAGGAGTCGCTATCAGAGCCTAATAGTTTGGTTAGGGGAAAACCGTGACAGGTTTGGGAAACCTTAGGGTTTTTGCCTATGCATTGTAAAGACATGACCTATGGGCATGGTCTATAAAAGGGCACATTTTGTAAGGGAAAGGGTTAATTGTGAATTGCCAAATCTTAAGTAATACTTGTTTTGCATTGTTGAATGCTGTTGTAAAGGCTCTGCAATTGCATGCGCAGAGACCTATCAAGAGATAAGAGAGTCTGCAGCTGAGTGTGCAGACTGGAACTGTTGTACCCTTCCCAAAGATAATACAACAATAGTTCCTGTGGACGTAGCTCCCATCCTAGGGGTGAACCATGTTAAATTTTGTGTTGTGTGACTGTTCATGTGCTTGAATCTGTATATTTGCTTACAATGAATGCTTAAGATCTCGTTTATCAGTTTATATGTTCTTACTTTTATATGTATTCACCATAAAGAATGAATATGGGAATAATATGTTAAGTATCGCATATGTGGATGAATGTTAGATGCATAAGTACTTTTAAGTCAGAATTAATGCATAAGTTGATTAAGTAATCACTAGAATCAATGGAGTTTGCGCCATGCGATTCCCTCAAAGTGCAGCACCAGAAGTGCGCAGTACATGGTGTTTTGTCATATTGCATAAGTCATAAGATAAATAACCTAAGGCAATTGATGAATGGATAGGAAACTCTAAGTAAAGTCATTGAAGTTGGTTAAGTCCAAAGAGGAAGTGTAGTTATCAGTTGCGTTGTCCTGTCGTCGAAATACCATTCGACATCGCGCAGTCCTTGGATGCGTGATAGACTGAGTATTGGCTGTGAAGAAGTGGAACTTTGCACAGTCCGAAGTCCGCAGCATGAGCCCCGTAGCGTGATGCTCGTCAACTTGTTTGAACACTCATCACCTGGTTGTGGAAACCTGATTCCGTAACCCCCCCATAACTTCGCCTCGGGTGAGACCTCAGTCTCTTCATAGAGTGTTGTTGAAAGGGCTGGTGAAAAGGGGTTTTGTCGGTTCCTTGAACCGCGCAGAACCTAGGTCTTTATAGAAAACCTCAAGATAGTTATATAATCCAACAAATGGTTCCGTTACCGTACTTGAACTGGTGATGAGTACCGGCATTGAAAATTGGCATCCAGACAAGAAAGAAATCTGGTCCTGGTGTGACAAGACAGAAAGAGATTTTGCCAGAAAGGAGAATAAACATCTGCATCTCTCCAATGTAGATTGGTTAAATAAATACCCATGGAAGGACGTTCACGAAATTTTCTAGGCATCCTTTGGAAACGAGTTGCATGAGTGGTTGTCATGACTCGCAGAATGAAAGAACTGTTTTCGACCAGAAGGAGTACCGACCGAGTGGACTCCAGAGCTCATTCAGAGGCTCAAAGAAATAGATAGTCCACTCTTGCGAGCAGTTGACTTTTGGGTTGATAGTATACTAGAAGGATTCGTGACAGAGTTCACTGTGGACATGCTGAAGTCCTACAACACAGCAGAAGCAGAGTTTTTCAAAGGTTTTAGAGGTGAGTACCTGAACAATCTGAGTTTATATATTAAAATGCTTTTAGCTGAGAAAGGCGTTTTAAGAATGCAGTAAAACTACTAGAAGATTTTGAATCTGTAATGGTCAATAGGATATATAGTGATTTTGACGAAGATACACACAACTTGAGAAGCGGGAAAAGATATAAGTATACTACTAAGAAGACTTCCAGTGAACATGGACTCCATGTAGATATTGACTAACAAACTGAGCCTGATAGATAGACCACACCTCCATCAACCACCTATCAACCTATTACTCTGTAGAACCCACCGGTTGTGAACACCACACCTCCTATTGCTCAAAATCCACCAGTTCAGAACCCTCCAGTTGTTACTATTCCTAATCCTCAGAGCATCGATACCAGTAATACCGCGGGAGTGAGTACTCAGACCATCCCGACTCAGAATATTCCGATTCAGAACATTCCATGCAGTAACATCCCTAACACCACTCAGAACCCTGTACCACCTAGGAGAAGGATGACCAACGATATCAAGCTGTCGATATTTAAAGGAATGGGTCTAGAGGACCCTGAGCAACATTGGTTTCTATGTGAAGCCATATGGAGTGTCAAGCAAGTTCAGGATGATGCTGTGAAGCAAGCGCAGCTCGTCACTATGTTTAGAGATAGAGCCTCGAATTGATTCATGGAATATTCTCAGGGACATCCGAGAACCTTAGTGGAGATTAAGGCTGCACTATTGAGCGAGTTCAAGAAACCAAAGTCAGAATCCCAATGTATAACAAAATTAAAGGAAATTAAGCAAAAACCTAATGAGACAGTCTAGGAATTTGACTAGAAGTTTAAGACATTGTTAGACCCGGTCAGTTTTGTCATAGCACCGCAACAACACTAGGAGTGGTTTACAGCCACACTGTTGCCCCATATTAGACTGTCGTTGATGCAACAGAAGGTGGATTCACAGGAAGAAGCTTTGGAAATTGTGATGAAATTAGAAGCCTCAACTATAGGAGAGAGTAGCACTGGAATGTTTCAGATCCAGACCCAACTAGCTACCCTGACATTACAGTTGCAGGACATGAAGAAGGGGGAAGAACAAAGACAAGAAGTCTAGTGTACAGGATGCAAAGGAGAAGGACACACCAGAGAGCACTGTCCCTTATTTTCAGAATACCTTAATAGTGGAGCACCAAATCCACTGAATCAGAACCAAGCGCCGTGGTGTGAGATCTGTAGAACTAGAGGACACCGTCCAGAAGACTGTTACTTAATTCAGAAGTATGTGAGAACTCCTAAGAATTTATATTGCACATTCTGTAAATTTGTTGGACACGATGATTCCCACTATAGAGCGTATGACCTCATGATGGAAAGAAAGAAAGATATGGAGCATATGCATGGTGGAGTATACAAAGTCCAAGAAGAAAATCCGTAGAAACAAGAGAACGTGCAGTATGATCAAGGCGCATACAGAGGCCGTGGAGGATTTCGTGGAAGAGGAAGAAATACTAGCCCGGGACAAGGAAGAGGAAGAGGCCAGATGATCTGCTGTAACTGTGGCCAGCCAGGTCACTTATCTAGAGATTGTACCAATCCATGTACTACCTGAAATTATTGTAAATCTTTTGATCATGTTATTGAAGACTGCCCAGTGTTAGCAACATAAATGCAGAAGAGAAAGTAAGATGTACCTAACCCAAACATTCAGTTGATTGCAGCAGAGAGAAGGGCTGCGGATCCAAGTATCAATGCAGTGACGCGAAGTGGCGCTGCCGCAGGAAGAGACAGGCAAGCAGAAGCTTCAACTTCTGGAGATTTTGAAACTAAGTAGACCCCTATTGAAACAATCTGGATCAGAAAAGCTAGTGGGAAAACACCTGCCTTCAACCTGGAGAAAAACAAAGAAGCCTTTGAAGAAGCGCGGGACATCTTCAAAGAGCCAGCACCTATGTCACCAAGGATCCCCTTGCACAGTGAAATACCGCATATAGAAGATATGCTAGTAGCTTATGACAAAACGTGCCCCGCAGCAGAGATAGGCACCTCTGTTGCGCAGTTCCTACGGAGCTACATGAAATTATTAAAGAGTGCAGATGCTGTAGTGGAATTACAAAAATTGTTGAACCAGTATGAACCACTTAGTGAGAAGGATACTACCGAGAGCGCAATTCATCACATTAAAAGCTATAAAAGAACAATAAAGAAATGAGGCTCAGTGCGCAAATAGGAGATTATGAGATGGATGAGATCATCCTTGATTTAGGATCCGAGGTAAATGTCTTGACTAAACAGACATGGCAGCAAATGGGGAGACCAAAGTTGCTATGGTCACCCATACAGTTGATATTAGCGAATAAACATAAATTAATACCTTTTGGGAGACTAGCCAATATTATTGTTGACATCGTTGGAGTGCGAAGTCATGTAGACTTCGAGGTTATCGAAATTGTGGATGATAGTCATCCTTATCCAACACTGTTGGGTATAAAATGGGCGATGGATAACCTCGCCATCATAAACTTGAAGACCAAGAAGATGATCTTTGAAGGATAGGACATGAGGGTCATTTCACCATTGGACCCTTCACAAGGAGAAAGATACAGTGAGCCGATTCAGGAAGAATCCAGAGCATAGGATCTTGATCCCATTTACAAGATGACTACGAATCAAGAGGACTACATTAATCCTACGGCGGATGGAACACTTAGTTGGCGATGTGATAGTTCTTGCATCTTAGACTCTGACGCATGACTAGAGAATTGGTAAAGTCATATGCATGAAGTGTCTGCAAGAAGATGCGCGTAGATCACAAAGTCACTACGCTGGATTGGAACCGAGGTAAGTCCAATCCCCACCTATGATGGTTCGACTAACGTTTACTCATTTATTCAAGAATATACTGTATCAGTTGCAGCTGAACATCGCATACCGACACTAGATAAAGCACTGTGTGAGACACCTACCAGATGGTGGGTTGCGGATAAGCAGACTTTGACCACATGGGATCAGTGCAAGTATATGATGCAAATCAAATTCATGGAAAACACTGCGCTGACCATGGTAAAGTACAATGGACAGACAAGTCCAAGGGATCACGTGGAGCTCTGTTAGAAACCATGGATAAAGAGACCGCAGACATAATGGGTTCATATGTTTGTGCACACATTAGACCGGATCCCAAAGGATTGGTACACAGACATGGAGCTTAGCAGAGGAACTATAGATTGGTCTCTCTTAACTGTGAACTTCCAGAGAACTTTTAGCTTTGAAGATGAAAGTCTCAGCATAAACGAAGCTTTACAAATTATCAAAGAAAGGATATTTAGATCAAAATGCCCAAGTATAAATGAGGCATTAGAAGAAATCAAAGAGAGGGTGTTTGAATATGTAAAGGTACCTATGAACCTACAACCAAAATGGGCAAGAGAAATAGAGCATGCCTTTGAATGCTATAACCTCACTGAGAATGAAGAATAACAAGAAGAAAGCGACGAGGAGGATCCGCGCAACATCAATATACCTGAATCAGAGGGAGCGCGCGATGTAGAGGGAACTCCACTGGAAATTCCAGATATGAGTGGACCTGTTAAGACAAGAAAAGTGAACATTGGCACCAACGAAGAGCTGAATTTCGCATCCATTGGAGATTACTGGGATGATGCGACGGTTGCGGAGATCACAGAACTTCTACATGAATATCAAGATTTATTTCCATCAAAGTTTACCAAAATGAAGGCTATTTTGGGTGACTTGGGGTTTATGAAGATACCTCTCAAGCCAGGTGCGAAGCCCGTTAAACAAAGAGCCTATAGACTGAATCCTAGATATAAAGAAAGAGTCAAGGCAAAAATTGATAAGATGCTCGATGCGGGGATCATTGAGCCCATTGAAGAATCAGAATGGATAAGCCCTATGGTTATCCAAGTCAAGAAGACTAAAGGCGATATTAGGATCTGCGTAGATCTAAGGAAGCTGAATGACGCTTCGCTGCATGACCCATTTCCTACTCCTTTTACAGATGATGTATTCTACAATGTGGGAGGAAATGAGGCTTATTCATTTACAGATGGATTCTTTGGATATCATCAGATCAGGATTGATCCAACAAAAAGACACAAGACAACTTTTGCTACTGAATGGGGCTCGTTTCAGTACACTATTATGCCCTTTGGCTTGAAGAATGCACCTGCCATCTTTTCTAGAGTTGTTTTTGTAGCATTTAAAGACTTTATGCATAAATTTTTAGAAGCATATTTTGATGATTGGATTATCTTTGGTTTGCTGAAAAACGACTGTGAAAACCTGAGAATGATGTTAGCTAAGTGCAGGCAACATCAAATTTCATTAAAATTAAAGAAGTGAATTTTCTGTGTGCCTTATCGTATTCTTCTAGGACACATTGTGTGTAGACAAGGTCTGATGGTTGATCTTGCGAAGATCGCAGTGATTGTGAATTTACCTGCACCAACCTCAGTGAAGTAGCTTCGCACCACGTTGGGGCATATGGGTTACTACATGAAATTCATCAAGGGTTATGCGCAGATAACCGCGTTGATGGAAAAAATGCTTAAGAAAGAAGCGCAGTTTATATGGAATGCAGAATGTGAGCAGGGATTGGACATGCTAAAAGAGAAAATGGTAACTGTGCCTATCCTAGTTTTTCTAGATTGGGATAAGCCGTTCCATGTACATCTTGATGCTTCATCTATAGCGTTGGGTGTTGTGCTCGCTCAACCAGGCGAAGGGGGTATTGATCACCCCATTGCATTATCAAGTAGGAAGCTATCCTCAACAGAAAAGAACTACACGACCACTGAAAGAGAAGGCTTAGCTGTGGTATACGCACTATAGAAATTTAGGCACTATTTGTTGGGTGCACCCTTCTCCATGTACATTGACCATTCAACTTTGAAATACTTGGTCAATAAGCCAGTGTTAGGGGGGATAATATGCAAATGGTTGTTACTCTTCCAGGAGTATGATTTCGAAATTGTGGTTAAGCCAGGCAGATTAAACTTAGGACCTGAGCATCTCTCAAGGAATGAGTCACGCGAGGAACCCACCAATCTTGAAGACAGTCTGCCTAACGCACAGTTATTTTCTATACAGATCGCAGATGACTACTATAAAGACATTGTCGATTTCTTGACTACTGGGTTGGCACCAACAGAGTTTACTATGCAGCAGAAGAACTGGCTGGTAGTGAGAGTAGTATACTTCACCATAATCGTGGGATAGCTATACAAGTTAGGATCGAATGAAGTGCTGTGCAGATGTGTATTAGAGCACGGGAAGCCATTCATTTTGACTGATTCACATTCAGGTGTATCAGGAGGTCACTACGCAGGAAGAGCCACTGCGCAGAAGATATTGTGAGTAGGGATATGGTGGCCTACTATTCACAAAGATGCAAAAGAACATTTCCAGAGCTGCGATGTCTGTCAGAGGACAGGAAGGCCATCGCAAAGAGATGAAATGCCACTGAATCCGCAGTTGACACTTTAGGCATTTGAGAAATGAGCTATTGATTTCGTGGGACCCATTAACCCACCAAGAAAAATGACTTGTACGAGATATATTATCACTGCAATTGATTATCTCACCAGATGGGAAAAAGCTAAACCAGTGAAGGACTGTAGTGCAGTCACTGCTGCGCAATTCATATTCAAGAACATCCTTACCAGGTTTGGATGCCCGAAGATTTTGATGAGTGATCAAGTCACTCATTTTATGAACAAAACTATTGAGGTCCTTACTGAAGAATTCCACATTCATCATTAGAGAAGTACGCCGTACCATCCTCAAGCAAATGGAACTATTGGGGCTTTCAACAAAGTATTGGAGCATGCGCTGACAAAGGTATGCAATGTCAATAGGGACAATTGGAATCTACGCATTCCAGCTGTGTTATGGGCATACATGACTACTTGTAAGAAGTTGACAGGCCATACACCTTTCAGATTGGATTATGGACAGGAAAATGTGATGCCTATGGAGTATATTGTACCCAGCTTGAGAATAGCTGCATTTACAGGCATGGAAGATCACGAGACACTAGAAGAAAGGCTTCTACACTTGGTTGGGTTGGAGGAAGATCGCTTCATCGCAGGCTTCCACCAGCAAGTGCAGAAAGATAGGGAAAAAGCATGGCATGATCACCATATCAAGAACAAGTCCTTTCAAGTAGGTGATCTAGTCCTCCTGTATGATAGCAAGTTTATGAAATTTCCAGGAAAATTTAAGATGCATTGGCTTGGCCCATATACTATTATGCATGTTACTAACGACTGCGCAGTTCAGTTAGCCACGTTAGCCGGCAATACCTTACTAGGTTTGGTGAATGGAAGTAGGCTAAAACCCTATCGGGATAGTCCTACTTCGCAGAACCCTCAGTGATCAGAAAATAAGGAAATTTCTAAGTGTCAAGTACAGTTGAAATTGGGCAGAGTTTGTACACAGTTTTGGGATCGATATGCGAAGTTCGATGAATAAAATGCATGTACTGTGCAGCACTAGTCGAGAAGTGAAGCTGCATGGATAAAAAAAAAAGAGAGAAAAAAGAAAAACACAATGCACAGTTCGAAGCTCAAAAGGTACCTACGCAGATCCACTGAAGCAGATAAGATGCAAAGCTCAGAACCGAGAAGCTCGACATAGCGAAGTAACTCCGCCAGAGTAGTGACGACCCACCGCACAGTTTGACGCAACGTTCCAAGAAACTAGCCATTGCAATGTCGGTCGAAAAACTAGCCATTATACAGTGATTTTGCCGACGACCGCTTGAGCATTTAACGCAAAAATAGTCGTTCTGAAGGAGTTAATGAAGGAAAGGACCCGAATCTTCAACAAAACTTGGCCAACGGATATGCCATTGAATGCTTTTCTAACCATTGGTGGGCGTGGCTAAGGCTCAACTACGCCTATAAATATCATTGTATTTGGACTCACGGGCGTTACTGAAACTCAGAAGTTTTCCTACAAGCCATAACTTGCACTTGTTTACAGCGAGCGCTAAGTGATCCCGTTAGTCTGTTAAGAGATTATCCAGTGAATGTCTGAAATCTCCTCTATTGAGTAAGAATTCACAGTCAAAGAGACTGTGAGGGTGTTTAAGCACGAAGGAATTGAAGGGTTGATGAGAACCCCTACTAAGAGGTTGTTATTGAGCAAGGACAGGGTTCAAGACAATCACCACGACATTCCACCGCTATGCAAGACAAGGGTAAAGAGCCAGTGGTGAAGAAGACAATAGCAATGAAGATGAGCTCCACGCTGCCAGAGGTGCCATTCAGCGACAAGGAAATCCCACTCACTTTGACACCTAAGTATATCTCTCCGCGTGCATAGGATGCACCGGCCGTTAAGCTGTCAAGGAATGCGAAGTATGAGATACCGCTTCCACCTATATCCAAGCATGTGAAACTAGAGAAAACTTTGTTGGAAAAAATCGCAAAATGTAAGTTCGAGGACCACGACTTACTTCAAATGCAAAAGGTGCCGGCTGAGCTGCGGTACCAGCAATTTTAGCCAGACTAGTATATGTGCTGGAAGAAGGATGTGAAGGGAAATTCTGTGCTGGTCGCGCAGAGTTGGTTATCTGAAGTAGTAGAATCAAGATTGCTGAACTTGTTGAGGCTCCCACACTTTGATCTGACCCCAAAACTGAATGTGGTGGTGCGCACACTCATATCGCGCACACACCAAGGATATTTGTGGTTGGATAGGTGTCATGTACCCACCTGCTGACCACTGCAAGGCAAGGAACATACTACCAATCGATGGGGCTTTTAATCGAAATCCAGCCCACTCATTTGATTGAAGGGAATAAAATATGAATGTGCAAATGTAACACAAGAAGATTATGCACAATGGAATTAAAACCACATTCACACACTCTTCATATGCATTCAACTTATCAATAATCAGTCATTAATTAAACATTGCAGGAGTAAAGACATAGACAGAAACACTTATCTTCATTGCAATTTCCCCAAGCAACTAGCTATGTCGCTGCAACGTTCCACCCAGCCACAGGCTCTTCGACAGCTTATATCGAGTCCATCCGAAGGCCACCCCCGAGCTGGGCATGATTCTCACAAGGAAAAAGGGGACATTCACGCTCACACACAGTCCATTAACCGATTCGTTTTAGCCAAGCCAGTCCAATTGGGTTTATCAAGCTACAATTTAACCCTGGAGGCTTACACTCAAGCTCAAGCCATGGATACCCATACCCAACACACTTTTCATTCACACAGTAAGCACAAACAGGGGCAGGGATACTCATTTTAAACAATGGGAATTACAAATAAAATGGCCATGGGTTTTCCCAAAAACGTTCCCAACAAAAACAAATTGTGGGATGGGGAAAACAACCCCCAGGAGGAAAAATGATTTCCTTCCCCAATATCTCCGCCTTCAGCAGCCCAAAACGGTCTCTATTGAACCCCCATTCGTTTTCCCCTCTTCCCCACTGGTATACCACACAGAAAACACCCTTCTCTGCTGGGGAAATGAAGAAAACGTTTTTTTTTCCACATGCCTGGAAGACGCCCAAGTAGTTCTGAACTCGTGAGGGAGGAAGAATGGTCATGGATATGGCTTGGAGAGAAATTTCGTGGCTCTCTTCTTGCCCAAGGAGACCAACACGATTTTCCATGAAGGGTGGCTTGCCCATACCCGAATTTGGACAGCCATACCTCTCCCTTCCCAAGGCATTAACTACCCCAACCAACTCTTGGGAGAAATCAATGGTTTGATACAAAAGTCAACATGGGTAGTTGAGGGTTTGATGGGTTCCCCCATTGACACTTGGCTTGACTCTATTGGCTCAAGGGTTTGAATGTTTTCTCTCCCAATTCCTTGTGAAATCATGCCCCCATCTCTTTGTTGCATTGCATAGCTAGTTGTGGGTATTTTTATTAAAATGCATATTACATGATATTTGAATTTCCAATGTGCATTGCTAGCACGCAACCCGTATGCATCACTAAATCGATGGCGAGGCCTTGGATTTGAACTCCTCACCATGATTTCATAACAATATTACATCATTTATAATGTTAATGCCATGGGGTCAAACTGGGGACATTACATTCCCCTCCCCTTGGAATAACACCGTCCTCGGTGTTCCAACACTTAGGTATAAATACCCACTTTACACATGATTCAAAATTCACAAAATGTGACCGGTCTGTCCTGCATTTTACCCCTTTACTTGAACTTTCAGGATCAATTCCTCTAGCTTCCACCAGCGTCTCCTGCCATCTTTGGTCTTCCAGCTTTTACAGGTGGGCATTGCTCCAGGGAAATCCCTTTCCTTTATTTACCTTCTAGCTGATCCACAAGTCTAGAATTTCATGAATGCCCTCCTTCTTGTTGTCCCAGCAACTATCTGAGGAAGACTTCCAACCGAAACAAATAGCTTTTGGTCTGCTGCCATGATCATGGTGCACGAATGGCTCTCTCTTTTCTCACCAGCAACACTTGGCTAGTAATGGCTGTAATCAAATGGCTTTCACCGTCTCTCCTGTGAGACTTATCATGGCAATTCCTGTTAGGACAGCATAACCCAATAATAAAATTAGTCAATTATTTTTTTCTAATTGACTTGGAACGTTCATGCTTTATTCATGGGACTTCCATACTTTCATGTTTTCCCAACATACACATGAATTCATTCATGTTCATCCTTTCACAGGAAAAATTTACTATTTCAGCATTCACAATTCATCTCAAGCAATTACACACAATCTATTTTCAGCCATGATATGCACTCAACAATCTTTTGTTTTATAAATGCATCAATCAAAAGGAAAGAGAAGAGTAGGGGTTTCTCCCTCTTAGTCTTGTTCTATTATGGAGCTACACTATCACTGTGGTTCCATGCTCCTTGGCCTCTTTCACTTCAATGTGAATGCTTGACTTTCCCTTTCTTCGCTATGACACTTTAGTGTCTAAGGTTTGTCTAATGGCTTTCAACCAGGGAACCCTTCCCCATTGTTGCTTACATAACCTTTGGCTGCTAGGACCCACACCGTTCCACTAGCACCATCTTTCGTTACTGCTCATACTGAGCTCTTTTTGGGATGGTCACATGTCCACATGCATCCTCCAGATGTTTTCATAGTCCTTGCTTCCAGCAATACCTATACTCAAACATTGAGTCAATGCACATGTTTAGTGTATTTTCATAGGGTTTATCTCCAAATGAGAATTTAAGAAATCATAATTAAATCATATACACATGTATATTCGTAAGCAAAAGTTACAAGATAACCAAATACTTATCTTTATATGATGTCTTCACTTTATCCCACAGGATCCTTCTTTGATTTCCAAGCATTGGATTTCCCGTGGATACAATAATGAATGTTGGGCCAGCACGCAGGCTACTCCACAACCATTCAAATAGGCAATGCCAGGCCAGTACGCTGACTGGTTTTATCAGTTGTTTAAGGGAATGTTTGGCTAGCATGCCAGCTGCTCCACAACATCGAGTGGTTACTGTTCCCACCAACTATTCTCTGAATTTACCAAGAATTTTATAGCTCCAACCAGTTACTCTCTGGCTTTACCAAGCATTTATAGCTCCAACCAGTTACTCTCTGGCTTTACCAAGAATTTATAGCTCCAACCAGTTACTCTCTGGCTTTACCAAGCATTTATAGCTCTTTCAGGGTCCTTGCTTCCTGTAATGGCCAAGGTTTCCAACAAAGAAACAACAGTGTATTAGCTTGGTTGTCATAAGACTTATACCTGAAGTCTTCATTATTCCAAATAAGAAATAAATGAAAATGAATACTTATCTGTATTGTGCATTTTCCTCGCTGCTCCACAGGTTTCCTTCTCTGCTTTACAAGCCTTGGATCACCTGTGGGGTGGATGCTTGGCCAGCACACATGCTGCTCCACAACATCATCCGAATAGGCAATGCCAAGCCAGTACGCTGACTGGGTTTATCAGGCATCCCTAAAATCAGTATGCTAAGCCAGTACGCCGACTGGGTTTATCAAGCATTTCAAAATCAGTATGCTAAGCCAGTACACCGACTGGGTTTATCAAGCATTTCAAAATCAGTATGCTAAGCCAGTACGCCGACTGGGTTTATCAAGCATTTCAGAATCAGTATGCTAAGCCAGTACGCCGACTGGGTTTATCAAGCATTTCAAAAATCAATATGCTAAGCCAGTACGCCGACTGGGTTTATCAAGCATTTCAAAAATCAATATGCTAAGCCAGTACGCCGACTGGGTTTATCAAGCATTTCAAAAATCAATATGCTAAGCCAGTACGCCGACTGGGTTTATCAAGCATTTCAAAAATCAGTATGCTAAGCCAGTACGCCGACTGGGTTTATCAAGCATACAATAACCATTTCCAAGCCAGTTCTCCAACTGGGTTTGTCAGGAAATATCACCCTTCACCAATACCTCCACATCATGCAAGTAACCAATGCCAAGCCAGTACACCAATTGGGTTTATCAGGAATCCAGCAACCTTTCACCACAACTCCCAAATAACCAATGCCAAGCCAGTACGTCGACTGGGTTTATCAGGCATACAACAACCATTGCCAAGCTAGTACATCGACTGGGTTTATCAGGCAATATGAACAACATAATATGATTACGTGGCTCCTTCTCTTGTGCAACCAGTGGTTCCCTCCAGGAACTCCATAGGTGACTCACTTGACTGCAGGCTAGCATGGCCCCACAATACCCACTCACACTACACAAGGATGATACCCCTTTTCTGCAACACAGCTCCCCGGGCCTATCCATCCCTTCTAGTGTCCTTTAGTGTGAGCGTAGAAAGGTTACCACTGCCCATACAGTCCTCTTGAGCACCCTTTCTTCATTTTGCCTCTTACGTGCAACACCAAATTGCATCTGTGTAAGCTGATAGCACAAGAAGGATAAGCAGACTTATCAGTATTGTTGCTCAAAAATCGTAATCATATTTCATATCATTCACTATCAAGTATTGAAACACCAGGAATGCGTCCATTCCCTTAGGGTGTAGTCAATATTGAAAACCCTACCATGACCTAGCACCAGAAAAGGTGTGCACCCCCTTCCTGATGTGCGCCATGTAGGCCCTAATCATACTCAAGCAGTCTAGAACAGTAATGAAGTAATAAAACATGCTTTGCATATTCAATCTAATAATTTAGACATGCATGTTCTTGTCTAGGGTCATAGAATACTCATTCATTTTGCATATGTGTCTCACATGCCTTCTAGGCATAGCTTTACCATCTCACTTTCATGGTTTGTCGACATGCTGTTTGGTTGAAACAATGGCGTTTCACCCGAAACCCATTTCCACAGCATGGAATCCTTCCCATCTAGTTTGGCTTCTGCAGGCCATCACACATGATCTTCCTGCAATGTGTCATCCTGGCACACTTTATCAAATAGCCAAACAGTCAGCAACATTTAGCAATAAGCTTCAAATATGATTGTTCCATAACCAATCAATAACATTAATAATTAAATTCAATATGAATTTACAATTCTGTCTACTACAAAAATTGGTTTTCTTATCCATGAGGCTATCCTCATATTGTTTGGCTCCTGTAAGTGACACCACTCTGCCCGTTATGGTCTTATGCCCACTGCCATACGGGAGCATCCACTTACAGCATGTCCTCCTGACACATTTTCATATAAGCCAAACAGTCATTAGTAATTATTAGCAAAATTTCAAATCCGAAACAATTACAAATCTGATATTTACAACTGTTCTTACTAACAGAACTTAGAGCTCTCAACCATGAGATTCCTCCTCATAAGCTCTAGATCAAATTTCACAGTCGTATCATTCATAACAGCCCATGAAGTGATCCTCGAATTATCATCAATTCATCCTTTCATTCATTATTTATTTTTGCAATGACATATGTATCATCCCTATGCATTCATACAATGCATCACAAGATTTATAAAATCTCTTAATGCACATCTACTCAATGCTACTTGCATTACCATAATCAGGACCACCAGTCCTCACTTGCTTTGGTTATCAAGCACATAACCAACATACACATGGCATGATATAAATTCATATGCAACTAAATCAATATAGCTCAAACATAGTTGAAGGAATCTTACCAAATCCTCTTTCAACATTCATGCAATTAGGCTCCAATAATCATTACCTACATGGTTACCATTAACATCGCCTGATGTTACCTGATCGGTTGGCCTCTTACCAAGGCTGTCCAGTCCTTTTTCCAACTTTATGATCATAGATTTGTTGCACCATCCTTTCTGCATAAGGTTGTTGGCTTCATGCAACAACATCCTCAGCGCATTTAGCCATGCTCTTTGTTATCTTGGTCCTACAACCAATGCCAACATCAATAGTGATTATCAACCACAACATTCCCCATTAGTGGTTCATTGCAGATGCAGAATTCATTATTTTACCAATATGCAATATCCCATTCATGCACAAGCATTTCCATATGCACTATGCAATGTTTGTTAAGATGCCATCTAGTGCATATATATTTATGTAATCCCTTACATTCTTAACATTTTTATGCCATATGACAATTTCATAATTATAGCATGATAACAAATAGAGGTTTAAAGAATTCTCCCTTTTCGATCCCTCATTGTAACATGGAATTCCTCTTCCAAATCATGCAATTGTAGAAATTGCCCATATTGACAACAAAATTTGTTTGTCAAAACAACCGCAGGTGCTCTTCTGCACTAAATATCTATGATGTATGTAGATCTCATTCAAACCCTGGTCATGTATCATTGTTCCCTGCTGGACAAGCTTTCCAATGCCTGTCTTCATGCTCCATTCCGACATCAGGTGCGGAAACTGCATCTCTTTAAAAATGACAACTTTCACTCCAATTCTGCACATTTTACACAGTTGCATTTTGGTCCAGAATGCCAACTTTAGACACCTGTGGGAGGAAATCCATGAAGAATCACAAAAACTTTTATATCGGGCGAAGTTAGTCCATATAACCAGGAACACTCAGCAATTCACGGATCCCAATTCCGATGCACCATTCACCTTCTATGAATTTCTGGGTTTTACTACTTCTCACTTTTCACATTTTCCCAAAATTCCAAAATTTTGGGCCAAAAACAGCTATCTCCCAAACGGTGCATTTCTAGAAAATCTTCGTCTAACGGAAACTGTCCGTCTTAATGAGAATATGAAATGTCTAGTTCAGTAAAATTTCTGATTCCCACATCTAAGGTCACTTTTGCTGTCCACCAGCTTTTCAAAATCCCGAAAAGGTGGCCCGGAACAGTGCTTTTTGGCCTTCTTGCTCACCCCGACTCCACATCCTTTGGAGTTTGGCTCCAAGATTCTGAAGTTAACACTGTGCCTGCTTCATGGCCGCGCCTGATCAATTTCAGCTCAAACCGGCCTTCTGTTAAGCCTCGGGACTCTGTCCTTCAAAAGTCACTATTATCCATTTTCTGTCAAATCGGAGTGTAATGGGCTCGGGGTCTTCACTGGTTCTTTCATGGCCCCCGTCAATGGCCTCCGAGCCCCACAGGAATCATCCCATTCTGAGCCCCGGTGCTCCCCCTATCCAAAAATGGAGTTTTTGGCACCTTTTTTTTTTTTTTTTGCTGCTGCGCGCCGCCGTTGCGGGCCAGTTCACTGAACACTCCCGAAATGCGGGGTGGTTGGCTGTGGCCTTCCGCAATTGCGGGGCACTTGGCTGAAGCCCTCCGCAATTGCGGGGCGCTTGGCCGAAGCCTTCCGCAATTGCGGGGCGTTTGGCCGAAGCCTTCCGCAATTGCGGGGCGCTTGGCCGAAGCCTTCCGCGGTTTCGGGGTGATTCTCGCCTCGCCTCCGTTGCGGGGCGGTTCGCCGAACGCTTCCGAAATTTCGGAGAGGTTCATGGAAGCCTTCCGCAATTGCGGAACGATTCGGCGAAGTCTTCCGCAGTTGCGGAACGATTCGCCGAAGTCTTCCGCAACTTCGGAACGACTCGCCGAACTCTTCCGCGTTTCGGAACGATTCGCGGAATCCTTCCGAAATTTCGGAAGAGAATTCCTTCCGCAATTTCGGAAGAGAATTCCTTCCGAAAATTCCTTTCGACGCCGACACTTAGAAAATTTTTAATCAAAAAAGAAATTTTCTCCGCTGTTTCGGAGCGGTTCGCTGAATTCTTCCGCAATTGCGGGAAGGTTCGCCGAACTCTTCCGTAATTGCGGGAAGGTTCGCCGAACTCTTCCGCAATTGCGGGAAGGTTCGCGGAACCTTTCCGCAGTTTCGGGATGACTTCCTGAAACAGTCTTAAAACAAAACTTCCAGAAACGGACTTAAAACAATCATTTCCAAAACAGACTTAAGGAAAACTCTATCAGATTTGGCCCATAGAGGCCCAATGCTGCAACGCAGCTCTGATACCAAATGTCATGTACCCACCTGCTGACCACTGCAAGGCAAGGAACATACTACCAATCGATGGGGCTTTTAATCGAAATCCAGCCCACTCATTTGATTGAAGGGAATAAAATATGAATGTGCAGATGTAACACAAGAAGATTATGCACAACGGAATTAAAACCACATTCACACACTCTTCATATGCATTCAACTTATCAATAATCAGTCATTAATTAAACATTGCAGGAGTAAAGACATAGACAGAAACACTTATCTTCATTGCAATTGCCCCAAGCAACTAGCTATGTCGCTGCAACGTTCCACCCAGCCATAGGCTCTTCGACAGCTTATACCGAGTCCATCCGAAGGCCACCCCCGAGCTGGGCATGATTCTCACAAGGAAAAAGGGGACATTCACGCTCACACACAGTCCATTAACCGATTCGTTTTAGCCAAGCCAGTCCAACTGGGTTTATCAAGCTACAATTTAACCCTGGAGGCTTACACTCAAGCTCAAGCCATGGATACCCATACCCAACACACTTTTCATTCACACAGTAAGCACAAACAGGGGCAGGGATACTCATTTTAAACAATGGGAATTACAAATAAAATGGCCATGGGTTTTCCCAAAAACGTTCCCAACAAAAACGGATTGTGGGATGGGGCAAACAACCCCCAGGAGGAAAAATGATTTCCTTCCCCAATATCTCCGCCTTCAGCAGCCCAAAACGGTCTCTATTGAACCCCCATTCGTTTTCCCCCTCTTCCCCACTGGTATACCACACAGAAAAACGCCCTTCTCTGCTGGGGAAATGAAGAAAACATTTTTTTTTCCACATGCCTGGAAGACGCCCAAGTAGTTCTGAACTCGTGAGGGAGGAAGAATGGTCATGGATTATGGCTTGGAGAGCAATTTCGTGGCTCTCTTCTTGCCCAAGGAGACCAACACGATTTTCCATGAAGGGTGGCTTGCCCATACCCGAATTTGGACAGCCATACCTCTCCCTTCCCAAGGCATTAACTACCCCAACCAACTCTTGGGAGAAATCAATGGTTTGGTACAAAAGTCAACATGGGTAGTTGAGGGTTTGATGGGTTCCCCCATTGACACTTGGCTTGACTCTATTGGCTCAAGGGTTTGAATGTTTTCTCTCCCAATTCCTTGTGAAATCATGCCCCCATCTCTTTGTTGCATTGCATAGCTAGTTGTGGGTATTTTTATTAAAATGCATATTACATGATATTTGAATTTCCAATGTGCATTGCTAGCACGCAACCCGTATGCATCACTAAATCGCTGGCGGGGCCTTGGCTTTGAACTCCTCACCATGATTTCATAACAATATTACATCATTTATAATGTTAATGCCATGGGGTCAAACTGGGGACATTACAATAGGAACGTCGACTTGAACATCGACCTGATCCACCGTATCACAGGGTTAAGAAAGCGAGGCGAGGACCCTAAGAAATTATTTCAAGGAAAGAGCCAGGATAAGGAGGTTTCCACGCAGGTGAAGTCAACACATAGCATCCCGAAAGGAAAAAGAGAATTCGTCATTGACGATATCGCTGATAATGCTACGTGGTTTGTAACACAATTGCTAGCAGGAAAAATTTTGTGAAAGGAAAGACCTACTAAAGTACCAGCTGGAGTGGTGCTCCTTAGGGTGAAGGCCGCGATGGACAGAAGATTTAACTGGTGCCAATACTTGTTGAATGAATTTCTAGAAGATCTGCGCGACACGCAGATACACGGCATCAACTTCCATTATAGCTGGTTGATGGTCTTGATTACGTTTGTGGGATGGAAGGACCCAAAATACTATGTTGGCCTCAGCACCGTAAGCAAGGATTGTAGAGGATCTAGATATGCGAACCTTTGGGAGAATTTGATGACAGAGAGACAACACGCATCCAATGAAGTATTCCACACATATTATGAGCAGCTGTGCGACGTCATTATTCGTACACCACTCATAGCCAAGCATGTAACATCTAAATATATTCGCACTATCAATTTTTACGTTGACATGCATTCCATCCACATTTCAGTGAAGGCGCAAAAAATGAATCCAGAATGGTTCCAAGGGAACTATCACATGGGCAAAGCAGACATAGACCTCATCATGAAGGAATGGATCGACGAATGGAAGGTCAAAGGAACTATGATCATTGACAGTGATTCTGAAGAAAGTAATCCCATTCCAACACCAATTGTTGAAGACTCACCGTCAGGCAAAAGGAAGGAGCCAGGAAGCCCTGCACTAGAGAAAGTCCAGAAAAAGAAGTAGAAGGCTGTAAAAGGCCAGTCAGAAGCGAAGCTCCATGATGACGATTATGAAATGATCGCATACACAGTCACCGCGCACCTAGAAGATGCGCTGAACCTAAAAGATAGTAAGGATGAGGCGATCCAGGCAAGTTTGAAGAAGAATCTCACCACGCTGCAAGGCATAATGGAGAAGTTCGAGCAAGTCCAACGCAACTTTCCCTTGCCATGAGACTCAAAATCGGAAGGAAGGTCAGGGGACACTTCGCAGCCAAAGAAAACACCTCTAGTCTTGACCTTGCCACCGAAATCATGCATAGTCCAACTTGACCCGTTAAGGATAAGGATACCGCGCGAACAATTAGCTCCGTGCACCAAGGACATAGAGCATGTGGACATCGACATTATGATGTTGTCACTAGAGGGCCTACACAATCTGCACTTGCAGGTTGTCGAAGAAATCCATGATAGAAGTGTGGTCACTTTGACCCAACACCATCAACTGCAAGAAAATTATAAGCAGCTGCAGGAAGCAAGCTTAAAGAAAACTATGGCACTTGAAGATGAGCAGGACCGATGAAGAAGAATAGAGCATACTGTTGCTTTGGTCTATGCGGAGATACTAGAATGCGACGAGCAACAAGAGGCCGCCGATACTATCCTTAAGATCAACTCAGTGGTTAGCGATCTTAAGGCTGAGATGAAAGACATGGAGACTGATTACCAAGCAAAGATTGCCGCCTTGGAAGTGCAGAATCAGCCAAAGACACCACTTGATCAGCAACAACTTAGAGCAACAGAAGTGAAATCCGTTGCAGAGAGTATAGCCAGTGAAGTGGCTAAGTGCCAAACTTTGCTGGACGAGGCGACAAGAACGTTTAATGCGTTGGAAGAGGACCCAGAGCTGCTGGAAGTCCATAACACTTTGAAGGAAAATCAGGCTGCATTAGACGCCTTGGACATGGAGGTGAAGGCCCTGCAGCCAAGAGATAGCTGACTAAAAAGATATCCAGAAGTTAGAGAATTGAAAATAACACTTCAAGTGTTGAGAGACAGGGAGGCCGAAGTCGGAGATAAATCGCAACCCCTGCAAGAGGAAGCCCATGAACTAACACATAATATTGAGGAAAAGTTGAGGGAGCTCCGCGAAGGACAAGAATCAGTGCAAGAGCAAGTTGAGGACAATATAACACCTGATGTGTTGGAGACCATCCGAAAAATTGAGCAGGATACTAAGGAAATGGTTGCAAAGTTGAGTGCAACGTACCAAGAGTTCCCTGCTAAGTTAGCTCCGCAGGAGGAAGAGAAGCTAGGAGAAGCAGAAGTTGAAAGTGGCTTGGGGTAAGTGTTAGGGGCCTGTTGGGCCTAGCCCAAGTAAGGCATTTTCGAGAATACAATTTTTGGAACTGCAAAGTTGAGCGTAGTTCAATTGAAGACTTTTTGGCCAAAGAAAGTTTTGGAAGCTGCGAGGATACAACGCAGTGCAACATCTGTAGAGTAAGGAAGCCAGCGCAATGAAGATACAGCACTGCGAAGTACAGCATTGCGAAGAGGTAGCACTACGAAGAGCCCGATCTATGGAGATCTGACAAGGCAGAATTTTGGAAGGAAAACGGTATACATTTCGGTAAGACCATCGGTGGTCTATTTTTTGTTAAGATACTCCATGCTTACCAAGCAGGAGGGTAAGGAGTAATGTGGAAGGAAAGCGACCGGTCGCACAAGCAAAGGAAGCACTATGTGAACCGGCCGCACAAGGCCGTTAGAGAAGGAATGACAGGGTGAAAGCGATAGTCGGCATGCGGTCGACAGGGCAGGCTGAAAGCAACGTGACCATGCGCAAAGGATGGCCATGAAGGAGGAGTCACTATCAGAGCCTAACAGTCCAGTTAGGGGAATGCCTAGAGTCAACATGCATTTGAAGAAAATATGTCCAACAAAGATGATCTCAAACATATGAAGGAAAATATGAATGAGATGAGGCTCCTCATTACCCCTAATTCACCTCCTCAAGAAGAGGATAAGAAGAACAAGAGGGTTGAGTCACAATCACATATTGAGAAAATTGAAACACAATTGGAGAACAAGAGGTTTGAGTCCCTGACACTTGATCATTCATCATTCCAAGATCCACATCATTGAGGGTTCAACTCAAAACCAAGGAATTACTTCATTCCCAAGATTGACATGAGAAAGTTTGATGTTAATGATTTTATAACATGGATATCCAAATGGAGAAATTATTTGATCTACACCAATACTAACTTTACAAAAGCTGACTATTGCATCCTTGTATTTAGAACCTGGTCAATTTTTGTGGAAACAATGGCTTCGTGAATGTAAAAGAGACTCTATTGTTTCTTGTTCTATATTTACATATGAATTAATAACACATTATGGGGATACTAAATAGAAACACCTTCTTTAGCCAATTGATAAATATCAAGCAAAGATGCCCAGTTATAGTTAACGTCAATCACTTTCAAATGTTGAGTCTTATAGTGAAGAACATTTCAAAGGATAATTTGTTGGATCTCTTTAGGGAAATTTAAAGGAGATAATTCAACGTGAGGTACATCCCTTTCAACCTAAGTCATTGGAGAATTCTTTTAGAGTGACAAGAAAAGTTGAAAGTAAAAACATGGCAGTAGAAGGGCATCCACTGGTACCTATAGAGAGGGAAGCCATAAACCATTATTGCTATAAGGGAAACTAGATTGCATTCTTGAGTAATCAAGGAGTATCTTATTAAATGGAAAAATCTTCCCGAAGAAGACACAACTTGAGATTGAAAGTATTTTTGACAATTACATCTTAACAAAGTTTAAGGGAAAGGTAATGTTATATATACAAATAAATAACTATAATAAATATAAAGGTTAAATAAATAAAAATAAAATGCATATAATATTATAATAATTGATTAATTAGCAACTAAATGAAGAGGTACATCTCTTCATGTAAAGGCATTAAAGAGGCTATTTAATGTCTCAAATTGTATAGTAAAAAATCATCTTATCAATTATTTGTTTTATTTTATTTTGGAGTTACATCTTTGACAAATCATTTAATTGATGGTGTGTGTAATCTCTCACTTTCCCTCTATGTTGGGACTTCCACATTAGTACTTACCACAACAACAAGCACACTTGCATTTGCTAGTTTGTTCCCTACATCAACAACACTAATTGTCTTGGATTGTGCCATAGCAAGCTACAACCCAATAAATCGCCTCAAGCTTGTGAGCATGGTGACTTCTACCCATCCATTTTAGTGAGATCCCATATTGCCCCTTTGACTAGTTCAAGGTTGGGAGCATGATTATCAATTTGTATATAAAATACAAATCAAATGTTACCTACCCATTCTCCCCTATATAAAAAATGCTTGTGGGTAAATTCTATTTGGTACCTATAACTATGTGTCGGCGTGTTTATTTATTTGCTTGGGAATCTCTCTCTCTCTCTCTCTCCATATATATATATATGTATATATATATATATATATATATATGTTCTCTCCCTCCCTCTCTCTCTCCATATATATATATATATGTATGTATATGTGTATGTGTATATGTATATGTACATAAATTATATGTATATGTATATATGTATGTATATATATACACACATATACATATATATACATATATATATGTGTATGTGTATATGTGTGTATATATATGTGTGTATGTGTATATGTGTGTATATATATACATGTATATATATATATGTATATATGTATATGTGTATATGTATATGTGTATATGTATATGTGTGTATATATACATACATATACACATACACATATATATATGTATATGTGTGTATATATATACATACATATATACATATACATATACATATAATTTATGTACATATACATATACCTGTGTATATGTGTATATGTACATATACATATACATATATGTACACATACATATATGTACATATACATATACATATATATGTGTGTGTGTGTGTGTGTGTATTATATATATGTGTGTGTGTGTATTATATATATGTGTGTGTGTGTGTACACACACATATATATAATACACACACACACACACACACACACACACACACACACACACATATATATACCCAACACATGGCTATAGCTACGCAACGGTGTGTGTGTCTGTGTGTACACACACATATGCGTGTACGTATGCATATGTGTGTGTATGTGTATACACACACACATATACATTGGGTAGATATACATTATGA
Source organism: Larix kaempferi (assembly GCA_027924585.1). Classification (NCBI taxonomy): domain Eukaryota; kingdom Viridiplantae; phylum Streptophyta; class Pinopsida; order Pinales; family Pinaceae; genus Larix; species Larix kaempferi. The sequence continues at coordinate 8,331,691 of BSBM01000835.1, forward strand.
AGAGTATTTAATTTGCACATTTAAAGAAGATCTGCAAAGTGCATTGCTCAATTCCTTCACACAGCAACAATTGAATTGTTTTTTCACTAATTGGCATTCAATTGGCCATAGTATTGTATATGTAGATTTAATTTGGTGTCACGTCCCCTTCCGTCAATCCAATGCAAGGAAGGGATCATGACACCAAAATATGGGCTTTTAGACAAATACTCAGCCCCATTCATCATGAATAAAACAAATGGCAATACAAATAAAATGCATATGTGTGCAGATACAAATCAAGCAAACATGCACAACGGAATAAAACATCATCCACACTCGTTTCACATGCATCCACCATATCAAGAATAACCATCCATTAATTAAAACAATGTAGAAGTAAAACACAATAAAATACTCATCTTGATGTAATGTTGTCTCAAGCAATTAGCTATGTCACTGCAACGTTCCACCCAACCATAGGTATCTACCCAACCTATATTCTTTTAGCACTCAGAGACCACCCCTGAGTTGGGCATGATATCTACAAGGAAAGGGGGACTCTCAAGCTTAGCACATCCCAAATCAATGGATACCCATCTCAACCCCAACATTCTCTTACACACAACAACTCAAATACTGGGCATGGATACACATTTTCAACAACGGAATTTACATAATAGGGTCTATGGGTTTTCCCCAAATTGTGGCACACCCAAAAATGAATTATGGGAAGAGGAAATCAACTCCAGGGATGAAAACCGATTTATCCCACAATACATGAACATTTAGTGGGCCAAAACAGCCTCTATGAAACCGCCAAATCGATTTATTCTCTTCCCCACTGTTAACCAAAACAAAAAATCCCTTCCTAGCTAGAAAAATGAAGGAAAACACAACAAAACCATGGAGGAAAATGCCCAGGAAGCTCCAAACTCATGAGAGAGCAAAACTGATGGGTGAAGAATGGCCTGGGGAGAAATTTTGTGGTTCCTTTCTTGCCAAGGAAGCTAAACATAGATTTTTATGAAGGGTGGCTTTCCCATACCCGAATTTGGACAGCCATACCTCTCCATTCCCCAAGGCATTAACTTCCTCAACCAACTCTTGGGAGAAATGAATGATTGGGCACAAAAGTCAACATGGGTAGTTGAGGGTTCATGAGTTCTCTCATTGACACTTGGCTTGACTTGATTGGCTCAAGGGTTTGAATATTTCCCTCCCAATTCCTTGTAAACATCATGTCCCCATCTCTTGTTGCATTACATAGCTAGTTGTGGGCATTTCTATTAAAATGCATATTTACAATTTCCATGGCTCACTAGCACATGGGTAACATAATATACTTTCCTCTTCAAGGTCAAGCGTTCACTAGCGCGGCCTTGGCCTTGATCTCCATGCTAGGAATCATACATAATATGCATACAATATTTACATTATAGCCCAAAATATCCTAAGGGTCAAAATGGGGGTATTACATTTGGCATTACAAAAATGCAATGAATAGAGTTTGGAATTTGTTTGTAGAGTTAGAGTGATATGTGGGTGCTTCCAATTATAAAATTTTATTACTCTACCTAAAGTATACATGTATCTCTCCAATGTGCGGGGGATATGGCTAAGTGAATGCTAGAGAAACAAAACTTTCATCAAATTGGTAGTGCACATAGACTAGTGAAGTCTCGAATCCTTGAGCAAAACTTGAAGGTCACTCCACATTCATGTAATACCACAAAGGTTGATCAATTGTTGGAAATTAAGTTGGAGCTTGCTTTAATTGATTGATAAGCTTTGGTCTGCCCACCACAAGTGACATACATTATCCAATGTTGAAAAAAATAGAGTCTTTTCTACCTATTGATGGAAAATTTCACTAGAGAATAAGGAATCATATTTTGTTTTCATATATATCCATGTTTATGAGACACGCGGGCTATAAGTCTCACATCTACAGATCAAACAAATACAACCAACCTGAGAATTGACCTTGATACCTCCTTGATTAAGCCTACAACTCTCAAACAATTTTATTAACCCATTGGGCTAATATATATGTGTGTTATAGCCAAGTGGGTTAGCTTAATCGATTTTAGCTTACTAGTTTCAAGGCGGAGATCAATAAGAGGTCATGGATTGTGTCTAGTAGAATCCCCTTGGGTTACGAGTACATGATGTACATTGATGGCCTTCACCCTAAGTACCATTCACAAAATGTGAGGAATAACTTGGAGGGTTTCCCCAAGTAAATTTTCCATGGATATGTGTGTGTGTGTGTGTGTGTGATGCACACGAAGATAGCACACACACCTCAATGTGACTTTTCAATACAGGTTTGGAAACTATAGTATGACTTCAACATATTTTCAACTTAGAAAATTTTGAATGTTAAGTTCCTTTTCTCCAATTGGGGGAAATGTTCATGGAATGCACCTTCTTTAAGGATAGTACGACACATAACATCTATATTCATAATTTGGTATATTTGGAAGAACGGAATGAACATATATTTGAAAACAAATGCAAGTCATTAAAATAAGTGTTGCTGGTAATAAAAGAAACTTAAGAAAATATAATCATATAGTCTCTCAATATCCATATCTCAAATCCTTAGACTCACCTAATGCATAACATTAAAAGTGAATAATATCCTGTAATATCCCTTTTTAATAATTTTATTAAAATGACCAATTTGCCACTTTTTCCCCTTATTCAACCTTTAACTAGTTTTTGGATCTAGGTCTCCAAATTGCTCCAAATGCTCCCGAATCTTCTGAGAAGGTGTATGGATGATGTTAGAACCTAAATATGTGTTTCAGGGATGCTTTTGGAACCTTCCAATACTTCTTCAAATCCACTTTCAATTCTGACCAATGTAGGGAACTTTATTAGCAATTTCCCTTTGACTAGTATTGGTCTCTAGGTCTCCAATTGGCTCCAAATGCTACCAAATATTCAATGAAGGTGTATGAATGATATTTGTACTTTATTATTATGTTAAAGGATGATTTATGACCATCAAAATACTTCTACAAACTTGTTTAATATTCTGGAAAAAGTATGGAATTTAACTAGCAATTTGAGGTTCAAATCCCCCGAGGGTAAGTTCTGAAAATGGCTCTCCAAATGCCTCTAAACCCACTCGAATTTTGGAACAAAGGTAGGGGATATATAAAGTAAATTATTTCTGTCTCATTTGAACCATTAATTAGTTATTAAGTCTGTTCTAACCTTCTCCCAAACAATAGCAAAAATCACTAATTCGACCCTTGGGGAAATGACACCAAATCTCTTCCAAATGAAAATAAATTGAGCAAGATGGCTTCAAATGCTTAAGTGCTGAAAATTAAAATTCTAAAAATAATCAATGGCAGTCCATACATCATAAATATATCAGAGAAACATTCTTCCATTTGAAATCATCATCAATACATTGGCATACATCTAGGTAGTGGGGAAATGGCACTATTCTTTCATTAAAAATGAGATTTATACATTTATACTTGGAATTTCGACCTAGAAATTTCTAGAGATTAAGAACAGAGTATTTAATTCATATTACAAAATAAATGGGTTATGATAAGCTCTCCCAAAGAGTACAATAGCTCACCACAAATGCCCTCCCTCAAGGATCAAGAATATGCCACCAAAACTGGAAATGGTTGAAGGAGTGAGATGCAATAGAAGAAACCACAAGCTTCCCTATAGTTTACACCTGCAAATAAAGACTCCATTAAAGCTCCAAATGAAAGGTCTGAATGGCCTTTCCAATTACCAACTTGGATGGCAATATTTCACCCTCGAAATTGGCTAAGGCAAGAAACTAGTCATCCACTAGCTCTCCCTCTTCACAAATGCAATTGCAAATTCTACAAATGATCAAAATATGGTTTAATTCTTTGTTATTGACATTTATAAACTTCTAATGTCCTCCATGGGTCGAATTCCTTCTAAGAGACTCATGCCAACTCAAGTTGGGAAGAGATTCCAAAGAACGCCACTTATACAACAATTGCTAGTCTCCCACTTCCACCAAATCACATGTAAAGGAATCTTAGCTGCCCTAACTCCCTTAAGCGCCCTCTTGGAGGCTATATTTAGCCCTGACATGTCATATATGTCATATGTCAGCCTTCAGGTCTGATTTGTGTCATAGGTGTCATAGCATCTTCATCATTGTTGTCATAGAGCTAGGGAATCTAGCCTAAGTGTCCCACTAGCTCCAAATTGCCTCTTCCTCTTCCATGGGAGTTACTCTTCCTCTGTATTTCGACCTTGGATGAGTCATACCATGAATAATACCCTTTGAAATCCCCCAAGTATGTTACCATTCACATTGAATTCGAATTGGTGAGAAAATGATGCCAAGTGTAGTGGGGGAAATCTAGCCATATGTGGGTCCCACTTCCTCCATGTGTCTTCATGATCAAATGCCACTTTGATTTTCAATTGTATATATTTATTTATCTTCTTTATTAAATATTTATGCCATTCTAATGTTCAAACATCATTTATTATCCCCCTTATTCCAAATCCCAAAGCTTCCACCCCAAACCTAGGAAACTAGTAATTTTCCTCCTTGGCAATTATTTGACCTTTAGCATCAATTTGACAAACTCTAATGAATATGGCCAATTTTCTTAGGCCATTGTGACCCAATGCCAAATTTGGGACATGACAAATCCTCCCTTCCCAATATTGCTTGTCCTCAAACAATTTCAAACATGGGTGTTGAAGAACCTGCTTTCTGTATAATTCTTTGAAGTTGTCATTGAATTGCCCAACCTTGAGTCTTTGAGTTTCCATGAAGATTTTAGAGAGGAACCACCTTGCTTGCTGCTGCACTACTATGATAAAAATTACTTTATTAAGTGGGAAATCCATCTCCCATACTGCTTGTTTCCCCCCCCCAAAAAATGAAACCAATGAGACAAAAATTATTCCAGAGTCCCATTGCTTGTATTGCACCCCAACAATCAAGAGTGCTCTCCAACCCATACCATCAGATAAGAGGATTCCTGGATCCCATTTTCTTGTATGCATTCTTCCAAACATCATGAGTACAAAATATGTATCATCAAAGTACATAACAACATAATGAAAATGTACATCAAGGAGATGCTTCATCAAAGAGTCATGAATGTGCTTATACCTCCAAGCAAGTAGACCACCATTTTCCAGGTGCATACAATCTTCAAGTGTCCAATAAAATCTGCTCCAATGACATAGGTGAGGATCCCACGTCCAATAATGCTGCTCCAAAAGGATGTGATATGCATCAAAATAGTCAGCCATGTATTCTTTCATCCAAGAAGTGAATGAAGAATCTCCACTAAAATCTGAACCGAATAATGAGCAGAAAAAACAAGGAGACTTCAAAGGACTGAAAGAAGTCTCACCCAGACATCCATGAATGTGAGAATCATAGAGATATAACAAAGTATGTGGCTGCCAACAAAAATATTCTTCAAGCATAAATCTATTCACCCTGGTTTTGGATGAAGTTCCTCCAACATCAAATGAACCAAGTGTTGAGCGAGAAAAACCATGAGTCTTCAAGTGACTCGAATGCATATCATAGGTACATCCATGTAGATGTGCATCATCATAAAGTAACAAAGGATGCTGCTGCAAATGCGAATAAGAATATGCTCTAACCATGCCATCATAAAAAGTAAATCTAGGAGTTCCATACTCCTCATGTGGCACCATAAAAAAAAACCCTTTCACCCATACTTTATTGAGACTAATGCTGCAGAACATGGAATTGTAGGATGTAAGAGAATGAACTAACTCACCCAAATGATAAAAAAGTGCAGAAGTTTCATCATGGGAAGGATCCATATGGGTAGTATCATGCAGCTCCTTCAAAGGTGTGAAACCTTTGTCATAGATTGGTTCCAATGTAGATGAATCATGCTCTTCTTTAGAAATTGCATAACCTTCATAAAGAGACAATTCAAGTTCCTCTTCCACCACATCAAGTGTTTGGATCTCTAAATGATCTTCAATATTTTCAATAGAATCTTGTTCATGCTCATGTGATGTCTCTTCATCTTTTTTAGAGTCACTTGGGAGTGACTTTCGATCCTCTTCATGTACTGCTTCTTCTACTTCACCTATTTCAGAACTAGGTGGTGTTAAATTTTGAGCATTATTTCAATATACTCTAGGATCTTTGCTGAGAGAGTAACATGTACAGTATATAAATGCATATCAATCATAGCAAGCATGTCAATCATCACAAGAAGCAAACATAAGAGACAATAGACACACAGAGTTTTCGTGGGGAAAACCCTAAGGTGAAAAACCCCACAACTTCCTCAGAGATAGATAGAGCAATAGTACAACCAAAGTACATAGAGATAGACTCCTCCTAGTAGCTGATCCTCCTCCTCACATGTGTGCCACTTTCTAAGTGATGGAAGTGTGAGTTTTGAAGTGATCCAAATAGAGATTGGGATATCTCTATTTATACTTGTCCTGACAGCCCAATAACCTTATGGGGCCGACTTGTCTAGCTTAGTACAATAACCCAATAATAACTTAATCAAGGCCGACCCCATACATGGTGGTCTAATAACCCATCGACAAGTTAACACACTTGCGACACTTGTCAATACAAATGACGACACTTCCGTATAGAGGAATAATACATCTCTATAGGAGTACAACAAATATATAAATGAAATACATTCCAAAGTTACATATACTTCAACACTCCTTCTTAACTAGGAAGGTATTTCTCAACACAGATACGCTAGCACAAGTCTTCTTCTCTAGATCATCATCATCGATGCATTGTCCTCGAATCATCGTCATCGTCACTGCTGCTGCTATTTGAAACAATCTCTGAATCTACTCATCATAGGAAGTTATATAGAGCCAGTCCTTTTTCATACTGGATGTAGGCCCACCAGCTGTAGGTCTTCATCATCACTGGCCATATTGTGGAAATCTCAGGACTTATTACGTGTGTCACAAAACCTTAAAAGAGTCTCTGGGCTAGCAAGAACCCTAAAGAGCATTTGAGGCCTTTTTCATCCTGTCCAGATCTCCAGGACTGATTACATGTCACTCCACCACAAAACCTCGAAAGAGAATCCCAGGACCGATTACGAGCACACAGCTCAACCTATCAGATCTCCCAAGGCACAATTTACATGTGGTCACCACAAAACCTTGAAAGAGCATTCCAGGACTGATTACGAGCACACGGATCAACCTATTGGATCTCCCAGGGCACAAATTACATGTGGTCATGGAAAAACCTCGAAAGAGCATCCCAGGACTGATTACGAGCACACGGATCAACCTATCGGATCTCCCAGGGCACAGATTACATGCCATAGGACAAAACCTCAAAAGAGCATTTGCCAGATATCCCAGGGCACAAATTACATGCCATAGGAAAAACCTCGAAAGACTATCTGCAAATCTCCCAGAGCACAAATTATATGTCCTCCCAAGCAAAACCTCGAAAGAGCATTTTCCAGATATCCCAGGGCACAAATTACATGCCATAGGAAAAACCTCGAAAGACTATCTGCAAATCTCCTAGGGCACAAATTATATGCTTATCTGCACAACCTGTTCCACGGCCACAGAGTATCAACCTGATACTCATCATACATCATCCTGATGTACACATGATCATCCTGATCATCAACACTGCATCATCTTGCTATATGTCATCTGGAGAAACATCCTGAAGCTCGTCATCCATGATCATCCTGATCATACAATGCATCTACCTGATGCATACCAAGTATCTACCTGATACATATCATCATACATGATCCACCTGATCATACAATGTATCCACCTGATACACATACGAATACATGATCCACCTGATCATACCTGATACATATCAACATACATGATCTACCTGATCATACAACGTATCCACCTGATACACATACAGATACATGGTCCAAGCATCCAACATGATGCATATACAAATACATACAAATGATCCAACTGATCATATCCAGCATTCAACATGATGCATACATACATAAATGATCCAACTGATCATATCCAGCATCCAACATGATACATACATAAATAAATGATCCAACTGATCATATCCAGCATCCAACATGATGCATACATACATATACAGAGCAGTAACTGGAGCATCGTCCTGATGCTCATCATCCAGCGCTTACATCCACAGCCATGTGAAGGATCCTCCTTCCAACATGCTTGGAATGGCTTCAACAAATGTCTCCATCACTTCTTCCTCGAAGTGTTATCGATCTGAAGAACACCAAGTCTCTCTCTAAAGTAATCAAACTTCACTCTGGCTAGTGGCTTCATCAGCACATCTGCAACCTTCTCATCCGTCCGCAACATACAGGAGCTTCGCTGCTCCTCTCTGCACCATATCCCTGATATAGTGATATTTGATCTCTATGTGTTTCAACCTGTCATGGAACACCGGGTTCTCAGACAGCTTCACACAACTCTGGTTGTCACAAAAGATACCAATAGCCTCCAGCGGTAGATCAAATAACTCAGACAGTAGCTTCTGTAGTCATACTGCCTCACAACTAGCCAAATAGGCTGCAACATACTCTGCCTCAGCTGTACTTAGTGCTACGCAGGACTGTTTCCTGCTAAACCAAGAGATCACACCTGATCCCATACTAAAGCAACACCCAGAAGTGCTCTTCCTATCTACAACATTGCCTGCCCAATCTGAATCAACATAACCCTGCAGGTTAAACTTTTGATTCGCATCATACTTGAGCCCATAATCAACTGTACCCTTTAGGTACCTCAGAATATGCTTTACAACAACCAGGTGAACACTCGTCGGATCTGTCAGGAACTGGCTCAATGTGTTCACCGCAAAGCAAATATCTGGTCTCATGTTCGTTAGGTACATCAAGGACCCAATCATCTGACGATACATTGTGACATCAATCGGCTCAGATGAAGCATCACACAAAAGCTTCAGGTTCGATGCCATAGGTGTGGCCATGGCCTTGTAGTCCATCATCCCAAACCTCTTCAGGATCTCTACTACATAATTCCCTTGTCCAAGGAAGATCCCATCTGCACTTTGCCACACCTCCATGCCTAGAAAATAGTGCATCATCCCCAAGTCCTTCATCTCAAACTCGACAGCAAGCTTCCTCTTTGTATCGACAATCAATCTATCATCTCCTGTTACAAATAGGTCATCCACATATAGAAGTAGTATCACATGATTGCCTTCTTCAACCTTGTAGTAAAGGTTGGAATCCGCTTTACTCTTGGTAAAGCCCAAACTAGATAGGAAACTGTCCATCCTACCATACCAAGTTCTAGGAGCTTGTTTTAAGCCATACAAGGATTTCTTCAATTTGCACACATATGACTCCCTGTCATGTGTTTCAAAACCGAGTGGCTGTTCCACATACACTTCCTCTTCAACTACACCATTCAAGAAGGCAGTCTTGACATCCATTTGGTGTATCTTCCATTTCATCACTACAGCCAGAGCAAGTACTGTTATGATGGAAGTGTACCTAGCTACAGGAGCAAAAGTTTCTTCATAGTCTATTCCCTCTTTCTGAGAGAAGCCACGAGCTATGAATCTTGCCTTGTATTTCTCTATGCTTCCATCTGCAGCATGCTTGATCTTGTCGATCCATTTGGAAGTCACAACAGACTTCCCTTCAGGTCTTGGGACAACATCCCAAACATCATTCTTCATTATTGATTGGTATTCTTCGACCATGGCATGCTTCCATTCTTTCTTTTCCGCTGCTTCTTCATAATTGGAAGGTTCTTTGTTCATGATATCATAGAGTAAAGCAACATAGCTGGTATGAGATCTAGTTCTCTTCTTTGCTCTGTGTTCTTCTTCTGGAATGCCATATCTTTCTGCATCTTGAATGAGCTCTCTAGCCCATGCAGGTTTCCTCTTATGAGAGTTATTCTCATGGGGTGGATCTACAGGTTCTTGCGGATCTTCAATTTCACAATCTACATCTGGAATTGCTTCAGTCATAGTAGTGTCTTGAAATCTAGTTTCCTTAGGTTCTTCATAATCTTCAATAGGTGTCTTCCTTGATTTGATGAATGTTGAGTTTTCATCAAATGTCACATCCCTGCTGACATCAATCTTCTTGAACCCTGGAAAGTATATTTTGTAAGCCTTCGAGCTTTCACTATAACCCACAAAGATACCCTTCTTTCCTAAAGGATCTAGCTTGGTCCTCTTTTCCTTTGGGACATGAGTGTATACTAGACAACCAAATATTCTGAGATGGCTGACTTCAGGTTTCTTACCAGAGAAGACCTCTTCTGGTGTCTTGTTGTCCAATATCTTGTGGGGTGTTCTGTTCTGCACATATACACCTGTCCTAGCGGCTTCTTCCCATATATGCAAAGGTAGATCCTGGTCATGTAGCATTGCCCTTGCTGCTTCCATGATTGTTTGATTCTTCCTTTCTGCAACTCCATTCTGTTGTGGATTGTAAGGAGCAGTCAATTCCCTCTTAATCCCTGAATCACTGCATAACTTCTTGAAATCTCTTGAAGTGAATTCTCCGCCATTGTTGGATCTGAAGGTCTTGATCTTCTTATCAGTTTGGTTCTCCATCAAGGTTTTGAATTCCTTGAGCTTATCAAACACTTCATCCTTTTTCTTCAAGAAGTAAACCCAAGTCTTCCTAGAGAAGTCATCAATGAAAGAGACATAGTAAACATACCCACTCAGAGAACTGGATGACATCGGACCGCATACATCGTAGTGGATAATTTCCAAGATACCTTTTGCCTTGCTTTCACTGCTTGGAAATTCCTTCTTTATGTTCTTTCCTTTTGCACATCCTTTGCAAACACCTCCATGCTTGGTCTTGATTTCAGGAAGACCTTCTACAGCTTTACTTGCGATTGGTAATGCCTTGTAGTGCATATGTGCAAGTCTTCTTTGCCAAAGTTCACTTGGCTCCATGGAATCATGCACCATGGCATGTTCAGGTTGTCCCTTCAATTTATACAATCCTCCCTCTTAATCTCCAATCACTAATGCATCATCAATAGTTTTACCTTTTGGCCACATTAGAATTTGGCCATATACAAATGCAACCCTCATACCTTTTGCATCCAATGCGGATATGGAGAGTAGGTTCTTCTTGAGCCTAGGTACATAAAGAACTTCTTTCATCTTCAAAGACTTTCCAGAATCTAGATTATAGGAGGCTTCACCACTTCCTTTGATAGGGTATTGATAGTCATCCCCAAGTTTCACTTTATGGGGTGATTCATGTTCAAATAGATTTACAAAAGATTCTTTAAACCCAGTCATGTGTTTGGAAGCCCCATTGTCAATAAGCCAATCATTACAACCATGATAAATAGTACCTGTGAGAGCAGAGATTAGAACATACTCTTCTTCACTTGATGAGTCATCATCATCACTTTTTGCTCTAGCCTTCTTCTTTGGAGGTTCATCATCCTCAGCAGCATGAGCATGATATCTTATTTTGCTGTTGTTCTTCTTGTTGTTGAAGTTGTTGTTGTTGTCTTTCTTCTTCTTGGGACAATATGAAGCAAAGTGTCCCTTCTCATTGCAATTGAAGCATCTGAGATTTTTCTTATCTTTATGGTAATGGTGGTGTGAATATCTCCTATTATGAGATGGCTCCTTCTTAGGCTTGATTCTTTTGGTGTGAGCTGCGAGGGCTTGGTCTTCACTTCCCATCTTTTCTTCTCGGGCTACAAGCCTAGTCTCTTCTTGTGAACACTCCTCCCATAGTCTACTGAAAGAGATCAATTTCTTTCCTGCACAAATTCCTTGAATAAAAGAGTCCCATGACCTAGGTAGGCCATTTAGAGTGGTCATAACAATTTCACCATTGTCCACTACTTCATCCACAGCTTCAAGTTGTTCCTTGATCTGAGAGACCTTGGAGAAGTAAGATTGAATGGTTTCTCCATTCAGTAGTTTGACCCCTTTCAATTGATTCCGCAGAGTCATCTTTCGATTTATGTTCTTCCCTTCAAATAACTTGGTTAAGGAATCAAACATCTCCTTGGGTGTCTTCAAGGATGACATATGTGGTATGAGATGATCTTTGATAGAATCAACAATGATTCTCTTTGCCTTGACCAAGTTCTTCTTATGCAATGCTTTAGCTTCTTCATCATTTGAGACGGGGACTTCAGAACTGATATATGTATCTAATTCATTTTCTTCCAGGATTAACCCAATCCTATACTTCCAGGCTCGGAAGTTATCATCTCCTTCAAGCTTATCCTCAAGCTTGGTGTGGTGAGACATCTTTAAAGAGTACTTCAAATGGAAATAGAAAAGATTTAGGTCTTACCACTTGATTTGCTGAAAACTGGATCTGGACTCGGATTAGGGTTTGTCGAAGAAACCCTAAAAATTAAAAATGTGAATTTCAACTTTCTAAAAGGATAGAAAGATGTGCCTTGATGAGCTGATCATCCTGGTATACTCAGAATTTGAGTTCTGCAAAGTTTCACCCTTCAGAAATGCCTTTGAGTCTTTCTGGATTCACTAAGGAGGACCCTGAATTAGGGTTTGAGTTTCCCGAAGTTCTACCCAGCCAAAAATATTGATCCAAAGCTCTAAACTTTGATTTTTCCAAGGAGCTTCCAGCTGTGTCTTCAGATTCCAGAAATTCCTATTTTTTAGGAAACCCTAATTTTTAGAGCCAAAATGGAAATTGCTCATAATTGAATTCTGATTGGACAGATAGATTCTCCTTGATGAGTAGAGTCAATCTACTATACCGCTTTTCCAAAATCTATGGAGAGAAGCCCAATAAACAAGAAACCATGGTTTCCGCCACTGCACAATGTCTTCTTCTCAGGTTAACTCTGATACCATGTTAAATTTTGAGCATTATTTCAATATACTCTAGGATCTTTGCTGAGAGAATAACATGTATAGTATATCAATGCATATCAATCATAGCAAGCATGTCAATCATCACAAGAAGCAAACATAAGAGACAATAGACACACAGAGTTTCCGTGGGGAAAACCCTAAGGAGAAAAAACCCACAACTTCCCCAGAGATAGATAGAGCAATAGTACAACCAAAGTACACAGAGATAGACTACTCCTAGCAGCCGATCCTCCTCCTCACATGTGCGCCACTTTCCGAGTGATGGAAGTGTGAGTTCTGAAGTGATCCAAATAGAGATCAGGAGATCTCTATTTATACTTGTCCTGACATCCCAATAACCTTATGGGGCTGACTTGTCTAGCTTAGTACAATAACCCAATAATAACTTAATCAGGGCCGACCCCGCACATGGTGGTCTAATAACCCATCGGCAAGTTAACACACTTGCGACACTTGTCAATACAAATGACGACACTTCCGTATAGAGGAATAATACATATCTATAGGAGTACAAAAAATATATAAATGAAATACATTCCGAAGTTACATATACATCAACAGGTGGTTCATGGGTCTCCTCCTTTTTCTCCTTCAAGCAAATTGATGCATTTTTCCCCTTGGTTTTCTTAAAATCAATAATTTTTCTCTCAAGCTTGATAACCAACAATTCGAATCCTTCCTTAAGTTGCTTGGTCATATCTTCAATGATTGTTTTCATGATTTTTATATGCTCCTCACCATCATATGAGGTTCCCTTTTCATCCCTAGTCATAGTTTCCTCAAAAAAATTTCTCTTCTTCTCCTACTTTTTTTTCCCTCTTCAACAAAAGCACTTTTGGTTTCAATATCTAATGGTGGTACCTGAATTCTTGTCCTCATGAATATAAGACCACATCAGGTGCCAAGATCATGCTCTGATACCACTGTAATATCCCTTTTTAATAATTTTATTAAAATGACCAATTTTCCACTTTTTCCCCTTATTCGACCTTTGACTAGTTTTTGGCTCTAGGTCTCCAAATTGCTCCAAATGCTCCCGAATATTATGAGAAGGTGTATGGATGATGTTAGAACATAAATATGTGTTTCAGGGATGATTTTGGAACCTTCCAATACTTCTTCAAATCCACTTTCAATTCTGACCAATGTGGGGAACTTTACTAGCAATTTCCCTTTGACTAGTATTGGTCTCTAGATCTCCAATTGGCTCCAAATGCTACCAAATATTCAGTGAAGGTGTATGAATGATATTTGTAATTGATTATGATGTTCAGGGATGATTTATGACCATCAAAATACTTCTTAAATTTTTTTTAATATTCTGGATAAAGTATGGAATTTAACTAGCAATTTGAGGTTCAAATCCCCCCAGGGTAAGTTTTGAAAATGGCTCTCCAAATGCCTCCAAACCCACTAGAAATTATGAATAGAGGTAGGGTATTTCTAAAGTATATTATTTATGTATCATTTGAACCATTAATTATTTATTAACTCTATTCTAACCTTCTCCCAAAGAGCAGCAAAAATCACTAATTCGACCCTTGGGGAAATGACACCAAATCTCTTCCAAATGAAAATAAACTGAGCAAGATGGCTTCAAATGCTTAAGTGCTGAACATGAAACTTGTAAAAATAATCAATGGAATTCCATACATCATAAATATATCAGAGAAACATTCTTCCATTCGAAATCATCATCAATACATTGGCATACATCCAGGTAGTGGGGAAATGGCACCGTTCTTTCATTAAAAATGAGATTTATACATTTATACTTGGAATTTCAACCTGAAACTTTCTGGAGATGAATAAAAGAGTATTTAATTCATATTAAAAAATAAAATGGGCATGATAATCTCCCCCAAAGAGTACAATATCTCACCACAAACGCCCTCTCTCAAGGATCAAGAATATGCCACCAAAACTGGAAATGGTTGAAGGAGTGAGCTGCAATAGAAGAAACCACAAGATTACCTGTAGCTTACAAATACAAATAAATACTCCATTAAATCTCCAAATGAAATGTCTGAATGGCCTTTCCAATTACCAATTTGGATGGGAATCTTTCACCCTCGAAATTGGCTAAGACAAGAAACTAGTCATCCACTAGCTCTCCCTCTTCACAAATGCAATTGCAAATTCTACAAATGATCAAAAGCTGGTTTAATTATTTTTTATTGAAATTTATAAAATTCTAATGTCCTCCATGGGTCGAATTCCTTCCAAGAGACTCATGCCAACTCAAGTTGGGAAGAGATTCCAAAGAACGCCACTTGTACAACAATTCCTAGTCTCCCACTTCTACCAAATCACATGTGGAAGCATCTTAGCTTCCCTAACTCCCTTGAGCTCCCTCTTGGAGGCTATTTTTAGCCTTGACATGTCATATATGTCATGTGTCAGCCTTTAGGTCTGATTTGTGTCATAGGTGTCATAGTATCTTCATCATTGTTGTCATAGAGCTAGGGAATCTAGCCCAAGTGTCCCACAAGCTCCAAATTGCCTCTTCCTCTTCCATGGGAGTTAATATTCCTCTATATTTAGACCTTGGATGAGTCATGCCATGAATAATACCCTTTGAAATCCCCCAATTATGTTACCATTCACATTGAATTCGAATTGGTGAGAAAATGATGCCAAGTGTAGTGGGGGAAATCTAGCCATATGTGGGTCCCACTTCCTCCATGTGTCTTCATGATCAAATGTCACTTTGATTTTCAATTGTATATATTTATTTGTATCCTTTATTAAATATTTATTCCATTCTAATGTTCAAACATCATTTATTATCCCCCTTATTCCAAATCCCAAAGATTCCACCCCAAACCTAGGAAACTAGTAATTTTCCTCCTTGGCAATTATTTGACCTTTAGCATCAATTTGACAAACTCTAATGAATATGGCCAATTTGCTTAGGCCATTGTGACCCAATGACAAATTTGGGACATGAAAAACCACCTCATCCCATTAGAGTCTTTCAAATAAAATTTGAATGGAGTCTTAAAATCAAATACAAGGATTGCAGGAGTAAGTGGGATTCCCTCGACTAAAAGGCCTTTCCTTTTACGAGGTGCAATTTTAGTGTGCCATTCTCAACTTCTAACTCATCACAATTTTCTACCAATATGAATATATTTTTTACCCTAAGCGCAATCAAAATCATGATACATTGCACATTGTTGTAAGCAATTCATATTAAACCACATCTTTGATGACTGAAATCCATCAGCTCCTTCATGTTTGTTTGGGAAAAGAATACATAGACACAATGTCTAGGTGAACTCAAGGTAGGGTTTTCAAAAATCATCTCCCAAATCCAAAAGTTTCATTACCTCTTACTCAATAAAACCTTAGTTTGGAAAATTGCAGAATATAACAAGTTCTCGACCATGGATCCATAGGATAGGGATTCCGCTAGCTGGATTCCCATGTCGTGAATCCAACGGGCTTGACCATTCATCCATCTGGGTGTTGGTTTTCATTTTATTACGAGTTACAACTCACATCCAAAATTTGTTTAAAGACATTTGGTGGCCATGAACCCATGTTATAGTGGTTACCCTCATTGGATTCCCATGTCATGAATCCAATAGACTCGATTGGTCATCCATCGGATTCCTGGTTTTCATTTTATTGTGAGTTGCAACTTGCATCCAAAATCCATTCAAGGACATTTTGCAAATTTGTCCCAAGGCATAAAAACCAAACCATGTATCATTTTGACACCCGTAAGCTCGTGCATGTTTGTTTGGGCAAGGAATACATGGACACACTCTCCACATGACCTCAAGGTAGGGTTTTTGAAATTTGACTCCTGAATCCAAAAGTTGCATTTCCTCTATTGAGCAAAATCATAGTTTGCAAAATTGTGGAATATAACAAGTTCTTGTCAACAGATCCATGAGATAGGGGTGCCGCTAGCTAGATTTGCATGTCACAAATCTAATGGGCTCCATTGTTCTTCCATCAGAGTCATGGTTTTCATTTTATAGCTAGTTGCAACTCACATCCAAAAGTTGTTCAAGGACATTTGGTGAATTTGTCCCACTAGTGCATAAAAACCAAATTGTTCGACGTTTTTAAAATCCATAAGCTCCTGCATGTTTTTTTGGGTAATGAATACATGGACACACTCTCCATAGGAACTCAAGATGGGGTTTTCAAAATTTCACTGCCGGGTCAAAAAGTTGCATGGCCTCTTACTAAGCAAAACCCTAGTTTAATAAATTATCGAGTACATCAAGTTCGTGGCCATGAACTCATGGGATAGGGGTGCCCCTAGATGGATTCCCATGTCACAAATCCAATGGACTTGGTCGTTCATCCATCCGAGTGATGGTTTTCATTTTATTGCGTTGCAACTCACATCCAAAATTCGTTCAAGGACATTCAGCGGATTTGTCCTAGGGAAAAATAACCAAACCGTTTAGCATTTTTAAAGTTTGTAAGCTCCTACATGTTTTTTTTCGGTAAGGATCATGATGTAGCTCTAGTGCACCTTCTTGTTCCTCTTATACTTATCATGTGGGGTCTTTTTGGAGGATTGTTTCTATATCTTCATCACCCTAGTTGGGCGTGGAATTTTATCCATCCCTATCACCTTGAATGAACCCTTGGGGAGTAAAGTTTATCATTGGTTCAATGGTCTTACAGGCCTAAAGTCAGTTTCTCCCCAACTCATCATACCCTAATTCTATGCGACAATTACCTATTCCTTATAATTGTTACACATCCCAACCTCACCATTACATAATAGTCTCAATTGAGTCTGTAAAATACTTTACTCCATATGCCCTAAATATATATACCTTCAGATGATGTGTATCTAGACTTAATCCTTACTAAAACAACCTAAAATTTCTGGACTTGCATGAAGAATCCTAGCTGCTAATACATATGAGTTTTTTTGGGTCTGTGCATTCTCCATTTGCCAGATGCTTGGATTTATGGGGCTTCCATTTGATGATACCCCTCCCATTCGACCTCTTCAATTGCACCCATACCTTATCCTTCCCCATCAACCTGGATGGAAGCATTTCTATGGATGAATGTTGGTTGGGTTAACAAATTGAAAAGCCTCATTGTTTAGCTTGTTTTGGCACTGTTAGGGTTCTTGGAGGATTCCTTGAATGAGCACATGTTTTGGGTTTAACCTAAGAGAGATAGTTAGGAAATGGGATTTGTGAGAAACCCTAGGGAGGATCTTATGCTTGTTAGAGAAAAAGGAGAGAGGGGGATGTCTTGCTTGGAGCCAAGGAGACTTACTAGTGTTGATACCGGTTTGTGGAGGAGTCTTTGTGGAGCTTACATTTTTCCCCAGCTAGGATTTTAGAAATCCAGATAAGATGGCATATATAGGTTGTTGTTGAGCGTTATGAGGAGGAGAAGGGGCTATTGTATTTTAGGGTTACTTCAAAGCTATGATGTGCACATGTACTTCATCTTCACACACACACACATGAAGGTTTAGTTGTACAAAACTATCTTATTTATAAATTTGATTTTTAACGATCACTGTTTTCATAGTTTTGTAATTTCCAACACTTATATGTCTTGCTAATTTCACATAAGTTAAGACTGTAATTGTTAAGGTTTTAAAATTGATATTGAAGACACTAGGACAAAATTTATTTTTGTTATCATAAATAGAATTTCAGATCTAGTTTATGCATGATATAAATTCCCTATAGGGCTAAAACTTAGTGGCATAGGATTGGTATTTTTTTTCTTGGGTTTCCTTAGTGATTGGGGTTGTGAAGGAATAATAGTAGAGAAGAATAATAATAAGGAGATGTTTGAGACTTTGGTTGGTTTATTTTAAAATTCTTGTGTTTCTTGATAAGCTTACAAAATAATCTTTCAAGTACTTGTAAGATCAAGACATATATTGTGGTGATTTATATAACCATGTTCACAAAGTTAAGAGATAAATTGGTTTCCATAGGTATAATGGTGGAAGAAAATAAGTTGGTGCCCATTATCTTGAATGGTCTTGTTGCTTCTTGGAGGTCTTTTGTTCAAGATGTCTATGCTCATGAGAGTTTGACTTCTTTCAAAAAGCGTTGGGATGATCTTGTGCATGAGGAAATTAGGTTGGAGTTGTGTATAGAGGATCAAGTGGAAGTAGAAGAAATTGTCCTAGTATATTCCTGTGTCACAAATCCAACATACTCGACTGTTCATCCATCAGAGTCCTGGTTTTCATTTTATAGTGAGTTGCAACTCGCATCCAAAAAGTCATTCAAGGACATTTTTGCAAATTTGTCCCAGGGCATAAAAACCAAACCGTTTGACATTTTTAAAATTTGTAAGCTCCTGCATGTTTGTTTGGGAAATGAATACATGGACACACTCTCTACAGTACATCAAGGTAGGGTTTTCAAAAACCCCAAGATCAAAAAGTTGCATTGCCTCTTATTGAGCAAAACCTTAGTTTAATAAATTATCGAGTACATCAAGTTAGTGGCCATGAACCCATGGGATAGGGGTGCCCCTAGTTGGATTCCCTTGCCACAAATCCAACATGCTTGACCGCTTTTCCATCAGAGTGTTGGCATTCATTTTATTGCGAGTTGCAAGTCGCATCCAGAAGTTGTTCAAGGACATTTGAAATATTTCTCCAAGGGCATATAAACCAAATCGGGAAGAATTTTTGAAATCTGTAAGCACATGCATGTTTATTTGGGAAAGGTATATGTGGACACACTCTCCACATGAACTCAAAGTAGGGTTTTTGAAATTTGACTCCCGAATCCAAATGTTCCATTACCTCTATTGAGCAAAACCCTAGTTTGTAAAACAATGGAATAGAACAAGTTCCCGTCAATGGATCCATGGGATAAGGGTGTGGCTATTTGAGTTCCCATGTCACAAGTTTAATAGGATCAAGCGTTCATCCATCAAAGTCTTGGTTTTTGTTTTATAGTGAGTTGCAACTTGCACCCAAAACTCGTTCAAGGACATTTGCCAAATTTGTCCCAGGGCATAAAAACCAAACCGTTCAATGTTTTTTAAATGAGTATGCTCTTGCATGTTTATTTGGGTAAGGAATACATGGACACACTCTCTATAGGCCTCAAGGCATGGTTTTAAAAATTTCACCCCTGTACCAAAAAGTTGCATTGCCTCTTACTGATCAAAACCCTAGTTTAATAAATTGTTGAGTACATCAAGTTCATGGCCATGAAATCATGTGATAGGATTGCCCCTAGCTGGATTCCCATGTCACAAATCCAACGAGATTGACCATTCATCCAGCAGAGTGTTGGCGTTCATTTTATCGTTATTTGCAACTACATCCAAAAGTTGTTCAAGGACATTTGGAATATTTCTTCTAGGGCATATAAACCAAGTTATGCAACATTTTTGAAATCTATAAGATTTTCCATGTTTTTTAGGAAAGGAATATGTGGACACACTCTCCACGTGACCTCAAGGTAGGGTTTTAAAAATTTGATTCTCGAAAAATGTTTCATAGACTCTATTGAGCAAAACCCTAGTTGAAAAAATGTCGAATAGAACAAGTTCTTGTCAGTGGATCCATGTGATAATGGTGCAACTAGCTGGATTCCCATGTCATGAATCCTATAGGATCGATCACTCATCCATCGAAGTCCTGGTTTTATTTTTATAGCACGAGTTGGAACTCGCATCCAAAACTCGTTCAAGGACATTTGCCAAATTTGTCCTAGGGAATAAAAACCTTACTGTTTAATGTTTTCAAAATCCATAAGCTATTCCATGTTTGTTTGGGTAAGGA
The DNA here is from genome assembly GCA_027924585.1 of Larix kaempferi. Lineage (NCBI taxonomy): Eukaryota > Viridiplantae > Streptophyta > Pinopsida > Pinales > Pinaceae > Larix > Larix kaempferi. The sequence continues at coordinate 8,352,306 of BSBM01000835.1, forward strand.
ATACATGGAAACACTCTCCACAGGACCTAAAGGTAGGGTTTTCAAAATTTTACCATCGGACCAAAATGTTGCATTGCCTCTTACTAAGAAAAACCCTAGTTTAATAAATTGACGAGTACATAAAGTTCATGGCCATGAACCAATGAGATAAGGGTGCCCGTAGATGGATTCCCATGTCACGAATCCAATGGGTTGATCATTCATCCATCAGAGTGTTGATGTTAATTTTATCATGAGTTGCAATTCACATCCAAAATTCATTCAAGGAAATTTGGAATATTTCTCCCAGTGCATATAAACCAAACCAGGCAGCATTGTTTGTTTGCGTAAGGCATACATGGACACACTCTCCACATGAACCAGATTTACATGCACAATTGGAGGGTCAAGATCTAGTGAAATACCATCCTATTAGTTCCATCCAAGTTAGAGGGTTATTCAAGGTTTCATCAACAATCAAGGTTTGCTACATATTTAGTTTTGTTATATTCTTAGGAAATGTTATTTTCAGTATTTCTCCTATTTCTAGGATCCAAGTTTCGAGGGCCTACATATCAAAGAATTCTACGTATTCTTAGTCCTTACAAGCTCGTGATTATGATGATCCTTTTCAATTGACATGCAAGTTGTTTCATGACAGTGCTGTTTTTAGCATTTTGGTTCTCAATCATTGCATGCCAATTCCCATCATATATTGGGGTTCCTTGAAAAAAAACAAAATCAGTGAGACTACATTGTTATTTTTAGCAATCTCTATTTTTATATGTGCTAGATTTTGGATCGATCTCATAACAATTCCATTTATTTTCCATTTTTCCTATTTTCAGGAGTCAAGCTGTTATTTTTGGTAGGTCTATATTTAATAGTTCTATTTATAGTAGATATAGGTTGTGATGTCATGTTTGTAATATGCAATGCTTAGGGGATTCCAAGTTGTAGTTGGAGTATGATGAGTAAGTATGGTCCTTCAAAGGATGGAATTCGACAGTTATGATATATGGAACATGCATGGAAGCTACTTGGAGGGTATTTTCATTTGCATGAGGTTCCATAAATTTATTTAACTAAGCCCTAAATCGAGTTGGTTGGTTCATATGGATGCCAAAACCCTAACTCACCTTGAATAACTTCACTTGTCATTCTAAATAATTTTTTATTTTGCAAAAAAATATAAGACACATTGTTATTTGTGTCAAGCAAAAACCCTAATTTTAATTCATATTTATGTATACAAAAAAATAAATTTGCAATATGCGTTGTTTTTTAGATTCAATTTCTTTCATGAACAAAGTCTCTATGTTTATGCAGTGTAGTTTCAACCACTTCGTATTTTCTTCACTATGGAGCACATAATCTATATCAAACTTGTTGGGCCTTACACCCCTATGAGAATTGATGAATATTTTCCTATCTAAACCACCCAACACCATGGTTGTTTCTATGCCATATTGGTAATCTTGAAACTCCGCACACCTATAGAAATTATTTAGGTTTTCAAGTATAATGCCATGAATAATAATGTTCTTTCATGATATTTGGAGCTCCTTATCTATAATACTATTGAGTTTGGAACCATTGATGCAGTCAAGTCTTATGCCAGCAACATGTGTTACGTATCATAGATACATGTGCATAACCCTTTCTCCAATAAATTAGGTACCAAACCTTACTAACAAAGGCATGGAAGTGGAGACATAAAATGCTATGAATACTACCTCAGTTTACCCTAACATTTGGTCATAGCTTATTGAGAATGTGTTAATGGATACCTCTAAGTTCAAGTATAACTAGGTGATGCCCTCTTGTTTTATCTTGTGAGAATGGTTCAAAATGGTGCCTACGGGATGGTAGTTGCAACTCTACTTTCATTATGTAGACATACTGCCACTAATTACTTGTCTACCTCAACCCTAACACTCCTCCATAGTTTCATATGAAGGGTCCCTTCAATTGGAGAAGTTTTCCATGTGGAAATTATCCCATGTAATATACAGTGCCAAGTACTGTGGGTGCCCATTTTAATTGGGGTTTAACTTGATGCCAAAATTATTATTTAATGCTACATGTAAGGATATACTGATGAAAATGGGAGAAAATAGAATCCTATGGAAACTTTGCCACTAATATTCTTCATGCATGATCTACATGTTATAAATAGTGATAACAATTTAGAGAATTCATCCCTAGACATAGTTGCTAAAGCCTATAAGGTTCTCATCTAAACCACTATTGAAACTCATCAAACATTTCTACAAAGGAACATACCATGTGAAACGATCAAAATACTTATATCATTATGAACAAATTTCCTTATACAACCTTTTGGCACCATATGTCATTATCTTAGGCTCAAAAGAAACTTTTCCATGTTGAAGCATGTCATGAACTATCACGACAATATTTGCACACAAATATTTAGTCACATGGTTTTGTATTTAGTTCTACATGCCAATTCATCTCCTAGGTAGCTATTGGGTCAATGCATCATTGGTAGAGGAAGCTTTGGTGACTATTCCCATTTTATAGTTATAATGGTTTAAAATTGGAATGGAATAGTAGCATTGTGTGCTAAAGATGATGTAGCATACAATTATTTTAGGGGGGAAGAACTATCGGGAAAAAAGAAAATTTCAAATGGGTATTTGAATGTGCGAACATACCATATGAATCTTAGAAGCATAAGCAATAGTTACACATAAAGAAATAGAAGGATCCTTGGCATTGATTAAAAGTAGCATAGTTAACTAGCAAATAAAAGTAAATACAACAATCCAATAGACACACATAATGATAAAAAAGCATGAAAGTGACAAAGAAAATTCCTACTCCAAAATGGAACTCCAAAATGGACACATGGTAGAATTTTGTTTTTACACCACATATGAGGAAGATAGTGCCTCAATACCTACAAATCCTAAGTTTAGTTTGCTGCTATTCAATTGAGGTAAAGGAAAAGGTTCCACCCTAGTGTCCACTACAAGTGACCTCAAACTAATGTAAAAAATAAATGTTGTTCATGCCACCCTACATCATCCCATCCTCACAATGATCCCATATGTTTATACTTATGAACATTGATTCCACATCTTCCATGACTGACAAATATCCCAAGTGCCTTCAAATTAAGCTTCAATTGTAGTCATTGATGGTTGGGTATAAAGCATCCACAAATCTATATGAAGCATAAATAACCAAAATTATGAAAATAATAATTTAACACCACATAGAAGGAAGATAGTGCTTCAATACCTACAAATCCTAAGTCTAGTTTGTTGCTATGTAATTGAGGTAAAGGAAAAGGTTCCACCCTAGCGCCCACTTCAAGTGACCTCAAACTAATGCACAAAATAAATGTTGTTCATGCCATCCTACATCATCCCATCCTCACAACGATCCCATATGTTTATACTTGTGCACATTGATTCCACATCCTCCATGACTGAAAAATATCCCAACTTCCATCAAATTAAGCTTCAATTGTAGTCATGGATGGTTGGGTATAAAGAATGCATAATGCTATATGAAGCATAAATTACCAAAATTATGAAAATATAACCTAGTGCACTTATGCAATAACGCAATTCAAAAAAATATAGAAATATATTACAAAAGTAAAATAATCATTAATATTAAATGATGAGTAAGAGTAATCGATATGCATTATTATACATGTTGTGTGGAAATTAGCAATTGACCTATATTGTATGTCTTAACCAATATAGAATTATAACTCAATATTAATATAGCCTACAACTAGCCCTAGTAACAAACATTTATGGTTGTTACATATAACTATTATCTTAATAGGCATCGACACTTTCAATATATGAAAATGGATGTTTGCTTTCATAGGTAAGTTGGGAGCATGGATCAATGTGGAGCCAAATAGTAAATAGGACATTAGAATGCAAATAATCATATTAGCAAGAAGGAGCGTATGCAAAATATAGTGAGTGTGGGGCATGAGAAAAGTAGAAAATAAGGCATAAACAAAAGCTTGAGAATGAAAAAATAGAGGTACATGGAAATCACTATCATAGCTTGAAGAAGGAACTATGGGGTCATGAATGGTTCTAAAACATAAAAAATTAGGTCATTTGTGCATTCTAAGAAAACAATAACAAAATTAGAGATATGGGCTGTGAATTTACAACAAGGAAAATGTTATTTGCAACAACACATTGTAATGGTTTTTCTTATGCGGAGATAATGTCATAGAAGGGGTTTTGACGGAGTTATAGAACTAACATTTATTCACAATAGATCCTCTTAAAACCCATAAATTATCCTTTGAGAAGATTTTCCATGTTCATTTGGGAATTTAGAAAGCTATCATTACATGGGTGTACTAATATCATCTCCTAAATCCTCCAATTTATGTTTATGGAGGGGTATCAGAATGTGTAAACCCAAGTTAATAAAAATTTCCAAATTAGTGTGTGATGTGGTCAATGCACTCATATTTTATATGTGATGAAGTTGGCATGCTGATGGGTAGTGAGCTTACATTGAAGCTAACACATGGGTTGTTTTCATCATAAAAGGCTTGTTTTGACACAAGAAATAAGGATCTACCTAACCATTTGGGTCCAAATTTGATTGATCAAAGTTTACCATGGCAACCTTAGTTTAAGGAAGATTAGTTATTTGTTGAAGTATAAAGAGATAGTTATTTGGATCATTTTAAGTAATGTGTGATGTTGAATCGTGATGGAGTTATATTATGTGTTATATGATTTAGTGCTATAAATTTTGGTGTCATTAGACATAATTGACTCATAGCTTGGATCTATCTTTTCATGTCTATCATGCACCTATAATTTCAACATTACTTAGCCAAATTTCTTTAAATTTGGAAAAAAACTATAAAGTGGAGGTGGGAGCACATGTGTATACAATATATACATCTGCCCCACCTTTACCTTTGTCATGTTTGTTTTATGTTTTGCACGACCTTTACTTTCACAAAGGTAGATAGTGAACCCTTAATCCCAATTTCATATGTTCCTCACCCTCATCTTATTTCTTCCCACCTTTATGCTTTCACCTCATAGCCCAGCTTGGGGGTGGCCTCCCAGTAGAAAGAGTATATGCTGGGCTGAGTGCCTATGGTTGGGGGGAAAAGTGCTCTTACATAGCCAGTTTCTTGGATCTACGTTGGATAAAGATAAGTATTCTTATGCATTTGATTCCGAAATGATTTTATTTCATGCATGTAATGTTTATGCTTGTGTATTTGCATGCTAGATGTGTGTGGATAGATTTTAATTCCACTATGCATGTTTATTTAAATTTATGCACACATTGCATTTGTTGAAAATCGTATTATGCATTTGGGGCAAAATTTGAGAGCCCATATTTGGCTAGTGTCCCCTCCCGATGGTCAAATTGGGTGAGGGGGACGTTACATGAAGTTAGATTTACTTTACAGCAGAGACTAGATGAAGGAAGGAGAATAAAATATAGACAGAGAAGAGCAAACGTGATAAGAAGATTGAAGATGGAAGAAATGGAAATAGATTTTTTGTTGAGGTTTTCATTTTTTCATGGAACTGGAAAAGATGATGCAGAACAACATTGGTTTACTTGTGAAGTAGTGTGGGTAGTAAATCAAGTGTTAGATGAAATAGAGAAAGTAGCATAGATGGAGACTACTTTGTGCATCTACGCACTCATGTGGTATGCGAAGTACAAGACGACTGCTGTGGCAGGAGTTATGAGGACATTGGTTGAGATCAAGTAAGCAATGTTGAAAAAATTTTAGAAGCTGAAGTCTGAGTCGTAATGTATTACTGAAATTAAAGAAATTAAGTAGCAGCTAGGAGAAACAGTCTGGGACTATGACTAGAGATTTAATATTTTGTTGGATAGGTTTCCTTTTCAAATCCAGGATGTGCAACATAGGTAGTGGTTCATTGCAGGATTGTTGTTGCATATATGGGTCCCAATAACTCAACAGAAGGTTCTCAACATCCCGATGCATTAGAAATTGCAATGGAGTTGGAGTCTAGGCCAGGAGGTGAATCTTTTGCAAGAATGGCATAGGTGCAATCTCAACTGGCGATGCTGAATGCGCAGGTACAAGAAATAGCTAAGGGGAAACCAATGCGGGAAAATGTGTGGTGTACACTCTGCTGTGTGGAAGGACACAACCGCAATGAATGCCCTATGCTGGGAGCATATACAATGACTAGTGCTTAGAATGCTTTCCCCACAGGAAATTAGGTGGACTCGTGTGAGATATGTAAGAAATGGGGGCATTCCCCTATGCATTCTCCTATGCTACAAAAGTATCAAACTACTACTAATACTCCATTTTGTGAATTTTACAAATTAGTGGGACATGACATAAATGGATGTTGTGCATTACAATTGATGAAGGGGCATTTTGCTGATACTTATAGAGTATAGGGACTAGAGGATAATGTGGCACAAAGAGGCGATGGATTCTAAGGAGGATTTCGAGGAAGAGGTTGAGGATTTGGAGGAGGTGGGAGACAATGTGTTTGCTTCAACTGTGAAGAACCAAGTCAGCTTGCATGTGTCGAAAACCTAGAGCACTAAGCACATACTGTCCTAGTGCAGAGCATACAACAAAAGATTGCCCAGACTTGATAGCTAAGTGGGTGGGAAAAAAGGGCATTGTAATATGGTGACTATAGAGGTACATGATGACCAAAAGTTTAAGGACACAATGAATATGCAAATGGTGACCAGAGGGGGCACAAGAGCATGGGAGGATAATGGAAAACAAGGAATATATGTAGAACATATTCTGGAGGATAAAATTAAGAAGGCTGCAAAACCCCTGTCGAAGTTTGATGCTACGCAACAGAGACAATTATTGTGTGAAGGATAGGAAGTGGTTAAATAAGCATAGCTGCGCATGGGAGAGTTCCGATTTGATGGTGACAAGGAAAGCATTTCTGATAACTGTGTAAGTGAGATTTTGTGTTGTTGTATGAAAGTGCTTAATGATTTTCCAATAACTAGAAAATTGACATAACTATTAACAAAATTGATGGTTGTAAGAGAAATGGAGATCCCCATTATTGTGTTGTTGCTAGAAAGGAATGTGCAACATGTGAAGAAGAAGAAGAGAACAAGGAAAGCATTTAATATGAAGGAATATATAGGAGGTTATGAAATGCAGGGCGTGATCCTAGATTTGGGGTCGGATGTAAATATTTTTCCAACGAGGTTTTGGGAGTTGATGAGCAGGCCTATGTTGGTATGGTCCCCAATACAACTTAGATTAGCCAATCAATACAGAGTGTTTCCAGTAGGAAGACTGGAAGATATGGAGATAGACATTGATGGGATCAAGACTAAGGCAGATTTTGAAATGATCAAGATTTTGGATGGATCGTATCCATACTCAACACTGCTGGGGATTGATTGGGCATTCAAGAATAATGCTATTTTGAACTTGAAGCATAGGACTATGTCCTTCGAGTCAGAGGAAGTGAGAGTAGTAGTGTAATATCCCTCGTCATTGACTCCTATTGTTGAAATCAAATAAAGTGATGTAAATGTATTAATGTACTAGTTCATGCATGGAGCTCAAGGCCAAGGCCTCGCTAGTGAACGTTGTAGGATTTTTTTATTTCATAGTAGCACCATGTGCTAGATAAGGCATGGTGACGTCATATGCATGTTGTAAATTGTAAATGTTAAACTAATGGAAAATAGACCTAGGGGCTGAATGTGGAAGGCAAATAAATGAGGGGTGACAATATCCACTAGGGGAGAAGTTAAAGGCTAGTGAATCCTTAGGAATCTAATCAATGATGACCCGGGGTCATCATGTTGCATTTGGTGCTAAAAGGAATGTGAACTGTTGATGCTCGCTTATTAGCCTAAAACCAATAAATGTGATTATGGACTTACTATTAACATATAAAGCATTGCGAGGCAATGCATCATTCACCTAAGATGGTGAATGAATTAATATTTGCTTAGGAGCGTGACACAATCTACTATTATTAATAATATATGCTTATTTATTATGATGAGCTTGAATGATTAGTGATATTATTATGAATGTATAATTATGAATAATCATCTCAACTTGGACGAGAGATGTCCCTATAATTTTTATTGGAAGAACAATTCCATTCTATGTGTGGCTCCTTTTGTAGTTGCAATCTTTATTATATATTAAGAGGATTTGCCTTGGGAAAAATGCGAAGAAGAATTAATTTTACAATTAATAGACTTAAAAATCACCTAATATATATTTTAAAGAAGATAAGCATTTACTTATGGTTCTTCTCTCAATTGTGCAGGTATTATGAATTGGAATAGTCATTATATATAGAGAGAATAATATATATATATATATATATATATATATATATATGATCATTTAGTTTCATAATAAGAATATAAAAAGAAAAGAAGAAGCCAATGATCATTATTAGAACTATCATCTTGAAAAGAAAAAAATGATTATCTTATAAAGAAGATGTAGCAGTTAGGGTTTTTCATGATTTAATTAAAAATTAACATGACTTATGCTAAAAGAAAATGGTTAAGGAATTTGTTAGGAGCATTGCGGTTAAGGGTTAATTAGTCCCTGCATGTCTGCAGAGTAGCAGGGACTATAGGAATCGATTTCATATAATTGCATGAGTTTGGTACAATAAACAAAGCCTTTTAACCTTTTTTTTTTGGTGTTATTTGTGTTCTGGCCACTTAACTATTTGAAGGCCTTATTTGGCCTCTATTCGGTGCAGGTCAGTGTAAGAGGGGATTCGAACTGCGTGGCGAGCAACGAGCATGGAGCATGGAAAATTGCATGTTGTGTGCACTGCATTGAAGCAACTTGCGTGGCAAGCTACATGTCGTGTGCACTGCATTGAGCTATTCAACATGCTGAGGGTTTTTCTAGACACCTGCTCTAATTGCCGTGGAAACCTGCTCTCATTGCCGTGTTTTCTGGACACTAAAGAAGGGGGCTAGTTTGAATAATCTCTCCTGCTTAATTCAAATCCTAAGTCTCTTGTTTCTGCTGTTTTGACATTCGATCCCAAAATGGCCCTTCCTCAAATACCTTTTGAAGATCAATATTTGAGTTGGCTTTATGCTCTTCTTGGAAACATATGAGATGTTATTTTGGGATATTTCTATCCACTTCTTGCATTCATCCTTATGCATATTGTAGAAGCATATTTCCTATGGAGAAGCAGCCAAGAGGTTGAGGAGAATGCTGATGACGTTCCTCAAGCCAGATGCCCTTTAGATGTTTTCAAGGCAACCATTTTTCCTCTGGTAAAACTCTATACTTTCTCCCTAAATTGTGACTTTCTCCATCATTTTATGGCCCTTCAGAAGGGATTACTGTAGATTCCTCTAGATCTCCTAGGTAGATATCCCAGGTACACGATATAACAGAGCCCAATATATTATTTTCATTGAAGCCTAAGTTAAATACAGTTTAAGGAGAATATTATGTGATTATACACTGCAAACATATATTTTCATGCACATCAAATCACATATCCATTGTATTATGGAATTACCTACTTCAATGTTACTATGTTCATGCAAGGCTGAGAAATTGATTATATAAGACCAATGAATCATACCTGGCTATACAATATTTTTCCATGACTTCAATTACTTGTGTGATCTCGTGTAGGCAATCATAATTCGATTAACAATGGCAATGAGCTCGACATTTGCTAGGGTGGTGATAGTTACTCTCTTGGTGGTCAATACTCATTTTTCTCAAAGGACAGAAAAAACAAAACAAGCCATGAATGGAAACCAAAAGCCTTCAAACTCATTATATTAAATAACCTTCCTGAAGCCTCCTCGCTCCTTTCTATATATTCTGTTTTCCCTGAGCAGACGAAGCCCTTCCTTCTCATCTGTGTCCGCTCTTTGTAAACTCCAAAACAAAACAGAAAATGAGTAAGTGATCTCGCGGAGAAGAGATCACAACCATCTATGTAATACTCTCCATAGCCATGTATGCTTCTCCACTATTTGTAATGGTATGTCCAGAGTGCTACTCCAAGTACTACAACTTCCCTTGAATCCAACCATTATTTATGATTGAGCTTGACCGTATTTGATTACAATATATTCTAATCAACTTCTAATTGGAAATTTGATGTGCATAGACTGGTCATTCGCACCAAAAGTGTAGAATATATGCCTTTTCAACTTTCACTATTCAAATTCATCAATGCTATTGTGTGGCTTTGTTATTTTGTGGTCACTCGAGATATCTTCATTGTTGTGGGCTCCCTCATCCCCTCTTGTATGCTATATCTCTTTTAGAGGGGTTTACTGACATTTCATTTTTGTAGGTGTCAATTGAATTGGCATTGGATGTGTATGTGGAACTTTGCAGCTGTGCATCTATGGGATTTACAAGAAATATCATTTTTGTTAAGAATTGTAATCTCAACCGTTATGAGTTGGTTAATTAGTTGTTTTTGTTAGTTGAATAGGACACTTGGCTGTCCCATAGTATTTCCTATCCCATAGTATTGGATAGTAGTATTGATGTGATGTAATCCTATATAAGCTTGAGGTTAATAATTAGAAGGCAATGAATATGCCCATTTGTGTTCCATCTTCTATTTGCTTATGTCTTATATATTTTAACATGGTACGCTTCAGATCGAGGTTGGTGCGCTTCAGATCGAGGTTCCTTCCAAAGGGAAGTGATGAGTCCGGAAGATGCAGATGCACATGAGCTTTTCTGACATGGTTGATGTGTTCTCCCTTGGTCGTGATGTAATTGCTGAGCCATTTTTCACATGGTGGTAGATGTGTTCTTCCATGGTGAAGAAGTAAGGGTTGGAGCCTTCCCCAAATGGTGGTAGATGTGTTCTCCCATGTCGGTGGTGTAAGTGCTGGATGATGTGCATCTGGGCTGTGATTCGTGGACGATGAGATGATCTGAAGAGGATGATGCTTGTTATGATCAGTTGGATCATTTATGTATATATCCATCATGTTGGATGCTGGATATGATCAGTTGAATCATTTATGTATGTATGCATCATGTTGGATGCTGGATATGATCAATTGGATCATTTGTATGTATTTTGTATATGCATCATGTTGGATGCTTGGACCATGTATCTGTATATGTATCAGGTGGATACACTGTATGATCAAGTGGATCATGTATGATGATATGTATCAGGTAGATACTTGGTATGCATCAAGTAGATGCATTGTATGATCATGGATGACAAGCTTCAGGATGTTGCTCCAGATGACATGCAGCAGGATGTTGCAGTGATGATGATCAGGATGATCATGTGTATATCAGGATGATGTATGGTGAGTATCAGGTTGATACTCTGTGGCCGTGGAACATGTTGTGCAGATAAGCATGTAATTTGTGCCCTGAGAGATTTGTAGATAGTCTTTCGAGGTTTCACCTATGGCATGTAATTTGTACCCTGGGATATCTGGCAAATGCTCTTTTGAGGTTTTGCTTGGGAGGACATATAATTTGTGCCCTAGGAGATCTACAGATAGTCTTTCGAGGTTTTTTCTATGGCATGTAATTTGTGCCCTGGGATATCTGGCAGATGCTCTTTCGAGGTTTTGTCCTATGGCATGTAATTTGTGCCCTGGGAGATCCGATAGGTTGAGCCGTGTGCTCGTAATCAGTCCTGGGATGCTCTTTTGAGGTTTTTCCATGACCACATGTAATTTGTGCCTTGGGAGATCCGATAGGTTGAGCCTTGTGCTCGTAATCAGTCCTGGGATGCTCTTTCGAGGTTTTGTGGTGACCACATGTAATTTGTGCCCTGGGAGATCCAATAGGTTGAGCCTTGTGCTCGTAATCAGTCCTAGGATTCTCTTTCAAGGTTTTATGGTGGGGTCACATGTAATAAGTCCTGGAGATCTGGACAGGATGAAAAAGGCCTCAAATGCTCTTTAGGGTTCTTGCTAGTCAAGAGACTCTTTTAAGGTTTTGTGACACACGTAATAAGTCCTGAGATTTCCACAGTATGGCCAGTGATGATGAAGACCTGCAAGTGGTGGGCCTACATCCAGTATGAAAAAGGACTGGCTCTGTAGAAATTCCTATGATGAGTAGAGTCAGAGATTGGTTGAGATAGCATCAGCAGTGACGATGATGATGACGATGCATCGATGACAATGATCCTGAGAAGAAGAATTGTCTAGCAGATATGTGTTGAGAAATACCTTCCTAGTTAAGAGGAAGTGTTGATGTATATGTAACTTCAGAATGTATTTCATCTATGTATTTCATATATATTTATTGTACCCTTATTAGAGATGTGTTATTCCTCTATAAGGAAGTGTCGTCATGTGGATTGACAAGTGTCGCAAGTGTGTGTACTTGCCGATGGGTTATTAGACCACCATGTGTGGGGTCGGCCCTGAAATATATATATTATATTGTGGATGTACCTAGCTAGACAAGTCGGCCCCATAAGGTCACTGGGAAAACAGGTTAGTATAAATAGAGGTAAGGAGATCTCTATTTAGATCATTCAGAAAGTCATCTCTCTCTCACTCAGAAAGTGGCGCACTAGTGAGGAGGAGGATCATCTGCTTCTAGGAAACTATCTCAAGTGTATTTTGGTTGTACTTTGGTGGAGCCATTGCTCTCTCTATCTCTGAGGAAGTTGTGGGGTTTTTCACCTTAGGGTTTTCCCCACGGAAACTCTGTGTCTCTTGTCTCTCATGCTTTTGATTCTTGTCATGCTTATTGTGATTGTTATGCATTGATATACTGTATATGTTATTCTCTCAGTGAAGATCCTAGAGTATTGTGAATTAATGCTCAAAATTTAACACGCATGGCAAAGAGCATATGCAATAAAGAAAACCATTTCCCTTATGTTTCTGATTTGTCGAGTTGACACAGGCCACACGGAAAATAGCATACGCAGAATGAGAATGTAAAAAACCAAAACTAAAAAAAATACTAAAACTAAAAAGAATACAAGAAAAATAAATAAATAAAAAATGTCATTGTAACAATATACCTCTAGATTTGATGAAATGGTCATAACTTGGGTAAAATGAAACCTTTTTTCGGTGATACGAAAAGTGTTTCCAACTAGAAACGACACTCTAAATGCAATGGAACACCTCTTAGATCCCAAAAATGTACAAAACTATAAGAACCATAAATATTTTTATGGCTTCGGCTACACCGGTTCAAGATCTAGATCACCAATGGAAGTGGCACTTCAAAATTGATACGATACCATATTTGACTACACATGATACTTCCAAAAAATTGAACACCTACAATCAACCACTCACACAAATAGATCACAGATCAACACACTGTTGTTTTCACATGGTTTAAACCCTCGAAAGGGAAACACTCCATGACCCCAACGAAATAACTACTTGAGACAATTTATTATGCAAAAGAAAGAAAGTTACAAATGAGCTTCTCATAATCGATCAACTAGCAAATGACCCTCTGTGCTCTTTAAATAGAGATCATGGGACAATCGGGTGCTAAGCCATAGATCAATGCTAGTTACGATCTAAGATAAGATGAACCATCAAATCACTTTATGTCTAGAACATATTGTGATTATCATATTACATATTTATAAATGCATACTAAAGAAACACACTTTACCTAACAGATATATTAAACAAGTTGATCTTAACTAAATCCTAAGTGTCTAGATATCCTAACCCACACACATATATCATTAACATATATTGGTTCATTTAGTTTAATAATGATAATATAAGAATAAAAGAAGAAGCCAATGATTATTATCAGAATAATCATTTTGAAAAGATAAAATGATTATCTTATAAAGAAGACCTAGTAGTTGGGGGTTTTCATGATTTAATTAAAAAGTAGTATGACTTATGCTAAAAGAAAATCGTTAAGGAATCAATTAGGAGCATTGTGGTTAAGGGTTTCTTTAGGGTAGAAATATAATTGAATCTCTTAAGGAGGGTAAGCAAAGAAGATACAGGGAGAACAGTAGGAGGATGGATGGCTTGTCTCGCTTGAGTGGAAGAAAGGGATGATCTCTACAAAGAAATATTGCATTGCAAAACTTCAAATTTCGTAAACATTTCTCTGTCAACATGACCAGGGGAAAGAGAAAAAGATCATAGCCACACACACATTTCTCTGTCAACACGACTAGGGAAAAGAGAGAAAGATCATAGCCACACACAAAGGGGAGCGTCAAAGAATAGGAAGGTGGTTATTTCCAACATGATAAGATAAGTATCAAATTTCTATTAGACTTAGATCATGGCATTCTCCTGCACACATAGAGTATCAATGTTTAAGACCTATAATTCGTTTTGGATTTTCAAATTCAATTCACAAACATATACATTATTGATTTATATCAATACATTTTCATGATTTCAAATGTGGTCTTTTTGGGAAGCGGAACCCATTGTATATTAGTTATTTGATTAAATAACCTTTACATTAAAAAGGGGAGAGACCGTTGCGTTAAAAGGAGGGCGTTACCCTTTGCCCCTTTGTATCTCTTTTCTTCTATTTATTTGTATGATCCATCTCTTTAGCATTGAATATTGATTTTCTTTTGTGAATGACAGAGAGGGAAGCCTCTAAGAAGAGAGACGAGTCCACTCCTTATAATTTTATATTGTTGTTTGGAGATGGAGTGGTAGCCTTTCAGAAGAGAGCCGAGTCTACTCCTTAAAACCTTACATTTCTATTTGACTAGATGTAGGTGTTTCCTTTGAGAAGAGAGCCGAGCCCACACTTCTTAAATTATATTGTTATGTCCTCGACATAAAGTATTCGAGTAGAGGCATTAGTTTATGGTAGGTTTTCCAATTTTAGCAACTCCATAAAGGTTTGTGTATAGTTTTTTTTTTTTTTAAAACATGTTTATCTTGCTATTCATTGGTTCCATGCCAATGACGTTTTCCTGGGGTCTTGTGCCCCAGGCTCCGGCGACAGGTTTGCATCAGCTGGGTAGTACTCTTTGTGTAGGCAGGTAGTAAACTTTGTGCAAGCATTCAGACTTATTTTCCATTCAACTGTACAGGCGTTCAGATTGATTTTCCAGCCATTCGACAATTGTCTAGGTGTTCAGACTGATTTTCCATCCATTCGACTGTCTAAGCATTCAGACTGGCGGATGCGCAAGGATTCAGAAGCAACTAGTGGTCCCCAGTGCATGTGTTCAAGCACAACATTTTCATGCGATGAATTGGGTTGAGAGATTTGCATGAAATAATTATATAACATATAATACTAATAATAGAATGTAGCAATTCATATATGTGATGGCATATATCAGAACAAACAAAAGCGCATGGCTCTTCCACACCAAATTTTATTTATAATTTGTGGTCGATCTGTTGAGACCATATTGTAGAGATGTTTGATGATATAATAGTCATTAAAAGATGACAGCATGGACGTGTCATCCACTTGGCAGACCAACATTACCCTACACATAGGACAATCACACATTTTTTAACAAACCCATGCAGTCATATGACACTTGCAAGCAACTAACAAAGAGACATGTAATCTTAGGGAAGGCGGATCCACGATAGACAGATAATAGTGGATTAGATAAACGCATACACAACAACAGTTGATAAACACAAAGAATGCGAGATCAACAACATTGTAACGATTGTGAAGGACATGCAATGAGTATTATGCCTTGCCTCATGTTTTCTTATCACCATTCGTGGAGAGACGCAACCAAAGTAGGAAACATCAAGAATGTACACTCAACTATCTTTGATCATTAGTTTTTGTTAAATGTTCAGATTTTTTTGTTAAATTTACCTTTTTAAAGACTTTTTTTGGGGTTAAATTTACCCTTTTTTTAAGGAACATGATCATTTTGGAGAAGAAAACATAAATGATGTGCACTGCACTCAACTGTTTGTAATCATTTGTTTTTGTTAAATGTTGAGATTTTTTTTTTTAAATTTACCCTTTTTTAAGACTTTGTTTTGGTTAAATTTTGTTTTTTTCATACTTTTGTATGATCCAAAAACCACTAGAAAAAACATTTTTTTTGTTTGCTACATTATTTTACCCCTAGCCAAAATTATTAGAAAATACTTCCAATCAGTACCGAGATTCTTTTTTTTCCTATCTATTATTAGCTATTATGAAATTTATTTTGATGTAGTTAAAACGAGATCGACAATTTTATTGTACAGGCATTAAAGACTCTCTTTCCTGAATTATTGTTAAGGTTCTCATATTCCATGCCAACACCATGATAGGAAAGAAAAACAAATCCTAGCCATCAAATTTACACCAAAAAATCAACAGAAAAACCAAAAAAAAGATTTAAGGCTTAAATATTCAAACCTACTTGAAGAATTCCAAGATAGATAAGACTAGCTTTGTTTTTTCCCGACAGCACCTCCACATTGAATCCGGCCACCTCTTCAACCTTCTTTACAAATTTTCCCATGTTTTTAGCATTTTGACAATTGTCTTTAACTTTGTTTGCCGGAATTCTACCACTTTCTTGAAGCATATCATGGTGTTTAAAGCTCGTTGCTCGATTCCCATGGGTTTCCTTTATTAACCCATTCCATTTCCTTCTGCTCAGCATAAACTGGATATAACCGCTCCTAAAGGGTGGCCAATAGGTGTTTTGATTGCTTGGATAATTCCTCTTCACTCTTATACATACGTGACTTATATTGGTTCGTCTCATTGAGTTATCTTCCGAACCCAACACAAATGCCCGCTAGTGCAAAAAAAGAAGATACTGACCATCTATAACTTGCAAATTTTCTATTGATTGATGTGAGCATTTTCTTCATCCTGGATGGGTTGCCATTACTTCTACTCATGTTCGTATTATTATTAAAGCATCCGTGACATTTAGTGACTGAGGAAGCGTGAGAAATTTGTTGTCAAAACGAAAACGTTATGATCGATTTAATAAATATGTCCCCCAGGATTGAACCAAAGACTTCATGAACCGACTATTTGGTTTTTATCGCCTTTGAATCACCGAGTTGAAGAGTTGCAGTGGGTTGTTTGGGATTGTACTAGCGATGCCTTGGATTGCAAGACTGCAGAATTTGGTGCTTGAGCTTGCTTTACCAACTTGATTTTTTATTGCGTGCATGCATGGATGGAAACCACATGTAGAGATGTAGTCCTTGGTCAAGGTTCCCTTGTGTCATTCCTGTCCAACTCAATGAGCATGTTAGACTGCCCATGCTGAAAATGCCACTTGGACACTATCTAATTTATGTTGGGAACATTTTACCAACTTGATTTTTGATTGCGTGCATGCATGCATGGAAACCACGGGTAGATATGTAGTCCTTGATCAAGGTGCCATCATGCCATTCATGCCTAGCTCAATGAGCATGTCAGACTGTCCATGCCAAAAATGCAACTTGGACACTATCAAATTTATGTGGGAGCATTTATAATTTCCTGTCCAGCTCAATGAGCATATCAAACTGTCCATACGGAAAATGCCACTTGGACACTATCTAAATCGAATTTCTGTTGGGAGCATTTATAACTTCAAGAGGAATATATGTGCTCTATAAGGCCATGAAATATTCTTGCTATGCCTATGAATCAAATTAAAAAATTTAAAATAGAGCTCCTTCCAAAAAGGAAAAGTAAATTACCTCGATATTTCCATCTTTAAGAAAATCAATGTTTGCTCATGGAGATGTTGTTATAAAAAGTCTACAATAGTCATTGAAAGGAAGGAGCAATAGGGCCACATAAGCCGAAATGTAATACAAATAAAGGGGAACAGACTCATGTGTATGTGACTAGGGAGATGAAATAGTGAACAATTTTTGGGTGTTAACAGATTGCCCCCTGATGTGTGAGGGCAGGAGATCATCGTATGGCCGATAGACATCATAGGTTTTGTATTTTTCCAGTGGTATGAGTATGATGGTGGAGAGCATAAACTGGTTGGAGACCCGAACGGGTTCTCCATACAAAATGCAAAGGCTAAAACTAGAAATACATCACCTCAATAATGGATGAGGAATAATCTCAAATATATGGATGAGGCAGGCATACCCATGCTTGTATCAAGATATACAAATAATAATGAGGCCCAAACGGGGACCTGAACAATACATAGAGAAATATTGTGTACATCATAATGGTCCATAGGGGACACAAATCTGGGACATACTCATGGTCCAACTAGGACTGAGCTGAAGAACTGATACATAGAAACAATGGCATTCATTCGGAATGCGGTACCACAACAACTGATGCTCTGCTGGATTTGAAGGTGTCCAACAACTATATGGAATCAACGACTAAGAGTCGGAATCTCAAAGGTACACTGAACTACATCTTAACTAGATACTCTATGAAGCACATAGTTGAAGAGATTCCGACACTATCGCCAACACAGCCTAGATATCCATGGGAACATACAACTAGGGGGTTCCAAATAGACTCACCAATGTGCTAGAGTCGGGGGAAATCCAGGGTCTTCGACCAATAACTGAAGGGACCAATACCCTGTATGAACCTTAACGGTGCAATGATGGAGTTGATGTCGAGCACATGAGAAATAACTATTCTAAGAGGCACTAAGGAATCCTCTCAGATGGTCCATAGGCACTCACCACTGATGGATATGAGTCCAAGGTACAAGGACCTCTAGGTCTATCCTATGGAATGGAGGTGCCGGCATCGACAGAGGGAGACCTACAACTACCAAGGAAATTATGTTTCATTAATAGGAGAGCGAGGTGTACAACCAAGAGGTGATAGTACTGGATGTGAGACTGACATACTGTGGGGGCGATGCGGGGGTCAACGAGTGATGGGACTCAAACTTCCTTTGTTTAGATTATGACGGCAAGGCTAACTAGGCAGCATGTGAAACTGACTTCAGGGAAGGGGATCATAGCTTAAGGGGATAGGGACTATGACTGCAATGGGGGAGACTCAGGGGGGAAAACTGATGGGTGAGATCAGGAGACTCCAAGGGTGACACATCGAAAAATAATCTAAACAAAGGAAACCATGTTGGGGCCGATGCTGCCATAATGGGGGGACTAGATGTGATTTGTTGTGGCACCGTTTGGGCCTTCTTCATGGTTTAAGGAGCTGGAAGAAGGGATAAAAGTATGATCTAAATGGTATTGTCGTGTGGATTTATCCGAGCCCAAGACAATGCATGCTCGTGGGTGCTTTCAATTTTAGGGAATCTAAAAGCAATAAGAAGACTCTGAAATGGTGGAAAGGTACCGTCGTGTGGATTTATACGAGCCCAGGACGGTGAATGCTCGTGGTTGCTTTCAATTTGACAGAGTCTGAAAGCAATAAGAAGACTCCAAAATGGTGGAAAGGTACCATCGTGTGGATTTATATGAGCCCGGGATGGTGAATGCTCGTGGTTTCTTTCAATTTTAGAGAGCAATAAAAGACTCCAAGGGGGTATGATTTTTTGTGTGTTAGTCTCCAAGGCCCAAAAAAGCATAAAAGTATGCAATGAAGAACTCTTCTAGCTGGTGTGACTAGAGTATTCATTTTTCGTAATTAGTCTACCAGGTCCGGAAAAGGGGTAAAATTATACCAGATAGATGCCATTTCAGATACGTCTAACGAGCATGAAAGGAAGTAAGATTACTCGACGATATTTTCATTCTTTTAAGGAGTCAGAAAATAGCTTAACATAAATTCCCTGAGTGCCTTTTTCGTAAAGGAGTTGCTCAACCCGAAAAAGGGATAAAAGTATACCAAACAGATGTAAATTAAGTCAAGCAAGGAGGAAGTGTTCAATCAAGGGACAAACATGGCAACCGAGAAGGAAGGTGGGGGTGGAACACTGATGGGGTCTCCTTGCAGGTAGATGAATGGTGGAAAAATAACGCAATAACTGCAGTATGGAGGGAGCTAAGAGATCATGAATAGGCCATGATTGATAAAATGGTCAAAGGTGAGGCAAAATGACTATGACCTGTGTGGCACACAAATTGAGGTGGTGAGGGGCATGGGAAAAATGCTCGAAAAAGGATTAAGTGAGAGAGAGAAATGATACCAAGCATCATCACGGGCACGTAATTCTGAATCCGGCGATGCAAATGATGCGAAAAACAAAGGTCATATGACCTCAAAATGGTAAAAACAAAAATTAGGGTAAAAATGGCTATAAATAAAGGTGATCCCGCCAAGCCAAGGATGTGGTGGTGGGGATAAATGATGACCCGCAGTGGTGGAATACTAGGTGTTTAGAATAAAAACCAAATATACAAGTAACACGTGACCTAGAAAATGGTTGAGATCACGGATGTGAGAGGGAAGGTTCAAAATGATTGAGCATGCCCCCTATCCTAGGGTTGAGGTAATCTATTATGCCCCCTAACTTAGAGGTGTCAATGTGGTGCGGATATTGTCTCAAAGAGGGATAAACAGGGCGTCGACCAACTGTTAGAAGGGTGGTGTACCATGAGGCTATGGGCCGTGGTGGCCTACTGAAGTGATGGGGGATTCCCCTTGTGGGGTGGATGCCCCCAGTATCGCCGACGATAATGACGATGATGATGAGTAGGAAAGGTTTTGGGTCTGACCCCATGCCGTGGACATGTGACATGTGATTTACTTGTCGATTTGAAAAGGTTGAATAGGTGGGTCGGAGGGATCAGTTGAAGGTGCCGATAGGATAGAGTGGTCGCCAATGGAAACCATGTAAATGGTGTTAACCTCAGCCGATGAGGATTCCGGGGAAAGATATACTCAATGATAGTGATCGAATATTCTAAATATGGTTGTCGCATTTCGTGAAGCACCAACAGATACTTTGGTAAGTCAGGACAATGGTGAGAGTAATGGCCATAAACTACGCATATGGCACATGCGTGGTTGGTGCGCAATGATTTGTTATGCGAGTGGGGGGTGGGTTGTAGTTCGACAACCAAAATATTGGGGTCATCATCCAACGTATTCATGTGTTCTTGGAGGTTTAGTAGTTGTGGACAATTATGGGTAGCATGGCCTAAGTCATCGCATAAAGCACTTAGGAGGTGCGTGGAATGTAGGGGGGGTTTCACGGGTTTGGTTGCATGTGGTGCTGTATGAGTGTGCATGGACCTGCCCCCAGTGTTGTTGGAGGAAGATGTTGTTTTCACACTAGGGGGTGGATGATTGGCAGTGGTGATTGGTTGGACCGGTTGGAGGATGACTTGTGGCGTCAAAGTAGGATTAGGAGCAAGTAAGTACCACACAGGAAGTCCTAGTGTTAACCTGGGGAGATTCAGTGTGGCCATCACTGTCATAATTACTACTCCTGAGGGTGGGAACAAAAACGAGATTGTGTGAATTGGTGTGGATGGGGACCGACGATGGTTGAGGCAATAGTGGTAGTTGAGGGGTAGGCACCGATTGTTTTGACTAAATGGTGCACAAATTAGATATCTCAACGACCGGCGGGGGAGGTGGTAAAGACCAAAAAGTGGAGACCATTGGAATCTCTGAATAAAGTACTCCAGGGGAAATAGTGGAAACCAAAGAGGTGGGTGCACCAAAAATAGGTTCTTCAACCATGGGGAGAACATTGTTAGGAGTAGCAGGCGCGTTCGGGCCGTAATAATTAATTTGGTCGATTTTGACAACCCGTCCCTCATGAGGGAACATCATGATGCGGAACACCGACGACACGATAGCCTTCATGGAGTACATGTGGCTTCATCCTAGGAGTAATTTGTAGTCGAGTTGTGCGTTTAAGACTTTGATGTCAATCTGGACAATTTTTCCAGCTAATTGGACTGGAACATTAGCCAAAAGGCCTTGTGGTTGGGATGAACGACTATGATAAGCTCGTAAGGTAGTCGTGGATGGCTGTAGGGTAGGGGATCTGAGCTTCTTCCACACGAATGTAGACATAAAGCATGTAGAGGCACCTTCATCGATGGATAACAAGATTTTGAATAGACACAGAGACTTGAAAGGATAATGTGGAAGGCATGCGTGGTTCAGATTGGTCTAAATCGAATGCCATCATCCGTGAATCACAAGGGTCTATTGCACCTATGGCGGTCAACAATATTTTGCGTTGCGTTGGGAAGTTCTTTAAAACTTCTAGGGATGACATAGCAGCAGGGGACTGGGCTAAGTCATCCACGATAATATAGTTGGGTGCAGAACGAGTGTTGGGGTTGTTGTTGATGTTGCATAGAGGAAAGCAAGCAGCTTTCGGGGCCCCTTCAAACAGTGCAGGGGGTATACATAACGACTGATCTGTGGGAAGAGTGTTAGCGGCCTTGTACATAGGAATTGTCTCAGTGGTTGAACCATGTTGGTTACGACGCGTTTGAAGGTGGATATTGGATGAAGACATCATTAAAAGGTGTTGAGTGCCTGAGTCAATGGGTTGAATTATAGGAGGAGCGTAAGTAATTGGTTGTTGTGGTGCAGCAATCCCTTGAGGGGGAGCCAAAGGTTGGGTGGCTACTACCCCTTGCGTGGGTAGGGGGTTTTGAAACACCATAGGTTGGGCATTAGGTTGTGGGGGTTTTGGTGGTGCAACATGTCCTTGGAATTGGGAATCGTCACTCCAAAGTTGGTGAGCTCACTCCAGATGGGGACAATTATGTGTGTAATGGCCATATACCCCACAAATAGAACATGGGTGGTTCATACGTAAGTTTAGGCTTTTACCTTGCCGAGGTGGTCGATCAGGATTTTGGTTATCTGGTGTAACTCCATGATTATCAGGGGGTTTCGATGGTAGACCACCTCTTCCAGGAGGCTGGTTAGTACCCTGGTTACGTCTTCGTCCCCTATTTTGTTGTCCTTGTTGTTTCCGTTGGGTAGGTTGGTTCTGCTGTTGGTTTTGTTGGGCATAAAATTTCCCTTGGAGAACAAGGGGGTTCTGTGGTTGGGCAGGTGCTGGGGAAACCCGTGGTGGGTAATAAGATGGAGGGGCTTGGGGTTGTACGGGTGAGGGTACATCTGGTTGATGGTAGTAGAAAGGAGATGCGGTAGGGGGGTATGCTAGTGGTGTATGACCGTAGTAATGTGTTGGAAATGAAGGTCCATGTATATGAGGGGTTTGGGCCATGAGAACATATGAAGGTGTTGCTCCTAAATGGGTTGTGGCACACGAAAGGTCGAGACCACTCATGGCGGTATTATGCATTGGGTTATACACTGGGGTAGTGGCGGGGGGCATATGGACATATGGTTGGTTACGAGATGCAACGTGCCTGATAATGTCGTCGGCAGCGTGGGATGAACCTGACGCGTCCTTCCTAGAGGAATCGCCACGAGGAGCATCAGGTAAAATGGAGTAGAGGTAGCCCGACTAGGCATAGATGAGATCAAACTGTTGGGCTTTGAGGATGGCTTCTTCTTCGGTTTGGGGTCGTTCGGATGCCACATCCTCGGGGATAATTGGTATGAGGGATTTCAAGAACAAATATAAAAATATGCGGTCGTCTAACTTGATCTTACACAAACTACGAGGTCTACATGTGGCGTCCCCTTCTCTCATTCCAATCCAAGGAAGGAAACATGACTGACTTACCGGGCTTATTGACACTCTCAACCCCATACATTACTCATTAATTCATAACAATTAAAATCTTCTTGTGTGCAGACTCATACTTCAAATAAACACAACGGAAATAAGCATACTAGCAAGCACACAAACAGTAATGCATCCTCATATCTAACATAGGCATAAGATGATTCAACACCCAGGGATTTCAATTCCATTCCCAGGCTATGCACAGACTTCATGTCGATTTTATTAAGACAATCATTTCCTTTCATTAACATCGGCAATTAGCATTCAGAATTAACACACTGCAAAACACATAATGCATATAATGTAAATCACAAAGAACACTTACCTTGAAGATGAAGCTGTCCAAACAACTGGTTATGTGAGAGCAACGTTCCACCCAACCATAGATCTCTGTCTAGCTTGTATTCTTTCAGCTGAGAGATCACCCCCGAGCTGGGTTGTGTATCCACTAAGGAGGAACTAGCTGGGCTTACTCACAGCCATGGCTTCACTCAACAACTATGCTAAGCCAACACACAGTTGGGTTTATCAAGCATATGAAAGACAAAGGAGGGAAATGCTAAGCCAGTGAGCTCAACCACAGAGCTACATGCATCTCAAATGAATTCAATAGTCAAGGCACCCACATTACCTACCACACCCAACACAAGGAAGGTCCCCTTCTCTGCTGCATAGTCCCTTAGGCGTCCCTTCCCTCCAGTGCTCTTCAGGATGGGTATAGAAAGGTCCAGCTACTAATTCTTGAGATTCTAGCCTTCACTAGGTTTATCAAGCAAACCCAGCCTCTGCTCAGTCATTCACAATTGGATTTCTCACAATTCTGTTCATCAAATAACTCAATTCCGTCACTGGTTTTCTGAGCTACAAAAACTGGGTTTTCCAATGGATTTTGGGGTATCTAATACTTTCAAATTCACCCCAAGGTTCATATCTATGGATCCTCCATTGGATTTCATTGTCCAATACCAAATCTGGGCGTTCTTGGCACTTCAAAACGTGGGTTCTTGCAAAGTTGCGATTTCTGGTTTTTCTCACTGCTGGCAATTCGTTTTTGGGTGAAGAATGATGCTGGTCCCTTCCACAATGGAATGGGGATGAGAAAGAAGCAACTGCCATGAGGTAGAGTGACTTGTGGTACAAGAAAACATAGCCCATACCCGCAAATATGAATTTCTGGGCTGCCCATGCTCCATTGAAGCCATGGACTAAAATCTCCAACAACTTCGTTACAAAATAAATAAATGTCACCAATGAAAGTCAAATGGGTTCTCTTAATGACATTTGGCAGCGTATAGTTCATCCCCACAACCCCCTCACCACTCCCTAGTGGATACACATGGCCCCTTCTGATTGGTTGCTTCCATAGCTAGTTTTGGTATTTTATTGAAATATTAACATTTACATCAATTTACAATATTCCATGGCTTAATAGCACATGGAAATCAAATATCAAATACTTGCTTGTTTTAAATAAAATCCGAACATACACTAGTAGGGCCTTGGCCTTGAGATCCACGCTAGAGAAACATACAACGCACGTATACAATATTTACATTAGAAGCCAATATTTCATAAGGGTCAAAATTGGGGTATTACATTCCCCTCCCCCTTAGAACAACACCATCCTCGGTGTTCTCAAAACTGAACAAAAATGGGAAGGCCTATCTCATGGCATCCTCTAGCTCCCATGTAGCCTCATCGGGGCTAAGGTGCTCCCATTGGACCATTACCTGCCCGATGGCTCTGTTCCGGAGCAAAGTGACCTTCTTGTCGAGGATGCGCATAGGCTCTACTTGGAACTCTCCCTTGGGTTCCACCTATATCACATTCCAATCAATCATATGATTAAGATCATGTACATACTTCTTAAGCAAAGATACATGGAAAACATTATGAGCTCTTATGTTAGCAGGCAATGCAAGTCTATATGCAACTGGCCCTATCCTATCTAGGACTTCAAATGGCCCACAATATCTTGGTGACAACTTGGCACAGCTCCCCAACTTGAGGGAACTCTTCCTCGGTTTCACTCTCAAATAAACATGATCCCCAATCTGAAATTCCTTATGCACTCTTTTTAAATCTGCATAACTCTTTTGCCTGTCCTGAGCTGCCTTTAAATTCTGCCTAATCTTAGCAACTTCCTGTTCCATTTCCTTGATCATCTCTAGTCCAAGTACTACCCTATTCACCGGGCTGTCCCAATTCACTGGAGTCTTGCATCCCTTGCCATACAATGCTTCAAATGGACTCATTCCCAAGGATGCATGATGTCCATTATTGTATGCAAATTCTACCAAGTGTAGGAAATCTTCCCACTTGGATGGTTTATCCATCACATATATTCTCAGCATGTTTTCAAGAACCTGATTCACCCTCTTAGTTTGGCCATTTGTTTGAGGATGATATGCTGTACTGAAATTCAACTTAATTCCCAATTCCTGAAACAATCCCTTCCAAAAATTGGAAGTGAACTTTGTATCACGATCAAAAATTATTGCCTTAGGCAATCCATGCAACTTGAATATCTCTCTCACGAAGATGTTTGCAATGTCATTAGCCTTGTGAGTGGACTTGACTGGAATAAAGTGAGCTACCTTTGATAGCTTGTCCACCACAACCATGATTGAATCATGTTTCTTCACTATCATGGGAAGACCTGTTATGAAATCCATAGAGATCACTTCCCACTTCCATTCCGGAATGGGTAGGGGCTACAACAATCCTACTGGATGTTGGTGTTCAGCCTTGACTTGGTGGCACTTCTGACACCTAGCAATATACTCAGCTATGTCCTTCTTCCTACCATGCCAAAAGTATTGCTTTCTTACTGCTGTTATAGTCTTATGATATCCTGGATGTCCAGAGTATGGCATTTGATGTATTTCTTCCATCACAAGCTTCTTCAAATCTGCACTATTTGGAATGTACAGTCTATCCTAGTAGATGAGGATATCATCTTCACCAAGCTGATATCCCGCACACTTCTCATCCACATTACCCTGCTGCAACTTCTCTTTAATTTGAAGGCAAGTTTCATCAATGTGCTACGATTCAATAACTCTTGTCTTTAAATCTGACTTGCACATACTTATTGTTGCAACATGAAATTTTCTGCTAAGAGCATCTGCAACGTTATTCTCCTTCCCTTTTACATGCTTAATTTTAAAACCAAATTCACAAAGAAACTCCATCCATCTAGCTTGCATGGCATTCAAGTTTGGCTGATCAAACAAATACTTCAAACTCATGCGGTCTGTTCTAAGCTCGAATCTTCTCCCCATCAAATAATGTCTCCACATCTTAAGAGCATGCACTATGGCTACTAATTCTAAATCATGCGTGGCATAATTTTTTTCATGCTCTTTTAATTTTCTTGACTCATAGCAAATCACAATTCCTTCTTGCATGAGAACTCCACCCAGTCCTTCAATGCAAACATTTGTGCACACTACAAAATCCTTCTTCGGATGTGCTATCTTCAAAACATGAGCGCTGGTAAGTAACTCCTTTAACTTCTGAAAACTTTTCTCACATTTTTCAGACCATACAAACTTGATGTTCTTTCTTTGCAATGAAGTGATCGAATGAGCTATCCTGGAGAAGCCTTCAATAAACCTTCTCTAGTAACCAGCAAGACCCATAAAAGATCTAACATCTGAAACATTTCTTGGAGTTGACCAATCCATGATGGAATTAATCTTCTCTGAATCCACTACAATTCCTTCTGCAGAAATGACATGACCCAAATATTGAATCATCTTTTGGTAAAACTCACACTTGCTTAACTTGGCATACAACTGATGCTCTCTAAGGACTTGTAACACCATCCTTAGATGTTCTTCATGTTCTTCTTCATTCCTTGAATAGACAAGAATGTCATCCAAGAACACAATCACAAACTTATCCAAATATTTGCTGAGGACACTATTCATGAGACACATGAATGTAGCAGGTGCATTGGTAAGACCAAATGGCACCACAGTGAACTCATAATGACCATATCTGGTTCTGAAAGCTGTCTTGTGAATGTCTTTCTCCCTAATCCTTACTTGATGGTACTCCGACCTCAATTCAATCTTTGAAAACACTTTAGATTCCTTCATTTGATCAAACGAGTCATCAATCCTTGGCAATGGATACTTGTTCTTGACTGTCACTTTATTTAGCTTCCTGTAATCAATACGCAGTCTTAAAGTATCATCTTTCTTCTTGACAAATAACACCGGTGTGCCCCAAGGAGACACACTAGGCCTGATATACCTTTTGTCCATTAATTCTTGTAGTTGCATCTTCAACTCTACCAATTCCGGTGTGCTCATTCTATAAGGAGCTTTCGAATTCAGTGCTGCCCCTGGAACAAGATTGATGGTAAAATCAATATCTCTCTTTAGTGGTAGTCCCGACACTTCATTCGGAAATACATCTTGGAACTCTTGCAATAATGGGAAATCTTCTATCCTTGGACCCTTGTCCTCTGATGAATCTGACATATGGACTACGTACAATTTACAACCTTTCTTATAGAACTTTTTCAACTATAAGGATGAAATTTGTCTTACTGAAACTTGCTTGGGAATTCCTCTTACCAATCTTGGGCTTCCCTCTTCATCAATGCATTCAAGTGATTTCTCATAACAGTCCAATCTGGCTCTATGTTTTTCCAACCAATCCATGCCAATCAAGGCATCATAAGATCCTAAAGGTAGCACATTTAAATCTGCATGTGTGTGGAGTCCATTCAATTCTATGAGGCACTCCACCACCACTTCACTAACCTTTCTCTTGGTCCCTGTGGCTAATTGAACTATACAAGATTTATTATGCTTCACTTTTCTAAGAGAACAACCTTCAACTACTTTTGGAGAAACATAACTATGAGTAGATCCTGTATCAATAAAAACAGAAATAGATTGCTTAGCAACCTTACCTTGAACTTCCACCACTGATGATTGATGGTCTGCTTGATGATTATCCAATGCTGCATAAATTTGAGGCGTTTCCCTTGCCATGTCCTCCACCGTAGCTGCTCTCTTTAAGTTGTGCAACCTTCGGGGATTATCCTTCTGATGTGGACAATCCTTCAGCATGTGGTTTTCTCCACATCACCAACACTAAAGCGGTCCCTTTGATGCTTTGTCTGCTGCTACTGCTGGCTTGAATCCACTCCTTGCTTGCTGCCCCTATGGAAAGGTTCTAGGCTGGCCTTTGAATGGTGGCTTGAAGCCACTCTTCTTTTGATCAAACCTCCCTCTTGGATTTCCTTTCCATGCTTGGTTAACCTCTGTTTTTTCTTTATTCTGCTCATAGCAATGCATTGCCATCCTAATGGCCTCATCAAGACTTGGTGGATTAACAAATTCAATCCTATCTCTGAAACTCAGAGGTAGACTCCCAAGAAAGCATTGGATTTTTACTCTCTCATCTTTGATATAGTCAACATACCTCAATAATTCCAAAAACTTGTGGACATGCTCTTCCATAGATTTTTGCCCCAATCTGAGTTCATTGAACTCTTTTCTCTTACTGTCATAATACCTAGCAAAAAGGTATTTATCCTTGAAGTACTTCTTGAATCTCTCCCAACTGATCTTCCTCTCACTGATTCCTTTCACTTGCAAGAGATTGTCCCACCAAATTGAAGCTCTTCCATTTAGATTGTAAATGGCAATTCTGGCTTTCTCATTTCCTGAGTAGTCTTGAATTCTGAAATATTTCTTCATTCCAAGAAGCCATGCCTCTGCCTCTTGGCCAGTGTTGTCTTCTCCATCAAAGGTGGGAGGCCTTGCCTTCCTGAATTCTCCCTGTGGGATTCCATTTGACTTCTATTGTCCATTAAATCTCCTAGGCACATGCCTTGGACTTCTTTGAGGACCTCTGGAGTTACACGACTTGCTAGAAGAAGATCTAGAGGAAGGTGTTCTATGCTTTCTGCTCACCGAACTCTTCCTTAGGCTTGGAGTCATCTTCTTTGAATGACCTCTAGAGAGACTCTTTGCATCTCTTCCTTCTTCACCCACATTGCTTGGGTTGGAACCAAGGTTTATCCTCTGCTGCATATCAGTGAGAATTTGCAAGATAGCAGCATTGAGTTGGTGTTGTTCTTCTTGAGCCTTTTTCAATCTTTCATTGAAGCTCACCATGGTTTCAACCAAATCCTGAGGAGTCACCTGCTCCCTTCTCCGATTGGATTCAGTCTCAGCATTCTCTTCATGCACATTTTCTCTTAGGACGTCTTCTTGATGCTCATAAGGGTCTTGAGCATCATTTATGGTCAGCATTGTTCCTGTATGCTACCTCTGCTACAATTATTAATTTTATGAGCTGCAAGCACTGTGCATTAAGAAAATTTTTGTTAGACATCATAAGAATGCGTCTACAAATATACAACAATCAATATTTTACATAATCAACTCATGGAATAATTCACATAGCTTTTATGCATTCATTTCTTTGCTCATTCCTGCAATTCTAGAAATTGCCCATATTGTCAACAGTTTGACAAACAGTCACTAGCACTTTTCTGCTCTAATTATCTATGATGTCTGATGTCCCCATTCGAATTCTGACTATGCACCATTGTTCCTTGCTAGATAAGCTTTCCAATGCCTGTCCACTTGCTCCATTCCAACATAGGGTGTGGAAACTACATCACTTCAAAAATGACAACTTTTACCAATAATTCTGCACATTTTACACCGTTGTATTTTGGTCCGGAATGCCAATTTCGACCACCTGTGGAAGAAAATCTATGAGGAATCACGAAAATTTTTCTACCAGGCGAAGTTGGCATATATAACAAGGAATGCTTAGCAACTCGCGGATCTCTGTTCCAATGCACCATTCGTCTCCTATAAAATTCTGGGTTTGACTACTTTTCACTTTTCACATTTTTCCAAAATTCCAATTTTTGGACCAAAAGTCCAAACGCAAATTTTGAAAATTCGCGTTCCCGAAACCCGAAACCTAAAACCTGACAGCGCAAAAGCCGAAAACTGCGGGTTCGGAATTTCGGAAATCCAAACGCAAATTTTGAAAATTCACGTTCCCGAAACCCAACAGCCCGAAAGTAAAAAATTGCGGGTTCGAAATTTTGGAAATCCAAACGCAAATTTTGAAAATTCGTGTTCTCGAAACCCGACAGCCCGAAAGCCGAAAATTGCGGGTTTAGAATTTGGGAAATCCAAACGCAAATTTTGAAAATTCGCGTTCTCGACACCTGAAACCTGACAGTCCGAAAGCTGAAAAATTGTGGGTTTGGAATTTCGGAAATCCAAACGCAAATTTTGAAAATTCGCGTACACGACACCCGAAACTCGACAGCCCGAAAGCCGAAAATTGCGGGTTCGAAATTTTGGAAATCCAAACACAAATTTTGAAAATTCGCGTTCTCGAAACTCGAAACCTGATAGCCCCGAAAGCCGAAAAATTGCGGGTTCGGAATGCCGAAAATCCAACCACAAATTTTGAAAATTCGCGTTCCTGAAACTCGAAACCCGACAGCCCGAAACTGCAAAAAACACCTGCGTTTCCTGTAACTTCCGGGGTTCATAACTCCCTCGTCCCTTGGCCAAATGAGGCGAGTCTGATACCATTGGAAAGCTGTTGGAGAGCTCTATGCAATTGTGTGATCCTCCCCCACACCTGAGAACTCTAACTCTATCATTTTTCCAATAAAAAATGCCGCCCCATCTTCACCAATACTGCGTTAAAACCATTCTGTTACTTGCCTGTAACTCAAAATTTGGTCCAAGCAGCCCCAGTGCTGCAAGCTAGGCTCTGATACCACTTTGTGGCATCCCCTTCTCTCATTCCAATGTAAGGAAGGAAACATGATTGACTTACCAGGCTTATTGACACTCTCAGCCCCATACATTACTCATTAATTCATAACAATTAAAATCTTCTTGTGTGCAGACTCATACTTCAAATAAACACAACGAAAATAAACATACTAGCAAGCACAAAAACAGTAATGCATCCTCATATATAACATAGGCATAAGATGATTCAACACCCAGGGATTTCAATTCCATTCCCAGGCTATGCATAGACTTCATGTCGATTTTATTAAGACAATCATTTCATTTCATTAACATGGGCAATTAGCATTCATAATTAACACACTGCAAAACACATAATGCATATAATGTAAATCACAAAGAACACTTATCTTGAAGATGAAGCTGTCCAAACAACTGGCTATGTGAGAGCAACGTTCCACCCAACCATAGATCTCTATCCAGCTTGTATTCTTTCAGCTGAGAGATCACCCCCAAGCTGGGTTATGTATCCACTAAGGAGGAACTAGCTGGGCTTACTCACAACCATGGTTTCACTCAACAACTATGTTAAGCCAACACACAGCTGGGTTTATCAAGCATATGAAAGATAAAGGAGGGCAATACTAAGCCAGTGAGGTCAACCACAGAGCTACAGGCATCTCAAATGAATTCAACAGTCAAGACACCCACATTACCTACCACACCCAACACAAGGAAGGTCCCCTTCTCTGCTGCATAGTCCCTTAGGTGTCCCTTCCCTCCAGTGCTCTTCAGGATGGGTATAGAAAGGTCCAACTACTAATTCTTGAGATTCTAGCCTTCACTGGGTTTATCAAGCAAACCCAGCCTCTGCTCAGTCATTCACAATTGGATTTCTCACAATTCTGTTCATCAAATAACTCAATTCCGTCACTGGTTTTCTGGGCTACAAAAACTGGGTTTTTCAATGGATTTTGGGGTATCTAATACTCTCAAATTCACCCCAAGGTTCATATCTATGGATCTCCCATTGGATTTCACTGTGCAGTACCAAATCTGGGCGTTCTTGGCACTTCAAAACATGGGTTCTTGCAAAGTTGCGATTTTTGGTTTTTCTCACTGCTGGCAATTTGTTTTTGGGTGAAAAATGATGCTGGTCCCTTCCACAATGGAATGGGGATGAGTAAGAAGCAACTACCATGAGGTAGAGTGACTTGTGGTACAAGAAAACAGAGCCCATACCTGCAAATACGAATTTCTGGGCTTCCCATGCTCCATTGAAGCCATGGAATGAAATCTCCAATAACTTCGTTACAACATAAATAAATGTCACCAATGAAAGTCAAATGGGTTCTCTCAATGACATTTGGCAGCGTATAGTTCATCCCCACAACCCCCTCACCACTCCCTAGTGGATACACATGGCCCCTTCTCATTGGTTGCTTCCATAGCCAGTTTTGGTATTTTATTGAAATATTAACATTTACATCAATTTACAATATTCCATGGCTTAATAGCACATGGGTATGAAATATCAAATACTTGCTTGTTTTAACTAAAATCCGAACATACACTAGCGGGGCCTTGGCCTTGAGCTCCACACTAGGGAAACATACAACGCATGTATACAATATTTGCATTAGAAGCCAATATTTCATAAGGGTCAAAATTGGGGTATTACATTACGCCATTCATGAATATGGTTAGTGATATGGTTAGCTGTGTTCTGTCTATAACATAGTAAAATATCAACACCAATGTCATAATGGACGGGTAATTGGAAGAAATGCAAGAAATTCGAAGCAAGGGATGTAAAAGTGTAATGTGTCCCATGTGGCTGTTCAATATACCACTTAGCTGCAGAGCCAGTGAGAGTCTGTTGTAAAAGTCGTAGGCAGATCGAGTCATCCACTATGGAGTTGGAGGAACACCATAAGTGGAAGGACATGATATGGTTTTGGGGGTCTTCACTACCCTTCCCTTCAAAATTTGGGATGTCCGAAGCGAGTTTGGTAGGCATGGGAGGTCATGTTGGATCAGATCATTGGTCAATCGGGCCAGATTAGGGAGGTTGAGATTGGCCATGAATGAAAAACTAGTAGAAGGATGTGACATGATTGCAGGGGCTTGCGTGCTAGTCATGGCAACGATTGTGGGGCCACCTCCACTAAGGGGTGGAGCAATGGCATGATTCATAATGAGGATCAAGGGACCACTGGTAAAGGGTAGGGGGATCGTGTAAGAAGGGCCAATGCCCCCAAGTGTACTATTGGTAACTAAAGGGATGGTAGTTGGGATTGATACACTACCGATGGGTGTGGAAGTAGTGACTGAAATGTCAGGTGTAGGTCCTATGGATGGTATAGCAGGGATGGATACTGAAGTGGTATCTAGGCTAGTTGTGGAACCACCACCAATAATACCTCCATAAAAGGGGTTGGGGTTCATACCGACCATGGGGCTAGACAGAGCTGTGTATATGGGTAAATCTCACTCATAATTAGAAGTAAAATAAGGGGTGCTGGGATGAAGATCCGGTGACGATGATGTGCGTCTGTGACGAGTGGGGCCAAGTGGACCATTCTGTAGGGATAGTCCCCGTAGGCGACGAGAGTGTCTCGGTGAATCAATGGTGACATGTGTAAAAGTGTCGAGGGGCTGTGGTGAATAAAATGCTCTAAAACCTAGTGCAACTATGTGTGCAAAAGGAGAGCTAAAAAAATATGGCACTCAAGCCAACAACAATGCTTAAAACACTTGTTGCAACAACGTGGTACAACAAGCAGAGCGGTTAATGAAGTGGTTAGAATACCAACAAGCAACTCTCCTATAAATAAAAAGGTAGACTCACTAATCCAATGGGGATATATGAGCATGCAAAGTAAACCTATTTAAGAGATATGGAAGCTCACACAAATCGTATCCTCTGTAGGGTGACGAAATCTGTAGTCAGGCAATACGAAATGTCGAACCAATTGGATAAAGGATATCCCTCTACTGAGAGGGACTCCGGGTAAAAGATCCCTAGAAGAATGAAAACTAAGCTACCCTGTTCATGGCACATCCAGAAAGGTGTCCCACAAATTTAGTTCTTTGGCCGTCGCACACCCGTTATCCACGTTATTATGCACGACGAGAACAATGAGTTGGTGTCCTTCAGTACAGAATGGAGTGCGACATTCCACTTAGACTTCCAAAACCAATCTTGTTACTTGACCTCCTAAGGGAGAGGCTCTCCGAAAAATCAGTGTTAACCGTACCAATCAATAATAGGGTATTTTGGATCCCTAGTGGACACCAACTATGTCGCAAATGTGAATGACAAAGGGGGTGTTATTTGGATGCCTAACCCCAATGTACTACCTAGCTATTTAATTGTTTTTGTGTTCCCCAAGGGGGGTTAAAGTGAGTTTAATTAAGCCAATTTTAAGTCTCTCTTGAATTATGAGGAGAGTGTCTGTGCACAAGTGGTGTGAACCCAATATCGCCAAATAGTAAATGCTGAAATAAACAACTGAGACTGAAATACAAACTTTAACTTTTTGTTTTTCAAATGTAAAAACTAATTGTTGGAAAAAAAATGCAAATGATTAGAATAATTTATGTAACATTATATGCAGAATTTTCAAAAAAAGAATACAGATCTGAATTCTTCACGAAAAAATACATTATCTGAAAAAAAAAAAATCAGTCAAAACCGATTCTAGGAAACAAAGATATATTCGTTTCAAATCTGCAATTTTTTCAGGAATTTTCCGTGCGGACAAAAATGCTACACATAGTATATATTTTTACTGGATAATCAGATTTTGACGAGACCAATGCCATTGGATCAGAAATTCCTGGGGGTTTGATTTGACATATTATATGTCATATTTATGGTTAACAGAATGAACGCTATATCCGTTACAAAACCACCCTCAAAATTCCACCAAAATGAAGGTAGGGCATAGATCTGACTCAAAATGGAGAGATCTGCCAGCGATCATGGCCTAGATCCACATATCCACCAAAATTAACACAAACCAAGCTAGATAAAATGGAAAAACAAATGGGTAAGGGTGGTCAAAATAAACCACAGATCTGTAGAGATCGAACCCAGTGGGAGTCGTCAAAATTGTTCGTTCCCCAGTGGAGTCGCCAAAACTGTAGCTAGTGTTTTCACACCAGCTCGTGCTAAAGAGAACTTAAAAATGATTCAAGAAATCTTAGTAGCAGTTCATAACAATGGATAAAAACTAGATAATAAGCAAATGATATGTGCAAATAACAAACATAAAATAAATCTAACTATTGCAATAAAATGATAGATCAAAAGGAACCCATGAATGAAACTCGTGTTTTTTATATTATATGGAAAACAAGGGTTTGAAATAATGGTTACCTCAGAATATGAGGTGATGGGGGCCCTTTAAGCAGTATGAAGAGTAGTGCCTCAGGTCTCTAGAGTTCCTTGCTCTTCTCCAAATGCTTAATGGGTGGCCAAGATTCAACTAGATGGGCACAAAAGCTTGAAAGGGTAGGCTAGAGTGTTGTAGGAAATTTGGCAGCATAAGGGTATGAAGAGTGATTATGGATGTATATGAAATGGGGGGCCTCCATCAGCTTTTCATAGTGATTTTGTGTAGTGGAGTATTGACCCATGGTTTTTGGCAACCAATAGTATTGGCTAGTGATATTTTGAGTTTTCCCTATTTTTTATTTTATTTTGACTTTTTCTCTTTTTCTTTTTCTTTTTTTTTGGATTTTGACCATTTTTTATGGGATTTTATCCCTTTTTGGAGGATTTTCATTAATTGAGGAGGGAAATAATGATTTTTTTCCCATTTGGTTACGAATTTGTGTTTTTTTTGGGTTTTGGAGGCCAAAAATGTAGGAAAAGTGGACAAATGGGTTATGCGACTAGGGCGATGAACTAGTGAACATTTTTTGAGTGTTAACACCAAGGATTATATCCTTTATCTTGTTGCCTCTACCTCTACTATTGGTATGGTTTTAGTGTAGGAAGATAGAAACACTCAATAACATGTGATTTATTACCTTAAAAAGGGTCTTATCGACTCTGAAACTCGTTATTCACATGTTGAGAAGTTGGCTCTGGAAACTATCATCGTTGTCTAGAAGTTTCTTCATTAAATTATGCTCCATACAACTACTATCATTGCCGATTCGAAATCTATGTTCCATGTCTTAACTCGTTAAGTAACAGGGGGAAAATATTCCCGCTGGATCGTGATTCTTCAAGAATTCGATTTATAGTTTGAAAAGGAAAAATCTAAAAAGTCATTAGTATTCACGGAGCTAATTTGCGATCTTCCCTGTATTGATCAAGACTTTGAGCCCATTGACTCTCTTCCCAATGAGTCATTGTTCCTGATGTGTACCTTTGATCCATGGTACGGAGATATCACCTTGTATCTCCAAACACTATGCTTTATCCCTCACCTATCCCACGACAAATGCCATCATATCCACCATCATGCCAAATATTACCTAATCATCGGTGACACCCTATATCACAGTTGAATTGATCCGATCTTATGATGATGTTTGACTCACGAGGAGGCTAAGCATGTTCTGAATGACTCACTCAGGGGCATGTGGTGGTCACCTCTCTGGGATGGCTATAGCCCAGGATATATTACACGCTAGATACTTCTGGCCATCCATTTTTAAAGATTGCATGGAATTTGTTAAGAAGTGTCCTCCTTGCTATTTTTTCATTCCAAAAAGCCCACTCATCCTGCCCCTTTATACATAGTTATTGCCGTCGTCCCCTTTGCGAAATGGGGCATAGATTTCATTCATTGTAATCCTACCTCGACCCGGGGGAATGCCTATGCCATTGTAGCTATTGATTACTTCACAAAATGGGCTGAGGCTATGCCTACATGTAAAGAAGATGACAAAACTGCCGTACTCTTCATGTTCAATCATGTTATTGCTAGGTCCAGGGTTCCACGAGCCACTATCAAAGACCATGGAAAAGACCATGGCTCACATTTCCAAAACCAAATGGTAACTGAATTGAGTGACAAATTGGGATTTCTCCATGAACACTCAACCCCCTACTATCCCCAAGTGAATGGTCAAGTAGAGGCCATCATTAAGGTCTTGAAAACCATGATACAATGCATGGTAGGGACCCATAGATCAAATTGGCACTTAATACACTTTTCAACCCTTTGGGTATATAGAAACTCCATCAAAAATGCTACCAGATTCACACCTTTTCAATTTTTGTTTGGAAGTAGTATTTCCTATAGAGTGCGAGATCCCGTCTTTGAAACTAGTCATCAAACTCTTGCCAAACACCATGGCTGAAGAGGAACTCTTCCTATATTTATCCAAACTGGACGAAACCCGTTGTGATGATGATCTTGCTAATGAGGTACATAAGAAATGCATCAAATCCCAGTACGACAAGTCCTTCGAACCTCGCATATTCAATGTAGGTGATTTGGTTTTGACATATGACCAAAAACATGATAAACTAGGGGCATGAAAGTTCGAGTCCATGTGGCATGGGCCCTACATCGTGAAACATGTTTTAGAAAAAGGGGCCTACGATTTAGTTGATTATGATGTGACATATTTGGGGGATCCTAGAAATGGGATCTACCTCAAAAGGTACTGTGCTTAGGAAAATCCTGCAGGAGTACCTTCTACACTTTGTATATGATGTATGTTTAATATGGTGTGAATTTTTTCTTTCATAGGTTAGG
Source organism: Larix kaempferi (assembly GCA_027924585.1). Lineage (NCBI taxonomy): Eukaryota > Viridiplantae > Streptophyta > Pinopsida > Pinales > Pinaceae > Larix > Larix kaempferi. The sequence continues at coordinate 8,390,286 of BSBM01000835.1, forward strand.
GACTCATCCCCATTGTGACTGATTATACCATGTTCTGCTTGAATGCGCAGATGAAAACATATTCAGGATTTGCAAATGATGCTAGCCGACATACTCAAAACCTCACTTCGACAACTTGGGTACTCTATTCCCCTGCCGACGAACTTATAAGCTCAGGAGGAACTTTCCTAGGTCCTGCAACTAATAATACCGCCGAGTATCACGTTTTGATTGGATTTTTAACTGACGCATATTCCCTTGGTGTGGACCACATTGTCATCTATTTGGATTCCCAACTTGTGGTCTCCCATATAAACTGATTCTATGTTGTTCACAACCCTACACTAATCCGTCCTTTCCGACGAATATGTCTCTTTGAGAGGTCTTTTGAGTTCGTTCAATACCTACATATTTCGAGACATATGAATACAGTTGTTGATTCATTGGCCAATTTCATGTTAGATTGGTATATATCGCATAAATTGTTCATCCATAAGCAGCGTATATGAGATCCATACTCGCCATACACACATTGTATATAAAACCACTTTTATATTTAGTATGCTAAAATTTCCACAAATAAGTACTAAGACAAAATATGAAGCTCATAGCTTTCAGTGCATCATCATGGAAAAAGTTTGAAGTTCATGGATTTCAGTACATCACTACATATAGATAATAGGGCTAGTCCTGGCGCTCGTGATAGCATATCACCGCATGAGCTAACCAATAGAGCAATTGTTTGATACTCGTAGAAACTCCCACTGTGTAGCGTTGGTATCGACGAGGCAGATCATCCATTGACATGTCTGGGATGTCAGCAGTCAGCCTCTCTAGGATCTCCCTGGTCTCTGTAAGTATGTTGCTTGCTTCTCGATTGCGAGCAAAAATGACCCTACCCTTTCCTCGCCGTTGTATAGGGGAAGCTCCAGGTGGTCTCTCTGGTCCCACATATGCATTATTAAAACATAATAAGTCTTAGTACACAAAACAACGATACATTCAAAAAATACGTAAAAATTTGAAAGAGCATGAATATATTTTCTTACCTATGTCACACCAGACTGACCCCTCTGGTAGCGCCAAGTTGGGATTTCCTCGAAAATCTGTGCCTGTGTAGGCGTAATCCTCTACCATAAGGAGATCCCTATGCATCCTTCAGAAGAAATCTGACCCATAACTATGGATTGTACCACCATGATGGCCAAACAACTCAGTCCACCTCCTCATGCGTGGCTCCCGCGGATCGGGGCTAGTTGTCCCACCATACTGACCCCGCTGGTAGTGCCAAGTCAGGATCTCCTCGAAAATACATGCCTACGTAGGTGTAATCCTCTACCGTAAGGAGCTATCTATGCATCCATCGAAAGAAATCCGGCCCATAACTATGGATTGTACCACCATGATGGCCAAACAACTCAGTCCACCTCCTCATGCGTGGCTCTTGCAGATCGGGGCTAGCTATCTCTATATGTTGAGGATGGAAGTGAGGAACCCTCTCCATAGAGAAGGATACCAAGATAGACCCATAACCAAACTGTTTAGTCCTACCTGTCCGACACTTGGTCAGTTGATCTTTCATGATGCTCAGGAGACTCTCACACCAATTAAACATAGTAGGTTCCATGCATGCTATGGCACATAATATCTGAGACTTGGTTTCATGTTGGTGGGACTTAGTCCCCGCTACTCAAACCACTGTGAAGAGAAAAGCCCTCAATGGTAGACTACATACTTGTGTAATTGGGATATTCCCGACAGACTTCCTAGTCCCGGGCTCACAATACTGGCCGACGAGTTCATCCGTATTTTCGTCACCTCCAATCTTCCCAGTAATCATGGCTCGATACCCTCTTCTTGAAAGCTCGGTCAAAAAATAAATGTCATCTATATCAGGGGTAAGGATGTGGGTCCCTACTCGGAAACACTGTCATCGGGATACCGCATGTCCACTAAATACCCCAAAAAATGCACTTGGGCCCTCATATTCAGAGTAAGGAAGAATTTATTTAAGCCACATTCTTGAAGTGCCAACATTGTGTTGGCATCATTTAATCCTTCCAAATCCTCCAATTTGTTGTCTCGTTCCTTCCATTCTAGCATTATTTTCTTTTCTTGAGGACTTGCAAGACCAAAGATAAGGATTGAAAACCCTTCATCTCCAAGAAAATCAAAGTAATTTTCATGTATTTCATCTTTGGGGTCAGCTTTCACGGTCGACGCGACCCAACTTTGCACACAGTGCGCCATCGATGCACTTGGCCTTTTTGTGGGCCGCGTCGATTGGCCGCAACATAGTTCCCAAAAAGGTAGGCCGCGTTGACCTAGGCATACATTTTAGGTTTAACAAACTACCCCAAATCCAGAAAAAAAATCATGAAATTTGTAGAATTTTAGCTTAGAAAATGAAAGGAGAAGGTGAAGATGGTTACCTGGAGTTGACGGAGCTCAAATCCACAGCCTAAAGTGCCCAAAATCTTCAACAAAAACTTGCTACTACAAGGAGTTTTTTACCCTTCTTGGTGAAAAGAACAAAGATAGAATGGTAAAATAAGTCACTTTTACTCCCTTTTATTGGATTGAGGGTGAATATTTTAATATTTTACTTTGTAATTTATTATTACTTTTTAGCATTTCAATTTGAGAGACTCTTGGTTGATTAATTTATATAGTTCTTTTTTAAGGTCAAACATAATAAAGTAGTTATGGCCCACACTGTCTTTCATGCTCGAAGACACTATTGGAGTTATCTTTAAGCCCTTTTTAGACTCTTGAAATATGAAAAGGTCGTTGAGCGAAATTGCTTCCTTTCATGCTCATAAAAGGATTTGAAAGGGCTTCTATTTAGTTTTGGTTTAACCCTTTTTCGGGTTGAGTAGTAATAATTACGAAAAAGCAATACCTCAGTAAAAATTTGACTGGGAGAGTTCTTCTAGGTATTGTTTTGAATTTTTCAGGCCTGGGGACTAAATTTATGAAAAGATACACCTTGGAGTCTCCTTTAGTCTATTCAGACTCTCTAGACATGAAATGACACTGAGTTTACCTTCTTTGGACTCGTTAAAATTTAACATCGAAGGAACCTTATAGGGACAAGCCACTCCTTTCTCAGTTTTGTAAAATATGTGAGATTGGAATAATATGAAGGATGAGCTATATCAAGCATCTGTTATCCTCCTCAAGCTCATTAATAAACGAAGAGGTACTCATCAATCATGATGGGGAATAATGGAAGGGGAATGAATTTGTATCCACATTTATGGCAGCCTGTTTTCGCCCTTGAATATGGCACATGTTTGTATTTCATTCGAATTGTTGGGTAATCATCTTGTCTTTGAATCGTGTCAAGTCTATGAGTCTCTTTACTCATTTGGTTCATCCAAATAATGCTCCATTCATGTTGCATTGTGTCTTGATATTCGTCTCATGGAGTCCATGCTTCCAAGTCATTTGTTGTGCCATAAAATGTTCAAGGGGAGTCCTCCATTTGAGTCAAACTCTGCAATCATCCAATTCTCTGTTACATCGGTTATCCTTAAAAATCCAGGTACCTTGTGTCAGTCCACACTCATTTGATTTACCACCCGAAATATTCTTCCTTTATGGATTTCGCGTTGATGATGTGGGATGCATCATGGACCTCCTTCAACAAATCTATCCCTGTCGACACCAACACATCATCCAAGGTTTAGATTTAGAAACCACCTAGTGTCTTGAAGCCTGCATGCCTCAATGCCATGTCTTCTCGCTTTCGACAGTGGGTTCACATCATTAACCTATGATCGAATGATTCCATGAATGTTCGACTCCAACTCATTCATTCACATTCATTGGGATGTACTATGATATCTTGGGGATCATTATCATCATTGGTGATTTCCCTCACACTTGTTAACGGTTCACATCATTGGTCGATAATCAAGTGGTTTCTACTATGTTAGACTTCAACACTTTGTAATCACATAGTTAGATTCATATCGATTCGAGATTGGTTAGAATACCCTGGGGATCCTCATCATGTGTTTACCGAGGTTGCGATGGATTTTTTGAGTAGGTCCCCACATGAACATCATTTCAGTGGCCTCATTGATGTACTATCACACAGATCCACTCTTGTATTGGTCATGGCTGTGTTGTTTTCTCATCATGGATCTATGCTTGTATCTTAGTATCCATGGTTATGTTCAGTCAGTTAGTATCAACATGGATCTGCAGTGTATTGGTCGGCAGCCGTGTTTCAATTCATTTAGCTCCAAAGTGTTAGAGCTTGTATTACAAAGTCCTTGGTTATTGTCAAAAGTTCTCCGACCAATGGTTCCTCACTCCTGTCACCATATCAAATTACTTCACCTATTATTTTTCTCTCTAGCTTCATACTTTGGGGGGAAATATGTTACATGGAATTTCCGTTAGTTACACAACACCATGTGACCACATGTTTCCACAATCCCTAAAGCCACATCCATGATCCTTAACTTTTGTCGTTCCACAATCAATGTTTTTACGACTTCGACATGCTTTGCTTCATTAGCAACATGCGTCGATATCCATCGATGCACTTTGCTATACTATCAACCCGTATCGATGACATAGCTTTCCTTCACATCAACTCACATCGAGCACATTTGGTGCACGTTTCTCTATGTCCAAGTTGCGTCGATGTATGTACGGGTAGAAAAAGAGGCTTTCGAGAAGTCTCTAGAACCAAATATTATCTAGATGATATCCCCTCCCTATTTTCTAGGATCTCACTTGGATTCGTCACTTGTTGGGATCACATCTCATCCAATATCCCAAAATATCTCATATCTCCCCTATCCATATTATCCTATAAATTCAAGGCTTGGCCATGGGTGAGGGGAGGAGGAATTGAGAATAGGGTTATGCTGGAGAAATTACACTAGGGGTGATAGACTTTGGATCCTTATGATTCCTTCATTTAAGTGACATCTTGGAGCAAAGAGGAACCCATTGGAGAAGAGATACGACACCAAGGTTTAAGTGGTTGTACTCTTTACCATTTCTGTTAATACAATACTGCATTTCATTTACCATAAATGGTTTGTTATTCATTTATTGTATATCTCCTTGTTCATATATATAACTTAATCTAATCCTAGATCTAGTTTTCTTCTTGCATTGCTTGGCTCACATGATTTTTTAGGTGTTTCTCATAAGTGGATGAGCAAGCTTGCTGGAGCATTGGATCGTTGAAGACAACTCACGACTGAAGGTATGTCTTCCATATCTCAATTTGTGATTTGATCAAGTTAGGGAAATGTATGTATGATTGCTCGCTTTGTTCTAGTTTAGTGATTACACTAGGGAGGTTAGCTTATGTCCACATTCGCAGACTAATTCGGGAAACAAATATGTGTGTGTTGTTTCCATGCAAGAATATGATATTTGTATGAGAGCAACTGAATTATTCTATGGACATGTTTGGGTACTCTAATATTCCCATCTTTGGATGTATTTACGAGCTTAGAGCTCAATGGTTTCCATCTTGGAGTTGTTGCACTTCAATATGGATTTTCCGGATTAGTATTTTAAAGAGTTTTATTTTTTTTGGGGAATTTTTTCTCATTGCTTGGATCATACACATCATACCTTGGGTGTATTTTCTCATTCCTCAAAATGTACACATCATCCCTTAGGTATTTTTATGATTTCCTAGATTGTACTAGGTTTTTTTTATGTATTTTTATCATTTCCAACTGTAGCAGCCAACATATTGAAAAATTAGTTCCAACCGAGTATTCAGTAAGTTAATAATGTACACAGTTTGGAAAGTTTTGCTCCATTCTGAATGATATATTCCAATGGTAGGCACAAACTCCAAAGTATGATAAAATTCTTTCTCTAGTCCAATTAAGTCCTATATTTCTGTAAGTAAATAATCAATCTATATAGATATCTCAAATTGGAAAGATATGTGTAGAGATCAATATTAAATAGCTTTGCTTTTTTGTATAAGTTTGTTTTTTTCCTGCCTTTTCTTATAAGCTCAATTTGGCCAAGTTTGAATGTTTCTATGATGAGTAAATAGCCTCAAGACAAAATAAAAAAATAGAAATCCATTATGGGTATAATACTTAATTGAAACTAGCAGTGATGACATTCCCTTCAAGTTGTTTAGAATATCAGGTCAAAGCAAAAATTGTGATTGTATTAAAAACATTGAGATTACCCTTGGAATTTTTCAGTAGATATGGAAAGCAGGTATCACATTACTGATAGAGTTCAGTAAAAGTATACTCTTCAATTCATTTTTAATGTTCTTGTTTATTTTTTTTTCCATTGTAGCTGCCACTTATTGTAAAAGATAATGAGTTACTAGAATCAAGGAGACCTAAATCATACATTGCTATTGGTCTGTAAATGTACATTTATCAAGGCTATCATCCTTCTCTATGTCCATTCACTTGAGATTGAATTATTTCTATCTTTTAAGTCAGCTGCTCCATTGACATCAATCAATAAGAAGAATTTGAATCTGAATCTGAATCTTTTAAGGAACAAGTTTAAAAAGGTAAGATTGTAAATAATACCTTGCATATTTTTGAATTAATTTGATGGCCACTGAAAGTTTGGAGGACGGGGGGAGGTCTTATTTTTTAAACTTATTTTATTTGATGACTTATACCCTCTTTTGTTTAGGATTGGCCACCTTAAAATTAGGGGTGTTTTACTTTTCTAATGCGTAAATTTACAATTCCAACCAAAATCCACTCCTTGCCTCCTTGTTTATGTTTGTTCCCAACTTTCTTGTTGAAAATACATGAATTATCTCTTTGCAGGAGAAATGGGAATGGTTGATGAAGCACAAAAAGCTTTGGAGGAAGCAAAGGCTCTGAAAAAGGTATTTATTTATGCATTAAGTTTGTTGAGATTTTATCTAATTTGTATTTGATAATTTGATAATAGCTATACTTTACCATGGATATCCTCCTAGATATCTCTCCTAGCCATGAAAAAAAAATTCTAATACATTGAACTATGAATAACAATGCTAAACTGAGGTGATATGCTAGATTGAAGATGAGGATGGAAGATTGCAAGCACTCTTGGAGTGTGCTATGGAAAAAATTGCACAAGTGCACTCTTCCACTTGGTGAGGGGATAAGACTTGTAGGTTGCTTCAAGGCCTTAGTCCTTGGAGCCCCTTTTGGCCCCTTTTGGATGGTTGGTATTCCTCCAAGTGATCCTACAAGAGATTGTTAGTGTAGTTCACATTCAAGCATGAAAATATTGATGAAAATAAAATAAAAGATATGGGGGAAAGATGCAAACTCCAACAACAACCAAATGTGTGCTAAACCACTTTTGTATTTCCCAATGGAACAGTTGTACAACACCTAGGAGGTGAAGGATTCAAGGGAAGCCAACAATATCCCTTAGGGAGGTTTTTCTTGTCCAAACTAAATGCTAAGTAGGTGTAAGAACAATGGATATAAACACTTTCCCCTTGATGGTAGGTGGCAAGCAAGCTTGGAAATGATTACAATGGTAGGAAATGATGGGCTATGAGGAAGCTCCAACTCAAATCCAACAACACAACCTTGATCTATTTTTTCTCTACAAAATGCATGCCAATGGATTTCTTTTATAGGCCAAGAGGTGGTCATCAAATAAATAAATACAAATGCGAACTCTCCTCCTTCATGAACTAGTTCCAAGGTACACAAGGGGGGATGATTAATGCCCCAAAGTGTGTGAGGAGACGAATTTTGATCCTTGGGGAGGATTGAGTCTTTAACGTGATTCTTGACGTGAGTGGTCCCTTCATTTTGATAGTAGCATGACTATCAAAGGAAAATCCATGTGGGTGTAGCGCAGGCATTGTTCAGGTAACCTGCGCTATAACACGGGTTAACTGTGTAATACCCGTGCTACCCCTTTGTTTTGATTATTTCTTTGCACTTGTGGACTCATGATGTGTTTTGGATCTGTATAGGATGCCTCTGGTGAGATGCATTCTTTATGTTGATGACGATTTACTGGATGAATCGACGTAATGTTGCATGTGTGCGATTTTTAGGCGTTAACAGATGCCCCCTGATGTATGAGGTTCAGAGGGTATTGTAAAGCCGATAATGCATCATGTTTTCTGTTGTTTTTCTACTGTTCTATAGGAAAAAGCATATGTGGACAAAATAAGGTTCTCCCATGGGGGAAGAGTGTTGGCGACGACCATTGAAGGTGTAATAAAGAATATTTTTTATACAAATGAGGCGCGCATACCCATGCTCGTGAAATACTATCAAAGTGATTACAATGAGAGAGTACAAAGGTGTCGACCCTGTTATACTGCTGGGACATGGATGAAGGCTACTTCAATCCATGCCTGATGGCTTTACCGTACCAAATAGACTGCTATCATGATTTTCAAATGCGAACACCCATACCTTCAAAAGTACATCTCCCCATGGTGTGATGATGTGTTGATGTCGAGCATAGGGGAGACGACTTATTTAGGGATCACTAATGACTCTCGATACTAAGTTCAAGGTGAACCCTTATAGTGATTGAAAGGGGTCCTAAGGTACAACTGCAACTGCTGCAACTCTCAGAATGTAGTGTTTTGACGTCGACGAGAGATAACGTACATGATAAAACGAGAGTCTTATCCTGAAAAACTGAGATCATATTGTAATCAATTGGTGGACGGAAAGACCTGACACAAGATTGGTTGATAAGTGTGGGGCTCATAACTTTCTTTGATGGATGTAAATGTGGGGAGTGGGGATGACAAATTTCCTTTCAGAACGGTATAGATTGAAACAGATGGAGACAAACTACAAATGAAAGGGCTTTGATGGAGACACAAAACGAAGGATAATGGTAACCATCAAAACAAATACTATTGAACATATGTAGACTCAAATATATTGATCAAAGGTGACCGTGGGTTGCTACCAAAATAATATTGTGTTGCCATAATGTGAGGTGATGTGGGAATCGTTTGCACATAAGGAATGTTGGTGGGGTCCCCACAATTTTGTGTGTGTTGGGGGACCGATTTGATGATGGGTGGATTCCCCATGGTTTTCAGTGGATCGGGGGACACTTTCCAATGATGAAGTGAGGGCTAATTTGCAGATGCAAATATGGGTGCCCCAAGAAATGGTGATATGCAGTATATGCCTGCAGGACAACTAAGTAGAACTGGTTTCTTCTAAGGGTGGGGGGGGCCCATACGTGTCTTTACGGAGGTGATGATACAAGGGGGATTGAAAATGGAAAAGTGATCATGGAGGTATGAGGGGGATTTGTGAATCATTCTTGCAACCTATGCCAAGGGATCCAACGAATGTATACTTTGTGGAGTAAACGTGCAATTATGAAATGATACTCTAAGGGAGGGTCTTTTCAATTTTGGTCAGACTCCTCGGACTTATGGGGGTCAACATCATGGGTGTCCGTTGTTGATGGGGATGGAAGTGGTGTACAGACCCATGGGGAACCTTCTATTCAGGGGAATGATGTTGATGGAACATCAAGGCCATGAAGGGGGACCTTATGGTTGTCAACGGGAATACTGGGATACGCATTATAAATGGAGGGTAAATATGGTATATATGCTAGTTTCAGAATGATACATGTGGTGGGGTTTTTTACCCTTTAGAGCTTCAGAGTCTTATTCGTATCATGGGTAAACAAGAGTCTCCATGTTGTTCTGATCACGGTCCTGCACACATGGTGCACATACCCAAGTGTAATAAAAGACATAACTAAGGTATTGACAATGCATAAATCATATAACCAAAACATTGCGTAGCTATGGGGCACTTTGTTGATTAAGGAGAGAAAATTGTGTCCCGGTGACATTGATGATAATATGGATTAGTTGGTTCCATGTCGAAGAGCTTGAAGCATTGGTCATTGTGGTGTGAACGGTTTTGAGAATGGAGTTACGATTTGTCTGTGGCATGAGTTTGAAGTTTGGGCCAAATGAGTATAAAATAGGTGTGGGGCCCATTTTTTGAAATAATTTGTACTTTATGCCACCGACATCCTAGAGTAATTTTAGAGCAATTATGGGAGATCCAGTGCACCGTTTGGTGAGCGACGAGTTCCAGGTATGCCTCACCCTTGTACTTTTTGATTTTATCCGGGTAGATTTGGGTAGGGGGGTCCCCTAGATGGCCAGGGGGGATTTTTGATGGTTTTAGCGATGCTGCGCAGGATTTTGAGAAAACACTGCATGGTCGCACGATATTTTGGGAAAATATCGTGCTGCCCCAGCACGGGATTTTCTGGAAATCGCATGTGATGTAGTGCGCATTGTAGCATGGAATAAATGAACAGTACTGCATGTAGCGCGTGACATATATGCTTTGGCCGCACGCTGGTTGTAGCGCGAATGTTCTTAGAACAGTCACACTACATGTACAACTAAGGTGTATAATCCCCGCATGTTGGTTCCACGTGACCAAGCATTGTATCGATCACGCTACACGTGGACATATTGTAAAATTCCACGCTACGCACGGGTCTTTTTAGAGAAGGCCGCGCTATTGATTTTATGAGGCTGGTGGGGGATTTTTTCCATTTGCAGGTGGTTTCTGATCAGTGATGGCGCACGTTCAAGATGTTCAGTGGAGGGAGAGAGAGTTTGACGACCTCTGAGCCATTGTGTTGGCTGACTAGGGGGCGACCGATGCGTTATGGGATGCTGGGTTCTTGAAGTTATTCAAGAACCCTTTCATGCAGTCATTTGATTATCTCTTGTGGTGGCTACTAGACAGTGGGATCTTGACTGCGAGGTGTTTCAGGTGGGTGGTGAGGACCTGAGTATCACTACCTGGGATATCTATTTTTTGATGGGGTTGATTCCTCAAGGGGTGAGGAAGCCTCTCCCTCCACAACTGGTGAGGGAGATGATCCATACCTTAGTTGATTGGTATTGTGATGGTGACCAGAGTTCACTAAAATATGATGGCGTGTTAGTGAGCCATATGAGGGCTCTACCCATGGAGGCTGTGGCGACAACCGTTGTTTGTGTGTTGGGGGATGCGTCCCCAAACCAGATTACAGGAGACCAGCTCCTGTTGGTGGAGAGGGTCATGGATGGGAAACCTATGGCTTGGGGTTAGTTGATGCTACAGTCCATGATGCAACAGATGCCAGATTTGCAATAGGGTGTGGGGCAACGCACCTTCTGCTACGGTAGCGTATTGTGCTCATACTTCTTTGAGCTTTATCCATCTTTGATCTAAAAAATTTAGGATCTTTGTAACCATATAAATTAAATGTGAAATTTGCATGTTAAATCTCATAAAAGGCTTATAAAGACAATTTTTAAATGCTTAAATAAACAACATAAGAAAATAAACAAGTATGCAAACCGAAAAAATGTAGACAACATATGATAATGGAGTTCACCCTTCTTGGGATACGTCTCCAGGCCACTTCCAATGAGAAGGTTGATCTTATTAAGTCTTCAAAGCTTACATACATGAGTTATGGAAACACTTCTGAGTTCTATCTATCAAACCCAGAAACAGGCTGCACCAATGCTTTCCTCTTGAAATTCTGAGAAGAATGAGTATAAACTCGACCTGGTTTTCCTTAGACCTCCTCTGGCACAAAAATCGAGAAACACCTATGATTGCACTGTACGGATCATACCCTGTCATACTCTGCATCTCGCCTCGGGATCTGTGCAAAAAATGGTTTTTTGGGCGCCGAACTTTGTTCCTTTGTGGATCAAAACAAGGCTTTATATAGTGGTTTGGGCACTTGAAATAGTGGCTACGTGCCTATTTTCAGGTTCCAAATCCCAACCAAAATTTTTAATATATCATCCCATATCTCCAACGAGCGGGCTGTGGCCCATTGGTAACACGTTGTTTGTTGGGGGTGGAGGTCCTGGGGTCAAACCCGCGGGCCTCTGCCCTTTTAACGTGATATGGTATGTATTGTTTGTTGGTTTGGTTCGATGGTGGCATTTGATGTGGTGACATGTTGGCTCAATGTCGTGGAACTTTGTTGGCATATTTGTTGGATCCACGGTCTATGGTGTTGGTTGTTGTGTTGTGTTGGATTGTTGGTTCCACTAGTTCCGTTGGCATATTACATGGTTTACATTGCACATAGGCCTCGGTGTTGGCCATGGGATCGAGGGCTAAGCCCTCGGCCCCACCCCTTTTTCCAATGAAATTAACCATAAACTTTAAATATATGTTACGACCTATATGGTTAAGAACCACTGACATGCATCCTGGACAATGGAGATTGTGGAGGCTTAAGTGCAGTGGAGGTCAAGGGTTCGATCCTCCCCGACTCCATACGTTTTGTAAAAACATTCAACAAAATACCAACAGGGATTCCATGTGGTAGACCTTGATTGGTCCACATGGATACCAACCCTGCCACTTGTCAACCTGTCATTGGCCCATTTTTTTTCCATATTTACCCCCTTTTTTTTTCCTTTTTAAACCTTTTTGCCGAAGTTCAAAACTTCATAACTTCCCCGTCCAGAGTCTGATTCATGTGAAACGAACGCTGCCAGAAATACCTTGATGAGCTCTAAGCATCTGTAATATTTTGTTCACCTTTTGAATACTTTCATTTTGATCGATCTTGGATATCCTCCTGGATCAAACCTTCCCACGAGGAAGCTTTTGGGCCACCAAAAGCATGGAATCATTCAGAAAACAGGTGAGGGTACAAGTCCCTCACTCTTCCGGTCTCTAGCCATCGTGCTTTTCTTGGATGCATTCCTTTAAGCCCCACACGAAGATATTCCATGTCACCTCTTCATGAAGATTTGGCCTTCTTATCAAGTATAACATATTCTTGAAGTTCATTGAGGTATTCAGGAGCAAACTCATAAACATAAGGTACTTGACCCTGTACATCTTGGTCCATAATCATAGGAGTCTCATACAATTTTAAGTTTTCCACATTAACAACGGAATACATTTGCATATAAGGAGGCAAATCTAACGAAAAAGAATTATTACCAACTTGATCCAAAATTGTAAAAGGTCCATACCTGATTGGTTTCAACTTTCTACCTTTACCTTGGAGTTGTTCTTTGCTGATGAAGCCATACTTGATCACCAATTTGAAAAGTATGATCCACCCGATGCTTGTCATGTATTTCTTTATCCTTGGCCTGACTTGATTCCAACATCTCTTGTGCTGCTTGATGTATTAACTGGATCTGCTGAATAAACTTCAAAGCTTTATCTGCATCAACTTGACCATATCCCACTAAATATTTCCCATAAACAAAGTCTAAGGGAGACTTTGGAAAATATCCAAAACATGTCTCGAATGGAGACCTTTGTGTTGAAGAGTGCATAACTCTGTTGTAGGCATGTTGAACATAATGCAACTACTCATCCCAAAGCTTGGGATGCTTGGAACAATATCCTTGGAGAATATGTACTACGGTCTGGTTGACCACTTCAGTTTGTCCATCGGTTTGTGGATGAAATGTTGTGCTCTTCTTTAGATTTGTGTCCATAAGTTCCCATATAGATGACCAAAATTTCCCAAGGAATCAGGAATCTCGATCAGATATAATAGAAGTAGGTAGTCCAAAATGGAATCATACATGCTGGAAGAACAAATGAGCAGTCAACTCAGCTATGATATGTTTTTTAAAAGGAATTAGAATGCACATTTTACTAAACTTATCCACAAAAACATATAAGTAATCATGTCCCTTTTTAGACATTGGTAACCCTCCTACAAAGTCCATTGAAACACTTTCCCATGGATGGGAAGGAACATGAAGGGGAGTGTACAAGCCTAAATTTCTATTACTTGGCTTACTTGTTGCACACATAACAAATCCTTTTACATACTTGGACATAGTATCATTCATCTGAGGCCAATAACAAAATTTGTGTAATCGTGCTACAATTTTTCCTACACCAAAGTGCCCTGAAATGAGAGAAGTGTGAGCTTCTCTTATCACATGTACTCTTTCACTTTCTGGAATATAGATTTTTCCAAGATGATACAACAACTTATCAAGAACATGATAGTTCAATTCTTCATTTTGAGAGCCATGTATTAGTGATTCATATACTTCCTTAAAGTCTTCATCTTAGTATATTGTTTGAAACATAACTTGAATGTACCAAAGGACTTTGCTGAATAACAATAGAAGCATTTGTTGGAGGTCTTGATAACATATCTGCAACTTTTTTTTGAATTCCTTTCTTGTACTCAATGATCAAATGGAATTGTTGTAGAAAACCCATCCACCTGAAATGTCTTGATTGTTGTAGCTTAGTTTGAGATTGAAGATATTGTAGTGGTTGATGATCAATATGTATAATTGTTTCCTTACCCATTAGGTAATGTTTCCACTTCTTCACACTTTGTACTAATGCATACAATTCTTTATTGTAGGTAGGATAGTTAATTATTGATTTAGAGAAGGTTTCAAAATGATATCATATTGGTTTTTCAAGTTGCATTAAGACTGCCCCCATGGCATAAGCACTAGCTTCAGTCTCTATCTCAAATGGCTGTTGTAGATTCAGAAGTGCAAGTACTAGAGTTGTGCTAATATTTTCTTTCAGAGTGTCGAAGGCTTTCTGTGCTTTTCCTTCCCACTAAAAGTCTTTGTTCATACCTGTAAAAACATATAATGGAGAAGCTATGAAGGAGAAGTTTGCAATGAACTTCCTCCAATATTGGGCTGCTCCCAAGAAGCTCCTTATCTTAGTTACATTATTTGGCTTGGGCCAATTCACAATGACATCTACTTTAGAGGTATCAATTCTAAGTTCACCACCGCCTACAATGTAACCTATATACACCAAATATGTCTTCTCAAACTCACATGTGGAAATATTTAAGTACAATTTTTCCCTTACAAGTACATCCAAAACTTGTTTCACATGCTTGACATGTTCTTCCCAAGTATGAATGAAAACCAAAATATCATCTAAGTAGACTATGACGAAATCATCAATAAAGGGCCTAAAAACATCATTCATCACCCTCATAAATGTTTCGGGTGCATTAAAAAACCCAAAGGGCATTACCATCCATTCATACAATCCTTGTAGGGTTTTGAAAGCAGTCTTCCATATATCATTGCCATGGATTCGAATTTGATGATAGCCACTTCGTAAGTCTAACTTAGTGAAATAAGTTGCATTCTTTAGTTGATCCAAAAGATCATCAATTCAGGGAAGATGATACCTGTTCTTGATTGTGATTTTGTTTAGTGCCCTGTAATCAACATACATACACCATGTGCCATCCTTCTTTGGAACCAAAACAATCGATGAACCACACAGAGAGGAACTTGGTCGAATGTCCCCTCTTTCAAGCAATTCTTGAACCTGCTTATTTATCTCTACATTTTCAATTACTGAAGACCTATACATGCCAATATTTAGAAGTGGTGCATCCTGCTGTAAAAGAATCTCATGTTGGATTTCTCTTTTTGGAGGTAATCCTTTAGGTTCTTGAAACAAAACATTATATTCAGATACAAATTTAGCCAAATCATTTTTAAGTCTTGGATCACATCCCTTAAAAGATTCATTTGGACCAACATCCCTTGCTTTAACTATCGTAAGAACAAAATTCTTACTAGCATTTACTAGCCTCTTCATTTGACTTGCAGAAACCAAAGAAATATTAGTTTTCATGCGGTGTGCATGAACAATGTATTCAATACCATCTTTAGTGAATTGATACCTTTTATCTTCCCTATAAAAGACAACCTTCCTATCATAAATATAAGGACTACCCAACATAATACCACAGATATCCAATGGAACCACATCCAAATCTACTTCATCAACTGATCTAGAAGTAATAGCAAACCTAAGTCTACATTGTTTTGTCACTTGCAGTTGTGCATTATCACATACCCATACAAGTGGATATGGATTTGGGTGTAACTTAGTTTCCAAATGAATTTTTTTAACTATCTCTTCTGAAATGAGATTGGATTGTGATCCACTATTAAAGAGAGTGTCTATTTTTGTATGCTTAGAGATTACTTTGATATGAAATAACTCACTTCTCTTTCTTTCATCAACAACAACTTCATGCTTTGAAATAGAAGTAGAAGGATTTTTACCTTGAATGCCCATAGCAACAATCTTAGTTTCATCCCCTGAGTAAGATCCCAAATCATGTTGGATGGCTATAGCAGTGCTCTTGTTGTCCTCCTTATTCCGAAACTTCTCAGGCTTGAGCTTCGGATGAAGCCTCCAACATTCGGATGCATCATGACCCTTTTTTCTGGCAATGTGAGCATGTAGGGTTATCTCCTTCTTTCTTCATTGTATTTGTATGATTACCTTTCCCTTTACCTTTGAATTTGTTTCCATCAGGTTTCAAAGGTTTCTTGGAAAAAATTTCATTTGTATTCTTCCCCTTGGACTCCATATGAGTCGCTTGAATGCATACCTCATCAAGGTTAGTTGGATTAAATATAAGTATCATATGACGCAAATAACTATGTAATCCACCTATGAACTTGAGAAGAATTTTTTGAGTGTATAGAGGTATACCAGGTATCAAATCCCTTTTCCTGAATTCTTGTGTGTACTCCTGCACACTTTGTCCCTTACCTTGTCTCAGATTCTACCAATCCATCATGGCTTGTTGCACGTAGCCCAATGGATATAATTGCTTCTTTAATGTTGAAGTGAACTCATGCCAAGAGGAGATGATGTTTCCTTTTGAGGAAAGATTCTTTTGACTTCTAGTCTCCCACCATATGAGAGTGGTCCCTCCAAGTCGGAGAGAAGCCAACTGAACTTTTATGCTATCTTTAGTGAACTTTTAAATCCTACAATAAACCTCTATTTGACGGATCCAATTATCCAATTTCTCAGCATTAAGCTCTCCATTATAAACAGGTAAGTCAAAATTAATATCAAGCTTTAATTAAGGCACACCAAAATTAACTTTTTGTTTTTCAAGTGAGGAATGTAAAGAACCATCAAGAAAAGATGGTGAATATGGAGGAGTTTTAGGAGGTTCCTCACCACCTCCTTCTTCTTTACCTTTAGCATGAGATGAACCACCTTGTTCACCCTTCTTTCAATCTTGATAAATCTCTTCCACCATTGTTTGCATCCTCATAAATCTTAATGAATTCTCCTTCATATGGGATTGAAGAAGACCCATCTTCTCCTTTTGGTGAAGCCATTCTTCCTCTTCTTGAACCGATCTCTGGATCAAATTATTCAAGCTCTCCTTCACCATGTTGAAGCCTTGATCTTGTTAACATTCACAAACTAAAAATGAAATGGTTAAGCTGCTCTGATACCAAACTTGATATAAAAACTTTAGGATCTTTTTAACCATATAAACTGCATGTGAAATTTGCATGTTAAATCTCATAAAAGGCTTATAAAGACAATTTTTAAATGCTTAAATAAACCACATAAGCAAATAAACAAGTATGCAAACCAAAAAAGTGTAGACAACAGATGATAACGGAGTTCATCCTTCTTGGGCTACGTCTCTGGGCCACTTCCAATGAGAAGACCAGTCTTATTAAGTCTTCAAAGCTTACATACATGAGTTCTAGAAACACTTCTAAGTTCTATCATTCAAACCTAGAAACAAACTGCACCACTGCTTTCCTCTCAAAATTCTAAGAAGAATGAGTATAAATTCGACCTTGTTTGCTTGAGGTCTCCTCTGGCACACAAATTGAGAAACACATATACCTGTGCTATACAGATTGTACGGTTCTATACCCTGTCATACTCTGCATCCCACCTTGGGATTTGTGCAAACAATGTTTTTTTGGGTGCCGAACTCTATCCCTTCGTGGCTCAAAACAAGGTTTTATATAGTGGTTTGGGCACCTGAAATGGTGGCTACGAACCTATTTTCGACTCCAAATCCCAACCAAACTTTTAAATATATTATCCCATATCTCCTCCAACGAGTGGGCTGTGGTCCATTGGTAACACGTTGTTTATTGGGGGTGGAGGTCCCGGGGTCAAAAGTGGGCCTCTCCCCTTTTAACTTGATATGGTATGTACTGTTTGTTGGTTTGGTTTGACGATGATGTTTGATGTGGTGACATGTTGGCTCAATGTGGTGGCACATCATTGGCATATGTGTTGGATCCACGGTCTATGGTGTTGGTTGTTGTGTTGTGTTGGCTTGTTGGTTCCACCGGTTCCATTGGCATATTACATGGTTTACATTACACATAGGCCTCGGTGTTGTCCATGGGGTCAAGGGATAAGCCCTCGACACCACCCCTTTTTTCAATGAAAATAACCATAAACTTTAAATAGATGTTATGACCTATATGGCTAAGAACCACTGCTATACATCCTGGATAATGGATATTGTGGAGGCTTAGGCACAGTGGAGGTCGGGGGTTCGATCCTCCTCGACTCCATAATTTTTGTAAAACCGTTCAACTATCTACCAACAGGGATGCCACGTGGCAGGACTTGATTGGTCCACATGGATACCAACCCTACCACTTGTCAACCTATCAATGGCCCATTTTTTTCCATTTTTACCCCTTTTTTCCCCCTTTTTTAACCTTTTTGTCGAAGTTCAGAACTTCAATACTTCCCCGTCTGGAGTCTGATTCATGTGAAACGAACATTGATAGAAATCTATACACGACCTCTACGCATATGTAATATTTTTTTCACCTTTTGAATACTTTCATTTTGATTTATCTTGGATATCCTCCCAGATCAGTCTTTGAGGACATAGGTTGTGGTGCCTCAGAGGGGGCCACGGGAGCCGTAGATGGTGTTCTGGGGGTGTATTATGCCCCATGATGATGGTGGGCCCGTGAGGACATTATTTTACACCATAGGAGTTGGATGTATGGGAGGGATGCATAGGCTAACCCGAGAGGTACCCTTGGAGCAGGATGGACTACCAAGGAGATCCGAAGCTTCCCATTCCTGCTGGCAGATCCGACGTTATTCGTATTTTTTTGGTTTTGTACTATTCGCATATATTTTGTACATACTCTTTATTTCTGCACATTTGATGATATATATGTTTATCAGGTACCAATGATGGTTTTCTCTTTTGATGCAGATGTTGGTCCTGTGAGGGCCCCTCAGAGGTCGAGACAGGGGAGGGATCATCGTGCTAGGGGACCTGTGCCTGCCATTGGAGGAGTAGGTGTTGCTGAGGGTGGTCTTGCCAGGGTGAGAGGATTCAGAGTTGGAGGAGCTACGAAAGGTGGGGAAGCTCCTGGGGACCAGATGTCGGTTTTTGTATCCAACTTGGAGAGGATATTAGGTGGGATGATAGCTGGGGCTGATGAGCAGGATTGGGATGAGCTAGAGGATGATGAGGTGGCCTTGGAACTTCATCTTACAACAGAGTGTGGGACATCGTGGCGACATATCATGCAACGGGTCGCAGTTTCTTTCCATGTGGCGTAGGAGGTGTAGGGAGGAGAAGTTCCTCCTCCACGACAGCAACCACAGCAGGGACCAGAGCTAGCATGAGGGCAAGATGTGTGGCCACTTGCCATTTTGGGTCCCTGATATCCTCCAGCTGGTGGGGCACCTTGATGTTATGTAGGACTATGTGTTATACCAAAATCCTGTCATCATGACATATGTACCCTTGGTTTTTCCTAATTCTTGAAGCATTGATTCCAAATGTCTGAAAAGAAGGATTTCCATACCTTTTTCCTCATATTGTGACACTGACGCACTCTGCATGTTCAAAAGTAGCATCAGAACTATGGTAATTCCCTATTCCCATTGGCAGGATGTATTGATGACCCTGCTTTCCTTTAGCCAACATGTGTCACCCCATCCCTGACACAAGCTACTAGTTATCAAGGTGCATCACTATTAGTTAGAGGAGAAAAATAGAAGCTTCGAGCACCTTCTAGAACGAATCTCATCATGGATTCCTATCCCAACAAATCGACAAAGGTGTCATTCGATGCCCTAACTTCTTGGGATGATCCATTAGCCTTCTCCACTAAATCCTCAATCCCTTCTATCCTTTTTGGCCTATATATACAAGCCTCCTCTTCATAGTTAGGGGAGGAATGATTAGAGCACCTAAACACTGGAGAAATTCTGCTAGATTTTAAACCCTTTCATCCATTGGAGGCAAGATTGGATATTTGAGGCAAAGATCATTTGGAAGAAATTGCAACGTCAAGGAAATGGTTGTAATATCCTCTTCTCTATTTTCATTAGTATAGTAATATACACTCTTTCCATAAAGGTTTATTGTGCATTATAGATCTTTCGAATTGGTTTCCTTGACCACTAGTTTAGATTAATTAATATTGTATATTATCATCGTTTGTGTGTTTCCACTTGTTTGTTGTATCTTGTTTTGTAGTTTAAGATCAAGGGCTACATCAAGCAAGGGGATATCACTATGGTTGCAAGGTAAGTCATCCCTCTGCATCTCTTTTAATTTGATCAATTTAGGAAAGTATGTATGTTTTGTTGTGATTTATTCTAGATCTAAACCATTTAGACTAGGGAGATCGGTTGGTGTCCGTGCCGATGGATTTATCCACAAACAAAATTGGCGATCATACTGGGGAAAACACCATAGTATTTGGGTTATTTAGGTTGTGATTTGTATTGTTTTTTTATCCTCCTAAAGCCTTCAATTTCCCTTTTTCTTTTGGATATGTTCTTCTGAGAGTAACTGGGTGATCCATCTCTATTAGGGATTTTTAACTCAATCATTTACCTCTTTTTGGCTTGGGATTTTTTGTTTTTTCAATCTTGGATCTTGCCTAACGCACCTGGGTAGTCTTATACCTATGTCACTCTAATTTTGACGCACCTTGTTTTAAAGTAGATCGCGTCGCTGACATACCTATCTAGTGTTTAGAAAGCATCACTGGCGCTCTATCCCTATGTGAAAAGCGCGTCGCTGAGGCTCTGACGCTCTAGTGCATACCTGCAACCTGCATCACCTTGTAAAGCTTGTCATTTAGGGTTGAATTTCCCACAAAAAGTTGATTTTATTGGTTTTCTGAGATCTGTGTTTTGCTTGTCTTAGGCATAGTCTTTCTCAGATTTGGATTGCTTTTTTCTTTGATTTAATTTGATATTTGGAGCTCAATTTGACTTCTTAGTGAGTCCCAGGTAGTCAAGCAGTTTCTTCCTTGGCCTTGGGTAGTTCCAATCCCTCACAAGTGCAACTAGTCTTGTGACTCTTTGAGAATACCTAATATGTTTTGCTCTGAATTCTAAGTCTTTGAAAAGCTCATGTTGTTGTCATTTTAGTGCATTTGGTGTGAATTTTGAGTTGTGACACTTTTTGGGTGATTGATTTCTTAAGAATTTCTTTATTTAAAGATTGCAGTAGAGAATAATCTCTCATATTTTGAATCGAGATAAAGGAAGTTACATTATTCTTACGATTTTTTAATGCATTAGTAGGGAAAATCGAAAATTTTACTCTCTTCACCTTGAGTGCATTACTTGAGATTGTTGAAAAGAGCATTTGTGCTTTTGATAGTTGTTTGAAAAAACTTTGAAAGAGCTGAAAGTTGTGCATGATTATTTCTTCTTGGTTTTAAAAAGAGTTCATATTCATCTCTCCAAAAATATTAAGTGGGAATTAGGCCTTTACAAAGCTATTGGAACAAGTAGTCAATCCTCTCATACTTTTTGGATTTCTCTTTAACCCTTCTTTTCTTTGGTTAAAAAATCAGAGATATTGCAATCATAAGAAGTTCATTTTTTCATTTTGGCTTGTAGATCTAGCTTCTCTGAGAAAGAAAAAAGAAAAATATTTTGGTTTGGTGTATTATTTTTGGTTTGCTGGATTGATTCAAAGAGTTTTGCTTGCATATGTCTTTTGGATTTTCTTAAGAAGAATAGTGAAAAGATAGCATCATAATTTGGGGTAGATTTTGGTTGTTTTAGAAAAAGAAAGATCTCTCTTTTCCTTAGATAGTTTTCATCAAAAAACAAAAGGCTTGCATCTCATTTAGCTTACTCATGCATATTGGTTCGAGCGTACACTTCATGCATCCACCTAATTGTACAAGATAAAATCAAGCAGTAGTCTAATTTAAAATATTTAGAAACTCGTGTGATAGGTTAGAGACGTGTTCCAACGTCTTTAAACGTAGTAGCTGTAATGTCCCCATTTTGACCCCCTTTGTATTAAATCGTAAATGATGTAAATATTGTAATTTGATCATGGTGAGGAGCTCAAGGCCAAGGCCCCACCATTGACTTAGCATTTTGTATCGGCAATTAAAAATAGATGCCTATGGTTCTTGTGCGAGATGGGCACAATGTAAATAAGACATCATGTAAATACGAATTTTAATGGAAAAACCCACAACTAGCTATGCAATGCAACAAAACGATGGGGCATGATTCTACAAGGAATAGGGAGGGGAAATAACCAAACCCTTGAGCCACTAGGGTCAGCCCATGTGTCAATAAGAAAACCCATGAAATCTTAACTACCCATTTTGTCCCATGCACCCAATCATTTAATTCTTCCAAAGATTTGGTTGGGCAGTTAATGTATTGGGATTGGAGAAGTATGGCAGCCAGATTTCATGCATGGGCAAGCCATCAACCTGAAAATTGTATTTTTGGCTTGCTGGGCAAGAAAACCCCCACGAAATGCTTCCTAAGGCAATTATTCATGCATTACGTTCTTCCTCTCACGCAGACTGAGCTCACTAGAATTTACCCTCACGTTTTTCACCATAACCCTGCGTTTTTCCATGCCTAGGAATTCGTTTTTGGTATTGTGCAGCAGCTGGGGAAGGAGGGACGCGAATTGGGACTGAGGGAGAGGTCGTTTTTCCCTTGGGGCGTTTTTCTGGAATGGGTTTTTTCTCCCCCAATCGAATTTCCAAGTGCCAATACGTTTTGAGTCTACCCACGTTTTTCTGAAGTCCAGGAAACCCCATCTCATGCATCCCACTGTTGGAAACATTTTCTCATGCTCAGCAAGTGTAGTTTGTTGTTAGGTGCATCCCTGTTTTGATGTGAACCTGTGAGCAAGAAACTGGAGTGGTAGTGGACAGAATTGGCTTGATAAACCTAGTGTAGGGAGTAACCTCTCAAGAAGATTAAGAGGGCTGGCTACTTTTCCATGCACACCCTGAGAGCACTAGAAAGGAAGGTATGGCTTGAGGGACTGTGTGGCAGTGAAGAGAATACTTCCTTGTGTTGGGTGTGTAGGCATTGTGAGTGCCAAGCTGAATAGATCTGGGAGAGGTACCCATAGCTCTGTGGTTGAGCTCACTAGCTTAGCAATTCTTCCCTTCCATGTCCTAGCAGCCTGATAAACCCAATTGCAAATTGGCTTGGCTCATCTTGGTATATGCTTGGCTATGTGTGGGTCTGCTGTTCCCTGGGTCCTTGTAGCAATCATGCCCAGCTCGGGGGTGACAGTTGTATCAAGAGGTTGATAAGCACAACTGGCCTATGGTTGGGTGGAACGTTGCAGTTGCATAGCCAGTTGCTTGGGACTACCTTATTGAGATAAGTATTCTCTTGTGTTAAATTTGCAATTATCATTTGATGAATATTATGAATGTATGTGGATGTGTTAAATGAATTACCTCTGCTGTGTTTTTAAAAGTTTATGCATTTCCATATGATCTTGTATAATTCTGCAAAGGTCTCTATTTAATGGCTGTCACAGAATAGCTTGAATGTATGTTAGATATCAACAGGATTTATTTAATTTCCGTTGTGTTCTATGGCATGCACATATACATGTTTTTGTGTCAATAAGTTTAATGAATGGATATGGGGCCGATTGCCCGGATTGAGCACCACGTCCTCTCTATCATGCTGTATGGTAGGAAGGGGACATTACAGTAGCTGTCATTATTTTCCTGCACTGCATTCAGGGGGCTTGCAGTTCTTCCATGTACTAGTCAGTATATCGAACGACCTTTCACATACCTACGGGTATATAGAAAGGTACTTCACGTACTCGACGGTATATAGGAAGGCTCATGTCAAACGGTTGCGCATTAGACAACACTACTACGGATTGGATCTCCCACTTACCTTGCGTATATAGAGAAACCCCACTAGGATCCTAAAACCATCTGAGTCAACCATTGGCTATCTTTGCATTGCAATACACCGAAAACAACACTTGGGGAGATACTACGCACGTACTGTCAGATAGTCGGGTAATATGGTCAGGGGTACATTCCTAATACTCCCTGGTTAGTGCTTTGAAATATTGGGTCAGGTATTACTATTGGACCATGTAGTATATTGCGAGTTGCAACGCCTTGACACTCCTGTGAGGATCCAACTCTTAATCCCACCTATCATATAAGTTTGCTTGCGGATTTAGCTTGAGTAGGAATTGAAGTGTTTTTTTCTTTAGAAGAATATTAGGAGAAGAATTTCATCAACCATTCTGGCTGAACAACCCTTAAGGAGATCCTATAGAATAAAAAAATTGCCACCTGAATATCCTCTCATTGAAGAAGGAAACACAGGGGCATATATGGACCAACCCACCTCAAATGGTTTGCATGAAGAAGGATTTCCAATTACTAAATCATGAGGGGATTATTCTCCTCTTGTAAATCCGCCCATCACCAACCCTATGGGACCATTGGTGGTGGAACAAACTCCTTCACACGACACATCTTTTCATCAATCAATTGAAGGTCAAACTGGTGCTATTGATTGGATATTCATGTGACCTCTAGATGAATCGATAGAAACTACGTTTGGTCCAACCGCTTCATTTTGGGGAACCTATTTAGGGCATGCTATTTCTGATTTTGGTTCACCTTTGATTGTGGAGACACCACTACCCCTGCACCCTACCAGACTTGTCCCAAATGTATATTTTTTCAGACCACTTCAAGAAACCGTGGCTCGCTTATGGACACTTCGAGAGTAAGTAAGACGCCATACTTTCCCTCCCCAATCCACTCCGGAAATAGAAAATTTTGAACACCACTCCCCTATGCATTATTTTACTCTTCCTTCACTAGGAATGCCTATTCCTAATATGACCTTCTACGAACCAGGCCAACCGTCTTTTCCAACTATTTCACATTTGGTCGGTTCTAGACCTATTTTGACCCTAATGACTAGGGGGAAACCTTCAACCATTGTTAATTTCAGAATTGGAACACAACCTTCGCAACAAAGTATGTTCAGAAGTCACCCCCTAGTTAGTGGTCAAAATATGACCTCAGGGAAACCTATGGTCAGTGGCCAAAACATAATATCGGGGAAAACCTTGGTTTGTGGCCAAAATTTAACTGGGGGAATCCCTTAGTTAGTGGAAAAAATCTAATTGGGTGGCAACCTGTCGTTAGTGGACAAAATACAAGTGGAGAACAACCTTTTTTTACTTATAATATGACTAGGAGTTCCCTCCCAGCCATGGGACAACCCTCGTGGGCACATCACACGAGAGGACCATCTGCATGGGGCCAACCCCCATGGGGTTATACATATCTAGGTAATCATAATATACTAATGGGTCAACTCTATCAAACTAATTCAGGAAACCTTTATCCTGGAGTACCTTACCCTGGAAACACAAACACCCCATGGGGCCATCATAATTTTCTGCTGACTGGGCCCCCCAGCCGATGCTCCAACTCCTCCCCCACCACCACCCCCCACAACTTGTCCCACCTCTACCTCCTCCACATATCCCACCTCCACCCCCACCATCCAGACAACCCCCTCATTCTGTAGTACCTCCTCACGAGGGAGGAGGAACTCCATCTGTTCCATCTCCTAACGCGAGAGGACCCCCACCATATGGACAACCATCTATGGGAGGACCTTAGGATCAATCGATCGATGGTCCTACTTGTACTCAAATTCCTTACTAATATTACCAATACCCATAGCCAAACCAATAGTTACCATTTCTGGCTACATTAGATCTACAAGACCTGTCGCACTTGACCAACAATCCCATTCAACATGGCATGAATTGGCCACCCATTCTTGTGAAGATCCCATCAGACATACCCAAGTTTGACGACAAACTCGACGAGGATCCCAAAAACCACGTAAAAATCTATCACTTGTGGTGTTCCTCGAACTCATTAAAGGATGATTCCATCCATTTGAGGTTATTCCAGCGAACCCTCACCGTCATAGCCGCCAAATGGTACATCGAATTACTGCCACACTCTTTCGTCGACTTTTGATCCTTGGTTATAGATTTTCTTACACATTTCCAATTACCAATCCAATATGAAACCAACGAGGATCTTTTAATTTCATTCTAGCAATCTACCTCCACTCATATTTCGGATCATATTCACGAATGGAGGAGGAGACGTCGGCTCATTAAAACTCCCATTCCAGATCAGTTATTGGTTGATTGGTTTACTAAATCCTTGTTTCCTATTATAGCCAAAGATGTCGCTATGGGTGGGGCAGTATAGAAGAACAAGCTATTGCATGTGCTCAGTACTTAGACCTGGTCTATGCTCAATCTGGCACGTTATACGACATAATTCCCAATTGTTGAAATATTGTAACTTCTAAAAATATTCTATTTGTACTTTATCATATATCCAGAGATGTTTATTCCTCCGTCGAGATGTTGTAACTAGGTTTATTAGACCTCCCTAGTGGGGTCAGCCTTGAGTTAGTTGTCTAGGGGTTATTAGACTCTCCTAAGAGAAGTCGACCCAGTTAGGGTGAAAAGTCAAGTAGGAGTAGAGTATAAATAGAGGAGGTGTTCCTCATTTATACTCACTCATTCACTCACTTGTGAATTGCGCATAGGAGATATAGAGATATGAAAAGGAGGAGAAGGAACTCTTTTTTGGGGATTCCATCTTTGTATTTGTTGATCATCTATATTGAGGAAAGCTTTGCTGGGTTTTCTACCCCATGAGGGTTTCCCAGGATAAATCTGTGTCTATCTTGTGATTGTGTTTCTTTCAGTGATCCTTATGCTCTTGTTGTGAATTTTATGCTAAATTTAACATGGTATCAGAGCTAGCCTGAATAGGACATCTTTCACAATGTGAAAATACCTCTCTCTCCTCCTCCGGTGAAAATTAGGGTTTCTGCAAAAGTTGGAATTTTTGGAATCTAATTGCATGGCTGGATGCTCCTCCTCAAAAGCAAAATTTTGAGCCCTAGATAGAAATTTTTGAGTGGGTAGATCCTCAGGAAAGTCAAACCCTAGTTTGACTTTTGGACCAGAAATTACAGAAAACCAAAAAACTGCGAACCAGAATTCTACAGCAGGTCCAAATTTCGCAGGTCAAGTTTGAAGGGTGAAAAGTTGAAGTTTCTAGAAACCAAGTGTACCAGTCAGCTTGCCTCAGTCAAGCACATCTTCTGGTAAGATCAATTTTTCATTTTAAGAATTTTCAATTTTTGGTGACCTCCTGGATAAGATGGCCCCAAGCACTAAGCTTGAGGACAAGCTAGAAGGCATAGAGAATTTCCAGGCATGGAAATATAGGATTGGTCTCATTTTTGAAGAGAATGATCTTGCCAATTACATCAAAGATGAAGTTGCAGAACCTATGGAAGATGAAGCTAAAGAGAAGCACAAGAAAGACTTGATTAGGGAAAAGAGAATCATTGTTGATTCTATCAAAGACCACTTGATTCCCCAAGTGTCATCCAAGAAGACCCCGACGGAAATGTATGATTCCCTAGCAAAAATGTATGAAGGGAGGAACATCAACAAGAATATGAACTTGAGAACTCAATTGAAGAGTACCAAGATGAGTCAAGGAGAATCTATTCAAGATTACTTCACAAGGGTCTCCTAGTTCAAGGAAAAACTCGAAGCCATTGGAGGCACCCTTGATGAAGATGAGCTAGTCATGATTGCTCTCAATGGTCTCACTAGACCTTGGGATTCATTCATCCAAACCATGTGTGCTAGAAAAGAAAGTATGAAGTTTGATATTGTATGGGAGGGTTGCATTCAAGAAGAGGCTAGGGTAGCTAATAGAGAAGCATTACTCATAGAAGATAATCAAGCATTAGCCACCCATACCAAAAGAAGAAGGAGTCAACCCCACTTCAATAAGGGAAGCCACAAGGAGACTCAACCTCCACAAAGGTTTCAAAAGAAAAGAGGATCTAATCCAGGAAGAGATCACTCTTCATACCAATGTTTCATTTGTCACAAAATAGGACACATTGCTAGAGATTGTCCTTCAAAGAAGAAAAAGAATCTCCACCATAGAATACATCAAGCACATCTAGCAGAAGATGATAGTGAAGAATAAGAGGAGGAAAGGCCTAAAACGAAAAGAGATAAAGTAAAAGAAGAAGATGCAAAAGAGTATGTTCTATTCTCTGCACTCTCTAGGTCTGTAACACCTGGAGAAGATACATGCCTTATTGACAGTGGTGCTTCAAAGCACATGATAGGACAAAAGAAGACTCTTTCAAGACTTGAAGAGAAGACCTCTCCACAAAAGGTATCTTTAGGAGATGACTATCAATACCCCATCAAGGGAATTGGTGAAGCAAGCTACAAGCTTGATTCTGGAACTCCCATGAAGATGAAGGAAGTCTTATATGTACTAGGGTTGAAGAAGAACTTACTTTATATCTCAACATTAGATAAGAAAGGTTATAGGGTTGCATTCATAGATGGAAAAGTACTCATGTGGCCCAAAGGAAAATCAATTGAGGATGCAGTTATTATTGGTGAAGAGGAAGGAGGGCTATATAAACTCAAGGGACTTTCAGAAGTAGCCTGTGTTCATGAATCCAATAGCCCAAGTGAGCTATGGCATAGGAGGCTTGCTCACATTAAATACAAAGCATTACCTCATGTGAGCAAAGTAGTTATAGGACTACCAGATTTGAAGATTGATCATGAAGGCACTTGCAAAGGATGTGCAAAAGGGAAGAATATAAAGAACCCATTTCCAAAGAGTGAAACAAAGACTAAAAGTACTTTGGAATTGATCCATTCAGATGTATGTGGTCCCATTTCCTCCACATCTTTGAGTGGATTTGAATACCACCTTAAATTTATTGATGACTATTCAAGAAAGACTTGGATATATTTCCTGAAAGGAAAAGATGAAGTATTTGGAAAATTCAAGGAATTCAAAGCCTTGATAGAAAATCATTCATAAAAGAGAATCAAGATCCTCAGAATAGATAATAGTGGAGAATATAATTCAAAGGATTTTGAAGTCTTTTGTAAAGAAGCTGGAATCATGAGGGAACTAACCACTCCCTATAATCATCAACAAAATGGTGTTGCGGAAAGAAAGAATAGAACCATTATGGAAGTAATGAAGACAATGATACATGATCAAGAACTTCCTATGCATATATGGGATGAAGCAACAAGGATGACAATCTATGTCCAAAATAGATTGTCTCATAGTGCCCTTGGATTCAAGACTCCAGAAGAAGTGTTCACAGGGAAGAAGCCTGAGGTAAGCCACCTCAATATATTTGGGTGTCTTATATATATTCACATACCAAAAGAGAAGAGAACTAAGCTGGACCCTTCTGGGAAGAAGGGAATATTTGTTGGGTATTGTGAAGCATCCAAGGAATTCAGAATTTACATCCCAGGATTCCATCACATGGAAATTAGTAGAGATGTAACATTGATGAAGAAGTTGCTCTCAAAAGATCCAGAAAGTGACAGTATGAAGAAGTATATGAAGAAGATATACCTCCTAGAAATACAGAAGTTGTTTCCTTCCTCGAAGAGGAAACACCAAAAGACCATGATATGATAGAACCTCAAGAACCCCCACCTATGAACATATCACAGAAGAGAAAGCCAGCATGGGAAAGAGATATTATACAGGGAGCAGAAAAGTATGGAGCTTGAGAAGGCTCCACAAGAGTAAGAAAGAAACCGAAGCCATTCTCCAGCTATGTGGCTTTGATGTGTGATATTGTAGACAAAGAACCTACCAGTTATGAAGAAGCAGCTCATAAGAAAGAATGGGTAGAAGCAATGACGGAGGAATACCAGTCAATAATGAAGAATGATGTTTGGGATGTGGTTCACTAACCAAAAGACAAAAGTATGGTATCCTCCAAGTGGATATACAAGATAAAGAATGCTGTGGATGGTAGCATTGAAAAGTATAAGGAAAGGTTTGTAGCCAAAGGATTCTCTCAGAAAGAAGGAATTGACTATGAAGAAACATTTGCACCTGTTGCAAGGTACACTTCCATTAGAACCATCATGGCACTTGCATCCATGATGAAGTGAAGATTACACCAAATGGATGTAAAGACACCTTCCTGAATGGTGTGATTGAGGAAGAAGTGTACATAGAACAACCACAAGGATTTGAGGTTGAAGATAGAAGAACCCATGTATGCAAACTGAAGAAAGTTTTGTATGGGTTGAAGTAAGCTCCCAGAGCTTGGTATGGAAGAATTGACAGCTTCTTGACGAGTGTGGGATTCACCAAGAGTAAAGTTGATCCTAACCTTTAACTAAAGGTTATGGATGATGAACCTGTCATATTGTTGCTATATGTGGATGATCTATTTCTGACTAGAAATGAGAAACAAATTGTCGAGTGCAAGAAGAAGATCTCCACAGAATTTGAGATGAAAGATCTTGGATTGATGCATTACTTCCTAGGTCTGGAAGTATGGCAAGGCCCAAAAGGAATCTTTCTCAACCAGGGAAAGTATGTTGTGCAAATCTTGAAAATATTTGATATGTTGGAATGCAAAGCCATGGCCACTGCCATGGATTCCAACTTGAAGCTGTTAGCTGATGACTCATCGGAGTTTGTGGATGTAACTCTGTACAGACAGATTATTGGGTCATTGATGTATCTGATGAATACTAGGCTAGATATATGCTTTGCTATGAACACCTTGAGTCAGTATCTGGTTGAGCCTAGACGTGTTCACCTTGTAGCTACAAAGCATGTAATGAGGTACCTAAAGGGTATGATACACTTTGGTCTATATTATCTTGGAGATCATAATTTAAGATTGTATGGCTACATAGATGCTGATTGGTATGGAAGTGTATCAGACAGGAAGAGCACATCAGGTGGATGTTATTGTCTGGGATCTACCATGATATCGTGGTTTAGCAGGAAGTAGTCTAGTGTGGCTCTCAGCATAGCTAAAGCGAAATATATAGCTGCTTGCTCTACTAGTTGTGAAGCGATATTGATTCAGAAGTTGTTATCAGGATTGCTTGACTTAGAGATGGACTCCACTGTGATCCTGTGCGACAACCAGAGTTGTATCAAGATGACAGAGAATCCAATGTTTCATGATAAGTCAAAACACATAGAGATCCGATATTTTCATATATGGGACATGGTGCAGAAAGGATCAATAAGGCTCGAATATGTGAGCAATGACAAACAAGTTGCTGATGTATTGACCAAATGTCTATCTCGAGTAAAGTTTGAGTATTTCCAAGACAAGCTTGGTGTAGTCCAGAAGGACCCTCCTCGAAAGGGGGAGTGATGTGGTTGATGGTGATATTTGGATACTAGTATCAATGTGGATACCTTTATCGATGATGATATTGCCTATACCGACAATAAGGTCGATGATGAGGATACCTGTATTGATGATAAGGATACTTGTATCGATGATTAGGATACATGTTCCGACGATGAGGTTGATGATGAGGATACCTGTTCTGACGATGAGGTCGATGATGAGGATACCTGTTCCGACAATGAGGTCGATGATGAGGATACCTGTGCCAACAATGAGGTCGATGATGAGGATACCTGTTATGACAATGAGGTAGATGAGATCGACGATGAGTGGTCCTTAGACTTGGTCTAAGTTGACGAGTGGATTGTATCATCCATGGATACATGTCCTAAAGGAATCCATAGACTCTTGCATCCGAGAAAGATGTTGATCCTGGAATGATGTAATGTGCGCTCCTAGACTGCTTAGTATAGCAACGGGTGATCATTCGCAAGTCCTGTAATGATGTAATGTATGCTCCTGGACTGCTCAGTGTAGCAGCAGGTGATCATTCACAGATTGTAAATCCTAGATTTGATCTAGGTCACACCCCAGTTGAAAAAGTACTGGCTCTGTGATTGTAAATCCTAGATTTGATCTAGGTTACACCCCAGTTGAAAAAGTACTGACTCTATGGTTGTAAATCCTATATTTGATCTAGGTCACACCCTCGTTGAAAAAATATTGGCTCTGTGATTGTAAATCCTAGATTTGATCTAGGTCACACCCCAATTGAAAAATTACTAGCTCTGTGATTGTAAATCCTGGATTTGATCTAGGTCACACCCTGTTGAAAAAGTATTGGTTCTATGGTTGTAAATCCTAGATTTGATCTAGGTCACACCCCAGTTGAAAAAGTACTGGCACTGTGGTTGGGATTGCATCGTCCCTAGACATGATATGGTTTCTTAAAGTGATAGGGATTGATCATCCCGTAAGTGGATCAGGATTTTATCATCATTGGAATTATGTTCTAAAGTGAGAGGGATTGATCATCTCGTAATTGGATCATGTGTATTACAGATTATGATGCTGTTGATCAAGAGATCCAGATGGTGTTGTTGATCGGAAGATCTAGATGATGATGCATGTTGATATGGAGATCCAGATGATGTTGTTGATATGGAGATCCAGATGCTGATGTTGCTGTAGCTGATCAAGTGCTGCAGAAGATGAAGACTCAAGACTGAAGATGTTGATGTTCTAGTATTGAAGATCTTGAAGATGTTCCAGTAGCTGTTCGAGTTACTGATGATAATTGAAGAAAGCTTCCAATGATTTATAGATGTATCATGTATCATGTTGTTGATGACTCCTTACTCCTGCATGTGTTGTTATAATATCCTTCTCGTTAAGGGGGAGTGTTGAAATATTGTAACTTCTAAGAAACCCCCCATGGGATCACATACCAATGGAATCATTAGTTCCGTTCATACCCATATTGCTAATCAATTGGTTGGATCACAAATCCACATGGTTTCAACCCCAACCACGTCACAGGATGGTAATAACACCAATCATTCACCCAGTCCTTCTTCCACTGTGGAGGTGAATTCAGTCCAAACTGCTTCATCTAAGAAATCCAGTGGTAAGAAGAAAAATAAAGGAAAATCCAAGAAATATTCTAATCAGCAGGAACTCAAGAACAACCTAGACCCTCCTGATAGTAAACCAATACAGAAGGCTAAGTATCCCTGCTTATTGTGCGGTGACGACCACTTCATGAAAGAATGCCCACATCATGAAGAAGTCCAAAATTTCCTCAAAGGAAACCCTACACCCACAGTTTTAATGGACCCCTTACCTACACAACAACAACAAATGGTTGCACAACAAACAACTCCTCCTCAAGGAGAACCATCCAAAACCGCTCATGTCCTCATGATGCGTAGTGAAATGATCAGACTATCTACTAAGGCATGCATGTACGATTATGTTCCCAACAAGGAATCTAATGGAGGTAATACTGAAACATCCTCCACATCTGCATCCACTATCCCTCCGTCACAAGGTCCTTTGACCATAGACAAACCTATACCAGATGCAGTATTGTGTCCACCCAAAATCACAATCCAAAAAGCAATTTTCAATCCCAATGCCCAGCCCACTCAAAACTACAACATTGTGGAAGATCTAGCCCAGGCACCATGTGCTATGGAGACCCTTGAAGTCTTACAAAACTGCCCTAATCAACGCAATACTTTTCTATATGTTAATGGCGTAGTGGATCTAGATTCCTCTAACACCATCATGTTTAGATTGGAATACTTTAAGTCGGGGATTTCCCACCAATTGGCATTTCAAATCATTACCAATGTGATCGGGAAAAATATCCATCATACTATTTTAGATGAAGGAGCCTCTACTTCAATAATGTCATTGTCCTGATAGAGAGCCATTGGCTCTCCTGAATTGAACCGTTACCCTACCACCCTGAAAGCATTTGACGGACGTGGATTCCAACCACATGGGATTCTACAATCCTTAGCCATTGAGTTGGGAGGCAAGACTATTTCCATTAACATGGAAGTAGTCGTAGCACCATTGGATTACAATTTATTGCTTGGTCGAAATTGGTTCTATGCTATGACTACAGTCACATATTCTGTCTTCTGCATTATGCAATTTTCCCATCATGGAAAAATTGTCACTATTGACCAATTAGATTTTTTTTCACCGGACACCATAACTCATATCGCGGATAATGTCCCTCCTTTAGGACACTTTTTGCAAATATATGAGAGTGTGGGGGTAGGAATCCTAAAAGAATCATCCCTGATGGGATTCCTTCCAACACGTGATCCCCCAGCACACGTTTCCATGATGAACATGATCTCTTCCATGACTGCATCTTCTTCTAACTCACCAGGTCCTTGGATTATTCCTGACCCTATTGATTTTGCTTCAATTGGAGATCAGATGCCTCTCAACCCATAAATTAAAAAGCCGCTGAAATCTAGTTTCATTTACCCTATCCTCTTGACAGATTGGGTCTCTAATACCGTTCAGGTTACAAAGAAAAAAGGAACCATTAGAGTTTGTGTTGATTATCAGGATCTAAATAAGGCTTGTCCTTAGGAAAATTATCCCACCCCATTTATCGACCAAATCATTGACAAATGTGCCGGTAGTGTCATCTTTTCATTTATGAATGGATTTTCTGGCTACAATTAGATTGAGATCCACCCAGCAGACCAACACAATATCGCGTTCATCTTCCCATGGGGTACGTTTGCATATCACAAACCACCTTTTGTCCTTAAAAATGTTGGTGCCACATTCCAGCGGGCCATGCCGTATTCCTTTCACGATATTAAGTATTTTGTGGAACCCTACCTCGATGATTTTCCATCTCATTCAAATCCTCGTGAGTTCCACATCTATCATCTAACTACCATTTTCCTTAGATGTCGATGATATAACATCCGCTTAAATCCTCAAAAGTGCATATTCTATGTGGAGTCTGGACATCTCCTTGGCTTCATCATTTTAAAAGATGGGATCCATATTGATCCCCTCAAGGTAGAGGTTATTTTATCCCTACCCCCACCCACGGACATCACCGAACTCCAAAGTTTGCAATGGAAGGAAAAATACTTGCGTCGTTTCGTGTGTAATTATGTAGAGAAAACGCATGGTTATATGCGATTGCTAAAGAAGGATGTCCCGTTTATCTTGGATGACTATGCCCAAAGTTCCTTTGACAATCTCAAGCATGCCATTACCCATGCACATGTGTTACAATGACCTGATTACACTAAGGATTATATCCTTTATCTTGTTGCCTCTACCTCGACTATTGGTATGGTTTTAGTGTAGGAAGATAGCAACACGCAAGGACATGTGATTTACTATCTTAGTAAGGGTCTTATCGACTCTGAAACTCGTTATTCACATGTGGAGAATTTGGATTTGGTAGCGGTCATCGCCATCCAGAAATTCCTTCATTACATTTTACTTCGTACAACCACTATGATAGTTGATTCGAACCCTATGTACCATGTCTTAACGCATCAAGTACTAGGGGGGGAATATTCGCGTTGGATCATGATTCTTCAAGAATTCGATCTACAATTTGAAAAGGAAAAATACAAGAATTCATTAGTGTTCATGGATCTCATTTGCGATCTTCCCCATATTGATCAAGACCCTAAGCCCATTGAATCTCTTCTAGATGAGTCATTGTTCCTAATCAGTACTTCTGACCCATGGTACGGAGATATCACATTGTATCTCCAAACACAATGCTTAGGACCTCACCTATCCCACGATGAACATCGCCGTATCCACCATCAAGACAAATATTACCTAATCATCAGTGACACCCTATATCGGAGTGGCATTGATTCCATTTTACAATGATGTTTGACTCACGAGGAGGCTAAGTGTGTTTTGAATGACTGCCACTCGGGGGCATGTGGTGGTCACCTGTCTGGGATGGATACAACCCATAAGATTTTACGTGCTAGATACTTGTGGCCATCCATATTCAAAGATTGCATGGAGCTATTAAGAAGTGTCTAGGCCTTGTGAATTTTTCCATTCCAAAAAGTGCACTCATCCAACCCCTTTACACCCCATTATTGCCATCGGCCCCTTTTCAAAATGGGGCATAGATTTCATTCACTGTAAGCCTACCTCATTCTGGGGGCATGGCTATGTTGTTGTAGTTGTTGACTATTTCACTAAATGGGTCGAGTCTATGCCTACATATAATGAAGATGGAAAAACCGTCGCACTCTGCATGTTCAATCATGTTATTGCTAGGTTTGGGGTTCCACGAGCCATTATCACATACCGTGGCTCACATTTCCAGAACAAAATGGTGACTGAACTGAGCACCAAGTTGGGTTTTCGTCATGAGCACTCAACCCCGTACTATCCTCAAGCAAATTGTCAAGTAGAGGCCATAAATCAGGTCTTGAAAACCATGATACAACGCATGGTAGGGACCCATAGATCAAATTAGCACTTGATTGTCTTTTCATCCCTTTGGGCATATAGAACCTCCATCAAGAATTCTACTAGGTTCGCACCTATTCAATTGGTATAGGGACTGGAAGCAGTATTTCCTATTGAGTGTGAAATTTCATCTTTGAAACTAGCCATCGAACTCCTACTGAACACTACGACTGAGAAAGAGAGATTCTTATACTTAGTCAGACTTGATGAGACTCACTGTGATGCTACTCTACCCAATGAATCGCACAAGAAACCCATAAAATCCTAGTATGATAAATACGTACAATCCCGCATCTTTAACGAGGGTGATTTGGTTTTGACATATGACCAAAAACATGATAAACTAGGGGCAGGTAAATTTGAGTCCATGTGGCATGGCCCATACATTATAAAATGTGTTTTAGAAAAAGGAGCTTATGAGTTGGTTGATTATGACGGAATACCCTTAGGAGACCCTCGAAATGGGCTCTACCTAAAACGGTAATATGCTTAGGTTATCCTACATCAGTGCTCTGTATATATTGTATATAATGTGTGTTTGATTTGGTGTGACACTTTCCTTTTAATGTGTTAGGGTCTCATACGATTATAACTACTTATACCATGTTCTGCCTAGATGTGCAGATGGAAACCTATTATGGATTCGCAGATGGCGCTAGCCGGAACACCCTAAACCTCATCTCGGAAGCTTGGGTACTCTATTCCCCTGTCGGTGAATTGATAAACTCAGGAGGAAATTTCCTAGGTCCTGCAACTAATAACATCACCGAGTATCACGTGGTGATTGGATTATTAACTCACATATTCCCTTGATGTATACCACATTGTCATCTATCTGGATTCCCAACTTTTGTTCTCTCTTCTAAACCAAGTTTACGTTGTTTGCAACCCTACACTACTCCGTCTTTTCTGACGAGTACATATCTTGGAGAGGTCTTTTGAGTTTATTCAATACCAACATGTCCCGATACATATGAACACGGTTGCGGATTCATTGGCTAACTTTATATTAGATTGGCACATTGCACATTTTAAAACATTTTTATTAAGAATGTATAAATGGCACGACATGTAAATTATCCATTAGTGTATAATCAAACATATATAAGACCCGAATTCATCATAAAAACACATTATAAAAATTGCTAGATAATATTTCATATTAGGCCTGGTAAAAGTTGTACAAAAAGGTACTGATACAAAAAATCTGAAGCCCATGGCTTTCAGTCTATCATATCTACAAAATCTAAATCTCATGGCTTACAGTACATCACTGCATATACATGCTATCACTAATGATGCTCATGGTAACATATGATGTCCCTTGCCACTCAGCAGAGTAACCGACCAAAACAACCAAAATCTCCAGCACGGATAGTGTTGTGGCAAGTCATCTATGGAGATATCAAGAATATCTGCAGTCAGGCACTGGAGATTCTACTCAATCTCATCCATCTCCTCTACGGCCTCTCAGTTGATCACTACCATCTCCCTGACTAATCCTCTCCTTTCAATAGGCAATGATCCAACACGTCTCGAAGGCACAATATCTGTGTAACAAAGTATAGAATATCAGTACTAAAAAAAATGAAAAATCATAAAATGCATAAAAATTAAAAAAACAAAAGAGTTTTCTTCTTACCCATCTCACCCCACTGCTCTCGCTCAGGAAGCACCAGGTTTAGATATCCTCAGAAATCCACTCCAGCATATGCATAGTCCTCTACCATTAGTAGCTGACTGCGTAACCATCTGAAAAAGGTAGGCCCATAAGTGGTCATTGACCGAACACCGACATGCCGAGCCATCACCTCAGTCCATCTCTTCATGCATGGATCTCATGGCTCAAGATCACTGATCTCTACCTATGGACGAAGAAGGGGGAATCTCTCTAGAAAGAAGTATACCAAAACCGATCCATATCCAAATTGTTTGAGTTCTCCCCTCCTGCATTTGGTCAGTTGTTCTTTGATATTTTCCAGGATTCCCTCACACCAGTTGAATATTGTAGGAGCCATGCCCTCAATGGCGTAAAGCATGTGAGCTCTAGTGGCATGATGCGGGGCCCTGCTACCCACTACTCTCTCAATGGTGAACAGTAAGGTCCTCAAAGGATGATCTCGCACGTTTTTTTATGGGAATATTCCCACCTAACATCTGGGTCTCGGGAGTGCAAAATTGTGCGATCAAATCCTCAGTAGTCCTATCACCCCCTCTAGTACTGGATAGTGATACCAAGGCTCCACACCTTGACAAACCCGTAAAAAAATATATGTCCTTAATATCCAAAGTGAGGATATGTGTCCCAACTTGAAAATTTTGTTGATCTGGATCCCACATTTGGATCAAGTAATCTAACAATTGGAGTTGGGCTCTCATCCCTTGCACTTGAAAGAATTTCAACAATCCACATTTTCTCAAAGCATTGATTGAATGAGGATCATTCCCTTCTTGGAAATCTTCTAATTCATGATCCCTCTCTTTCCATTGCACCATCTTGATTGGTAAACCCTTCATGGACATCAATTTAAGAAGAATTCATGGCAACAAAACTCAATTTTTTTCTTGCATTTTAAATTTTTGAGTCACTCGGCTGCCGATGCACCCTGAATTTGGTAACAGGGCATCAACGATGCACTTAACCCATTCGGGATGTGCATCACCGCTGAATGATGCACTTCCCAAAAGGGAGAAGTGCGTCACCCAGAGAACACACCTTCCCTCATGGAATGACGCTTAAGATAACTCAAATATGCATAAAATCAAGAAATTGGACCATAAAATTGAAGAGTAATAGGAGTAGGATTACCTGGACCTGACGGAATGCTGAATGGTTGATCGAAAATCTTGCATTACTTGGACCCCTTTTATGCATTTGAAATAGAATATTTTAATATTTTTATTTCAATTTATCCTAAGTTATTTTTACCAAGTCAACTATATTTTATAATTTAAGTCCTATAATCGTTCTAATACTTGCTGTGGATTTTATAGGTTGAAATTAATGACTTTTCCTTCTCTGGAATCATAAAACCATATGAGTTTTCCTTCTCTGGAATCATAAAACCAAGCATTGAAGGACCCTTATAGGTACGAACCACTCTTCCCTCAGGTTTGTAAAACATGTGAGGTTGGAATCATCCCAAACATGAGCTATATTGAGCATCTGTTACCCTCTTCAAGCTCGTTAATAAACAAAGAGGTACTCATCAATCATGACAGGGAATAAGGAAAGAGTGTCTATCTACCTGTGTTAGTGGCAGTTTATAGTCACCCTTGAATGGGACACTTATTTTCATTTCATTCAAATAGGTTGGATAATCTACTTGTCCTTGAGTCATACCACTTCCTTGATTCATTATACTCCTTTGGGTCATCCGAAGAATGCATCAATAACTTGTTTTATTAGGTCTTGGTGTCTATCTCATCATCTCAATGCTTCCAAGTCATGCCATTCCATGTTCAAGGGAAGGCTATTTTCAAGTCAACCTCTGTAGTCATTATACCTTCCTCTATGTCGATCACCCATGAGTCAGTCTCAAATATCACTCTACAGTCCGGTCTGCTCCAAAAAATATTTGATCTTGTTTCATTTCGATGATGGGGGAAACATCATGGCCCTCCTTCGACAAGTTTATTCTTGTCGACTTCAACACATCATCCAAGGATTAAACCTAGAAACCAGTCGAGTACCTTAAACCTGCATGCCTTAATGGTAGGTTACTTTGCTTTCAGCAATAGGTTCACATCATTGACCTTTGACTAGAATATTCCATCGAGTGTTCGACTCCAACTCATCAATTCACATTGGCGGAATGTACTAGAGTACCTTGGGAATCATTGACATCAATGATGATTTTCCTCGCACTTGTTAACGGTATACCTCAATGACCGGTAATCAAGTGATTTCTACCATGTTCGACGTCAGGACATCCATTCACATAGTTAGAATTGTACTTTTGCGGGTTTGAGATGAATAAATTGGGATAACTTATGTATCTTACCCAGGTTGCATTCGATATTTTTGAGTAGGTTTCGAACATGGACATCATGCTGGAACCATTATTTTGTCACATAGATCCAAATTGTATTGGCCTGTGGCTATGTTCAGTTCATCTCGTAGATCCACTGTGTATTTTCTCATGACCACGATCTGGTATTGTCATGGATGTATGGATCCATGTTTGAATTCTTAGTGGCCATACTTTTAATTAGTGTTTTCATGGATCTGCAGTGTATTGGTCGACATCCATTCTATAAGTCGTTTGAGACACATATCTTAGAGTTATTGGTACTGCAGAAGTCCTTGTTCAACATTTCAATCGATGATATTTTGCATTAAACTTCCATACATCAAAGAAATTCACCTATCCTATCCCTATAGCTTCATGCTTTGGGGGGAAATATAATATACCAAAATCCTATCATCATGACATATGTACCCTTGGTTTTCCCTAATTCTTGAAGCATTGATGCCAAATTGTCTGAAAAGAAGGATTTCCATACCTTTCCCCTCATATTGTGACATTGACACACTCTGCATGTTCACAAGTAGTGTCAGACCCATGGTGACACCCTCTTCCCATTAGCAAGATGTGTCGATGACCCTGCTTTCCTTCAGCCAACATGCGTCACCCCATTCCTGATGTAGGATGCTAGTTAGCAAGGTGCGTCATTGTTAGTTAGAGGAGAAAAAGAGAAGCTTCGAGCACCTTCTAGAATGAATCTCTTCATGGAGGCCTATCCCAACAAATCAGTAAAGGTGGCATTCAATCCCCTAACTTCTTAGGATGATCCCTTAGCCTTCTCCATCAAATTCTCAACCCATTCTATCCTTTTTGTCCTATATATACAAGCCTCCTCTTCATAGTTAGGGGAGGAAGGATTAGAGCACCTAAACGCTGGAGAAATTCTATTAGAGTTGAAATACTTTCATCCATTGGAGGAAATATTGGATATTTGAGGCAAAGATAAATTGGAAGAAATTGCAATGTCAAGGAAATGGTTGTAATCTCCTCTTCTCTATTTTCATTAATACAATAATATACACTCTT
Source organism: Larix kaempferi (assembly GCA_027924585.1). Classification (NCBI taxonomy): domain Eukaryota; kingdom Viridiplantae; phylum Streptophyta; class Pinopsida; order Pinales; family Pinaceae; genus Larix; species Larix kaempferi. The sequence continues at coordinate 8,431,675 of BSBM01000835.1, forward strand.
TCCATAAAGGTTTATTATGCATTATAGATCTTTAGAATTGGTTTCCTTGACCACTAGTTTAGATTAATTAATGTTGTATATTATTATCGTTTGTGTGTTTCGACTTGTTTGTTGTATCTTGTTTTGCAATTGAATATCAAGGGATACATCAAGCAAGGAGATATCGCTACGGTTGCAAGGTAATTCATCCCTCTATATCTCTTGTAATTTGATCAATTTAGGAAATTTTATATGTTCAATTGTGATTTGTTATAGATCTAAACCATTTAGACTAGGGATATCGGTTGGTGTCCGCACCGACGGATTTATCCACAAACACTATGAGCCCCATTTTTTGATGGGCCTTTTTATGTATCCCCCATAAGGCTACTATGTATACGCCCCGGGAGAGCCATTTTTTGTATATGACACACATATTTTTGATGATATATATATATATACCATTTTGGCGGCATATGATGTATGCGTCTCTTTATGTATGTCATGTATGTGTATTTTGCTTTATGTTGCCTATGTGTTGATGTGATGCATATGTAGTAGTTCATACTCGCATATTTTTTTTTGGTATGTGTTATCGACTTTTAGAACTTGTGATGATGAAATACATGTATGTGTAGTCGTAGGTGAGACACGTAGATATATTTATGTATGATTGGTATGCATGGTTATGCTGTTGGGTGATGTAACAGGTGCCAATTCAATACCTCATTGGCGATGGAGTCGTTGGATGATTGGCGTTTCTCGGTATATGTGTGAAAGTTATGGTTTCAAACTATCGAATGAGAAGGAACATGTGAAGAAAATTTCGGAAGAGGAGCGAGTTACAGACCTAGAATACATTATTCAACTGCAATACGCCAAGTTGGGAGTTGAGGTGCACATGTAGATGGTGAATTTCTAGATGTAGGGCATCGCTTAAAAGAGCTATTACGACGTCGTACTTTGCTTGGTTGTTTGTTAGTGCCCCCAAGCATACTCCATCGGTGTGGTGAAGTGTATGGGAGGGGGAGTATATAAACCAAGCAACATATGCTAGGTGTTTGGACCATTGACTGGCACTGTCTACATAACCTATGTAGATGTCCATTGAGGATGTCATCTGCATTTTGAAAAGAAAGGTAATTTTACTTTCTTATTGAAGATGAAATGAAAGTAAAAAATTACGACACAAATAATAATATCAACAGGAGGTGTTAGATTTCTTGTTTGTGATGGGGTTAAAATCCCCTTTTTGGATTTGTTAATTCTTTGAGAATGCTTGCGGGTGGTTTACGTCTTCGTCGGAAGACGGGGAATCACTGCAAGTGAGGACATTGGCTAAAGGGGATTCAACATCGATGGTGTCAGGGAAGGTCAAAACTTCCTCCCCGGTTGGTGACACTTGCGGGGTTACATAGGGTGTTTGTACTTGATATTGCATTCTCATTAGTTCAAGACGAGTTCGTCATTCGACATGTAAAATGGGGCACTAAAAGGAGTAATGGGTGGACTCTCCACAAGATCGGCAAGGTCTTGGTACATGGGGACAAAATCATTATTGGTCTTCTTGGGTGTTGATTTGCTCCATTATACATGCGATAGCACTATGAGGGAGCATATGGGTAGAGTTCCCACATGACGAGCATTCATTGTGTGATGGTGTCGTCGTAAGTCTAGATGGGTCTTGCGACATTACATGCTTTACCACGATGTCTTTATTTGGCGCAAATTCTGTGGGAGGGGTGACTGATGTTGTCGCTGATGTGGTGATCACAATAATGGATGTTGCTTCTTGGTGTAAAAAGGGGGGTTCCTCAATGGTTACTTGAGTGAGATAGACTGTTTCCAACGCCTCTCGATATTGAGGGAGTTTTGTTCAATGGTGTGTATAGTTCCTATGCTGAGCACAAATGGAGCATGCACGATTCGTACACAATGTTTTGGACTTAGATGTGGTCGAGGGAGGTGTGCCCCCTTTCACTGTTGGTGGAGAGTGGATGATGCTCATGGGAGTGTTTAGCAACCCCTAAACTATGGTAGAGTAGGACATATATTAGGTGTATGGCCTTGCTTCCCGCAAAGAGAACACAACAGTGTGACCCTTTGGGTGGGAGTATTGAACATAAATGGGGCTTTTAAATCCTAATGGTTAATGCCCCTTGCTTTAGGCTTAGTCATTTCTATTAAACTGGATGCAAGGTTTGGTAATAGGGGACCTTTCAACTTTGGTTGTTTGGTTCCCCCATTGGCGGTCTTAGCGATGACCGATTGTGGGGTAGTTGTGATTGTCATAGGTTGGGATGACGTAAATATTCATGTTACTGGCCTTGTAGCCGTAGGAGCTGACATAGAGACAAAATAGTAATGGGCGACTGGTTTGGAATCCATATATAGGAAGGGTGGTGTAAGGTACCACACTAGGATTCCCAAAGTTAGCCTATGAAGGGTTAACTAAGCCATAACTGACGTCCCTTATACAACTGTGGGAGGATACAAGAAGGGGATTTGAAAAATAGGTGGCACCAATGGAATCAACGTTTGTTCCATGCCGTGACTCAACAGTGGTGTTGATGGTTTTGTTGAAGTGGAGGTAGCTCCAATTTCAGTGGTGAATATTGTGCACATTAGGCCATTGGTAGATGTAGGAATCTTTGGTGGTGGTCCTGAATATGTTCCTAACAAATTGGAGTCCTTGTACATAGCAGGGCGATGTCAACATACAGTTCATCATCACCCAGTATAGTTGGTAGGACATTGTCGGGATTGCTCGCGGTATTAGGGTCATAGTAGTTAAGTTGATCGAGGGTAACTACTTTCCCATTTAAGGGAAACATCATGATACAGAAGACTAAGGAGGATACCACCTTCATGGCATACATGTAAATACTCCTAACAAGATGTTGTAGTCGAGCTCATCATCGATTACTTCAATATCGATCATAACCATCTTGCCCCCTAGCTATATGGGGACATTTTGGTACAATCCTCTTGGTTGGGATGGTCTCCCATCATACATGTGAAGAGCGATAGATGAGGGGAACAACTCGGGGGATCCTAATTGTTTTCAGAATTTATGGACATAACGCAAGTGGATGCGCCTTCGTCGATGATACATCAATGTATCATGAAGTTTTTAACGGTGATTGGAACTTGAAATGCGACTGATTATGGTAGTCGTGGGTCACCTTTGTCAATATTAAAGGTCATTATGTGCGATTCGGATGGGTCGACCACACCAAGTGCACCGAGTAATGCTTTTCGTTGTGTTGGGAAAGACTGTAACACTTCTAATGTGGACATAACTGCAGGGGATTGAGCCAAGTTGTCCACAATGATGTAATTGTGGGAGGATTTCATATGGGGGTTATTAGGGGTATGCCTCAGTGGTAATTTCAAAATCCATGGGATTTGTTCGGTATTCGAGCGTGGTATTTGTAGAGGCCCCCCGAAGGGGATAGGAACGTCTTCCACTTTGGGGGTGGAAGGTTCGTCATAACCCTTGGCTCGCATTTGGAGGATTATATCCAATGTATAGATATTTTGGAAAGAGCCATCGCCGGGTGGATGAGGATCTTGTTCTTTTGTAATTGCCCCTTGATTGGAGAAGGATTTTTGTAACACTGATGTTTGTGGTTAGGGAAGATTCGTTTCTTGAGGAGGGTTCATCGCCATCTTCTTTTTAGCTTCCACCAACTGTTGGAAGTCGGGGAGAAGAGGACAATGATGTGTGTAGTGACCATAACTGCCGCAAATGGAGCATCAGTAATTGGTTCTCAGGGGAGTATTCTTCCCGTGTTTGGGGGATGCCCTGCATTTGGATCACCTGTATTTTGGTTTTGTTGGGGAGGGGGGTTTCCACCTTGCCCCAACTGTTGGTTCTTCTTGTTCTTACCTTTTTTCTTCCCCTGATTCTATGATTTCTGGGGGTTTGCAATGTTCAATTGCTCAAATTGTTAAGCTTGTTGAACACAAGTAGGTTGAACTAGGTTAACCCCCATGTGAGGGGAAGCTTGTTGACCAGTTTGGCATAGGAAAGGGTAAATTCCGTTTACGCTCCATAAGAGGTGGATGTAGGAGCGACTAGAGCCAATGGCGGTGTAGGAATCGTCACTGTTTGGCTAATGTTTGGGTATGTAGGACTATATAGTCCATACAATAATAGACCAACTGATGGTGTTGGTATCGGTGTAGGGGGTACCAACGCAAGTGGCATGGATGGGTAATATGGAACCATGTTGAATGGTACCGATTTGGTGGGAGGAACCTTTCCTAAATGGGAAATGGACCCAATAATCCCATCCATCGAATGTGACGAGACCGAAAGTGTAGGATCCAATGATTGATGCCGCGGGGAATTAGGGAGGATTGTGTAAATATATCTAGAATGTGAATATATGAGGTCGAAATGTTGTGATTTCATAATAGCCTCTTCCTCATTTTGTGGCATGGAGGTGGCGACATATTTAGGTATGGCGGGCTGAAGAGATTTGATAAACCAATCCAACAAAAAGGTAGGTTGTATTTTGATCTTACATAGTGTGTGGCGTCTACACCACTTGTGGATGTGGTCCGTGATGTGGGTGACAAAACTCAATGAGAATTTCGAGGCCTAGATCATGTCGGATTGGAAGTTGAAAGTACATAAGAAATGTAGTGGTTAGTGTCACAAATGTGGAATGTGTGCCACTTTCTAGGTTTATGTACCATTTTGTTGTTGTTTCGGTGAGGGTACGCTGGAATAGGTGAAGCCTCACGGGTTCATCCATTATGTTGTTATATGAACACCATAAGTGGAAAGACATAATGTGGTTGGCAGGATCATCTCCCTGTTTTCCTTCAAATTTGGGAATATCGGAAGGAATCTTGTCTGGCATAGCCCACCATGTCACATCTGAGCAATGGGGTCATTTGTTAGTTTGGCCAAATCAGGTAGATTTAAACTAGACATAGATGGTAAGGTAGGGATGAAGGGTCTTGCCATTCTATTTGGGATGTGATTCCCACAAGGGGGATACCCAGGTGGTGTTGTGAACAACGGTTGACCTCCTATGAGAGAGGAAGGGTCAAAGGGATTCGAGGGATCTCCTTGGGGAGAATCCAGCGGGGTACTACTTCTGATGGGGGAAGAAGTGGTGTAATTGATAGACTCTCTGAGGGGAGAAAATGTATCTATCAAGGCTTGGCCTCGACCAGATGACCCTATCAATGCTTCCTGGGAACAACCTCGGCTTGAATTCCCTCCAAGTGGAATGCAAGGGGAAGGTGTGAAAACACCCATCGAGAGAGGGAATAGGCCTTGCATTCTACAAGACTGTATTAGGATGTTGTTTTGTTCCTCAATGGTGAAGGATTTGTGTCAATATGAGAATGATAATGGAGTAAACACAACTGAACAAATGCAAAAATATGCCAACGACAACATATGCAGAATGGTGTGATAAGTGAGTGGTATGTGCAATATTGGTTTTAGTGCATGAGTTCTTACATGTAGGTTCTTTTTATTATGAGTTAGTGAACTTGTATTTAAAAAGAAAATAAATGTAAATTCTCTAGATGACCTAACGTCCTTACTCTAAAATGTAATTGGGCCTCCCAAAAGCACAATTGATGGTGATAATGGTATCCATGCACCAATCGACTAGTGGAGGTAACGAAGAGATATTTTTATCGACGATGGGGACAATGATCCAATCAAGAATACTTGGCAACACATCCCAATGGAAATAGCTAACTTCAGGAGTCAATTACACTCACAATTGATCCTTGGTGATATCCTAAGTTGGGCCACTAAGATATCTTGCGTCAAGTGTGGATCAGTGGTTCAACCTACATGGTATAGTGTCATCTCCATAAAACAAGTTGAGTGGCTTGTAGGGGAGATAAAGGAAGCTATACCTATGTGTTCACCTCCTTGATGATAGCGCACTTCTAATCTGGTTTCTCTTTTAACACTTGTTTATATCAAGATTTTGTAAGTACCCTAAAGGACAACAATGCTAAGTTTCAAAATATTCCTAATGAAACTAGATTGGTGGGAATTAATGGATGGCTATCCCAATCAATCCTACCTAACTAAAATTTTGGTTTGTGACCTCCTATGGAGGATTTTAGTTGGGTAAGACAATTACAATGTTGATTTTAAGGGGTTTGTATGTTTCACTTATGGAGTGTAAGAGGGGTATTTCGCAATTCCTACCTTTCTAATTCACCAAGCTCACATGAAGTGTGAGGTGAAGAGAATACTTTGGATTGGAAGAGTCTTTAGGCTTCTTATTGTGTGCTAGTGGAGGAAACACATGTGATAAAAGAAAAAAAAAATTATTCTGTTGGAAAATTAACTAAAAGAGTATATCAAGCAATATGTACTTTTAACTCTAAGAGATGCTCATGGCGCTTCACAAAATTGAATTAATCTATCCAATAGACAAGTGTGCAATGGAGGTATTTCACACTTCTCACCCTTTTTTTGATTCACCAAGCTCACATGAAGTGCAAGGTGAAGTGCATACTTTAGGTGACAAGTGTCTTTAGGTCCTTGCTTGTGTGCAAAAAGTGTTTTCTACACTAGAAATACTATGTTGATTTGATGCATAAACAGTAAATGGCCTTGAATACTAATGACAACAATGGGACCCATTGAAAGCCTCAAAGTTGGTTACCTAGTTAAGCTTCAAGAGAGATGTACTCTTTACTTCCTAATATTGGTCTAGGTGGAATAATTACTAAAAAATTAAGTAATTGGGCGAATTAGCTTTAATTTAAGTTCATTGGTAAGTAGCAATTGGCCTGCCAAACTAAGTTATGCAGATAAAAAGCCAATAAATAACAATAGTGCGACTAAACTAGACTCTTCCACGTGAGTTAATACAAAACAGATGCGTTGTAGCGTGGGTAATACACTAACCCTCCGCATGGGTGCGATAAGCGGTGTAGCGTGGATATGAAATTGGTAACCTGTGCTATCCGCGCGACTGTCCAAGTCAAATCCACGCTATCAGTGCGGCAGAGACATCGAGAACCACTCGGATGTGGAAAAAAATAAGCTATGGCCGTGATGGGGCCAAATTCTGGAAGCAAGAGGTGGAATGCCTACTCTCCTGCAAGTGAACAACACCCAGAATTAGATACTTAGCATAAAACAACCTAGTTGAAAAAGAAATGGACAAAAATAAGTATGGTCACCATTAGAACTGTTATGTAAAAAATTGCACAAGTGCACTCTTCCACTTGGTGAGGGGAGAATCCTTGTAGGTTTCTTCAAGGCCTCAGTCCTTGGAGCCCCTTTTGGATGGTTGGTATTCCTCCAAGTGATCCTGCAAGAGATTGTTAGTGTAGTTACCATTCAAACATGAAAATATAGATGAAAATAAAATAAAAGAGATGGGGGAAAGATGCAAACTCCAACAACAACCAAAGGTATGCTAAACTACTCTTGTATTTCCCAATGGAATAGTTGTACAACACCTAAAGGTGAATACTTTAAGGGAATCCAACAATCTCCCTTAGGGAGGCATTTCTTGTCCAAACTAAATGCTAAGTAGGTGGAAGAACAACAAACAGAAACACTTGCCCCTTGATGGTAGGGGGCAAGCAAGCTTGGAAATGCTTACAATGGTAGGAAATGTTGGGCTATGAGGAAGCTCCAACTCAAATCCAACAACATAACTTTGCTCTAATTTTTCTCTACAAAATGCATGCCAATGGCTTCCTTTTATATCATAAGAGTTGGCGATCAAATAACTAGATCCAAATGTGAACTATCATCCTTCATGACCTAGTTCCAAGGTATAGAAGGGGTGATGATTAATTCCCCCAAGTGTGTGAGGAGCCGAATTATGATCCTTGGGGAGTATTTAGTCTTTAATGTGGCGTTGAGCGTGAGTGGTCCTACTATTTTGACAGTAGCGCGGCTATCGAAGGAAAATCTGCACGAGTGTAGCATTGGCATTGTTTAGGTAACCTGTGCTATAGCACTAGTTAACTATGTAATACTCGCGCTACCCCTTTGTTTTGACTGTTTCTTGGCACTTGTGGAATCATGCTATGTTTTGTATCTGTTGAGTATGCTTGTGGTGTGATGCATTCTTTATGTTGATGACACATTACTGGATGAATCGTCGTAATGTCACATGTGTGCAATTTTTAGGCATTAACATAGTGATGACAAATACTAGGATCCTATATAATTATTAGGTGTGGAATAAATCCAAGTTGAATGAATTTCCATTAAAGGAGACTGTCTTATTTATACATTAGGATATGTTGCATTTGGGATTCATCGCCAAAGGTACATGACTCTTCATCTTGCTTTCTAGTAATTACAATTAATAATTTGCAATATTTACAATATCCCCAATCTCATAGGATTAGGTATCCAATAGTTATGAGTGGTTTCGTTATATAATTCTAGCTGCAACCTCATGCTACATCATACAAGACATTATAGGACATTGACATAGTCATGATGATTTTTCAAAGTCCACATTAGCACAAACCTTTTTAGTTTGTCGTCTATATAAACCCTTTTCAATTACAATGGATTTTTTAAAATAATTTTTTTGATATTACATTATATTCATTATTATTTTTTAAATTGCACCATAATTTTACAATACTAAATATGCATGTTCATTAGCACAAGACATGAATTATCTCTCTAAAAAGGAATGCATTATCTCTCTACAAGAGAAATGGGAATGGTTGATGAAGCACACAAAGCTTTGGAGGAAGCAGAGGCTTTGAGAAAGGTATTTATTTATGCATTAAGTATGTTGAGATTTATTTTCATTCTAAATTGCACAACAATCATCTCCAAAACATGTAGGTGCTCAAGGAGTAATCACATATCCAAAAATCTATGTCTGAAAGAGAATAAATGGAAAGAAGAAAACAAGTGCAGGTAAAATGGGATACCCTACTGCCACTTCTTCAGTAAACCATGATTCAAGAATTGAAGCGTCATTCATGGTTTTTTTTCAAACCTTAGGGGCACTTACAAGCAACAAAATGAGTGTTGTACTCGACAAAGACCCTGGAAGTGTCTAGGAAACTACGAGGAAACATACAACCCCTAAATATTGGATAATGGAACACAAAGTAACACCCTTATGAATTCATAGTTCATGTAATGGTACATATCACAAATAAGAACTAATATTGTTCACTATATCATTCCATTTCATCAGAAGGTACAACATCTGACATGATATGTATGTGTTAGAAAAACAGGATCGCAGAGCAATAACAATAAACAGAAATGCAAAAATAATCACACATACACATTACAAGAGAGACACAGATATATCGTGGTTCACCCAACTTGGGCTACATCCACACTGAATTTGCCAATCCTTATTATTATTACCGTCCAGCAAGGTGAAGGGATACAACCTGCAGCACAACCGCTGCACTTCCTCTTCTTTGTTTTCACAGTCTCTCTCCTGATCTCAGAGATCTTTACAATGCATAAAACCTAATACATCATCATCCCTAGCCGTATTACAATGTCTTTATTTTATAAGGGAAATACAATGGGAAAATACCACGGGATACCCAAAACCATGGGCCCGCAAAACAGCTGGCGAAAACATCCCCAAAAAATTTCTTCGGGGGCGCTGCCCCCAAACCCCCCAGCTAGGGGGGATGGTCCCCCCTGGAACCTCGTGGGGGGGCGATGCCCCCCCACACCCCCCCGCTGGGGTGAGTGTACAGTCCACCTACATATCATATAAAACTGGGGTACAAACACGGCTGATACAACATCATCTATGAGACTAGAAGATATGGCTCCACAACCAACAATCTCCCACTTGGAGACTGATTACAACAACTCTACCGCTGCTGCACTTGCTGGACTTGGACTTGGAAAATTTCTCCTCTTCACCTTCATGCTAGAAGGCCAACTGAAACCGAGACCGAACTCAGTTTCTCTCTGGTCACTACCTTTGTGAACATGTCTGCAGGATTCTGGCTAGTATGTATCTTTTTCAGCTTTAACAGTTCATCTTCCAGAACAGAGCGTATGAAATGGTACTTGAGCTATATATGTTTAGTCCTGGAATGGAATGCTGAGTTCTTTGCAAGTTGAATGGCACTTTGGCTGTCACTATACAATCTGCTATCCTTCTGCTTCTTACCCACTTCGTCCACAAACCTCTGCAACCAAATCATCTCTTTACTAGCCTCTGTAATGGCAACATACTCTGCTTCTGTTGTTGAAAGTGCAACAACCTTCTGTAGTTTCGAAATACAGCTCACTGTTGTTCCACCTACAGTAAACACATACCCTGTGGTGCTCCTCCTGCTATCCTTGTCACCTGCCATATCTGCATCAACATATCCCTATAGAACAGTGTCTGAACCTCCAAAACATAATGCCTCAGTGGTAGTACCTCTCAAATACCTGAGAATCCAATACACTGCCTTCCAATGTTCATTACCTGGATTGTTCATATATCTGCTCACAACTCCCATTGCATGTGCAATATCTGGTCTTGTGCACACCATGGCATACATCAAGCTTCCAACTACTGATTGATAGGGAATCTTGGACATGTAATCTGTCTCTTCTTGTGTCTTGGGACACATTCCCTTACTTAGACTGAAATGGCTAGCCAAAGGTGTACTTACAGGTTTTGCATTCTGCATTCTGAACCTCTCCAACACCTTTTGTATGTAATCACTTTGAGACAATGTCAATTTGCGATTTTTCCTGTCTCTCGTTATTCTCATACCAAGGATTTGCTTTGCAGCACCCAAATCCTTCATCGCAAATGAATTAGTTAGTTTCCTTTTGAGTACATTTATATCCTGCATGTCAGACCCCGCAACAAGCATGTCATCCACATACAATAACAAGATAATATATCTTCCATTGTCTAGCTTCTTGAAATAAACACAGTGGTCAGAATGACATCTACTATAACCTTGTTCTGTCATAAACGTGTCAAACTTTAGATACCACTGCCTTGGAGCTTGCTTCAAGCCATACAAGCTCTTTTTCAACCTGCATACCAGATCCTCCTTACCTTTGACCTCATACCCTTGTGGCTGCTGCATATATATTTCTTCCTCTAAATCTCTATGGAGGAAAGCTGTTTTTACATCTAACTGTTCAAGATGCAAATCTTCTACCACCACTAGACTTAAGATAGTCCTAATTGAAGTCATCTTAACAACAGGAGAAAATATTTCATCAAAATCTATACCTTTCTTCTGTGCAAACTCCTTTACAACAAGTCTAGCCTTGTACCGCTTCTTACCTCCTTCTTCTTCCTTCAACCTGTAAATCCATTTGTTTTGCAATGCTCTTTTACCAACAGGCAACTGAACCAAATCCCAAGTCTGGTTTCCTACCAATGAGTCCATCTCCTCATTCATGCCTTGCTCCCACTTCTTTCTAGTTTCCACCTGCATTGCTTCTTCATAACATTCTGGTTCACCAGAATCAGTCATCAATAAATAATACATTGAAGGAGAGTATCATTCAGGGAGTCTACTTAACCTGGTAGATCTTCTTACAATTGCAGGAGTTTCAGGTACTTACTGCTGCTCTTGATTTTCTGGCACCTTCGGAACTTCATTTTCTTTAATTTCATCAAGCACTATGTACTCTGTGTTTTCCTTTTCCTGTTTCTTTCCCTGCAACTGATCTTTATAAATGACCTTTTCATTGAATATCACATCTCTACTCCTGATGATTTTGTTATTTTCATAATCCCATAAAGGATAACCAAATTCATCAACCCCGTATCCAATAAAGGTACATTTCTTGGATTTAGCTTCAAGCTTTGTTCTATTTTCTTTATCAATATGGACAAATGCTTCACAACCAAACGTTCTCAGAAATGAGTAGTTTACCTTTTTATCTGTCCATGCTTCCTCTGGAATACCACCATCCAAAGCACTTGAAGGTCCTCTGTTTATTAAATAAACAGCAGTATTTACAGCATCCGCCCAAAACTGTAAGGACAACCCTGCATGCAGTCTCATACACCTTGCACGCTCCATGATCGTTCTGTTCATCCTTTCTGACACACCATTTTCCCGTGGTGTTCCTGGGACTGTCTTCTCTCTACGAATCCCATGGTATGAACAGTAAATATCAAACTCCTTGCCGCAGTACTCACCTCCATTATCAGATCTGAGACACTTCAATCTTTTTCCTGTCTCATTCTCAACCAAAGCTTTCCACTTCTTAAAAGTAGCAAACACATCAGATTTCTGTCTAATGCAATAAACCCAAGTTTTTCTAGTTGCATCATCAATAAATGTAACATAATAATGAGAGCCACCAAGAGATTGTACCTGAGCCGGTCCCCATACATCTGTATGCACAAGCTCTAATTTTTCATTCTTCTTCTGTTTCCCAACCCTGAGGAATATGACTCTCTTATGTTTTCCATAAACACAGTTTTCACAGAATTCCAAACTTACCTGCTTTAAATCCGGTAGCAACTTCCTTGAGTGGAGAATCTGCATCCCCTTCTCACTCATGTGGCCAAGCCTATGATGCCACAATGCTGTATCTGTTCCTGTGGAAGCTAAAGAGATAGAATGGTCAGTATTATGAGGACGTAAATACAGTGTACCTACTCTGTCTCCTTTTGCTATCACCATTGATCCTTTAGTGATCTTCCACCACTTTTCACCGAACGTAGATAGACAGCTGCCATCTCCCAACTACCCTGTTGAGATCAGATTTCTTTCATAGCAGGAATATGCCTAACTTCTTTCAACAACCAATCAGTTCCATTCTTAAGTTTTATCCATAACTTACCCATTCCAACAATTTTACACGGCTCATCATCACCCAATAAAACATGTCCAAAGTCGCCAGGAACATACTCATGAAAGTATTTCCTATGGGGTGTAGCATGACATGAAGCTCCTGAATCTACTACCCAATAATCACTAGTATTATCTAATGCAAGAATCAAATCATCTTGTAACACATCACCTGCTACATTTGCTTCCTGGGTAGTTTCCTTCTGTGCATCTCCTTTCTTCTTTAGAGATTTGCAGTCTTTCTTCAGATGTCCTTTCTTTCCACAGTTCCAGCACTCTATCTTTCCCAGTCTGGACTTGGATCTGCCTGTTTTAGACTTTCCATGATTACCTTGGATCTTTCCTCTCTCCTTTTGTCTTCCCCTGCTCTCCATGGTCAACACATTACCTGATGTCTCACCTGTGCTTTTTCTTCGCATTTCCTCGCTAAGAATAACACCAATAACATCATCAAATTTCAAGGTGCTTGAACCAGAGACAGAGTTACTTACAGCCATGACCAAGCTATTCCAGCTTTCTGGCAATGAACACAAGATTAGAAGAGCCCTAACCTCATCATCAAAGTTCACACTTACAGAACTTAGCTGATTTGTAACCGTATTAAACTCATTTAAATGATCAGTAACAGATCCACCTTCAGACATCTTCATATTAAATAAACGCTTCATTAGAAATACCTTGTTGGAGGCCGAGGGTTTTTCATACAACTTACCCAATGCGCTCATCAAACCCTGTGTTGTCGTTTCTTTTGAGATATTGAAAGCCACCGACGAAGCCAGGCTCAACCATATTGTTCCCAGAGCCTTTCTGTCAAGAACCTCCCATTCTTCGTCCTTCATAGCCGTCGGCTGCTTTGCTTTTCCTCCCAACGGTAGGAATAGATCCTTCTGGTACAGATAGTCCTCCATTTGCATCTTCCATAACCTGAAGTTTTGGCCGTTAAACTTCTCGACCTTAAACTTTTCTTCTTCTACCATTGCTCCCACTCGAACCATAAACCCTAGCTTCCTGCGGGTTTAAATGCCAAATAGACCTTTGGCTCTGATACCAATTGTTAGAAAAACAGGATCGCAGAGCAATAACAATAAACAGAAATGCAAATATAATCACACATACACATTACAAGAGAGACACAGATATATCGTGGTTCACCCAACTTGGGCTACGTCCACACTAAATTTGCCAGTCCTTATTATTATTACCGTCCAGCAAGGTGAAGGGATACAACCGCTGCACTTCCTCTTCTCTGTTTTCACAGTCTCTCTCCTGATCTCAGAGATCTTTACAATGCATAAAACCTAATACATCATCATCCCTAGCCGTATTACAATGTCTTTATTTTATAAGGGAAATACAATGGGAAAATACCACGGGATACCCAAAACCATGGGCCCGCAAAACAGCTGGCGAAAATAGCCCCAAAAATTTTCTTCGGGGGCGTTGCCCTCAGACCCCCCAGCCAGGGGGGATGGTCCCCCCTGGAACCCCGTGGGGGGGCGATGCCCCCCCACACCCCCCCACTAGGGTGAGTGTACAGTCCACCTACATATCATATAAAACTGGGGTACAAACACGGCTGATACAACATCATCTATGAGACTAGAAGATCTGGCTCCACAACCAACAATATGGAGGAGCAGATTTTGTGTCATCATTCTCAACAAGTGGATTGACAATTGCATCATTCTCAAGAGGAAGAGATGTAGATATAGGTATATTAACATTTTCCTTTTGAGAATATTCATCCATGGAAATCATCGCTATAGGACTTAGTTCCTCACTATCTAATTGAAAGGTTACATGGGCAGTTTCTTTTAGAGTATTATTTCCCATTTCATCAGCCTTCATTAAGCTGGACTTCAATTGACCCACAGGTCGTGATTGAACCGTGGACTTAGTAGTAATCTCAACTAGAGTTTCTGGTACACTGTGTCCACCTAATGATCTAGGGGGAGCCATATCTTCTTGTGTTACAGCTGGCACTGATGAAGAGACTTCTTCAATCTGTACTCTTGACAATTTCAATGACTCCTTTTTACTTTGCAATACCGGAGCTTCATTCTTTGGTTGAAATATATGTTTTAGGCGAAAGCTGACATCTGCTTGACCAAACAAGTTATTCTCTGTAGCATAATCATAGGTTGTTTCTTCATCGCCTATAAAATCAAGAACCTATGATTGCAAGTCAATAAAGATGTGGAGTCAATCTCCTCAAGTCAAGTCAAGACAATTGCTAGTTAAAATTGTGTTAGTCAAAATTGCCAAGACATGGTGTTTAAAATTGTGTTGGTAAAAAATTATCAAAAAGTGAAAGTGATGGTTTTCTAATGTAGATCATAGAGCTTTCCAATCTATAATGAGCCCAAGTCAAGTTGTTTACACTAAAATATATGTAAATAAGTGAGTTAAATGTTATTGAACTTCCACGTACCAAGTGGCATAGCCAAAAGAAATTTGAAAGTGAAAGTGAAGAGTGTTGGTTCATGGTTAGCCTAAGTAAAACCCTTGTCATGAAGAGTGTGCGGAAACTGTTTTCATGAAAAGTGTTGGTTCAAGGTTAACCTATGTAAAATTATTGTCATGAGGAATGTGGAAAAAAAATCATGTCATGAAACAATTAGCCTAAACGAAACCCTTAAAGCAATTGAGATTGACCCAAAATTGGTAAGTGGCAATGTGGAGTGGTTAAAGAAGAGAAGATTCTGTCTGGAGCTTTGGCCTAGAAAAATTATGGTTGTTTAGGCCAATTATCTAACCAATCCAATGGATATTAAATTTCTATAAGGACCTGAGGGTTTGGAAGGTAAATAAGGTTTTTATTCATAAAACTAGCAGCAAGCTTTTGGTTGTACATTGGAGCATGAAGCTCAAGGATGAAATAACATTTGGTGGCCTCATAAACCAGTAGTAGTAGCAAAGTTTTGAACAACATTTTTGGATGAATATTGGAGCTCAAAATAACGGGTAGTGTTGAATAATTTAATGTGTTGCTAGAAGTAGTGGAAAATATCATGGCAAAAAGTCAATGTTATTTGATATTATGTACTTTGTCATTATATTAAGAATCCATAGGTTAATTTTATATGGCATTTACGTGGATACGAGAGTCTTGACTTCATGTACTAAACATAATCTAGAACGCAACTTGTAATCCAATGTCTTAGGAACCTCATGATTGTTCACGCCTTCACTTGACCAGTAAGATGGCCTGCCATCTTCTACAGACCTTGGATCTAAAGTATACATAATACTCTCATCTGGAAAATTGTCAATGTTGGATGCACTGATAGGTTGCTGTATGCAACTCTTATCTATTGGAAGTGCCATAAGGTTATGAGCTAATTGATTATAGACTCTATGTTTTGCTTCCTTATTTTTCCACTCTGAGCCTTTACTTGAACTAGTTCCTTCAGTTTTGATTGTTTGCCTAACTTCAACAACACAATTAAACCTAGATACTTATATAAATAATCTGATGCAAAGCTCTTTAGAACATCCACATTCAACAACTGCAATGGAAGGAAAATAGTCAAAATTCAAGAAAATCTAAGGATTGTGCCACTACTCATCAATAGATTTAGAATATATGCTTATACGCGAACTGCAACATCTCAATCCTCCCTAGTTAATGGGCATTATACCTTGGATAGAATCCCAATATGTTTTTGTGGCCTTCAAACTTAGAGCATGTATGTCCATAGAAAACATGATGTTTAGGCTATATATAAGCAATTATTGGGTTTTGAAAATTGAAAATATTAATTCAATGAGACATAAAATATTTTGCAATTTTATTCACAGTTAAATGTCAGACTGCACAAGAGCACTTGGCAAGTATGTAAGAAAGAATTATGAGTTTCAACTTCCAACAGTTTAATTTTACAATACTAAATATGCATGATCATTAGCACAAGACGTGAATTATCTCTTTGGAAAGAAATGAATTATCTCTTTGCAGGAGATATGGGAATGGTAGATGAAGCACAAAAATCTTTGGAGGAAGCAGAGGCTCTGAAAAAGGTATTTATTTCTACATTAAGTTTGTTGAGATTTTATTTGCATTCTAACTTGCACAACAATCATCTCCAAAAGATGTAGGTGCTCAAGGAGTAATCACATATCCACAAAGTTATGTCTGGAAGAGAATAAATGGAAAGAATAAAACAAGTGCAGGTAAAATGGGATACCCTGCTGCCACTTCTTCAGTAAACCATGATTCGGGCATTGAAGCATCATTCCTAGTTTTTGGTCAAACCTTAGGGGCACTTAAAAGCAAAAAAATGAGTGTTGTACTCGACAAAGACCCTAGAAGTGTCTAGGCAACTACGAGGAAACATACAACCCCTGAAGATTGGATAATGGAACACAAAGTAACACCCTTATGCATTCATAGTTCATGTAATGGTACATATCCCAAAGAAGAATTAATATTGTTCATTGTATCATTGCATTGCATCAGAAGGTACAACATATGATGTGATATATTTGGAGGAGCATATTTTGTGGCATCATTCTCAACAAGTGGATTGACAATTGCATTAGTATCAAGAGGAAGAGATGTAGATATAGGTAGATTAACATTTTCTATTTGAGAATCTTCACCCATGGCAGTCACCGATGTAGGACTTAGTTCCCCAGTATCTAATCAAAAGGTTAGAGTGTTATTTCCCAGTTCATTAGCCTTCTTTAAGAAGGACTTCAATTAACCCACAAGTCGTGATTGAAGTGTGGACTTATGAGTACTCTCAAGTGGAGTTTCTGGAACACTGTGTCTATCCAATGATCTAGGGGGAGCCATATATTCTTGTGTTACAACTAGCACTGATGAAGATACTTCTTCAATCAGTACTCTTGACAATATTAATGACTTGTTTTTACTCTTCGTTTTGGAACACCATGTCTATCCAATGATCTTGGGGGAGCCATATGTTCTTGTGTTACAATTGACACTTATGAAGAGACTTCTTCAATCTCTACTCTTGACAATATTAATGACTCATTTTTACTCTGCATTACTGGAGCTTCATTCTTTGGTTGAAATATATGTTTTAGGAGAAAGGTAGCATCTGCTTGACCAAACAAGCTATTCTCTGTAGCATAATCATAGGTTGTTATTTCATCGCCTATAAAATCAAGAACCTATGATTGCAAGTCAATAAAGATGTGGATTCAATCTCCTCAAGTCAAGTCAAGACAATTGCTAGTTAAAATTGTGTTAGTCAAAATTGCCAAGACATGTTGTTTAAAATTGTGTTGGTAAAAAATTATCAAAAAGTGAAAGTGATGGTTTTCTAATGGAGATCATAGAGCCTTCCAATCTATAATGATACCAAGTCAAGTCAAGACAAATGCTAGTTAAAATTGTGTCAGTCAAAATTTCCAAGACATGTTTAAAATTGTGTTGGTAAAAAATTATCAAAATGTGAAAGTGATGGTTTTCTAATGGAGATCATAGAGCCTTCCAATCTATAATGATCCCAAGTCAAGTTGTTTACACTAAAATATATGTAAATAAAGGAGAGTTAAATGTTGTTGAAATTCCACGTATCAAGTGTGTGAAGAACCTGCAATAATTAATTAATGCAAATACACGAGATATCATAAATAACAGAACTCAGAATCACTTTTATATTGATCACAAGCCACTTCGAGGGGGCAACCTCCTTTGAGAAAGCTCAATACAATTAACTTCATGGTTCCTTCATAGGCCTCAACACACACTTATATACTAAGTCTAGGCACCAATACCATGGGTCATGGTGCCTTCATAGGCCTCAACACACACTTATATACTAGGTCTAGGCACCAATACCATGGGTCATGGTGCCTTCATAGGCCTCAACACACACTTATATACTAAGTCTAGGCACCAATACCATGGGTCAATACCATGTGTCAATGCAAACCATGGGCCAATACAAAATATGGATCAACAATTACTACGGGACGACTTACAAAGCATAAGCGTCCGACAACAATAATACAAACTATGGATCAACAAATACTACGAGATGACTTACAAAGCATATGTGTCCAACAACACTATACTAACAAAGTAAATAGAAGGGTTGACATGGGTTCTTAACAAAGTGGCAATGCCAAAAGAAATTTGAAAGTGAAAGTGAAGAGTGTTGTTTCATGGTTAACCTAAGTAAAACCCTTGTCATGAAGAGTATGGGGAAACCCTTTTCATGAAAAGTGTTGGTTCAAGGTTAACCTATGTAAAAACCTTCTCATGAGGAATGTGGAAAAAAATCATGCCATGAAAGGGTTAGCCTAAACGAAACCCTTGAAACAGTTAAGGTTGACCCAAAATTGGTTAGTGGCAATGTGGAGTGGTTAAAGAAGAGAAGATTCTATCTAGATATTTGGCCTAGAAAGATTATGGTTGTTTATTCCAATTATCTAACCAATCCAATGGATAGTAAATTTCTATAAGGACCTGAGAGTTTGGCAGGTAAATAAGGTTTTTATTAATAAAACTAGCAGCAATATTTTGGCTGTACATTGGGGCATGAAGCTCAAGGATGAAATAACATTTGGGGGACTCATAAACCAGTAGTAGTAGCAAAATTTTGAACTACAGTTTTGGATGAATATTGGAGCACTAAATAAGGGTTAGTGTTGAATAATTTAATGTGTTGCTAG
Organism: Larix kaempferi; assembly: GCA_027924585.1. Lineage (NCBI taxonomy): Eukaryota > Viridiplantae > Streptophyta > Pinopsida > Pinales > Pinaceae > Larix > Larix kaempferi. The sequence continues at coordinate 8,451,088 of BSBM01000835.1, forward strand.
AAGAAGTGGAAAATATCATGACAAAAAGTCAATGTTATTTGATATTATGTACTTTGTCATTATATTAAGAAGCCATAGGTTAATTTTATATGGAATTTCTGTGGATACGAGAGTCTTGACTTCATTTACTAAACATAATCTAGAATGCAACTTGTAAGTCAATGTCTCAGGAATCTCAACATTGTTATCGCCTTCACTTGACCAGTAAGATGGTCTGCCATATTCTACAAGCCTTGGATCTAAAGTATACATAATGCTCTCATCTGGAAAAAATTTAGTACTGGATGCACTGATAGGATTCTGTATGCAACTCTTATCTATTGGAAGTGCCATAAGGTTATGAGCTAATTGAGTATAGACTCTACGTTATGCTTCCTTATTTTTCCACTCCGAGCCTTTACTTGAATTAGTTCTGTTAGTTTTGATTGTTTGGCTAACTTCAACAACACAATTAAACCTAGATACTTATGGAAATGATCTGATGCAAAGCTCTTTAGAACATCCACATTCAACAACTACAATGGAAGGAAACTAGTCAAAATTCAAGAAGATCTAAGAATTGTGCCACTACTCATTGTAGATTTAGAATATATGCTTATACATGAACCACAACATCTAAAGCCCCCCTAGTTAATGGACATTATACCTTGGATAGAATGCCAATCTATTTTTGTGGCCTTCAAACTTAGAGCATGTATGTCCATAGAAAACAAGATGTTTAGGATATATATAAGAAATTATTGGGTTTTGAAAATTGAAAAGATTAATTCAATGAGACATAAAATATTTTTCATGTTTATTGACAGTTAAATGTTAGACTTCACAAGAGCACTTTGCAAGTATGTAAGAAAGAATTATGAGTTTCAACTTCCAACATTTTAATTTTACAATGCTAAATATGCATGATCATTAGTACAAGACATGAACTATCTCTCTGAAAAGACATGAATTATCTCTCTGCGGGAGAAATGGGAATGGTTGATGAAGCACAAAAATATTTGGAGGAAGCAGAGGCTCTGCGAAAGGTATTTATTTCTGCATTAAGTTTGTTGAGATTTTATCTACATTCTAACTTGCACAACAATCATCTCCAAAACATGTAGGTTCTCAAGGAGTAATCACAATCCACAAAGCTATGTCTGGAAGAGAATAAATGGAAAGAAGAAAACAAGTGCAGGTAAAATGGGATACCCTGCTGCCACTTCTTCAGTGAACCATGATTCAGGCATCTAAGCATCATTCATGGTTTTTGGTAAAACCTTAGGGGCACTTACAAGAAACAAAATGAGTATTGTACTCGACAAAGGCCCTGGAAGTGTCTATGAAACTATGAGGAAACATACAACCCTTGAAGATTGGATAATGGAACACAAAGTGACATCCTTATGAATTCATAGTTCATGTAATGGTACATATCCCAAAGATGAACTAATATTGTTCACTATATCATTGCATTGCATCAGAAGGTACAACATTTGATGTGATATGTCTGGAGGAGCATATTTTGTGGCATCATTCTCAACAAGTGGATTGACAATTGCATTAGTCTCAAGAGGAAGAGATGTAGATATAGGTATATTAATATTTTCTTTTTGAGAATATTCATACATGGCAGTCACCACCATAGGACTTAGTTCCTCACTATCTAATTGCAAGGTTACATGGGCAGTTTCTTTTAGAGTGTTATTTCCCAGTTCATCATCCTTCTTTAAGCAGGACTTCAATTGAGCCACGAGTCATGATTGAAGTGTGTACTTAGGAGTACTCTCAATTGGAGTTTTAGGAACACCGTATCTATTAAATGATCTAGGGGAAGCCATATATTCTTTTGTTACAGTTGGCACTGATTGAGAGACTTCTTCAATCTGTACTCTTGACAATTTCAATGACTTGTTTTTACTCTGCAATACTGGAGCTTCAATCTTTGGTTGAAATATTTGTTTTAGGAGAAAGCTAACATCTACTTGACCAAACAAGCTATTCTCTATAGCATAATCATAGGTTGTTTCTGCATCACCTACAAAATCAAGAACCTATGATTTCAAGTCAATAAATATGTGGAGTCAATATCCTCAAGTCAAGTCAAGAAAATTGCTAGTTAAAATTGTGTTAGTCAAAATTGCCAAGACATGTTGTTTAAAATTGTGTTGGTAAAAAAAATCAAAAAGTGAAAGTGATGGTTTTCTAATGGAGATCATAGAGCCTTCCAATCTATAATGAGCCCAATTCAATTTGTTTACACTAAAATATATGTAAAGAAGGAAGAGTTAAATGTTGTTGAACTTCCACGTACCAAGTGGCATAGCCAAAATAAATTTGAAAGTGAAAGTGAAGAGTGTTGGTTCATGGTTAGCCTAAGTAAAACCCTTGTCATGAAGAGTGTGGGGAACCCCTTTTCATGAAAAGTGTTGGTTCAGAGTTAACCTATGTAAAAACCTTGTCATGAGGAATGTGGAAAAAACTCATTTGATGAAAGGGTTAGCCTAAATGAAACACTTGAAATAGTTGAGAATGACCCAAAATTGGTAAGTGGCAATGTGGAGTGGTTAAAGAAGAGAATCTTTTGTCTGGATATTTGGCCGAGAATAATTATGGTTGCTTAGGACAATTATCTAACCAACCCAATGGATAGTAAATTTGTATAAGGACCTGAGGGTTTGGAAGGTAAATAAGGTTTTTATTCATAAAACTACCAGCAAGATTTTGGCTGTACATTGGAGCATGAAGCTCAAGGATGAAATAACATTTGGTGGCCTCATAAACTAGTAGTAGTAGAAAAATTTTGAACAACATTTTTGGATGAATATTGGAGCACAAAATAAGGGGTAGTGTTGAATAATTTAATGTGTTGCTAGAAGTAGTGGAAAATATCATGACAAAAATTCGATGTTAGGTACTTTATCATTATATTAAGTATACATAGGTTAATTTTATATGGAATTTATGTGGATACGAGAGTCTTGACACCATGTACTAAACATAATATAGAACACAACTTGTAAGTCAATGTCTCAGGAACCTCAGCATTGTTCTTTCCTTCACTTGACCAGTAAGATGGTCTGCCATATTCTACATGCCTTGGATCTAAAGTATACATAATGCTCTCATCTAGAAAATTGTCAGTGCCTGAGATGCACTGATAGGATGATGTATGCAACTCTTATATATTGGAAGTGCCATAAGGTTATGAGCTAATTGAGTATAGACTCTATGTTCTACTTCCTTATTTTTCCACTCTGAGCCTTTAGTTGACCTATTTCCTTCAGTTTTGATTATTTGGCTAGCTTCAACAACACAATTAGACCTAGATACTTATGGAAGTGATCTGATGCAAATCTCTTTAGAACATCCACATTTAACAACTGCAATGGAAGGCAACTGGTCAAAATTCAAGAAAATATTAGAATTGTGCCACTACTCATTATATATTTAGAATATATACTTATGTGTGAACCACAACATCTCAAGACCCCCTAGCTAATGGACATTATACCTTGGATATAATCCCAATCTGTTTTTGTGGCCTTCAAACTTAGAGCATGTATGTCCACAGAAAACAACATGTTTAGGCTATATATAAGCAATTATTGGGTTTTGAAAATTGAAAATATTAATTCAATGAGACATAAAATATTCTGCATGTTTATTGACAGTTAAATGTCAGACTTCACAAGAGCACTTTGCAACTATGTAAGAAAGAATTATGAGTTTCAAGTTCCAACAGTTTAATTTTACAATACTGAATATGCATGATCATTAGCACAAGACAAGAATTATCTCTCTAAAAAGACATGAATTATCTCTCTAGAAAGACATGAATTATCTATCTGCAGGAGAAATGGGAATGGTTGATGAAGCAAAAAAGGCTTTGGAGGAAGCAAAGGCTTTGAGAAAGGTATTTATTTCTGCATTAGGTTTGTTGATATTTTATATGCATTCTAACTTGCACAACAATCATCTCCAAAACATGTAGGTTCTCAAGGTGTAATAACATATCCACAAATATATGTCTGGAAGAGAATAAATGGAAAGAAGAAAACAAGTGCGGGTAAAATGGGATACCCTGCTGCCACTTCTTCAGTAAACCATGATTCAAGCATTGAAGCATCATTCTTGTGTTTTGGTAAAACCTTAGGGGCACTTACAAGTAAAAAAATGAGTGTTGTAATTAACAAAGACCTTGGAAGTGTCTAGGAACATACAACCCCTAAAGATTGTATAATGGAACAAAAAGTAACACCCTTATGAATTCATAGTTCATGTAATGGTACATATCCCAAAGAAGAACTAATATTGTTCACTATATTATTGCATTGCATCAGATGGTACAACATTTGATGTGATATGTCTGGAGGAGAATATTTTGTGGCATCATTCTCAACAAGGGGATTGAAAATTGCATTAGTCTCAAGAGGAATAGATGTAGATATAGGTAGATTAACATTTTATTTTTTAGAATCTTCATCCATGGAAGTAACCGCTATAGGACTTAGTTCCTCACTATTTAATTGAAAGGTTACATGGGAATTTCTTTTAGAGTGTTATTTCCTAGTTCATCAACCTTCTTTAAGCAGGAATTCAATTGATCCATAAGTCGTTATTGCCAGTGTGGACTTAGAAGTACTCTCAAGTGGATTTTCTGGAACACTGTATCTATCCAATGATCTAGGGGGGGCAATATCTTCTTTTGTTACAACTGGCACTGATGAAGAGACTTCGTCAATCTATACTCTTGATAATTTCAATGGATCATTTTTACTCTGTAATACTAGAGCTTCATTCTTTGGTTGAAATATTTGTTTTAAGCGAAATCTGACATCTGCTTGACCAAACAAGCTATTCTCTGTAGCATAATCATAGGTTGTTTCTGCATCAGAGTTGTGTTTAAAGACAACCTGAGCAGATCCTGAATTAAAATAATTTTTTGTTCCTGAAACATCCAAATGCCTGAAGCGTGCAAAATTTACTTTCATCTGCATTACAAAAGGTAATGCAAATACCTGAGGAAATTTAATGCAAAGTGCTAATTGTCCTTCAATTGCTTCGGATGAATCAGATGACCACTCAAAGGAGGATTTCCTAGGCTTTATCTGCTCCTGCATTGATTCTTTTGAATCCTCTCTTAAAAGAATTTATAATTTGTGGACACTAGGTTTTAAACAAGACTTTGACGGTATGTAATCCAAATATTTCATCTTCCTTAACCTTTTCAAAGAACCAGAACCATCAGACTGCACATCCAACTTCCGTTTCCCATTTTCCTTTTCCTCGATACCTTGACTTCTACCACTTTTATAGGCCTAAGGCATAGAATTTTGCACCTTGGAATTTGTTAGGGGAGCAAATTCATTTAGTTCTGAATTTCCATTTTCATCAGCCAAGGAATCCTTGACATTAGGATCCTTTGATTCTGACAATGATAACAAGAGCTCAAACTCCCTTCTAGCATTTTTGTTTTTAGTATCATGATCATCACTGACCTCATGTAATGATTGAACATGTTTGGATACCTCCAAAGATGACAATGAAGTCAGAATTTTCTAATAAACCAAAGATCTGAACTTTAGTAATAACTGCTATACCTTTAAAGGACTATCCCTTTCAATCCCATAAAAAGGATCCAATGCAAGGGGTAGAAAATCCTTCATAAGTGGACAAAGAAGAGATCCATAATTTTCGGAATGCACTTCTCCACATAGGAACTCATCACCTTTAGATTGATCAGAAAACATGGGGGAGAATCCTTTATTATCTTCTATCAATGCATCCTTTCTATGATTATGAGAAGCAAAATTGACCAAAATTGCACCCATTCTTGCATGCTTAGGTTCTTCAGCAACACTTTCTGCAATCTCAAAAAACTTATGCCTTTTCTCAATTGTCTCTATTTCATCGGACAATCTTGTCATATTCTTATGATTTTCTTCTCTTGGGTAACTCCTACTACTAGGGGTATCTTGCAAGCCTGAATATTTTGCAAATTTCACAAGTCTCTTAAAGCCTTTTGTTTTCTTAATAACTACAATATCTAAACTATCTCTCATCTCTGAAATTGGTAGAACATCATGGTGCCGGTAGGATGCCCGTAGCCCGTCCAACTCGCACCTTCCTAAGGACCAGGGTGATCCTTTGGTTTCGAATCACCAACCTTAGCTGGAAACCAGCTAGGTTCTTCTACAGATCTACCCTTCAAAATGGGTTTTCCACAAGGCTCTGACAGTTAGAATTGGCCTTATGCAATGGTCTTGCGGAAATACCTTCCTTCTGCAAATGCAATGTCCTTCCACAACAATCCTCCTGCAGTCGCCTTCCCGCAACGGTCTTTCTGCAACTTCCTTTCTGCACGCTCCTTTCTACGGCTTGCGGATTGCGGGCATGTAATTCACGATTTCTCGAAAATGCTTTTGCAATAACTCTTCCCCAACGGGGCTTCCGCAACCTCTCACTGTTAACTCCCACACTTCTTTCTTCTATGGAATGCTACACAACCGTCGATCTCTTGTGGATGGAATCACATCCGTTGATCTGTGATCAATGCAAAACACTTCAACTTGGCTTGCGGAAATGCTAATTCTCACGCTCGTTCGCTTGATCAGTTCCTTCCCCACCATCGATATTCCTTTCACCTTGAATCTGAGCCGTCCAATCTCTTCTTACTCGCTTCAACCGCACTCTACGATTTTTTCGTTGATTGATCAGAGATTCAATCAACCTCGCTCGATTATTTGCTCAGATCTAATGGAAACTAAATACAACCAGGAAATTTACTTAACTACTTAATGGTGGTCGGTCTACAAGCGATTAGGTTTCTTAACTGCACACATAAATCACACAAATACGAAATAGAGACTCATTCACACAGAAATCAGGCCGACAATTGCACACAGCTCTATCTGACAGAATCCCAGATCATTCTTCATTTAAGATGTACAGTAACCCAATCAAATACACAGAACTTCTCAATTCTACTAACAGATAGCTAGAATTTTTTCCTCCTAACCAAAAATACCAACCCTTTTCTCACTCAGATCTCTCCTTTTTATCCATTCAGCTCCCCAAAACAGAACAGTCGAACCCCAAACAAACTAACAACCTCACTCCCCATCACTGGAGGATTCACTATCCTCCTATAACAGACTGCTAACTGGCTTGATCTCCATGCAGGGAGCATCAACTCGCCACTATGTTCTACCTTCTCGAAAACTGACAATGCACTATTTGGTTACACACTCGTAGATTTTTCAAACTACTTAAAAAAATGAATTTCGTTCATCACAGCTTGTCCTCCTGCTAGTCACAACATGTGAACATGTAATCACATTGCTGACTTTGCAGTGATGCTCCTGCATCAGACCCCCAAGGTTAAAATTCTGAACCCCTGTTCAGTAGATCAAGTACTGAGAAACCCTTTGTCTCTAATTCTTCAACATCCATCCATGTAGAATCTTCTACAGGATGTCCTTTCCATTTGATCAAGTGCTCCAGGTATTCTCTCTGTCTGGTGCTCTTTGCCACTCTAGTATCCAAGATTGACTCAGCTTCTGATGGATGGGCCATAGGCATTTGTTTCAGCCACTGAAGATATTTCACTTCTGGTACTTGTCCTGTATCATCTGTCACATAAGTATACAGGTCTACAACATTAAAAATAGGTGATATACCAATCCCTGTTGGTATCTCCATTTCATAGGCATTTGCTGAAAACTTTCTAAGTATTCTACAAGGTCCAATCTTTTTCATCTTCAGCTTGTTGTACTCTCCTTTTGGAAATCTCTCTTTCCTCAAATGTGCTAAAACCAAATCTCCTACCTCATAGTTTTTCTCTCTTCTCTTGGAATCTGCTCTGGCCTTGTAGCTATTGTTACTTTTCTTTAACTCTCTCTTGTAGTTCACTGACCATTGTTGCAAACTCTTCTCCTTCTGCACTTCTCTTTTCCATCTGACCCAAATCATGAAGTTCACACACTCCTCTTGGATGCATCCCATACATAATTTGGAATGGACTCATCCCTGTACTTCAGTTTGGTGAGTCATTATATGCAAACTCTACTTGAGCTAGCACTTTATCCCATTGCTTTGGATTCTCTCCAATCAGACTTCTTAACATGTTACCAAGACTCCTATTTACCACCTCAGTCTGGCCATCAGACTGTGGATGATACGCTGAGCTGAAGTTCAACTTGGTTCCCAACTTCTTCCACGAGGTCCTCCAGAAATGACCAGTGAACTTCACATCTCTGTCAGACACAATGCTCATAGGTAAACCATGTAGCTTCACAACTTCACTGAAATACAAGTTAGCAATGTGTGTGGCATCATTAGTGTTATAACATGGAATGAAATGTGCCATCTTCGTGAATCTATCCACCACTAAAAAAATAGAATCATTTCCCTTCTAAGTTTTTGGCAAACCCAAAATTAAATCCATACTCACAGAATCCCAAGACATAGTTGGAATAGGAAATGGTGTGTATAAGCCTGTGTTTTGGATTCTTCCATTGGTATGCTGACATACCCTACATCTTCTCACAAAATTTTCAACTTCAGATCTCATCTTTGGCCAAAAATAGAAATGGCTCAGTTGTCCAAAGGTTTTATCACTTCCAAATTGACCTTCCATCCCTCCATTGTGTTTCTCCTGTATCAGGTTATCTCTCATGGAACATTTGGGAATACAAAGTTTACTGTCTTTAAAGAGTAAACCATCTTGCAACATATACTCTATCCATGGCTCCCTTTCCACTTCCATAGGATTCTTGCAAACTCTGTATGCATCCTGAAAATCAATGTCAGTTTCACACAAACCTCTTAAGTGCTCAAATCCCAAGACTTGGATCTGATTTTCTTGTACAACCAATTGTCTCCTACTTAAGGATTCATCTACTCGATTTGATTGTCCATTGATGTGCTTTATTACGAAGATAAATTTTTGCATGAACTCCAACCACTTGACATGCTTCTGATTCAACTTAGGTTGTTGCATGATGTACTCCAATGCATGATTATCAGGAGAAACAAAAACAGAAAAAAACACCCCTCTCCAGGCATCAGATAATGTCTCCAATGCTTAAGTGATTGCACAACAGCATAAAATTCCTTGTCATAAGATGAATACTTTTGTTTGGACTCATTCAACTTCTCATTGAAATATGTTATATGCATGTCTTCCTGACTGAGTACAGCTCCAATTGCTACTCCACTAGCATCACACTTCACCTGGAAAGGATGTTTGAAATCTAGTAATTTCAATACTGGTTACTCAGTAATATTCTTCTTAAAAAATTGAAAGCTCTTTTCAGCCTCTACTATCCACCTAAATGGTTGTTTGTCCTTCCTGATTGTCTCAATGATTGGTGCACAAATACCACTGAAATTCTTTATGAATTTTCTGTAAAAACTTTCCAATCCATGGAAAATTCTCACCTCAAATATGTTATGAGACAAAGGCCAATCAATTATTGCTTGCACCTTTTCTGGATCCATCTTCAACCATCTCTTGAGATAAAAAAACCCAAATACACTAGTTCCGACTTCATAAATGTACACTTCCTCACATTTACCAACAAATTTTCCTTCTGCAATTTCTCCAAGACACATCTTAGATGCTCTAAGTGTTCTTTCTCTGTTTTTCTGAAAATCAGAATATCATCAAGGTAAACTATCACAAACTTACCTATGAAATCTCTCAAGACTTCATTCATTAATCTCATGAAAGTGCTTGGTGCATTGGACAGTCTGAATGGCATGACCAGCCACTCATACAACCCATCATTGGTTTTAAATGCTTTTTTCCACTCATCTCCTTCTCGAATCCTGATCTGATGATATCCACTCTTCAGATCTAATTTTGAAAAACGTGTTGCCCCACTTAGGCAATCCATCATGTCATCCATCCTAGGTAATGGAAATCTGTATCTAATGGTAATCATGTTAATTGCTCTAGATTCAGTGCACATCCTCCATTCACCATCCTTCTTTGGGGTAAGTACTACTAGTACTGCACATGGACTCAAAAATTTTTGAACCAACCCCTTGTCTAACAACCCTTGTACCTGCTTTCTAACTTCTTCATTCTCTTGAGGTTTCAACCTGTATGTTTCCTTGTTTGGTAAGCTTGCTCCAGGAATAAAATCAATATGGTGACTTATATTCCTCTTCGGTGGTAAATCACTGGGAATATCATCTACCACAATGTCACTAAACTCTCCTAGCATCTCCTGAATCTCCTCAGGAATATCTTTAATATTAGTCTTCATCACTACCACTCTAGGCTTACATACCACAGCATAGTTTAGTTCCTTCTCATCAATTTGTTCCAAATACTCTTTCCCTGTCAACATCAGGACTTTAGATGCTTACTGCTCTGTTGAACTCTCTCCTTACAAAGGGTAAAGAATATGTTTTATCCCATCTTGCACAAAACTATAACAATTCATCCTACCATCATGCACTACTCTTTTGTCATATTGCCATGGTCTCCCTAGAAGAATATGGCAACATCCATGGGAATAACATCAGAGATAATCTTGTCCTTATATGTACCTACTTGAAAATCAACCTCACATTGTTCACTTACCAGAATTTGATGTCATTTATGCAACCAGGATACTTTGTATGGAACAGGATGCTTGGTCCTCTCCATACTCAGCTTTTCCACCATCTCTGTGGAAACAAGATTGCTAGTTCTCCCACTGTCAATCACCATCTTACAACACTTCCCTCTAACTTTACACATGGTTCTGAATAAATTCTTCCTTTGAGTCGGTTCCACTTCCTCCTTTCAGGTTTCAATAAGACTTGTTCATCATCAATGACTCTCCCCTCTCTGTCATATTCTCGGCCACTGTAATTTTCTCTTGCCGCTACTCATTCTGAGCTACATAGGCTCCCCTCTGTCCTATGTCTTCCTTCTCTGGACATTCAAAGGATATGTGTCCCAACTTGTTACACTTATAACATCTGTAGATAGCTTCTTTGCCTCTTCCTCTACCTCTACCTCCTTGGTAAGGTCTTCTCCCTCTTGAGTCACCTCCTCTACCTTGGTGCTCCTGCTGGTTTGAATTACTGGGTCCTCCTCTTTGGGATGCAAACCTTCCTCTTCCAGCTATTTTCTCTCTCCCTTGGGTTGAACCTCTGCCCCTGTTGAAACTCTATTTCCTCAACAACTTTTCTTTTTTTCTCAAGGCACATTGGTACACCTCTTCCATGGTTCTTTGCGATACCATGCTGATCTCATCCTGAATCTCCAACCTGAGACAATTGACATATCTAGCAGTCTTCTCTGTTGATTCTTCCACATAACCTGCCCTTAGGTTTACTTTGTAGAATTATTCAGTATACTCTCTTATAGTCAGTAGTCTTTTCCTAAGGTTCTGCATTTGTTTGTACAAAGTCAGTCGGTAATCCTTAGGTAAGAACTTGGCTCTCATCTTGGCTATCATCCTATCCCAGCTTTTTATCAACGGTTTGTTGTTCCTTCTCCTCTCAGCTTGCACACTATCCCACCATAGGGACGCATGTACATTTAACCTCATCACTACAAACCTGACCTTCTTGTTCTCTTCAACTTCATCATACTCAAAGTACTTGTCCAGCTCGCTGATCCAATCAATAAGGTGTTCAACAGTGAGACTTCCCTCATAAGTAGGCAACTCTGGTTTTGGTCTCTATGTTGCTCCAAGAATTGACCGAAAGTATCTTAGCTTAGGTGTCTCTTGCATGGGTGCTACTTCTTCTCCCTGTTCTTCTTCTTCAAGTTCGCTCACATCTCCTGCTTCTGGGTCTCTTCGTTTATCCATCTCCACAGCTTCCATACGTGCTCACATTTCTCTCATTTCCTCCAAGACTTATGCATTCGTCACTAGTCTTCTTCTGTCACGACCTCTTTCTCGGCCTACACGTGCTGCCATGTATTTCTCCTACTGTGCTGAGCAAAGTCTCACTCTGATACCAAAATTGATGCCGGTGGGATGACCGCAGCCCATCCAACCCGCACCTTCCCATGGAACAGGGTTATCCTTTGGTGTCGAATCACCAACCTTAGTTGGAAACCAACTAGGTTCTTCTGCAGCTCTCCCCTTCAAAATGGGTTTTCCGCAAGGCTCTGACAGTCATAATTGGCCTTCCGCAACTGTCTTGCGGAAACACCTTCCTTCCGCAAATGCAACGTCCTTCCGCAACAATCCTCCCGTAATCGCCTCCCCCACAATGGTCTTTTCGCAACTTCCTTTCCGCATGCTCCTTTCCGCGGCTTACGGATTGCGGGCGTGTACTTCACGATTTCTCGAAAATGCTTCCGCAATAACTCTTCCGCAACCTCTCACCATTAACTCCCACGCTTCTTTCTTCTGTGGAACGCTACGCAACCGTCGATCTCTTGCGGATGGAATCTCATCCATTGATCTGTGATCAATGCAAAACAATTCAACTTGGCTTGTGGAAATCCTAATTCCCTCGTTCGTTCGCTTGATCGGTTCCTTCCCCGCCATCGATCTTCCTTTCGGCTTGAATCTGAGTCGTCCAATCTCTGCTTAGTCTCTTCGACCGCGCTCTACAATTTCTTCGTTGATTGATAAGATATTCGATCAACCCCGCTCGATTCTTTGCTCAGATCTAATGGAAACTAAATACAACCAGGAAATTTACTCAACTACTTAATGGTGGTCGGTCTACAAATGATTAGATTTCTTAACTGCACACATAAATCACACAGATACGAAACAGAGATTCATTCACACATAAATCAGGCCGAAAATTGCACACAACTCTACCTGACAGAATCCCAGATCATTCTTCATTCAAGATGTATAGTAACCCAATCAGATACATAGAAATTCTCAATTGTACTAACAGATAACTAGAAGTTTTTCCTCCTAACCAAAACGACCAACCCTTTTCTCACTCATCTCTCTCCTTTTTATCCATTCGGCTCCCCAAAACAGAACGGTCGAACCCAAAACAAACTAACAACCTCACTCCCCATCATTGGAGTCGTCACTATCCTCTTATAACAGACTGCTAACTGGCTTGATCTCCACACAGGGAGCATCAACTCGCCACTATGTTCTACCTTCTTGAAAACTAACAACGCACTATTTGGTTACACACTCGCAAATAGGTCAAATTACTTAACAAAACGAATTTCCTTCATGGCATCTCGTCCTCCTGCCAGTCACAACATGTGAACACTTAATCACATTGATGACTCAGCAGTGATGTGTTAGGATATTCCTATACTCCATCCTAGTCCTACTAGCTTTCCAGTCATTTTCATTTTCAGTCATGCATGCAAAATTAGGGTTTGCATGCATTTTGCATGCATTCTAGGTCATCAGTCCCAGCACCTAGTCCTCAGCAAACTAGCCCTGGAGCTTCTTTTAGATCATTTCTAGGCCTCCTAGTGACTAATGCGTCCTCCTTTGCTCCACTGCATGACAAGGGCGCCTTCTTCACCTACCAGTCCAGTTATATTCAGTTATATTCAGTTATCTTTAGTCATTTCCTTGATTTAAGGATTAACTGACTCTTTACTGATTTTATCACTCTGTTGGACCTCCAGTGAAACTAGATTGACCATTCTGACTCCAATTAGAACCTATGGCGCTCTCCACTGAGCCTCCTTCACTATATTAGTGCTTCCATGTGCCAGTTACACCAACCACATTCAGTTTGACTCCCGGTTGATCATTACTTGTGCATTGATGACTTCACTGATGAGAAGGTGGACTCCTAGTTAGGCATTGATGACTCTCCACTGATTATGGATCTGTGCATGAAGGCCAATTCGAATTCTTTCTAGTGAATTCGAATCCTCATACTCAGCATTGTATATTTACCAGTTCATTATTCTGTTAATAGTAACATGTGTAATTATTCTGCCTCAATCAGAGTTTCTTTGGATCTAAGTTCTATTGCTTGTCTCTTCTTCTATTATTCCTAAATTCTTTCATTGTGAGGTTTACATCATCTCTTTGGATCTTATGTGGGCAATTTCACATGATGCTCCTACATCACATCATTTTCACCAATATCGGATGAGGATACGAGCAACTCCTTAGCAATCTTCTTGGTTTAAATATCCAACTGACTGTCATCAACCTTCCCTTTTATATCAAGGAAAAATTCACAAGGGATATTCTCCAATCCCCCAGATATTTGATCATCTAGCTTATGAGATCTAAATATTCCTGGTTCATCCATTTCAACTGAATTCAATACTTAGGTTTTACTGGAGTTTTTGGAGAGAAAAACACTTTCATGAAGGTCTTTACCACCATTTTCCAATGCACATCCCACGTTCTTTTCATTTTCTTGACACTCTATAATAGTTGAATAAACAAGTTTAGAGGATGAAAGATGCACATTCAAAGAAGAGTCTTTGGGTATTTAAGTGCATATCCTAACCAAAGCACCAAAATCATGCTTTTCAGTCGTTTTAGATGCACGTCATTCTCCATTCCCCTGTTGCACACCATTTGCAGAGAATGATTCCTTCTCAGCACCCACCAATGTTTTATGCACTCTATGTAGTTGATCTAATGTATCAATAGTTTCAGTGTCTTCTGCTTGTAAGAAATTCCGTGGAAGACCTATTTCATCAACAACTGTTTCCATTGGACCCATCTATTTCTTTTCTTCACATGATTTTTCAACAATAATTACTTCCCCTTCAGCTTCAAGAGTCTTGCCACAAATAGCATTGTCAGTAGAATTGTTTGGACTCATGGCCACTTTTTTCCCATTCTTCTTCTGAGAAGCTTTAATTGAAATCTTCCCATTTTCATCTTGAGACACAAAACTTCCAACCAAACATTTTGTGGAAAATAAATTGTTTGACTTCTGAATCCTCCCTGATTTTAAACCAATTTCATTGGGTTCCCAGCTTCAGACATATGAATTTCATGCAGTTCTTCTATATCACCTCATTTCCTTGCAAGCACAAACTTGTCCAAATCATTATGCCTATCCAGAAGTGCCATATGAGAATCCTTCCTTGCAACTTACTTTTTTCTTGCTTGAGCCTCTCCAATACAACCTCTCCCTCTTTGTGGGATCTTCTTTAGCTGGTTCATATCTTGTTTTAAGTGTGAAGGGATCATGCAATAAAATTTTATGCTGATATCTCAACATGCTTTAGTTTTTATGCATTTTTATGATTGTTATTTACTAAATGTGTTAATCATGGTAATACCAACAATTATCCCTATTCATGGGTTTTATTGGTAGGTTAAGACCTATGCCTTATTGGGATAAAATTTCAATTTTAACCAAGTGCCTTTCTTAAAAGTACCTTTCTCTTGTACTTAACAATGCCTTTCTCTTAGGATATATGTAATTTCAACCAAGGTGATTAACAATGTGTCACACTACTTTCATGGGAGCTCCTTTTACAGTTGAAAAAACTTAGAAGCATTTATGTTAACCCTAGCTACACAGAGAACAACATCATCATATCTGTAGACCCATTTCATTGTTGAAAATGTTGTAAGCTTCACTTTCAGCCAAATGCGACCTTATTTTGTAATCAATATTTAATAAATACTCATGGTCATGGAAATTGATGTGCCAATGAAATGCTTCATACTTTTTAGGAGAATCCCATTTATGACAATCCTTTCACCAACTAATACTATTGTTTTAGGAGAAGCCCATTTATGACAATCCACCAACTAATGTACCTATACATTTGACTCATCATTAAATATCTTGTCATGTCTGTTTAGACATTTGAGTAATTCACATTAATGTATATCATACTAAACAATTGTGTCATGGAAGAAACTAGAATTAGATGTTTGAATTACTCTCCATTTGAAAATTTCACTTGTACAAACTATGCCAATTGTGACAACTTATATTTTGGTAAGGTTTTGTATTATTGTTCTCATTATATTGGAAAATCACATACATAATACAAGAAGACAACATTGATTGTAGGATTTGATTTAACAAGATGTTGATTCTAGTGGTTTCTATCAAATTTGAATGTTGTGGTTTGTGAAGTGATTGGAAGTTTTGAGCATTGGTTAATCAACTATGAAATGACCTTTTTGAATGTCTGTCTGATTGTAGGGATTTGATGACATTATCCCCGATCCTTACTCACTTGAATAAAATAATGCTCTAGCCCTTGCTATTGTTCCTGCTACATGTAAGATTGTTATCATTGGTGCATATTGACAACACCATGCTATTGCCATTTATAGTTGTCTTAGTTGGAATTTCTCATTCTATATTAAATTGTAGATAATTCTTCAAATCGAACCTTGAACAATGTTGAAGATATTCCAAATGAAGATTGGTTGGGAACTAGATCTTATCACCACTTCAAGTTCTAACTCTAGTGTGAAAGCAAAAAGTAAATTGGTAATGTCAGCTTTCTATATAGATCAACTTGAGATATACTTTATTTGATTGTATTTTGATATAAGTTTAAGTTTCAAGCATAACACATGACATGATTTTCCAAAACCATATTTGGGAGTCATACTATATTTTAGAGTCACTTTGGCTACTTATATTTTGTATCAAAACAAGTCTTCTACATTTGATGTTATGGGTTAACAATTCATATTGGCTTTTTTTTTGTTGCAGGTTGGTGGCCTTGATAAGCTTACATTAGATAGCTTATATGAAGATGTGATGAAAAGGAAGGTGTCTAGAAACCGTATGGTTCAAGGGGGTACCAAATCCCTTGGAGGATTCTCCAATGATACATCCAGGACATGACTCTTTTATGCTTCACAAAATATTTCTCCACCACTTGTTGTACAGTTGGTGTCTATGGAGTGGGTGATGGGGGCAACAAGTTCTTGCCAATGTTTTTGGAAATCCATATACAACTAGATATCTGTATTCTATAAGGAATCCTTCGTGGTGTAATATTAGTGGGTTCATTGTATTATAAGACCATTGGATGCCAAAGAACTTATCAGTGGAAGAAGATGAAGACCATTGAATTTGAGCCCCCCTTGGGAAGGAATTATGAAATCCACTTAACATAAGATCATTGGTGTATTCTTTGTCTCTATGTCTTTATTATATCAATTGAAACTTATATGTTGTATTGTCATCAATAATAATGCTTCAGAATAAGGTTTGTAAACCACATTTAAACATATTTATTTTTTAGAATATATAAGCATGAAATGTTATTTCTTTAAATAAACGGTAGAACATTTTAAGATGACACATATTTCTTTAAGTAGATCTTTTTATTTTTGTTGCGTTCCTTTCAAACTAAAAATTACTTTTGAGTAATGTAATATGCATAAAATACTTGTTTATCTCAAGGTATATAGTATATGTAGAATAATATTATTCATGATTATAGAAATAAGAATATTGCATAGTTTTGAAGGAGTAAAAATATGTATTTGGTGTATACCAAAAATGTATAAATATAAACATTAGTCACGATCTTTTCACTAGTGATAATATTTTTAGTTGCAACATTAGTTGTAATAATGAAAATGTCTTAAAGACTAACAAAAATGATTAAACACATTAGTCACATGTTTCAGTCCTTTTTGGCTAGTCATAATAATTTTAGTCACAATGTTAGTTGTAGTAAAGTGAACTTTTAAGACTACCAAAAACGATTAAAAACATTAGTCACATTTTCAGTACATTTTTTCCAGTCATAAATTTTTTAGTTACAACATTAGTTGTAATAAATAGAACTTTTAAGGCAAAAAAACGATTAAAAACATTAGTCACACTTTATAGTGTTTTTTTGTTAGTCATAAATTTTTAGTCATAATGTTAATTGTAATAAATAGAACTTTTAAGACCATCAAAAACGATATAAAACATTAGTCACATTTTTTAGTGTTTTTTTGCTAGTCATAAAATTTTTAATGACTAAATTAGTCGTAATACACATAAGTCATAATTTCAAATAAAACAACTAAAGATAAGTACAACTGAAAATAAAAGACCAATGGTCATATCTTCAGAAATAGTCATTTATGATTAGATTTTAGTCATTTTTTTAGTAATAAAACACACTTTATGTACTAGTGATTCAATTGATAATTATGCCTGTAAATTGCATGTTGTGTATGTGTGGATCAATTTTATTTACGTTGTGTGTTTTTATTCCATGTCTGCACACACATTTAGCCGCACAAATTCATGATTATGCTTATGGGCAAAATTTTGAGGCCCTGGTTGAGTTAATGTCCCCTCCTGCTGGCCAGATTGAGGGAAGGGGACGTTACAAAAGTATTTTTTGAAACAAAGATTGTCATCATAGGAGCAACAAAATTGGGTATCGAAAATGCAAGGGTTTGATTTTGAAATAATCTACAAAAAAGGGAAGGAAAATGTGGTAGCAGATGCCCTTTTAATAATAGAATAATCCTCCAACTTATATTCCATCACATATTCCATTCATGTGTGGTTGGAAGAAACTCGTCGTGATTGGAAAGAAGATAATAGTACTAGACAAAAAATACAGTGTCTAAAAGATGGGAATATACCTATGGAACATTGGGAATGGAAGAGAAATATTCTTTGGTACACGGGTGGATTATTTTTATGCCCTTAATCAAAGTTGAAAGAACAAATATTAAGGGAGTATCATAATTCTCCAATGGTAGGACTTTCAAATTTTCTTAAAACTTATCAAAGATTAAAAAAAAATAGGGAAGAAATGAAGAAAGATATTCAAAAAATTGTAAGAGAATGCCAAGTGTGCCAAAAATATAAAGTTGAGACATTCAAGCCTCTATGATTACTTCAACCTTTACACATATTGAATCAAACATGGGAAGATATATCAATGGACTTCATTACATATTTACAAAAATCACAAGGTAAGGATGTTGTTTTTGTGGTTGTGGATAGACTCACAAAATATGCACATTTTTGTGGAATTCAAAGTACTTATACTGCAAGTCAAATGGTCGAAGTGTTCATGAATAAAATTGATAGAATTCGTGGATTTACTAAAGTAATCATTAGTGATAGAGATCCGAAATTTTGGAAATAGTTATGGAAGATAATGGGAACAATGTTGGTCGTGAGTTCATCATATCACCCACAAACAAATGGACAAACATAAATTGTTAACAAATTTTTAGAAGGTTATATTCGTTGATTTTCTTCACATAAGCAATCTCAATGGATCAAGTTGCTTCCTTTAGCGGAATGGCGATATAATACCACCTATCAAACATATAAAAATATGACTCCATTTGAAGCGCTTTATGGTTATCCATCTTCTAGTATCACATCATTTTTGTAGGATCGTTCCAAAGTACATGCAATGGATACACATATGGAAAAGACTAAAGAAAATTTCAAATCCTTAAATAAAACCTTCATATGGCCCATAATAGAATGATGCAACAAGTGGATCAACACAGAAGTGAAAAACAATTTGAAGAGGATGACTGGTTATATTTAAGACTACAACCTTATAAGCAATCTACACTCAAACAAAAGAAGAATAAAAAATTAGCTCCAAATTTTTACAGACGTTACAAGATTATTCATAAAATTAGAGAAGTGGCCTATGAGTTAGATTTTCCTTCCTCCTGCATTCATAAAGTTTTTCATATATCTTGCTTGAAAAAGGTTTTGGGACATTCTATTCCAGTGCAAACATAACCACCAATATTAGATGAAGAAGTGAAGTGGATTCTGGAACTAGAAAAAGTTATTGGTAGATGCTCTCTATCTGTTTGGAATAGAACCATTATGGAGTACTTAATTAAATGGACGAATCTATCTCCTGAAGAAGCTACATGAGAAGATGAACAATTCATGAAGAGACACCCTCAATTACAAGCTTTGGGGAAAAACCTTTTTTAAGAGGGGGGCTATGTTAAGGTCCTAACCATCATTTATTGCTATTATATTATTTATGGTTAGGTCATCTCAGTATTAGGTTACATAATGACCACTTCATCTCCTCTTTATAATAAAGGAGATTCATTTGTATAATCATATCATCTTGTCTTGTATATTTAGTACATTGTATACGGAGGTTGCCCCCTCAAAGAGCCTTGTTATTTATCTCTTGTATTAATTATTAAGGTGTGGATTAATTTTTATTGGTTATTTTATGCTTTTTTGGGGAATTTGGTGCATAATAGTTATAGGGTCCCTTACACATGGTACCAACAAGTTTATTCATAGGTCTTTCTCCCTGGGTACTATTCAATATGAAAATCACTTAAATGGAGATAATACTTCTTAGGGTCAACCTAACACTTCATAAGGGAATTAGGATATGACTTATTCCAATCACATCATCCCTTATGATAGATCATGGCCTTCACATTAGGGGACCAAGATGTCCCACTCAAGGATTCATCCCTCTCCACATGTGCATGTCCCCCTATGACATGGGAAACCTACCAATGGTTATTGTCTTTGTCATATTTTCCAAGCCCCTCTTATGGTTTCCCCCTACATTAAAATACATACAACCCTTTCCCTATTCCCCCATCAAGCCACCAACATCACGACCCCCCTAACCTTCATCTAACATATACCTTGTTCAAACTTCTTCACTGTAAGGTTAAGAATTTTCTTAATAAAACCGAACCAAT
Organism: Larix kaempferi; assembly: GCA_027924585.1. Taxonomy (NCBI): domain Eukaryota; kingdom Viridiplantae; phylum Streptophyta; class Pinopsida; order Pinales; family Pinaceae; genus Larix; species Larix kaempferi. The sequence continues at coordinate 8,471,649 of BSBM01000835.1, forward strand.
TCATTGAATTCACATAACAAGGGGACAAAGAAGAAAAGAAATAAAAACCAAACTAAGAACCAAGGACATGGGGGTAATCAACCCAATCAAACTAATAATGATGGGGAAAATTCTAATGTTAACCATAATCAAAATTCTAACCAAAATAACATATATAACTAAGGGAAGAACAACCCAATTCAAGAAAACTTCCCTTGCATGCTTTGTGGAAAATATGGGTATTATACCCATATTTTTCCTAAAATAGTTGAGTTTCATAGATAAAGGCATTAGCAAGTAATTCACATACTACTTCCCCTCAAGGGAATAATACAACTCAACAAGGGCACCCCAATCCTTCATACCTAGCAATGCTCTAGAGCTCGTTTCCCTAGTAAGGAATACTTACCAACCAACAAGAGACCCCCACCTCCTATCCACCTTCTATTCCTTTGCAACAAAGAGACCCTTCATTTTAGAACATCTTCATGAACTCAACAGACATTGAACTTCAGACTCGCAATTGAGCATATGAAATGCTTAATCCTACCCCAATTTTAGGCAACAATACTCAACCCTCAACTAGTGGTACCTTGCAAACCCATCAAACTAATGATGGCCCTATTCCTCTTGTACCAAAGGTGCAGTTACATCAAACTAAACACAACCCACATGTGAGGGTTGCACATAAATATAATACCATTGATCACTTAACAATATCACCTACTTCCTTGTCAAAATTTGAAGTTATTCAAACCTACCCTTACTAGTGGAATTCCATGTCCATACTATTATAATTGGGCACTATATATCCATCGAATTCATGCTCAATGACCTTCAACTTAGGAAAATATTAGTCAACGCTCCCCCCTTCAATTGTGTTTCAAATAATTCTTGTGATAAAAAACCTTATCATACATAATTGTTATATTTGACAAAGGGAATTCTACGTTTGTCATACCTATGATGGTCTAGAGGTTGTTAGGCTACCTCAAGATAATCCAATCCACTATCACTCTTTGCACTTACAACATATGCCCTTCTCAGCCATAAGGGCTCTTTCAAAATATTCCTATGGAACTAGTGGGAAAAATCATCATGATTGACATAGAATTTTTCAACACTTTGCTTGATTAGAACATTCTCATTGGACAAAGCGATATGTATTCCATGAAGGTGTTGGCTTCTTTAGTCTTATGTACCATGATTTTCCCCATGAGGTCCATTACCTTGGACCCTAGCTTCAAATTTGTTTTGCAAGGAAGAACTAGGACTTTGGAGCATTATAGAAGGTTCAATGTGTCTTGCTTCTTCACATGGATGCGTCAAATCTTCACATCCCCACCAGTATATTTCCCCTTCCCTCTTTTACTTCAAGTTTGATTTTCCATTCACTTGGATAGGTATAACACATAGTGTAACTGGGAGGTGAACCAGATTTGTTTTCTAGCATATATTTGTTTTCTACCTATTGAAAGGCATTGGAGAAACTAATTAAGTTACCCTAAAATCAAGCCACAACTTTAGATTATGAAAATTAGATTTAGTCAATTATCATGTGGCTTCCTTTTCCCACTTCCATCCTCGTGTTCTTAGTTACCCTCAACAACCTAGTAGCAACTCCACTACCTCCATCCCTCCTTTTGGTGGTGGTATTCTTGTTCTTGTGATAGCATGGTGCCTTTCTCTAACTATTGTGCTACAAAAGTAGAATTTGTTCACTAACCCTTTTAATTCTCTATTTCACTTAGTCTCATATTAGCATAGTTGAAATTTACATTAATTGTCTTTGTAGTATTGTTGTTATTTTTATGTCTTTTGACGCATTTTAGGCATTGTTTTTCATTTTTTTTCTTTGTTTTAGATTGGTATTCCTTTCTTCTTCTTTTTTGTCTAATGAAAATTGTTATTCCTTTTTTTTTGTTTTTTTGTCCATCAACACAGTGATGAGCCAATCTACACTTTTCTTTCCTTTCTTCTTTTTTTATCAGTGTGTTGATAAGTCAATCTACACTTTTAACATATCTATAAATCACTTTTTAAAAATGATTGATTAATTAAAATATTTTATCATATAAAAAATTAAATAATTTATTAATTAAAATATTTTATTATATAAAAAACTAAATAATTTGTTAATTAAAATATTTTATCATATAAAAAACTAAACATTCTTTGATTCCTTGATCTTATTGAACAAAGTATCAAACTAATAAATTTAAAATTAAAATCTTTTTTCCACCTCAAAGTTTTGAAAGCACAATGTTATTCCTTATATTTTGACTTAACCTTTATTACTTATTAACTCATTATTTTTGAAACACCTAAGTTCTTCCCAACTTTATCTTTAATCACTCATGTATTTGAATCTATGGTTATCTTATTCAATCCCATCAACAAAGTACAATTTTATCATTTTTTTCATGAAATCAAACTATAAAGAGGAATTTTTGTTATTTTATATTTTTTTTCTTTAACTTCCTTCCACTGCACGTATGTAATCACTATTCATTTCATTTAGTTAAGAAACACCCAAATTCATAAACATATTATTTTATGGAACAATTTATTGACTTTATGATGGGTTTTGGTTAGAATTTGATAATTTTTTGGGTAAAATTTAAAATTGGAACTATTTAAATTATGTTTTTGAATCCATAAATAAATTTGACATCCTTAAATACCTCCATAACACCCAAATTATACAATTTCTATAACTAATATATATAATTCTAAAAAAATTTAAAATTTCTAACCAAACTTCTAATAAAATAAAACAAAAAAATATTAAAAAAATTAAAAATATACAATATTTACACTATACATTATTTTATCCTTTCAACTTCCTTTCATTCTACACATATAATCACCATTTAAATGACAACCACACAAATTCATAAATATATTATTTTATATCATAATGAATGCTTTCAACTCCACTATGACTTCAGAGAGAATTTCTTATTCGATGCCTTTAATTCCAATATGGCTTGACACACATAATTACCTCTCACATAATTACCTCTCTCAATTTCTTAGTCCAATGGTGCTATTTTTTTTTTAAAGATAGCGGGTGTTATTTTCTTTCTTTTTAAAAGATGGTAATCATTCAGGCCATTTCATTTTTAAGTAAGAAGTTAAATATATTCATCATTAAAGTTGGCAATTTCATCTTTAAGTAAGAAGTTTAATATATGAAAGTTATAATAAATGGTTTTTTAAGTTATTTAAATTATATATGAAAGTTATAGTATTGTTTTATAAGATATTTAATGATGAGAAGTTTAAATTTTGATATAAAAGTTATAATTTTTATTAAATTAACTTTATATTATAATTTTAAAAATCTAAATTTATAATTACAATATTTCATCAACATTTTTTTTTAAATTTATTTAATTTTTTTTACTATTTTTACATATATTAACTATTCACATATAGTTTTACAACATTTCATTTTTAATAAATGATAAACACTCAACAATCCATATTTTAAAAAAAAATATTAAATATTTTTATAAATAATCTATGCATAATAACATATAAAATAATATCAAACTATACCATTTTGGATTATGGTTTAGTTGGTATCTTCATACAAACCATTTAGATTCAAACTTTGATATATACACTATGTAAGTTTCGATGATACATTTACACTAACTTTGGAAGATTGGATGTGCAAAGTCATGTGAGTGGACCATTCATTATTCTATCTTTTAAAATTGTTTTATGATAGTTTGTTTATGTGGATTTGATATATAATATTGTGTGAGCTGATTGTTAATATTTATTTAATTTTTTCTTATTGTTTGTTTATTTAATAATAAAAAATTCAATAATTTTTTGTTAAATTTTCATATATGAGTTTATGAATTATGTTTTGTTTATTTAATAATATATTTTATTTTTAATTATTTTTTTCATATTTGTTTTATTTTTTATTTTTAATTTTTAATTAATTATATATAATATTAATTTTTTTAACTATGATTTTTTTTTAATGCAAATGACTAGATTTTGATTATATAAAAAAGATGGAGTATATAGCAAAAAATAGAGTAGATTGCTCTCATGAGTGGAAGACAACCATCACTCCCAGTTCATCAAGTTCAGGCTGATAACATTCATTGTATCTACCAGTCCTATGGAAACTGTAATATCTTACGAACTGTCCTAAAAATAGTAAGCAGGAATAGAACATTATGTATGTGCTTCCTTATACAAAACTGGATAAATAAACCAAGTTTCCAGAAATGCAGCTAAACCCTAGACTATTAAATACAGAGTTCTTAAACATATTTCGAGATAGCATTTAAAACAAAAATAAAAAGGATGGCCAACCCGTGACCCGAACTAACAACCAACTACTTGAGGCCGATGTCCATGGTAGCACTAGCAGGTTCCGCTGCCCCATTCTTCTCTACACTAAGATCCACGAAATTCCCTGCGTTTGCCATAAACTTCCGCAATTTCACCATTTTCCTATTAATTTCTTCTAATTCTCTGCCAGTGACTTCATTCTTCCGAGCCTTATGAGAGAAGACTAAACCCAGAGAATCCTCCAAATGCTCAATTTTCTCAGCCAGATTAGGTTTCTGGGCTCTGACCTCAGTGTGGTTGGTGGATACCAGATTATAGAGGCGGAGAAGGATGTTTTTGCACTCCAAATTCTCACTGCAGATCATTCTGACCTGCATTTCCAGTTCCTGAAGACGGTCGAGAATTTCCTCCTCAGAGTTAGGGCTACTACTGTTTTCATCTTTTCCGTGGGTGTTCCCTACCCTGCCTTGCCTGCATTTTCCAAACCTGCAATGACCAAGCCCTGGGTTTTCCAATTCCACAGAGTCCCCACGCGAGTCTTCCGGCTGCAGACCCTAGCTGCACCCTCCTTTGGGACCTCTCCCCATCATGCCACACCTCTCGCACTTCGTCATACCATTCCCCCCGCCATGAGGGCGTCCCAAACCATGGCAAGACTCACCACCACCTTGCACACAAGCTAAACCACGACGGTCCATATTCCTGGAAGCACAGAGACGGAGCTCGAAGGCCAACTAAGAAATGAGAGCGAAAGGGCATCCGACCGTGTAGATAACCCTCCTCATACTGCCCACATGCCGGCCAACTATCACGCAGTGGGGGAGCCATTAATTCATGCATGCGAATGGCCAAATCGAGGAGCTTGGGTGCCGCCGAATTGCCAAGGGGAGCTTTCCAAATGTTTATGGATTTATGTATGCCAAAACCATAGTCTTCATAGTTATAATTTCGTTGAGAAGGGGAATTGTCCCAATTACAAGGGTCATGCCTTGGCCTAGGGAGCCCAAGCGTTTTCCAAGGTCTCATTATTGTATCTTATAGAGCCATAGGGAAGTCCAACTCCAATATTTTCCATTTCATCGGCTTGCCCGTTAAGACTTCTCAGAATATGGAAGAAGTTGAGTTGGTGGAGTTATTTGCTGATACAAAGCAGAAGATGATGCATTTTTTAGGATGGGCTTTTCCACTTTCCCACAATACTTCTAGCGTCTCGGATGATTATTAAAGAGTCTCCTAAGACCGTCAACTTCTTTATGCCCAGAGAGATGGCAATCTCAATCCCTTTAATCATACCAAGCCATTCAGCGCCATTGTTGGTTTTCCAACCAATACCCCATGCCAACTCATTCTGCTTATTCCTCATGGAGTCGATGATCACTCCCCCCACGCCTGCCAACCCAGTTTTTAATTATGATATTAAATCATATTCATTTTAGAAAAAAAATATACATATTATTTAATCTTAATTGTTATATTTTTTATTTTTCAAAAATATTATATTAGATCTACTTATACTATCATAAAAAGCTGATTTTATAAAAAAATTACATCTCCTAAAGTTTATGGAAAATTGGAAATTTTCATTGCTAATAGGTAACATTGTTTGCTCCCCTATTATTTTTTAAAAACACTTTTAAAAATATTATATTAAATCAACTTATACCAAGTTTCACATCAAAATTAAGCAACAAACATTACATCATTTTAATAGAGTTGTAAAATACACTTCACATTTCCATGTATGAAATATACAAAAATTACAAAATTTTTAATAAAAATAAAATTTAAAATATATTTTAATTTTATTATTTAAACCTATTCTTATTTTTTTAACTTTCAATATTAAGATTTTCTCTAATTTCTTTAAATTATAAATTTTATATTACACTAATATAATATATACAACTCTTTTTAATCTTACCATTTAAATATATTCTTTATCAACATTTTATAATTTATAATTTTCATAATTTTAATATGATTTCCATTTCCAAAATCATTTCACTTACAAATTGTTGTCGATGAACTCTTAAAAGAAACATAATAAATAGGAAAAGAAATCTTGCAACTAGAATAATCTTGGGATGGTGTCCTCGGCATCTTGTCACATGTTTTATTATAAAGTTGAAATAGCATCTTGTCACATGTTTTATCTGGTAATATATTTCTTTTTGATAGAGTTGTAGAAAGTACATCTACACAGTAGAATGTAATAATGGTTTGATAAGGAAAGTCTTAAATGATTAAAAAGTATTGTCTAATTATAATAAAATTCTGTTTTCAATTTTGAAATAATTTTATAAATATATTATATTTTTTTAGTAAATAACAATGTCACTTTAATAATATAATTTTTTATTTAACTTTAAATGAAAATAAAATAATGATGTATTTTTATAAAAACAATTCAAAATATTTATATAACATTTTGTTGAACTAATGATTTTTATACATTCCTCTTTTTATATTTTTTTAATAAAATATTAATATTTAAATATTTGATTAAACTAATCATTTCATACATTTCTTGTGAATATTAACATGATTCTCATACACCACAAAACTTTTACCAATAAATTATCTATCCAATAGGTTCTTTATAAGTTTTAACATAATTATCTTTTAAATAATAGAAATTTTTTCATTACTAAATCCCATTAATATTATATTATATTTTTTAGTAAATAACAATGTCACTTTAATAATATAATTTTTTATTTAACTTTAAATGAAAATAAAATAATGATGTATTTTTATAAAAACAATTCAAAATATTTATATAACATTTTGTTGAACTAATGACTTTTATACATTCCTCTTTTTATCATTTTTTTAATAAAATATTAATATTTAAATATTTGATTAAACTAATCATTTCATACATTTCTTGTGAATATTAACATGATTCTCATACACCACAAAACTTTTACCAATAAATTATCCATCCAATAGGTTCTTTATAAGTTTTAACATAATTATCTTTTAAATAATAGAAATTTTTTCATTACTAAATCCCATTAATATTATAAGTTTTAACATGGTTATCTTAAAACCATTCAAAATTTTCATCATGTCTTGTACTTATTAAGATATATAAAATTTTATAATAAAAGAGTTTTATTGAAATTTACTTGTAATATTTAAAAAATAAAATAAATAATAAAAATGTAAAATTTTAAAAAAATTATATTTTAAAGGATTTTATTTTTTATTTTTTTTGATGACTAGATTTATGTGAAAGCTTTATCTAGACTAGTATTTATTTATTTTACCACATCTTCCCCATACTAAATTGTAAAACATTTCTCGATATAACAAAGAATTTTGATTTGTAACTATTCATTATCAAAAAAATTTATAAACTCATTTATATTAAATTAATTCAAAAAATAGATAACTGAGAGGGCACTAAACTGGTCTCAAACCAGTCTATATTACAACCTGGATATTAACATAAGCAATAAAAAGATTTACTATACTTCTATGTCCAAGAACTACTTCCTTTTTTACTTGACAGTTCTGAGCAAGGGCCTGCTTCTGCTGGGGAACATGTTGCATCTTGAAGACTATTCTTGTAGTGTTTTTGTCCAAGATGTTTAGCTTGATGTCCAAGCTTGAAAGAGCCCTTTATTTTACAACTAGAGGAATCGATAACTGGTCGGGAAGTTACCTGGACAAGACCCAGGTTCAAATCCGACCGGATACCACTATAACCCCTAGGCTTGTTGCAAGCAACCCGCAAGCCCTAACCAGCAAGTAACCTGTGACTTAGCAAGAGTCGAGACATTCGAAGACAGACCCAATGGGGCTCCCACTCCAAGGGGGTGCCTACCCTTCTAGCCTTACCACAATGGGCCCATGTCTCATTGGATATTTGAACCCTAGTGGGGATAGTGAAACTCGCAAATCCCCACCATTAGGCCACCAACTCATTGACAAGCTTGAAAGAGCCTTTATTAAGACATCAAACCTATTGTTAAGGGCATTAAATCTGTCATTGATGGTCTAAAGTTGATTTTGGACTTCCTCTACCTTTATGTCATGCTCTACTTAATTATATATTAAAACCTTGCCTAACATAGTTTTAATTTGCTAGTACAGAAGCACTATTTTGGCATGCTTAGTCTCCCTTGTGCGGGAGGTGTTGGCATCCTATACCTAGTTTTGCATCTCATTCTCCCCCACCTCAATATAGAGAGAATCCTGCTCCTTGCTAAACCAGGCTTCAGCCTGCTTAAGATTCCCTTGGATGTTTTCAGGAATTCAGAGGTGGAAGGATGCATCCGCCTCCTCAATTTCCTACTTTACCCTAGCCATGTGGTCATAGCTACGACTTTGACTAGTTTGAGCCCCCACCCCACCCTTCTATTGCAGACCATGACTCTTGACAGGAGAACAATTTTGTAATTAGAAGGAATAAGGGAGGGAATACTAGTAATCCCGACTACCACCCTAACCCGTTGCTTTTCCTTTGGACTTGGCTGCCACAAGGCTTTCATGTTCCAATTGCCTGTGGAGTTATCGTCTCAAATTGCAAGGAGGTCGAGACTTTGGTTCCTTATATTCACTTCCCTATGTCTTCCCACCAAAACTCGCAAAAAAAAAATCAGTCATCAATCAATGTCGATCCCATTTCTATCTTTCCTGTCGTCAAAATTGTTCCCTAAGTGTAACTGAAGGGGAATTCTCAAGCCCTGTGGTTGGATTTCGTAGAGCACCTTCGAGATAAACATAGTAGGTTGAGGAAATTCCACCTTCCTTCCCAAGTGCGAAAAGAAACCATCCTTCAACGTGATGCCTTTCCTCCACGTGATTTCTACAATCAACACAATCATTATACCTCAAGGTTCGAGCAGACTCCTCTTCTACGAGCACCTCCATCTTTGTGACCATCACATCGTATGAGTGCAAGGGTGGAGTGGGTGTCCTCCGCCTACGATGATGAATTCCCTTACTCCGCATGGATGGAACAAGTGTCTACCCAAGCCTTGGCCACCTACCTTAGCTCGTGGTGATTGTCCTTTATCTTGGCGTACACTCGACTCGAGAAACTATTCATTATCATTAAATTTAATAAAATTATAACAATATTTTATAGTTTAATCAAATATTTAAATTCATATTTTCTTATTAATTAAAATTTATATAAATATATAATTATCTATAATAAATAATTTTATAAACAGTTTAACATAATTTTTATATTTCTCATATTTTATATTAGCCAAAATAATTATGTGCATAAACAAGTTTTTATGTCAAACAATTAATCATCCAATTATTTTCCAATAAGCCTCTTTAGACTTCGTGTGATCCACAATTATTGACTTTCAATGAAAGCCTTATCTCACTTAAAGTTGATGGCGTAGCCACCATTCTTGACTTTTGCACAAAACAAATGAGCACTCACGTCTACATCTCTCACATCTATCTATTAGTTACTTTTAAAATTAAAGCGATTTATTTTTATAATAATAATAAGTTATGCATCTCGTGGGTCATTGTGGTGTGCTTTAGAATATTTTTATGCAAACGATTCATTTTCAAATTTTAGTGGGCTTTATACCCTAAAACAATGTATGATGGCTTCGTGCGTTATTCTTTACATTTTCCTTGCAGCATTGTTAGTCATCTGACCTCCTTCGATACTCAAATTTTGAGAAGTCATGAGTTCAAAACCTACCAATTGGTATCTTGAGGATTATCAAAAATGAATATATGGTTTACTTCATACTATTTGTGATAGGTACAAAGGTAATTGCTTTGTGATAGGTACAAAGGTAATAAAGCAATTGTAGAGATCAAATCTTTAATGGAAGAAAAAAACATAAAAAATGACCCACTATTTGTGATAGGTACAAAGGTAATAAAGCAATTGTAGAGATCAAATCTTTAACGGAAGAAAAAAAAAAATGACCCACTGATCTTGGTTAGTGGAGCTAATCTCATCCATTGCTTCCTTGATCAATGGGACATGCCTTATCTTCTATGCTTCTCTAGCCCATTGTTTACATCCAAAATTTACAAGTTCAATCCGATAGCTCTCTTCACCAAAGCAATGCAGACCTTCAAGGAACATGAAAGAATTATGCCTAGGGCCATAGGGTCTTTCTTAAAGTTCACATGCATAAAGATATGAAATGAAATGAAATTATATTAATGTCCACGAGTGAAGAGAGTAGGAGTGAATAAACTGAGTAGAAGACACTCTAAAGCACAAGTAATGATAACAATGAAGGAGTGCTTGGAGCATCTCTGAAATAAGAGAGATTAAAATCAAAAGCTTACTAGCAGGTGAAGTCGAAAGGGGAAACCTTGGACCATATAGTAGAGATAGAAACCTCTAGCAATTAAGACATCCTTGGAACCAAAATTTTTGTTAAGAGTCATACGCAACGAGACCCTAATCAACATTCAAATTAGAGCAGGCCCAATTTCACTATTAATCACCATAAAAGCGAGCAACGAGAACCTAGTCAACATTCATATTAGAGGAGGCCCAATTTCTCTATTAATCACCATGAAAGCGAGCAACAAGATCCTAGTCAACATTCATTATTTCATATTAGAGGAGGCCCAATTTCTCTATTAATCGCCATGAAAGCATTAACACTAACCCTTACAATGTCTTGCAAAGAGTGACCTAGGCTAGGAGGCCTTGATTGTACTATCCAAGGTTGTGAACACTTCATTGTTGCTCTTCTAACATCGAGAGCCAATCAATCTCTTGATGAAAATAGGAAATCGATGATGTACCTATATGCACAAGATTTGAGTTGGCGCTGAAGAATTGTAGTTGTCCCTCTATGATGGGGGTGAGGTGCATATATCTGAGGTTGTCTCATGGTCCCTCACATTGGGGAGAACTACCTCATAGAGCTACCATTGATGGGTTTGTGGCTATAGTCTCTCTTGGGCACTGGACGCTCCCAATAACTAAAATAGATTGGAAGAAGGGTCGATCTTTGCTTTGCTTAGGAGGGGGGCATGCTCCCAAAACGATTCCCTACGCTCTTGAAATGATTCCCTGTGCTCTTAGAGTGATTTATGTTGCTACTAGACCACAAGAGAAGGAATTAGAAATTGCTTGTGGCAAGAGCCTTATAAAAGCTTAGTAAATAATATAATTATTAGTCTTTTCCAATTTAGAATCTAGCTCCAAAAACTTAGAATTATTTGTCATTTGTAAACATTATATGATAAGTGAAGTTTGAACTATTGTTTGTATATTACAACTCCTTGATCATGATGCCCTATTTCATGTCATGGTTGATGTTATCTATTATAGTTTGTTGATGAAATGTTATCTATTGAAGTTTGAGGGTTGATGATATTGTTGATCATTTGATGACAATTCTATAACTAGATCTTTGGTGATTTGTGTGTTGATGATATAATTATTATCATTGATCTACTACAAAGATTTATGTTTTAATATTTTATGCAACAAATCCACCATTTGCATGTTTTTTTTAATATAAATGCATTAATATATAAATATATATATATATATATATATTATATAAAAAATGCTCCTGAAATGCTTCACTCCCAAAATCTTTTGGAAATCAACGCGTCGCACTCACGCTTCATGCTTTGCTCTCCTTTTCTCTTGTTCCCAACACCCATGGTAATAACCTCTTGAAGATATAAGAACCAAACACCTTTCCTCAAAATAGTGAAAGAAAATCATAAAGGATCCCCAATATCAATGGTGAAATCCCCTATGCATCTCATAGTAGATAGGGCATTGGAAGACGACATGATCCTCGGTCTCTATTCCCTAAAGGGAACAAAGTTGAGAGACCTTGTCCTTCCAAGGAATATGGTGATTAGGGACTATATCAAGTGCTCTATTCTATTTGATCTTAATTTGAGTTAAAATTGTCAATGGTTTAAATCAGTGCTACCAACTGCAACCGATTTATCGCGATATGCCGATAAATCGCGATTTTTCTCCAGTCCCGATTTTTTAACAAAAAATCGCTCTAAAATTCGGCCCGATTTTTGGCCGATTTTTTGTCAATGTATCCCGAGTTGACCGTTTTTTTGACAAGGTGTGTTAGTGGCCAGAAAAGGGGTTTTAAAGGCCGAGGATTCACTTTGCTTTGGTTCATTTGGATGCTGTAGCCAAGGAGAGGAGAGCCAAGGAGACTAGGAGAGCTTCCATTTTTCCCAAGGAGGATTTTATTCATCATTTCACTTGCCATCAACGATGAGATTTGAAGATTGGAGCTTTGCATTTGGAGTTTTTTCCAAATTTATCACATTTGTTATATTTTGATGATTCAGTATTCAAGAGTAGGACACGATCCATTTTGATGTGTGATGTACATTTAGACATCTTATATATCGGTTTTCTTTCCATATTCATATGGCAATGTGTTTATTTGATGTTATTGTTGCTTTAGATGTTTAAAAATTTGAAAAAAATGAATATTTTTGTATTTTTCAAGTTTGCCGATTTATTGCCGATGCGCTGCCGAGATATCCCGAAATAATGTTTCCTAGACTCTGCCGATTTTTTCGCCGCACCGATATTTGTAACATTGGTTTAAATGCCTTCGTTGATTTTGTTTTTTCGAAGTTATTTGATGACAAACAGCTTGCCACAGAGTAAGCAAACTGATCAGTGGACAACCTGGTATTGGCTACTGCTTAGATTATCAATGGTCAAATTGTTGGGCATAAATCCAAAAAAGTTCCTCTTGTGGCAAGCACTCCCTCAACTATTGTGTAGTAAGTAAAATGGCAGTTAAAAGAGAGCTACAAATTTTAACCCTCCATGGGATTCAGATCTCAAGCCCTGGAGGATGCACACAAGTTGTTCAAACCTCTCTATTCAGCTTGGGCAATCCCAATGACCTCAGTGTTTTCATCAGCCCTGCCAAAACTGTTGTTCTTCAGCTTGTTTAGGGCAGCCATCTTTTTAACTTTCCCCACTAACACTTCCATTGCACAAGTGCAGAGCGACAATAGTCAGTCTTCAACAAGAGGAGTACAAACAAATAATTCTATGTTGCTAAAATGATCACTGAGGTCTAACATGACCTGATCACTATAAGGATAAACTAATGTACTGCAGTCGATGTGGATGTCAATGTAAGATCCTCTCTGTTGATTTCTTGATTACATTATTTACATAGTGATGATTGATGCGTTCCCATAGGAAACTGTCTTCATGAAAATCATCTCTTTGATTCATTTAGGAAAACATTTTTTTATAACAGACCTCCCAAACCATGGTCAGAAAGGTCCAGAGCATATCATCCAAGCCACAGTTCGAATGTGGGTGCTGAATAAGCATGGAATTAGGCTTGAGCCCTAAGCTTCGCTTGCTCAGTTTAGCTTCAAGATGAAATTCATGAAAATTCAATGAAATGAAGAGGGTACAAGTAAAACCAACCTAGTCCTTGTATTGAAGATAAATCTTTTTTCCCATGTCATTTATTTTCCTTCAACATGATTTCTGTACATTTAAGGAGGCAAGTTTGCTCTGCCCTGTGAACAATATACAACATTGTTACAGAGAACTCTCTCATTTCATCTCTGTTTATACACTGAAAAGGAAACTGATCAAGGAGGTGAAGCACCTATATATGATGCTATTTTATCTTTCCCATTTACTGATAGGAAAATAACTTTGTAAGGTTTGGTTAAAACTATCCAACAGCTTGGACAGACATAAATGCTTAGTGCTCCAAATTTCCCTCATCGGGTTCCTCACACATTCCTTTGTAATCCTTTTGCTAAAGGGAAATAATGAAGAGCTTCATGAAGCCCCTTGTGTCTACTAATGCTTCCGGTGTGCTAGCGGAGTGCCTTCTCTCATTCATTATTTCGGCGTCAAAAACTACTTTCTTCATTCTTCTAATATCTAATTCCACTTGCAGCTTTTAGGAACATTATTAATAACCAACTTTCAAGGAATCTGTGAGCTTTCAAATATAGCAGAATCAGGCACCAAAGACAATGAACGACTTCTGGATAATGCAGAGCTTTTGCCGCTTGAACTGTTGAAACTGGACATGGAAGACTTTAAGGCATATTCAGATGCTTCTTTAGAACAATTTGAACCTTTAGTAAATTCTGCCCTTGATGCACCAGGATGCTGAACTACCACGACCATTGGCCTGTTAACATCCTCACATCCAGACAGTGAAGTACGCTGCAAAAAATACATTCTCTCTATTAGCCAAGCAACAAAATAAAACCCATTTTGAATGTGCATGCAATTGACAAAGGCAACTTAGGAATGAAAGTTTGGTTGGAAGTATGGGAGATGGGAAAGTATCATTCTCAGCAAAAGCTAGCAAAATATTTCATTTGCTACACAAAAGTTAAAAGCCTTCACAACCTGAAAGCAAACATGGGAACCATGTGCAGGGCTGGGTGTTTACCCATGCCCAAGAGATGCCAAATATAATTCATCATTCTCTATAAGAATGGAACTTTAGACACTTGCAACACCATTACAGAAGAAAATTGAATGACAATCGCAAATCTTGCAAAGCCATCAACAGCAGCTGAAAAGTAATACTTCACGGTACTATACTATTTCAACAGATCTAAGAAGTAAAGAAAGGTAAAACAAAATTTGTTAGCAATGAGGTATTGTGTAAATGCAGGTAGCTTTATCTTAGCCATTTCTATTGAAACAGTTAATGAACAACAGCATTGATGAAAATACAAAACTAATCATTTTTTTTCCAATGGAATGCACATCGCAGAAAACCCTCCAAGTACTTCCCCATGATTCATGGATGGTAAACGGGGTAAACCATCACCCTGATTATGGAGCCTAACCCCGAGGGGATCAAGGGAGTCAAACCCGTGACCTCCCCATCTCTGGGGGATGAGATTTCACATCTGGCTCACGACCACTTGAACTAACCCTTGAGGCTAAAAGACAAAACTAATTGTACCAAGGTGTCCACTGTTTTGATAAAGACAAGATAAAAGGCCAAATAAATTAAGACTAGACTTTCCTTAATCAATTAGAAATTGTGATAATCTGGTGTTTAGCAAATGCAGCAAGCTGACTCAAGACTAAGGATCAGATCTAATGTAAGAGGGATAAAGTTAACAACCTACACATAAATTCCAAGAGAAGGTTTTATTTTAAAGAATTCCACTTGCTTTGAATGAGTTACATGAATTTAAAGCCTTGGCTATATCAATCATGGCACATGCACACACACAACCATGTGAGATATAAGGCAGGAACAATCACAGAAAATGCTAACACAAATTATTATAATCGCCATATAGATCCTTCATTGACCTTAACAATAGAAGAGATATATTGGAGAATGGGGGAAAAACTAAAGATATTAGAATTTAGGACCAGTTGAATTAAAGAATTAAAAGGCATATAGATTTTTTAAAGAAAATATATGCATGCTCATGTCATATTTTGCACATCCAACCTTTTTATTTTCCTCTTCTCCACTTTCTTGTGCATTTCTCATAGTCGGTTAGATAAATACATTTGCAGAGATAATCAAGCTGAGTGGAAGGTTGACTAAAATAGATTTAGGAGATTTAAGGTTAGATTCTAAATGTACTTGAAACTGGAATCTCCTTTTGTATTAGGAGCGGGTGCTTTAGGAAATTGTTGAATACAAGTAAACATCATTTAAAAAACACTACAGAATTATTCCTGAGTTTAAAAAAACTAGCTTTTTCCTATTTATTTTTTCATTTCCCTGTTCTCTAATGTGGCCATAATGGTTTAAACTTTAAAAAAATTTGCATTTCAACTTTGTGTATGGGGCAAAGTAAAAGTGCAGGTACCATAAATTGAATAAGCGATAAAAAACTAAATATTGATCACAGGAGAAAAACCATTGACAGAATGTAAGAACTTTTGATGATATTCATAGATTTATCAAGGCCGGATAAGAAAATCCTAGATTAGTGTAAATTGGTCAATAGAAAAACTAAAATCTTCCACTTACCACTCCAATATGCCATTCTCTGAAATTCATGTTATTGAAGTCATTCTCATTCATTTCCTGCATCAAACCCCAAAAATGCATTGAGCGATCAGTTTTAAAAAACACTATTCATTTAGTTCACTATATGCTCTTTTCCTGAAAAGAAGCAAAAGAATACCAACAACAATAGCTCTCCTTGTACACATAGGACAAAATTCTATGCTTGTGTAGTCCTAAATGTGTTTGCCACTTCCCACCACAGACAATATGCTATACCAGATCTCATAACATTTATACTAAAAAGATAAAGGCAATTCCCAGGGAACAAACAAGATATAAAGGCAATTCCCAAGGAACAAACAAGATAAAGGCAATTCCCAAGAAACAAACATTAGTGGCGTACAATAGATTTTCAAAATGGCATATAAAAATCAGATGTTCCAAGGATACTTACGGTCTTACCTAGTGGCAACAAGACAACCAGGGTAGGAAGTTGGCAATCAACAAGAGGAAGAAGAATGAACAGCAAGTGCAAAGAAATTTAAATTGTTAAATCTAAACCAGTCACTGCGCGTTCACAGGAGAGCCTATGAAGCTTGAAAAGAAGGCCATACTCAGACAAAAGGCATAATTAACAATGGTTTTTTTTTAAGTAAAAAATTAACTGAGGTTATTTTGTATGAAATATAGCCTTCCTCACTGCCCCCAGGCCTCAAACATGACTGTGAATGAAAGCACGCAAAACAAAGTCATAAAAAACTTAATGCATTCATAGTTATCAGGCATCACAAGATAGAAATATCCTTCATAGAAGAGTGGTTATAATTTCTAGATTACGAATCTCACATAACACACCAAGATAAGAACTATGTAAATGAAATTAGATGTTAAAGAAAATTAATAGTAAAAAAAAACAGAAAAGACTGAAGACTCAGGTTTCCAATGTATGTAACATCAATGAAAGTGATAAAAGATGGGAGATGCAAGGAAACTAGGGTAAATTGTCATAATGTATGACACCAAATCAGGACGCGCTGGTTAAACCTCATACTTCTACTGTAAAGGGATTTGACAACTTGGTAATTGCAAGATCTGTTCTAACTTCTGAACAAGAGTTCATACCAATCTGACTATCAATTTTGTACTCTCTGGCAAGTTCCCATATAACTAGGATTGTAAAGAAAGCACCAAAAAAAATGCTAGATAGTCAGGATGCATTTAGTTTTTCTTATCTTTGTCTGATTAAACCTTAAACGTGTTTCAATATCAGTAAAAGAGTGGACTTCCTAATTATGAATACAGAGAAAAGATGTAAATAATATTTACTTATAAGTAAACAGTTTCAAAATAACAGGAAGAAATGATAGAGAGTTAACGTACAATACTGAAAATAGGTGGCAATGTTCTTTGTCCTGTAGAATTATGAGTTGGGATAACTGTGAAGAATGGAGACAACTCTCGAGATCTGAAAGTCCATCTGCTTAATCAGAAAAAAGGCACAGTATTAAAGCAATTATCATCACCGCAGCTGGATTGCTTCTTTTAACTTAAAAAGGATGCCTACAAGAACAAGCAGTCGTAAGTGCATTTCAAACACAGACAATTTTTTTGTTTTTATATGTATATTAGTAGAAGGATAGCAGAGAAGCAGCCTCTGAAATAAGTAAATGGTCAACAGAGAAACAAATTTTCCATCCAGGTCAAATGTATGCCATCCAAGCTAATCTTTTAGCCTCGAAAGAGGTCTCATTTCTAACTACTAATGCATGGATGTATTCACGACTGTCGTACACTGGGCATAAGCAGGACAGGTCACATGACTATATCTCAAACCTAGAAATGCCCCCAGTATTATATAACAAAATACTTTAGGGGCACAAAAGAAGATCAATTTGGCTATGTATCATTATAAATTTTTATTGCATTGGACTGAAATTAGAATCCCACGAAAAGCAAAAGTGCTTAGCAGTCTTCCTTTGATGTCAAATGCAATTTTGGGGAAATGTTGAATACTTACGGAACTCCAACAGTGTGAAATAAACAACAGAGGTATAAGTTATCCAAGTTATTATTAATAAAACTTAAGATTTCATATAGTTCTTGAAGATATTCCTCCATTTTTTGTGCTGATTCCTACAATCAATATATCTTAAATTTCTAGACAAATTGTAACTCAATCAAGTTAATGTGCTCCATGGATGCCAGAATATAGAACCAAAGGCACTGGACACAGTTTAAAATGAAAAGGAATATGACCTCTTTGGCCAGTCTACTTTTGCGGGCATGCCTCAGGTGATATCATTATAAAGATGCCATGCATGATGTTACTACAAATAAGAAAATGGTAAGAGTAATATATCAAAAACCAAATGTGATAAAATTGCTGCTACATTTGTATTCAAGAGCAGTGAAGGACCGCTTCAATTAGAATCTTGGAATTTGAATATTCTTCGGTTCAGTAAGAGAATTCACTACTAGATAGTACACCAGAATCATTTGATTTCATAGAATACATGTGCTATAGGGCCTTCTTTATTTTGTGTGGCTGGAGAAGCTGGTTAACCATTTTTCTAGTTTCTACAAACTTTTGGCTAACCAATGCTACGAACCTGATAATTCTTGACATACTAATATAAACAGAAAAATCCAAAACTATATCTCATAGAAAGAGACTGTCCATTACTTGCAAAAGACAACAGTGAAGATCGTAAATGAAACATTACATACTGACGTATGACAATGCATAAACAAGGGATAGTACATTAATGTTTAATTCAAGCCCAAAGATGGTAAAGAGATCCCCACTTGCAATGCAGAGGCTGACAAATCACCTCCTTTCCATATGGGGCGGATCAGCACCTTCTAGGCAGAGTTAGCAGTTCATTTTCAGCTAGGATGATAATATTTAGAAAATATGTAGACTCTTGTGAAATTGGGGCTGAGGATGACATGCTGACACTCCTGAATCCTTGCAAATGTGGAGAGAGGATGTCTAATTACTATTTAGTGATTATTGTATATTAATCACTTTAATACAAAAAGCATCCAACATATCTCTATGGAGTGCACTTAGTGTCTAGCTTTATCTTTTGGACTTATTAATAGAATAACAATTCAAATTAGTGTTACAATCTATGTAGTAGGGGTCACCATTCCTTGCTACAGGGGATCCAAACTCAGGATCGGGACACATTTCATGTGCCCGGTGTTGTATTGGGGATGCTTGTCCCACACTGTTCAACATCTGAGTGTCAAACAACCTGCCTTGGGCGTCCCGAGGATGCAACCTGTGTCCCCAATGCTAATTGAAGGAACAGTCCCGCCTCCCCCATTGGGGATTGCGGGACAGCCACCATAAAAACATAAAACCATTAAAAGTGATTCAAAGAAATCCAAACAAGTGGGAAAGGGATAAATAAAAACCTAGTGAAACCCTCTCCATACAAAAAAAGATAAAAGAGAAAAGTCTCTGGAGTCTATACCTCAAATTTTCAATTTTTCACTATCTTCTCTTGGGCACTCACACCTCAGCCATTGGCAGGTTTTAACAAGTAGCAATTTTGTTAGCAGAAAGTTTTTATTCGAAAGTAAGCAGCATGCAAGGTATCTACAACAAGCATTTCAGGAGTCTGTAGAGTTCCAAGTTTTTTTGCAACAGTGGGTTATTAACTTGTTTTCCAGCTGTGGGTTCCAAGTTTTTATTATATATTAACCCATAACACCCCAAGGGGCCTGGATTTCAACAATCGGGTCCCCATACCCACATGGTGCACCAGTACCCATGAACCCTAGAAATTTCAATTACAACCAAGCAGTTTAATAGTGTAATACCATGTTTTCTTTCTCATGCTATGCCAAAAAACAGAGTCACAGGCATGCCAAAAAGCTTGAGTGTTTGGATGAAACTGTGCAAGAAGGATTGCAGAGATATGGCCATAAGTGGATGCAACAAGAAAAACAAAACAATCTCACAATAATAAAAATATTTGGATATAACCTAACCATGGTGACGGAAGGCAAGTGTAATTGTTAATTTTTACATGAGATGCTTTAATGATAGGTGCATCAGGACCTGTTTGGAAGTCCACTGTAGGCATTCCACAGGAACGTATCTCCCTGTTTGGCCATACTTTTATATTATACACAAGATTGATAATAAGGAAATCGAAATGATCTAGATTAGTTAACTACTTATTTGTTAACCAGTGGATGCGTGTCATGCTAATAGGTTAATATTATTAAGATTAGAAAATATTTGACCTGCACTTTTAAGCTTCCATCGTAGTCATATTTACTGTTTGTAAAGCACCACTTCAGATATTTCGCAAGAATCAAAGCTTCTGTATTTGACCAAACTTGCGAATTTATGATTTAATATCAAACAAATTAAGAAAATTCAACTACTTTTGGAAAGGATCAGAGCTGTGAGACATTTCTTTATATAAAGTTATAAGCAGAGTGGGAAATTAAACATACCCAATATAGAACAAAAATCCGATTTCTGTCCATTCTCGTACAAGCAACTGAACCCAATATTCACGTGCCAGGGCACTGGTTCTTGTGTGCATCTGAAATTATCAAAACAATTACCCCATAAAAACTTTCAGCATGTTTTTCTAGATGATGAATTAGAAGCATGGAAAATGGAGTACTACAATCCTACAATCTAATACCAGGATTTCAGCGGCCACCATCATGAGCATTGCAGTTTGAAATTTCCTAGATACCACAAAAACAATAACCAAGAAATGAGTCAGTCCACATTGAATGATAATTTGCTTCTCAAGTATAAGTTGGCAAGATGATAGCCATTAAAAATAGTGGAAATACAAGAAAACTTAAATGGTGAAATTGTTTATTTAAATTTAATATTTATTATCAATTACTTCTATGGTGCAAACAAGAAAAAAACATCTCCCGTACTTGAACATGATATACTTGGTATGGATTGCTGTATGCATAATTTGAACTCCATTGTCTTCTATATGCTGCAGCTCCTCTCGCAGAAAGGCAATGTTCCTAGATAGGTGTCGAAAAATCATATATAGCATCAAAATATAGATCACCATCACAAAGACCTGCAGAGGAAAACATGAAGATAGATTAAACGATGAGTCCTCCATGTCCTCCTGTCATGTTAAAAGTACAATTAATGTCTACTGTTAATTGTAGACATTAATTAGTCCAAGAGCAACTGACACACTAAGTTAGTTCTAAATTCTAATAGAGGTTACAGCTCACTCTGCTTTTGAACAAGGATGGACATGAAAACTTTGATAATCTTGAAGAATATGTTGAGAATTTTTGCTCAACAGAGATGCTGTACAAACCATAGTTACCAAATTCGGCCAAATCAGAGATTTCAGTATAGAAAGTCAGTCAAAATTTGGTTCAGCCGAATCATTCAGCTCAGTTTGTGATCTTAATGTCTCGCCAATTCCCAATCAACCCTCATCTCCAATCTGCATCATTGTCCCACCCCAATAGATGCAGACCTTTTCCCATCAAGGAACCACTCTTCATCTCATCTTGGCCACCTATAGGGTACCAAATTCACTGATCAATGTTCTCTTATATGCTTTACACTGCACATTAGATGCAGGCCGTTGGCAGGAAAGCCATCCACGATTCCACAGCCTTTTGTTTGCATATTATTTTTCTTATTATTATTTTATATAAAGAGAAGGAGATGGACCCCCAGTAGGGTGGGAGAGAGACAGTATATGAGCATATTACTGAGATGTATACTCTGAATTTTTCCATACTGGATTTTCCCCGACGAATAATTTCCATATTGTCCAGTATTCAAATTTGAACCAGAATTCAAACTCAGTAACTATAGTGTAAACTAAAACATTGTTTATGAACATGGTTATGGACATGCCAAATAAAAAAGGCAGAAGTTATCATGAGATAATACCAAGGGCACACAAATACAAAGGGAATTTGACTGAACATTAGTTTACAACTTTGATACGGTTAAAATTTGCTCTATGCATCAGACATTTTGACTACCTTAACTATGTATTAGAAGTAAAAAGCTTTAGATCAATCAGCATAAAAAATAGGGGCATAAATGCTGTAAGACAATGACATTAAAAAAGGCAGAGAAGATGTCTCTGCTATGGGTGGAAATCAGAAATAAGTTTGGACCAGAAAAGCAGAGGATCAATAATTTCCAAGTAACTTACAGCAAACTGTGGCACGGCAGCTTTATAACCAGTGAGAGTCAGGTACAACAGAGACACTAGCCCAGCTATGGTACGGCGTTCAGATGTAGACAGTTGCTCGTGCATGATGCAATAGCCATGTGAAATGAGAAGAAAAGCAACGAAACAAGCTATTTCCAAAAAAATTCTAGTCACGAAGACCCCAAACGCAACCCAGAATGAGCACATGCTGAGATGAAGACAGGAGTACCTGAAAGTCACAAGATAAAATATTCAGTGAATGTATATTGCCTTTCCCAATGAAATTCCCAAGCAAAGAAGACATCCATTTCATCATGTGACTATGCATGTCAATAAACATAGGTCCACTTAATGTTAAGTAGTCCAGAGACATCCTATTGACACCATGAAACAATTTACAAAAATACAATCTATAATATATATAATACGAGCACAGGATATTTTTTCCATAGGTCAAAGGATGATTCTTTCACGCATTAATCATTCACTTTACTGAAAATTTTAAAAAGAGATTTCTTTATCTACAAATTGCAGAAAAAGATTAAATTGTATTTGTGAAGAGCAGCATCAATCTGAGTTCAAAAATCTATGAAAAAATACAATTCACCCTTACAGAATTGATTTGGTGTCTTAAATCATAAAAATCAAGCAAGTCTTGACTCTTGAGTAATGCTAAGATGGGTATTTCTCCATGAACATTAAATTACATTAAGCTCAAAACTACATAAGTATAACCACACTCAATCTATGCAACTGGTTAGAATAATTTCGTTTGAAGTTTGAACCCCCAAAAGGAAGCAAAAACCCAAAGTTTGTTTGAATATGATATGTAGAGCATAAACCGTCCTTGGGGTACATCAATGGAATTTAAAGATTAGTCAGCAACGCTATATTTTCATACTGTTGGTCTCCTCCATTATTTGACCTTTGTTTAGTAGGTCGAACATTTGAGAAATAAAAGATGAATACTTGTCTGCTTAGTTGTTCCGCACTTTCTATGCAGAGCATGTTCTGGTCCAAAACTCATGCATACAAGATTCAACAACTTTGCATGGCAATTTCAAATTGGATGTTTGGGGACTAAGGATGGTATCTCCAAAGCTGATCAAACTACTCTGCTAAGTTAACCTAACTTCAAGCTAGAACAATTTACAACTTGGCATATGAGCAAATATTCTGATTCTAAGCCTAGTTTAAGTTTGCACAACTACCTCAACATTTTAAAACACAATCAATTAGTATATGATTTTGATTTTGAGCTGGTAAAGCTCAGGGCTTAATTGTAATTCATGCTTATTGGGCATCCATATTTTCATAGTAAAATGGGAGCTCTGCATTGGTCACTTATGAAATTGTCTATCACCACAGTTTATCCATTTATAATATTTGCTCACAGTGGTCCTGAATCCTGATGACTTGGACTACTCTCCAGATCACCCTCCCTCTAAAGGATTCAACAAAGCTGCTAAAAGGAGGTGGGGGAAGGGGCATGAGTCCCCTCTGTATGGCATAAAGAGAGGGCATGTCCTTCGCATACAAGCACAATTGGTGCAAAATTGGAGAGATCAATATAAGGATTCATGAGCATAGAAATAGCCTTTAAAATATGTTATCTGGTATATATAACAGGTCAAATAGACCAACTGATTATGTGGTATGTATAACACGCCCAATAGACCAACTTATTATATGGTATATATATAAGTTATAACAGGCTCAATAGACTGACTGGTTGTATGATGCATATAACATGCCCAATAGACCAACTGGTTATATATATATATATATATATATATATATATATATATAACGTGCACAATAGACCAACTGTTATATTAATATGGTATGTATAACAGACCCAATGGAACAACTGATTATATGGTATATATAACAGACCCAAAAGACCAACTGTTTATAAGGTACAGATGACATGCCCAATAAACCAACTTGTTATGTTGTACGTATAACAAGCCCAATAGACCAACTGGTTGTATGGTATATATAACATGCCCAATAGACCAACTGGTTGTATGATATCTCTAACATGTCCAACAGACTAACTGGTTATATGATACGTATCAGTATAACAGGCCCATCAAAGCAACTGGTTTTATGGTATATATAACAGGTCCAATACATCAACTAGACTGAGATTCTGAAAAACATAAGTAATTTACCAGTTCATTCGTTCATGGTAAGCACGATGATAGAAACATAAGTTTGGCTACAAAGAGAAGTATAGAGACACCCACAAGAAGGAAAACAAAGGCAGACCAATCACTGAAATTGGGTAACAGAAACTTACCAGAACATGAAGGACAAGCCAAGCACCAGAGCTTTCATGACAGGGACAACTGTTAGCATCCACTGTAAATTGCCATTCGGCTACAAAAACACACACACTTAGACAAAACTCAAAAAATACAGCAACAAAAACAAAACACATAACTCCTTCCACAGCTGGTTATCTTAGAGTATACAGCTTAATTTCAGATTTCCATAATTGGGTATCGTAAAGAAAACAATACCTGGCAGTGGCGTTTGGACCAAGTATTGAATACCCATATGCAGACCAATAAAGACCACACCACAAACGACCCAAGAAAGAGATAAGGAAGGGGTCTGTAAGCGTTGCCCCAGAGAATTGAACCGGAAACCATGTTGTGAGCTTCCATTGAAGCGAGCAAGCAAGCTTTAGCGTTAGAGTCTTTATGTGGGTATTTGAAAGCGTAATCTACTTCTAATTCTTTTCTATTTCCAATTCAATTTAAGGGCGTGCTTTGCAAAAGCAGCTGGCTAACCATTTTCAACTACTTCATCAACCCATGACTGTGAATTAAAGCCCAAATCGTTAAATTTCCGTTTATCGTCAGCAGTGGAGGCTGTTGACGTGTGACGTTGGACCCCTGGCGTTAAGCCGGGTTGTTTGTTTACCGGTTGTAGCTACTCCGCCGGAGCGGTGGATAATTCCGTCACGCCACATCGTACTAAGAATAACATTAAATGTGTCGTGGTTGGGGAATTGGCAATTTATCAATGTATTGCGTGTTGGGTGAGGGTTTTGGGGATTTGATTTGAGATTCGGAAGGGTTGGGAGGAGGATTTTGAGCCTTGGATGGATGGAAAAATTGTGTTTAATACGGCAAGTCTTAATTATGAGACAGGTCTTAATTATGAGACAGATTGGTCATAAATGTTAATATAATCTTGTTTTTTTTGCAAGGTTTTAAAGGTTTTAAGTAGAAAGTTTATTACATCAAAATTCAAGAAATGTATTTATAGTGAGTTTGTTTGGTGTTCAAGGCTTGTTGTTTAGAATGGTATGGTTTTAGATATCGTTTAAGTTTCGTTCTTTTTCAACTACATATTAATGGGAATTTATTATCACTGGTTTGGATTTGATTATTATCACATTTTATATGATTCTATTTGAGAGAATCTACGAAATAGTATGTTTTCGTTAAAAAATGAAGAAATTATATGCTCTAGGCAATTGTATGGGTTGGAGACATGTAGTGATACATCTTGCATGTTTTGGTTTCAAATAAAAAACCAAATCTATATTTTTTTGTGTTTCAAAATATTTTGGGGATTCGAAAAATCTTTGAACAAAGTTTTGGTCCTCTACATAGTGTAGAGCTCACTCCATGCCTTTTAATGCAGATTTGAGTTTGTGATTATGAACTACAGCTTGAAAGTGATGACCTCAATGAGTTGAATTACAACTTAATCACATGGCCAACTCGTCGCATCAATTGTTTGTCTTGTTCTATTAACTCAACATAACACATATTGACAAATATCATCTTATGACCTTTCAAATTCATCTTATGACCTTTCAGATTCACAAGGAGAGTCCTTCATGTTTTTAGTCTTTTTGTTTCAAATGTTGCATATTGATATAGAAAAAACAATCGATTGTGATAGCGTGATAGCATTGAGAGAACTAATAGCCTCACGCCACTTCACAAAAATTACATTATTGTATATAATTCCTTATATTTTTTTGTTTGTATGTCTTTTATGCAAATTTCCTTTTGTTCATCTTCTCTTTTATAACGCATTGTGCTTTGTGATTTATGTGTTGGTCATTGCATTGTTTCTAAAATATACATCATTGGGTTAAAATAAAGACATGAGTGATGGCACTGTAAGTGGGTTAATGATTAAAGGATTAGTTAAGCATATGGTCTTATATATGCGCTCATCGTATTATGCTTCGTGGGTTAAGGAATAATTTAGTATTGATGTCTACATGCGACTAGACTTGGTAAATGAAACTCAGGTGAGAACACATATAAAAGGAGAGATACAATCCTTTAAACGATCCCAAAAGAGGAAAGTGAGTAAAACAAGACTTTGCGGAGAAAGAGCTTGAGAAAGATGCGGAAATTAGATATATAAAGCCACATAATTGAACTCAATTATAAGCCTTAGAGGAAAAGATTGGGAGAGTCATCATTTGTAACATTTGAGGTTAAAAAAGTGAGTAATCCATCACAATGAACTTCTCCTTTGAACAAAACTTGGTCTTTTGACTTTATAAGAGATCCAACATTTATCTGAAAGGCATCTAGTCCATGTGTCTCTCCCTATCTACATGAATAATGTGGTTGTAAGACAAGAGGTCTCCAACATACTTAGCTCTAAAGGTATGTAGCAACTTCCACAATAATTAAGTAAGCTTTCTAATGAAAGAGCAACACATCTCTAACCTTCATAATGAATCAAGGATCTTAAAGTGTGAGGAGGTAAGAGAACTAATTCTTGAAATAGGGTTGGTTTTTAAGCATCTTGTTACGTTGTGTAATTTGGGGAATCACGACACTCTTTTGGGTCATTTGGAGACCCTTTTAGAGAAGTCAATATAATTAGAGGCAATTCCATTGGATTAGAATGGATTCAACAAATTTCACACAACTTTGAGTCCTATAATTTTGGAGTTGATTTCAAGGCTTAAGCAACATTTTTTACCCTAAATTTGCCTATATATGTTCTTAACCCTAGGCATTGCTCTTCGAGTTGAGATCTTTCTGAAGGCACCAAAAACGCTCAATTCCATGTTCCTATATATAATTTATAGTCTCGCAAGTTGACCATCAATGTTATACCTCAATGCCCTTGACTATTTGGCTTTCACTCGCCTTGTCTCTTCATTTTCTTGGTTTCGTGGTTGTTTTGTGTATATCATATTTGCAAATAAATAAGGCCTTTGTCCAGTTATACAAGGCTTTTGGTACATGAGTGTTGCATTCATATCCTCGTGGAGATTGTGACCACCATGAATCTTAGCTAGTTTTGAATACAAATCAGCATTCATGGTTTAATTGTTTATACAATCAATTTGTCATTGTATTTAGTAGTTTGTTTTGTCACTATAACACATTCATTCTTTATTATAAATGTGTTGTCCACCATATTCTCATTAAATCTATAATGTGTGCCATGGTAATTATGGGCTAAAGAATTAGCTCCTCAAATTATGTTTGGATATGATATTATCTACCACATATGCAATGTGGGTTAAGAATTGGAGAATTAGTTATCAAAATTGTGTTTAATGGTATGGTTTTTTATTCTTTAGCTTTTCACTTGCATTTTTTCTTAATTTTCTTGGTTGTTTAGGGCATGTTATATTTGTAAATAAATAAGTGTTTTGCCCACTTGTATGTTTTTTTTTTTTTCTATATGAGTGTTGCATCTATCTCCTTGTTGAGATTACGACCACTATAGATCTTAGTCAATATTGAATACAAATCATAGTTTATCATTTCATTGTCTGTGCTATCAATTTGTGGGTCAAACTTATTTTGTTGTTATAACACATTTAATTTCTAGTGTAAGTTTGTTGTTCATTGGAATCTCACTAAATCCAAATCATTGTGCCATGTGAATTAAGACCCACATAATTAATTCCTCAAATTATGTTTGATATGATCCTATCTATCACATCTATAAGGTGCATTAAGAACTGAAGATCTAGTTATCAAAATTATGTTAACGATATGGTCTTGCATATCTCATTGCATTATGTTGAGTCTATCCAAAATAAGTGTGACGCCCATTGGAATCTTACTAAATCCAAATCATTGTGCCACGTGAATTAAGACCTAGAGAATTAGTTCTTCATATTATGTTTGATATGATCTTATCTATCATGTCTACAAGGTAGGTTAAGAACTAAAGACTTAACTATCAAAATTACGTTAATGGTATGGTCTTTTCATATATCATTACATTGGGCTAAGTTTGTTAAAAAATAAAATTTGTAATAATCGTTAAATATGGATATTCTTAATGAAAGTGTCAAACATTTATCAAAAATATCCACACCATAAAAATTATTATGCAAGGAGACTGGATATTCATAAAATATGAAACTATAAAATCTTTATTGTTTTAAATGTATTTAATTAATTTATTTAAATATAAAAGAATTGGTCATTCATCCAGATTATTCAAATGAGATGTGAATTTAAATCCAACTCGCTAAACACTATAATCCTTAAGTTAACTACCAATAATTACTAATAATTTGCACAAACCAACCATGATATGACTCATAAAGATATAATGTTTTTTTTTGTCTTTTTTTTACAATTCATGGAAACCCAAACCTGTGCACTATTGCCTCAATTGTGCGAGCCGCTCTATCTCACAAATTGGATGAAAACCACGAGTTAGACCAGCTTTAATGTTGGATGCAAGAACGATCTGTCCAACAAAAATAGAACTCTCACTGCGATTGTACAAGGCCTTATTGGTAATAAACTGCCACTACAAAAATTTGAACCTAAACTTCCATGAGATCAACCATAAAACTTCACCACTAACTCACACTCTCAACACCCTAACATTATATATATAATAAGAGAAAAAAAAAATTAACTCCTCAAATTATGTGAAATGTATCGCTCTTGCTTATCACATAACACCCTTACCTAATCGGTTCGGTTAAGGTATGGGGAATTGATTATGTTTAGGTATATAATAAGGGCATGCTCTTACGTATCCCATTTACACTGTGCAAGGTGGGTTAGAGAACGAGTTAGTTGTACGGGGAGACTAACATAATACTAACTCCATTGGTCAACGAATAAAAGTCTGGAAAATAAAATCAGTTACCGTATATATTATAATAATTTAATTTTCATTTTTTTTAAAGATCTATCATAATTATTTGTAAACTACGATACTTAGTCCAATTAGAATTATTTGGAAAGGAGAAAGAACTATAATACCTATTCATATTCATAATGGAATAAAATTTTAATTAATTTTGTTTATATATATATATTCTTTAATGTTTTTTTTTTTAAACTACGATACTTAGTCCAATTAGAATTATTTGGAAAGGAGAAAGAACTATAATACCTATTCATATTCATAGTGGAATAAAATTTTAATTAATTTTGTTTATATATATATATATATATATATATATATATATATATATATTCTTTAATGTTTTTTAATATATTATGGTAATTTAAGAATTTTTTTTCTAAGTTTTTTTAATAAAAGAATAAAATTGTTTAGTAATCTAAATATTTTTTATTTTTTATTTTTCTTAAAATCTAATAAATTAAAATTAGTCTCAATGTACGTTAACCTTCATCATTATAAACTGAATTTTTAGATGATTTTTATAATATTAATGATTTTATTTTTTTAATTATGTGATTTTTTCAGAAATTATTTGATTTGGTTTAATGACAAAGATTTAATATTGCAATGATCAATTCTTGAAACCCAGCATAGATCTATTAAGCAATGATAGGGATAAAAACATTTCATAGGTAAGCTTTTCACTATTTAAAAGATTCGGGTTTAAGAAGAATCTATGTCAAGTTTTAGAAAATGAAGTATCATGTGTGCATGTGTGTGTGTGAATAATAATATGAATACTAACAATGAAATATGCATATCTTGTGGTGTTTTGGAATAGCTTCAACGATTGTAAACCCCCCTTCTCTCCTATTCCACATTGGTTGCAAGGATTAGTTTACAACATCATATAAGCGCAAATATACCCTAAGCTTATGTCAATGGGGGCATCCACATATCCAATGCCCCTATTACTAATGTATGATTGTTGTGAGTTGATTATCCTTGCTTACTTGGTGTTCCCCTTCCTACTTTTTGTGGCATGTGTTCATGAATAAAAATTAAAATAATAATAGTAGTCGAGATGCCTATCTAATGATCACATCTTGGAATAACTTCTATGACTATAAAATTCCCTTTCCTGCCACCCGGATTAGTTGAGAGGATTGGTCCAAAGTGATGTTTATGCCCTAATTTACCATGATTCTTATACCAAGTGGGTGTCCACAAAGGTAGTGCCCCCTTATAACATAATGGTTGATTGGTTGCAAGGTAATTGTACTTGCTTGCTCAAGCACACTCCCCACCCCCCCGACTCTCCTAAGTTGAATGTGTATTTGTGTGTGAATAATAACATTCATGATCAAAGTCAAATACACTTATATTGTGATGCCTTGGAATATTATTTATGACTATAAAATCTTTCGTCCTTCCTTTCTTTGACATTACTTGAACTGTAAGTAATTTTTTTTTTTTTGGGGGGGGCGGGGGCTCATTTTAATTTAATAGGGCTACTTACTTGATATATCTTTTCTATCACACTTTGTGAGAGCATCTCACTTCTCTTGAATTTTTTTTTCCAGGTAAATTTCTTGGGGTAAACATCCTGGGCATTTCCTCTCATTTCAAGGATGACACTCGCGGTAAATCATAGATTCTTAAGGGCAGAAAGCCAAGTCGACAATAGGACTAGAAGCCAATATAACAATATGTTCATTATAAGCTCATAATGTCACTTATAAGATTAGAATATAAGTGGAGAATATAATACTCAATCCTACAACCAATCGAACTAAACCCAATTGACATTTTATTTCCATTTATATATTATAATAACAATAACTAAAAATATTCTATAATTACTTCTCTTCACCCATACTCATTTCAAAAACACTATATAAATATAACTTAAACTTTTTAAATTATTTTAAAAAATTCCTAAAACTCCTTAATACATCCAATCATCTCACATGTGAAAGTTAAAATTCAAAACTTCACATAAATTAAACAAAATAAATAATCAATGAAAAAACCCAAAGATAAAATGTTTGAAAGTTAAGTCGATGAACATATTGGTGAGATGAACATATTAGTGAGAGTTTCATTCACAAAGTAGTCATCATCATCCTTCTTAGACGTAAGCGAGTTCTACTAATAACATATCCAAAAGTGTAACCTTCTCCACCAAAAACGTTCCCCTAACCTTCTTAGACGTAAGCGAGTTCTACTAATAACATATCCAAAAGTGTAACCTTCTCCACCAAAAACGTTCCCCTAACCTAACAAAAAAATCAAATTATTTTTCAGAATATATTAATAAAAAAAATTTGACTTGACATAACATTCATGTCAAACCATGGTCCACATTTGACTTTTACAACACAAATGATATGATAAACAGCAAAATAATATTAATTGAATTTTTAAGAATATTTTGTTCATAAAGCATTGATCTTTCAAGAAAATTGTAAACGTGACCAAAGTTAATATATGATTTAGATAGCTAACAATCACATGTAATATGTGTGTGAGAGACGTGGTATTGATATCATTTGTAATGCTTTGCAGAAGTAAGAAACTATGCTATCTATCAATTTAAATATAAGGGAAATAATTAACGTAAATAATATATTTATTTTATTATTATTATTTAAATGAATATATTTACATTAATGTATATATAAGATAACTAGAAAATATAATATAAATAACATACTTATTTTTAAATTATTTTTTAAATGAATATGTTTATAAAGATATATGTATATATGTGTATGTATAAAGAGAGTCAATCTTAATTATCAAAAGTGTTTAAATTTATTTTTTAATAAAAAATAAGATGATTATATTAAAATGGTTGAGGATATTTTGAGTAACTCAAAATGTTCAACAGTACAATTAAGATACGAGATGCCTTGCTTAAGAACCAAGGACTTTACAAATAACTTAGCTATATACATCCAGACAAGAAACTATAAATACCACAAAGTCTAACTCATATAACTTCTTACAAACTGAAATAAAAGAAAAACATAGTGACAGTACATAAGCTAACATAAACAAAGCAGACCAAGAACGACCTTAAACATGTTGATTATCCTCCTCATACTCCAACAGTGGAGCACTGGAGCCTTCAAATTGGCTAAGGCAATTTGTTGTGTCATTTCCAATTCTATGGGGTTGGAATTGGTGAAATCTCGTACATTGGAGTGATGACTGAATGCAAGCTTTTAGATTAGGGACTGATGCAAGTCTCTATCAAGCATAAGCTAATGTCAGAAAAACAGGATCGCGGAGCAATAACAATAAACAAAAATGCAAATATAATCACACAAACACATTACAAGAGAGACACCAATATATCGTGGTTCACCCAAGATGGGCTACGTCCACACTGAAATTGCCAGTCCTTATTATTATACCATCCAACAAATGAAGGGATACAACCTGTAGCACATCAGCTACACTTCCTCTTCACTGTCTCACAGTCTCTCTTCACGATCTCAGAGATCTTTACAATGCATAATACCTGATACATCAACCCTAGTTGTATTACAATGTCTTTATTTTATAGGGGAAATACAATGGGAAAATACCATAGGTTACCCAAAACCATGGGCCCGTAAATTGTTGGCGAAAACAACCCCAAAGTGGGGGAACGAGTGTACAGTAAGCCTGGAGTACAAATACGACTGAATAACATTTCTGAATCTGGAAGATCAGGATCCACAACCAACAATCTCCCACTTGGAGACTGATCACAGCAACTCTGCTGCTGCTATACTTGTTGGACTTGGACTTGGCAAATTTCTCGTCTTCACCTTCATGCTAGAAGGCCAACTGAAACCGAGCAAGAAGTCAGTTTCTCTCTGGTCACTACCTTTGTGAACATGTCTGCAAGATTCTGGCTAGTATGTATCTTTTCCAGCTTCAACAGTTCATCTTCCAGAGCAGAGCGTATGAAATGGTACCTAAGCTGTATATGTTTAGTCCTGGAATGGAATGCTGAGTTCTTTGCAAGATGAATGGCACTCTGGCTGTCACTATACAACCTGATATCCTTCTGCTTCTTACCCAATT
Organism: Larix kaempferi; assembly: GCA_027924585.1. NCBI lineage: Eukaryota > Viridiplantae > Streptophyta > Pinopsida > Pinales > Pinaceae > Larix > Larix kaempferi. The sequence goes on from BSBM01000835.1 coordinate 8,505,268, forward strand.
CCTCCATAAACCTCTGCAACCAAATCATGTCTATACTAGCCTCTGTAACAGCAACATACTCTGCTTCTATTGTTGAAAGTGCAACAACCTTTTGCAGTTTCGAAATCCAACTTACTGTTGTTCCACCTACAGTAAACACATACCCTGTGGTGCTCCTCCTGCTATCCTTATCACCTGCCATATCTGCATCAACATATCCTTGTAGAACAGTGTTTGAACCTCCAAAACATAATGCATGAGTGGTAGTACCTCTCAAATACCTGAGAATCCACTGTACTGCCTTCCAATGTTCTTTACCTGGATTTTTCATATATCTGCTCACAACTTCCACTCCATGTGCAATATTTGGTCTTGTGCACACCATGGCATACATCAAACTGCCAACTGCTGATGAATATGGAATCTTGGACATGTAATCTATCTCTTCATGTGTCTTGGGACACATTTCCTTATTTAGATTGAAATGGATGGACAAAGGTGTACTAACTGGTTTTGCATTCTGCATTCTGAACCTCTCCAACACTTTTTGTATGTACTCACCATGAGACAATGTCAATTTGCGATTTTTCTTGTCTCTTGTTATTCTCATACCAAGGATTTGCTTTGCAGCACCCAAATCCTTCATCGTAAATGAATTAGCTAGTTTCCTTTTGAGCACATTTATATCATGCATGTTTAATCCTACAACAAGCATGTCATCCACATATAATAAAAAGATAATATATCTTTCATTATCTAGCCTCTTGAAATAAACACATTGGTTAGAATGACATCTATTATAACCTTGTTCTGTCATAAACCTATCAAATTTTAAATACCACTGCCTTGGAGCTTGCTTCAAGCCATATAAGCTCTTCTTCAACCTACATACCAGATCCTCCTTCCCTTTGACCTCATACCCTTGTGGCTACTGCATATATATCTTTTCCTCCAAATCCCCATGGAGAAAGGCTGTTTTTACATCTAATTGTTCAAGATGCAAATCTTCTACCACCACTAGACTTAAAATAGTCCTAATTGAAGTCATCTTAACAACAGGAGAAAATATTTCATCAAAATCTATACCTTTCTTCTGTGCAAACCCCTTTACAACAAGTCTAGCCTTGTACCGCTTCTTACCTCCTTCTTCTTCCTTCAACCTATAAATCCATTTGTTCTGCAATGCTCTTTTACTAGTAGGAAACTGAACCAAATCCCAAGTCTAGTTTCCTACCAATGAGTCCATCTCCTCATTCATGCCTTGCTCCCACTTCTTTCTAGTTTCCACCTGCATTGCTTCTTCATAACATTTTGGTTCACCAGCATCAGTCATCAATAAATAATACATTGAAGGAGAGTATCGTTCAGGGATGTTGATGTATATGTAACTTCGGAATGTATTTCACCCATGTATGTCATCTAGGTATATTGTACTCCTATAGAGATGTTGTTATTCCTCTATACGGAAGTGTCGTCATTTGTACTGACAAGTATTGCAAGTGTCATAACTTGTCGATGGGTTATTAGACCACCATGTGTGGGGTCGGCCTTGATTAAGTTAATATTGGGTTATTGTACTAAGCTAGACAAGTCGGCCCCATAAGTTTATTGGGCAGTCAGGACAAGTATAAATAGAGATTTCCCGATCTCTATTTGGATCACTTCAGAACTCACTCTTCCATCACTCGGAAAGTGGCGCACTTGTGAGGAGGAGGGTCAACTGCTAGGAGGAGTCTATCTCTGTGTACTTTGGTTGTACTATTGCTCTATCTATCTCTGAGGAAGTTGTGGGGTTTTTCACCTTAGGGTTTTCCCCACGGAAACTCTGTGTGTCTATTGTCTCTTATGCTTTGCTTCTTGTGATGATTGGCATGCTTACTATGATTGATATGCATTGATATACTGTACATGTTATTCTCTCAGTAAAGATCCTAGAGTATATTTAATTAATGCTCAAAAAATTAACATGGTATCAAAGCTAACCTGAGAAGAAGACATTGTGCAGTGATGGAAACCAGGGTTTCTTGTTTATTGGGTTTCTCTCCACAGATTTTGGAAAAGTAATATGATAGATTGACTCTCCTCAGCATGGTGAATCTATCTGTCCAATCAGAATTCAATTCTGAGCACTTTCAGTTTTGGCCCTAAAAATTAGGATTTCCTAACAAATAGGAATTTCTGGAATCTGGAGACATAGCTAGAAGCTCCTTGGAAAAATCGAAGTTTAGAGCTCCGGATCGAGATTTTTGGCTGGGTAGAACTCCGGGAAACTCAAACCCTAATTCAGGGTCATCCTTAGTGAATCTGGAAAGACTCAAAGGCATTTCTGAAGGGTGAAACTTTGCAGAATTCAAATTCTGAGTATACCAGGCTGATCAGCTCATTAAGGCTCATCTTTCTATCCTTTCAGAAAGTTGAAATTCACACTTTGAATTTTTAGGGTTTCTCTGACAAACCCTAATCCGGGACCAGATCCAGTTTTTAGCAAATCAAGTGGTAAGACCTAAATCTTTTCTATTTCCATTTGAAGTACTCTTTAAAGATGTCTCACCACACCAAGCTTGAAGACAAGCTTGAAAGGGCTGATAACTTCCGAGCATGGAAGTATAGGATTGGGTTAATCCTGGAAGAGAATGAGTTGGACTCATACATAAAAGAAGAGGTCCCTATCCCAGAGGATGAAGAGGCTAAGATATTGCATAAGAAGAACTTGGTCAAGGCAAAGAGAATCATTGCTGATTCTATTAAAGACCATCTCATTCCACATGTGTCATCTCTAAAGACACCGAAGGCTATGTTTGACTCCCTGACCAAGCTATTTGAAGGGAAGAACATAAATCAGAAGATGACTCTGCAGAATCAATTGAAAGGGGTCAAGATGTTGAATGGAGAGACCATTCAATCTTATTTCTCCAAAGTCTCTTAGATCAAGGAACAACTTGAAGCTGTAGATGAAATGGTGGAGAATGGAAAAATTGTGATGACCACTCTGAATGGCCTACCTAGGTCATGGGATTCCTTTATTCAAGGGATCTATGCAAGAAGGAAGTTAATCTCCTTCAGTAAATTATGGAAGGAATGCTCTCAAGAAGAAGCAAGGCTTGTAGCACAAGAAGAAAAGATGGGAAGTGAAGATCAAGCTCTCGTAGCTCACACCAAAAGAAGCAAGTATAAAAGGGAGCACTCTCAGCAGAAGAGATCCACTCACTATCACCAAAAGAATAAGAAGGATCTAAGGTGCTTCACATGCTATGAGAAGGGTCACTTTGCTTCAGAATGTCCCAAGAACAAAAGGGACAACAACAACAACAATAACAACTTCAACAAGAAGAAGAAGGGCAACAAAAGAAGGTACCATGCTCATGTTGTTGAAGATGATGAACCTCCAAAGAAGAAGGCTAGAGCAGAAAGTGATGATGATTCATCAAGCAAAGAAGAGTATGTTCTAATATCTACTCTCACAGGTACTATTTCTCATGGATGTAATGATTGGCTTATTGACAGTGGGGCTTCCAAACACATGACTGGGTTTAAAGAATCTTTTGTAAATTTATCTGAACATGAATCACCCCATAAAGTGAAACTTGGGGATGACTATCAATACCCTATCAAAGGAAGTGGTGAAGCCCCCTACAACCTAGATTCTGGAAAATATTTGAAGATGAAATAAGTTCTTTATGTACCTGGGCTCAAGAAAAACCTACTCTCCATATCTGCATTGGATGCAAAAGGTATGAGGGTTGCATTTGTGGATGGCCAAGTCCTAATGTGGCCAAAGGGAAAGACCATAGATGATGCAGTGGTGATTGGAGAGCAAGAGGGAGGTTTGTATAAATCGAAGGGACAACCTGAACATGCCATGGTACATGATTCCATGGAGCCAAGTGAACTTTGGCATAGAAGACTTGCACATATGCACTACAGAGCATTACCAATTGCAAGTAAAGTTGTAGAAGGTCTTCCTGAAATCAAGACCAAGCATGAAGGTGTTTGCAAAGGATGTGCAAAAGGAAAGAACATAAAGAAGGCATTTCCAAGCAGTGAAAGCAAGGCTAAAAGTATCTTGGAAATCATCCAGTCTGATGTATGCGGTCCGATGTCATCCAATTCTCTAAGTGGGTATGTTTACTATGTCTCTTTCATTGATGACTTCTCCAGGAAGACTTGGGTTTACTTCTTGAAGAACAAAGATGAAGTATTTGATAAGTTCAAGGAATTCAAAACCTTAATGGAGAACCAAACTAATAAGAGAATCAAGACTTTCAGATCCGATAATGGTGGAGAATTCACTTCAGGTGACTTCAAGAAGCTATGCAGTGATTCAGGGATTAAGAGGGATTTGATTGCTCCTTACAATCCACAACAGAATGGAGTTGCAGAAAGAAAGAATAGAACAATCATGGAAGAAGCACAGGCAATGCTACATGACCAGGATCTACCTATGCATCTATGGGCAGAAGTAGCTAGGACAACTGTATATGTGCAGAACTGAACACCCCACAAGATATTGGACAACAAGACAGCAGAAGAGGTCTTCTCTGGTAAGAAACTTGAGGTCAGCCATCTCAGAATATTTGGTTGTCTAGTATATACACATGTCCCAAAGGAAAAGAGGACCAAGATGGATCCTTCAGGAAAGAAGGGTATCTTTGTGGGTTACAGTGAAAGCTCGAAGGATTATAGAATATACTTTCTAGGGTTCAAGAAGATTGATGTCAGCAGAGATGTGACATTTGATGAAAAATCAGCATTCATCAAATCAAGGAAGACACCTGTTGAAGATTATGAAGAACCTAAGGAAACTAGATTTCGAGACACTACTATGATTGAAGCAATTCCAGATGCAGATCGTGAAATTGAAGATCCACAAGAACCTGTAGATCCATCCCGTGAGAATAACTCTCACAAGAGGAAACCTGCATGGGCTAGAGAGCTCATTCAAGATGCAGAAAGATATGGCATTCTAGAAGAAGAACACAGAGCAAAGAAGAGAACTAGATCTCATACCAGCTATGTTGCTTTACTCTGTGATATCATGAACAAAGAACCTTCCAATTATGAAGAAGCAACGGAAAAGAAAGAATGGAAGGATGCCATGGTCGAAGAATACCAATCAATAATGAAGAATGATGTTTGGGATGTTGTCCCAAGACATGAAGGGAAGTCTGTTGTGACTTCCAAATGGATTTACAAGATCAAGCATGCTGTAGATAGCAGCATAGAAAAATACAAGGCAAGATTAGTAGCTCATGGCTTCTCTCAGAAAGAGGGAATAGATTATGAAGAAACTTTTGCTCTTGTAGCCAGGTATACTTCCATCAGATCAATACTTGCTCTGGCTGCAGTGATGAAATGGAAGATACACCAAATGGATGTCAAGACTGCTTTCTTGAATGGTGTAGTTGAAGAGGAAGTGTATGTGGAACAACCACTTGGTTTTGAAACACATGACAGGGAGTCATATGTGTGCAGATTGAAGAAAGCCTTGTATGGCTTAAAACAAGCTCCTAGAACTTGGTATGGTAGGATGGACAGTTTCCTATCTAGTTTGGGCTTTACCAAGAGTAAAGCGGATTCCAACCTTTACTACAAGGTTGAGGAAGGAAATCCTGTGATACTACTTCTATATGTGGATGATCTGTTTGTAACAGGTAATGATAGTTTGATTGCCGATACCAAGAGGAAGCTTGCAGCCGAGTTCGAGATGAAGGACTTGGGGATGATGCACTATTTTCTAGGCATGGAGGTGTGGCAGAGTGCAGATGGGATCTTCCTTGGACAAGGGAAGTATGCAGTAGAGATCCTGAAGAGGTTCGGGATGATGGAATGCAAGGCCATGGCCACAGCTATGGCATCGAACCTGAAGCTTCTGTATGATGCTTCATCTGAGACGGTTGATGTCACTATGTATCGTCAGATGATTGGGTCCTTGATGTACCTGACGAACATGAGACTAGATATTTGCTTTGCAGTGAACACATTGAGCTAGTTCCTGACGGATCCGAGGAGTGTTCACCTGGTTGTTGTAAAGCATATTCTGAGGTACCTAAAGGGTACAATTGACTACGGGCTTAAGTATGATGCAAATCAAAAGTTTAACCTACAAGGTTATGTTGATTCGGATTGGGCAGGCAATGCTGTAGATAGGAAGAGCACTTCTGGGTTCTGCTTCAGTATGGGATCAGGTGTGCTCTCTTGGTTTAGCAGGAAGCAGTCCTGCGTAGCACGGAGTACAGCCGAGGCAAAGTATGTTGCAGCCTGTTCGGCTAGTTGTGAGGCAATATGGCTACGGAAGCTACTGTCTGAGTTATTTGATCTACCATTGGAGGCTATTGGTATCTTTTGTGACAACCAAAGTTGTGTGAAGTTGTTTGAGAACCCAGTGTTCCACGACAGGTCGAAACACATAGAGATCAAATACCAATATATCAAGGATATGGTGCAGAGAGGAGCAGTGAAGCTCCTGTATGTTGCGACGGATGAGCAGATTGCAGATGTGCTGACGAAGCCACTAGCCAGAGTGAAGTTTGAGTACTTCAGAGAGAGGCTTGTTGTTCTTCAGATCGACGACACTTTGAGGAAGAAGTGATGGAGACATTTTGCTGAAGCCATTCCAAGCATGGTGGAAGGAGGATCCTTCACATGGCTATGGATGTAAGCACTGGATGATGAGCATCAGGATGATGTTCTAGTTTCTGCTCTATATGATCAGTTGGATCATTTATGTATGTATGCATCATGTTGGATGCTGGATATGATCAGTTGGATCATTTATGTATGTATGTATCATGTTGGATGCTGGACATGATCAGTTGGATCATTTATGTATGTATGCATCATGTTAGATGTTAGATATGATCAGTTGGATCATTTGTATGCATTTGTAATGCATCATGTCGGATGCTTGGACCATGTATCTGTATATGTATCAGGTGGATACGTTGTATGATCAGGTAGATCATATATGTTGATATGTATCAGGTAGATACATTGTGTGATCAGGTGGATCATGTATCTATGTATGTATCAGGTGGATTGTATGATCAGGTGGATCATGTATGATGATATGTATCGGGTAGATACTTGGTATGCATCAGGTAGATGCATTGTGTGATCAGGATGATTATGGATGACGAGCTTCAGGATGTTTCTCCAGATGACATGCATCAGGACGAAGCAGTGATGATGATCAGGATGATCATGTGTACATCAGGATGATGTATGGTGAGTATCAGGATGATACTCTATGGCCGTGGAATAGGTTATGCAGATGAGCATGTCTGGGAGATCCTATAGATCGGAGTTGTGTACCCGTAACATCCTGGGATGCTCTTTTGAGACATTGCTCTGGGAGGACATGTAATTCGTGCCCTGGGAGATCCTTCAGGTCAGAGTTGTGTAACCGTAACATCCTGGGATGCTCTTTCGAGATTTTGTCCTATGGCATATAATAGTGCCCTGGGAGATCCTTTAGGTTAGAGTTGTGTACCCGTAACATCCTGGGATGCTTTTTCAAGGTTTTTCCATGACCACATGTAATTTGTGCCCTGGGAGATCCTACAGGTCGGAGTTGTGTACCCGTAACATCCTGGGATGCTCTTGTGAGGTTTTGTGGTGACCACATGTAATTTGTGCCCTGGGAGATCTTATAGGTCGAAGTTGTGTACTCGTAACATCTTGGGATGCTCTTGCGAGGTTTTGTGGTGGGAGTCACATGTAATAAGTCCTGGAGATCTGGACAGGATGAAAAAGGCCTCAGATGCTCTTTAGGGTTCTTGCTAGTCAAGAGACTCTTTTAAGGTTTTGTGACAGTCACATGTAATTTGTGCCCTGGGAGATCCGACAGGTCGAAGTTGTGTACCTGTAACATCTTGGGATGCTCTTTCGAGGTTTTGTGACGCACGTAATAAGTCCTGAGATTTCCATAGTATGGCCAGTGATGATGAAGACCTGCAGGTGGTGGGCCTACATCCAGTATGAAAAAGGACTGGATCTGTAGAACTTCCTATGACGAGTAGATTCAGAGATTATTTGAGATAGCAGCAGCAGTGACGATGACGATGATCCAGAGAAGAAGACTTGTGCTAGCAGATCTGTGTCGAGAAATACCTTCCTAGTTAAGAGGGAGTGTTGATGTATATGTAACTTCGGAATGTATTTCACCCATGTATGTCATCTATGTATATTGTACTCCTATAGAGATGTTGTTATTCCTCTATACGGAAGTGTCGTCATTTGTATTGACAAGTATCGCAAGTGTCATAACTTGCCGATGGGTTATTAGACCACCATGTGTGGGGTCAGCCTTGATTAAGTTAATATTGGGTTATTGTACTAAGCTAGACAAGTCGGCCCCATAAGTTTATTGGGCAGTCAGGATGAGTATAAATAGAGATCTCCCAAATCTCTATTTGGATCACTTCAGAACTCACTCTTCCATCACTCGAAAAGTAGCTCACTTGTGAGGAGGAGGATCAGCTGCGAGGAGGAGTCTATCTCTGTGTACTTTGGTTGTACTATTGCTCTATCTATCTCTGAGGAAGTTGTGGGGTTTTTCACCTTAGGGTTTTCCCCATGGAAACTCTGTGTGTCTATTGTCTCTTATGCTTTGCTTCTTGTGATGATTGACATGCTTACTATGATTGATATGCATTGATATACTGTACATGTTATTCTCTCAGTAAAGATCCTAGAGTATATTGAATTAATGCTCAAAAAATTAACAAGGGAGTCTACTTAACCTGGTATATCTTCTTACACTTGCAGGAGTTTTGGGTACTTACTGCTGTCCTTGATTTTCTGGGCATCTTTGGAACTTCATTTTCTTTAATTTTATCAAGCATTGTGTACTTTGTGTTTTCTTTTTCTTGTTTCTTTCCCTGCAACTGATCTTTATACATGACCTTTTCATTGAATATCACATATCTACTCCTGATGATTTTGTTATTTTCGTAATCCCATAAACGATAACCAAATTCATCAACCCCATATCCAATAAAGGTACATTTCTTGGATTTAGCTCCAAGCTTTGTTCTATTTTCTTTATCAATATGGACAAATGCTTCACAACCAAAAGTTCTTAGAAATGAGTAGTTCACCTTTTTATCTATCCATCCCTCCTCTGGAATACCACCATCCAAAGCACTTGAAGGCCCACTGTTTATTAAATAAACAACAGTGTTTACAGCATCTGCCCAAAATTGTAAGGGCAACCCTGCATGCAATCTCATACACCTTGCACGCTCCATGATCGTTCTATTCATCCTTTCTGACACACCATTTTCTTGTGGTGTTCCTGGGACTGTTTTCTCTCTACGAATCCCATGGTATGAACAATAACTATCAAACTCTTTGCCACAGTAATCACCTCCATTATCAGATCTGAGACACTTCAACCTTTTTCCTGTCTCATTCTCAACCAAATATTTCCACTTCTTAAAAGTAGCAAACACATCATATTTCTGTCTAATGAAATAAACCCAAGTTTTCCTAGTTGCATCATCAATAAATGTAACATAATAATGAGAGCCACCAAGAGATTGTACTTGAGTCGGTACCCATACATCTGTATGCATAAGCTCTAAGTTTTCATTCTTCTTCTGTTTCCCAACCCTGAGAAATCTGACTCTCTTATGTTTTCCATAAACACAGTTCTCGCAGAATTCCAAACTTACCTGCTTCAAATTTGGTAGCAACTTCTTTGAGTGGAGAATCTGCATCCCCTTCTCACTCATGTGTCCAAGCCTATGATGCCACAATGTTGTATATGTTCCTGTGGAAGCTAAAGAGGACATAAATACAACGTACCTACCCTATCTCCTTTTGCTATCACCATTGATCCTTTAGTGATCTTCCAACATGTTTCTCGAAACGTAGATACACATCCGCCATCTCCCAACTGCCATGTTGAGATCATATTTATTTTCTCGACAGGAATATGCCTTATATCATTGAGTATCCAATCAGTTCCATTCTTAAATTTTATCCATACCTTACCCATTCCAACAATTTTACATGACTCATCATCAACTAATAAAACATGTCCAAAATTGCCTGGAACATAATCATGAAAATATTTCCTATGGGGTGTAGCATGACATGAAGCCCCTGAATCTACTACCCAATAATCACTAGTATTATCTAATGCAATAATCAAGGCATATTGTAACACACCACCTGCTACATTTGCTTCCTGGGTAGTTTCTTACTGTCCATCTCCTTTCTTCTTTACAGATCTGCAGTCTTTCTTCAGATGTCCTTTCTTTCCACAGTTACAACACTCTATTTTTCCTAGTTTGGACTTGGATCTGCCCGTTTTAGACTTGCCACAATTACCTTAGCTCTTTCCTTTCTCCCTTTGTCTTTCCCTACTCTCCATGTTCAACGCATTACCTGATGTCTCACCTGTGATTTTTCTTCGCATTTCCTTGCTAAGAATAACACTAACAACATCATCAAATATCAAGGTGTTTGAACCAGAGACAGAGTTACTTACAGCCATGACCAAGTCATTCCAGCTTTCTGGCAATGAACATAAGATTAGAAGAGCCCTAACCTCATCATCAAAGTTCAAACTTATAGAACTTAGCTGATTTGTAACCGTATTAAATTCATTTAAATGATCAGCAATAGATCCACCTTCAAACATCTTCATATTAAATAAACGCTTCATTAGAAATACCTTGTTGGAGGCCGAGGGTTTTTCATACAGCTTACCCAATGCGCTCATCAAATCCTCTGTTGTCTTTTATTTTGAGATATTGAAAGCCACCAACGAAGCCAGGGACATCCGTATTGTTCCCAGTGCCTTTCTGTCAAGAACCTCCCATTCTTCATCCTTCATAGTCGCCGGCTGCTTTGCTCTTCCTCCCAATGGTAGGAATAGATCCTTCTGGTACATATAGTCCTCCATTTGCATCTTCCATAACTGGTAGTTTTGGCCATTAAATTTCTCGACCTTAAACTTTTCTTCTTCTGCCATTGCTCCCACTTGAACCAGAAACCCTAGTTTCCTGCAGGTTTATCTGCCAAATAAACCTTTGGCTATGATACCAATTATTAGAAAAACAGGATCGCAGAGCAATAACAATAAACAAAAATGCAAATATAATCACACAAACACATTACAAGAGAGACACCAATATATCGTGGTTCACCCAAGATGGGCTACGTCCACACTGAAATTGCTAGTCCTTATTATTATACCATCTAACAAATGAAGGGATACAACTTGTAGCACATCTGCTGCACTTCCTCTTCACTGTCTCACAGTCCCTCTTCATGATCTCAGAGATATTTACATCGCATAATACCTAATACATCAACCCTAGTCGTATTACAATGTCTTTCTTTTATAGGGGAAATACAATGGAAAAATACCACGGGTTACCCAAAACCATGGGCTCCCTCTATTCCCTCCTCTGCACACTTAGGAAGAGACAAAATGTCCTAAGACTTTCCCTACACATTGATTGAATGCACGCTAGAATCTAGTCACACAATGTCCATGAGAGAAAACATACAACTCGTTCCCCGATGACCAAGACTCTACCAACTTGAAGTGAATACCAAACCACAGAAGAAATGCAATGCGTTCCCCTGAAAACCAAGCCACTGCCACCTTGAAGCGAATACCAAACCATAGGAGAAATGTAGCAACCAAATCGAGACGTCTTTGATAAAACAAGGTGAAAACCAGACGCCCACATCCATTCCGTATTTATCCCACCCACTCCCTAGGATTCAAACATACAATCCATAATTACCTTCGAGTGAGCCATAACACACATGTTGTAAGGAGCCAAGGGCATGTAGAGACAAGATTTAAAGTGTGCGCGAAATAAATGGCATAATATTTGAGATCAACCAGGAGATTTCATGGTCACATGCCACCAAACATTCATGCATAAACCCCAATTTTCTAATTATTTGGAATTGCTAAACAAAACATTTTACATCACTCATCAATGTTACTTAAGGAGTGGTTACAAAAGATAAATCGAACATAGTTAGACTACAGGATCCACTTTTTCAATGGAGGGTTGTTATTCATCACCATTACACTTCTGTCCAGTTGAGTAGCTTCATTGGCTAGTTGATCAACGAGGCTATTATTATTCCTTCGAATATGCCAAAAGGAATACTCTTCAATCTGACGAAGATTCCACTCAATTCTATCGAGAATGTGATTTTGAATCACATGAGACTGGAGAAAAAGATTATGAAATTGATTTATAATGAGAAGGGAAAAGCCAAAGATCATCAACTAAGATATTACCAAGGATGAAGTTAGCTCTAATCCAAAATATAGGTTATAAATCTCGACATAATTGTTGGTAATATGTCCTAGACTTAAGAGAACCCGACCAATTATCTTCCTCTAGGGTCAAAGAGGACGCCTCCTGCACCTGCCACCCCCGTAGAATGTGTGTGTGTGTGATAATTTAATTATATATGTGGAGAATTTTAAACCATTTACAAATAAGAAATTTTTACATCGATAGGTGTTTATATTTTACAATTTGGGGCAGACGAGGAAGGATCCTCTTCCTAGATTGCATGAAGATGAGACAAGTGTACTGTCAAGATTTATTTTATGGTCGTAGTTCCAAATTCGAAATAAACATTTATAAAAAATATATATATAAAAAATATCTCATTTTACATTTGATAAGTGGTAGTTGAGGCATGGATAATGGGTAGTTCGTGATACCTTAACTTGTGGCCTATTGATGTTTACCAGCCACAAGTTAAATGGTTGTGCTAGTGTGTATGTATATATATGGATTTAATTATATATAAAAAAAATTAACCATTTATAAATAAGAAATTTTCAGAAATTTGAAATTATAAAAATATTTTAAGATATAAAATATAATTATTTTTTAAAAATATTTTTTTAAATAATAAAGAATGTTAAATTAAATTAAAAATTATTACAAAGAGAGTTACAAAGATAGTTTTGAGATCCATTTGAGTTCCAGGAATGATTCAACACTAGGTAAATTTGATAATAAGTTTTTTTTCCCTAAATGAATAAACTAATTTTTTTCCACAACAAAATTTCCATAACAATAAACAAAAACTATATATTCAATGTTTTTTAACTATTTCAAAATATTAAATTATTTGATTTTTTAATTTAATTTTTAAAAATATTCCATATTAAAATAGTAAATTAAATTAAAAGGCAATAACATGATTCGCATTATAATGAGAGTTATAAATATTGCCATTTTTAGTTCATGTCTATGGCAGAGATTATATGTTCCATGTTTGTGTATTAGTTAATATAAATATTTTATTTTTTCTAAAGACACGCCAAAGTTAAGTTAAAATATATATTTATAATTTTTTTTTAAATGATGTTCATATTTTATTAGATGAGAGGGCTAAATTGACAATTTTGATCATTGTCACGTATTACAAAAATTAAGAAAAAAACAAAATATACTTACCTTTACCTTAACCTTACATGCCGACGTGGTCAAATGAACATTATTATACACAGGTTTGTATTTAATATAGTGGTTGACCAGGGTAACCAGGGTGGGCGAGGTTCGTTGACATATTGCCACGAAGCGATAGGCATTAATATAGTGCAACACTTGTACATCCTTTTAAGTTTCCATGCTTAATTTTTCGTAAGGTACCGTCAGACCTTTGCCAACTGCGGTTTTGGTTTGAGAGGTAACTCTCTATGATAATTGTTTGCTTTGTTCATTATGGATGCACTAGTCTTAGGAAGGGAATGCCATTCTCCTTGTTGTAGGTAATGGTATATCAACCCATAATTTGCTTATATTTCTCTATTGTTTCTTGCACCATGCATATAATACGTCATAACCCTTCTCTGTCGCTCATGCACATCTTCTTTCTCTGCTCAGAATCTTGTTTCTCTGCTCATGCACATCTTGTTTCTCCACTAAGGATCATGTTTCTCTGCTCATGCGCATCTTTTTTCTCTCCTAAGGATCTTGTTTCTCTACTCAAGCGCATCTTGCAAAGTAACAATGGGAGGCTTCATTAAAAACAAATGGAGAGAAATGTAGAAACTTCCCTCTCTTGTTTAAATATTTGGAAAATGCTTTGAATTGTGTGCGTGAAGTTCTATTAGACCCATATTGGATCCATCTTACCTACTTTGCTGGAATTTCTATATTGGGCTTCCTTCCTTTGCTTCTATCCCAAACCAAAAACCAAAGATACCTGAACCAGCCGGATGCTTTTTATACCTATGTGTTGGTCATAATAGTCTCAAGCCTTGGACTTGTAAGAATGCAAGAATTCTCTGAGGACCAGATTCTTGTTCTCACAATATTGATGTTGGTCGGTGGGGGAGTCTTACTTCAAAACATTTGCAAAGCTTAGCGAACTCTTATTTCTATTCGCGATGACTCAAACGAGAATTTCCTTATAGGGCCGGGGTGTTCGATCCACTGTATAGTGTGTATACATCATCATCATAATAGGAAGTAATGCCATCGTTTTGGTTAGTACTCGTTCCCTCCCTGATATGATTTATCTATCATGGAAATTAATCAATCGATAGAAAAAATGTGTCAGGGCATACTTTCATCCCATTCATCCGCTCTAGCAAACTGAATTCAGATCGGGCAGTCAACAATTAGGCACTAGCCGGAAATCCAAAAAACAATAGAGTAGGTTCATCGTGTAGTCTTTCTATCACAAATGAATCCGGTAGAGCTACAACTATAATCAAAGTTTCATTATAAGCAAGGTTCCATGTTTAATAGAAGGATATTTTATAGAATTTTAAATGATCGAGATTGACTATAGTTTGGTGATTAGAATTCCAAATTAATCAAATCTCTAATAAATTTATTCAAATATCTAATTAATTTATATGGCATCCTTGCTGTTTGGAAGTTGCTACTTCAATATACATTTATATAATTAAGAAGAGCAAAAAAATGCATAGAAGTGATTTTGAAAAAAAATTCTAGGTGATTTATTAGGATTGGGTGTATATTTGGAACATTTTTATGCTCTCTCCATCTTAAACTCTTTTTTGCATTTTTCAAGTTAGCTTATGATTGTATTTTGAAACACTTGGGTTCCAGAACACAATAGGTGGCCAGGTTTTTATGGAGTTATCGTGCTCCTTAAATTTTCTAGGTATAAGGGTTTTACCCTCCTCGCTTTAGTTTTATGGCTTATGAACATAATATTCAAATGTATAGTAACCACTTTTGTTTATTCCTTTGTAGAGGAATCATGTGTTAGGATGTCGACACTTGTTCAATGTCGTCTAAATCTTTCTTAGAGGATACCAATAAGTCCAAACTTATCATAAATGCTCTGTCTTCCTTGAGCTAAATCGAGGTTTCTAGGAAACGCTATGATTTGATTCGAATGCAAAATTCATGGACTTTCAGAGTCCTATTGGCACTAAATTATGTCTCTTATTCGATATTTTTGTAATGAGGATAGCGGTTTGTCACCTACCCAAATTTTTGAAATTATTATTTATTGGCAAAATACTTTATGTTAAATTTTAATTACAAAGTATTGTAATTATGACCAAGTTTGGTCAAGGACGAATGTTATTACTGAATAATTATTATTTAATAAATTAAAGTAGGAGACAAACACCCAAGGATGCTATTAAATGAGTGTTCACCAACCCACTAGGAGGAATGGAAGGCATGGGACAGATGGCAGCAATTGCACTTTACCACTAGCTGTTGGTTATGGGACAACTACCCCTAAAATGTGGCATTATCCCCTAGGTGGTGGGAGTGGGAAGGAAGCTCATTTAATGACCCAATAACAACTGAAAAGGCCTAGGCAGCCTACATAAGGCAAATTTGAATTGAGCAGGTAGCTCTTACACAATATTTTTTGCAGAAATATTTCTCATGTGCATCAGGTGATCACTGAGAGATTCGAAGAGGGAGGCTAGTTGTGAGTGCAATCGTAAGTCTGCATACTATTTTCTAAGAAGAACCAGAGGTGCTGGTACAGGTTTTTTGGACTGCTAGTTCTTGAATATTCAACAGTTAATGCTACTGCAAGTGGAGATCCTAAATTCCTAAGTTTCTTCCTCCTGGTGGTTCAGTGAACAGGCTCGGGGGTCCTAAGGCAAGTACTTGGCTGTCTTTAGGAATTGGTTGGGTGGAATAGTCTTCTTGGGCTGTTTGTTTCCCTACAGATTTATTCAGGTTTTACTATTTCCTATTTTATTTCAGTTAATAGTCCTGTTAGTAAAATTGGTAATCTCTGTTTTCTGTTTGAAAGAAGAATTTATTTCTAATTTTGTTTAAAGTCTGAATGTTAGTTTAAATGATGATCTGGAATTAAAAAAAAATCCAATCTCTACATTTTTCCACATGCTGTTATTTGCATCGTACTCTAGTGTAGAGAAGCAAATTAAGTATAGATCAAAAGATAGGCAAACTGCCGTTGATTCGATAGATAAGTACAGTAATTTGTATGTTTATCATTTTCTGTCCTATAGTTAAAAATAGTAGAAATAACTATATAGTATCTAAAATATTATATAATACTTCATTGTTTCCATAAAAGACAAAGATGGTTGATCTTCTTTACAATTATATTGTTTCCTCTTTTATCTCTAATTATTACATAGATAATAAATGTAATTCAAAATTTCAATACATTATATCTACAGTAGAAATAGTGATGCTGTAAATAAATAGAGTTGTTAACGATAGACACAGCTGCAAATCACAGTCATTTTACACAGTCTTCACATTTTCACATACACATTGTTTCATTCTTGTTATAACAATTTCATAAAATATTTTATTTTATCACGGAATGAAAATAATGTAAACCCTATTTTTGTATTCATCCATCTTACTCTATTAAATATATTACAATCTTTATGTATTGCACAACAATTGGTTTTCATATCAATCCTGGTAACATTACTATATCCTTATCATCATTTTGCAAAAATGAATAAACAACGATCTATACAAGTTTCAGATTAAAACCCAGTTTTGGCTCGACAGTTCTTTTCTAGAAGTTTTCATTTAAAATATCTTTTACATTCAAAACAAGACTCGAACTAAGGTGTGGCCCTGTTCTTTTCCACTTACAAACGAAAAGAAAAACCGTTTAAACATTTGCATATTACACAGTTTATCATCTACAACAAAGCATATAGATCCTTACATAGCTCGATAGTCACATTATCTACCTACAGTACTCAAATATATAACATAGACGATTAGCACAAAAAGAAATAGTATTTTTTTTATTTGACAAGAAGCGAAGTATTGTATCCACAGTAGACGAGCCTCGGCTCTACTTCTTACTCCACATAACGTAAACCAACAGGTTGTTCAAATTTTCGAATCCAACACAGGTTCCAGCCTCATAAAGGAAGCATCAACCTATAGGTTATCATTACATTGCCAAAATGAAAACTACACAGGGTTTATCCCTTCTAAAAATGAGTATTATAACTCCCATTTCGACGAACTAGGCATCAAGAATAAAAGGCCGAGTATCATACAAACAGATGAGGGTCATAACCTTGTACAATCAGCACTTTAACATAAAAGGTTCTTCAAAAATTCTCGAATGACAGACGACGCCGAAGCATGGTGAAAACCTAGTTACTCATCTTTTTTTTTTTTAAACCACATCAACCAAAGTCAAAAGGCACCTACGAGGGTTTGAGACCCGGAGCTTACCAGGAATGGAAGTACGCCAACTTTTTTCCAAACCCTTGCTCAAGTCGTTCTTTGAACCCTGCAACTGACACAAAAACATCCTAGAGTTAGACCACTGTTATATTTTAAACCATAAATCGAAGTTCAACAAAGAACCACTAAATTTTGAGGATGTTTACCTTCTCAACAAGCAACTGAGATCTTTACATTCTCCAATAAAACGACGAGCTCTCTGCTGTAGACGAGACCAGGATACCCTCTATCATTTTGCAGCATTGTGTGTTCCACTCAAACTCTAAACGAAAAGCTATAAATTATCAACTCGATAGCAAATTCAAACTAGAGACCCAACATTTTAGTACAACACCATTATAGTGAGAAAGAACCTGCAACTTAAATCTATCCTACAGGTCACGAGGTCGAATCCTCTTCACATTTTTTTTTGGCCAAACCCTAGCTTTCAGCAGCTTATTGACCTCGCTGCTCGAAATGCTATTGACACAATGAAAACACTTTAACTCTCTTTCAACCAAAACAATGACGCAACACTAGGTTTGCATCCAACGACCCAGACTCATCACAATCAACGATCATAAGAGTGCTAGCAAGGTTGCTTTGGGACAAGCAACAACTACATTTAATGTTTCATTCATTAGTACAAACATGGCATTGCCACATATGCACATGGTGGATCGATCAAACAGCTAGCTTGGAGGAGTTCAATATAAAAACCATTACACAGTGGCTCCCGTAGTTCCTATTACATTGATATCAAACTATGTGTAATGTTACCAATCCCTATCACCTGGAGTTGGTTTGAGTTATCGAGACATTATCTCCACTCAGCTCGAGGCTTATGCCATTTTAAAGACCCGTCAACTCGTCCATCCTGTCGACATTAATACATGTCAGTACCAATTATATCGACGATATAGTTTTCAAATTGATTTTGTTACAAACTCAAAAACATTATTGATATATCGTATAAGTAGTTATTAGTTCTAAGGTCACAACTAGGATTTTAACGTTCATATAGCCACGTATTAAGTTCCATTTCATAGGAGTTTAATATTGTGAATTTTCATATATATCGTGAATAGTTTACAATTGTCAAAATATTGCAAAGAATAGTAATCAATAAGAGTTATATGGTTAACATGATAATTATAGTTTTCATTATTGCAACTATTAAAAAGATAAGAGTTTGCATTTTTGGAATCTCAACGAAACCAATAAATAGATATTAGCATGAAAACCATGCCAGTGCTATGTATTCCATACCCTAACTCTTAATGCAATGCATTTGATGGTTAGCAATATAATTACGACATTAGTATTATACAAGTATTAATTATCTTAAGACGACGACAGAGCCATCTACTACAACGACGATGATTACAGTGACGAATCTATCAGCCTGATGATGTTAATAAACGATGTATTGAAATCATAGTTGAGTTGTAAGACAGCCTTTGAAAATAGTAAATATAACTATGTAAATCATACCTGTATGTTTTTGTGAGTCGCAACATATTTCTAACATTATATTTATTTACGACGTTGAATTTTAACTATACACGTACTTTGAAATTTATGCAGTCATGGAACTTCTTACCTGTCGTCTGCACATAGAAATATTTCAATGCTTCAGCGTTGCATCTAAGTAAACTCTAGGGTACCTCGTAGGACACCCTTGGACATAAAAAAAAAATAAACTGTCAGTATCATGTCAAATTAAAAGTATCGTATCATATTTCTGACCTGTCAATACATTTATTACAATAATAATGTTTGTCAATGTGTGTTAAAGTTGTCGTTATCACAATGCTGCTAATACAGAAATTAAATTATGTTTAGTTCTAATGACTTTTTAATCATTGTTGTCGTAATCAAACAATAATTATTTTCCGCAACTATAATTTTCGTATTTAATACCGTTTTCAAAAGTTTTAAATTTTTATGAAAATTTGGGATGTTACATGTGGTATCAGAGCTCACTTTCGAACTCTAGGCCTGAAAGAGGTCCAAGAACACGTAGCAGAAAATTTTGTATAGCAGAAAATCTTACTAATTTAAATTTTAATTATCATGTTGTTCAGAAATTATTTTAAGCTACAGGTATGGAGAATTCAGCTGATCATGTGGAAGACAGATTTCAACCAAACAACCATAGCTCGGGACAACACTATGCAGAAGAAGGTCACGGTGAACTAAATAACACTTCGTCATAATTGTTACGTGCTTTTCATGAATTAAAGGTAGAAATCAGATCTGTGAAACAAGACAATGAAAGAATTCTGCAAGCACAAGAACAATTAAACCAAGTGCTGTTTGAACAGTGCCCAACTGAGGAGCAAGAGAGAGATAATGAAGATATCTCCAAAGTTGAGGATCTGCCTCATGTTAGTAAAAATAAGAAAATGAAAACCAGTGAGGTGAACAACAGTTCAACCTCATTGGGAGATGCTATTCAAGTACGTAAAAAGAAACGTAACTACACCAGTGATAGCAACACAGGAGATTTCAAACCCAGAAGGAAAAATCATAAGGAATATGATCATATTTCTGGGGAGTTCAAAAAGATTAGACCTTCGACTTTCAATGGAGAAACTGAGAAGGGCGAGACAACTGAAGCTTGGCTGTCCGGTATGAAGAAATACTTCCAGATTTATAACTATTCAGAGTCCTTGAAGGCAAAAATGGCTATATATAACTTGACCGGAAAAGCGGATATTTGGTGGTAGGACATCAAAAGAATAAAGGGCATCAAGGATAAAGATGTAAACTGGAGTACTTTTAAATGATACTTTAAAAAGAAGTATTTATCTGAACAGTACTATGAAGAAAAATTCAAAGAGTTATATGATTTGAAGCTGGGAGGTATGAATATGAAGGAAATGAACAAAAAAATTTATGAACTTACTAAGATATGTGCCATACCTCATAGAAGAAAAACCAAAAATTCAAAGATACTTGAGCTGCCTACCTTTCAATATTAACGACAGAATCAAGTATGACAGTCCAAAAGCCTTGGAAGAGGCTATGAGAAAGGCGGTTTTCTGTTATGACACAAATCGGAAAAGAGAAGGAATGTCGAACTGGAAAAGTCATAAGCCCAACAATTTTGAGCTGAAAAAGAAGAATTTCAGGTTCAGTGGAAATTCCGGTTTCCAAAAGAAGAATTTTTAGAATCGGAATTACCAAGGGAATAATTCCAGAAACAATCAACAACAGAATTCTACAACACCCAGAAATGCACCTAATAATACCAGAACCAATGAGAAAAGGCACCTATCAAATGTTTTGAATGTCAAGGTCCCCATTATGCATCAGAATGTCCCTTGAGGAAGCGAAAAACTAACAACATCAACTCTCTTCAGACTGAACCTACGGTTGGAGACGTGGCGAGGGAGATGCCCAGAATTAATGCAGCACTTGACAACAGATAAGCAGATCATCAAATCTCCATAGTAGAGATTGAAGGTATGCTGCAAAATCGTCCTGTTACTATTTTAATTGACCCAGGTGCTAGCTTAAGTTATATATCACCAGATATAGTGGAAAGTCTTAAATTAAAAATAGAAAAGTTCAGTAAATCTTGGTTAGTTAGAATAGCAACTGGAACAAAGAGGAAAGTATCAGATTTTATAGAAAGTTGTGCTTTATCCATGAATCAATTACAGACACACATCAAGTTGAATATTTTACCTTTAGGATCCTATGATGTTATAATCGGAATGGACTGGTTAGAAGCCCATCATGTCATTCTGGACTGTTACGAATTTTTTTTTACATGTTTAAATGACGAAGGAAAAATTGTAGAAATAAAAGGTTTCCCAAGAAAGGTAACCCTTAGACAGATTTCAGCCATGCAAGTTAAGAGGGCAGTTAGGAAAGGATGTTAGTTGTTTGTAGTAAATGTAGTAAACGATGAGTTTATCTGTAAAGAGGACAAACTGAAATTAGAAGACATACCTGTCCTACAAGATTTTAAGGATGTATTTCCTGAGGAGATTCCAGGATTACCTCCTAAAAGAGATTTAGATTTTACCATCGAGTTAATACCAGGACTAGTACTAGATTCTAAAGCTCCATACCAAATGAATATACTGGAATTAAACAAATTGAAATCACAGTTGAAGGAATTGATTGATAAGAATTATATAAGACCTAGCGTGTCTCCTTAGGGAGCACCTGTCATCTTTGTTAAGAAGAAAGATGGAACCCTAAGACTATGCATAGATTACCGTCAGCTTAACAAGATGACAATCAAGAATCAGTATCCGTTGCCCTGCATAGACGATCTATTTGATCAGCTGCGTGGAGCAACGATATTTTCAAAAATTGATCTAAGATCCAGATATCATCAAGTGCGAGTTAAGGATGAAGATATTTTCAAGATAGCTTTCAGAACTCGGTATGGACATTACGAGTTCGTAGTCATGCCATTTGGCTTGACTAATGCCCCGGCTGTATTTATGTGTTTGATGAATAATATTCTGCACAAATACTTAGACAAGTTTACTGTTGTGTTTATAGACGACATTTTAGTGTATTCTAAAAGTAAAGAAGAGCATGATGAACATCTACGGATTATCTTACAAGTTTTGAGAGACCATCAACTATACGCTAAGTTTTGTAAGTGTGACTTCCACAAGGACATAATTCAGTATCTAGTACACATAATTTCTAAAGAAGGAATCTCGGTTGACCTCGATAAGATAAAGGACATTAATGATTGGCCGGCTCCTAAGGATGTGTCAAATGTAAGATCATTTATGGGCATTACTGGATATTATAGAAAGTTTATAGAAGGTTTTTCGAGGATTGCCAACCCCATAACTTCTTTGCAGAAGAAAGGGAAGAAATTTGTATGGGATCAGAAATGTTCTAACAGTTTCAAGAAATTAAAGGAATTATTGACTATGGCACCTATCTTGAGGATAGCAGATCCTAAAAAGGATTTTATAGTTTGTACAAATGTATGCAATAACAGACTCGGTGGAGTCTTAACACAGGAAGGACATGCGGTGGCATATGAATCTAGAAAGCTGAAAGTACATGAAAATAACTACTCTACTTACGATTTAGAGTTATTAGCTGTAAGTCATGCTTTAAAAATGTGGTGTCACCACCTTATTGGCAGAAAATTCACATTGTTAACAGATAATATGGGTCTGAAATATTTATTAGATCAGACAAATCTGAATGCTAGAAAAGCTAGATGGTTGACTTTCTTAAGTGAGTATGATTTCGAAATTCAGCATATTAAAGGGAAGGAAAACAAGGTTGCAGATGCTTTGAGTCGTAAGGCAAAATTGAATTTTATTTCAGCCATCAGTACTTATTCAACAGATTTGAAAAGTCAGATTCTTGAAAAGAGTGAAATAGATGAAGAATACAGAAAAATAAAGGAAAGGGCAGCAAACAACAGTTCTGAAAATTTTATGGCAGTTTACAGCATGAAGGAAAATGGGTTATTACTGTATAAGAATAGATTGTATGTACCAGACATACCAGAAATGAAATTTTTGATATTAAATGAGATGTATAAAAGTCATTATTCTGGTCATCCAGGTTATCAAAAGACCATTACTATGCTAAGGAAATAATACTATTGGCCTAGAATGAAGGATGAAGTAGCAGAGTACATAGCTAAATGTTTGGATTGTCAAAAAGTGAAGGTTGAACACCAACATCCTGCTGGATTGTTGCAACCGTTACCAATACCAAGTTGGAAATGGGAAGTGATCAGCATAGACTTTATTACTGGATTACCTAAAAATCAAAAACAACATGACTCTATCATGGTGGTAGTGGACAAACTCAACAAAGCAGCACATTTTATACCAGTGAAGACTACTCATAAAGCTCCAGACATTGCAAAAATCTTTATGAAATAGATTTTTCGATTACATGGGATACTGAAAGTAATAATTTCAGATCGTGACTCTAAGTTTACTGGAAACTTTTGGATGTCACCGTTTAAAGGGTTGAATACAACCTTAAATTTCAGCACAACATTTCATCCACAAATGAATGGACAAACAGAAAGGGTAAATCAAGTTTTAGAAGATTTATTAAGAATGTATGTTAAGGATCAGCTTGGTAAGTGGGAAGACTACATGCACTTAGCAGAATTTGCTTATAATAATCATTATCATGCATCAGCCAGACCTATTCCTTTTGAAATTCTTTATGGTAGGAAATGTGATGCACCTGTTTCATGGAATGATCCAGTAAATAGAGTTGTTTTAGGACCAGAGTTATTGCAGGAGCTAGAACTAATTGTGAAACAGGTACAAGGAAATTTAAAAGCTGCCCAAGATAGGAAAAATAGTCAAGTAGATTTAAAAATGACTGATAAAGAGTTCCAGGTTGGTGAGCATGTATTCCTCAAGGTAAGACCGAAAAAGAGTTCATTGAAATTGGGGAGCTGTGCCAAGTTGGCACCTAGGTATTGTGGTCCTTTTGAAATATTGTCCAAGGTTGGACCAGTGGCATACCAACTGGCCTTGCCACCAAATTTAAAAATACATAATGTTTTTCATATATCATTTTTAAAGAAGTATGTACACGATGCTACTCATGTTGTAAACTGGAATGATGTACAGGTGGGACAAGACGGAGATTTTCAGGTGGAACCGGATTGTATCCTCGAAAGGAGGGAAACTCTGCTCCGGAATCGCACCATTGGACAAGTGAAGGTGCAATGGAAGCACCTTATCCCAGAAGAGGCAACCTGGGAGTTGTAGAGTAGTATGCAGGCATCATACCCAACTCTGTTTCAGGAACACTCAAGGAGTGATTAACCAACATCAAGGATGATGTTGAGACTTAAGGGGGGGTGTATGTCACCTACCCAAATTTCTGAAATTATTATTTATTGGCAAAATACTTTATGTTAACTTTTAATTATAAAGTTTTGTAATTATGACCAAGTTTGGTCAAGGATGAATGTAATTACTGAATAATTATTATTTAATAAATTAAAGTAGGAGACAAACACCCAAGGAAGCTGTTAAATGAGTGTTCACTGACCCACTAGGAGGAATGGAAGCTGTTGGAAGGCATGGGACAGATGGCGGAAATTGCACTTCACCATTAGCTGTTGGTTATGGGACAACTATCCCTAAAATGTGGCATTATCCCCTAGGTGGTGGGAGTGTGTAGGAAACTCATTTAATGACCCAGTAACAACTGAAAAGGCCTAGGAAACCTACATAAGGCAAATTCGAATTGAGCAGGCATCTCTTACACAATATTTTCTGCAGAAATATTTCCTCATGTGCATTAGGTGATCATTGAGAGATTCGAAGAGGGAGGCTAGTTGTGAGTGCAATCATAAGTCTGCATACTATTTGCTAAGAAGAACCAGCGGTGCTGGTGCAGGTCTTTTGGATTGCTAGTTCTCAAAGATTCAACAGTTAATGCTACTGCAAGTGGAGATCCTAAATTCCTAAGTTTCTTCTTCCTGGTGGTTCAGTGAATAGGCTCGAGGGTCCTAAGGAAAGTACTTGTCTGTCTTCAGGAATTGGTTGGGTGGAACAGTCTTCTTGGGCTGCTTGTTTCCCTACAGATTTATCCAGGTTTTACTATTTCCTATTTTATTTCAGTTAATAGTCCTGTTAGTAAAATTGGTAATCTCTGTTTTCTGTTTGGAAGAAGAATTTATTTCTAATTTTGTTTAAAGTTTGAATGTTAAGTTTAAATGATGATCTGGAATTAAAAAAAATCCAATCTCTACATTTTTCCACATGCTGTTATTTGCATCGTACTCTAGTGTAGAGAAGCAAATTAAGTATATATAAAAAGATAGGCAAACTTCCATTGATTCGATAGATAAGTACAGTAATTTATATGTTTATCATTTTCTGTCCTATAGTTAAAAATAGTAGAAATTACTGTATAGTATCTAAAATATTATAGAATACTTCATTGTTTCCATAAAAGACAAAGATGGTTGATCTTCTTTACAATTATATTGTTTCCTCTTTTATCTCTAATTATTACATAGATAATAAATGTAATTCAAAATTTAAATACATTATATCTGCAATAGAAATAGTGATGCTGTAAATAAATAGAGTTGTTAACGATAGACACAACTGCAAATCACAGTCATTTTACACAGTCTTCACATTTTCACATACACATTGTTTCATTCCTGTTATAACAATTTCATAAAATATTTTATTTTATCAGGGAATGAAAATAATGTAAACCCTATTTTTGTTTTCATCCACCTTACTCTATTATATATATTACAATCTTTATGTATTGCTCGAAAAATGGTTTTCATATCAATCCTGGTAACATTACTATATCCTTATCATCGTTTTGCAAAAATGAATAAACAACGATCTATACAAGTTTCAGATTAAAACCCAGTTTTGGATCGACAATTCTTTTCTAGAAGTTTTCATTTAAAATATCTTTTACATTCAAAACAAGACTCGAACTAGGGTGTGGCACTGTTCTTTTCCACTTACAAACGAAAATAAAAACCATTTCGACATTTGCATATTACAGAGTTTATCATCTACGACAAAGCATATAGATCCTTACATAGCTCGATAGTCACATTATCTACCTACAGTACTCAAATATATAACACAGATGATTAGCACAAAAAGAAATAGTAATTTTTTTTATTTGCGAAGAAGAAAAGTATTGCATCCACAGTAGACGAGCCTTGGCTCTACTTCTTACTCCACATAACGTAAACCAACAGGTTGTTCAAAGTTTCGAATCCAACACAGGTTCTAACCTCATAAAGGAAGCATCAACCTATAGGTTATCATTACATTGCAAAAATGAAAACTACACAGGGTTTATCCCTTCTAAAAACGAGTATTATAACTCCCATTTCGATGAACTAGGCATTAACAATAAAAGGCTGAGTATCATACAAATAGACAAGGGTCATAACCCTGTACAGTCAACACTTTAACATAAAAGGTTCTTCAAAAATTCTCGACTTACAGACGATGCCGAAGCATGGTGAAAACCTGGTTGCTCATCTTTTTTTTTTAAACCACATCAACCAAAGTCGAAAGGCACCTACGAGGGTTTGAGACCCGGAGCTTACCAAGAATGGAAGTACGCCAACTTTTTTCCGAACCCTTGCTCAAGTCGTTCTTCGAACCCTGCAATTGACACAACAACATCCTAGATTTAGACCACTGTTATATTTTAAACCATAAGTCGAAGTTCAACAAAGAACCACTAAATTTGAGGATGTTTACCTTCTCAACAAGCGACCGAGCTCTTTACATTCTCCAGTAAAACGATGAGCTCTCTGCTGTAGACGAGACCAGGATACCCTCTATCATTTTGCAGCATTGTGTGTTCCACTCAAACTCTAAATGAAAAGCTATAAATTATCAACTCGATAGCAAATTCAAACCAAAGACCCAACATTTTAGTACAAATCCATTACAGTGAGAAAGAACCTGCAACTTAAATCTATCCTACAGGTCACGAGGTCAAATCCTCTTCACATTTGTTTTTGGCCAAACCCTAGCTTTTAGCAGCCTATCGGCCTTGCTGCTCGAAACGCTATTGACACAATGAAAACACTTCAACTCTCTTTCAACCAACACAATGACACAACACTAGGGTTGCATCCAACGACCCAGACTCATCACAATCAACGATCATAAGAGTGCCAGGAAGGTTGCTTTGGGACAAACAACAACTGTATTTTAATGTTTCATTCATTAGTACAAACATGGCATTGCCACATATGCACATGGTGGATCGATCAAACACCCAGGTCGGAGGAGTTCAATATAAAAACCATTACATAGTGGCTACTGTAGTTCCTATTACATTGATATCACACTACATGGAATGGTACCAATCCCTGTCACCTGGAGTTGGTTCGAGTTTTTAATGGAGGACCGAGACATTATCTCCACTCAGCTCGAGGCTTATGCCATTTTAAAGACCCATCAACTCGTCCATCCTGTGTACATTAATACATGTCAGTACCAATTATATCGAGGATATAGTTTTCAAATCGATTTTGTTACAAACTCAAAAACATTATTGATATATCGTATAAGTAGTTATTAGTTCTAAAGTCACAACTAGGATTTTAACGTTCATATAGCCATGTATTAAGTTCCATTTTCATAGGAGTTTAATATTGTGAATTTTCATATATATCGTGAATAGTTTACAATTGTCAAAATATTGCAAAGGATAGTAATCAATAAGAGTTATATGGTTAACATGATAATTATAGTTTTCATTATTGCAACTATTAAAAAGATAAGAGTTTGCATTTTTGGAATCTCAACGAAACCAATAAATAGATATTAGCATGAAAACCATGCCAGTGCTATGTACTCCATACCCTAACTCTTAATGCAATGCATTTGATGGTTAGCAATATAATTACGACATTAGTATTATACAAGTATCAATTATCTTAAGACGACGACAGAGCCAGCTACTCCAACGACGATGATTACAGCGACGAATCTATCAGCCTGATGATGTTAATAGATGACGTATTGAAATCATAGTTGAGTTGTAAGATAGCCTTTGAAAACAGTAAATATAACCATGTAAATCATACTTGTATGTTTTTGTGAGTCGCAACAGATTTCTAACATTCTATTTATTTACGATGTTGAATTTTAACTATACACGTACTTTGAAATTTACGCAGTCATGGAACTTCTTACCTGTCGTCTGCATATAGAAATATTTCAATGCTTTAGCGTTGCAACTAAGTAAACTCTAGGGTACCTCGTAGGACACCCTTGGACATAAAAAAAACAAACTGTCAGTATCATGTCAAATTAAAAGTATCGTATCATATTTCTAACCTGTCAATACATTTATTACAATAATCATGTTTGTCAATTATGTGTTAAAGTTGTCGTTATCACAATGCTGCTAATACATAAATTAAATTATGTTTAGTTCTAACGACTTTTTAATCATTGATGTCATAATCAAACAATTATTATTTTCCGCAACTATAACTTTTGTATTTAATACCACTTGTTGGCTTGGTTTTGCAACCAAGCTTAGTGCAATGGGCACCTGCTAACTAGTAGCAGCAGTTTCAATAGAAATAAACAACAAACTAATCTAAACTATATTAATCATGGATCTATGTGAAGTAAATAAGCAAATAATGGAAATATTATGAAAAGCAAAAACGATTGACAATATGTAAAAAAGATTTTTGTATTAAGAATAAGGGCAAGCAAGTGCTTGCAATAGTAATACCTCCAAGTGATGAAGATTGTTGAGTAGCTCCAAGGGTGAGCAGCTCCAAACTCCAAAGGTTTCTTCAACAAGATGGCTACAATGGTCAAAAGCTCAAGGGAGATTTTGACAGCATGAGGATAGGAAGATGGATGGATGGAAAGTGAGGAGCCCCTACCACCTTTTTATAGTTTTTGGTGGTGGGGAATACCATTTATGGTTTTGAGGAAACCAATGGTATTGACCAACATGGTTTAGGTACCTTTTCCCTCCTTTTTCCTTTTTTGAATATTTTGAATATTTTTATTCCCTTTTTAATATTTTTGGGAATTTTGGACCCTTTTTGAGGGTTTTTTATGCTTTTTGAGGAAAAATATTCATTTTGAGTGGAAAAAGGGGTGTATTAAGGTCTTTTGGTGGCTTTAGAGGCTCAAATGGTGAAAAAGTGGACAAATGGGTCATGTGAATAAGGAAATGAGCTAGTGAGCACTTTTTGGGTGTTAACAGATTGCCCCCTGAGGTGTGAGGGCAGGAGCTCATCGTATGGCCGATAGACATCATAGTTCTTTTGTCTTTTTTCTAGGGTTTGGGGAGGAGAAGAGACCGATTGGAGACTGGATCCACGACCCTTGGAAGCTGCAAAAAATAAACA
This sequence comes from Larix kaempferi, assembly GCA_027924585.1. Classification (NCBI taxonomy): domain Eukaryota; kingdom Viridiplantae; phylum Streptophyta; class Pinopsida; order Pinales; family Pinaceae; genus Larix; species Larix kaempferi. Next base: position 8,534,794 of record BSBM01000835.1, read on the forward strand.
ATATTACATGGCCTCAATATGAATGAGGAATAATCTCTGATAATGGATGAGGCGGGCATACCCATGCTCGTATCAAGACATATAAAAACAATTAGTCCCAAGAAGGGGGACCTGAAAAATACATAAAAAATCTGCTGGTACCTCATAATGGTCCAGAGGGGACATCATTTTGGGATGTACTCATGATCATAACATGACTGATCTCAATAACTGATACACTGGAATAACTGTTGAACTGCTGAAACTAAAGGTGTCCAACATCTGTAAGGACTCAATGACTGAGAGTCATCTATGAGAAGTACATGTACATGTAACTGTATACTCGAGGGAGTATAAAAACTGGGGTACATCTGAATATTGTCGCCATGCGCAACCCGGATATCTATAGAAAAAATGTAACTGGTTGTATCCATTGGTAGACTCTCAAGTGTGGAAGAGTCGGGTAGTATCCGGGGTCTTGAACAAATAATTGAAAGGGCCAATACCCTGTGCGAGTCTCAACGATGCGATCAAGGTGTTGAAGTCGAGCATGTGAGAAACAACCATTTGGAGAGGCACTGGGGACTCTTCTTGAAATGATTCGTAGGCACTCATCGTAAATGGTGATGAGTCCAAGATACAGGGACCTCTAGGTCTATCCTCTGGAATAAATTTGGTTGTCGTCGACAGAGGGAGACCAACAACTAACAAGGCAATGATGTTTCCTTGATAGGAGCGCGAGGTGTAGAACTGAAGTGTGGTAGTACTGATGGTAGGACTGACATACTTGTGGGGATGGGAAGTAACTGGGGTCATATAGTGGGTAGACTCAAACTTCCTTTGTTCAGAGCATGACGACATGGTTGACCTGGAAGTGTAGGGAACTGACTTGTAGGTGTGGGGATCATAGCTTTTAGGGACTGAAGGGTATGTATTGACTCTGGGGGGTCAAGCTGATGGGTGCTGTCGAGGGATTCTCAGGGTGACATAATGCAAAATAATCTAAACAAAGGTGACCAAAATGGGGAAGCTGCCATATGAGTAGACGTGATCTGATGTGGTGCCAAGAAGCACCATTGGGTCCTTCTTTGTAATTTTAATGAGCTCCAAGAAGGGATAAAAGTGTGCTCTAAAATGGTACTATCCTGTGGATTTTGTGAGCCCAGGACTATTCGTGCTCATGGATGCTTTCATTTTTAAGGAGTCTGAAAACAATAAGAAGACTCTGCAGTGGTTGTGAGTACCGTCCTGTGGGTTTTTATGAGCCTAGGATGGTGATTTATCGTGGTCGCTTTCATGTTTAGAGAGTCTGAAAGCGGTAAGGGGACTCCATTGTTGTTCTTTTTCGTAAGTTAGTCTCCAAGGCCCGAAAAAGCATAAAATGATGCAAATGGAGAACTCTTCTAGCCGATGTGACTAGAGTATTCATTTTTCGTAATTAGTCTACAAGGTCTGGAAAAGGGGTAAACTTATACTAGGTAGACACCCTTTCAGATATGTTTAGCAAGCATGAAAGAAAGCAAGGTTGCTCGGCAATCTTTTCATTGTTTTAGGAGTCAGAAAAGAGCTTAACAGAAACTCCCTAAGTGCCTTTTTTGTAAAAGGGATTGCTCGGCCCGAAAAAGGGATAAAATTATACCGAACAAAAAGGGATTGATGAGAGCGAGAAGAGGTCTCAAGCATCATCATGAGTTTTCGATTCCGCGAGTTTCAGGTAACCCTGTTTGCCTTAGCCTTTTCAATTATGTCTTTTTTGGGTAGCGGCGGGCCCCCGAAGGCCGCGAAATTGCATGTTGGCCTTCCAACGTGGAATATCGCGGGTTTCAGGTCTTTTGCTGCGATGGACATCGCGGGTTTGAGGCTGACAGTCGCGATTTTCATCGCAACTGCCAGGTTATAACCCGCGTTGTTCATCGCAAGTACGGGGGAGACAGTCACGATGTTCATCGCAACTGTCTGGTCAATACCCGCGATGTTCATCGCGGGTTTTCGTATGGAGGCCGCGATGAGCATCGCGAATTTTGATGGAAAAGCCGCGATGGTATTTTTGAAAAAATTCTTTGCTGGTGCTAAAAATTTCTTTGTTTTTTGGCAGGATGCTGAGGAGGCCATTGACATCGTGGCGAGAGCACGAGATGGAGGAAGATTTGATGGTCCGGATTCGGACTGATCAACAGGTCCGGTAGGTTCTGGCCAAGAGTGGATTCCTGAAGTTCGCTCAGATTCCACCAATGCGTTTAGTAGGACCGCTACTGAACAAGTTGGTGAGTTGGTGGGTACCTGCAGAGGGTGCATTTGTTGTTGGGGGTGAGAGGTTGGAGATCACCCTCACAGATGTTTATTTTCATACTGGGTTACCTTGCTTAGGGGAGGTGGGGGATCTTCTGCCGAGGATCCCGGCAGGTGTTGACATGGAGGATCTCCTGGAGACGTTTTGTGTCGCTGGGGCGATTGTGCAGAACAGCGCGCTGAGTCTGAGATCACTGCGAGAGTGGGACATGCGGGCTGTCGGGGCTTGTGTTCTGCGGGTCTTGGGTGCCGCGTGTTAACACCCAAAAAGTGCTCACTAGCTCATTTACCACATTATATGACTCATTTGTCCATTTTCCTACCATATTTCCATTAAAAAATCCCAAAAAACCCATTAAAAAGCCTCCAAAAGGCCTAAAATGCCTCCAAAAGGCCAAAAAACCATCAAAATAGCCTAAAAAAGGCCAAAAAAACCCCCTTTTCCTCCAAAAATAGCAAAAATCCCCTAAAAAGGGAATAAAAAATAGAAAATAATGAGGAAAAGGAGGAAAAAACCCTATACAGCTGCCTAAAACCATGTGTTTCCTAAAACCATGGGTCAGCACTCCACCACCAAAAAACTATAAATAGGTGATGGAGATCCCTTATTCCAGATCCACAATCACAAGCACCCTTACTCTGCCAAAATCTCTCTCGAAACCCTAGTTCACCTTTGAACTATTTTCACCTTGAGAGCCACCTTTGGCCCATCCCCAACATTGGAGAAGGAGAAGGAGCATTCAGAAGCTTGGAGCATCCTCTTGGACACTGCAAAGGGCTTCACCAACCTTGACACTCAAGGTAACATCAATACAAAGTCATTCTTTCATTTTGGTGTTTATGCTTCATGCTTGTCTTAGAAATAATTTAATTTTTGTTTTTGCATAATTAGTTTAATATACTGAACTGCTACTAAGGAGTCCATTCTCCTTAGTAGGTGCTCATTGGCACAAGCTAGGGGTAAAACCCTAGCTACAGTTTTGGCGACTCCCCTAGTTTTCGAATTTCTGGTTTCCGTTTTTAAATTTTTTCTTTCGGCTGTCCCTTTCGGCCGCTGCATACCGCGTCTTTTTCCTCTACAGTCGCGTCCCGACCGCGCCTTTCAGGCCTTTACCCGCGATCCGACCGTGGCTCTCAGACTGCTTCCGACGCTCTGTCGGCGGATTCAAGTCTGTTACCTGCGATCCGACCGTGGCTAATCAGCCTGTTTGCCGCGATCTGACTGCGCCTGTCGGCCTTTCTCACGCGTCCCGACTGCGGCTTTCTGCCTCTTTCGGACGTCCCGACTGCGCCTGTTAGCCTTTTTGCCGCGACCCGACTGTGTCTTTTTCCATTTTTCCTGCGTCCCGACTGCCACTGTTGGCCCGATAGCCGCGACCCGACTGTGCCTTTTCCCCTGTTTCCTGCATCCCGACTGCCTCTGTTGGCCCGATAGCCGCGACCTGACCGCCGCTGTTTCCCTTAAACCCGCGGTCGGCCTGTTCTGATCCGCCACAGACCCGCGGTCTGATTTCTGCTCTTTTCCTGTTTTGAGCCCAGCCCCTCTTGCTGCAATATTTTCTGCATTTGAACAGCCCTCTGTCCCACCTGCAGCCCACTTCCTTACAGCCTTTCTGCAACATAATTTCTGTCCCTTTTACAGAATCTTTTTAAAATTTCAGTATTTTTATTTCAGAAAATTTTGCAAATTAAAAGAATCAATTTCAGCATTATTGATAGATTGGAAGTTGCCCTCCCTTGTGGCACTTCTGTTTTTGGGTTCAACACCTCACGAGCACACACTCTGTCACATTAAATCAAGTGAGCCTTAAAAAGTACCTAACTAAACCAACATTCTAACCCCACTTGGGGAACACAAAAGAATCATTGTAGTTAGGTAGGATCAGGGGGATAGGCTTCCAATAACACCCCTTGGTTATTTCACTTGAGACATAGTTGTTGTCCAACTAGGGAACCAAAATCCCCTAGTACTTTTTGGCACGGTCACGACCAGTTTATCAGAGGGCCTCTCCCTTAGGAGGGTTGAAGTCGGGAGACTGGTTCCGGAGGCCTGAGTGGAATACCGCACTCCATTCAGTAACCGAAGGGCTACCTTTCGCGGTTCGCGGGATATCCCTGTATAGGGGTATTGCGGTCAACGAACTAAAAGGCAGATTCACCTTTCTAGACGTGTCATGAACGGGGTATCTTAGTTGCCATTCTTCTAGGATTGACTACCCGGTATCCCTCCCGGTAGGGGGATATCATAGCCACTTGGCTTTCCTACTCATATTGTCTGACTTGGATTTCATCACCTTGCAGAGGATATGTTTAGTTAAGTCAGAATACTTTTAGTTAGGTGTTTGCATGCTCCTTTACCTCCCTTTGGTCTAGTGAGTCCACCATTTTTCTTTTTTAGGAAACCTGCTGCTTGTTGGTATTCTGACCATCTTTGTTGTTACTCCACCTATTGTAGCACAACTGCTGCAGTGGGTGTTTTGAGTTGGTTGTTGGCCTGAGTGCCTTGCTTTTTAGCTCTCCTTCTGCACACTCGGTTGCATTAGGATTTTTGAGCTGTTTTTATACTCACCTCAACCCACAGAGATTTGACACCATCTGTCACCATTGAGTCCCCGAGACATTCTCGGCGCCTCAGGGGCGAGCCCCCACAGCACGGTTCTCTTGACACCACTCGTCATAGATTCCGATCATTGTCCGTTGATACCACTCATCACAGATCTAGAGCCTTGTCACTTGACTCCACTCGTCAGCGACGTAGGTCTCCGTCACCAGATAGTGACGCACCTTACTTTACCTTAGATTCTGACGAAGAGTCTGAAAACCCTATTTATACTGCCCCTACTAGCCCCATGGATGGTACGACTTCCACTCCATTTGTCATAGGGACCATTGGTGGCACATCCACCACTACACCAGTTACTACACCTGTTTTTGGTATGCCCTCCATGGGGCAACCATCTACCGTTCCCCTCACGGTACCTATTCCCACAGCGGGAATACCTATCCCCACTACATCAGTGGCTCACACTACCCATGGTGGTGCTGGACCATCCTCCACTACCTCAGTTCCCCCACTTGGGGGCACCACCCTAAATCTTGTCCCTCCACTTGGGGGCACTGGCCCCAACTTGGTCCACAGCACTACTGTGTCACAGCCTTCTTCCAGTCTGCCGTTCATGGCTAGCCTCAACCTACCTGACCTGGCCAGATTGACCAACGATCCTATTCGACACGACCCTATGTGGCCTCATATGCCTACCAAACTACCCTCTGACATCCCTAAATTCGAGGGTAAGGCCGGTGAGGACCCACAAAACCATATCATGTCTTTCCACCTATGGTGTTCCTCTAACTCCATAGTGGACGACTCTGTTCGCCTCCGTCTCTTACAGCGCACCTTCACTGGCTCTGCAGCCAAGTGGTATATTGAGCAGCCTCATGGGACCCACGCCACCTTTTCTTCCCTGGCCTCGACCTTCCTGCAGTTCTTCCAGTTGCCAGTCCGCTATGACGCGGGCGTTGAGATCCTTCTATCTTGTAGACAAAACACGGCTACCCATATCACGGACCACATCCATGAGTGGCGTAGACGCCGTAGCTTATGCAAGATTAAACTAGATGACCGTATCTTCCTCGATTGGTTCCTCAAGTCCCTGCTTCCTGTCATCGCTAAGGATGTAGCTTCAGAAAGACCCCAGTCTGAAGAAGAGGCCATCCTTAAGGCACAGCAGTTCGACCTCATTTACGCCCAGTCGGGTTACCTTTATACCATTATACCTGACGCCCCTCGCGGCGAGTCCTCCCATCATGATGCGCCGGGGGCATCCCACGCTGCAGATGGTATCATTGGCCGTGTTTCTTCGCATCCCCAACCATTTTCTATCACACGACCTACCCCTGGCCCCGACCTGTCGAGGGCTACCTCCCAGTCTGGAGCAACCAACTCATATGCTCCCATGACACATCACCATGCCCATGGACCCTCATGTCCACCCCAGTGCTTCGGGTATGCGACTCCTGCTTATGCTCCTCCAGTCGCCCCTCAGCCTTACTACCATCAGCAGACTGCCCCGGCTCCTGCGCCTTCCCAAGCCCCACCAGCTTATTATCCGCCACAGGCAGCCCCTGCGGCACATCCACAACCTGCTCCGCAGTCCTATCAGCAACCCCCGCAAGTTGCTGCACCTGCTCAGCCTCAACCTGCATATCATCCTCCGCAGCCTGCTCCAGCACCTGCGCAACCTCAGAATCCACCTGCTGCCCAAGGGCAAGTTTACGCCCAACATAACCCGCAGCAAAACCAGAATAACCAACGTAACCAGGGCCAAGAGAACCGCGGCAAGGGCCGTAATCGGGGAAACAACCAACCTACAGACCAAGCTGGTCAACCGGCTAATCCCCCTGACAATAACAATGCGGCCCCCGCTAATCAAAACCCTGATCGCCCGCCCAAGCAGGCCAAAAACCCCAATCTGCGAACAAACCACCCTTGTTCTATTTGCGGAGTCTATGGACATTACACCCACGCTTGCCCACATTTAGAGCGAGCTCGGCAGCTTTGGGTTGACGAGGCCCATCGCCAAGGGCATGCGGCTCCCCAAGCACCGCCCAACCCCCCCCAACCTCAGCAACCCCCTTTAGTGCTGCAAAACCCATTACCGACCCAAGGCGTGGTGAACACTCAGCCGTTGGCCCCTCAAGCTAACGTGCAACCCCAACAACAACAGATCACCTACGCTGCCCCTGATCAACCCATGTTCGACTCAGGTACCCACCACTTACTGATGATGTCATCCGCTGACGTCAACCTCCAGACCCGTCGAAACCAATATGGCTCCACCTCTGAAGCCACTCCCACGGATAAAACTACTAACGCCCACCCCACCGATCAGGCGTTACGTATCCCTCCGCCTCCCACAGACGGCGCTGCGAAAGCACCTCGTTTCCCACTGCGCCGAATCAACAATAACCCTAATGCGCGTGCTGCGTCAAACTACAACATTGTAGACGACCTAGCCCAATCTCCCGCAGCCATGTCTGCGTTAGAAGTCTTGAAGAACTGCCCTTCCCAGCGCAAGACTTTACTCTCCGCCATTGGGGGCATTGACCCAACTGATTCGCATTTGATGGCGTTTGATTTAGACCAGTCTGAACCACGCCTACCTTCCAGCTTAGCCTTCCAAGTTACTGTCTCCGTTAGGAACCTTGTTATCCATCGGTGCATCATCGATGAGGGTGCCTCCACATGCGTTATGTCTACATTTGTATGGCAGAAGCTAGGATCCCCTCCTCTCCAGCAGTCCACCACTGCGTTACGTGCCTACGACGGTCGTTCGGCCCAGCCCCAAGGCCTCCTGCCCAACGTTCCAGTCCAGTTAGGTGGTAAAACAGTCCTTATTGACATAGAGGTAATCAATGCCCAATTGGATTACAACCTTCTACTTGGCCGCAGCTACATGTATGCCATGCGGGCGGTTGCCTCTTCTGTCTTTCGCACCATGATGTTCCCCCATGAAGGACGCGTGGTTAAGATTGACCAGCTCACCTACTATGACCCCAGTGCTCCGGCGGCACCGGAAAATGTTCTCCCCATGGTTGAACAACCTGTTTCTCCTGCTACCACCTCGTTTGTTTCCTCTACGGGGCCTGGAGTCTACTCAGACGCGCCGATGACCTCCACCTTTCAATCCATTCCTCCGCCGTCATCTACGCCCGAAATGTCTGACTTATGTACCTTGTCCCACGACATCCTACCACCTAACAGTCAACCATCCTTGTTGCCTAAACCACCATTGGTACCTAGCCACATTGGTGTTACACCGATCCATACGATCCCCTTCCTAGTCCCTCCATCGGGAGTAGTAAGCGCCCCGGTCATGGCTACCCTTAGCCTTCCTGGGTTAACATTGGGATTACCTGTATGGTATCTTTCGCCTCCCGTTCGCCCCGCCGACACCAGATGTCGTCCTCCAGCCGGTGCAACCCATGGCTACTACCACTCAGCCACCTCCCGGTGTCTCTACCCCTTCGTCCTCCACGACACCTCCTCCTACTCCCAAACCCACTGAGGGCAGAGGTCCACAACCTTACACTGCTGTACCACCTCCCAAGACAGTAAAAAACCCTCCAGTCTTTCGTGCTCCTCCCAAATGCTCGCTGTGCGACGAGTTGGGCCATGCGACCCACCAATGCCCACAGTTACCCGCATTGCAGAAGCACATGCAAATGCTCGATGATGACCCCAACATCCCAACTGTCGAACTAAATCCCACTCCTAATCCTAAAGACAAGTCCCTACGCACCAACCACTCCTGTGCCATATGCGGTGTTTACGGGCACTATTCACATCATTGTCCCGATCTCCCGGATTACAGAGCGGCTCTCTATGAGATGAACAATCTGGATCTTGAGACGGCACCACCTACCATTGAGGAGATTTACCCCCCGGTCTCTCCCCCTTCTGGAGAGGTTAATATCATCTATATGATCTCTTCAACCAATACTTCAACCACGACCCCCTCGTCAACCGATTTGACGACGCAAACTTTCCGTACTGATGAGGAGATTCTTGAGGCCCTTACCGCCCCGGATTATCCCTGGGATGATATGCATCATCGTTCCTACTTCATCCCAGAAGAATCCTCCTCTAGCACCGCTACCCAATACGCGGTTGAATCCAACGACTTCCTCCCCACCAAGGTCGACTGGTTCAAGGACCCTATTCCTGCTCCTGATGCCTTCGAGGAAGGTAACATGGCCAACATCTCACCTGTCATCCAAGTTGATATTGCTACTCCAGGTCGTGCCCCTGAACTCATTACTTTAGGAGCATTCTGCAGTACACAAGAGATTGAGGACTACATAAACCTTTTCAAAGAATTCCGTGAGGTCTTTGCCTGGTCCTATACTGAAATGCCCGGTCTTGACCCCGCCATTATAGAGCACCACTTTGACACCTCTGAGTCAAGGGGCATAATAGATTCCCTCGACCCTGGGATAGGGGGCATGATCAATCATTTTGAACCTTCCCCATCACATCTATCTCAGCACGTCGATGAACCCATTGTTCAAACCCACACATATGTGATCCATAATCACAAACCCCATGCACATAGCATGGGGGCAGATCATTAACCCTGCTCACTTTTTCACACTTGTGATCTCAACCATTTTTTGAGGTCACATATCACTTGTAGATTTGATTTGATACGCATAGTTCTTTCCTTTGACCATTTCGGAGTCCTTATGACCTCCGTTTTTCGCACCATTTGCACCGTCGGATTCATATTTCCGCGCTCGTGATGATGCTTGAGATCATTTCTCGCTCTCACCAGGACCAATATCAACATTGTGTCCAGATGCCATTAGTCGCCTCGGTTTACGTACCACATCGGTCGTTCTCCGTTTTTCACATATTTTATATCATCGGATTCATTTTTCCGAGCTGGTGATGATGCTTGAGATCATTTCTCGCTCTCACCTCCAGATTTTCTGGGCATTTTTCAAAGTGCCCCCGTCACCTCGGTTTGCGTGCCACATCGGCCGTTCTCCGTTTCTCACGTGTTTTATATCATCGGATTCATTTTTCCGAGCTGGTGATGATGCTTGAGATCATTTCTCGCTCTCACCTTCAGTTTTTCTGGGCATTTTTCAAAATGCCCCCGTCACCTCGGTTTGCGTGCCACATCGGCCGTCACCCGTTTTTGACATCCTTTATATCGCCGGATTCATTTTTCCGAGCTCGTGATGATGCTTGAGATCATTTCTCGCTCTCACTTGGTACAATTTCAACATCGTGTCCCAACACCTTGCTACCTCGGTTCGCGTGCCACATCGGCCGACATCGGATTGTTCCACATTCTTACATGAGCCATTCACTCCTGTCACACTGCAAATGTTTCGTTATTTTGCCACCATTTCATCTACCCCGCAAGGAGGCCCACCAGTGTTCCCCAACACCTTCTTTCTTGGTCACCAGTTTTGATCCTTGATTGAACAATTCCTCCTTGCCTGGCCATTCCTTTTGTTCGGTATAATTTTATCCCTTTTTCGGGCCGGACAAGTCCTTTACGAAAAAGGCACTTAGGGAGTTTCCGTTAAGCTCTTTTCTGACTCCTAAAAGAATGAAAAGATCGCCGAGCAATCTTGCTTCCTTTCATGCTCGTTAAAGTACCTGAAAGGGCGTCTATCTGGTATAAGTTTAACCCTTTTCCGGACCTGGTAGACTAATTACGAAAAAGGAATACTCTAGTCACACCGGCTAGAAGAGTTCTTCATTGCATCCTTTTATGCTTCTTTGGGCCTTGGAGACTAAATCTACGAAAAAGCAACCCCCTGGAGTCTTCTTCTCTGCTTTCAGACTCTCTAAAATTGAAAGCAACCACGAGCATGAACTGTTCTGGGCTCGTAAAATCCACACGACAGTACCATTCCATCACTTCAGAGTCTTCTTATCGCTTTCAGACTCCTTAAAATTGAAAGCAACCACGAGCATGAACTGTCCTGGGCTCGTAAAATCCACACGACAGTACCATTTTACACACACTTCTTCTAGTTCCTTAACCCATGAAGAAGTTCTCCCCCATGCCTCCTGGCACTTTGATCTATCATCTCGGCAGCACCCCCAATCAGGTCGCCTTTGTTCAGAGTATTCTGCAGTCTCCTGCCATTTTACACCAGCTTGAGTCTCCCTCAGCCAGTTATCCTCCCAGATCCAATACAGCTATGATCCCTCTCCCCTTAGTCAGTTTCATATGCTGCCAGATCATTCCCATTATCATACTCTGAACAAAGGAAGTTCGAGTTCATCCACTCTACTTGCCCAGTTGTCCCCCCACAGTTTATCAGTCCTGCCATCAGCACTACCACATTTCGGTCTTGTACCTCGCGCTCCTGTCAAGGAAACATCATTGCCTTGATAGTTGCAGGTCTCCCTCTGTCGACGACAGCTCCTCTATTCCAGAGGATAGGCCCAGAGGTCCCTACGCCTTGGACTTATCACCATCTGTGGTAAGTGCCTACGGATCATTCTGAGAGGAGTCATCATTGCCTCTCTGAGTGGTTGTTCCTCACATGCTCGACTTCAACACCTTGATCGCATCGTTGAGGATCGCGTAGGATTATATCCCATCAGTTTTTAGTCGAAGACCCCGGATTTCCCCCGACTCTAGCACATTGGTGAGTCACTTCGGAACGCCCAGTTCTATGTTCCTGTGGATGTCCGGGCTGCGTTGGCGATTGTATTCGGAAGCCATCCAGCTATATGCTTCCTTGAGTACCCATTTCAGTTCCAGTTCAGTGTACCATGGAGAGTATGATCCTAGTCACTATGATCCAGCAGCTCATCAGTTCCTGTGGTACCACATTCAGTAGCACTGTTGATTATTCCAGTGTATCAGTTTTTCAGCACAGACATGGTCAGCTCAGCAGTATGTCCCAGATTTTGTGTCCCCTCTGGACCCTTATGATGTACACAATGGTTATGAATCTTTCAGGTCCCCTTTTTCGGGCCTCACAGTTCTGTTCATGTATCTTGATACGAGCATGGGTATGCCCGCCTCGTCCATATATTGAGATTATTCCTCAGTCAGTATTTGAGGTCATGTATATTTCAGGTCCCCATTTTTTGGACCCCATTGTTATTGTTATGTTATATCCTGATACGAGCATGGGAATGCCCGCCTCGTCCATATGATCAGATGATTCCTCATCCCTTATTGAGGTTATGTACTTTTAGTTCTTGCAGTTGTTCGGGATCGTTGTTCCGGGCTCCAGTTTGTTTCTTCTCTTCTCTCCACATCCCAGAAAAACCATTCATGACTTATGATGTCCATCGGCCATACGATGAGCTCCTGACCTCGCACATTAGGGGGCAATCTGTTAACACCCAAAAAGTGCTCACTAGCTCATTTACCACATTATATGACTCATTTGTCCATTTTCCTACCATATTTCCATTAAAAAATCCCAAAAAACCCATTAAAAAGCCTCCAAAAGGCCTAAAATGCCTCCAAAAGGCCAAAAAACCATCAAAATAGCCTAAAAAAGGCCAAAAAACCCCCTTTTCCTCCAAAAATAGCAAAAATCCCCTAAAAAGGGAATAAAAAATAGAAAATAATGAGGAAAAGGAGGAAAAAACCCTATACAGCTGCCTAAAACCATGTGTTTCCTAAAACCATGGGTCAGCACTCCACCACCAAAAAACTATAAATAGGTGATGGAGATCCCTTATTCCATATCCACAATCACAAGCACCCTTACTCTGCCAAAATCTCTCTCGAAACCCTAGTTCACCTTTGAACTATTTTCACCTTGAGAGCCACCTTTGGCCCATTCCCCAACATTGGAGAAGGAGAAGGAGCATTCAGAAGCTTGGAGCATCCTCTTGGACACTGCAAAGGGCTTCAGCAACCTTGACACTCAAGGTAACATCAATACAAAGTCATTCTTTCATTTTGGTGTTTATGCTTCATGCTTGTCTTAGAAATAATTTAATTTTTGTTTTTGCATAATTAGTTTAATATACTGAACTGCTACTAAGGAGTCCATTCTCCTTAGTAGGTGCTCATTGGCACAAGCTAGGGGTAAAACCCTAGCTACACCGCGGCGCCACATCGTTTGTCAAGGGGACAAACAATGATGGTGGATTCTGTGATGAGGGGGACCTATTATGCATGGGGTCAGATCTTTTTAGCTGGTGTCCGGAGAGATCTGGACAAGGTCAGTCGAGAGGGGGGAGAGTTCTTCTATGCCTCCTTTCTTTGTTCTTTTTTATTTGAGTGAGTACCGACTTTGCGACCATGGGTGCCCATTCGTGATGGTTTGGTGAGCGAGCCGTGCATGGTGCAGTGGGGGCAGATGATGCCTCGTGGTGGTGGTGGTATCCGCGGGTTCTTCTCGCAGGAGATGTACGAGCAGTGGGAGCAGATCCCCCTGCTGATTGAGGATTATCCATATGCTGGTATGGATTATCGAGGAGATTCGGAGATGCCTCGAGCCCAGGGACAGGCCTGGGTTTAGATGGTATGTTTTGTGTTTTGTTCTCTACTATATCATGCGTTTCTATATTTATCTGTTATTATTATAGTTAGATATGCATATGATGGTTTACTTGCATGATTGTGCAGATGTTGGTCCTATTCCACCGGATGACTACGTGGCTCATAGGGGACGGGCGATGGTGGTTGCTCGACCTCCTGCAGCGGGGCCACCTCCACATGGACGAGGATTTGGGGCTCGCGATCGAGGGGATGGCCCTCGAGATGATGCTGTCGATGGTGTCCGAGAGACACTGGATATGATTCTAGCAGGATTCTCGGAGGATGGTTGGAGAGACTTGGATCGGGACATCGTGGAGCGATGTTTCGATGCGCCATGTGAGTGGCGGTCGATCTTGTTGAGGGAAGCGTTGCTGGTGGCCGAGTACAGGGATGGTGGTCGGGATGATCCGACAGGGCCGACGGAGAGGAGGATTCGTCTACGAGATGATCCAGCGGGGCCGACAGAGTGGAGAGTTCGGGCCCGGCATGATCCAGCGGGGCCGGTGGATGAGGCGCCAGAGGATCCCAGAGATCGTGATGATTAGATGATATTTATTTGCCCCCAAATGCTGATGAGCATATGGGGAAGCTCTTTTTGTACGGCTGATGTATTTTTGTATATGGGGTGCTGAGGGCACCTATGACATGTTTTGACTATACGATGATGTATATATATATATATGATGTTGGTATATGGTCGTGTATGCACATGGATGCATTTATTATCTTTTTGTTCCCCCGTGGAGGCATGTTTGGTTCTCTGTATGCCCGTGGAGGCACATGTTATGCACGTGGATGCAACATTTTTGATTTTTTGTATATGTATGCCCGTGGAGGCGCATGTTATGCACGTGGATGCATTTTGTTTATGTATATATATGCCCGTGGAGAAACATGTTATGCACGTGGATGCATTATTTGTTTATGATATGATGTGATTAGTGTGCCAGTCCAGAATGTTGTTGGCCATATGGTCTGCTACACTATTGAGGTTTCTTGGGACATGTGTAAATGAAATGGATTCAAACTGTCGAACCATTTGTTTAGTGCGCAAAATTTTTCTGAAAAGACAGGGATCGCGTACCTGGTAATCATTGTTGAGCTGGGAAACAAGGAGTTGTGAGTCCAGGAAAACGTTGAGGTGACGTATGCTCATTTGGAGAGCTGCGGCCAAGAGACCGGTCACGGCATCGTATTCAGCTTGGTTGTTGGTGGCAGCACCTAAACACACTCCGTCGATGTGGATCAACTCATGTGAAGGGGAATATATTACCCAAGCTGCGGAGGCCAGATTGGGGGACCAACGGCTTGCACCATCAGTGAAACCGACGTAGCAGAGTGGAATAGGATCCATTTGTGGTCATGTAGAGAAAATAAATATTTAGGTTTTTTTTTGAATTTTTTGTGGAAAAAGAAAATAATACTGTGCAATAATGGATGGTGGTGTCCATTAGGTTTACTATGGGTAAAAACATTTGAGGTACAACCCGTTGCGTGGGTTGCGTAGGAGGTTTCCTTCCGAATCGGTCAGAGTGTATGCCCCCTGTCTAAGGCAAGTGTGGATAATATATGGGCCTTGTCACAGGGATACAAACTTTCCTTTCCCGGTTTTGTCATGAGCCTGATCGTAGGCGAGGACAAGGTCCCCTTCAGCAAAAGTTCTTGGGTGGACATGTTTATCATAATTCAATTTGGATTGGTTCTTGGCTGCTTCCATGGTTTGAAGGGCTGTGCGCCGATCTTCATCGGCCTACTCCAGGAGTAGTAAGCGTTTCTCGATTGGGGAAGTGTCCGGTAGGAGTTGAACGACCATTTGTAGGGTTGGGATCTGGCACTCAATGGGGAGGACGGATTCGACACCGTGAACTAAGTGGAAAGGGGTAAAACCGGTGGCGGTTTTGGTTGATGTGCGGTATGCCCATAGTGCCGGGAACATCATGTGGTGCCAATTCGACTTGTGTTTGTCTACAGTGCACTGGAGGATGGTTTTCAAAATTTTGTTGATTTCCTCGACTTGGCCGTTTCCTTGGGGGTAGTAAGCGGAGGAGAAATGGTGTTCAAATTTCAGTAAGGTTGATAGTTCTCTCCAGACGGCATCTTCAAAGTGAGAGCCGTGGTCTGAGACGAGTTGCTTTGGCACTCCAAAACGAGCGATAACATGGTTGAGAAAAAACCGTGCTGCGGTTTTGACCTTGCAATTGTAAGTTGGCATGGCCTCCACCCACTTGGTGAAATAATCTACGGCCACAATGATGTGTTTGTGACCGCCGGCTGACGTGGGATTGCAATCTTGGAAATCGATGAAGGATGAAGGACTGGATGAAGGGGGGCGGGTGGGGTTCTTGCTTTTGGGGCAAAAAGTTGGCAGTTTTGACAATGTTTGACTGCAGTGATGCAATCAGTAAATAGTGAAGGCCAAAAGTAACCTGCGCGGATGATCTTTTGGGCGGTAGCCATGCCGGAGAAATGGCCTCCGCAGGCACCACTATGGCAATCATTAAGGACTTGTTCTGCCTCACTATGGGATAGGTAGTGTCGTAAGGTGGTATCAACGCCACGTCGATAAAGTACATCCCCTAACAAGAGGTATCGAGGGGCGTGGTGTCGTATACGACGACGTCCGTCACGATCGATGTGGGGTCTGAACTTCTGCGTGCGAAGGTATAAAAAAATATCACCGTACCATGGGTCATCAGACAAGATGATGAATATGTGGTCGTCAATGAGATCTGTTTTGATAGCAGGTGATGACGAAGAGGATGGGAGATCTGTGATGAGTTGAGCTAGTGCTAGGGCCTTGGTGATCCTCGGGGTCTTGAAAGTAAGGTCGTACTCTTGTAGGATAATCACCCATTTAGCTACGTGGCCTTGAAGAAGGCGACACGTCAAGAGGTAAACCATAGGATTGGAGTTAGCTACGACTGTGGTGTGGCTTAGGAGAATATAATGTCTCAGCTTTTGTACTGAAAAAACGACGGCGAGGGCCATCTTTTCTTCATGTGGGTATCGAAGGGGTAGGCCGGACAAGGTCTGGCTCACATAGTAGATGACATGCTCTTGGCGAGCGTCATCTTCTTGCACAAGGACTCCAGATACAGCATGTTTGGATGCTGAAACATAGAGGATGAAATCTTTGGTGAAATCTGGAGGAGAAATCAACGAGGCATTTGTGAGTGCTTTCTTTAAGTCAGTGAAAGCTGTCTCTGCTTGTTGGTCCCATATGAAACGGGTATGCAGACGTAATAATTGTAGGAAACTGTGGACCATTGTGGCATAGTCAGGGACAAAGCGGTGGAGGAAGTTGGACCTCCCTTGTAGGCTTTGTAGTTGTCTTAATGTGCGGGGTGACGGTAACTCTAGAATGGCTTGGACTTTTAAGGGATCTACAGTGATGCCTTTTTCTGAGATAACAAACCCCAGTAGGCGACCTGATGTGACGCAAAAGACACACTTGAGGGGGTTCAAACGAATGTTGTATTTTCAACAATGCATGAAAACTTGTCGAAGGTCGTCTAAATGGTTAGATTGCTTTTTGGATCGAGCTGTGAGGTCGTCCAGGTAAAATTTTATGATCTTGTGGAGATCATGGAAGCAATAAGTCATGGCGCGTTGGAAGGTGGCTCCAGCATTTTTGAGGCCAAAAGGCATGATGCGATAGGCGAAGGTGTCCCACGGGGTGGTGAAAGCCGTCTTATACTGATCTTCTTTACGGATTTTTCTTTGGTTGTATCCGAAGAAACCATCCATAAAAGAAAGGACCTCGTGTCCTGCGCATTCATCAATTAGTTGGTCAATGAAAGGTGTGGGGAAGTTGTCCTTGGGACAAGCGAGATTAAGGTCTCGAAAATCAGTACAAATGCGTATAGTGCCCACTTTTTTGTTTACTGGTACTAGGTTTGAAACCCAGGTGGTGTAGGCAATATGATATATGAATCCTGCTTTTTGAAGTTTTTCAATCTCAACTTTAATAGCTGGGAGTTTGGACGGGTGAATGGGCCATTGTTTTTGTCGGACAGGAGTCACATTTGGCCAAGTGTCGATGTGATGTTCCACAATTTTGGGATTGAGGCCAGGCATCTCGGTGTAAGACCAGGCGAAGACATCATGAAACTCTTGGAAGAGTTTCTTATATGCCTGAGTTTTCGCTTGAGTGCAAGATGCACCTAGCGAGATGAGCTCAGGTTTTCCAGGTGTGGTGGAAATGTCGATTTGGATAATAGGGGAAATGTTTGACATGTTCCCTTCCTCGAAGGCATCAGGGGCAGGAATAGGATCCTTAAACCAGTCGACTTTGGTGGGGAGAAAATCTTTGGACTCGACCGCAAACTGGGTAGCTGTGGTGGAGGAGGACTCTTCTGGGAGGAATTATGAACGATGGTGCATGTCTTCCTAGGGGTAATCTGGGGTAGTAAGAGCCTCTAAAATTTGCTCATCACTATGGAAGTGATCCGACCATAAATCGATGAGTTCTGGTTTGTATGTTGTCGAGATCATGTAGATAATGTTAATCTCTCCGGATGGAGATGCTACGGGAGGGTAGATCTCCTCAATTGTGGGGGGTTCCGTCTCAAGGTCAAAATTATTCATCTCATAGAGAGCTGCTCTATAGTCTGGGAGATCAGGACAGTGATGAGAGTAGTGGCCGTAAATACCGCATATGGCACACGGGTGGTTGGTATGCAGTGATTTATCCCGACACTGAGGGGGGAGTTCTAGTTTGACTACTGGAACGTTGGTGTCGTCATCAAGCATTTGCATGTGTTCCTGTAATGCGGGTAATTGTGGACATTGATGAGTTGGATGGCCTAACTCATCACACAACAAACATTTAGGAGGAGCACGAAACACAGGGGCAGGTTTAACTGCTTTGGGAGGAGGTACCGCAGTGTATGGTTGTGGGCCTCTGCCCCCAGTGGGATTGATAAGAGGAGGGGGATTCGTAGAAGATGAAGGGGTAGTGACACCAGGAGGTGGTTTAGTAGTAGTGACAATGGGTTGTACCTATTGCAAGACGACATTCGGTGTCGGCGGGGGAACGGGAGGCGAAATACACCACACGGGTAATCCCAAGGTTAACCCGGGGAGACTAAGGGTAGCCATAACTGGGGCGCTTACTACTCCCGAGGGAGGGAATAGAAAGGGGATTGTGTGGATGGGTGTAACACCAATGTGACTAGGGACCAATGGTGGTTTAGGTAAGAAGGGCGGTTGATTGTTGAGTGGTTGTGTATTATGGGAAAGGGTACATAAGTCAGATACTTTGGGCGCTGGTGACGGGGGTGGAATGGATTGGAATGTAGAAGTCATTGGCGTGTCGGAGTAAAGTCCGGGTCCCACAGAGGAAACAAACGAGGTAGTTGCACCACACAGGTTGTTCAACCATGGGGAGAACATTTTCGGGTGCAGCGGGGGCCTTAGGATCGTAATAGGTGAGTTGGTCGACCTTGACCACGCGTCCGTCATGGGGGAACATCATGGTACGAAAAATGGATGAGGCAACCGCCCGCATGGCATACATGTAGCTGCGACCAAGTAAGAGGTTATAATCAAGTTGGGAATTGATGACCTCTATGTCAATGAGCACGGTTTTACCAGCCAGTTGGATTGGGACATTAGTTAACAGACATTGGGGTTGAGCCGAACGGCCGTCGTAGGCTCGCAACGCAGTGGTGGACTGCTGGAGAGTAGGGGATCCCAACTTTTTCCAAACGAATGTGGACATAACGCATGTAGAGGAACCTTCATCGATAATGCACCGATGGATGACAAGATTCCGAACGGAAATAGAAACTTGGAATGGTAAAGTGGAAGGTAGGCGTGGTTTGGATTGGTCCGAATCGAATGCCATCAGTTGTGAATCATTGGGGTCAATAGCACCAATGGCAGAGAGCAAAGTCTTGCGCTGTGAAGGACAGTTTTTTAAGACTTCCAAAGCAGACATGGCTGCTGGAGACTGGGCTAAGTCATCTACAATGTTGTAATTTGACACGGCGCGAGCATTGGGGTTATTGTTGATGCGACGAAGTGGGAAGCGAGGTGCTTTAGAGGCGCCATCGAGTGTAACCGGGGGTATACGTAACGCCTGATCAATGGGATGAGCGTTAGTGTTTTTGTCGGCGGGAGGGTCTTCAGGGGTGGATCCATATTGGTTCCGACGTGTTTGGAGGTTGACATCAGTGGATGACATCATTAACAAGTGGTGGGTACCTGAATCGAACATGGGTTGATCAGGAGCGACATAAGTGATCTGCTGTTGTGGTGGCGCGTTGCCTTGAGGGGGAGCCAATGGTTGAGTGTTCACTACGCCTTGGGTTGGTAAGGGGTTTTGTAATACCATGGGTTGTTGCTGAGGGGGTGGGGGGTTGGGTGGCGCCTGAGGAGCCGCATGCCCTTGGCGATAGGAATCATCAGTCCAGAGTTGTTGAGCTCGCTCCAAATGTGGGCAAGCATGTGTGTAGTGGCCATAGACCCTGCATATAGAACAAGGCTGGTTTGTTCTGAGGTTATTGTTTTTAGGCTGCTTGGGGTGGCGATCCGGATTTTGGTTGGGAGGAGCAGCGTTGTTATTATGCGGAGGATTGGGAGGTGGTGCACCTTGCCGATGTTGTTGGTTGTTGCCGCGGTTATGTCCTTTTCCATTGTTTTGTTGTCCACCCTGGTTGCGTTGGTTATTTTGATGTCGGGGCTGATTGTGTTGTGTGTACACTTGCCCTTGAGCAGTGGGAGGATTTTGGTTTGTCACAGGTGCAGGAGCAGGTTGTGGTGGATAATAAGCTGGTGGGGCTGGAGGTGGTCCAGTTACCTGCTGGGGTTGTTGGTAACCCTGAGCTATTGGAGGTGTTGGGTTAGCTGTTGTAGCTTGCTGTGGGTAATACATTGGTTGTGGCGGGAACTGAGTTGGGTTCTGGGTAGCCGGTTGGTTATAGTATGTTGGTGGGATATATGCCGATGGCGCTTTCCCATAGCAATGTTGTGGACAAGAGGGTCCATGAGTGTGGTGAGTTTGACTCATTGGAGCGTAGGAAGTTGTCGCTCCAGAACTAGACGTAGCCCTAGAGAGGTATGGGGCATTTATGGTGCTCACCATGCTAAAAGGTTTGATTTGTGGTGTGACCTGGCCAATAATACCATCGGCGGCATGTGATGCCCTCGGCGTGTCACCGCGTGAAGAATCGCCTCGTGGGGCGTCTGGTATAATGGTGTAGAGATAGCCTGATTGGGCATAAATCAGGTCGAATTGCTGAGCTTTTAGGATAGCCTCTTCCTCAGACTGGGGTCTTTCGGAAGTGACGTCTTTTGCTATAAGGGGTAGGAGTGATTTAAGGAACCAGTCCAAAAATATCCGGTCATCCAGTTTAATCTTACAGAGGCTACGACGCTTGCGCCACTCATGGATGTGGTTCATGATGTGGGTAGCTGTGTTTTGTCTGCAAGACAACAGTATTTCAACTCCTGCATCGTAACGTATAGGTAGCTGAAAAAACTGAAGGAAAGTGGAGTCGAGGGACGTAAAAGTATGGTGGGTCCCATGTGGTTGTTCGATGTACCACTTGGCTGCAGAGCCAGTGAATGTTCGTTGTAATAGTCTTAGATGAATGGAGTCATCCACTATGGAGTTAGATGAACACCATAGGTGAAAAGACATTATGTGGTTTTGAGGGTCCTCCCCAGGTTTTCCCTCAAACTTAGGTATGTCCGAAGGGAGCTTCGTAGGCATGGGTGGCCATGCAGGGTTGTGCCGAATAGGATCATTGGTTAGCCTAGCTAAGTCTGGTAAGTTCAGACTTGCCATGTAAGGTAAACCAGCAGATGGGCGTGGCATAGTGACTGGGACATAACTATGCATTGTGGCATTATGTAGTGGTCCAGTAGCCCCTAAGGGTATGCTAGGTATTGAAGGTATGTTTCCTCCAACTGTTGTGGTTTGGTATGGGCCAGCATTTCCAAGTGCAACATGGGTTACACTAGGGTTAGGAATAGTGCCAGGAATTCCTGGGATCTGGGTTGTGGTAATGAGAGGGGGTGTGACCCCTATGTTCGGCATACCCATAATAGGAGGTAGTCCTGTGTTGGGCATTCCTAAAGGTGGAGTGTCCCCCACATTAGGCATGCCTAGAGGGGTGGTTGTTGCCATGGATGGCACCGCAGTAGAAGGGTTTGTGGATGTATCTCCTATGGTACTGGTGAAAAGTGGGTTGAATTGTGTTCCAGCCATGAGGTTGGTTGGTAATAATTCAGTAGGGTTTTCGGATTCAGCCTCAGAATTTGATGTGAAGCGAGGCGTTTCAGAATCAGATGACTGTATGTTTGGCCGATGACGTGTCGAGTCAAGGGATAAGGCTCGACGTCGGTGACGTGGAGAGCCAAGTAGACTGAACTCTGGGGGTTCACCTTGAAGACGACGAGATCGTCTAAAATTCTCAATGGTGAGAAATATGTTTTGTTGTTCAAAAAATTTTCAATGTAAGATGGTAATGTATAAAAAAATCGAAACCCAAATGCAACCAAGGGTGCAAAAAAGGGGAGTGAAAATAAAGGCTCTCAGGCCAAAAAATCAACCTCAAAAAACACTTATTATAGCAGCTGTGCTATAATAAGTGGAGGGATGCAACAAAAATGGTCAGAATACCAACAGTCAAACAGCTTCTAGAAAAAAGAGGTGCTACTAGACCAAAGGTGGATTGTATCATGCAAACACCTAACTAGAAGTATTGTGAGTCAACAAATGATATTCTCTGCAAGGTGATGAAATCCAAGTCAGACAATATTGAGTGTTGAATCAACGGCTAGATATCCCCCTACCGGGAGGGATACCGGGTAATCAATCCTAAAGAATGGCAACTAGGATACTCCGTTCATGACACGTTCAGAAAAGGTGAATCTGCCGTTTGGTCCTTTTACCGCAATACCCCCATACATGGATATCCCGAGAACTGCGAATGGTAGCCTTCGGTTACTGAATGGATTTCGGTATTCCACTCAGGCTTCCGGAACCATCCTCGCGACTTCAACCCTCCTAGGGGAGAGGCCTTCCGATAAACTGGTTGTGACTGTGCCAAAAAATACTAGGAGATTTTGGTTCCCTAAAGGACAACAGCTATGTCTCAAATGTAATAACTGAGGGGTGTTATTGGAACACCTATCCCCTCAATTCTACCTAGCTACAAAGTTCTTTTAAGTGCTCCCCAAGTGGGGTTAAAAGTTGGTTGAAGTTAGGGTAAATTTTAAGGCTCAGTTTAAATTATGTGTTTGAGTGGGTGCACGTGTGGTATTTTAAACTGAAATTGAAAATGTAAATGCTTTGCAAAAATTATTCAAAAACAAAGGATCTTTGAAATAGGAAAGCAAATAATATGAATACTTCAAGAAATAAATGGATTTCTTTTAAAAATTGCTATGGGCAAAATATGAAGGAAGTAAACAGTAAAATTTTTATCTAGATAAAATGCAAATAAATTCTTCTTTCAATTTCTGAAATTTTTTAAAAAGACTTTTTAAAGGAGCATTCTAAATAGTAAAAGATTTCTATGGCTGTAAAAAGTGGTAAAATTTTAATACTGTAAAATAGCTAAGTGGGTAGAAAATACAACAAAAAATTAATTTTTTAACAGATTGGCCAAATGGAAAAAACTTGCATCGCGGGTTTAGGCAGAACAGTTGCGATGGACCGCGCGGGTTTTGTCCGCGAAGCCGCGATGTGCAGCGCGGATTCCTGTCACACAGTCGCGATGGGCAGCGCGGTTTTCAGCCGCGAAGTCGCGATGTGCAGCGCGGAAATTGGGCGCGAATCCGTGGCGAGCCGCGCGGAAAAAAGCCGAAAAGGCGCGATGAGCCGCGAGGTGAAAGCCGAAAACGGACGCCAAAAAATGAACCCGAAAATTGGAAATTTCGGGATGTTAATGGCAATAGAAGAGGCCAAGATCT
This sequence comes from Larix kaempferi, assembly GCA_027924585.1. Lineage (NCBI taxonomy): Eukaryota > Viridiplantae > Streptophyta > Pinopsida > Pinales > Pinaceae > Larix > Larix kaempferi. The sequence goes on from BSBM01000835.1 coordinate 8,558,025, forward strand.
AGAACATCAATGGATCTGCTGTCTAGAGTGGCAGATCTATGAATTAAACTGACTAAAACTAACAAAAACTAAGATCTAAAGCTAAAAATTGAGATCTAAAAATTCTAAGCCAGCGGAGTCGCCAAAAACTGTTGGCTTGGTTTTGCAACCAAGCTTAGTGCAATGGGCACCTGCTAACTAGTAGCAGCAGTTTCAATAGAAATAAACAACAAACTAATCTAAACTATATTAATCATGGATCTATGTGAAGTAAATAAGCAAATAATGGAAATATTATGAAAAGCAAAAATGATTGACAATATGTAAAAAAGATTTTTGTATTAAGAATAAGGGCAAGCAAGTGCTTGCAATAGTAATACCTCCAAGTGATGAAGATTGTTGAGTAGCTCCAAGGGTGAGCAGCTCCAAACTCCAAAGGTTTCTTCTCCAAGATGGCTACAATGGTCAAAAGCTCAAGGGAGATTTTGACAACATGAGGATAGGAAGATGGATGGATGGAAAGTGAGGATCCCCTACCACCTTTTTATAGTTTTTGGTGGTGGGGAATACCATTTATGGTTTTGAGGAAACCAATGGTATTGACCAACATGGTTTAGGTACCTTTTCCCTCCTTTTTCCTTTTTTGAATATTTTTATTCCCCTTATAATATTTTTGGGAATTTTGGACCCTTTTTGAGGGTTTTTTATGCTTTTTGAGGAAAAATATTCATTTTGAGTGGAAAAAGGGGTGTATTAAGGTCTTTTGGTGACCTTTTGGTGGCTTTAGAGGCTCAAATGGTGAAAAAGTGCACAAATGGGTCACGTGAATAAGGAAATGAGCTAGTGAGCACTTTTTGGGTGTTAACACCACTTTCAAAAGTTTTAAATTTTTATGAAAATTCGGGATGTTACACGGTTTTATCTCTACAATGCTTTATAGGCCGAGTCTAGCTATTCTAGCTCTCTTCTTTTTTGAATAAATTACTATGGCCATTTCCTTTGCATTTCCCTGTATGCATCTCTTTATCTGTGCTATAGGAGATTGAATATTGTATTTTCTTTTTTACCCTATTGTTTTCAGCCAATGTGCTCCTCCTTGATGTATGTGTATGATCCTCCTCATTGTAGGTATGGTGACAAAGGCATCATTCAACCTCAACATTTTCTTACTTTTCTCGGAGATACATAGGAAGCCCAACCTTTTCTTACTTTTCTCGGAAGTAGATAGGAAGCCATGGTGGGATTATCCTTCTCATACTTTTCTTGGAAGTACGTCGTAGGAAGCCATTGCAGTGGGTGGGATATCCTTTTCATAAATTGGAATTACATAATGATCCAAATTCTATCATTATTCAAATAATGTTTGGAAATATTTTATACAATTATAAATCCATTTTAATTCTAAAGATATTGATTATAATTTTGGATTCATAATTTTTTTATTATTTTAAAAACTATTATTAATGTTCAACTGATCGTAATTTGATTATAATTTCATAGATACATATATAATGATTTCCAGGTTTACTTCAAACCACTTCATACAAAAAATTAATATATCTAAATTCCAAAATATTTTATTATTGCAGACATTTTGGTTTATGAATAAATGCATAAAAAAATGTTACAAAATACTACCACATAGAAACTCATTAGCAAAACTTGTCAGCTAAGGTGGAATGAAAAAATATACATTCTAAAATGACTCTTCAATGGTTAGATATAACCATTTTGGGTTGGCAGTGTGAAAATCGTCACAGCAGATCTAAGAGATGATGTATACCTCACAAGAGAATGATTATGATTAAGCAAGAAAATAGAAGAGTGGTCAATACAATATAATGAGCAATAGAATAATATGGTACAGTAGAACTCAGATAGAATCAATAATACTTCACACACACTAACTAATTAATCACAATATTGACAAATAAGTAGTACAAGCATGAGGATTCGAATGCCTAAGGTGGCAATTCGAATTAGCCTTCATGGAGTGATCAAAGGATCAATGAAGTGTCATTGGACCACAACTAGGTGTCCTCATGATCATCAGTGGAGTCATCAATGCACAAGTAACTGTCAACTGTCAGTCAAACTGAGTCTAACTGAGTGTAGTAGGTGTAACTGAATGTAACTAGCACATGGAGACACTAACTGGATGAAGGAGGCTCAGTGGAGGATGCAGTAGGAGCTTACTAGAGTCAGAACAGTTAGTTTAGTCTCACTAGAGGTCTATCGGAGTGATAAGGTCAGTAAAGAGTCAGTTAATCCTTAAATCAAGGAAGTAACTGAAGATAACTGAATATAACTGAATATAACTGGACTGGTAGGTGAATAAGGCGCCTTTTTCATGTAGTGGAACAAAGGAGGGCACATTAGTCACTGGGAGGGCTGAAACTGCAAGGAAAGAAGCTCTCGGGGCTAGCTCACTGAGGGCTAGGTGCTGGTGCTGATGACTGGAATGCATGCAAACCCTAATATTTGCATGCATGACTGAAAATGCAAACAATGGAAATGCTTCTAGGACTAGGATGGAGTATAGGAATATCCTAACACCCCCCTTAATCCATCCTAGGCCCTGGTAACTAGGACCAAAGGTCACCCAATATAATCAAATGAATGATAATAATAAAGAACAGTCCATTAATCGAGAAAATGGGGAAAACCTAATGGGAAAAATACCCCCCCTCAAAATAAACTGTAGGTCACACACAATAATAAATGCTCCAAACTCAAGCAGGTGTGATGCTTGGTCATATGTCTGGAGGTATCTTCTTCTTGGGAAGAAGTGGATCATGCTCAAAAAGCATGTGTTTGTACTTACTCTTCAGTTTGAATGTGATGAGAACGAATCCAATAGTATGAGAATGATCCTTTCACCTGTGATTTGAATCAACTGAGGTAGGATCAAATTTTTGAATGTGCATATAGTCTTTTGTCTTCTCCTTCGAACCACCATGGGTGAGATTATGCCAAAAAGAACTACTACATGTTTGCTTGAAATCAAAATCAAATTTAAGACTTAAAAAACAGTTTCTTGAGATCTCCTTTGAACCAGCAGGGGTGAGATCAAAACTATCATATGCATGAGAAATTTTTCCAAGTAGTAATTGCTTAGAACCCAATTTAGATACAAGACTTGAATCATAGTTTCTTGAGATCTCCTTTGAACCATGAGAGGTGAGATCAAAACCAGTAGATGCATGAGAAATTATCCCAAGCGAATGGAAATGGCCATATTCTTCAATGACCTTATGAAAGCATGGAATTATGATCATATAGTAGTATAAAAGAGGAGATACCTAGAGAGGAGCGAATGCATTACCTTCAATAGCTGTTTTGACCTCCGAAATAATCATGTGATCATGATGCAAACCAACAGACTCTGGTGCAAGAGAGGATTTAGGACCTTCTGCAATATCTAGAGTGTGAGCTGGCACAGAAAGAGAAGAAAGTTGGAGTATGAGTGGAGAATCTTCAAGTTCTTTGTCAACAACTTCAATATGAGATGATACTGGTTCATGATCTGAGAGACCATCAAGGGGAGCGAATGCATCACTTTGCTTGCTTTTGAAGGGGTTTGGACCAAATCCTTCATTCTGTTTGCTGAATCTTTCATCCAGGTGAGCCCATAGCTCTTTTGGAGTTTCAATATCAATAATGAAAGGGTACAATATGTACTTAGGCATAGTAAGCATCATACTTCCACGGTGCATGTCACCTTTATTCAACTAGTCAATCTTCTCTCCAGAGGAGTCGAACTCTCTTTCAAAATAACAATCAAAGAGATCATGGCTCTTTAAACATGCTAGCATATTCGGTTTCCATTCATCATAGTTGAATAGAGAAAGAGGAGGGATTCCTTCTAAATCATACATTGAAGCTGTAGAATACCTACAAAAACAATATAGAATAACTGCAAATTGCTACTGCTGCAAAAATGCAGAAACTGTTGCAACTACTGCACTCGAAATCTTGGTAATAACCTGCAAAAAACTCTCAAGAATGGAGATAAACAATACTCTCAACATGCTCTAATACCATGTGAAAATCCTCACAGCAGATCTAAGAGATGATGTATACCTCACAAGAGAATGATTATGATTAAGCAAGAAAATAGAAGAAGAGTGGTCAATACAGTATAATGAGCAACAAAATAATATGGTACAGTAGAACTCGGATAGAAGCAATAATACTTCACACACACTAACTAATTAATCACAATATGGACAAATAAGTAGTACAAGCATGAGGATTCGAATGCCTAAGGTGGAAATTCGAATTATCCTTCATGGAGTGATCAAAGGATCACTGGAGTGTCATCGAAGCACAACTAGGTGTCCTCATGATCATTAGTGGAGTCATCAATGCACAAGTAACTATCAACTGCTAGTCAAACTAAGTCTAACTGAGTGTAGTAGGTGTAACTGAATGTAACTAGCACATGGAGACACTAACTGGATGAAGGAGGCTCAGTGGAGGATGCAGTAGGAGCCTACTAGAGTCAGAACAGGCAATTTAGTCTCACTGGAGGTCCATCGGAGTGATAAGGTCAGTAAAGAGTCAGTTAATCCTTAAATCAAGGAAGTAACTGAAGATAACTGAATATAACTGGACTGGTAGGTGAAGAAGGCGCCTTTTTCATGCAGTGGAGCAAAGGAGGGTGCATTAGTCATTGGGAGGGATGAAACTGCAAGGAAAGAAGCTCTCAGGGATAGCTCACTGAGGGCTAGGTGCTGGTGCTGATGACTGGAATGCATACAAACCCTAATTGCATGCAAACCCTAATATTTGCATGCATGACCGAAAATGAAAACATTGGAAATGATGCTAGGACTAGGATGGAGTATAGGAATATCCTAATAGGCAGGTGTGGGGGGAGTCCTAATGGACTCCGATGGAAACAAGGTGAAAGATTTTGCTTGGGGAATTGGCAGCAAAACCAACAACGAAGCGGAATGGCTTGCTGTTATCAAAGGCATGGATGTTGCGAGGAAGGAAGATGTTAAGGAACTCGTGTCCTTTGGCGACTCTATGCTGGTGATCAGGGAAGCTAGGGATTTAGTCAAAACATTGCTAAAAACCAATCTCTACGCTGCATCACCACTTCATCCACTTTGCCAAGGATTTTCACTCAATCTCCTTCCTTCACGTCTTTATGCATAACAATCAGAAAGCTGACTCCATGGCTAACATAGGTGCAGGCCTGAATTGTGCTCTAGCTATTATCAACTATATCCTCTTTGTGGATAATTGGGTCCCTTAACTTTCTCCTTGAACCTTATGATCCCTTCCTTCTTGCATCCTTATAACCTCGGTCTCATCCATTTGCTGAATTCATTTAATTGCTAAATCTCCTCGGGATCCCCTCATTCTTTTCAAACGTCTCCTCATTTGAACCGGTGGCCTTCCCTGGAAGGCTCCATCTGTCTCGCATGTGGGAGATTAATGCGGACAAGCCCCAAGGAATCCAGAGGCTATATCATGCATGAAGGTGGCGCCCTTTGTATCTTGCAAGTTTCTCTCTGCGAAGTTCTTCGAATCCCGTTGTTTAGCCTTAACATGGAGGATAGCAATCTGTGTATTTCTGCTCTGCAATGTCGAAAATGCAGGAAGCCTGTCCAAGGGCACTCCGGGGGGGTTGGCTCAAAACATTACCTCTTTGATGTTTTTCAAGGGCATAGCATTGGTGGCAATGAGATTTCTCGTGGTAGCTTGACAAAGCATGCTTGCCACGGTCATTCCAAAGCTGAGGATCCTAGCAGCGACAAAAGATGGGTTCCTCTCGACTCTGGTCAGGGTCAGGGAAACAGGGGCCATGTGCAGCATTCTGGTTGTGGTCTTGATTCTGGCAGTAGGAATTGGAAGGTCCTCTTGAATCCCGACTCTGGGTTTTTCTCGAATCCCTATGAAGCAGGCCGCAATCAAGGTGGCCCCCTGCAGCAGTTTCATGGTAGCTTGGGAGAACTGGACTGTAACAAAAATTGGCAGCATGCAGTGGGCGATAATGGTGGTCTGGTTAACTTGGATTCTCCTCGTGGGCAGGACATCCCTTCCCCTGAAATTCTCACACAAGTTCTGGACCTGGAAGCCCAGGTCTGTTGGCTACGGGGTGACTTCTCTGATATGAAGAAAGATATATCTCACCTCGCTACCTTCGTTCAAATTTCTAACTCTAAAGTCCGAAATAACAATGGAAAGATGAAAGACTACAATAAGTTGGTTGGCAAGTTTGACTCATTCCATAGCTGCCTTAGGATTATGGAAGCCAAAGTTGATTGTATCAGAACCAACAGCAGAAATAGCTCCTCCGTCATCTTGAACATTGATGATGAAAATGCAGGTGCAGCAATAGGGAGTAAGGATAAGAATGCTTGTCCCCATCGTGGCAACTGACTCTCTTTTTGTCTTCTCATCTCGGTGTTTTGGCAGCTCTTTTTTGGCTCGGATATTGCACTACTTCTTATATGTATTACTCTTGTAATTTTCTCTTAGGGCAGTTCATTAAAATTTTCAGTTGTAGCAGGCCTAAGGCTATGTTTGAAGATCAGAGACTGAAGTGTGAAGAGTTTGTTTCGACAGCTCTTGTTTTTTGGGATCATTCTCCCCTACACTTTGTAATATGTTTCCTCTTTTTAATATAAAAGCTCGTTACCCGTTTGTGTAAAAAAAAATGGTTAGATATAACCATTAACTCTTTAATGGTTTCTAATAAAGACTATGATACTGCATAGAGAAAGGTAAAATGCCATTTACTAATAACTTCACTTTTTTTTCCATGGAAAAAATCGTATTCTTCGTATTCAAAAAGTGAAGACAAAATACATTCCTGTAGCACTGCTAAAAAAATAAAATTTGAAACTAGTTCAAAAAGATTCACTTATTATTGGATTTGAGTTACCAACTCTTGTAATGTGAAAGTGATATTTTAACGATTTTATCTTTAAAAGAGAGTAAAAGAGATTTTGTAAAGTAAAAGAGATTTTGTAGTTACTTAAGTTGTTTAAAATGATTTAAATTGAAAAAATAAAAATATTTAAATATTTAATTATTTTTGAAAAATAAAAATCTACATAAAAAATATAATGTAGATAGTACTTGGTGATTATTATTTTCATTGTGAATTGATAATTACATTATGAGAAATTTTGCCAATTTTGTTTTCAAAAAGTACTCAAAAACACTAGCATTTGAACAAATTTAAAATAAAGAAGACCACAAGTAGAAAGTATGATGCCTTACCAAAGACTACCTTTGCTAATTCTAGGATTATGTCTGGTCAATATTGAGTATGTGAGGGACATCTATCTGAATGGAATTCCTCTAGAAATTGTGATGCATGGAGGCTGGAAAAATATCAAACATAATAACTGCTCTTAATTCATAGGCAAGCAAAAAGGTAATATGGGAAAAATGAAGATTGGTAGAATTTTTTTTCTAATTTTTCTTTTGACTTTTAACCTTTATGTTTGAAAATAATATAAAACGTTGTAGAATTAACACAGGTGAATCACAATGACTTGTTGAATAATAACTATATATATATATATATGCTAGTGAGTAGAAGGTAAAATAAAAGCAAAATAATGTATTTTATTACGTTGTGTGATCTAGGAACTACAAGAGTTTGCAGCGAGCTGTAAAGTATAATGATATATGTTACATTAAGTAGAAAGTAAAATAAAAAAAAATAAAGTTCTTTATTACTTTGATTAATTTGAATACACAATTAAATTATCTTGTCACAATGGTATTTTTCTTTTAACTTTTCACCATTTTGTATGACTCCAATATAAAATGTTGCAGTACTAAATGTATGTGAATTGCAATAAATTAGTTCTGCGATGTTTGGTTCTATCCTACCGTCCCCAAATCTTGATGTTACAAGAAATTCTTGCAACCAAGGACCTCATATTGACGGATTTACAAGAACTTTTACCTGGTTGGTCCTTCTTATGTACTGACACAGTTGGACGCTCTAGTGGCTTAATTACTGGATGGAAGAGGTCTCATCAACAACTAGGCTCTGCCATTGGTTTTGACTGCAGAACTATTCTCCAAGGAAGTTGGTTTCGCTTTTTCCTTCATTAACATTTATGGTCCTTACCACCACCGCGAAGCCTTTTGGAATTGATTTTTTATAGTCGGGCAACTGGAAGCGGACAAGATTATCATTGGAGGTTACATGAACTTCACAATGGGGGGATATGAGATCTGGGGTACCCATGCCCAACGCGACCCACTTTCTGAATTTTCTAGTTCGCTATTGGACACTTATTCCTACATGGACATACCCCCTATTCTTCTTCATCCAACCTAGAGGAACATGAGAGCTGACGATTCCTATATTGCCAAGTGACTTGATAGGTTTCTCGCCAATGATGGAATTATTCGATACACCTCTTCTATTCAACAATGGGTGGAGGTGGGTGGTGAATCTGACCACCACCCCATTCTCTTGGAAATTTTCCATAATGTCAAAAGGACGTCCAGCCCCTTTAAATTCGATCTCAAATGGTTGAAGGAGATGGATTTATGAGATATGATTGTTAAGGAATGGGTACCCCTTGATCAAGCCATTGGTTTATCGACTGCAGTTTAATTTAATGATAATATTAAGAATATAATTAAGACCCTTTCCATCCCAGGGATCGTCGAGAAAATAAATTCTATTACGAAGGATCTTTGCTCCTTAGAGTTCGAATTGGATGTTTTTCATGCTAACAACCCTGATGGCTTATCTTCCTCCGAACAAAAACGTGATATTATTCACAAAGAAAAGAGACACAAGTAGATTCTCCGCGATGAAGAGGCCTCGACCTCGCGAGGAAGAGGCCTCGACCCATCTTCATAGCATGGCTCTATGGATTGAAAAGGGTGATGATAGCTCAAATTTCTTTCGCAACCATATTAAGCACAGAAAAAATGTCAATTCCATCTAGGAACTAACAAATGATGAGGGCCGAGTCTATCACGGACAACATGAATTGTCCACTATGGGGATCAAACATTTCAAGGAAACATTCTTTCAATCACAACAACCCTTGGTCCAACAAATGATGAACTTGACTTCGGAATACCCCCAGCTAGCTACTATGGATGATGTTATAAGACTACAGGATCCGGTTACCATGGAGGAACTGAAGGTTGCCATTTTGACCATGTAGAAGGATAAATTCCCGGGATTTGATGGCTGGGTTATTGAGTTCTACAAAGCGTTTATGGACATCCTGGAGGTGGACATTCTCGCGGTCATTGAGGAATCATGTTTAAGGGGACACATTCTAGGTGCTTTCAATTTGACGTTCATTGCATTGATCCCCAAGAAGGATAAGGGAGAGACCTTTGTGAATTAACGACGGATTTCACTCTGTAACTACATCTACAAGATGATAGCCAAAGTAATTTCAAACTAGATTAAGGGTATACTGTCAAGAGGCATTTCAATAGAACAACATGCATTTCTCAAAGGGAGACTTATCCTTGATGATATCGGTGCGGACCAGGAAGTATTACACTGTAAAAATCAATCAGACATCTACGTCTATCTTCAAGATCGATCTCAGAAGGGCTTACGTTCAGGGCAACTGGATGTATCTGAGATTGAGCCTTTTACAATCGTGTTTCCCACTTTCTACGGTCAACTGGATCATGTCATTGGTTCATACTGTTTTGTTTCCCATCCTTTTCAATGCAACGACCACGAACTTCTTTCGAACAAAGAGGGGTCTCCGACAAGGATGCCATCTGGGACCACTTCTTTTTATTATTGTCGTGGAGGGTTTGAGTCGGGATCTCAATAAATCTTAATATTTGGGTTTGTTTAAGGGTTTTAAGTTCAAGTTTGGCTTATGTGTGACCCACCTTTTCTTCGTGGATGACATCCTAATATTCTTTGATGGGTCACAAAGGGATGTGTGTTGCCTGAGTAAAATTCTCGACTTATTTGTCTTAGCTATAGGTATGTCTATCAATTATCACCAATCATTTTTTTACCCATTTCTACTGACCACAGAACAAACAGATTGGATCTCCCAAACACTACCTTTTCCAGTGGCTAATGTTGAGGAGGGCCTTTTATATATGGGATATAAATTCAAACTTGATGATTATTTCCTGAAATACTGGAAATGGCTGGTTGATCGGGTTGAAAGGAAGACACAACTTTGGTGTAACACTAATCTATCTAGGGGAGGTAGATTGATTCTTGTCAAATCTATCCTCGAGGCACTCTCAGTTTACTAGATGACTTTGGCACACATCCCAACAGGTATTTTTCTTTCCATTTGTAAATTTTGTAGCAATTTTATATGGAAAAAATATGAAAATGCACATTCTTTCCATTGGACTGCCTGGGATGGGATCACCTTCCCCAAGTCATGGGGAGGATGGGGTATTAAACATATGCCCTTTTTTTCCAAAGCATTAGGTGCCAAAGGCATATGGAGGATCCTCAACGTTAAACATATATGGACTTCTATCATTTATCACGAATACATCTCTCCTCTCACGATTGAGTATTGGTTCAGACTGAGGCAGAAATATTACAGGGACATTTCCACGATGTGGAGGGCTGTTTTGAATGCATTTGAACTGGTGGCTGATGGGCTTAGATGGAAGATTGGTGACGGGATGCACTTTCGACTTGGTATCGACCCTTGGATAGGATGCACTGATGCATACAAGTTACCTTATCACATGGTCAATATGCTACATGAAAAGGGTTTCTTTTTCTTGGCCAACATTTAGGAATAGGCTTGAACTACCTACTATAGACAAGCACTAGTACATTCAGGCATATTTTTCCATGAAATATTTCCACGTTTTGAACATTCGTAGATTAATACAATGAAATTTAAGATGTCTTTTCATTTTTTTTTATCATGGCGGAAAAACCGTGGCAATATTGACGTTTTTTAATTTTTGACGAACTTTCGTCTCTATATCGATGACCTATGGCTATCTTTGCACACCTTCCAAACCAATACTAGCTTCCATGGCTCTTGGATTTTTACGCGCGGGTCAACTCATGCATTGGCGTCGATAGATCAACGATCGTCGATCTATAAATACATACTTTTAAGACAATTTTCGACACATTTTCTATATATATTCTTCATCTTTTAAACCTTGCATCTCTTCAAACTGTGCTCACGCCTTTTCGTTATCGTGCCTCTTCAAATCTAATAATTAATCTTTTATTTGTGATTCTGTTTATTTCATATTTTTAATTAATTAAAAAAAAATTCTTTGTATTTTGTAGGCCTGCGGGCTTCATCCAACTGGGCTCTCCCTATGTGGGAAAAAACCCTACGCCCCTTGCCTCTTCATGGGCATATGCGGGCAAGCCCCTTGCGGGCATGCTTAAGCTCCTGTGGCTTTAAATTTAGCCCCTGCGGGAATCCTAATTAAGCGCCTGCAGGCTTTACCTTACCTCCTACGGGTATCCCCTGAGTCTCTATGGGATTAATCTCAGTCCCTGCGGGCATCCTTAAGCCCTTGCGGGCTTCACTTCACCCTCTGGAGGCATCCCTAATCCCATGCAGGCTTTACCTCAGCCCCTGCGGGCATCCTTAATATAGCCCCTACGAGCTTAACTTCACTCCCTGCAGGAATCCCTAAGCCTCTGTGGGCTTAAGCTCAGCCCCTGCGGGCATAGATAAACGCTTGCGGGCATATTTTATCCCTTGTGGGAATTTCTTTAGCCCCTGCGAGCATAATGGAGCTTTTAACCCTTAAGCCTTTTTATAAATAATCAAGTTTTTCTTTGCTTTTGGGAGACCAATAGCTCGCACGTGAGAGCACCAAGGAGGGAACTAATACCACAGCTGGATGACTAGATCACCAAGGAACATGCCCATGTCATCTGGAAAAATTATCAGCACAAGGAAACTCTTTGGTGGGCATTTCCAAATTCCTTTTCAACTTTCTGATCTTAACACTTAGCCAATTTTTCTTTAGTTCTTAATAGGCAAAATAATATTTTTCCTACTTTTGGCAGATTGATATTTTGCATATATGACCATCATAAGGAAAAATGAAAGTATGGATGGATAGCCACCTCGACAAGGACCAGATCCATGTCACCTTTTGAAATTTTTGATACACACATCATCTGGCGAGCATTTGAAAATAGACTTCCAAATTGTTAATTCAATACTTAGACAAAATTGTCAAACCCTAGGTCAACATGATGAGATTTTTATTTTCATCACATTAGAAGTGTGAGACACCCAATGGGTAGAGGCCAACAAGGTGATTCCATCAAGAGCAATTTCATCCTCTGAAGCTTCTTTCTCTCTCCTCGGCGGGCATTTTACTGGAGTAGTGCAATTTAGTCTAGGAGGCACTTCTGGTAGATCAATATCTTCACCTGCAGAAACTCTTTGGACAAACCATTGATATGGTTGGATGCACCATACAACATTCTATAGATCCATACTCTCAAAATGATTTAATTCATCAACCACAAGAGATGGCAGGCATTTTACTGAGGTGACTTAGGTAGTTTTAGTGATTTTACACTTAGACAATTTTTGCACTTTCCTAGACTTGGTCCAATCTACCTAAAACACTGTTTTGGCAGATCCATAACTTCTCCCTCAGGCACTTTCAAGTCAAGATGAGTACATGGTCAGGTAGAAAAAAAACCAACCTACAAGATGAACATATGGTGCAGAAATTTTCTTCTACCCACAAACTATGGCGGGCATTTCCCTAAGGCCACTTGAGCCAGTTTTCCAACACTTAGTCATTTTTATGAATTTCTCCAAAGTTTATCCTGATACCCTATTTTGGCAGACTTATAACTTTCTCCTCAGACATTCTTAAGGAAAACTGAGACCATGGTCAGGTAGATCAATCAACAAGCTACATGGTATATTACTGAATAGTGGCAAGCATTATCGGATTTATTGTAAAATACTGCATAGTCTATTTTCAAAGATTCTATCATTGGGATAGGTTTTATTGTAAGTTTCTTTGATTCACTTAATGAATAACAAGGAACTTTTTTTTGTTGAAAAAAAAGGCTCTATAAGTAAATTAATCCTGAATTAATCTGCTAACTCTTAACTCTTAGATCAAATAATCAATATTATGAGAACTCTTAACTCTTAGATCAAACAATCAATAAAGTCATTTTGGTTCTTTTCATGATTGGGCTTCATGATTGCACAAGGGCAGGGTTGGAATTTCATTTTATATTTACCCTTCAAATCAAAGTTTTATGACATTTTGAACTCTTACTTTAACCATCACAAAACGTTTAGTTTCAGAACATGCCCTTCAATAGTAAAGTGTTATTAAAGAAATTACCTTTCATTATTGAAATTTTTATTAAAGATTTTAATTTTCAATCAAATATAGTAATAAAAATATCTATCCATGTTTTATTTAGTTAATCTTATATTCTAAATATTAAGACTCATGCATGCAAGATGGATTCTCTCATTGACACTAATTTAGTTGAAGAAAACAAACAATTCAAAAATACACCATAAGAAGGCAACTTCCCTTCCAAAAAAACTTCAAATGAAAAATCATCCAAAAACTTTATATTAAAGAAAATCTATATATTGAAAAAAAGCTTTGCATTTTTAAAGAGGAAGAATTAACTTCCTCGTTGTTTGGAGACATCTCAGGCTCCGTCAATTACCTTGTTTTAAAAATTACTTTAAATTGAATATTCACATATTTAGTTTGTATATTTATTGTTTATAATTAAAGAAAAAATTACATTCATTTTACTCTTGAGTTAGTTAATCCAAACTTTCACCGCCCAATTGATATAATCTAAAGATGGAACTGCATCAATTGCTACTATTGAAGTGACATCAATGGCAACCACATTCAACAATAAGCTTTCAGGTGGAGGATTTACACACTTGACCATTGACTCATTCACGATAAAAGGTCTATGTCCAAGAAGATAATGGCCTGCCAAAACATCCAATCAACACTAGCTTTTTAAACTACCAATTCAACACTAAGACAAAATCGTCAAACCCTAGGTCAAAATGAGGATATTTTTATTTTCATCAACTTGGAAGTATGAGACACCCAATGGATAGAGGCCAACAAGGTGATTCTATCTAGACCAATTTCATCATTTGAGACCTCTTTCCATCTCCTCGGCGGGCATTTTTCTGGAGCAGTGCAAATCAAGCTAGGACACACTTTTGACAGATCAATATCTTCACCTATAGAGACTCTTTGGACAAACCAATGATACATTTGGATGCACCAATCAACAGTCTAGAGACCCATACCCTAAAAATATTTTAAGACATCAACCATAGGAAATGGCAGGCATTTTACTGAGGTCACTCAGGCATTTTTACAAGTAATTTTATACTTAGACAATTTTTGCATTTTCCTAGACTGGAGCAATTTGCCTGAACACTATTTTGGAAGACCCATAACTTGCTTTTTAGAAACTCTCAAGACAATCGGATACCATGGTCGGGTAGAAAAATCAACAAGCTATAACCTGACACTATGGGGTGGGCATTTACCTTAACCTATGAACTATGGTGGGCATTTTCCTGAGGCCACTTGGGCAGTTTTACTACCACTGGTGCAAAAACAGCCTGAAACCCTATTTTGGAAGGCCTTTAACTTTGTCATCAAAAACCCTCTTTGAGAACCGAGACCATGGTATGATAGCCTCTTTAACAAGCTATATCATTATAGTTTTAGATAATTTTTATCATTCTCCTGTGAGGTACAACGGGCAATTTACCAAGGTCACTTGGACCAATTTTCCAACACTTAGACAATTTTCAAAATTTGGACCTCTTTTGTTTCTCTTGTTCTTAATATGCAAAACAATATTTTTCCTACTTTGGTAGGTTAATTTCTTGCACATGTGACTATTAGGAAGTAACTTGAAACCATCACTGGATAGCTACTTCAACAAGCAACACGTTCATGTCAACTGATGAATTTATCCCCACAAGGACAGTTCCTGGCATGCATTTACAAATAGCCCCTTAACCTTGTGATTTTAACACCTATCCTAATTTCACTTGTTCTTAATATGCAAAACAAGTTTTTTCTCAATTTGGTTGGTTAATTTCTTGCACATGTGACCCTGTTTTGGCAGATCCATAACTTCTTCCTCAGGCCCTTTCAAGTCAATGTGAAAGCATAGTCAGGTAGACAAAACAACAACCTACAATATGACCATATGGTGCAGGCATTTTCTTCAACCCACAAACTATGGAGGGAATTTCTCTGAGGCCACTTAGGTAGTTTTGATACTTTGGTGTAAATGTAGCATGAGACCCTGGTAGGCTGTTATCTTTGTCATCAAACATCTTCTGTGAAAACTAAGACCATGGAGAGATAGCCTCTATGACAAGCTAGAGCATTATACTTCCATATAATTTTTATCATTCTCCCATGAGGTACAACGGGCATTTTCACAAGGCCACCTGGACCAGTTTTCCAACACTCGATCATTTTCAGGAATTCCTCCAGAGTTTATCCTAAAACCCTATTTTGGCAAACTTATAACTTTCTCCTCAGACATGCTTAAGAAAAACTGAGACCATGGTCAGCTAGACAAATCAAGAGGGTACAACCTTACAATATGCTGCGGTCATTTAATTTAACCTATAATTTATGGCAGGCATTTTCTTGAGGCTACTTAGTCAATTTTACTTCCTCTGGTGCAAAAACCTGTTTTGGAAGACCTATAACTTTCTCCTCAAAAGTGATTTAGGCAAACTGATACCATGACTAGATAGCCACTTCATCAAGCTATAGCCTGGTATGATGGTGCAGGAATTTTTCTCAAACCATGAATTATGGCGGGCATTCTCTTAGAGAAGTTTTGACTAATTTTTACATACTTAGTAAATTCTTGAAAATGGCTAAATGTTGGAAAACTGGTCCAGGTGGACTAAAGGAAATGCCCGCAATAATTTGGGGGTTAGAGTAAATGCCCACAATAATTTGGGGGTTAGAGTAAATTCCCGCACCGTATGGTCAGGTTGTACCTTGTTGAGTTGTCTACTTGACCATGGTCTCATATTGTCCAAAAAGTGTCTGAGGAAGAAGTTATGGATCTTCCAAAACAATATTCCATGCATATTGGACTAGTCTAGGAAAGTGCAAAAATTGTCCAAGTATAAAATCAGTAGAAATGCCTGAGTGACCTTAGTAAAATGCCTGCCATGTCTTATGGTTGGTGTCTAAAATTATTTTGAGAGTATGGGTCTCTAGAATTTTGTTTGGTGCATCCAACTATATCATTGGTGAAGAGTTAGAGTCTCCAAGGAAGAAGATATTGATCTGCCAAAAGTGCTTCTTATCTTGATTTGCACTACTCCAATAAAATGCCCGCCGAGGAGAGAGAAAGAGGTCTCAAAGGATGAAATTGGTCTGGATGGAATCACCTTGTTGGCCTCTATCCATTGGGTGTCTCACACGTTTAGCAGGAAACAACCTTCCCTAGATCCACCCTTCCACCCTTTTCTAATTTTTTTTCTTCAATTTTGGAATTTCATTTTTCTTGGCCTGTTCTTGTTGCTACTGCAACTTGGACACCCAAGATACACTTCTTCCTTCTAAAATGTGTGAATATATATTAAATAATTCACCCTTCAATCATTTCAACTCTTCAAACTGACCTTATACCTTTTCATCGTCGTGCCTCTTTAAAATTATTTTTCTGTTTATTAAATTAAAACATGACTCATATGATTTTTCTTCGTTTTGGTAGATCAATATTTTGCACGTGTGAGTACCAGGAAGGGAAATGATACCACAACTAGATAGAAATATCATCAAGTAGTATGCCCATGTCATATGGAAAAATTATCAGTGCAAGGATCCTATTTGGCGTGCATTTCCAAAATACCTTTTCAATTTTCTGATAGCTAATTTTCCCTCGTTTGACATGAAAAATGATATTTTTCCTATTTTTGGCAGATATTTTTTTTTCATATATGACTATCATGAGGAAAAATGAAAGTATGGCTGGATATCCATTTCAATAAGGAACATATTCATGTTAGTTTTCACATTTTCTGAAACACACACATCCTCTGGCGGGCATTTGAAAATGGCCTTCTAACCTGTTAATTCAACACTTTGACAAAATTGTCAAACCCTAGGTCAACATGATGAAATTTTTATTTTCATCAAATATGAAGTGTGAGACACCCAATGGGTAGAGGCCAACAAGGTGAATCCATAAAGACCAATTTCATCCTCTGAGGTTACTTTCTCTCTCCTTGGCGGGCATTTTACTGAAGTAGTGCAAATTAGGCTAAGTAGCACTTTTGGCAGATCCATATCTTCTTCCTCTGAGTCTCTTTGGACATACTAACACCATGGTTGGGTAGAAAAAACACTAACCTACAAGATTCCCATATGGTGTAGGAATTTTCTTCAACCCACAATTTATGGCAGGCATTTCCCTGAGGTCACTTAGACAATTTTTCCAACACTTGGTCATTTTCAGGAAATTCTTCAAGGTTTATCCTGAAACCCTGTTTTGGCAGGCTTATATCTTTCTCCTAAAAAATTATTAAGGCTAAATGATACCATGAATAGATAGCCACTTCAACAAGCTATAGCCTGGTATTATGGTGCGAGAATTATCTTCAAACCATGAATTATGGCGGGCATTCTCTTAGGGCAGTTTTGACTAATTTTCCCATACTTAGTCAATTTTCAAGTTTCACAAACTTGTCATACTTTTCCAAAATGATGGTGGTGGTGATGCAGATGATGAGGATGGAAATGACGATGATGAATATGTTTATTAGGAAGAGGGAGATGACGATGATGACGATGATGATGAAGATGATGAAGATGATGATGGTGGTGGTGGTGATGACGACAACAACGATGATGATGATGAGGATGAGGATGAGGATGAGGATGAGGACGATGATGATGAGGATGATGATGATGATTATGATGACTACGATGATGATAAAACTGATAAAACTATGACTAGGTTTTTTTAAAGAGAATGTCAAGGAACCCATAGCATCCATGGATTTGGTGAATTTTCATTTTTTAAGGAAAAACCACAACATCTTTTTTAAAGCATATTTGGGAGAAGTTACAAAAAACATGGATGAGATCTATGCACTCTCAATGCTAATGAGAATAGCTTTAAAAAAGGTATAAATCAAATTTAGATCATTGGTGGTTCCAAGTTGGTCATCGATTGGGAAAACAAAAATAAACAATGTGCAAAAATTAATTTTAGTTCCAATCATGGAAAATTAGAGAAGTAAAAAGATATTTAGAATAATTTTATTTTCAGCTCAATTATTGAGAATTAAGTGGATGATTTATCAGAAAAATCTTTAACTATTCAATTTGGAAATTTGAGAACATAGGAAGCAAAGTATGACAGTGTGATTCTAGTGCTCAAGAAGTTAGCTTCTGACTGATCCCAATGCTGTGGTAAGTTTCAGTCTAATGATCTTGAAGAAAGAGATAATAATGTAGATCTCTCTCTCTCTCTCTCTCTCTCTCTCCATTGCAAATTACACAAGTGAGTGTGTGTGTCCAAATGAGGAGCATATCACTCCTGTTTATACTTTATCTTCCACTTGACTTTTCCCCTAACTAGGTTGGCCCCAACAACTTAACCACTCAGCTTAATTCTGACGAGCCGACTCCTCTGGGGGGACTTAAACACAACATTACAATTGAATCAAAGGGGATCTATTGCCCCGAATTACAAGGCAGGATTTACCTGAATGAATTTACATAATCAAATACATTAATGGCATCCTGACGGAGGAATAAAACATCTCCGAATAAATTACAACAATAAAATACAATAGAATATTCTTCAAAGTTACAGTATTTCAATAGGTGGTGGTGATGAAGATGATGATCATGATGAAGATGATGATGACTATGATGAAGATGATGATGATGATGACGATGATGAAGATGCTGATTAGGAAGAGGGAGATGACAATGATGATGACGACGATGACGACGACGACGACGACAATGATGATGAAGATGATGATGATGAAGATGATGCAGATGATGATGATGAAGATTATGATGATGATCAATGATGGTGGTGGTGATAACGACGACGGCAACGATGATGATGATGATGAGGATGAGTACGATGATGAGGAGGATGAGAGTGATGATGATGACCAGGATGAGGATGATGAAATGATGATCATGATTATCATGATGATGATTAGGATGAGGGAGATGACGATGATGATGATGATGATGATGATGATGAAGATGAAGATGATGAAGATGATGATGATGAAGATGATGATGATGATCAATGATGGTGGTGGTGATGACGAGGACAACGATGATGATGATGATGATGAGGATGAGGATGAGGACGATGATGATGATGAGGATGATGATGATGATGATGATGAACAGGATGAGGATGATGAAGATGATGAGCATGATTATCATGATGATGATTAGGATGAGCCGGATGATGATGATGATGATGAAGATAAAGATGATGATGATGGTGATGGTGATGATGATGATGATGAAGATGATGATGATGATGAAGATGTGATGACAAGATCTTTACCTTGGTCTTCACTAAAGTCTTCTGAGCTTGGACAACATTATAATAGAATGGTTGTGAGTGATTATTCACTCCTATAAAGAATGCACTTTATAGAACTACCAAACTTCTTAGTTAGGATTTTCCTCTTTTAAGACACCGTACTAGGTCCATAAGTATTGATTCTTCACGTGCACAAATCTAAGAACATGAGGCTTCATAGGGCCCAAAACGTTGTATTTTTTTTTTTACTACTTCCTCAAATCATATTGAATTTGAGTGAAAGGAGGAGTTATGTTAAACAATTTTGAAACTCTGAAACTGATCCTGCGTAATGACTGTTTTCAAATCATATCGAATTGTCATATTATTCGTTGGAATGGGTGTTAGGAGCAATCCTTAATTTTTCATGCATCTGGCTGCTCCCCCTATCATGTAGACGTCTTCATTTACTGAGCTCCCCCTAAAATTGTGATGATGAAGATGATGATGACGATGATGACGACGAATATGATGATGATGATGATTGCGCCGAGAGGCACTCTACAGCTCAGTATGGGGGAGATCTTGTTAGTAGAGTGTTTGTAGATTGTTTGTCGAGTTACAAAATAATACAACGTAAACAAAAAAAGAATAATACAAAGTAAAAAGTAATAAATATTATGTTGGCCATAAACAAAAAAGAATAATACAAAGTAAAAAGTAAATATTAGAGTTAAACTAGAGACTTTAGAGCTTAGGATTAGGTGGTCAATACTATGTCGTCCATAAACAAAAAAGAATAATACAAAGTAAAAAGTAAATATGAGACTTAAACTAGAGACTTTACTTTTTTCTTTTAATACAAAGTAAAAAGTAAATATGAGACTTTAGAGTGTTTTTCGAGTGTTTGTGAGTAACAAAATAATACAAAGTAAACAAAAAATAATAATACAAAGTAAACAAAAAATAATAATACAAAGTAAACAAAAAATAATAATACAAAGTAAAAAGTAATAAATATTATGTCGTCTATAAACAAAAAAGAATAATACAAAGTAAAAAGTAAATATGAGACTTAAACTAGAGACTTTAGAGCTTAGGTTTAGGTGGCTCAGGTATTGCACTCAAGGATCTATTCAAGGAGAGGTTTGCACCTCGGGAGATTTGATCCCTCTCGGCGCTTGATAGAGCCTAGGATTTGGATCTAGGCTGGTGATAATGAAAATGATGATGATGATGATGATGATGATGATGACGAATATGATGATGATGATAACGAAGATGTTGATGATGAAGATTATGATGATGATGATAAGGAAGATGATGATGCTGAAGAAGATCACGATGACGGTTGATGATGATGACGACGATGATGATGATTATGAAGATGATGATGATGATGATGATGATGATGATGACGAAGACGATGGTGATGACGATGACAAGGATGATGATGATGATGATGATGATAATGATGATGATCATCATCGTTGTTGCCGTCATCACCATCATCTTCCTATTCATCATCATCATCATCATCATCATCATCATCGTGATCATCGTCATCATCATCATATTCGTCCTTGAAGGGACTTATGTATAGGATCTCACTATAAGCAATGCAACCAATACAAATTATGACAAAATCCTAGTTAAATTAAATTATATTAAATTAAAAACATAGAGTTGTTTAACTAAAATTAATTTAAAATGCAACAAAATATAAAATATGCAAATAAAAAAGCCCAAAATAAACTAAACAAAAAATAAATATGCAAATAAAAAAACAAAACAAAACACAAAATAAAAAATATGCAAATAAAAAATGAAAAAACAGAGGGAAAAGACTCCCGTGCACTAGCTCATTAGCACCATCCAGAGCAAAACAACAAAGAACAAGTTCACTCCCGCGCACTAGTTCATTAGAAGCATCCAGAGCACTGGTAATTTGATGAACAGAGCAGTGGTAAATCGAGGAGCAGGGGATACCAGTACAGAGGATACCAATGTTCCCAGGGGAGGCAATCCAGTAGCAGTTAAGAGGATAATAAAGGGCCCAATGAATTCGGTAAGCCCATCAACCCTAGCAGTGTAGGAATTTGGGAAAAATCCCACGGTTTTGACTGTTTCCACTCTAAATACAGACTTTTCATTGTTTACTTCATTTTTTTTGAGGGTTTATACGAAATATAGGCCGTATTTAAGGGAAAAAATGACCCATGATGGGAATTTTTCCTGTCAAATTCCAGCCCTGAACCCATCCATCTCCCGTTTGATAGAGAATGGGCCTGGACCCTACCATCACGACCAAACAAATTCGGGATTTCCATGTAGCAGAACACCGTAGCAATGGTAAGAAAATGGTCTTGGCTAGTGTAAGACAATTCAGGGTTGTGATAAGACGATTTAGGATCCAACATCACCCTATTCGCGTCCATGTGCAAAACCACTCAAAACTACCTAAAATTGGTCTAAATTTGGTGACATTTCACCATGTTATCCTATTTAAAAAAAATCAGGCATAGAGGCATGGAGGGAGGGAAAAATGATGCTTGGGTTGAGGAGGATACTTCATGGAGGTTGGTGATATAACCCCAAATTGAATCCCCAACATGATCTATATGAGGGGGAACCCCATACCTCTTTGCATGCATTAACTAGTCAAGTGGCCCAAGAAACACACTTCTATATCCATGTTGTGAACAAATTCCAAATCAAATCAAATCGTGTCTTATACTTAAAAATAATTCAAATATAAATAACTCTAAAAGAAATTACACCTTTGAGAGAAAAATAGCTTTTGATAAAGTTTTTGGGAAGAAATAACTTTTGATATTAAAACATTACAAGTAAATATATTTGCACGCTAAATTATATCCACTTGGTAACTTATATTCTTGTTTTATCGAGTGTAGGTACCACCAAATAGGTATCTGTTAGATCTATCTTCCTCTAGTGATGATGAAGATATACTCGGAGAGGTTGAAATTGAGACGTGTTGTACTAGATCTATCGGTTCTATATCAACTAGATCTAAAAAGGTAAGGAAAAGATTTTGTAGATGCATGCAATATTTTATTGCGAATGGAGGGTCATGCAATTATGATGCTGAGAGCATATTTGTATGTGCAACAAAAATAATACTTCCAAGTGAAGAGTTGTAATCAATTACAACTTAAATCAAATAGATGTAGCTTCCACGGTCCAGGGTAACTGTGGAAGGTCACACGCTATGCCTCATCAGGTATATGCTAAATATAGTCACTAAACATGACTACAATAACTAAATGTTTTGATTTTTTCCGTTAACATTCGATTTCCACCAAGGACATTCACTTTTTTCGTGCTTATTATGAATATTTCCATGTGATAACATGCTTATTACATTGTTATGCTTATCTCATTTTTGTTTATGTTACAATTATTGACTCAACTTTTATTGATTGATTTATTTTGTTAGGGTGGCAATAGTGGAAAGCCACATTCTTCTTCCACGATCCAAGGTGACCATGGAAGGTCACAATCTATGCCTCGTGAGGTAAATGTTAAATATAGTAAATAAATATGACTACAATAACAAAATGTTTCGATTTTTTCGGTTAACATTCAATTTTCACTGTTACCATTCGCTTTTTTCGTGCTTATTGTGAGTATTTCCATATGATAACATGCTTATTACATTGTGGCAGGGGTCTTGTAACATCCAAAAAAATCACAAAAATTTAAATTTTCTATGTATCATTAAATGCGTACATTTGTTATGTGGAAGTATAATAAACAAATATTTCCTTAATTAAATGACAACCTAGTTAATGTATTAGGATGAAACCTTCTTCAAATTGTCGTCAACGTTAAAAACCTGTTACATCCAGTACATGCTATGTTTGTCATAAATATCCCTTCTACTTATGAATGATTAAATGCATGTATTTATGTTGTCATTACTAATGGATGCCTTAAGATCATTTGTGTTTTAAATTAAAGATGGCTACTTCTTTAAATGTACAAATATCGTAGATTTACTATGGTGTTGTTTTCATTATAAGTGCCAATTGTTTGTTTTCTTGATGATGAAGGGGTCCTATGGGCACCTCGAGGCTTAATTAGCTATTTAGCTAATGCACTTGAACTTCTGTCGCAGATCGCAGGTACGAGCGATACTTCTTTCCAAGTATTACAATGTATGTAAAAAGGACCTTTTAACTCCAATTAGTCTCCGAAGTTTTAAAAGTATAGAGGGTTTAGTTGTGTAAGGGTAAAACCTACCCTATCTATGGTCATACTTAACACACAAACGTTGTAACTATTTATTTATGTTTTCTCTCGAGTTTTACTTCATAATCATCCATCGTACTTATGCCATTTTAATTTATTTATATCAAGTCCTAGCTTAATATATTTAAACTTTCACTAAAGCTTTTATGTGTACATGGATTCATCAAATTATATTATTCAAGCTTTTGTAATATTTCCATACCCTACCTTAAGGGTTTATACTTTGTGATACTATATGTAAATGAAACTATTTCTGTATGTCGTAACTATATACATATATATCCTATACTACATGCCTAGCATGGAACTTTGTATGCTCTACGTATAAAATATACCCTATATGCTTGACTTCATGCAAAACATATTTTATGCTAGAAGCATAGTTTAGTTCACGAATGCTCTACATATTCATTATATACCATGATTAAAGTGCATCGGCATACTTTATATTATAGGTATGGTGAAGACCCTAATTAGAATTCAATGTATCTCCACGTTGGTAGCATACGTGCACTTGGTAGCTATGATACTTAAATGATATTAATGGTGTTTGGGTGGAATGCTCGTTGGCAATCCCTCGTGGCAGGTCTCTACGTGAAGATTCTTGGTAAAAGTGTTAAACCCTAAATGCACTTTGAATTACTCGCCGAAACCATAACCTAGAGCATTCATTTTTGCAGCAAGTGAGGGTGGAGAGGCCGACAGGCTCTCGGATTCTTAGGGTTTGTAACAAAGGTTTGCAGGAAACACTCTCGGGGTTCGAAACCGTGACCTCGAAGCCTGCTTCGTAATGCCAATAGTAGGTTAAAAGGAACTGGGTTGTTCTATTGTGTTGTAAATCTTTTGCTGGGTTTCGATGGTGAGAATTCACACCACTAGTATGAATGCTGGAAGCTTATCCAAAGCATACATTGATGGGGAATAATGCTCAGGCGTGCTGCAATGTCATAGGTAATGTCATACCAGATCCTTCGTATTTTCGTTGAGTGTTTTAGTAAGGTAATAAGTACTTCAAGAATTTAACCAGTTGTGGCGTTGTTCCATTTGACAGGATCACTCCCTCGGCAATGTTTTTAGGTTGTCCTGAAGGGAATACGAACTTATTTGGCCCTGGCAAGCCTCGGTGACTCCCTATGGGCATTCAAATGCACTTGGAAGATTTGTGGTGAAGCATGGCATCGATATTGTCCTTATCTTGGTTGGTCGAAGCTTCGGTTTAACTTAAACAATTTGGTTTCTCAGTTGTTTGTAAATTTATAAGATGAATGGAATTTTTATGTTACAGCGAGGGTTTGAACCCTCGACCTATCCTACGTTGGTTTCTCAACACTTACTGTATAAAGTTTTAATGATAAATACATATGGTTTTGCTTGGAAAAGATTTCAAAGGGTTTTACCCTCGGCACTTTGATATTTTGGAAAGAATTGTGTTGATAAAACTTTGTGTTGTTTAGGGTTTTAAAACCCAGTTCTGTTTATGAATAATTAGTTATAGAGAGGGTCGAAGCCTCAATCTTGTCTCACGTTGCTTCCTTTCGTAAAGTATGTGTATAAATATGGTTTTTGTGAGATTTAAATGGAGTTTGAAATACAACAATTGAGCGAATGCTCTAGGCAATGTTTTACTTTGTATTAAGAGATTTATGATGCTTACTGTGTTTTTATGATTTTTTTGGCTATACCAAGGGTTTCGAACCCTGCACAAATGCATAGATGAAAACCTTATAGGTTGAAATGTTAAAAATATAAAAAATGTAGTTTGGCTGGGCGAACCCTTAGGGTATCGAACCCTGGTATTGTAACACTTCTTCGTTTTGTTGGATTAATGCAATGCTATTATATTAATAATAAGTATAGCTAATGAATAGGGTTTGAACCCTGGGAGAGTCGACAGACTATTAGAGTTTCTATTTGTTTTGTATTATTTAATGTTTAAATCATTTAATAATTAAATTCGTATGTGCATTAAGGTGACAATATTACATATTACCAGTAATGTGTAATAGATATATGATTACTATTTTCTTTCCTGCAGCATTTAAAACTTTGTTTTGTTTATAAAATCTTGTACTATGAGTTTTCGATACTATTTAGGGTTTTGTAATACAAAAACTATATTGTTTTTAAAAGGATTATGTTTGAGAAGTTTCTACTATTACTTATATGTTATTTGTTCTCTGAAATGAAATATTTAAGCCATGATTAAACTTAGGTTTTAAAATAATATTAGATTTCTTACTATAGTGTTACTTCTGTTACTATGCCCTGTGATACAATATGAAAAGTGATTGAAACTTGATTTGGTTTATACTATTGAAAAAGACAGGTTTTATATTAGAATTCTGTTATGATTTACTGAAAATAACCTATAAAAGTTTGTACAAAAATGAAACAGATTTATTGTAAGGTATACAATCATTCAAATATAGCTATTGCATATCATCATTCAAGTCTGTTTTAATTCCTCTTCCCTGTACTAGAGTAGGACACTGAAATAGTGTGTGGAAAAATACAGGGAAGCATTTTCTAATCTATTATTCATTTAGTATTTTTAACCTAACAGATATATGGATTTTTTTCAGAGTAGATAATATTGCATAAATAAAACATTTAATCACAGTCATAGATATCTAAGATTAAATAGACAACTAATAACATAACTGCATTCATTTATTGGTAAATAATTTAGCAGAAAGTAAATAAGATAACACAATTTGAACCTGGTAACTATAGAAGAGACAAACAACCAAAGGAGCCCGTTCCACCCAACCTTTTCCTGAAGACAGCCAAGTTACCTACCTTAGGACCCCCGAGCCTATTCACTGAACCACTAGGACGAATATGCTGTGTGGAGAAATGGAATAAATTCCTTTGCAACTCAGCAGTAGTACTTCTGCTTTTAGCAATATTGAACTCAGCAATGTGGCTGCACTAGTTCAAAATGCAGTCTTAACTCACTCAATCAATTCTAACCTTCCCCTCATCGAATCTCTTATGTTCTCTTGTCTTTCACAATTCATAAATTATCACAAGGTAGGAATGAACAACCTCCTGTTGAATTCGATAGGTAGATAAAGCATGCCTAGGTCTTTTGGTCAGTTGTTTTCAGTTAATGAGCCACCTGCTCAGTTCCACTTTCTCGGGGAACATGACCATAAAAATAGGGAAGTTTCCCCCTGCAACAGCTAGAAGTGAGTTGAGGATGCTGCCAAGTGTCAGTTTTCTCTCCACCCCAGTCCATTCCCCCCAGTGGGTTAGTGAACACTCATTCAATAGTCTCCTTTGGATATTTGTCTCCTCTTTTATTTATTAATAATAAAATATTTAGAGTAATTAATTACAGTTATCCTTGAACCCACTTGGTCAATAACATAAAACTTTACAACAACATAAAACATAATGTTCTGATAACATAAAATGTTTAGAGTTTGGGTATGTGACAAACACCCCCTCTTAAATTCAACATCATCCTCGATGTTGCTTTATTCATCATCCTCTAGTTCCTCCTAGAATAGATTTGGATATGCCACCCACATATTACTTTCCAACTCCCAAGTTGCTTCATTCGGACTAAGGTGCTTGTATTGCACCTTTACCTGTCCAATGGTATGATTACAAAGAAAAATTTCCCTCTTGTCGAGGATACAATCTGGTTCCACCATAAAATCTCCTTCTGGTTCCACCTGTACATCATTCCAATTAATCACATGAGTAGCATCATGCACATACTTTTTCAAAAGAGAGATGTGAAATACATTATCTACTTTAAGATTTGATAGCAAGACCAACTGATATGCCACTAGTCCTACAATGGACAATATTTTAAAAGGTCCACAATACCTTGGTGCTAGTTTAGCACAGCTTCCTAACTTTAAGGAACTCTTTTTGGGTTTTACCTTGAGGAACACATGTTCACCAACCTGAAACTCTTTTTGAGTTCTTTTGAGATCTGCATGATTCTTCTATCTATCTTGTGCAATTTTCAAATTGCCTTGAACCTGTTTCACGGTTAGTTCCATTTCTTTTAATAATTCAGGTCCTAACATTAGCCTGTCAACTAGATTACTCCATGAAATAAGAGTATTACATTTTCTTCCATATAAAATTTCGAATGGACTAAGTTTTGCTGAAGCTTGGTAATGTTATTATAAGCAAACTCAGCAAGATGCAAATATTCCTCCCATTTACCTGGCTGATCTCTAACATACATTCTTAACATAACTTCAAGAATCTGATTGACTCTTTCGGTCTGTCCATCCATTTGTGGATGAAATGCTGTACTGAAAATTAAAGTAGTATCTAAACCCTTAAATAAAGAATTCCAGAATTTTCCTGTAAACTTTGAGTCTCGGTCATAAATCATAACTTTTGGAATCCCATGCAAACGAAAAAATTGTTTCATGAAAATTTCAGCAATGTTAGCAGCCTTGTAGGTTGTCTTAACAGGTATGAAGTGGGATGCTTTAATAATATTATCCACAACTACCATCACGAAATCATTTTGTTTCTGATTTTTAGGTAAACCAATAATAAAATCAATACTAATTATATCTCACTTCCAATCTGGAATAGGCAGTGGCTGCAACAATCCAGCTGGGTGTTGATGTTCAGCCTTTATTTGCTAACACTCTATACACCTAACAATATATTCAGCTACTTCATTTTTCATACAATATGGCCAAAAATAATCCTTCCTCAGCATTGTTATCATCTTTTGATAACCAGGATGTCCTGAGTATGGACTTTTATGCAATTCATTTAAAATCAACAACTTAATTTCAACAACATTAGGTACATATAGTCTATTTTTATACAACATTAATCATCTTTCATCAATTCTGAAATCTGTTATTAAATTTTAAGCATTATCTTCAATGACCTTTTCAAGTAATTTTTGATATTTTTCATCCATTCCGATTCCTTCCTTAATCTGATTTTCTAGATCAGTTTTATAAGTGCTGATTGCTGAAACAAAATTTAGACTAGCATTTATGCTTAAGGGATCAACAACTTTATTTTTTTACATTTATGTGTTGAATATCAAAATCATATTTGCTAAGGAAAGCTAGCCACCTAGCTTACCTTGCGTTCAGATTTGGTTGATCCAACAAATATTTTAAACCCTTATTATCTGTCATTAATGTAAATTTTCTTCCAATTTTAACTTGTCATCCTTAGCTGATTGTTCGTCATTAATTACATTTACAGCAAACAATTTACACCATTTACGAACATCCTTTTTAACTTGTAAAGCATAAATTTGTCTAACAGATGTCTTTCTAGGAATTCCTTTTACTGTTACAATTTCACATTCATTATTCAAGCAAGTAAAAGTCTTTTCAAAGCAATTTAATACTACCCTATGCTTTTCCAACCAATCCATTCCAATCAAGACATCATAAGAACCTAAAGGTAACACATTCAGCTTAACATGGGTCCTAAATTGATTAATCAGTAATTCACATTCTTTAACATAATTAGTCACTTTTCTTTTTGTTCCAGTAGCTAATTGAACCAACCATGATTTATATTCAAACTTGTCTATTTTCAGACTGCAACATTTCACTATAACACATAGCTAAGACTTGCTCCTAGATCAATTAAAATAGAAATGGGTTTATTTTTCAGCATACCTTCCATTTCAACCATGGAAGTTTCATGATAAGCTTGTTTGTTCTGCAAAGCTGCATTTATCCTGGGCATATCCCTTGCTAAGTCAACAACAGTAGCCTCCTCTTGTACTATGTGTATGTTGTTGACAATCCTCTTTCTGAGTGGGTAGTTGGATGCATAGTGAGGTCCTTGACAGTCCCAACATTTAACAAGTTCTTTCTATTCATTATTTTTTAACAAAAGTTTTAGGTGGATCACTGTTTCTTGCAGCTGTAAATTTTGACTATGTATTACTTGTTGCATTATTTCCCTGAAATTTTATGTTAGAGTAATTACGTGAATTATTATTTCTAAGGTTGCGATTAAAAGAGAATGCTTCTTCCTTTGTTCAAAGTTATTAGGCCTTTTCACTTTCCAGCTTGGTATGCCTTCTCTTTTCTTATTCTGTTCATAACAGATATTTTCTTTTCTCATGGCCTCCTCAAGAGTTCGAGGACCATCATACTCAATCGTGTCCTTTATATGAGAGGACAAGCAACTCAAAAATCTCTGTACTTTATGATTTTATTTAGTGATATAAGGAACATACCTTAATAAATTTAAAAACTTGCTCCATAACTCCCTCATATCCATGGAACCTAACTTTAACTCATAAAACTCTTTAGCTCGTTCCTCATAATACTGTTCCGACAGAAACTTTATTTTAAAATATTTCTTGAAATTACTCCAATTTACACTTTTGTCTTTTAAACCTTTTACTCGTTTCAGATCTTGCCACCAGATGTCTGATTTTCCAGTCAAATTATAAATTTCCATTTTAGTTTTTATACGACTTGAGTAGTTGTAAATCTGGAAGTACTTATTCATACCGGACACCAATGCTTTAGCTGTCTCACTCTTTTCTATTTCTCCATTAAAACTTGGTGGTTTGATCTTTTTAAACTTGCCAGAAATTTCTTTGTATGGCCTGTACTTCTTCCTTTTATTGTAGCAGTCACGTTCACTACTACTGCTAGAATACTTGTGCTTTCTCATAAAATTCAGAAGATGAGTTGCTGTCATAATTAGTCAATTTTATCTTTTTATCCTTATGTTGGTATGACATAGTTCCAGATTCAACATTATTTTTTGTTCCTTTATCTTTATCATTATTATGAAAATTATTCAGCAGGATTTGATTCAGCTCCTCTTGAGCTTTCAGGATTCGTTCATTTTCTTCCTTAACAGTTTTTATCTCAATCTTTAAATCCTTTACTGTTCTTAATAATTCAGATGAATTATCATTCAGTTCAACAAATACGTTTTCTTCATTAATGTGTCCGTGTTCATTATTAGTCTGTTCATTATTAAGGGACCTGTCCTTAGCCGACTCTTCTAGTCCTTCCATACATGCAGACTAAATTTATAAAATGCTGAAACTGAAAACAAAAATAAATAAAAATAAGTAATTTGCAATTCTGTCCTAAATTTTTATTTGCGCGAGTGAGCCACTTCAAACCTAGTATTTGAACCGCGCTCTGATACCACATGTAACATCCCAAAAATTCACAAAAATTTAAAATTTTCTATTTAGCATTAAATGCATACATTCATTATGCAGAAGTATAATAAACGAAGATTTGCTTAATTAAATGACAGCCTAGTTAATTTATTAGGACGACACCTTCTTCGAATTGTCATCAACGTTAAAAACCTATTACGTCTAGTACATGCTATGTTTGTTGTTGGAGGGGACCCTTCAGGCTCCTTAATTGTCATTAGTTACTTATGTAATAGTATAGTTAAAGAAGCAGTTGGAGCGGGTGAAACCGCTCCAACCACATATAAAGATGTATAAATAATACCATCAAGATGAATATAACCAATTGGATGCATTCGACTCATCTCTCTTGTCTTGATTATATCTTTGTGTGTACTTTACTATCTGCTTGAATACAACATCCGACACCGTTGCCTCTTTCATGCGGTCTAGGTGACAGCAGCAGCGCATGGAAGTTGGATCGAACCTACAAAAGACCGTGAGGAGAAGGAATCCCTGCAAGAATCAAAGAAATGCTGACGTTGCTCGATTGCTGAGGTGTTGTTGAATACTTTCCTGCGTTCAAGAGAAAGAAGCTGATGGGAGCGATCAGAGCCTGCAAGAAAAAGGGAGGCAAGGAAATGAATGGTGCTGCACCCTTATTGATGCATTGTTAACAATGATTGTGCATGCTCTGTCTTAGTTCTACTCGCGGATAAAGGAATATCGATGCTTCCCTCTGAAAGAGAAACCCCTACAAAAGACAAATATATCGTAAGGATGATTGCAATAAAAAGCTTAAAGAATGTTCCTGGATATTGTTGTGTGCAGAAATGAAGAATATTCTTTAATTTTCCATTGACACACCAATAGAAGCTTGCAAATAGGAGATCAAAGACTATTCCTCCTTGTTGAAGACTAACCAAAATCCTGCAAGCAAAATAACCCTGCAATGAATGGTCAGAAATGATGATGCTGCATGATTGAATCTGAAGGAAATCATGCAATGTTCGTTGAAGAAACCTGCCAAAAATCCAAAGAATGCTAGTGATTTATCGTCAGGCGTGTGCTATTGTTAATTTGTTGCTCCCCCAAAGAAACACACCTGCACATAAGGACCAATATGGGAAAGGAGAAAGAGCATATCATACGCCTTTGAAGGACAGCTCAAATAAATTACAAATCAGGTTGGTGTGCAAATGAGCAATTGATCGAAGAAGAACTCGCAAATACAAGTGAAATATATTTATGAGAACGAATGCATCGACGGATTAATATACTAATGATTAGCATTTATATTATATAAAGAACCAACCATAAAATTTGATGGATTCGACTAATTTATGCACAAAATTTTACTTTCGTCGACAAAGTTTCCCAGTTTCGTCGAGCATATATTTTAAGTAAGACAACTGATGGTTGATAGGTGAAGGAAACACACTTGTATTAAAGTTGATCTATTTCGGATGGAATAGCGTTTTCGACTGAATTTTTAATCGATTTATGGGTCTCTTTGTTGCTTTTATGCTGGCTGAAATATGTACTATTGCTTGCAAGGGGATATCGTATAAATATATGTCGGTAAAGAGAAATCTTATATTTTGCTGAAAGCACGTCGTCAGCCACAAGTCATCCAACAGTTTTGTGCAAAAGCAAAATGACTCCTCTTCTCGTCAAGTGACTCCTATGCCCGTCGACCAGAGCATTCATTCAAGATAACATATGGTCATGTCAGAAAAAGTCATGTAATAATATGGTCTATATTGTATTTAGTCGATGAGTTATTTTCATTTGGAAAACAAGAATATGGTCAGTCAATGACCGACTGGTCGGAGTTGCTGTCAACAATGTTGGTCTTTGCAGTCAGTGATGACATAGCTCGCTAAATCTTGTCAAGGTATAGTCTATGCATGAAATCGTTGGCTGGTGAAAGCAATCATTCAGTACATGGGTATGTTAACACATAAGTTGTGAAAAAGTATGGCCAACCACATCATTCCGTCGATTATCATCTGTCGACGAGCCTTGACAGTTTACGTCTGTCCAGAAGTCATCCATTAGTCACCTCTATCAACCAAAGTATTTATGGCATATGAAAACAAACAAAGTTTTTGGTAGATCGACGACTAGACTGGATTGGATGACCCATAGATTGATTACATAAATTGAATAGTGTGGGCCATCTGTTTTTGCTATGTTGTTGATGAAAATATGTCCGCATGATGGGATGTCTACACGATTAGTCGAGATAAGACTTTATAAATGCCAATGTAATGCCACTCATCCACTCATCGATTGAGGAATACTTTTATTATCATGTATTGGTCATCATTTTACTTTTTAGTTGAACTAAAATATGGTTGAGTTTCATAAGGTCGATGTCTTTAGTCGATGTTTAGTTGGTCGGTATGTCGATTCTCAATGTGGTCAACATAATTGTATTGTTTTGGTTGGTTGTAAATGGTCGGTACTAAAAGTGGTCGAAACTCAAAATAGTCGGGTTATTTGTCGATATTGTAAGTGGTCGAGTCTTTTAATATGGTCGAGAGCCGACCTTTTTGTATTATAATTTTGTAATTCAGTCGGTCTCTAGCCGGCTTAATAAGACATGTCGAGTGAAGTAAGTCATGTCAATTCAGGTCGAGTCGAATCAAGTCGGCCAATATCAGTCGGTATCAATCACAAGTAGCAGCGACACATTTGAAACTTGTAGGAAACCTCACGACAGCTTCTACAAAAACCATGTATTCAAGCAGAAGACATTTATACCACACAGAGAAAGCGCTTCACGTTTAAAATAATGACAAAAGAACACTTAAATTGATCAAGACCCCTGGTGCTGAAACACATAAACATCTATTCAGTTTCATTTCAGAAGTTTTTGAGGCAGTTGGTGAGTTGGTGCAATGGCAGAGTGTGGAAACCTAGAAGTTCCTAGACCATGGAAGATGAATCTGGCAGGAAGGTGAAGGTGCAAGGCTCGATTTCCCACTACCAGAGTGCTGACAAAGACTAAAGGAATCGCAGTTCAGGATTGTTCATGTTTTCTTCTGGACGAAGAAAGATTTTGAGGTGGGGGAGATGTTGGAGGGGACCCTTTGGGCTCCTTAATTGTCATTAGTTACTTATGTAATAGTATAGTTAAAGAAGCAGTTGGAGCGGGTGCAACCTCTCCAACCACATATAAAGATGTATAAATAATACCATCAAGATGAATATAACCAGTTGGATGCATTCGACTCATCTCTCTTGCCTTGATTACATCTCTGTGTGTACTTTACTATCTGCATGAATACAACATTTGTCATAAATATCCCTTCTGCTTATGAATGATTAAATGCATGTATTTATGTTGTCATTACTACTGGATGTCTTAAGATCATTTTTGTTTCTAATTAAAGATGGCTACTTCTTTAAATGTATAAATATCGTAGATTTACTATGGTGTTGTTTTAATTATAAGTGCTAACTGTTTGTTTTCTTGATGATGAAGGGGTCCTATGGGCACCTCGAGGCTTACTTAGCTATTTAGCTAATGCACTTGAACTTCTGTCGCAGATTGCAGGTAAGAGCGATATTTCTTTCCAAGTATTACGATGTATGTAAAAAGGACCTTTTAACTCCAATTAGTCTCTGAAGTTTTAAACATATAGAGGGTTTAGTTGTGTAAGGGTAAAACCTACCCTATCTATGGTCATACGTAACACACAAACGTCGTAACTATTTATTTATGTTCTCTCTCAAGTTTTACTTCATAATCATCCATCGTACTTATGCCATTTTAATTTATTTATATCAAGTCCTAGCTTAATATATTTAAACTTTCACTAAAGCTTTTATGTGTACATGGATTCATCAAATTATATTATTCAAGATTTTGTAATATTTCCAAACCCTACCTTAAGGGTTTATACTTTGTGATACTATATGTAAATGAAACTATTTCTATATGCTGTAACTATATACATATATATCCTATACTACATGCCTAGCATGGAACTTTGTATGCTCTACGTATAAACTATACCCTATATGCTTGACTTCATGCAAAACATATTTTATGCTAGAAGCATAGTTTAGTTCACTAATGCTCTACATATTCATTATATACCATGATTAAAGTGTATCGGCATACTTTATATTATAGGTATGGTGAAGACCTTAATTAGAATTCAATCGATCTCTACGTTGGCAGCATACGTGCACTTGGTAGCTATGATACTTAAATGATATTAATGGTGTTTGGGTGGAATTCCTATTGGCAATCCCTCGTGGCAGGTCTCCACATGAAGATTCTTGGTAAAAGTGTTAAACCCTAAATGCACTTTGAATTACTCGCCGAAACCATAACTTGGAGCATTCATTTTTGCAGTGAGTGAGGGTGGAGAGGCTGACAGGCTCTCAGATTCTTAGGGTTTGTAACAAAGGTTTGCAGGAAACACTCTCGGGGTTCAAAACCGTGACCTCGAAGCCTGCTTCGTAATGCCAACAGCAGGATAAAAGGAACTGGGTTGTTATACTGTGTTGTAAATCTTTTGCTGGGTTTCGATGGTGAGACTTCACACCACCAGTATGAATGTTGGAAGCTTATCCAATGCATACACTAATGGGGAATAATGCTTAGGTGTGCTGGAATGTCATAGGTAATTTCATACCAGATCCTTTGTATTTTCATTGAGTGTTTTAGCAAGGTAATAAGTACTTCAATAATTTAACCAGTTGTGGTGTTGTTGCATTTGACAGGATCACTGCCTCGACAATGTTTTTAGGTTGTCCTGAAGGGAATACGAACTTGTTTGGCCCTGGTAAGCCTCGGTGACTCCCTATGGGAGTTCAAATGCACTTGGAATATTTGTGGTGAAGCACGTCATCGATACTGTCCTTATCTTGGTTGGACGAAGCTTCGGTTTAACTTAAACAATTTGGTTTCTCAATTGTTTGTAAATTTATAAGCCGAATGGCATTTTTATGTTACAAGGAGGGTTTGAACCCTCGACCTGTCCTACGTTGGTTTCTCAATGCTTACTGTATAAATTTTTAATGATAAATACATATGGTTTTGCTTGGAAAATATTTCAAAGGGTTTTACCCTTGGCACTTTGATATTTTGGAAAGAATTGTGTTGATAAAACTTTGTGGTGGTTAGGGTTTTAAAACCCGGTCCTGTTTATGAATAATTAGTTATAGAGAGGGTTGAACCCTTGACCTTGTCTCACGTTGTTTCCTTTTGTAAAGTATGTGTATAAATATGGTTTTTGCGAGATTTAAATGGAGTTTGAAATACAACACCTGAGCGAATGCTCTCGACAATGTTTTACTTTGTATTAAGAGCTTTATGTTGCTTACTGTGTTTTTACGATTTGTTTGGCTATACCAAGGGTTTCGAACCCTGCACAAATGCTTAGATGAAAACCTTACAGGTTGAAATGTTAAAAATATAAAAAATGTAGTTTGGCTGGGTGAACCCTTAGGGTATCGAACCCTGGTATTGTAACACTTCTTCGTTTTGTTGGATTAATGCAATGTTATTATAGTAATAATAAGTATAGATAATGAACAGGGTTTGAACCCTGGGACAGTCGACAGACTATTAGAGTTGCTATTTGTTTTGTATTATTTAGTGTTTAAATCATTTAGTAATTAAATTCGTATGTGCATTAAGGTGACAATATTACATATTACCAGTAATGTGTAATAGATATTGTTAACACCCAAAAAGTGCTCACTACCTCATCTACGCCATTACATGACTCATTGGTCCATATTTCCTACCATATTTGCCTCCAAAACCTCACAAAACCATTAAAAAGCCTCCAAAAAGCCAAAAAACCATTAAAAAAGCCTCCAAAAGGCCCAAAACCCCCTTTTCCCCCCAAAATAAGTTAAATTCCTCCAAAACTAGCAAAAACCCTCTAAAAAGGGAATAAAAAATTCAAAAAGAGGAAAAAGAGGAAAAAAAGGAATCAAAAACCTTATACAGCTGACCTAAACCATATGGTGCCCAAAACCATGGGTCAACACTCCACCACTAAAAACCTATAAATAGATGATGGAGGCTCCCCATTTCTCATCCACAGTCACCCCTATCCTTACTCTGCCAAAATCACTTCTGAAACCCTAGCTCACCCTTTTGAGCTATTTTAACATTTGAGTGCCCCTTTGGCCCATATCCAAAACCCTTTGGAGAAGGAAAATGAACAACACTGGATCTTGGAAGCAACCCTCTTGGACTGCTGCAAGGGCTTCATCAACCTCTACACCTGAGGTAATTTTTAATACAAAAAAGAGAGATCTTCACCATATTTTCATGTTTTATTATTTATGTCAATGCTCATGTTAGTTTAATTTACTGCTTTATTTATTGTCTTGCATTTATTGTTTATTGAACTGCTACTAAGGAGTCCCTTCTCCTTAGTAGGTACCCATTTGCACAAGATAGGGTGAAAACCCTACCTACAGTTTTGGCGACTCGCCTAGTGTTCCTTTGAATTTCTAGTTATAGTTTTTAGAAATTTTTTAGTTTTCTGCAATATTTTTTAGTTTTTCCCTTTCAGCTGTCCCTTTCGGCAGTCGGGTTTGCTGCCATAAATCATGAATTTTTTCCCTACAGTTGTGATTCGACCGCGGCTTTCAGATTGTTACCTGTGATCTAACCGCAGCTCTTAGACTGTTTCTTGCGATCTCCCCGCAGATTTCAGTCTATTACCTGCGATCTAACCACGGCTCTCGGCCTGTTTCCTGCGATCCGACCACTGCTGTTTACTCCTTTCCTGCGATCCGCCTGTGGTTTCCAGCCATTTTCCTGTGATCCACCTGCGGCTTTCAACCACTTTCTTGCGATCCACCTGCGGCTTCCATCCATTTTCCTGTGATTCGCTCGCAGATTTCAACCATTTTCCCACGATCTTCCTGCGGCTTTCAGCCATTTTCCTGCAATCCACCTGCGACTTTTAGCCATTTTCCTGCGATCTGCCTGTGGCTTTCAGCCATTTTCCTGCAATCTGCCTGTGGCTTTCAGCCATTTTCCTGCGATCCGTCTATGTCTTTAGGCCATTTTCCTGTGGTCCACCCGCGACTGTCGACCTGTTTCTCATGATCCGACCGCACAGTTTCGCCGCAGACTCGCAATTTGTTTTCTGCACTTTTCCCCTGTTTGAACCCAACATTTTACTGCAATATTTTCTGCACCTGCACAGCCATCTGTCCTACCTGCAACCATACTTACCTACAGCCTTTTTTCTGCAGTGTTATTTCTGTTCCATTTTCAAAATTTTTTAAATTTCAGCATTTTAATTGGAAAAAGAAAATTTTGCATTTCAAAGTTTAATTTCTGCATTGTTATTATTAGTTAGAAAGTTTCCCACCCCCGTGGTACTTTTACTTGGGTTCATTACCTCACACGCACACACTCTGTCACCTAATTCAAGTGAGCCCTAAAATACTGCTTAACACAGCCAACATTCTAAACCCACTTGGGGAACACATAAGAATATTGTAGTTAGGTAGGGTCGAGGGGATAGGCATCCAAATAACACCCCTCGGTCGCTTACACTTGAGACATAGTTGTCGTCCATTAGGGAACCAAAATCTGTTGATGTATATGTAACTTCGGAATGTATTTCATATATGTATATTGTATTCCTATAGAGATGGTATTATTCCTCTATAAGGAAGTGTCGTCATTTATATTGTAAGTGTCGTAACTTATACTTGATGGGTTATTAGATCACCTTGTTTGGGGTCGGCCCTGTATAAGTCATGTGGGTTAAAGGGTTATTAGACCACCCTATTGGGGGTCATCCATGTGGGTCAAAGGGTTATTAGACCACCCTATTGGGGGTCGGCCCACTCAGCATTATGTTATGTGGTTAAGTTCGAGCCTACATGAGTTAGGTAAAAATGCAAGTCAAGTCAAGTATAAATAGAGTGCGGGAGGCACTCTATTTACTTACTCACTTCTCACATATGCACTCAAGGAGGAGTGGCGCACTTATGGAGGAGGAGGATCTGCTGCTAGGTTATGTCTATCTCTCATGGTTGGTTGTATCATTGCTCTATCTATCTCTGAGGAAGTTATTGGGGTTTTTCACCTTTATGGTTTTCCCCAAGTAAATCTTTGTGTCTCTTGTGTGCTTGCATTATTGTCTCCATGATTGATATGCTGTACATGTTGTTCTCTCAGTTAAGATCCTAGATCAGATTGAAGTAAATTCAGAAAATTTAACATGGTATCAGAGCTAGCCTGAAAGAAGGCATGATATGGCATGTATGACACTTGTTGCACTTACGATGCTAGGGCTTGATATAGCAAAAACCAATCATCGTAGCACTTTCGCTATAAATATGTTTTGGAGAAGTTTTCGGATCTGAAATTGTTATAGGACGAAGATTAAATCTCCAGGTACCTTGTGTCCAAAGGAAAACATCTAATTCGTTGTACTTTGTGATTTATGATCTGTGCAATATAGGGTTTCTGCCTCTTCCAGATCTGAGTCAAAATCAGGTGACCTTGGGAAAAAGGTCATAACTTGGGCTAGGAAGCTCCAAATGAAATTTCGTAAAAAGTGACAGGTAGTACACATACTGTACTATCTCAGAACATTTTTTCAGAGGCCGAAGTTGAACCAGTGACACGTGGCACACCGTACAAGTTCGCTCTCCTGTATTATCCCATAAACAGGTCACGTTGCGACACTTGGAATAACTCTCTCTCAGAGAATCCAATTGAGGTCAGACTTGTCAGGATGGAAAGATAACAGGCCGAGCTATCTCAGGAAAAGTGTTCAGAGGCCGAAGTTGAACCAGTGACACGTGGCACGCCGTACAAGTTCGCTCTCCTGTATTATCCCATAAATAGGTCACGTTGCGACACTTGGCATAACTCTCTGTCAGAGAATCCAATTGAGGTCAGACCTGTCAGGATGGAAAGATAACAGGCCGAGCTATCTCAGGAAAAGTTTTCAGAGGCCGAAGTTGAAACATTGACACGTGGAACGCCGTACAAGTTCGCACTCCTGTATTATACCAAAACAAGTCACGTTGCGACACTTGGCATAACTCTCTCTCAGAGAGTCCAATTGAGGTCAGAACTGTTGGGATGGAAAGCTAACAGGTCAGGCTATCTCAGGAAAATTTTTCAGACCCCGTGGTTCAAAAAGTTCAGAGTTACACCAGAAACAATCAGGTACATATTTCTGTCAAAACAGAATTATTTTTGAGTACCTTCATTCATGGCTTCCGGAATTTAGGGCTTTGGAGAAAGTTGGAATTTTTGTAATCGGAGACCACGGCTGGATGCTACTCATCAAAATAGAAATTTAGAGACAAAGATCAGAATTTTTGGTTGGAAAGAAGGCCGGGCTTGATCAAACCCTAGTTTGGGACTTTGATCAGAAAAGTGGAAAATTAGGGCTTCTGTAAAAATGGGAATTTTTGAAATCTGTGACCACGGCTGGAAGCTCCTCAGAAAAATAGAAGCTTAGAGCTTTGGTTCAAACCTTTTGATTGGGCAGAAGAGTGGGCTTCATCAAACCCCAGTTTAGGGTCACGTCCAGTGAATCCGAAAGTTTCAAAGGCAAAATTGAGGAGTGAAACTTTGCAGTTTTCAAATTCTAAATATACTAGCTTGATCAGCTCATCAAGGCGCATATTTCTATCCTTTCGAAAGTTTGAAATTCAAAGTTTGAATTTTTGGGGTTTCTCTGACAAACCCATATCTAGCTCCAGTCCCAGTTCTTGTAAATCAAGTGGATTGGGCTAATCCTAGAAGAAGATGGATTGGTCACTTACATAAGTGAAGAAGTTCCTGTTTCAGAGGGAGATGAGGCTAAGGCCTTACATAAGAAGATTACAAGCGATCTCGACAGGTATGAATCATCGAGGTATGTTTCGAGATTTGTTCATGATTAATTTTATGGTATGTTTGTCTTCATGTTATTATGGTTAGTACAATCTTGATTTTAGACTTGTCATATCACCTTAATAAAACTATGAATGCACGATAGAAAATATTCATTGATTAGGGTGTTGACACTTATGATTGTACTAATGCATTATGGTGTTGTATGAGGTTTATGTTGTCTACTAACATGAAAGGTACACCAAGAAAGACAAATCATGTTCTGGTCCAAGAACATGTGATCATAATAACATGAGGACAAAGATTCATCCATTGTCATGGATCTCATAGAAGATCCATTTACGAGGTATGTATAACTTGGTTTTGTAATAGTTAACCTATGAGATATACAGTTTACTAACACAAGTCATTGAAGAAGAACAAGAAGACATCATGTGAGTATGTTAGACATAAATAGCTAGCATGCTAATCCAGGTATGTTTTTCCTATATCAAGCTAGAATCCTACCTTGTGTTAGGATCTTATACTGTTGTTGATATTGATTATTCATGAAGTCATAGGTTTGAATAATCATGGTTGTATGCATATTATGTTTCTTACCATAATTGCTTATATGACTAACTAGAAGAATCATGAAGGTATAGGTTTGAATAATCACAGGTTTTATGCATATTATATCTCTTATCTTGATTGATGATTCAACTAACCTAAAGAGTCATAGGTTTGAGTAATTACAGGTTTAGACATGTTATGTTTCTTATGATTTGACTAACCATAAGAATCCTACATAAACCTTGAATGCTAATGCTTATTATTTTCTATTTGAAATGATCATGACTATACAAGCTTGAGATTATTGTGTTTTAATAGTATACTAATGAATGTATGATTTTATATGAGATCACAAGGA
Organism: Larix kaempferi; assembly: GCA_027924585.1. NCBI lineage: Eukaryota > Viridiplantae > Streptophyta > Pinopsida > Pinales > Pinaceae > Larix > Larix kaempferi. Next base: position 8,599,702 of record BSBM01000835.1, read on the forward strand.
TAACACAATCATGATACTAATAAGCATGCATAGGAACCAAGGATGAATATGAGTTCAAGAACAGGTAATCCAGGAAGCAAAGATCAAGAGGGAGCACACTCCAGTTGTTCCTGCAAGAAAGCAAAGGAACACACTTCAGTAGTTTCTGCAAGGATGCAGATATTTAGAGGGAGTTGACCATCTTTCCACAACAGAAAGGTGTAGAAGAAGCTACTTCAGATTAGGACTCCAACAGCTCCTGTAAGGAAGCAAAGACTCAGAGGGAGTCCACCCAACGAACAAACAAAGATAAGTATTTTAATTTCTTGCATATTTGTTTGTTTAAATAAATTTGTTCAATGATGTATATGCTCATGTTCCTAGACTTAGGATATGTATTGTGCATATTAGAATAGTTGCATTGATGAACAGTATATTACTAATATACATGGGTAAGTGGCCTATGGCACTGTACAACATTCCATTGCTACTTATCTAGAATGAAACCTCTTTGCTGACATGTTGGGAGTTGTGCACACTCTTAACAATGTTCTGGTAGAGATTGGAAGGCATCTAGAAAGTTACGGGATATGGATAAATGTTGTATTGAAGAATTGGCTAAGATAATTGCATGACTGTATGACATATTTCTTTATGTGTAAGAATTTGTTCTGAAAACTATGAGATGTTTCTAATCATGCAATTTAACCTGTTTTGTAGGAAAGACCGCATATCTTCACCTACAAAAGGACGACAACATTTGTTCCAGCAACAAAGATATTTATTGAAGATATTGAAGTTCCCAGGATCTGGGATGAAGAAATGGAATGCCATGATCCGTCGATCATGAAGAATGATGTTTGGGATGTAGTCCCAAGACGTGAAGGGAAGTTTGTTATGACTTCCAAATGGAACTATCAGATCAAGCATGTTGCAGATGGCAGCATTGAGAAATATAAAAGTGATGAAATAGAAGATGCACCAGATGGATTTCAAGACAGCATGGTGTAGTCATATATGTGTGCAGAACTTGGTATGGTAGGATAGATAGCTTTCTATCCAGTTTGGGCTTTACCAAAAATAAAGCGGATTCCAACCTTTTCTACAAGGTTGAGGAAGGGAATCCTGTGATTCTACTCCTGTATGTGGATGACTTGTTTGTAACAGGAGATGATAGATTGATTGCTGACACACAGCGGAAGCTTGCTGCCGAGTTCGAGTTGAAGAACTTGGGATGATGCACTATTTGTTTTTTTGGCATGGAGTTGTGGTAGAGTGCAGATGGAATCTTCCTTGGACAAGGGAAGTATGCAGTAGAGATCCTGAAGAGGTTCGGGATGATGGATTGCAAGGCCATGGCCACACCTATGGCATCAAATCTGAAGCTTCTATGTGATGCTTCATCTGAGCCAGTTGATGTCTCTATGTATCGTCAGATGATTGGATCCTTGATGTACCTGACGAACACTAGACCAGATATTTGCTTTGCTGTGAACACATTGAGCCAGTTCCTGACGGATCCGAGGAGTGTTCACCTAGTTGCTGTAAAGCATGTTCTGAGGTACCTGAAGGGTATAGTGGATTATGGGCTCAAATATGAGGTGAATCAAAAGTTTAACCTGCAGGGTTATGTTGATTCAGATTGGGATGGCAGTGTTGCAGACAGGAAGAGCACATCTGGGTGTTGCTTCAGTATGGGATCAGGTGTGATCTCATGGTTTAGCAGGAAGCAGTCCTGCGTGGCACTGAGTACAGCTGAGGCAGAGTATGTTGCAGCCTGTTCAACTAGTTGTGAGGCAGTATGACTACGGAAGCTACTGTCTGAGTTATTTGATCTCCCGTTGGAAGCTACTGGTATCTTCTGTGATAACCAGAGTTGTGTGAAGCTGTCCGAGAACCCAGTGTTTCATGACAGGTCGAAACACATAGAGATCAAATATCACTATATCAGGGATATGGTGCAGAGAGGAGCTGTGAAGCTCCTGTATGTTGCGACGGACGAGCAGATTGCAGATGTGCTGACAAAGCCACTAGCCAGGGTGAAGTTCGAGTACTTCAGAGAGAGGCTTGGCGTTCTCCAGATCGAGGACACTTCGAGGAAGAAGTGATGGACACATTTGCTAAAGCCATTCCAAGCATGTTGGAAGGAGGATCCTTCACATGGCTGTGGATGTAAGCGCTGGATGATGAGCATCAGGATGATGTTCTGGTTTCTGCTTGATATGATCAGTTGGATCATTTTTATGTATGTATGTACGCATCATGTTGGATGCTCGATATGATCAGTTGGATCATTTTTGTATCTATGTATGCATCATGTTGGATGCTAGATATGATCAGTTGGATCATTTGTGTATGTATGCATCATGTTGGATGCTGGATATGATCAGTTGGATCATGTGTATGTATTTTGTATATGCATCATGTTGGATGCTTGGACCATGTATCTGTATATGTATCAGGTGGATACATTGTATGATCAGGTGGATCATGTATGGTGATATGTATCATGTATTTGTATTTGTATCAGGTGGATACATTGATGATCAGGAGGATCATGTATGATGATATGTATCAGGTAGATACTTGGTATGCATCAGGTAGATGCATTGATGATCAGGATGATCATAGATGACGAGCTTCAGGATGTTTCTCCAGATGACATGCAGCAGGATGTTGCGGTGATGATCATGATGATCATAGATGACGAGCTTCAGGATGTTGCTCCAGATGACATGCAGCAGGATGTTACAGTGATGATCAGGATGATCATAGATGACGAGCTTCAGGATGTTGCTCCAGTTGACATGCAACAGGATGTTGCAGTGATGATGATCAGGATGATCATGGATACATCAAGATGATGTATGGTGAGTATCAGGTTGATACTCTGTGGCCGTGGATCAGGTTGTGCAGATGAGCATGTAATCCGGTGCCCTGGGATATTTGCAGATGGTCTTTCGAGGTTTTTCCTATGGCATGTAATTCGGTGCCCTGGGACATCTGGCAAATGATCTTTCGAGGTTTTGCTCTGGGAGGACATGTAATTCGGTGCCCTGGGAGATCTGCAGATAGTCTTTCGAGGTTTTTCCTATGGCATGTAATTCGGTTCCCTGGGATATCTGGCAGATGCTCTTTCGAGGTTTTGTCCTATGGCATGTAATTCGTTTCCATGGGAGATCCGATAGGTTGGGCTGTGTGCCCGTAATCAGTCCTGGGATGTTCTTGCGAGGTTTTACCATGACCACATGTAATTCGTTGCCCTGGGAGATCCTATAGGTAGAGCTGTGTGCTCGTAACAGCCTGGGATGCTCTTGCGAGGTTTTGTGGTGAGGTCACATGTAATTCGATGCCCTGGGAGATCCTATAGGTAGAGCTGTGTGCTCGTAACAGTCTGGGATGCTCTTTCAAGGTTTTGTGACGCACGTAATAAGTCCTGAGGATTCCACAGTATGGCCAGTGATGATGAAGACCTGCAGGTGGTGGGCCTACATCCAGTATGAAAAAGGACTGGCTATGTAGAACTTCCTATGACGAGTAGATTCAGAGATTGATTGAGATAGCAGCAGCAGTGACGATGATGATGACTCGATGACGATTATCCAGTGACGATGATCCAGAGAAGATGACTTGTGCTAGAAGAACTGTGCTGAGAAATACCTTCCTAGTTAAGAGGGAGTGTTGATGTATATGTAACTTCGGAATGTATTTCATATATGTATATTGTATTCCTATAGAGATGGTATTATTCCTCTATAAGGAAGTGTCGTCATTTATATTGTAAGTGTCGTAACTTATACTTGATGGGTTATTAGACCACCTTGTTTGGGGTCGGCCCTGTATAAGTCATGTGGGTCATAGGGTTATTAGACCACCCTATTGGGGGTCGGCCATGTGGGTCAAAGGGTTATTAGACCACCCTATTGGGGGTCGGCCCACTCAGCATTATGTTATGTGGTTAAGTTCGAGCCTACATGAGTTAGGTAAAAAGGCAAGTCAAGTCAAGTATAAATAGAGTGCGGGAGGCACTCTATTTACTTACTCACTTCTCACACATGCACTCAAGGAGGAGTGGTGCACTTATGGAGGAGGAGGATCTGCTGCTAGGTTATGTCTATCTCTCATGGTTGGTTGTATCATTGCTCTATCTATCTCTGAGGAAGTTATTGGGGTTTTTCACCTTTATGGTTTTCCCCAAGTAAATCTTTATGTCTCTTGTGTGCTTGCATTATTGTCTCCATGATTCATATGCTGTAGATATGCTGTACATGTTGTTCTCTCAGTTAAGATCCTAGATCAGATTGAAGTAAATTTAGAAAATTTAACAAAATCCCCTAGTATTTTTTGGCACGGTCACAACCAGTTTATCAGAGGGCCTCTCCCCTAGGAGGGTTGTGTGACGTCCCCTCCCGCCTTCCAAATGCAGGGGAGAGAACACGACCAATCATACGATGCTTTTGGCAGACTTAGCCCCCAATATTATTTCTTTTCTCATAAATTCATAACATTTAAAAACTTCTGTGTGCAAAATCAACTCAATATAAACACAGCGGAATTAAACATAATAGCAAGCACACAAACAGTAATGCCTAACATATATACATATATCACAGCAGCGGATGATTCAGCATATAGAGACTCAATCTAGTTCTAATGCCATGCATGGATTCCAAACTAAGATAATCAATTCAATTCTTTAAACATGGACAGTTTAACATATTGCAGAACACAAAATGCAAATAAGTTATAACACATAGGACACTTATCTTGAAGATGAAGCTGTCCAAACAACTGGCTATGTGAGAGCAACGTTCCACCCAACCATAGATCTCTGTCCAGCTTGTATTCTTTCAGCTGAGAGATCACCCCCGAGCTGGGCTGTGTATCCACTAAGGAGGAACTAGCTGGGCTCACTCACAGCCATGGTTTCGGTCATCAGCTATGCTAAGCCAACACACCGTTGGGTTTATCAAGCATACAGATGACAAATGAGGAGGATGCTAAGCCAGTGAGCTCAACCACAAAGCTACAGGCATCTCAAATGAACTCAGCAGTCATGGCACCCACAATACCTACCGCACCCAACACAAGGAAGGTCCCCTTCTCTGCTGCACAGTCCCTCAGGCGTCCCTTCCCTCCAGTGCTCTTCAGGGTGGGCATAGAAAGGTCCAGCTGCTAATTCCTTGAGATTCTAGCCTTCACTGGGTTTATCAAGCAAACCAAACCTCTGCTCAGTCATTCACACTTGGATTTCTCACAGTTCTGTTATCCAATAACTCAATCCCGTCACTTCATTTCTGGGCTGTAAAAACTGGGTTTTCCAATGGATTTCGGGGTATCTAATACTCTCAATTTCGCCCCAAGGTTCATATCTATGGATCCCCCATTGGATTTCACTGTCAAATACCAATTCTGGGTGTTAATGGCTCTTCAAAACGTGGGTTCTTGCAAAGTCGCGATTTCTGGTTTTTCTCCCTGCTGGGCATTCGTTTTTGGATGGAAAATGGTGCTGGTAAGTTTCACAATGGAATGGGGATGAGGAAGAAGCAACATCCATGAGGTAGAGTGGCTTGTGGTACAAGAAAACAGAGCCCATACTCTGCCATACGAATTTCTGGGCTGCCCATGCTCCATTGAAGCCATGGACTGAAATCCTCAACCACTTCCTTACAACAGAATTAAATGTCATCAAGGAAAGTCAAATGGGTTCTCAAGGTGACATATGGCAGCCTATGGTTCAATCCCTCAACCCCCTCACCACTCCCTAGTGGATACACATGGCCCCTTCTCATTCGTTGCTCCCATAGCCAGTTTTGGTATTTTATTTCAATATTAAATATTTACATCAATTTACAATATCCCATGGCTTGATAGCACATGGGTAATAACATATCAAATACTTGTCCATTTTAAATAAAATCCGAACATATGCTAGCGGGGCCTTGGCCTTGAGCTCCACGCTAGGAAAACATACATTACATGTATACAATATTTACATAAAAGCCAATATTTCCTAAGGGTCAAAATTGGGGTATTACATTCCCCTCCCCCTTAGAACAACACCGTCCTCGGTGTTCTCAAAATTGAACAAAAAGGGAAATGCCTCTCTCATGGCATCCTCCAGCTCCCATGTAGCCTCATCGGGACTAAGGTGCTCCCATTGGACCTTTACCTGTCCGATGGCTCTGTTCCGGAGCAAAGTGACTTTCTTGTCGAGGATGCGCATAGGCTCTACTTGGAACTCTCCCTCGGGTTCCACCTGTATCACATTCCAATCAATCATATGATTAGGATCATGTACATACTTCTTAAGCAAAGATACATGGAAAACATTATGAGCTCTTATGTTAGCAGGCAATGCAATTCTATATGCAACTGGCCCTATCCTATCAAGGACTTCAAATGGCCCACAATATCTTGGTGACAACTTGACACAACTCCCCAACTTGAGGGAACTCTTCCTTGGTTTCACTCTCAAATAAACATGATCCCCAATCTGAAATTCCTTATGTACTCTTTTCAAATCTGCATAACTCTTCTGCCTGTCCTGAGCGGCCTTTAAATTCTGCCTGATCTTAACAATTTCCTGTTCCATTTCCTTGATCATTTCTGGTCCAAGCACTACCCTGTTCACTGGGCCGTCCCAATTCACTGGCGTCCTGCATCCCTTGCCATACAATGCTTCAAATGGACTCCTTCCCAAGGATGCATGGTGTCCATTATTGTATGCAAATTCAACTAAGTGTAAATAATCTTCCCACTTGGATGGTTTGTCCATCACATACATTCTCAACATGTCTTCAAGAACTTGATTCACCCTCTCGGTTTGACCATCTGTTTGAGGATGATAAGCTGTACTGAAATTCAATTTAGTCCCCAATTCCTGAAACAATCCCTTCCAAAAATTGGAAGTAAACTTTGTATCACGATCAGAAATTATTGCCTTAGGCAATCCATGCAATCTGAATATCTCTCTCATGAAGATGTTCGCAATGTCACTAGCCTTGTGAGTGGACTTCACTGGAATAAAGTGAGCTACCTTTGATAGCTTATCCACCACAACCATGATTGAATCATGCTTCTTCACTGTCATGGGCAGACCTGTTATAAAATCCATGGAGATCACTTCCCACTTCCATTCCGGAATGGGTAAGGGCTGCAATAACCCTGCTGGATGTTGGTGCTCTGCCTTGACTTGTTGGCACTTTTGACACCTAGCAATGTACTCAGCTATGTCCTTCTTCATACCATGCCAAAAGTATTGTTTTCTTGCTGCTGTTATAGTCTTCTGATATCCTGGGTGTCCAGAGTATGGCATTTGGTGTATTTCATCCATCACTAGTTTCTTCAAGTCTGCGTTATTTGGAATGTGCAACCTATCTTTGTAGATGAGGATATTGTCTTCACCCAGCTGATATCCTTCACACTTTTCATCCACATTACCGTGTTGCAACTTCTCTTTAATTTGAAGGCAAGTTTCATCACCGTTTTGGGCTTCAAGAACTCTTGTCTTCAAATCTGATTTGCACATACTTACTGCTGCAACATGAAATTTTCTGCTAAGAGCATCTGCAACCTTATTCTCCTTCCCTTTTACATGTTTAATTTCAAAATCAAATTCACAAAGAAATTCCATCCATCTCGCTTGCCCAGCATTCAAGTTTGGCTGATCAAACAAATACTTCAAGCTCATGTGGTCTGTTCTAAGCTCGAATCTTCTTCCCATCAAGTAATGCCTCCACATCTTAAGAGCATGCACTATGGATGCCAATTCTAAATCATGTGTGACATAATTCTTTTCATGCTCTTTTAATTTCCTGGATTCATAGCAAATCACAATTCCTTCTTGCATGAGAACCCCACCCAGTCCTTCAATGCAAGCATCTGTGCACACTATAAAATCCTTCCTTGGATCTGCTATCTTCAAAATAGGAGCACTGGTAAGTAACTCCTTCAACTTCTGAAAACTTTTCTCACATTTTTCAGACCATACAAACTTGATGTTCTTCCTTTGCAACGAAGTGATCGGATGAGCTATCCTGGAGAATCCTTCAATAAACCTTCTGTAGTAACCAGCAAGGCCCATAAAAGATCTAACATCTATAAAATTTCTTGGAGTTGGCCAATCCATGATGGAATTAATCTTCTCTGGATCCACTGCAATTCCTTCTTCTGAAACGACATGACCCAAATATTGAATCCTCTTTTGATAGAATTCACACTTGCTTAACTTGGCATACAGCTGATGTTCTCTAAGAACTTGCAACACCATTCTTAGATGCTCCTCATGTTCTTCTTCATTTCTTGAATAGACAAGAATGTCATCTAAAAACACAATCACAAACTTATCCAAATATTTGCTGAATACGCTATTCATGAGACACATGAATGTGGCAGGTGCATTGGTAAGGCCAAATGGAACCACAGTAAACTCATAATGACCATATCTAGTTCTGAAAGCTGTCTTGTGAATGTCTTCTTCTTTAATCCTCACTTGATGGTAGCCAGACCTCAAGTCAATCTTTGAAAACAATTTGGCTTCCTTCATTTGATCAAACAAGTCATCAATTCTTGGTAATGGATACTTGTTCTTAATTGTCACTTTATTGAGCTTCCTGTAATCAATACACAGCCTTAAAGTCCCATCTTTCTTCTTGACAAATAACACCGGTGCTCCCCAAGGAGACACACTAGGCCTGATATACCTTTTATCCATTAATTCTTGCAGCTGCATCTTCAATTCCACCAACTCCGGTGTACTCATTCTATAAGGAGCTTTGGAATTCGGCCCTGCCCCTGGAACAAGATCGATGGTAAAATCAATATTTCTCATTGGTGGCAACCCTGGTACCTCATCCGGAAACACATCTTGGAACTCTTGCAATATCCTGAAGTCTTCTAGTCTTGGCCCTTTGTCCTCTAATGAATCTGGCATATGGACTGCATATAATTGACAACCCTTCTTATAAAACTTTTTCAACTGCAGGGCTGAAATTTGCCTTACTGAAACTTGCTTGGGAATCCCTTTTACCAATGTTGGCCTTCCCTTTTCATCAATGCACTCAAGTGATTTCTCATAACAGTCCAATTTGGCTCTATGTTTTTCTAACCAATCCATGCCAATTAATGCATCATAGGATCCTAATGGTAACACATTCAATTCAGCATATGTGTGGAGTCCATTCAATTCTATGGGACACTCCATCACTACCTCACTTACTTTCCTCTTGGTTCCCGTGGCTAATTGCACTAGCCACGACTTATTATGCTTCATTTTTCTAAGAGAACAACCTTCAACCACCTTTGGAGAAACATAACTATGAGTGGATCCTGGATCAATCAAAACAGAAATAGATTGCGTAGCAATCTTACCTTCGACTTCCACCACTGATGATTGATGGTCTGCTTGATGATTATCCAGCGCTGCATAAATTCGAGGTGTTGCCCTTGCCATGTCCTCCACCGTAGCTACTCCCTTCAGGTTGTTCAACTTTCGAGAATTGTCTTTTCGATGTGGACAATTCTTCAGCATGTGGTTTTCTCCACATCCCCAACACTGAAGTGGTCCCTTTGATGCTTTGTCTGCTGCCACTGCTGGTTTGAATCCACTCCTTGCTTGCTGCCCCTGTGGAAAGGTTCTAGGCTGACCTCTGAATGGTGGCTTGAAGCCATTCTTCTTTTGATCAAACTTCCCTCTTGGCTTTCCTTTCCATGCTGGGTTAGCCTCTGTTTTTCCTTTATTCTGCTCATAACAATGCATTGCCATCCTAATGGCTTCATCCAAACTTGGTGGATTAACAAACTCAATACGATCTCTGAAACTTTGAGGTAGACCTCCAAGGAAGCATTGGATTTTTACTCTCTCATCTTTGATATAGTCAACATATCTCAGTAATTCCAAGAATTTGTGGACATGCTCTTCCATAGATTTTAGCCCCAACCTGAGTTCATTAAACTCTTTTCTCTTACCGTCATAATACCTGGCAGAAAGGTATTTCTCCTTGAAGTACCTCTTAAATCTTTCCCAACTGATCCTTCTTTCATTAATTCTTTTCACTTGCAAGAGATTGTCCCACCAAATGGAAGCTCTGCCATTTAAGTTGTAAATGGCAATTCTGGCTTTCTCATTTCCTGAGTAGTCTTGAATTCTGAAGTATTTCTTCATTCCAAGAAGCCATGCTTCTGCCTCTTGGCCAGTCTTGCCTTCCCCATCAAATGTGGGAGGTCTTGCCTTCCTGAATTCTCCATGTGGGATGCCCTTGAACTTCTTTCTTCCATCCAATCTCTTAGATGCATGTCTTGGACTTCTCCTAGAACATTTGGAGTCACATGACCTGCTGGAAGAAGACCTTGATGAAGATGTTTTATGCTTTCTGCTCACCGAATGCTTCCTTGGGCTTGGAGTCCTCCTCATCGAACGACCTCTAGAATGACTCCCTGCATCTCTTCCTTCTGCACCCATATTGCTTGGGTTGGACCCAAGATTTATCTTATGCTGCATATCAGTGAGGCTTTGCAAAATAGCAGCATTGAGTTGGTGTTGTTCTTCTTGAGCCTTCATCAATCTTTCATTGAAGCTCACCATGGTTTCAACCAAATTTTGAGGAGTCACCTGCTCCCTTCTCCCATTGGATTCAGTCTCCGCATTCCCTTCATGCACATTTTCTCCTAGAATGTCTTCTTCGTGTTCATAAGGATCTTGAGCATCATTTATGGTCACCATCCTTCCTGTATGCTACCTCTGCTACAATTATAAATTTTATGCGCTGCAAGCACTGTGCATTATGAGAATATTTGTCAGACATCATAAGAATGCATATAGAAATATACACAGTCAATATTTAACATAATAGAACTCATGGAATAATTCACACAGTTGCTATGCATTCCTTTCCCTTGTCCATTCAAGCAATTCTGGAAATTGCCCATATTTATCCATAATTTGTCAAAACAGTCGCTGGTACATTTATGCTCTAATTATTTGTGGGGTATGATAAATTCATTGCAATTCTGGTCATACACCATTATTCCCTACTAGACAAGCTTTCCAATGCCTGTCCCTGTGCTCCATTCCGACATCGGGTGTGGAAACAGCGTTGTTTAAAAAATGACAACTTTTACTAATAATTCTGCACATTTTACACAGTTGTATTTTGGTCCAGAATGCCAACTTCAGCCACCTGTGGAAGAAAATCTATGAAGAATCACAGAACTTTTATATCGAGCGGAGTTAGTCCATATAACAAGGAACACTCGGCACTTCGCGGATCTCAATTTCGATGCACCATTCATCTTTTATAAAATTCTGGGTTTAACTACTTCTTACTTTTCACATTTTTAACTCCCTTTGCATCCTATGCTCCATCTGTGCGCCACCTGCGCACAACCTGCGTGCCATCCGCGCACTATCCGCGTGCAACCTGCACGCAATCTGTGCGCAATCCGTGCGCGATCCGTGCGCAATCTGTGCGCGATCCGCGCGCAATCCGCGCGCAATCTGTGCGCGATCCGCGCGCGATCTGTGCGCGATCCGCGCACAATCCACGCGCATTCCGCGCGCAACCCGCACGCAATCTGCGCGCGATCCGTGCGCGATCCGTGCGCGATCCGCGCGCAATCCGCGCGCATTCCGCGCGCAACCTGCACGCAATCTGCGCGCGATCCGTGCGCGATCCGCGCGCAATCCGCGCTCAATCCGCGCGCATTCCGCGCGCAACCCGCACGCAATCCGCGCGCGATCCGCGTGCATTCCGCGCGCAACCCGCGCGCGATCCACGCGCATTCCGCGCGCAACCCGCACGCGATCCACGCGCAATCCGCGCGCAATCGGCGCGCGATCGGCGCGCGATCGGCGCGCGATCCGCGCGCGATCTGTGCGCAATCCGCGCGCAACCTGATGCCGCGCACCGCGCAGATTTAAAACTGTCGCCGCGCACCTTGCGTTTTCCTGTAACTTCCGAGGTCCGTTTCTCCTTCGTCCCTTAACCAAATAAGGTAAGTTTGGTACCGTTGGAAAGCTCTTGGAGAGCTCTATGCAATGGTGTGGTCTTATTCTTCATCTGAGAATTCTGTCCCTGCCATTTTCTCAAATCAACATTCCACCCCCAACTTCCCAATTCCACATCAAAAACCATTCTGTTTCTTGCCTGTAACTCAGAGTTTGGCCCAAGCAGCCCCAGTGCTGCAAGCTGGGCTCTGATACCACTCTGTGACGTCCCCTCCCGCCTTCCAAATGCAGGGGAGAGAACACGACCAATCATACGAGGCTTTTGGCAGACTTAGCCCCCAATATTATTTCTTTTCTCATAAATTCATAACATTTAAAAACTTCTGTGTGCAAAATCAACTCAATATAAACACAGCGGAATTAAACATAATAGCAAGCACACAAACAGTAATGCCTAACATATATACATATATCACAGCAGCGGATGATTCAGCATATAGAGACTCAATCTAGTTCTAATGCCATGCATGGATTCCAAACTAAGATAATCAATTCAATTCTTTAAACATGGACAGTTTAACATATTGCAGAACACAAAATGCAAATAAGTTATAACACATAGGACACTTATCTTGAAGATGAAGCTGTCCAAACAACTGGCTATGTGAGAGCAACGTTCCACCCAACCATAGATCTCTGTCCAGCTTGTATTCTTTCAGCTGAGAGATCACCCCCGAGCTGGGCTGTGTATCCACTAAGGAGGAACTAGCTGGGCTCACTCACAGCCATGGTTTCGGTCATCAGCTATGCTAAGCCAACACACCGTTGGGTTTATCAAGCATACAGATGACAAATGAGGAGGATGCTAAGCCAGTGAGCTCAACCACAAAGCTACAGGCATCTCAAATGAACTCAGCAGTCATGGCACCCACAATACCTACCGCACCCAACACAAGGAAGGTCCCCTTCTCTGCTGCACAGTCCCTCAGGCGTCCCTTCCCTCCAGTGCTCTTCAGGGTGGGCATAGAAAGGTCCAGCTGCTAATTCCTTGAGATTCTAGCCTTCACTGGGTTTATCAAGCAAACCAAACCTCTGCCCAGTCATTCACACTTGGATTTCTCACAGTTCTGTTATCCAATAACTCAATCCCGTCACTTCATTTCTGGGCTGTAAAAACTGGGTTTTCCAATGGATTTCGGGGTATCTAATACTCTCAATTTCGCCCCAAGGTTCATATCTATGGATCCCCCATTGGATTTCACTGTCAAATACCAATTCTGGGTGTTAATGGCTCTTCAAAACGTGGGTTCTTGCAAAGTCGCGATTTCTGGTTTTTCTCCCTGCTGGGCATTCGTTTTTGGATGGAAAATGGTGCTGGTAAGTTTCACAATGGAATGGGGATGAGGAAGAAGCAACATCCATGAGGTAGAGTGGCTTGTGGTACAAGAAAACAGAGCCCATACTCTGCCATACGAATTTCTGGGCTGCCCATGCTCCATTGAAGCCATGGACTGAAATCCTCAACCACTTCCTTACAACAGAATTAAATGTCATCAAGGAAAGTCAAATGGGTTCTCAAGGTGACATATGGCAGCCTATGGTTCAATCCCTCAACCCCCTCACCACTCCCTAGTGGATACACATGGCCCCTTCTCATTCGTTGCTCCCATAGCCAGTTTTGGTATTTTATTTCAATATTAAATATTTACATCAATTTACAATATCCCATGGCTTGATAGCACATGGGTAATAACATATCAAATACTTGTCCATTTTAAATAAAATCCGAACATATGCTAGCGGGGCCTTGGCCTTGAGCTCCACGCTAGGAAAACATACATTACATGTATACAATATTTACATAAAAGCCAATATTTCCTAAGGGTCAAAATTGGGGTATTACAGGTTGAAGTAGCCAGAATGGTTTCGGAGTTTTGAGTGGAATACCACAATCCATTCAGCAATCGAAGGATACTTTTCGTAGTTCTCGGTGTAACACCCGTATGGGGGTACAGCGACGATGGAACCAAACTGCAGATTCACCTTTTCTGGACATGTCATGAACGAGGTATCTTAGTTTCCTTTCTTCTAGGATTGACTACCCAGTGTCCCTCCTAGTAGGGGGATATCTTTAGCCACTTGGCTCTACTGTCCATATTGTCTGACTTGGATTTCATCACTTTGCAGAGGATATGTCTGGTTGAGTCAGAATACTATTTAGCTAGGTGTTTGCATGCTCCCTTACCTCCCTTTGGTCTAGCGAGTCCACTATTTTTATTTTTTAGGAAACCTGCTGCTTGTTGGTATTCTGACCATTTTTGTTGACACTCCGCTTATTGTAGCACAACTGTTACAGTGAGTGTTTTGAGCTGGTTGTTGGCCCAAGTGCCATATTTTTTGCGCTCTCTTTCCGCACACTCGGTTGCATTAGGGTTTTTGAGCTATTTTCCACTCGACACAACCCCCAGAGACTTGACACCATCTGTCACCATTGAGTCCCCGAGACATTCTCGGTGCCTCCAGGGCCATCCCCCGCAGCACAGTTCACTTGACATCACCCGTCATAGACGTAGAGCTTCATCACTCGACTCGACTCGTCGCTCAAGCAGAGCTCCGTCCCCCGGCACTGACACCCCTTATTTTACCTCTGATTCTGAGGCAGAGTCCGAGAACCCCACTTAAACTGCACCAACCAACCCCATGGCTGGCATGACTTCGAACCCTTTCTTTGTAGGGACCATTGGTGGAGCATCCACCACTACCCTAGCTACCACACCCGTTTTGGGTATGCCCTCGATGGGGCCCACACCCACCATTCCGATCACTGTGCCCATTCCAGTGGCTAGCATACCTATCCCAACTCCACTAGTGACTCACACTACCCTTGGCAGTGCAGGACCATCCCATACCACCTTTGTCCCCCCAACTGGGGGCAACGTCCCCAACCCTAACCCAACCCCTCCACTTGGGAGCATTGGCCCTAACGTAGTCACAACCACTAGTATGTCACATCCTTCTACTACTTTGCCATTCATGGCTAGTCTCAACCTTCCTGACCTAGCCAGACTGACTAACGATCCCATCAGACATGACCCTGCGTGGCCTCACATGCCCACCAAGCTCCCATCAGACATCCCTAAGTTTGAGGGCAAGGAAGGTGAAGACCCCCAGAACCATATTATGTCCTTCCACCTATGGTGTTCCTCCAACTCCATAGTAGATGACTTTGTCCGCCTCCGTCTGTTACAACGCACCCTCACTGGCTCTGCAGCTAAGTGGTACATCTAGCAACCCCATGGGACCCATGCCACCTTTACCTCCCTCACCTCGACCTTCCTGCAGTTCTTTCAGTTACCTGTCCACTATGACACGGGAGTTCAGATCCTACTATCTTGCAGACAGAACACGGCCACCCACATCACTGACCACATTCATGAGTGGCGTCGACGCCGCAGCCTCTGCAAAATTAAGTTAGATGACCGCATCTTCTTAGATTGGTTTCTAAAATCTCTCCTTCCTATCATTGCCAAGGATGTGGCATCCGAGTGACCCCAGTCCGAAGAAGAGGCCATCCTTAAAGCCTAGCAATTTGACCTCATTTATGCCCAGTCTGGTTACCTATAATCCATCATCCCTAACGCCCCCTGCGGTGATTCCTCCCGGCACGATGCACCGGGGGAATCCCATGCCGCAGATGGAATCATTGGCCGTATAGCCTCACATAACCAACCCTTTTCCATAGCACGTCCTAGCCATGGCCCCGACCTTTCGCGAGCTACATCCCATTCCGGAGCAACCAATTCATATGCTCCCATGGCACATCACCACCATTCCCACGGACCATCATGTCCACCTCAGTGCTTTGGTCACGCCCCCTCTGCTTACGCCCCCCCGGTCACACCTCAGCCATATTATCACCTGCAGGCTGCGCAAGCTCCTGTATCCTCTCAAGCCCCCCCTGCTTATTATCCGCCCCATGCAGCCCTTGCAGCAAACCCACAACTCGTTGCACAAGAATATCAACAACCCACACAAGGTTCAACACCTGCGCCGCATCAACCCACTTATTATCCACCGCAGCTTGCTCCTGCACCTGCACAACCCTAAAACCCACCTGCTGCCCAAGGGCAAGTGTATGCGCAACAGAATCCGCAGCCCAACCAAAATAACCAACGCCAACAAGGCCATAAAAACCGTGGCAAAGGCCGTAACCGTGGGAACAACCCCCCTCCAAATCAGGGTGGCCAACCTCCTAATCCTCTAAACAATAATAACGCGACACCTACCAACCAAAACCCTGACTGGCCACCCAAACAAGCCAAAAATCCTAATTTGTGAACAAGCCTTTCTTGTTCTATTTGCGGGGTCTATGGCCACTACACACATGCTTTCCCACATTTGGAGTGGGCTCGGCAACTCTGGACTGATGATGCCCACCGCCAAGGGCACGCTGCTCCTCAGGCGCCACCCAACCCCCCACCACCTTAGAATCCGCCCTTGGTGTTACAAAACCCTTTACCAACCCAAGGCATAGTGAAAACTCAACCATTGGCTCCCCCTCAAGGAAACGTGCCTCCACAACGACAAATCACTTATGCCGCTCCTGATCAACCCATGATAGACTCAGGTACCCATCACTTGCTAATGATGTCATCCGTCGATGTCAACCTCCGAACTTGTCGAAACCAATATGGTTCCACCCCCGAAGCCCCTCCCACCGACAAAAACACTAACGCTCATCCCATCGATCAGTCGTTACGCATACCTCCAGCTCCACTAGATGGCACCTCCAAAACCCCTCGCTTCCCACTTCACCGCATCAACAATAACCCCAATGCTCACACTGTGTCTAATTACAACATTGTAGATGACTTAGCCCAGTCGACCACAGCCATGTCTGCGTTAGAGGTCTTAAAAAACTGTCCAACACAGTGTAAGACTTTGCTTTCAGCCATTGGTGCTATTGACCCAAATGATTCACGAATGATGGCCTTCGATTTGGACCAATATGAACCACGCCTATCTTCCACATTAGCATTCCAAGTTTTTGTATCTGTTCAAAATCTTGTCATCCATCGATGCATCATCGACGAAGGTGCCTCCACATGTGTTATGTCCACATTCATTTGGCAGAAGTTGGGCTCCCCTACTCTCCAGCAGTCCACCACTGCATTGCGAGCCTATAACGGCCGTTCGGCTCAACCCCAAGGTCTCTTAGCTAATGTCCCTGTCCAGTTGGCTGGTAAAACGATGCTCATTGACATAGAGGTCATCAATGCCCAACTTGATTATAACCTCTTACTTGGTTGCAGTTACATGTACGCCATGCAGGCAGTTGCCTCATCTGTTTTTCGTACCATGATGTTCCCCCACGACGGACGCATGGTCAAGGTTGACCAACTCACCTATTACGATCCCAATTCCCCCGCTGCACCTGAAAATGTTCTCGCCATGGTTGAACAACCTGCTTGCGGTGCAACTACCTCGTTTATTTCCTCAGTGGGACCCGGAGTCTACTCAGATACGCCAATGACTTCAACATTCCAAACCATTCCACCCCCGTCACCCGCGACCGACATATCTGACTTATGTACTCTTTCCCACAATACACCATGTAGCTAGGGTTTTCACCCTATCTTGCACAAATGAGCACCTACTAAGGAGAAGGGACTCCTTGGTAGCAATTCAATAAATAGTAAATAAAAATAGTACAACAGTATGAAATTTAACCTAGCATGAGCATTAACATAAATAACAAAACATGAAATATGGCAAAGATTTCTCTTTTTTGTATTAAAAGTTACCTCAGGTGCAGAGGTTGGTGGAGCCTTTGCGGCAGTCCAAGAGGGTTGCTTCCAAGCTCCAGTGTTGTTCCTTTCTCCTTCTCCAAAGGGTTTTGAAAATGGGCCAAAGGGGCACTCAAACGTGAAAATAGCTCAAAAGGGTGAGCTAGGGTTTCAGTAGTGATTTTGGCAGAGTAAGGATATGGATGATTGTGGATGAAAAATGGGGAGCCTCCATCACCTATTTATAGGTTTTTAGTGGTGGAGTGTTGACCCATGGTTTCGGGCACCATATGGTTTAGGTCAGCTGTATAAGGTTTTTGCTTCATTTTTTCCCTCTTTTTCCTCTTTTTTTGTATTTTTTATTCCCTTTTTAGAGGGTTTTTGCTATTTTTGGAGGAATTTACATTATTTTGGGGAAAAGGGGGGTTTTTGGTCTTTTGGAGGCTTTTTTAATGGTGTTTTGGCCTTGTAGAGGTTTTTTAATGGGTTTTTTGAGGTTTTGGAGGCAAATATGGTAGGAAATATGGACAAATGAGTCATGTAATGAGGGAGATGAGGTAGTGAGCACTTTTTTGGTGTTAACAGATTGCCCCCTGATGTGTGAGGGCAGGAGTTCATCATATGGCCGATAGACATCATAGGTCTTTTATGGTTTTCCAGGGATGAGGAGAGGAGAATAAATGAACTAGAGCCCGAAACAATGGTCCTGAACAAACTGCAAAAACTGAAAGTACATGACCTCAATAATGAATGAGGAATAATCTGAACATATGGACGAGGTGGGCATTCCCATGCTCGTATCAAGATATAGAATAATAACAAGGGGTCCAAAAAATGGGGGCCTGAAATATACATGGCCTCAAATGAGGAAGAATCTCAATATATGAACGAGGCAGGCATACCCATGCTCATATCTAGATATATATATATAAAATAACAATGAGGCCCAAAAATGGGGACTTGAAGGATACATGGAGAACCACTGTATACATCATAAGGGTCCAGAGGGGACACAAATCTGGGACATACTGCTGGGCTGACCATGTCTGAGCTGAAGAACTGATACACTGGAATAACAACAGTACTGCTGAGTGTGGTACTAGAGGAACTAATGAGCTGATGGATCATAGTGACGGGGAGTCATACCCTCAATGGTACACTGAACTGGAACTGAACTGGGTACTCAAGGAAGCATATAACTGGATGGCTTCCGAATACAATTGCCAATGCAACCCGGACATCCACGTGAACATATAACTGGGTGTTCTGAAGTGACTCACCAATGTGCTAGAGTCGGGGGAAATCCGGGGTCTTTGACCAATAACTGAAGGGATATATACCCTGTGCGATTCTCAACGATGCGATCAAGGTGTTGAAGTCGAGCATGTGAGAAACAACCACTCGAAGAGGCACTGATGACTCCTCTCAAAAGGGTCCGTAGGCACTCACCACAGATGGTGATGAGTCCAAGGAGCAGGGACCTCTGGGTCTATCCTCTGGAATAGATGGGCTGTCGTCGACAGAAGGAGACCTGTAACTAGCAAGGCAATGATGTTTCCTTGATAGGAGCATGAGGTGGAGAACCGAAGTGTGAGAGTACTGATGGTAGGACTGACATACTGTGGGGGGTAACTGGGCAAGTAGAGTGGGTGGACTCAAACTTCCTTTGTTCAGAGTATGATGGCGGGGATGATCAGGCAACATATGAAACTGACTGGTGGGAAAGGGATCATAGCTGTAATAGATCAAGGATGGTGACTGGGATGAGTGATACTCAAGTTGGTGTAAGATGGCAGGAGACTGCAGAATACTCTGAACAAAGGCGACCTGATTGGGGGTGCTGCTGAGATGATCGATCATAGTGACGAGAGGCACGGGTGGACTTCTTCGCGGGTTAAGGGATGAGAAGAAGTGTGTTCAAAATGGTACTGTCGTGTGGATTTATACGAGCCCAGGAAAATTCATGCTCGTGATTGCTTTCAACTTTAAGGAGTCTGAAAGCGATAAGAAAACTATGAAATAATGGAATGGTATTGTTGTGTGGATTTGTATGAGCCCAGGACAGTTCATGCTCGTGGTTGCTTTCAATTTTAGAGAGTCTGAAAGTGATAAGAAGACTCCAGGGGGTTGCTTTTTCGTGTGTTAGTCTCCAAGCCCCGAAGAAGCATAAAAGGATGCAATGAAGAAGTATTCTAGCCAATGTGACTAGAGTATTCCTTTTTCGTAATTAGTCTACCAGGTCCGGAAAAGGGTTAAACTTATACCAGATAGACGCCCTTTCAGGTACTTTAACGAGCATGAAAGGAAGCAAGATTGCTCAACGATATTTTCATTGTTTTAGGAGTCAGAAAAGAGATTAACAGAAACTCCCTAGGTGCCCTTTTCGTAAAGGACTTGTCCGGCCCGAAAAGGGATAAAATTATACCGAACAAAAGGAATGGTCAGGCAAGGAGGAAGTGCTCAATCAAGGAACATTGATGATGGCCAAGAACGAGGGTAGGGGGGAACACTAGTGGGCTTCCTTGTGGGATAATGAATGGTGGCAAAATAACGAAATAATTGCAGTATGAAAGGAGTGAATGGCTCATGTAAAAATGTGGAACAATTCGATGGCGGTTGATGTGGTGCGCAAACCGAGGCAGCAAGTTGTCGAGACACAATGTTGAAATTGTAGTTGTCGAGAGAGAGAAATTATCTCAAGCATCATCACGATCTCGGAAAAATGGATCCGACGATATAAAAAGTGTCCAAAAATGGAGAATGATCGATGTGACATGCAAACCAAGGCGACGGGGGGCGTTTTGAAAAAAGTTACCCAAAAAATATGGGGGTGAGAGCGAGAAATGATCTTAAGCATCATCACGGGCTCGAAAAAATGAATCCGATGATATAAAGTATATAAAAAACGGAGAACAACTGAAGTGGCATGCAAACCGAGGTGACTAGTGGTGTCTAGAAAAATGCTCAAAAAACGATGCGAAAAAAATAAGAAAACAAGTCGACCATCATGACGGTCTTGTTGTGCTGATTCCAGTGGTGGAAACGGTTCGGAAAATGGATTCCGTATGGATTCAGAATGGCCAAAACAAGAAAAAGTCAACGGACTGTAAATAGTAAGTGGGTCCAACATGACAAGTGTCATTTGGACTTGTTGACTTTGACTAGAGATCAAAGTGGACCAGAGCTGAGTTGGTGTTTTTGGACTATCCGACCGACCGTTTTCAGATCTGGGAGTTGCAGGTATTCCGATAAACTCATACCTGCATTTTTCATTGGGTTCAGGGGGTAGTGGGTCCTAGGGGGTTTTCTATACGGTCCATGTGGGGTGGAACAACGGTCAAGGACCACGGGTTCCAGGTCTGATCACGCAGTCAGGGACCATGAGTTATGGGTCGGAATATGCGGTCCTGTATCGCAAGTTTCGAGGCTGGACTTGCGGTTCGGGACCACGAGTTCGGTGCAGTCCCGAACCGCGACTGTAGCCTTGACAGCCGCAGTCTGAGACCGCAGCAAGGGGCCCTAAAGCTGCGATTGGGATCGAGCTTTAGGGTTTTCGGAGGGGGGGGGAAGGGTTATTTCCTTGACATGGGTATGATAAGTGTGCATTTTGTGATTGACAGGATGTCGTTAGTGCTGTGGCAAGAGCGAGAGGTACCAAACAACATAGTGGATGTCATCCGGAGGGATCAGAATGTGCGGTCTACGTTGGGGTTGTGCGGGCTGCTGAAGTTTGCACAGGTGCCCATGATGCGTTCAATAGTGCTACTGCTGAACAGGTTAGTGAGATTTTGGGAGCCTAACATACATGCGTTCATGGTGTAGGGAGAGAGGGTGGATCTCACCCTCCCAGATGTATATTTCTTGACGGGGTTTCCCTGTCTGGGTAGGGTGGCTGATACGCAGCCACGAGTATCCGTCAACGTGGATATCGAGGATATGTTGGAGTGGTATTGCGGTCCGGAGGCTAGGGTGTAGAGGAATGCACTCTGGGTTGTTGACCTGGGGGAGCCATCAGTATGGGAGATCGTGGTGTGCGTGGTTCGGGTTTTGGGGTCCCAGTCGCCCGAGAGGGTGTTAGGGGGCCATATGCAGCTGGTGGAGTGGGTGCTGGATGGTGTATACTATGCCTGGGGCCAGATGTTCCTCACTTGTGTTTAGTGATAGCTGACCTTGGTGAAGGAATATGGCAAGGGATTCTGTTATGGATCATTTCTTTGTGCCTTCTTCATGGAGAGGGTACCTACACTGCGGCCGCGGGTGCCGATCAGGGCAGTAGGACCTATAAAGCCGCGCATGGTGCGGTGGGGAGAGATTATGCACCGACGGGGTGGTGGTGAGGTTGGCAGGTACTTCACCCAGGAACTCTACCTACAGTGGTTGTAGATGCCGCTGACGCTGGATGATTATCCATACAGAGAGATGAACTATACAGGAGATCCGGAGGCACCACGGCCTCCAGGGCAAGCGTGGGGACCAGATGGTATGTATTGATTTTCTTGATTGTTTGTTGATGTCAGGTTTTGAGTATGATAGGTTTGATATATTGATATGTTGTTACTGACTGATGTATGATCTGCAGATGTTGGCTCGAGACCACCACCAGGACATGTAGATCACAGGGGGCATGTGGTGATACCAGCCCTGTCGGGCCGAAGGGAGGTGTGTCGACAGGACTCTAGATTCTGTACGGATACTTCTCGATCATTTGCTGGTTGGAGTGACTGATGATGGGTGGTGGGACTTGGATCCAGAGGTGATTCAGGACTGTCTGGGGGCGCCATGAAATTTCCGATCGATCATGATCCGGGTGGCCAGTTTGGTGGATAGGGGTCGGGCACAGGAGCTTGCAGGGGATGAGGAACTGCCGGAGGAGGAGCGGGGTGAGGAATCGGAGGCAGCTGATGCAGGCAGTGACAAAGGGTATGAATCTTAGTAGGGAGTATAGAGGACTCCCCACCAATTTTGTAGCTACGACATGTATTCTATGAGGCTTATTGATGTATAGATATTTTTTGTATAGCTGAGTACGGAGATACTCAAGACATGTGTATCACATTGATGTTTATTTTTTGATATATATATATATGCACATGGATGCACCTTTTTACGATGATGATTTAGTGTATGCACGTGGATGCGCTTATGGTTTGTTATATGTTTGTACTTCACGTGGATGCAAGTAGTGTAGGGTGATGGGCACGTGGATGCCCCTTGTGTATTTTATGTTATGTATTGCACATGGATGCAACATTATGTATGTAGGATAGGCGCGTGGATGCCCCTATATAGTAATGTGTTTATGTTTTTGCACATGGATGCAAATATTTATGTGATGATAGGCACGTGGATGTCCCTTGTTGTAAATGCAATCTTTTTGGGATTTTTATATATTTTTTATGAGATGATATGGAATGATGATGCATGATGGATGTTTTACATGGTGTGATTGATATGCCAATCTAGGATGTTGTTAGCCATTTGATCTGCGACACTATTCTGAGCTCTTGGGACATGGGTGAATGTTATGGATTCAAATTGTCGGTTGAGTTGTTTTGTGCACAGGAATTTTCTAAAGAGGCAGGGATCATGCACCTGGTAGCAGTTGTTGAGCTGGGAGACAAGTAACTGGGAGTCAAGGAACACATGAAGGTGACATATTCCCATCTGAAGGGCAGCGCTCAGGAGAGCAGTCACAGCATCATACTCCGCCTGGTTATTGGTAGCAGCGCCTATACATATTCCGTCAAGGTGAATCAACTCATGTGAAGGGGAATATAAGACCCATGCTGCAGAAGCCAGGTTTGGAGACCAGCGGCTTGATCCATCAGCGAAGCCAATATAATGATGTGGAAGATGGTCCATCTGTGATCACGCAAAAATGATGAATGTAAGGTTGCGGTAAAAAAGGTGAAAAACAAAAAGAAAGAAAACTGTACAATACGGACCAATGGGGCCGCGGGTTTGATTAAGGATAAAAGCGTTTAAGATACAACCCATTACAGGGGTTGCACAAAGGGTGACCTTCTGAGTCAGTTAAAATGTATGCCCCATTTTCGAGGCAGGTCTGCACGATGTAAGGGCCTTGCCACATGGATTCAAAATTTCCTTTACCGGTCTTGTCATGGGCTTGGTCATAGGAAAGGACGAGGTCCCCTTCATGAAAAATTCAAGGGTGGACATGTTTGTCGTAACCAGATTTGGAGCGGTTCTTGGCAGCTTCAATGGTCTGGAGGGTGGCACGACGGTCTTCATCAGCTTGTTCTAGTGATAGCAGGTGTTGCTTGAGTGGGGAGGTGTCTGGAAGAAGCTTGACGATGATGTGTAAGGCAGGGATCTGACACTCGATGGGGAGGACAGACTCTACATCGTGAACTAAATGAAATAGGGTAAAACCGGTGGCAGTCTTGGTTGATGTACGGTAAGCCCATAATGCAAGGAAAAGCATGTGATGCCAATTGGACTTATGCCGGTCAACAATGCATTGGAGGATGGTTTTTAAAATTTTGTTAATGGCCTCTACTTGGCCGTTCCCTTGGGGGTAGTAAGCAGATGAATAATGATGTTCGAACTTCAGGAGGGTGGATAACTCGCTCCAAATGGAATCTTTGAAATGTGAACCATGTTCTGATACCAACTGTTTGGGGACCCCGAATCGTGTGATAACATGGTTAAAAAAGAAACGGGCAGCGGTGTCAGGTTTACAATTGAAGGTGGGCATGGATTCAGCCCATTTGGTGAAGTAGTCGACGACGACAATGATGTACTTATGGCCGTTGGCGGATGAGGGTTTACATTCCATGAAGTCGATGGCTTATTTACAAAAGGGACCAACGGTGACGACTGGGTGTAACGGAGAGGGTGGTGTCTGAGCCTTAGGGGCAAAAAGTTAGCAATTATGGCAATGTTTGACCGCTGTGATGTAGTCGGTAAAGAGTGTGGGCCAGAAGTATCCGGCGTAGATGACCTTTTGGGTGGTGGCCATTCCAGAGAAATGTCCGCCACAGGCACCACTATGACAGTCATTGAGGACTTGTTCGGCTTCCTCGTGTGTAAGACAACGACGAAGAATCGTGTCAACCCCTCGCCGGTAAAGGACATCGCCCAAGAGGAGATATCGAGAGGCCTGGTGACGGATACGATGGCGTCCATCACGATTTATGTTGGGTCGAAACTTTTGCATGCAAAGGTATAACAAAATATCACCGTACCATGGGTCATTAGACAAGATGATGAAGAAGTGATTGTCGGGTAACTCATCGGAGATTTGTGGGGACAACAAGAGGGATGGGAGATCGGTGATGAGCTGGGCAAGCACGAGGGCTTTAGTGCTCTTAGGGGTTGTGAAAGTGAAGTCATATTCTTGGAGGATAATTACCCATTTAGCAACGCGACCTTGTAGGAGGCACCGGTTCAAGAGATAGACCATGGGGTTGGAGTCGGAGACAACTGTGGTCTGACTCAGTAAAATGTAATGTCGCAATTTTTGGACGGAAAAGACCACAGCAAGGGCTATTCTTTCCTCATACGGGTAACGTAGGGGTGGTCCAGACAAGGTCTGGCTGATGTAGTAAATGACATGCTCCTGGCGAGCAGCGTCTTCTTGAACAAAGACTCTGGACACGGCATGATTGGATGCCGATACGTAAAGGATGAAGTCCTAAGAGAAATCCAGAGGGGAGATAAAAGGGGCTTGTGTTATAGCTTTTTTAAGGGCTTCGAATGCAGCTTGCACCTGGTCATCCCAAACAAAGGGTATAAGGGTACGAAGCAGGCATAAGAAACCATGAACTGTGGTGGCATAATTAGGAATGAAGCGACGGAGGAAATTAGATGTCCCCCGCAGACTCTGGAGCTGCCAGAGCATGCGAGGAGCGGGAAGGTCTATGATGGCTTGGAATTTTAGGGGATCAACAACGATTCCTTTATGGGAAATAATGAAACCCAACAACCGGCCTGCCGGAACGCAAAAGACACACTTGTGTGGGTTGAAGTGGATTTGATATTTGCGACAACACAGAAAGTTTTGTCGGAGGTCGTTAAGGTGGTTTGATCGTTTCCAAGAATGAGATGTAAGGTCATCGAGATAGACTAATAGGATATGAACCAAGTCGTGAAAATAGTAGGTCATGGTCCACTGGAAGGTGGCACCAGCAGTTTTGAGGCCGGAAGGCATAACGCAATAGGCAAAGGTGCCCCAGGGGGTGGTAAAGGTAGTGTTGTACTGATCCTCCTTGAGGATCTGAATTTGGTTGTATCCGAAAAAACCATCCATGAAAGATAGGACTTCATGCCCCGCACATGCATCAATGAGTTGGTCAATAAATGGCGTGGGGAAGTTGTCTTTGGGACAAGCTCGATTTAAATCGCGGAAGTCAGTACATACTCTGATGGTGCCTTGTTTCTTGTTAACAGGGACGGGGTTAGAAACCCAAGTGGTATATGCAATAGGATAAATGAATCCTGCTTTTCGAAGTTTCTCAATCTCTACTTTAACGGCGGGGAGCTTTGAGGGATGAATGGGGCGCTGTTTCTGGTGAACGGGGGTACATCTGGCCATGTGTCAATGTGGTGTTCTATAATAATGGGGTCAAGACCAGGAATTTCGGTATAGGACCAGGAAAAGACATCACGAAATTCTTGAAAAAGTTTTTTGTACTCTCCGATCTCATACTCACTGTAGGAGGCTCCTAATGTAATGATTTCAAGAGCATCAGGTGGGTCAGAGATATCGATGTGGATGACGGGTGAGATGTTGGCCATGTTACCTTCCTCAAAGGAATCAGGAGTGGGAATGGGATCCTTAAACCAGTTTACTTTGGTAGGGAGGAAATCTTTGGACTCAACCGCAAATTGGGTGGCTGTGGTGGAGGAGGACTCTTCTGGGAGGAAGTAGGAACGATGGTGCATATCTTCCCAGGGGTAATCTGGGGCAGTGAGAGCCTCTAGAATCTCCTCATCATTGTAGAAACTTTGAGTTGTCAAATCGGTTGACGAGGAAGTGGTAGTAGAAGAGATCATATAGATGGTATTAATCTCGCCGGATGAGGGTGATACTGGGGGTGGATCTCCTCAATTGTGGGAGGCGCCGTCTCAAGGTCCAAATTATTCATTTCGTAGAGAGCTTCTCTGTAATCTGGGAGATGAGGACAGTGATGTGAGTAATGGCCATAAACACTGCATATTGCACAAGGGTGGTTGGTACACAGTGATTTATCACGAGGCTTAGGGTCTAATCGAGTTGGACAACCGGGATGTTGGGATCGTCGTCAAGCATTTGCATGTGTTCCTGTAATGCAGGTAATTGTGGACATTGATGAGTTGGATGGACTAACTCATCACACAATGAGCATTTGGGAGGAGCACGAAACACGGGGGGGTTTTTAACTATTTTGGGCGGGGGTACAACAGTGTATGGTTGTGGGCCTCTGCCCCCAGTGTGCTTGAAAAGAGGGGGTGGATTCGTAGATGATAAAGGGGTAGTGACACCGGGAGGTGGTTGACTAGTAGTGGCGATGGGTTGCACTGGTTGTAGGATGACATTTGGTGTCGGCGGGGGAACGAGAGGTGAAATATACCACACGGGTAATCCTAAGGTTAACCCGGGGAGGCTGAGAGTAGCCATAACCGGGGCGCTTACTACTCCCGAGGGAGGGAATAGGAAGGGGATTGTGTGGATGGGTGTAACACCAATATGACTAGGTACCAATGGTGGTTTGGGTAACAAGGGCGGTTGATTGTTGGGTGTTTGTGTATTGTGGAAAAGGGTACATAGGTCAGATATTTCGGTCGTTGGTGATGGGGGTGGAATGGATTGGAATGTTGAGGTCATCAGCGTATCTGAGTAAACTTTGGGTCCCATGGAGGAAACCAACGAGGTAGTTGCACCACAAACAAGTTGTTCAACCATGGGGGGAACATTTTCGGGTGCAGCGGGGGCATTGGGATCGTAATAGGTGAGTTGATCAATCTTGACCATGCGTCCGTCATGGGGGAACATCATGGTACGAAAAATGGATGAGGCAACCGCCCACATGGCATACATGTAGCTGGGGCCAAGTAAGAGGTTATAATCAAGTTAGGCGTTGATGACCTCTAAGTCACTGAGCACTGTTTTACCAGCCAACTGGACGGGGACATTAGCTAAGAGACCTTGGGGTTGAGTTGAACGGCCGTCGCAGGCTCGTAACGCAGTGGTGGACTGCTGGAGAGTAGGGGATCCCAACTTCTGCCAAACGAATGTGGACATAACGCGTGTCGAGGCACCTTCATCGATAATGCACCGATGGATAACAAGATTCCAAACGGAAATAGAAACTTGGAATGCTAAAGTGGAAGGTAGGCGTGGTTTGGATTGGTCCAAATCAAAGGCCATCAGTCGTGAATCATTTGGGTCGATAGCACCAATGACGGAGAGCAAAGTCTTGCATTGTGAAGGACACTTTTTTAAGACCTCTAACACAGACATGGCTGCGGGAGACTGGGCTAAGTCATCCACAATGTTGTAATTAGACGCAGTGCGAGCATTGGGATTATTATTGATGCGGTGAAGTGGGAAGCGAGGGGCTTTGGAGGCACCATCTAGTGGAGCCGGAGGTATACGTAATGGCTGATCAGTGGGATGAGCGTTAGTGTTTTTGTCGGTGGGAGGGGCTTTAGGGGTGGAGCCATATTGGTTCCGACGGGTTTGAAGGTTGACATCGACGGATGACATCATTAACAAGTGATGGGTACCTGAGTCTAACATGGGTTGATTAGGAGCAACATAAGTGATTTGTTGTTGTGGTGGTGCGTTTCCTTGAGGGGGAACCAACGGCTGAGTGTTCACTACGCCTTGGGTTGGTAAAGGGTTTTGTAACACCAAGGGTTGATGTTGAGGTGGTGGGGGGTTGGGCGGTGCTTGAGGAGCCGCGTGCCCTTGTCAGTGGGCATCATCGGTCCAGAGTTGCCGAGCTCGCTCCAAATGTGGGCAAGCATGTGTGTAGTGGCCATAGACCTCGCAAATAGAACAAGGATGGTTTGTTCGCAAATTAGGATTTTTGGCTTGTTTGGGCGGTCGATCAGGGTTCTGGTTGGCAGGTGCCACGTTATTGTTGTCTGGGGGATTGGGAGGTTGACTGGCTTGGTCTAGAGGGGGGTTGTTCCCACAGTTACAGCCTTTGCCACGGTTTTGCTGGCCTTGTTGGCACTGGTTAGTTTGGTTCTGCTGTGGATTCTGTTGGACATACACTTGCCCTTGGGCAACAGGTGGGTTCTGGGGTTGTGCAGGTGTGGGAGCAGGCTGTGGTGGATAATAAGTAGGTGGAGGCGGCGCAGGTGCTGAACCTTGTGGGGGTTGCTGACATGTCTGTGGAACGGGTTGTGGGTTTGCCACAGGGGTTGCTTGTGGTGGGTAATAAGCAGGTTGGGCTTGAGAGGATACAGGAGCTGGTGCAGCCTGTGGGTGGTAATATGGATGAGGTGCGACCGGGGGGGCGTAAGTGGGGGAGGCATTACCAAAGCACTGAGGTGGACATGAGGGTCCATGGGAATGATGGTGATGTGCCATGGGAGCATACGAATTGGTTGCTCTGCACTGAGATGTAGCCCGCGAAAGGTCGGGGCCATGGCTAGGACGTGATATGGAAAAGGGTTGGTTATGCGAGGCAATGCGGCCAATGATGCTGTCTACGGCATGGGATGCCCTCGGCACATCGTGTCGGGAGGAATCGCCACAGGGGGCATCAGGGATGATGGAATATAGGTAACTAGACTGAGCATAAATAAGGTCAAATTGCTGGGCTTTGAGGATGGCCTCTTCTTCGGACTGGGGTCGCTCGGATGCCACATCCTTGGCAATGACAGGAATGAGAGATTTTAGAAACCAATCTAAGAAGATACGGTCATCTAACTTGATTTTGCAGAGGCTTCGGCATCGACGCCACTCATGAATGTGGTCAGTGATGTGGGTAGCCGTGTTCTGTTTGCAAGACAGTAGGATCTCAACTCCCGCGTCATAGCGGACAGGTAACTGAAAGAACTGCAGGAAAGTCGAGGCAAGGGAAGTAAAGGTGGCATGGGTCCCATGGGGCTGCTCAATGTACCACTTAGCTGTAGATCCAGTGAGAGTGCACTGTAACAGACGGAGGCGGACAGAGTCATCCACTATGGAGTTGGAGGAACACCATAGATGGAAGGACATAATATGGTTATGGGGGTCCTCACCGGCCTTGCCCTCAAACTTAGGGATGTCAGAGGGGAGCTTGGTGGGCATGTGAGGCCACACAGGGTTGTGTCTGATGGGATCGTTAGTCAGTCTGGCCAGGTCAGGAAGGTTGAAACTAGCCATGAATGGAAAACTAGTAGAAGGATGTGACATACTAGTGGTTGTTACCATGTTGGGGCCAATGCCCCCGAGTGGAGGGGCTGGGTTTGGGATGTTGCCCCCAGGTGGAGGAACGAAAATGGTATGGGATGGTCCTGCACCACCAAGGGTAGTGTGAGTCACTGATGGAGTTGGGATGGCTATGCTAGCTACTGGAATGGGTACAGTGATTGGAATGGTAGATGTGGGCCCCATCGAGGGCATACCCAAAGTAGGTGTGGTGGTGGATGCTCCACCAATGGTCTCTACAAAGAAAGGGTTGGAAGTCATGCTAACCATGAAGCTGGTTGGTGCAGTATAAGTGGGGTTCTCGGACTCTGCCTCAGAATCAGAGGTAAAATAAGAGGCGTCTAAATCGAGTGACGGAGTTCTATGCCGTTGACGAGTGGATTCAAGTGACAAAGCTCGAGATCTATGATGAGTGGTATCAAGTGATGAAGATCTACGTCTATGACTGGTGATGTCAAGTGAACCATGCTGTGGGGGCTCACCCGGGAGGCACTGAGAATGTCTCGAGGACTCTATGGTGACAGATGGTGTCAAGTATCTGGGGGTTGTGTTGAGTGAAAAACAACTCAAAAACCCTAATGCAATCGAGTGTCCAGAAGGAGAGCACAAAAAATATGGCACTCAGGCCAACAACCAACTCAAAACACTTATTGTAACAATTGTGCTACAATAAGTGGAGTATCAACATAAGTGGTCAGAATACCAACAAGCAGCAGGTTTCCTAGAAAATAAAAATAGTGGAATCGCTAGACCAAAGGGAGGTAAGGGAGCATGCAAACACCTAGCTAAATAGTATTCTGACTCAACCAGACATATCCTCTGCAAGGTGATGAAATCCAAGTCAGACAATATGGATAGTAGAGCCAAGTGGCTAAAGATATCCCCCTACCGGGAGGGACACCGGGTAGTCAATCCTAGAAGAAAAGCAACTAAGATACCCCGTTCATGACACATTCGGTTGGGTGAATCTGCAATTTGGTTCTATCGTCGTTGTAATCCCATACGGGTAGTACATCGAGAACTATGAAAGGTATCATTTGGTTACTAAATGGATTGCGGTATTCCACTCAGGCTTCCGGAACCAATCTGGCTACTTCAACCCTCCTAGGGGAGAGGCCTTTCTGATAAATTGGTTTTAAACTGTGTCAAAAAATACTAGGGGATTTTGGTTCCCTAATGGACAACAACTATGTCTCAAGTGTAAGCGACCGAGGGGTGTTATTTGGATGCCTATCCCCCCGACCCTACCTAACTACAATATTCTTTTGTGTTCCCCAAGTGGGGTTGGAATGTTGGTTGTGTTAAGCAGTATTTTAGGGCTCACTTGAATTAGGTGACAGAGTGTGTGCGTGTGAGATAATGAACACAAACAAAAGTGCCACGGGGTGGGAAACTTTTAGACTAAAAATAACAATGCAGAAATTAAACTTTGAAATGCAAAATTTTATCTTTTCAATTAAAATGCTGAAATTTTAAAAAATACTGTAAATGGAACAGAAATAATACTGCAGAAAGCAGGCTGTAGGGAAGTAAGGCTCCAGATAGGATAGATGGCTGTGCAAGTGCATAAAATATTGCAGCAAAGTACTGGGTTCGAACAGGGGAAAAAAGTGCAGAAAACAGACCGCGGGTCTGTAGCAAATCTGCGCGGTCGGACCGCGAGAAATAGGTCGATAGTCGCAGGAAGATTCCAGGAATTTGGTTGAAAGATGCAGGCGGACCGCGGGAAAAGGCCATAAGTCGCAAGAAGATAGCAAGAAAATGGCTAAAAGCCGTAGGAGGACTGTGGGAAAAGGCCGAAAGATGCAAGTGGATAGCAGGAAAATGGCTGAAACCCACAGGCGTACCGTGGGAAAAGGGAAAAAGACACAGGCGGGTAGCAGGAAAATCGCTGAAAGCTGCAGGCGGACCGCGGGAAAAAGGGCATAAGACGCATGCGGATAGTAGAAAAATGGCTAAAAGACACAAGCGGACCACGGGAAAAAGGGGGAAAGATGCAGGCAGATAGCAGAAAAATGGTTGAAAGCTGCAGGTGGACCGCGGGAAAAAAGGGGGAAAGATGCAGGTGGATAGCAGAAAAATGGCTGAAAGCTGCAAGCGAACCGTGGGAAAAGGGGTGAACAACGGCGGTCGGACCACATGAAACAGGCTGAGAGCCGTGGTCAGATCGCAGGTAACAGACTGAAAACCGTCGGTAGATCGCCAGAAACAGTCTGAGAGCTGTAGTCGGATTGCAGGTAACAATCTGAAAGACGTGGTCGGATCGCAACTACGGGGACAAAAGATGCGGTTTACAGCAGCCGAAAGGGACAACCGAAAGGAAAAAATAGAAAAATATTACAGAAAATTAAAAACGTTTAAAACTATAACCAGAAGTTCAAAGGAACACTAGGGGAGTCACCAAAACTGTAGCTAGGGTTTTCAGCCTAGCTTGTGCAAATGAGCACCTACTAAGGAGAAGGGACTCCTTAGTAGAAGTTCAATAAACAGTAAATAAAAGCAGTACAACAGTATTAAATTTAACTTAGCATGAGCATTAACATAAATAACAAAACATGAAATATGGCAAATATTTCTCTTTTTTGTATTAAAAGTTACCTCAGGTGTAGAGGTTGGTGGAGCCTTTGCAGCAGTCCAAGAGGGTTGCTTCCAAGCTCTAGTGTTGTTCCTTTCTCCTTCTCCAAAGGGTTTTGGAAATAGGCCAAAGGGGCACTTAAATGTGAAAATAGCTCAAAAGGGTGAGCCAGGGTTTTAGGAGTGATTTTGGCAGAGTAAGGATATGGATGATTGTGGATGAAAAATGGGGAGCCTCCATCACCTATTTATAGGTTTTTAGTGGTGGAGTGTTGACCCATGGTTTTGGGCACCATATGGTTTAAGTCAGCTGTATAGGGTTTTTGCTTTCTTTTTTCCCTCTTTTTCCTCTTTTTTGTATTTTTTATTCCCTTTTTAGAGAGTTTTTGCTATTTTTGGAGGAATTTACATTATTTTGGGGAAAAAAGGGGGTTTTTGGCCTTTTGGAGGCTTTTTTAATGGTTTTTTGGCCTTTTGGAGGCTTTTTAATGGGTTTTTTGAGGTTTTGGAGGCAAATACGGTAGGAAATATGGACAAATGAGTCATGTAATAAGGGAGATGAGGTAGTGAGCACTTTTTGGGTGTTAACACACCAACACCCAACCATCAACTGCCCTTGCTACCCCAACCACCATTGGTATCTAGTCATGTTGGTGTTACACCCATCCATACAATCCCCTTCCTATTTCCCCCTTCTGGAGTAGTAAGCGCCCTGGTTATGGCTACCCTTAGCCTCCCCGGTTTAACTTTAGGATTACCTGTATGGTACATCACGCCTCTTGTTTCCCCTCTGACACCAAATGTCATCCTACAACCAATGAAACCCATCATCACTACTAGTCAACCACCTCCTGGTGTCACTACCCCTTCATCATCCACTAATCCATACCCTCTTATCAAGCACACTGGGGGCAGAGGTCCACAACCATACACTGCTTTACCCCCACCTAAACCAGTTAAGAATACCCCCGTGTTTCGTGCTCCTCCCAAATGCTCGTTGTGTGATGAGTTAGGCCATGCTACCCATCAATGTCCACAATTACCCGCATTACAGGAACACATGCAAATGTTTGACGATGACCCCAACATCCCAGTTGTCCAACTCGACCCTACCTGTAAGCCTCACAATAAATCACTACGTACCAATCACCCTTGTGCAATATGTGGTATTTACGGCCATTACTCACATCACTGTCCAGATCTCCCAGATTATCGAGTAGCTCTCTACGAGATGAATAATTTGGATCTCGAGATAGCTCCCCCCACCATTGAAGAGATCCACCCCCCAGCATCCCCGCCAACCGGAGAGATTAATACCATTTATATGATCTCCTCTACTAGCACTCCCTCGTCAACTGATTTGACAACCCAAAGTTTCCACAATGATGAGGAGATTCTCGAGGCTCTTACTGCACCTGATTAACCTTGGGAGGATATGCACCATCGTTCCTATTTCCTCCCGGAGGAGTCCTCCCCCATCATAGCCACCCAATTTTTGGTTGAGTCCAAAGATTTCCTCCCCACCAAAGTCGACTGGTTGAAAGACCCCATTCCTGCCCCCGATGCCTTCGAGGAAGGTAACATGGCCAATACCTCACCCACAATCCATATTGATATCTCTGCCCCAGCCGGTGCTCCTGAAATCATTTCGTTAGGAGCTTCCTGCATCGAGCACGAGATTGGAGAGTACAAGAAACTTTTCCAAGAGTTCCACGATGTCTTTGCCTGGTCCTACACCAAAATTCCTGGTCTTGACCCCGCTATCATCAAGCACCACATTGACACCTCTGAGTTAGGGGGCATAATAGATTACCTTGACCCTGGGATAGGGGGCATGATCAATCATTTTGAACCTTCCCCATCACATCTATCTCAGTATTTCAATGACCCCATTGTTAAAACCAACACATATGTGATCCACAATCACAAACCCCATGCACATAGCATGGGGGCAGGTCCTTAACCCTGCTCACATTTACACATTTGTGATATCAACCATTTTAGAGGTCACATGTCACTTGTATATTTGATTTGATTTGATACACCTAGTATTTCGCCCCCGTGGGTCATCATTTCTCCCCACCACTGCATCCTTGGCTTGGTGGGCTCACCTTTATTTGCAACCATTTTTTAACCTAGTTATTTTCTTTGACCATCCCGGAGTCCTTATGACCTCCATTTTTCGCACCATTTGCACCGTCGGATTCAGTTTTCTGAGCCCGTGATGATGCTTGAGATCATTTCTCGCTCTCACCCTTAGATTTTTTGGGTATTTTTTCCAAAACGCCCCCCGTCATCTCAGTTCACGTGCCAGCTCGGCCATTATCAATTTTTGACACTTTTTATATTGTCGGATTCAGTTTTCCTCACTCGTGATGATGCTTGAGATCATTTATCGCTCTCACCAGGTACAATTTCAACATTGTGTCCCGACACCTTGCTGCCTCGATTTGTGCGCCACATCGGCCGCCATCGGATTGTTACACTTTTTTACATGAGCCATTTACTCCACTCATACGGCAATTATTTCATTATTTTGCCACCATTCACCATCCCGCAAGGAGGTCCACCAGTGCTCCCCCCCACCCTCGTTCTTGGTTCTCATCGATGTTCCTTGATTGAGCACTTCCTCCTTGCCTGGCCATTCCTTTTGTTTGGTATAATTTTATCCCTTTTTCGGGCCGGACAAGTCCTTTACAAAAAAGGTACTTAGGGAGTTTTTGTTAAGCTCTTTTCTGACTCCTAAAACAATGAAAAGATCGTCGAGCAATCTTGCTTCCTTTCATGCTCGTTAAAGAACCTGAATGGGCATCTATCTGGTATAAGTTTAGCCCTTTTCCGGATCTGGTAGACTAATTACGAAAAAGGAATACTCTAGTCACACCGGCTAGAAGAGTTCTTCATTGCATCCTTTTATGCTTCTTCGGGCCTTGGAGACTAACACCCGAAAAAGCACCCCCCTGGAGTCTTCTTATTGCTTTCAGACTCTCTAAAATTGAAAGAAACTATGAGCATGCACCATCCTGGGCTCGTACAAATCCACATGACGGTACCATTCGATTATTTCAGAGTCTTCTTATCGCTTTCAGACTCCTTAAAATTGAAATCAATCACGAGCATGAACTGTCCTG
Organism: Larix kaempferi; assembly: GCA_027924585.1. Classification (NCBI taxonomy): domain Eukaryota; kingdom Viridiplantae; phylum Streptophyta; class Pinopsida; order Pinales; family Pinaceae; genus Larix; species Larix kaempferi. The sequence goes on from BSBM01000835.1 coordinate 8,635,489, forward strand.
GGCTCGTATAAATCCACACGACAATACCATTTTTAACACACTTCTTCTAGTTCCTTAACCCATGAAGAAGTCCCCCCCCATGCCTCTTGGCACTAGGATCGATCACCTCCGCAGCACCTCCAATAAGGTCACCTTTGTTCAGAGTATTCTGCAGTCTCCGACCATCTTACACCATCCTTGATCCATTACAGCTATGATCCCTTTCCCACCAGTCAGTTTCATATGGTGCCCGATCATCCCTGCCATCATACTCTGAACAAAAGAAGTTTGAGTCTACCCCCTCTACTTGCCCAGTTATCCCCCACCCCCACAGTATGTCAGTCCTACCATCAGTATTCTCACACTTTGGTTCTCCACCTCGTGCTCCTATTAAGGAAACATCATTGCCTTGCTATTTGCAAGTCTCCCTCTGTCGATGCTAGCCCATTTATTCCAGAGGATAGACCCAGAGGTCCCTGCGCCTTGGACTCATCACCATCTGTGGTGAGTGCCTACGAACCATTTTGAGAGGAGTCATTAGTGCCTCTCCGAGTGGTTGTTTCTCACATGCTTGACTTCAACACCTTGATCGCATTATTGAGAATCGCACAGGGTATATATCCCTTCAGTTATTGGTCGAAGACCCTGGATTTCCCTTGACTCTAGAACATTGGTGAGTCACTTCGGAACACCCAGTTATATGTTCCCGTGGATTTCTAGGTTGTGTTGGTGATTGTATTCGGAAGCAATCTAGTTACACGCTTCCTTGAGTACCCAGTTTAGTTCCCGTTCAGTGTACCATTAAGGGTATGACTACCCATCACTATGATTCAGTAGTTCATTAGTTCCTCTGGTACCACACTTAGCAGCACTATTGTTATTCCAGTGTATCAGTTCTTCAGCTCAGACATGATCAGCCCAACAGTATGTCCTAGATTTTGTGTCCCCTCTAGATCCTTATGATGTACACAGTGGTTCTCCATGTATCTTTCAGGTCCCCATTTTCAGGCCTCATTGTTATTGTTTATATATATCTTGATACGAGCATGGGTATGCTCGCCTCGTCCATATATTGAGATTCTCCCTCATTCATTATTTGAGGCCATGTATATTTCAGGTCCCCATTTTTTTGACCCCATTGTTATTATTATAGATCTTGATACGAGCATGGGAATGACCGCCTCGTCCATATGTTGAGATTATTCCTCATTCACTATTGAGTTCATGTACTTTCAGTTTTTGCAGTTTGTTCAGGACCGTTGTTCCGGGCTCTAGTTCGTTTCTTCTCCTCTCCACATCCCAGGAAAACCATAAAATACCTATGATGTCTATTGGCCATACGATGAGCTCCTGCCCTCACACATTAGGGGGCAATCTGTTAACACCCAAAAAGTGCTCACTACCTCATCTACCCCATTACATGACTCATTGGTCTATATTTCCTACCATATTTGCCTCCAAAACCTCACAAAACCATTAAAAAGCCTCCAAAAGGCCAAAAAACCATTAAAAAAGCCTCCAAAAGGCCAAAACCCCCCCTTTTCCCCCAAAATAAGTTAAATTCCTCCAAAAATAGCAAAAACCCTCTAAAAAGGGAATAAAAAATTCAAAAAAGAGGAAAAAGAGGGAAAAAGGAAGCAAAAACCCTATACAACTGACCTAAACCATGGGTCAGCACTCCACCACTACAAACCTATAAATAGGTGATGGAGGCTCCCCATTTTTCATCCACAGTCACCCCTATCCTTACTCTGCCAAAATCACTCCTGAAACCCTAGCTCACCCTTTTGATCTATTTTCACATTTGAGTGCCCCTTTGGCCCATATCCAAAACCCTTTGGAGAAGGAGAAGGAGCAACACTAGAGCTTGGAAGCAACCCTCTTGGACTGCTGCAAGGGCTTCATCAACCTCTACACCTGAGGTAATTTTTAATAGAAAAAAGAGAGGTCTTCACCATATTTTCATGTTTTATTATTTATGTCAATGCTCATGTTAGTTTAATTTATTGCTTTATTTACTGTCTTGCATTTACTGTTTATTGAACTGCTACTAACGAGTCCCTTCTCCTTAGTAGGTTCCCATTTGCACAAGCTAAGATGAAAACCCTAGCTACAGATATGATTACTATTTTCTTTCGTACATCATTTAAAACTTCGTTTTGTTTATAAAATCTTGTACTATGAGTTTTCGATACTATTTAGGGTTTTGTAATACAAAAACTATATTGTTTTTAAAAGGATTTTGTTTGAGAAGTTTCTGCTATTACTTATATGTTATTTGTTCTCTGAAATGAAATATTTAAGCCATGATTATACTTAGGTTTGAAAAGAGTACTAGATTTCTTAGTATAGTGTTACTTATGTTACAATGGCCTATGATACTATATGAAAAGTGATTGAAACTTGATTTGGTTTATACTATAGAAAAAGACAGGTTTTATATTAGAATTCTGTTGTGATTTACTGAAAATAACCTAGAAAAGTTTGTACAGAAATGAAACAGATTCATTTTAAGGTATACAATCACTCAAATATAGATATTGCATATCATCATTCAAGTCTATTTTAATTCCTCTTCCCTGTACTAGAGTATGACACTGAAATAGTGTGTGGAAAAATACAGGGAAGCATTTTCTAATCTATCATTCATTTAGTATTTTTAACCTAACAGATATATGGAATTTTTTTCCAGAGTAGATAATATTGTAGAAATAAAACATTTAATCACAATGATAGATATCTAAGATTAAATAGACAACTGATAACATAACTGCATTCATTTCTTGGTAAATAATTTAGCAGAAAGTAAATAAGATAACACAATTTGAACTTGGTAACTATAGAAGAGACAAACAGCCAAAGGAGCCCGTTCCACCCAACCTTTTCCTGAAGACGGCCAAGTTACTTGACTTAGGACCCCTGAGCCTGTTCACTGAACCACCAAGATGAATATGCTGTGTGGACAAATGGAATAAATTCCTTTGCAACTCAGCATTAGCACTTGACAGTAGTAGTTTTGCTTTTAGCAATATTGAACTCAACAATGTGGCTACACTAGTTAAGAATGCAGTCTTAACTCACTCAATCACTTCTAACCTTCCCCTCATCGAATCTCTTGTGTTCTCTTGTCTTTCACATTTCAGAAATTATCACAAGGTAGGAATGAACAACCTCCCGCTGAATTCGATGGGTAGATAAAGCATGCCTAGGTATTTTGGTCAGTTGTTTTTAGTTAATGAGCCACTTGCTCAGTTCCACTTTCTCGGGGAACATGACCATAAAAATAGTGAATTTTCCCCTTGCAACAGCTAGAAGTGAGTTGAGGATGATGCCAAGTGTTAGTTTGCTCTCCACCCCAGTCCATTCCCCCTAGTGGGTCAGTGAACACTCATTCAATAGTCTCCTTTGGATATTTGTCTCCTCTTTTATTTATTAATAATAAAATATTCAGAGTAATTAATTACAGTCATCCTTGACCCCACTTGGTCAATAACATAAAAATTTACAATAACATAAAACATAGTGTTTTACTAACAACATAAAATGTTCAGAATTTGGGTATGTGACAGGTCTGCTCATCGCCATGGAGCAGAACATCTATCTTCTCCTTAGGAGGTAAAAGTAAATATTATTGCAATATCTCATTTTTGTTTATGTTACAATTATTGGCTCAACTAAATATAGTAACTAAATATGACTACAATAACTAGAAACTCCAACCCCAGAAGATTTCCATGTGACAACATGCTTATTACACTGTGGCAGGGGACTTCCCATGTTCGTCATGAAACAGAACGCATGTCCTCTACTTCTGAGGTAAAAATAAATATTATTGCAATATCTCATTTTTTATTATGTTACAATTATTTTCATAACATTTATTTATTGATTTATTGTGTCAAGGTGGCGCCAGTGGAAAGGCACCTGCTGCTTCCATGGTCCAGGGTGACATTGGAAGGTCACACTCTATGCCCTGTCAGGTAAGTGTTAAATATAATAACTAAATGTTTTGATTTTTTCTGTTAACATTCGATTTCCACTGTTGACATTCACATTTTTCTGTGCTTATGATGAATTATTGATTGATTTATCGTGTCAGGGTGAGGATAGTGGAAAGGCACCTGCTGCTTCCACGGTCCACGGTATCGTGTTAGGGTGAGGATAGTGGAAAGGCACTTGCTTCTTCCATAGTCCAGGGTGACCGTGGACAATCACCCAATAGAAGTATATCAGTACAGGGTGACCGTGGGAAGTCACCGGACACAACGCATCAGGTAAGTGTTAGTTCTTAATAGTAACTAAATTTCATTACAATAACAATGTTTGAATGATAAAATTATTTTGCTTAATTATATTGTTTGATGAATTTAGTCCAGTGCACTTGATCTGGGTGATGAGGAGCTTGAGGATGAAATTTACTATTCCATAGACCCAATGGAAACTATAAAGAAGGCCCTGAAAAAGGAAAACGTAGAAATGCTTTTTTTTGGCTCGCATAAGGCCCATGACACAAGAGATCAGGGCAAGGATTGAAGAGCTGAAAGAACAAATAAAATCTTATGGGGAAGTGGAATATTCACATTTTTTTAAGCTATGACATGATTTCATATCTGATATTATGTTTTCTATTTTTCCAAGTTATATGATAAAGTAAAGTTTTTCGTTTGTAGGAGGTTTTACAACCTGTGACTAGAGGAACTACCAAGACAGGTATATGTAGCAGTGATGCTCCAATGCAACAACAACGCCGACAAAGTAATGTAGCAATGAGGCTTTTTGACACTCCTACGGTTGGCCTTGAATCCATTGATGAGGGCACTAATTTTGATCAGCATGACATGCTGGAGCATGATGAGACGAAGCCTAGGACTCCACATGACTCCAAAGATGAACGTATTGTAGATGACCAATAAAATTTTCCTGGAGCAGCAAGAGTTAAAAGCCCTGAACCACTAGATCTCACCTTTCTGGTGGATGGCACTTGTGTTCCAATCGAGATTCAAAAGATTGCAAGTATTTATTAATTAATTGATTCATTTTAATCATGAAATTGAAATGGACATACATTGAAATTATTAAAAATTAATGGATTACACGTTTCTGCAGGAAACAATGTTTTCTACAAGAATTTGAATAACAAAGCATTGGATTTTTTTGGCCCCACCATTCACACACGGTGGAATAGCCAAGATAGCACAAAGAGAGATGAATTGATAGACCACATGGTAAACTTGTTCGGTAATACATTCAACAAGACAGTGGTTTCAAAGTTAGCCGACGCGAATTTAAAATATACCAGGGCCCAATATAGGGATACATTGCAACTTGTCCTCAAGCATGAGCACGCTCCGATGGTTCCAGAGAAAGAGTGGAAGGCACTCATAGAGGATGCAAAGGAGAACTTGCTAAAAATAAAAGGAAAACAATCACGGCCTGGAAAAGCAAGGTACACCACATATCATCTTTTTAGTCAAATATGCTCATTTATTTTTTTCTTTTTTGTTTTAAGTAAGAATTATGATATCTAACGTTTTTCAAAATTTTCATATATAGGCTACCTAACACCTCCAAAGAAACCAAGGCTAGAGTGGAAAAGCACGGGCAACATAGACTGGGCCTGGGTGACTATAGAAAACTAAGAGCCCGAATTGTAAGAGTTAAATGATTAACTGTGGAGAATGTTTATTTGACAGTAGCGAACAAATATCTGTTTTTTATACTGGAAATTTTAAATGTGTTATGCATTGCAGGGAAATACGTTCCAAGATGTTGCCACTGAGGAAGACCTAAAGCTTGGTTTCAGGTATGGTTTTAAAAATGTGATTGAATATCAGAAAATATTGGGGCAGAATCTAATCTCCCCAATGATGCAGATGCAGGTAAATAAAATGAATAATGACATCATTGCAGTATACTATTAAAGTATATTCAGTTTTGATTATATCACCCATAACTAAATATTTATGTTTTCTTTTAAGCAACAGTGAAACCGTAGTAGTGAATCTAGCGCTACTCAACACGTACCAACCGATGTTGGGGTGTGCATGTCCCATGATAGTGGGGATCAAAGTAGCCATTCTGCTATGTGTGCTTTGGAAATAGAAATATTTACTGTGATTATAGATATTTATTTCCTGACGTATACTTATAAATTTTCTTCTTTCAATGGAAGACCATGTAGCTCAGGAGGGTGAACCACAAGAGGAATTAGCAAGTAGAGAAACAATTAACACACTAGCTGTCATAGCTACACAGACAGGTAAAGAGCAATATTGTAATTTTAATAAAAATAATGAACTATTAATTTCAATAATATTTCAACATATCGATATGCCCATTTTTGTTGTTGCAGTTCACGCCCCTTCAGAACTGCCTCCACACCCTACTCAACGACGTACAAGAAGTATGATACATGAGGGCATGGAAACAAAAACACTAGCAAGACATGGATTTGTAGATCTTCCACCAAATGATGATAATAATACCCGAATCGTCAATTTTTACAATGCAAAAAAAACAGAAATAAAAGAAAAAGTAGATGTATAAATTCATGACTTGTATTTGGATGTATATCGATGTTCTTAGTATGAAACATTGTTTATATGAATTACCTCATTATGCTTCAATGTTTTTATGTTTATATGTTTTGATGACTAGCCTAGTTATGCATGAATGTTTATATGTTTTCTATGTAAACAACATCATTTATTGGGTATGGGGAATTGAGAGCAATGTGAGGGGGGGGGAGGGGCCAATTGAGCTTCCACCTTCATGTGGTTGGCCCTGTTCAATAGAGAATATAAAACTATTCTCGAAACATAGAGGAGCTCAATAAGCTATAAATACTCTTTTATTACTATGTATTAAAGATGGTTGTAAATTTTTAAATGCATGTCTATTTCTTAAAATATTGTTAATAAATTTAACATTTCACGGTTCATTGATTTCTACAGGACTTTGTAATAGGATTTAAATGACAATTTATTTACTCATACAAAAATTTCATCTTTGATGATTTATGCAAGTCTTGGTGATGGAAATGCATCTCGTGGACAACACTTATCAAGTTGTATGGGCGAATGGATCTGGCGAAAGGACTATGATAAGGTAAGGGTTTTGACGTGTTCTTTATCCTTAATGTGTTTGTCTTAAGAATATTTAAATTATTCATACTCGCTAGGGCCCAAGAAAAGCTATGTGATTGGTTATGTGGTTGCTTTCCTCAATCTGTTTGGAATTTTTATCATTAACTGTGGTGAGGCCTTCATAAATTGATATGTCTAGATCTTCAAAGGTAGCAGATAAAGTGATGTTATTACATGAGGAGTGTCTCCAAGGAAATTATGATATGGTTTCTAAACTACAAATTGCATGCTCAATTGTGCAACCTACTTCTAAGTGCCAAAAGGTAATTTATGATGAATTTTTTGCTACATGAGATCATTCCTAGTAATAGAATAGAAATAAGTTGTCAATTTTTTGTTGATTAACATGTCTCTTTCCCATCAAGTGCTCAAGGGACTGTTTTTATCTTATGGGCATATTTGATACTAACTTGACCAATTTTGGCCATGCTTGAGGTGGTTGCATAAGAAGGGTCAACTTTTCATATTCACCTCTTCCAATAATGAGCAACATCAAAACAACTTACCACCAGTTGGAACTACAAAGATCTGTGAAGAACCTGCAACAAATAATTAATGAAAATACACGAGATAGCAAAAATAACAGAACTCATAATCATTTTATTGATCGCAGGACACTTCGAGGGGGAAACCTCCTTTGAGCAAGCTCAATACAAATAACTTCACGGTACCTTCATTGGCCTCAACACACACTTATATACTAAGTCTATTCCGAATACTATGGGTTAATACAATGGGACATATAATACTACGGGATGACTTACAAAGCATATGCGTCCAATACTATGGGTCAATACCATGAGCTAATACAAACTATAGATGAACAAATACTACTGGAGGACTTACAAAGCATATGCGTCCAACAACAATATACTAACAAAGTAAAGAGAAGGGTTGACACGGGTTCCTAACATCTCCTCTCCCTTAGAGAAAGCTTTGTCCTCAAAGCTTTAGATGTGGAAATTGATGTGGAATCTGAAGGAGTAGTTCCCCTGGAGCATCCTCGGGTTGCATTCCATGCCATTGAATGAATACCTCGATGATAGATTGAGAGAGAAGCTGAAGCCTTGTGAGTTTCAGGGAGGATTGCATGTAACGATGTAGATGAAGAAGAACCATATCAGCTGCATGAAAAGTGTGCTCAGAACGGTGTTGATCGTCTTGTTGTTTCAATCGAATCCGTTCCATGTGAAGATTGTCCTGTAGAATGAGAAGAATCTGATCGCGGTTTCGAAGAACCAAGCCAATTTCCTGAACTAGGGAACTGCTGAGGGTGTATGGAAGAAGAACTGGTGGTGCCTGTCCATAGACTGCTTCATATGGTGTCATTTTAGATTTGGTATTGTACAACCGGAGTGCTTCAAGTAAATCCATAGAAATAGCTGTCCAAATCTGTAGGGATAGGCAAGGGTTCGAGAAGTCCCAAAAGGAGTGTTGGTTCACCCTTGTTGACCTGGAAAGTATGAAAGTCAGCCACCATCTGTTGAATTGTCATTTTTAGTCCCTGCCAAAAGAAGTTACATTGTTCCCAGTCATACGTTTTTACGAACCCAGAGTGCCCTGCAGATGAAGAAGCATGGAGTTCAGCAAAGACACCTGCATATCTATCCAAGGAAGTAGTGGAGACCGTTGATGGGTGAATCTGAATGGAGTGGAGTTGAGCGATGACACCATGTGAATTCTTCTTAAAGATATTTTCCAGGTGATGTGAACTGATGATGCGGAGAGACCCTGGTTGTAAGCCCGTAAATTTGTGTTGTTTCCCATTGACTGAAAATTGCATCCAAATTTCAGCAAAAACCCATAAGATGAGGCCAAGAGTGCGTAACCATTGAATGCCCAAAACCACATCACATCCGCTTAAGGACAAGAAAAACATGCCAGAGCCTAGGTTATAATCTTCCAGAGACATATGCACATTGTGACACTTCCCCTTGCAAGGTAAGGTGCCCCCATTGGTAACCATAACTTCAAAGTTGGAGCAAGGATGGACAAAACAATCAGCCTGTTTGGAGATCCGAGGGTCAATGAAGTTATGAGTGCTACCATAATGAATGAGTATTGTAAGAGGAAGCTTCTTGAAGTAACCCCTGACCCACATTGTTTGGGGGGTGGTGATTCCGTCTAAAGCATGGAGAGATATCTCTGGGTGGTCTTCCTGAGATGGAGGGTCAATAGTGTTAGGAACCCATGTATTTACTTTGTTAGTATATTGTTGTTGGATGCATATGCTTTGTAAGTCGTCCCGTAGTATTTGTTGATCAATAGTTTATGTTATTGTTGTTGGCGCATATGCTTTGTAAGTCGCCCATAGTATTGTTGATCCATAGTTTGTAATGGCCCATGGTTTTGACCCATAGTATTGGCGCCTAGACTTAGTATATAAGTGTGTGTTGAGACCTATGAAGGCACCGTGAAGTTATTTGTATTGAGCTTTCTCAAAGGAGGTTTCCCCCTCGAAGTGGCCCGTGATCAATATAAAAGTGATTCTGAGTTCTGTCATTTCTACTATTTCGCATATTCTTATTAATTAATTGTTGCAGGTGCTTCACAAATAGACAGCTCCTGAATGTCGACCTTATCATCCATTGTATCTGGAGATTCTTCACCAATTTTAGAGGCAGGCGAAGAATCCACATCCAAGAGATAGAGCTTTTGTTGAACACATCTATGTCCCCTAGTGAATTTCTCATCACAATTATAACAAAGCCCTTTTTCTCTGCATGTCTGCATCTATGTTTCAGACAAATTCTTCATAGGAGTTGTTTGAGGAGCTGATGGGATGGGAGGTCGTTGCAAACCCATATTTCGGAAGGGAACAAAAGTGGGTTTGGAGCATTGTTGGGATGCAATTTTGTCTTTTGCTAACTTAGCCAACCCCAAGGCTTCCATCATTGTGTTGGGACAGAACATTTTAACCTCTGAGTGGATTTCATCCTTATTACCACTGATAAAACAACTCCTGTAGATTTCATCAGACAATCCTTCTGTTTGATTGGCTAGTTTCTCAAATTCTGTCTGATACTCTCTCATAGTGCCAATTTGGCAAAGTTTAATGAGGGATCCTATGAAGTCATTAAAAGCACTAGGACCAAATCGTTGCAAAAGGAGCTGGAAAAAATCTGGCCATTTTGGCTCTTCATGAGCCTTGATGTACCAACGGTACCATTGAAGAGCTTCCTTTACCAAATGAAAGGATGCAAGTGGAACTTTGTTGACATCAAATGTAGTATGTAGACTGTAATACTGTTATGCATGATAGATCTAGCTAGTCGGATCAGTACCAATGAAGCGAGGAAAATCAAGCTTCGGACCATGGAAATTGTTGGAAGAAGAGAACCCATTGTCTGATGAAGACTCGGACTGTCGTTTGTTGTTCATGGCTAAATTCTCAAGATGGAGGCCGAGAAATTTTTCATCCAAATCCTGGAGTTTGGTTTGGATGGCTGCAAGTGCTTCCTCCATAGTGTTTGCGCCTGCGCAGGTAACAACCATAACCAGTATTTTTTTTTTTTTGAATGGGTAGAAAAACACAAATAAAAGCTTATTTAGTAAAGGGAAATTTGGATTTGGGAAAAACTTTGATGGGTAATTGGGGTTTGTCTAGGTTTTGGACACTTTCGAATGGACAGGGAAGCATAAAAGGAGGATTTCAGAAGCGGGGTGAAAGAATGGGAAAATTTATCAGAGAGGGAAAAAGAAGTAGAAATAGGAAATGAACATGGTGGCAAAATTTGAAGGAGATTGGGTGAAAATTAAAGAAGTTATGGCAAACCCTAAAAATAGACAAATGTGGGATTTTTTGCTTTGGGAAGTGGAATTTGGGATAGGGTCCTCAGGAATGAAAGATGAAGAATGGGATTATAGGGGTGTCAGGGAAGTTTCAAGGGAAACAGAGTTAAAACAAGGAAGATATGGCGAAAAAATAGATTTTTTTTTTTTTTTTTTTTTTTTGAATGGCTCTGCTACGACACAGAAAGGATCGAAAACAGATGGATCTGCGACGACGCAGAAGGGATCGACAACAGATGGATCTGAAATGGCGCGGAAGTGATCGGCAACAGTTCCGGACAGAGGAAATCTGCGATTTATCAGTTGAAAATAGATATGGACACCGTATCCTTGACTTCCTAACGGTTCAGGGGATTCACTCGACCACCAATGATGTTTGACGGTTTGCGTATTGGGATAGTACCCCTCACTCCACGGCTCAGGTAAAACTGATAACCGCTTTGCCACAAACGACAGCTCTTGGTTTACCTCAAGGGTGGGAATTAGTCAATCAGGTAGGGGTTGGTGCCCTTTTCGCTGGCAGGTCCTCTCAATGGGCCAACTACTTTGGGGTTCTTGTGGTACTCCTCACAATGATTTTTAGGGCTTATGCCCAAGTACTTCCTAGATCCTAACCTGTAATAGATGCGAAAAAAAAATTTGGCAGAAATTTCACCCAATGAGCCCAAGAAAGTGCTCTGATACCAGATGTGAAGAATCTGCAACAAATAATTAATGAAAATACACGAGATAGAAGAAATAACAGAACTCAGAATCGTTTTATTGATCGTAGGCCACTTCGAGGGGGAAACCTCCTTTGAGCAAGCTTAATACAAATAACTTCACAGTACCTTCATTGGCCTCAACACACACTTATATACTAAGTCTATGCCCAATACTATGGGTCAATACCATGGGACATATAATACTATGGGATGACTTACAAAGCATATGCGTCCAATACTATGGGTCAATACCATGGGATAATACAAACTATAGATCAACAAATACTATGGGATGACTTAAAAAGCATATGCGTCCAACAACAATATACTAACAAAGTAAAGAGAAGGGTTGACACGGGTTCCTAACACCACAGATTTTTCAGGTGAACAACTACTCTTTTTCCCTAGGGGTTGAGTTATTTTTTTATTATTTATTTATTTTTCAATAAAGATGAATTCAATGCACCTTATGTTTTTTGTAGTATGATGAGTTCTCACTAGTAGCTCTTCACATGTAGTAGAGCAAGTGATGTTATTTCACGAGGAGTGTCTCCAAGGCAATTATTATATGGCTTCTAAACTACAAATTGCATGCTCAACTGTGCAACCTGCTTCTGATCAATGCCAAAAGGTGATCTATGATGAATTTTTTGTTATATGAGATCATGCATAGTAAAAGAATAGAAATAAGTTGTCAATTTTTTGTTGATTAACATGTCTCTTTCCTATCATGTGCTCAAGGGGCTTTTTTTTCTTTTCGAAATATTTGGTACTAACTTTGACCGATTTTGGCCATGCTTGAGGTGGTTGCATAAGAAGGATCAGTTTTTCATTTTCATCTCTTCTAGTAATGTGCAAATTCAAAACAACTTACCACCAGTTGGCACTACAAAGATCCTACAAATATTTTCTAGGTGAACAACTACTCTTTTCCCCTAGGGATTGAGTTAAGGTCACTATAATGTTCCATATCCTATATGTATGTACAATATTAAAAACTTTGTCTCTAACAGGAAAGATTTGATCTGAAATTTAAAATTTGAGTACAAGGAAGGTTCTTCCCATCAGGTAAGTCATCAGATATGATTTTGACATGTTTGTTTTGCGATTTTGCCGCGTTGTTTGTTTTTTAATGGCGCATACAATATTTAATGGTAGTCTTGCAACATGGTATTTCTTGGTAGGTGGTAGTATGATTCTTTGTTATTGGTTTCTAATTTTTCAGATGCTAAGGAATTTGTACATATAAAGACTAAGGTTCCCACACTCTTCATCAATGTACAACACTTCATTCATGGGTGCTCCATTTCAACACATAGTTTTCATCTTTTTCAACTTTAACACAAGGACCTCTTGGCCCTTGGGAGTATTAAGGTTGAAAGAGATGAACATTATGTTTTGATGGAGTAGTTGAAAGAGATGAACATTATGTTTTAATTTAGTAGTTGAAAGAGATGAAAATTATGTTTTAATGTTACAACTATGCTATCTTGGTTCACTAATTTTGTTGGTGCAAGTGTGCTTCCATGTTTGGTTTCCCCTTGGTTGGGTATTTTGAAAGTTGGATTCTGGAAGAACCTAAATGAGGATGAGAGGATCACATCTTCCAAGTTGAACCCTTCCTATACAGTGATGATAAACTTTCAGTTGTTTCATGGCACATATGTGGACCATAAATTGATATGTCTAGATCTTGAAAGGTAGCAGATAAAGTGATGTTATTACATGAGGAGTGTCTCCAAGGAAATTATGATATGGTTTCTAAACTACAAATTGCATGCTCGACTGTGCAACCTACTCAGTGCCAAAAGGTAATTTATGATGAATTTTTTGCTACATGTGGTCATTCCTAGTAATAAAATAGAAATAAGTTGTCAATTTTTGTTGATTAACCTATCTCTTTCCCATCATGTGCTCAAGGGACTGTTTCTATCTTATGGGCATATTTGATACTAACTTGACCAATTTTGGCCATGCTTGAGAAGGTTGCATAAGAAGGATCAACTTTTCATATTATGATCATGAATATGGTTGTCAATGATGACAACACATTAATGACAAAGACTAAATTGGTACATGAAGACATGGCACAATGGAATGACATGGTAGAACACACATGAGAAGGAAAGCAAGGATGGAAAAGGTGACAAGACAAAAGACAAGAAAAGCATGGCAATGGACAAGGTGACAAGCAAGTGTTGGTGACCAAGCAAGCATAACAAGAAGCGAGAATGGACAAGATGACCAAGTATGACAAGTGTTGTTATGGAAGACAATGGAAAATGTGACAAAGGACAATGACATGGCATAAGGCTGAATATGAAGGACAAAGACATGTGGTAAGCATGGAAAGCAAGTATGGAGTACAAGAACAAAGGACATGACATGGAAATGGAAAAATGACAAAGAGAGAACAAGCAATTGACATGGAAACCATGAGATGATGACAAGGACATTGATGACATGAAAGATGACATGGAGCATTTAATGAAAAGGCATTTTGGAGAGTTGTGGGAATCTTAGTGCTCTTGCGGGAATCTTAGTGCTCTTATGGGCATCTACGAAAATGCCTTTGCGGGCATTTGAAAGACCTTGTTGCGGGCATTATTGAAGCACCTGCGGGGATGTTGGTAAGGAGCTGCAGGCATATTTAAAAAGGAAACTGCAGGCATTTTTGAACAACCATGCGAGCATATTGGATGGCCCCATTGTGGGCATTGGTTGGAAGGTCTTATTGGCCCATTTTGGGCATCTTCATGAGGGTGTGCAGGAATTTTATTGAAGGCCCGTGGCATTTTTAAATAGCCCATTGCGGGCATTTTCAGAGTGACCATGAAGAGCAGTGCAAGCATTTTGAGAGGAAAGTGTTGTTATGGAAGACAATGGAAAATGTGACAAAGAACAATGCCATGGCATAAGGCTGAACATGAAGGACAAATACATGTGGTAAGCATGGCATGCAAGTATGGAGGACAAGAACAAAGGACATGACATGGAAATGGGAAAATGACAAAGAGAGGACAAGCAATTGACATGGCAACCATGAGATGATGGCAAGGACATTGATGGCATGACAGATGACATGGAGCATTTGATGACAAGGCATTTTGGAGAGTTGCGGGCATCTTAGTGCTCTTGCGGGCATCTAAGAAAATGCCTATGCGGGCATTTGAAAGACCTTGTTGAGGGCATTATTGAAGCACCTGCAGGCATGTTGATAAGGAGTTGCGGGCATATTTAAAAAGGCAGCTGCGGGCATTTTTGAAGAGCCATGCAGGGATATTGGATGGCCCCATTGCGGGCATTGGTTGGAAGGTCTTATTGGCCCATTGTGGGCATCTCCATGAGGGTGTGCAGGAATTTTATTGAAGGTCTGCGGGCATTTTCAGAGTGACCATGAAGAGCAGTGCAAGCATTTTGAGAGGAGAGCGTTGTTAGGGAAGACAATGGAAAATGTGACAAAGGACAATGACATGGCATAAGGCTGAACATGAAGGACAAAGACATGTGGTAAGCATGGAAAGCAAGTATGGAGGACAAGAACAAAGGACATGACATGGAAATGGAAAAAATGACAAAGAGAGGACAAGTAATTGACATGGCAACCATGAAATGATGAAAAGGACATTGATGACATGGAGCATTTGATGATAAGGCATTTTGGAGAGCTGCGGGCATCTTAGTTCTCTTGCGAGCATCTAAGAAAATGCCTTTGTGGGCATTTGAAAGACCTTGTTGTGGGCATTATTGAAGCACCTGCGAGCATAAATAATAGCCTTGCAGGAATATTTAAAAACGCAGATGCGGGCATTTTTTAACAGCCATGCGGGCATTGGTTGGAAGGTATTATTGGCCCATTGTGGGCATCTCCATGAGGGTGTGTGGGAATTTTATTGAAGGCATGCGGGCATTTTTAAATAGCCCATTGTGAGAATTTTCAGAGTGACGATGAAGAGCAGTGCGGGCATTTTGTAATGACCCTTGCGGGCATAATAGTGGGGTCCATGCGGGCATAATACTGGGGTCCATGCGGGCATAAAAATGGAAACCATGTTGGCATGAAGACCAATGATGTGGCTAAAAGACCAAATATATATTTATATATATTTGTTGAAGATAACATGGAATGAAAAAATATATTTGAATTAAATGTAATAAAAATGACAAGTCAGCCTCCTAATATCATGGATAAGACAAGTATAAATAAAAATCAAATCGTTGATTTGAATGAAATTGTGTGGAAGATTTCGGATGAGTGTGAATGATATCTGAATTTTGGGATCCAGGATGAGAACAGTTTCAGTGGTGGAGCAGCTGCAGCAGTAAAACATTTTTTTTGTTTATCTCTTATTTATGGGTTGGCTAATTGCTGAAGACATGATGCTTGGTCGATGATATAACAACAACATAATGAAGACTTTTTATCTCTGATTTCTAAGCAGCATTAAGGGCAATTTGATGTGCATAATATAAATGGAAAGAATGAAAATATGTTGTGCATGATAAATCTTGGACACACTGATTATGATGATTATTTGATGTGGATGTAGTTAGTGTAAAGTGTATGGACACAATTAAGATGAACCTACAGGACCCCTCTCTATGAGCCATTGTGTCTAACAACCTCTTCCAATAATGAGCAACATCAAAACAACTTACCACCAGTTGGCACTACAAAGATCCTACACATATTTTCCAAGTGAACAACTACTCTTTTTCCTTAGGGGTTGAGTTATTTATTTATTTTTCAATAAAGACAAATTCAGTGCACCTTATGTTTTTTGTAGTATGATGAATTCTCGCTAGTATCTCTTCACATGTAGTAGAGAAAGTGATTTTATTTCACGAGGAGAATATAAAACTATTCTCGAAGCAGAGAGGAGCTCAATAAGGTATAAATACTCTTTTATTCCTATGTATTAAAGATGGTTGTAAATTTTTAAATGCATGTCTATTTCTTAAAATATTGTTATTAAATTTAACATTTCATGGTTCATTGATTTCTATAGGACTTTTTAGTAGGATTTAAATGGTTGGTTATTTGCTTATATATTATTTACTCATATAAAAATTCCGTCTTTGATTATTTATGCGGGTCTTGGTGATGGACATGCATCTCGTGGACAAATCGTATCAAGTTGTATGGGCGAATGGATCTGGCGAACGGACAATGATAAGGTAAGCGTTTTGACGTGTTTTTTAAAGTGGGTTTTGACATGGTTTTCTCCTTCTGCTTTCCAAGTTCTCCAGTTATTTTAGTGTTTAGAAGATCTGTCCTGAAATGCATCAAATATATAATTATTTTATGTTTGGGGATCATAATCAACATTTTGAATTTTGGTTTCTACTTTTTAATTAATGCTTACTAGCGAAGGATAATAGGCATCCATTGTGTTGAAATACCAATCTTAGGTCAAGACCATAGTCATCACACACTAAGACAAAATTCTTAGTGAAATCTGACATGGTGAAAATTAGTTGTACCACTATGGAGAAAGGGTTCTCGAGGAACCAATATTTTGCTAGTGCAAGGAGTAATCAGCTCAATAAGGTGTTATATTAACAAGAATGGCTTAACAATTTCATGTCCTAGCACAACCAAGGACTCCATTCTCCGAATCGTGAATCCCTCCCTCAAAGAATAAGATGAACTAGAATCCCTTGGAAACCCAAGGTTGTTTCCCATAGTAATGTTGCAGAAGGACATTCAAGTACTAAGTAGCAGGGGGAGGCCTAATGGGAAGGGAATCCTCCTCATGTATTTTAGTCTTAGTGTAAACTCATACTCTTCCAAAGATGCGATGATCAAGTATGAATCTGACTACAATGCCCACAATTATCACCCATTTCCCATGGTCTTTTCTCATGCGAAGGATGTACATGTAAGGCCAAAAGGTCACAAATACTCAATTAGCATCATGTCACCAAGTTGTTAATCACTCAGTGAAGCCCCAGAAATCAAAGATGCAAAGATAATTTCATTTTGTTGTACTTGTCTTCCTCAATCATTTTGTTGTTGCTCTATCATCATCCAAACATCATGTAACCAACCCAGAAATAAGAGATAAACAAGAATGTTTTACTGTTGCTGCTCCACCCAAATTGTCCTCACTGTCCTCATCTTCTCCAAACCCCGTAATCAGAGCTATTGTCCCTCTGAATTATTCCACTAAAAAATACACACTCAAATAAAACTTGTCTTCTATATTTATCCTTTTCATATCCTTGAATTTTTTGAAGGCCGACTTGTCTTTGGTTATTTTATTTGATCAAATAATATTTAATTTCCATAGTGTCCTCGTCAAATATATATATATATATATCTATATATATATATATATATTTAATCTTTTTGCCACATTGGCAAAGTGGGCTTGTCACCATTTTAACCCTTCTTACTTAACCTTCCAGTATGCACGCAATGCTTCATTGCCATGCCTGCATGGACCCCACAATTTATGCCCACAAGGGCCATTAAATGCCTGCAGGCTGCATGTCCTCCAAAATGCTTGCAACTGCCTTATTAAAATGCCTACATGGCTTCATAACAATTCCCGCAATACTCTTTACTAAATGCCGATATGGGCCATTAATTATGCCCGCAGTGGGATCCACTTTAATGCTCGCAAGGTAAAAAGAGATGCCCGCAACATCACTTAAAAATTCCCGCAGCAGTGCTTGAAGTATACCCATAGGAGGCCTTTAAGATGCCCGCAAGGGGTTCCAGATTGCTGGTATTAAGCATTGATGGATGGTTTTTTTTTTTTTAACTTCCATGTATCATCAATATAGAGACGCAAATTCGTCTCAAGTATAGAAAAATCGTCGGATTTTCTACCTTCATTTGGTCTGTTCAACGCACATTCGTCGATACTTGCGATGGAACACCGTCGCAAGTTTATCAAAACCGTCGCAGGGTCTGCCTTATTTTGGTCTATTCGTCGAACGTATGTCAATACTTGCGATGGCACATCGCCACAAGTATAGTAAAAATCTCTTTCTGTTAGATGAAAAACTGTCGCTAGAGAGACGGTTTTTCGTGGAAGCAAATTAGCAAAACCGTCAGACGTTCTATTCGACGCATGTTCGTCGATACTTGCGACAACACATCGTTGCAAGTATAGAAAAACCCTCTCTCTGTTCAACGCAAAACCATCAATAGAGAGATAGTGTGTCGTCAAAGCAAATTTCTATGCAACAAATTTTCATCGTTATAGGGACGTGGTTTCGTCGATATAGGGACGATTTGTAGAAAATGAATAAAAAAATCAATTTCAAGACCACCTTATAGAAGACACGTGGCCAACATTTTTCATCTCTATTGCGATGGCTTTTCAAGTTCGTCATTATATGCAAGAAACAAGTTCCACAAACAAATGAGACCATGATCATTGAAATTGAGACGAAAAAACATAGAAATAACAACGAAAAACTGTGGCAAATTTCCTCATATGTATTAGTGAAGGTTGGCTTGATGCGGCTCACTTTGGATTTAGAGAAAGATACAAGGATGTTTGGGACTCATATATCAAATGTCTGCTCTACCACAAAATTCGATTGAGTGATTCACATGAAGAAATACTTTGGCGACATAACCATGTTGATGGGGCATACTCCCTGAAAATTGGATACAAGATACTTTGATTTGATCATATTCTCTTGAAGGATTCATGGTGGCACGAGATTCTTTGGAATATCTACTGTCCACTCAAGATTAAAATGTTCATGTGGCTTGCCTTGATGAACAAGATTCATGTTTGGTCTTTCCTACAACTCAAGATCTATGAGGGTCCCGATCGATGTTCCCTATGCCATGCTCAGTCTGAATCGATCGATCATCTCTTCATTTATTGTTAATATATACAACGTATTTGGAAACTTATTCACTCGCACACTAGAATGATATTTGATTGGAAAGGATCACACCTCTCTGAGCCTCTTTCTTCATGACATGAGCATCCAATTGAAGTTCGATGGCAGGAACTCCCATACTTGGAAGGCCAAGAACAATGTTATATTCGAGGATCGCTACATTGCCCCCAAATTCTCTGCTTTTCAGAGTTTGGTCATCTTAGATCTATATTTCCTTTGTGTCAACCCCCGAAGGACTAGAATTATTCACAAGGAAACCATTGATGCTAATATCCCATGGTGATACTTCGACGGCGTAGCACTAGGTGACCAATCTGTTGGGGGTGCCGGTGGGGTTATTTATCGATCGGCTCTACGAAGTACCTGTATTGCGACATGCACCAAAAATAGGGCTGAGCTGTTGAGTTTAAAATACAATCTATTGTTGGTGTTAGGATATCTCATCATTCAGTATGTGCTTTGCATGCATGCATTGCATGCATCCACATGTTGCCCAGTCACCAGTTTGATGCCTCTAGCACCTAGTCCCTAGTCTACCAGCACCTGAGAGACTATTTCGATTCAGTTTTATCCCTCCTAGTCAGGGAGGTGCTCACTTCTCACCTACCACTTTAGAAGGGCACCTTTTCTCACCTACCAGTCTAGTTCACTTCAGTTATCACTCCGATTGACCTTCGATTGACCCATAACTATTGTTATCACTCCGATTGACCTCCGATGAGACTTGAATACCTATTCTGAGTGTATTTAGCTCCTCATGCACCCTCCAATGAGCCTCCATCCCTACATTAGTGCCACTTACCATCAGTTACACTTATTACACTCAGTTAGACTCAGTTTGACACCTGTCTGACAGTTACTTGTGCATTGATGACCACCACTGATTAATGATGATGACTCCTAGTTGGAGCCAAGCTACACCATGCAGATATTTGAATGAACTCCTTGGTTAATTCGAATTGATCACTCATTGTGACAGTATTGTATTGTAATTCTACCATTCTGGATTATAGAGCACTGATGCATCTCTCTTGCACAATTTTTACTCCAAATTGTTTTACATATTTGTGATTGACATTCTTGTTCAATAGATCTGCTATGAATAATTTTACATGGCATCAGAGCCATTGCAGGGACAATATATCTCTCCTACAGGTGTTCTACATGAATATTGAGCAATTTTTGCTCACTTTGCAGCAGTTTTCTGCAGTTGCAGTACTTTCTCCAGTCGCAGCTATTGCTCCATAATGGTTCTTGTTTGCTTGTGATTTGCAGGTTTCTTACTTCCTCCATTTGCATTTGCTATTGCAGAGATGGAATATTCTTCTTCACAAAATATTCTTACTCCATTCAACTATGATGAATGCAAACCAAAGATGATTGCATGCTTGAAGAGACAATGTCTCTTTGATATGTGTATTGGTATTACAAGAGATTTTGTTTCCGATGAAGAGGAGAATGATTGGCATAATGATTGTGATAGAGCTTTTGGGACAATATGTCTTTCTATGTCTCCTTGTATGCGCTACCTCAGTATTACTGTTGAAAATCCAAGAGATCTATGGGCCCAACTCAATAGAGAATTTGGAAAGAAGGAAGAAGAGGATCATGCTAGCCTTTTGGAGAATAAGCCCAGTGAGATCTCCTTATGTGCTCTCTCTGATTATGTCTTGGCCTCATCCATTGTTCAATATGAAGAAGAAACTGTAGATTCAACACTCATTCTCTCAAAGTCTTCTATTTCGAATTCTGAGCAAGATAAACCAACTCATACTCTATATTACGAAGAGGTTCTTGAATCCTCTCTTTCACATGAGTTTGCCGGCATGCAGACTAATGATCTACTTGATGTTTTGGAGGTAAAATCTGATTTTGGAGGTGAAGCATTCGTCCTCCTTGATTGCATGCCTCCTATAAAATTTTGTTCTATCATTTGCACAGTTTCTCAGAGTTTTACTGAAGATGAAGAGCACTACCATTCGCTTGAGTTCAATTCTCATGCAATTTTTGTTGATTTTGGTTTTGATCTCACCCTTATTGGTTCAAAGGAGATCTCAAGAAACCATTTGTCAAATATTGGAGCTAATTTAACTTCCACTGATAAGAAGTTCAATTTTCAATATCTATTTGATCTTATTGGAGTTATTCCTACCTCACTTGGTTCGAATCACAGGTTCTAGGATCATCCTCATATTTTTAGATTTGTTCTCGCCATTTTCGGTATGAAGAGAAAGTTCATAAAGTCTCCACATTCGCTTGCATCCATTGATGGAGCATTCAAGCACATGTTTTTGGAGCATGATCCATTTAATCCCAAGAGTAAGATACCTCCAGACATATCTACTTGAGTTTGGGGCAGTTAAATCTTTTGGTGTGTTACAGTCCATTTTGAGGGGGGGTTTTTCCCATGAGGTTTTCTCCATTTCCTCGGTTCATGGATTGTTCTTTATTTGGATTATTATTGTATTGGGGTGACCTTTAGTCTCAGTTACCAGGGCCCTATCATTTATTTTTTACATCATAGTATAGCTTGAGGGGGGGTGTGAGGATATCTCATCATTCAGTATGTACTTTGCATGCACTTTGCATGCATGCTGCCCAGTCACCAGTTTGATGCCTCCAACATCTAGTCCCTAGTTTGCCAATACCTAGTCGCTAGTATGCCAGCACCTGAGAGCCTATTTCGATTTAGTTTTAGCCCTCCTAGTTAGGGAGGCATCCACTTCTCACCTACCACTTGAGAAGGGCGCCTTTTCTCATCTACCAATCCAGTTCACTTCAGTTATCACTCCGATTGACCTCCGATTGACCCATAACTGCTATTATCACTCCGATTGACCTCCGATGAGACCTGACTACCTATTCTAAGTGCAGTTAACTCCTCATGCACCCTCCACTGAGCCTCCATCCCTACATTAGTGCCACTTACCATCAATTACACTTATTACACTCAGTTAGACTCAGTTGGACTCCGTTTGGCACCTGTCTGACAGTTACTTGTGCATTGATGACCACCACTGATTGATGATGAGGACTCCTAGTTAGAGCCAAGCTACACCATGCAGATATTCGAATGACCGCCTTGGTTAATTCGAATTGCTCACTCATTGTGATAG
This sequence comes from Larix kaempferi, assembly GCA_027924585.1. NCBI lineage: Eukaryota > Viridiplantae > Streptophyta > Pinopsida > Pinales > Pinaceae > Larix > Larix kaempferi. The sequence goes on from BSBM01000835.1 coordinate 8,658,097, forward strand.
TATTGTATTTTAATTCTACCATTCTGGATTATAGAGCACTGATGCATCTCTCTTGCACAATTTTTACTCCAAATTGTTTTACATCTTTGTGATTGAAATTATTGTTCAATAGATCTGCTGTGACTAATTTTACAGTTGGTGTTATCTCTGAATATTGACCGATTGCAAGTTATTAGAGATTCGCTCCTCGTCATTAATTGGATGTCCCATATTTGGAGACCTCGTAATATTTTATAGGCCGCCACCATTGCAGAAGTGGTAAGAATTTTTGGGTTATTCCATTTCATCAATTTTCAGCATTTGCACCTAGAGAGAAATCACCAGGCTGATTGACTTTCCAAGATCGGATTACTTCTTGGATCTGGCATATGGAAAAAATGAGAGCACGATGGGAATGGCATTGTGGAAGATGACCCGGGTCCCATTCCTTTCTAAATATGAACTACAAATATTTACTATGTTTATATGGTTACGGATTGTAGTTCACTATATAGCCTTGAAAAGACAATACCTTCTGGATGAACATGTTTGGAGCAATTAAAGAATATAAACTTTTGTTATAATTTGACGAAACATAGAACAATTAAAGAATCTAAACTTCTGTCATATTTTGACGAAACATAGAAGAGGTCTGATATATAGGTCATGTAAAAAGTGTTTTCTTAATACAAAGTAAACATGAACTTTTTTCCGCGGAAAAAAAAAAGAAATGATTCAATTAAGATATATACTCATGTCCCTACAAATAGATCTAGTGGATTTGAGAACTTAAATTTAAATTTAGGTATATAAAAAATTATTTTGGGTAGCCTTAGCAAGTATGTGTTTTAATGTTCTGAGAACTTTTAATGTTTTCAAAACTGAGTATGTGCTATAATGTTTTTAAAACTACTATAATGACAAATGTGTTAATGAATGCCATTATAATTAAATTATATTGAATTTATGAATCATTTTATTTAATTTTTATTCTTGTCTTATTGTTATTTAATACCTTTTTGTTATTTCATATCATTTTTATTTCTATGTTATAAAGTAGGGACTAGGTTCGATGCATCTCTTGTTGAAATACATGTTTCTCCAACACCAAAGAGCTGGGGAATGGGTCACCGCTCTACTAATTTTATAATGAGTTTTTTTAATCAATTAGAGTTTTACAAAACTTTTAGATAATAAAGTGTATACAAAAACAATAAAGGGGTGGTAGGAGCGGGTAGAATTCTTCTTGATCCCAGAGGAAATTAAGTCATTTCATTTTCATGAGGTTTGAGAAAAGCTATCAACAATCTGACATAAATATATGCTTTGTTCATGGACCTTATCTACATTTTCTCTCTTAGAATTCAAGACATTATGGTCATTGGATATTCTCTCTAAATCATCTCGCAAGCTAGAAAATACACCCCCCTGGAGGATCAGATTGTTGGAAGGAGACAATCTTGAATTATAAATCTGACAAGGGGCATTAGAGAAGTCAATTTAGTGCATATACGAAGACATAATAATCTTGTAGCTGACCAGTTAGCTAATCACAACACAACACTTGGCAAAGGGGTAATGATTCAAAATGGGGGCCATCCCATATCCGGTGGCTCCCCCTAAGAGTGGGATTTAAAGGTGTTTTGTTTTCAAATTATGATAAATGTTATGTTTTTGTGTCTCTATACTTGGACATTATATAAAGGTTTATAGTAGCAAATGATTTTTGTTATTCATGTAGTAATCATGAGGGTGAAAGTAGATGTTAGATTCTTGAGAACAATTGTGTGATTATTTGAATTGGAAAACTTGTGTAACTATTATACTGTATTCAACAACTTTTTAATATAAATTTACACAGTTTTGTTAAAAAAAATTATACATTTTTGTTAAAAAATAATACACAAACAATATATTTCTTATTATTTTTCTCAAATCACACACACACACACACATACACACATATATATTCTAAAATAATAATCACAACTTATAAGTACTTAAGAGTAAAAATCATTTTAACATAAACCAAAATATGTCAAGTCCCATTAACATGATTAGTTTCTAAGGGTTTTGTTTGTTATGTGGCCCAGGGTTTGAAACTCCGTGGTAGTGGGAGGAGACACCTAAAAATCCATCCAAGCTAAGGGTTGGTGTGGCTTAGGCCGGGTGTGATCCCTAGGTGATTTTGACAACTTACATGCCCCTTGGGTTGTGGTTTATTAGACCATAGGCTAGTCCTACAAGTCACGAATGCTCTAGCGAAAAAAAAACATAAACCAAAATACAAAGAATAAAGCTAAAAAATGAACAATATTTTTTTTTAATTTCGAAAATTTAAAATCTATAAAACTATTTCAAAGAGTTAAATATAATATAACTTATTGATTATTTTTTAAATTGATTATTTTAAATAATAATGGGTATTTATTTTATTTTAATTTAGAAAATTTTAAATCTAAAAAACTATTTCAAAGAATTAAATATAATATAACTTATAGTTTATTTTTTAAAGTAATATTGGGTATTCAATTAAATTAAATGGCAATTATTTTTAAACTCGTTTTTTTTAAGTAGTAAAAAGTGTTATGAAATAGCTAGTCCTTTCCACTCATTCAATATAGTTGTAGGAGCTCATAGCCTTAAGTTACAGTGCATGGAGCTTTGATGATTTTTGTTGTTGTTACTATGCCATTGTCGCAACATATAAGATAACACAACACAAGCTGCAAATTGTTCAATTCATTTACAAAATCTTATTGGAGAATAATGAAACAACTGGTTGAGAGTTTCGAGGGGATCTAGAGATGAGTATGTGTAGTATTTATAAGTAAGACTAAGAAGCATCATATCTAGATGTATAGAGAGTTATATTTGGATAATTCCAAAGGCTTAATTGTTGCTTAAGTTCTAGGCCCTACCCCTACTTCGAACAAGCTCAAGTTGTCACCTATGCTCTAAACTTTTGAAGAATATTAAATGCACTCAAACTATTGAATTGTGATTCCCAATAATAGCATAGTCAATGAAATGCTTATGTGAATGATGATGAATAGTGACATATTTCCAATGGTTATGTTGGACTTAATGTTGCCATTGATGTCAAACGACGGTGTTGGACTTAATGTTGTCATTGATGTCAAACGACGGTGTTGGACTTAATGTTGTCATATGGGAGATTGTTGGACTGAATGTTGAGGTAGTTTATGAGAATTCTTGAAGCCAGTATATATATAGCAATTTGATACATATGTCAAAGTAGATGCATATAGTCAGAGTGAGCACATAGTTGATATGTCGAAGCAAGTTGTGTGTCGAAGTGTTCATAGATAAATCGAAGATAACAAGCAAGTAGTATGTCAATCGAAGCATGGAGGACTATTGACAAGATGACGAAGTATTGAAGAAGGTTGGGTATTAGCCCCTAGTTGTGGTACAAAGCCTTATTTTTTGGACAGTCGTTGTGGTCAATTAATTAAATTAAGGTAATGAAGCAAGCATGTTGGCCCTCATGTGGACATAAGAAAAGCTATAAGTAGACAAGGACTATGCATTTGGTTGGTGTGGTGTGAGCATGCGGTGTGTGAGTATGACTGTGGAAGGTCTAAAATTTTAATTTTGGGGGTTTTGAAGGGGACTCAATGGCTATTTGATTCGAGGAAGAAGTGAAAGACCGTAATTGAATTTGATGTAAGCACAAAAATGAGTCGCATGTATAGTTAAGAAGAAGTGAAAGAATGCAACTAGATTTGAATTAATCACAAAAATGAGTCACACGTATAGTTCGAGAGAAGTGAAAGACCGTAGTTTAATTTTAAGTAAGCATAGAAACGATTCACACGTACAACTTGGAAGAAGTGAAAGACCGCAGCTAAGTTTGAAGTAAGAAAAAAAAAAAAGCCGCACACGCAGTTGGGTAAGTTGAAGTATTTTGCAGTTCAAAAGAAGTGAAGATCATAGCTGAATGTGAAGTAAGCACAGAATCAAGGTGCATGTCACAGTTGGATAGGTCGAAGGTAATGGAAGTCGAAGTAGATTTTTCTTAAGTACAAATATAATCCACAACCGTTCTTAGAACAAACTAATTGATAGAGAGAGTGACAACGATATATTGATACTCTCAATATTTCATATCAGGGTGGAAGGACGGGGCAAGAATAGGGAGTTGTAGCTTCCTTCCAGATGGTGCTGGTAAATCAGGGAGTTGGAGCTTCCTTCAAGTTGAAGCTTCCTTCTAGTTGGTAATAGAAAATCAAGGGGGTTGGATCCTCCTTCCAGTCGATGTTGGTAAATCAAGGAGCTGGTGCTGGTAAAAAAATTGAATGTAATATATATATATATATATATAAAATAAATCATTCCATGGTTTTCTCCCATTCGTGTTTCCATGTAAATTCCGGTGTACTGTGTATCTATGGTTGTTCCTTATGCACTATTGATTTATACTGCTCATAATACATTGAATGAAGTGATACTGCTAATAAAGTGAATGATTATATATATTGTGATCAAAAGTGATGATTGTACAAATACTAATTCACCCCCCTCTCAATATTCCAACAAGTGGTATCACACCGAATTTTCTTCAAGTTACAGTTTAATCACTCGAAGGAAGATCCATGGAAAGGCATGAAGTAATTTCATTAAGTATAATTCTTCTTTTTTATGGAAGAAATTACGAATTCTAGATCATAAGGAGGTCTCTAGGACTTGAAGTTTGGCTCTCCATTGTCATTGGCTACAAATTTCTAGAAGATATGCCTATTGATGTTGTTGGAAAGAAGTTGTATCATAATAGTGAAAAAGTTATTAATGCTATCTTAAATGGTTTGTCAAAAACAGAGCTAGTAAAGGTCATGCATATCACCTATACAAATTAAATGTGGGATAAGCTCAAGAACATATATCAAAGAGATGATGGATTCAAGAAAGCAAAATTGCAAGTACATATGGGACAGTTCGAAAAAATCTAGATGATTAAAGGTGAAAACATCATAGCATATTTTCTTCACGTTGATGAAGTAGTAAGCTCCATCAGAGGACTAGGGGAAGAGTTGAAAGAAAAGGTCATTGTACAAAAGGTAGTCGGATCCCTTCCAATGAAAATTGACTCAAATATATTAGCCAATGAAGAAGATCGAGATCTAGATGCACTAACAATGGAGGAATTAAAAGGAATCCTTACGGCATATGAGATGAGGATAGACAAAGGAAAAGGAACTATGTGGCATGAAGAAACATTAAAGGATACCAAGAAGACAAGAACAAAAGGATGCAAATCAAATACTGAGTCCAAAATTGAGTCAGACATTCAAGAATTAAATTTTGTTCGAAAACTCAAAAGAGGCTCCGGAAAATTTAGAGGTAAGCTACCCTTCAAGTGTTTTAATTGTGGAAAAGTGGGTCATTATGATTCATAATGTCCTCACGGAAAAATGCATAATAGTGATGATGAAGATAAGTCTTATCATAAAGGGAAGGAAATGAAATCCAAGAAAGGAAGTTCTCAAACCAAACAGTCTGATAGACAAAAGAAGAGTTTTTATTCAAAAGAAGAAAGTAGTGCATATGATAAAGAATGTGACAAGGATAATGACTCAAGCAAAATGTTGTTTATGGAAATAGTTACTCTAAATGAAGTTCAAACAATCATTGATAGTGAAGAAAAACCTAAGGAAGAAAATACTAACGAAGAAATAGAAGTTGATTTTGAAGGTGAACCCATCAGGTCACTAAATGACCTGAATATTGCTAGGAAAAAGAACAAGTAATTGAAAGAGGAAACAATCAAGCTCAAAGAAGAAATCATAAAAACACATGAAGATGAGAATATGGTTACAAATTTGAAAATCCAACTTGAAGAAGCAAAAGGAGTAGAAGAAACATTGACAAATCTATTGGAAAGCAAGAAGAAGATGAGTGAAGATCTGGAAATTGAAAGTGCTATGTTAAGAAAGGAATTACAAGAGCTGAAATCATACTATGAAATACTAAAACTAGATTGCATAAATTCAAATTGCTTAGTTACAGATGAAGAACAAGATATAGTGAAACTTAAGATAGATGTATTAGCTGCACTAGAAGAGATCAAAGGGTCGGAATATGAGTCATATGTTGAGGTGTCAAGGGATGACTTGGACATTCTAGAGAGTAAAATTATGTGTTGTTTAAAAGAAATGGAAAAAACTTTGAAGAAAAATGAGTTATTGCAGCAAGTTTTTAAGGAGACTAAAAGAAAGGAACAAGAAGAGTGTAAAGAAGGTTAAAAAGCAATGACTAACTTGAAAATTCAAGATGCACAAGTCTTAAGAGCCAAAGGAGATGAAATCATAAACTTGAAAGCAAAAATTGCTCGTCTAATAGAGGAAAATAGGCATAAGTCAAATAATAAAAATTAAGAAGCTCTGGAATATTCAAGAAAATCAGTTGGTCGGTTGGAAGCCCAACATGAGAATGTCAAAGGAAGAGAGGAAGTTATGAGAATTCAACAAAAAAAGGAAGAAGGTATATGTTGCAGTCTTGAGTTAAAAATAGAATAATTCAAGAGAGGAATTGAGGGGAAAAATGACAACCATAAGAATGGCTTATCAATCCTTGTCGAAATATTAAACAATCAAAGGTCGCCCAATGAAAACAATGGCCTTGGATACGACAAGACAGTTGAGAAGTCAAGGGATGATAAGAGCACGCTGAAATGGACAAAAGGAACAGTCAAATGCACATAATCAGAACATGTTGAGAATCCAATCAACAATGAAATCTATGAAGAAATAAGTAAGAATGAATTACAACAAGAAAGTATGTCCTATCAAAACAACCTAGAACGAAATAGGTCATCAAAGCAGGTCCAGTCTAGGTATGGGAATTTATTTAGAGGATATTGCTTATCTTTCTATGAATATGCACATAGAGCAATGGATAGTATAAGCTATGGTAGAAAACAGTTCAACAATACAGTTAAGTGTATAATGTGCATCCATTATGGACACATTGTAAAATACTATCATACCATAAGATGCTATGTATGTGATGGGTCTGGACACAAAGCACCAAACTGTTGAAGCTCAGCAGGACATGCAACAAATACCATGCCACATATTGCTAGAAATAAAAATGACAATTCATGGATGAATAGAAGAAGTGATATTGTTCAACATCAAAATACATATTCAAATAAGTCTGCATATGTAAATCCCTAATTTGAAAGTTTACCCAATTTGGCCAATTTTCGAACCTTGGACTAGTGAAACCCCAAACTGTCCCAAATGATCCCAATTGGTTTCGAATTCTATATGGAGGGACTTAGGTGTATATATGACACTCTAATGCAACCTTTATAAACCCAATAATCTATTATAAACATTCATGTTTTGCAAATTTAAAGGAGGGAAGAATTGGAACAAAACTAGTCAATGTATTGGTGGAAAACCCCACTAGGTTAGCTACTAATTGGAATCCCAAGCACTGTACGACCTTCCCAAATTTTTAATATGAGACTTGTATCTGTTAGAGGAAATCAAGGAAATTTTTTTTGCAGCATTTTATCAAAGTTTAGGGTTGTATAGATCTTCGAAATGACAACATCTTGTAGAGCATAGAATTTATGAAAAAATGGTAGACTAGGGAAACAAATTTATTGCACAAAATTTAATAAGAATTCAAGGGTCTGCATACAACGTTTTGGTCCTTCATTTAACTCTATATGCATCTTGAAAAATCGACAAAAACTCAGAAAATATCTGATATCAAACAGGTACAATATCATCCCAAAATCACCATGAAAATGCTATACGGGCAATGGCTCGAATCTCTGTTTTACTTGGAATTATTAAATGAAAGGCTTGGTGTTTCGAGCTATGGCTCTCATGATCAGCTTATTACAAATTTATTCAACATATAACATGTTCATATGGTTGAATATCAGTCCTCCATAAACTATATGCAATAAGGAGTGCACTATCACACTTGTACATGAACATTGAGAAAGTGTTGAGAGAAAGATAGTAGAGAAAGAAGAGAGAACATGAACCAAACTAAAAGGGGCTCGAACCTACATCAAAATGTCTCCATGAATATATTTTGAGAGGTACGAATGGCCTCTACTTCAACCAACTTGGATAGGAATATTTCACCCACGAAATTGGTTCAATGGCAGGGAGGATGAACATCCACCGTGCAAGGACAAGTTGAAGCTCTCCCAAATTGCAAAGATGCAAATAAAAAATGACCAAAATCTACTCCATTTCGACTTGACCTCATTTTAATAACTTTAGTTGACTCATTTACCTCCTTAGAACTCAAATTATCTCCTAATTAGTCATGAAATTTGAATTAGTGGGGGTTATGACCCTTCATTGCCCCCACATGACACTTGGCTCATCTTTTGTCTCAAACTCCTCCATGAATTCAAATTGGGGAATATTTTGGATGCTTTGGATATGTGTAAATCCTCTCATGCACCCTATTGGTCTATTTTTATCTCTTACATTGTCATAGATGTCATAGAATCTGTCATAAATATCATAGGTGTCATAGAATTTGTCATAAGTGTCATAATGCTTGTCATAGTTGTCATGTAGAATCTGTCATTGCCTATTTTTAGCCCTACGACTCTTCCTCTTCCTTCATGAATTTTACCTCTTCCCTCCAACTCGAATTTGGGGATGGTTCCATGTTTAAAGAAGGAATATTCTCTCATGTGGACCCTACATGTCCACTTATGCACCCCCAAGTCCAACTAGGACCTAATGCCACTTCATTTTGGAGCATTTAACTTTTATTCCATAATTTATTGGCCTATTTTTCCACCATCAATTTAGAATATTGAATTTTCATGAGAAACTATAGACCTTGGGGTTAAATGTCAATATTTTAATTCTTCCACATTACCCTTAGGAATTGGGTACGCCAACTTAATTATTTATCTGAAAATAATTTAATTGGGGACATGAAAACATACTCTCAAAGGTGGATAAGAAAAACTCCAATGGCATGTATTGTTGAAGCAGACGACAATAGTGCAAAGGCGACAAAAGGTGGTTGCATTTCATGCTAATCTATGAAATGTTATATGAATATCCTTGAGTTAAAAATAAGATTTTATACAATGCATGAATTCAAGGAAAAAGTATATTGAGCCTAGAAGTGAAAGGAAAATCAAAGTCAGAAGATAATTGAAGACTATTATGGATCCATTCACATTAAGCTAATTTTGATATATGAGCCGTTGTTTAAAAAAGTGCGTGCATTTCAATAGGTAAGTATTTCAACAGTACAAATTAAGCCGCACTACAAATATAAAGAAGAATGAATTCATCCATAACAGTCAAATTTTATTAAACTATTTTCTTAGAAGTCAATGCCAACAAAATTTGCCCTAGTTAGCAAGACTATCAAATGGCATTACAAAAATGCTAGTTTCTCCTCATTTACAACTTTGATATTTGGATAACTAGGAAAAATTACAACAACACTGGCAAAGAATTCACTGACAATTGAAACTCAAGTCATGTCCATAATTCTGCAGCGAGAGGCACAATTCAGTATCTGATGACAATGGATCTTCGAAATTTGAAGTGCTAGGCATTATCCAAAGTTGTTTCAAGAGAACTAGAATTTGTTCATGTTTCTCTTCCAACTACTCAATTCATTTCTTTGTAACTTCAATTTCTTCAATATTTCTCTATTAATCTACAGTTAAGCATACCACTCTCTAATATCGACCTCTTTTACTGTTGAAGTATATGTAACTTCGGAATGTATTTCATCTATGTATTTCATATATATTTATTGTACCCTTATAAGAGATGTATTATTCCTCTATAAGGAAGTGTCGTCATGTGTATTGACAAGTGTCGCAAGTGTGTGTACTTGCCGATGGGTTATTAGACCACCATGTGTGGGGTCGGCCCTGAAATATATATTATATTGTGGATGTACCTAGCTAGACAAGTCGGCCCCATAGTGTAATTGGGAAAATAGGTTAAGTATAAATAGAGATTGGGAGATCTCTATTTGATCACTCGGAAACTCACACTTCTCTCACTCAGAAAGTGGCGCACTAGTGAGGAGGAGGATCATCTGCTACTAGGAGACTATCTCAGTGTATTTTGGTTGTACTTTGGTTGAGCCATTGCTCTCTCTATCTCTGAGGAAGTTGTGGGGTTTTTCACCTTAGGGTTTTCCCCACGGAAACTCTGTGTCTCTTGTCTCTCATGCTTTTGATTCTTGTGATACTTGTCATGCTTATTATGATTGTTATGCATTGATATACTGTACATGTTATTCTCTCAGTAAAGATCCTAGAGTATTGTGAATTAATGCTCAAAATTTAACATGGTATCAGAGCTAACCTGAGAAGAAGACATTGTGCATTGATGGAAACTAGGGTTTCTCTCCATAGATTTTGGAAAAACAGTATAGTAGATTGACTCTACTCATCAAGGAGAATTTCTGTCCAATCAGAATTCAATTCTGAGCATTTTCAGATTTGGCCCTAAAAATTAGGGTTTCCTCAAAAATAGGAATTTCTGGAATCTGAAGACATAGCTAGAAGATCCTTGAAAAAATCGAAGTTTAGAGCTTTGGATTGAGGTTTTTGGCTAGGTAGATCTCCGGGAAACCCAAACCCTAATTTAGGGCTCTCCTAAGTGAATCCGAGAAGATAGAAAGGCAGTTTTGAAGGGTGTAGCTTTGCAGATCTCAAATTCTGAATACACCAGGTTGATCATATCATCAAGGCACATCTTTCTATGCTTTCAAAAAGTTGAAATTCACATTTTGAATTTTTAGGGTTTTTTCGACAAACCCTAATCCGGGACCAGATCCAATTTTCAGCAATTCAAGTGGTTAGACCTAAAAATTTTCTATTTCCATTTGAAGTACTCCTTAAGATGTCTCACCACACCAAGCTTGAGGATAATCTTGAAGGGGCTGATAACTTCCGAGCCTGGAAGTATAGGATTGGGTTAATCCTGGAAGAGAATGAGTTGGACTCATATATAAAAGAAGACATCCCTATCCTAGAGGATGAAGAGGCTAAGATATTGCATAAGAAGAACTTGGTCAAGGAAAAGAGAATCATTGCTGATTCTATCAAAGACCATCTCATCCCCCATGTGTCATCCTTGAAGACACCCAAAGAGATGTTTGACTCCCTGACCAAGTTATTTGAAGGGAAGAACATAAATCGGAAGATGACTCCGCAGAATCAATTGAAAGGGGTCAAGATGTTGAATGGAGAAACCATTCAATCTTACTTCTCCAAGGTCTCTCAGATCAAGGAACAACTTGAAGCTGTGGATGAAGTAGTGGACAATGGTGAAATTGTTATGACCACTCTGAATGGCCTACCTAGGTCACGAGACTCCTTTATTCAAGGAATCTGTGCAAGAAATAAATTGATCTCTTTCAGTAAACTGTGGGAGGAATGCTCTCAAGAAGAAGCTAGACTTGTAGCTCATGAAGAAAAGATGGGAGGTGAAGATCAAGCTCTCGCAACTCACACCAAAAGAAGCAAGCCCAAGAAGGAGCACTCTCACTACAAGAATTCCACTCACTATCACCAAAAGAATAAGAAGGATCCAAGGTGCTTCACATGCAATGAGAAGGGTCACTTTGCTTCAGATTGTCCCAAGAACAAAAGGGATAACAACAACAACTCCAGCAAGAAGAAGAAGGGCAGCAAAAGAAAGTTCCATGCTCATACTACTGAAGATGATGAACCTCCAAAGAAGAAATATAGGGCAGAAAGTGATGATAGTGATGCTGACTCATCAAGTGAAGAAGAGTATGTTCTAATCTCTGCTCTCACAGGTACTATCTCCTATGGTTGTAATGATTGGTTAATTGACAGTGGGGATTCCAAACACATGACTGGGTTTAAGGAATATTTTGTAAACCTATCTGAACATGAATCACCCCATAAGGTGAAACTTGGGGATGATTATCAATACCCGATCAAAGGAAGTGGTGAAGCCTCCTACAACCTAGATTCTGGAAAATCTTTGAAGATGAAAGAAGTCATTTATGTACCTCGGCTCAAGAAGAATATTCTCTCCATCTCTGCATTGGATGTAAAAGGCATGAGGGTTGCATTTGTAGATGTCCAAGTCCTAATGTGGCCAAAGGGTAAAACAATTGATGATGTAGTTGTGATTGGAGAGCAAGAGGGAGGATTGTATAAATTGAAGGGTCAACCTGAACATGCCATGGTACATGACTCCATGGAGCCAAGTGAACTTTGGCATAGAAGACTTGCTCATATGCATTATAGGGCACATCCAATTGCAAGCAAGGCTATAGAGGGTCTTCCTGAAATCAAGACCAAACATGAAGGTGTTTGAAAAGGATGTGCAAAAGGTAAGAACATTAAGAAGGCTTTCCCAAGCAGTGAAAGCAAGGCAAAAGGTATCCTGGAAATCATCCACTAAGATGTATGTGGTCCTATGTCATCCAGTTCTCTAAGTGGGCATGTTTACTATGTCTCGTTTATTGATGACTTCTCCAGGAAGACTTGGGTATACTTCTTGAAGAACAAAGATGAGGTGTTTGATAAGTTCAAGGAATTCAAAACCTTGATGGAGAATCAAACTGACAAGAAGATCAAAACATTCAGATCCGACAATGGTGGAGAATTCACCTCAGGTGACTTCAAGAATCTTTGCAGTGATTCAGGGATTAAGAGGGAGTTGACTACTCCCTACAATCCACAACAAAATGGAGTTGTAGAAAGAAAGAACAGAACAATCATGGAAGCAACAAGGGCAATGCTGCATGACCAGGATCTACCTATGCATCTATGGGCAGAAGCAGCTAGAACAGCTGTATATGTGCAGAACAGAACACCCCACAAGATATTGGACAACAAGACACCAGAAGAGGTCTTATCTGGTAAGAAACCTGAAGTCAGCCATTTCAGAATATTTGGTTGTCCAATATACACTCGTGTCCCAAAGGAAAAGAGGAACAAGCTAGATCCTTCAGGAAATAAGGGTATCTTTGTGGATTACAGTGAAAGCTCAAAGGCTTACAGAATATACTTTCCAGGGTTCAAGAAGATTGATGTCAGCAGGGATGTGACATTTGATGAAAACTCAGCATTCATCAAATCAAGAAAGACACCTATTGAAGTTTATGAAGAACCTAAGGAAACTAGATTTCAAGACACTACCATGACTGAAGCAATTCCAGATGTTGATCGTGAAATTGAAGATCCACAACAACCTGTAGATCCACCCCGTGAGGATAACTCTCACAAGAGGAAACCTACATGGGCTAGAGAGCTCATTCAGGATGCAGAAATATTTGGCATTCCAGAGGAAGAACGCAGAGCAAAGAAAAGAACCAGATCACATACCAGCTATGTTGCTTTACTCTGTGACATTATGAACAAAGAACCTTCCAGTTATGAAGAAGCAGCGGAAAAGAAAGAATGGAAGGATGCCATGGTTGAGGAATACCAATCAATAATGAAGAATGATGTTTGGGATGTTGTCCCAAGACCTAAAGAGAAGTCTATTGTGACTTATAAATGGATCTACAAAATCAAGCATGCTGTAGATGGCAGTGTAGAGAAATACAAGGAAAGATTCGTAGCTCGTGGCTTCTCTCATAAAGAGGGAATAGATTATGAAGAAAATTTTGCACCTGTAGCCAGGTGTACTTCCATAAGAACAGTACTTGCCCTGGCTACAGCAATGAAATGGAAAATACACCAGATGGATGTCAAGATTGCTTTCTTGAATGGTGTAGTTGAAGAGGAAGTATATGTGGAGAAACCACTTGGTTTCGAAACACATGACAGGGAGTCATAGGTGTGCAAATTGAAGAAATCCTTGTATGGCTTGAAGCAATCTCCTAGAACTTGGTATGGTAGGATGGAAAGTTTTCTATCTAGTTTGGGCTTTACCAAGAGTAAAGCGGATTCCAACCTTTACTACAAGGTTGAGGAAGGGAATCCTGTGATTCTACTTTTGTATGTGGATGACTTATTTGTAACAGGAGATGACAGATTGATTGCAGATACAAAGAGGAAGCTTGCTGCCGAGTTTGATATGAAGGACCTGGGGATGATGCACTGTTTCCTAGGTATAGAGGTGTGGTAGAGTACAGATGGGATCTTCCTTGGGTAAGGGATGTATACTGTAGATATCCTGAAGAGGTTCGGGATGATGGATTGCAAGGCCATGGCCACACCTATGACATCGAATCTCAAGATTCTATGTGATGCTTCATCTGAGCCGGTTGATGTCTCTATGTATCGTCAGATGATTGGGTCCTTGATGTACCTGACGAACATGAGACCATATATTTTCTTTGCGGTGAACACATTGAGTCAGTTCCTGACGGATCCGAGGAGTGTTCACCTGGTTGCTATAAAGCATATTCTGAGGTACCTGAAGGGTACAGTTGATTATCGGCTCAAGTATGAAGCGAATCAAAAGTTTAACCTGCAGGGTTATGTTGATTCAGATTGGGTAGGTAGTGCTGCAGATAGGAAGAGCACATCTGGGTGCTGCTTCAGTATGGGATCAGGTGTGATCTCTTGGTTTAGCAGGAAGCAGTCCTGCGTAGCACTGAGTATAGCTGAGGCAAAGTATGTTGCAGCCTGTTCAGCTAGCTATGAGGCAGTATGGCTTTGGAAGCTACTGTATGAGTTATTTGATCTCCCGTTGGATGCTACTGGTATCTTCTGTGATAACCAAAGTTGTGTGAAGATGTCTGAGAACCCAGTGTTTCACGACAGGTCGAAACACATAGAGATCAAATATCACTATATCAGGGATATGGTGTAGAGAGGAGCAATGAAGCTCTTGTATGTTGCGATGGACGAGCAGATTGCAGATGTGTTGATGAAGCCATTAGCCAGAGTGAAGTTTGAGTACTTTAGAGAGAGGCTTGGTGTTCTTCAGATCGATGAAACTTCGAGGAAGAAGTGATGGAGACATTTGATGAAGCCATTCCAAGCATGTTGGAAGGAGGATCCTTCACATGGCTGTGGCTGTAAGTGCTGGATGATGAGCATCAGGATGATGTTCTAGTTTCTGCTCTGTATGATCAGTTGGATCATTTACATTTGTGTATATATGCATCAGGATGATGCTGGATATGATTAGTTGGATCATTTATATGTATATGTATGTACGCATCATGTTGGATGTTGGATATGATCAGTTGGATCATTTGTATGTATTTTGTATATGCATCATGTTGGATGCTTAGACCATGTATCTGTATTTGTATCAGGTGGATACATTGTATGATCAGGTAGATCATGTATGTTGATATATATCAGGTATGATCAGATGGATTATGTATTTGTTTGTATCAGGTGGATACATTGTATGATCAGGTGGATCATGTATGATGATATGTATCAGGTAGATACTTGGTATGCATCAGGTGAATGTGTATGATCAGGATGATCATAGATGACAAGCTTCAGGATGTTGCTCCAGATGACATGCAGCAGGATGTTGCAGTGATGATGATCATGTGTACATCAGGATGATGTATGGTGAGTATTAGGATGATACTTTATGGCTGTGGATCAGGTTGTGCAGATGAGCATGTCTGGGAGATCCTATAGGTCGGAGTTGTGTACCCGTAACAACCTGGGATTCTCTTTCGAGACATTGCTCTGGGAGGACATGTAATTTGTGCCCTGGGAGATTTCAGGTCGGAGTTGTGTACCTGTAACATCCTGAGATTCTCTTGCGAGGTTTTGTCATATGGCATGTAATTTGTGCCCTGGGAGATTTTAGGTTGAAGTTGTGTACCTGTAACATCCTGAGATGCTCTTTCGAGGTTTTGCCATGACCACATGTAATTTGTGCCCTTGGGAGATTTCAGGTCGGATTTGTGTACCCGTAACATCCTGAGATGCTCTTGCTAGGTTTTGTGGTGACCACATGTAATTTGTGCCTTGGGGAGATTTCAGGTCGGAGTTGTGTACCCATAACATCCTGAAATGCTCTTGCTAGGTTTTGTGGTGGGGTCACATGTAATAAGTCCTGGAGATCTGGACAGGATGAAAAAGGACTCAGATGCTCTTTAGGGTTCTTGCTAGGCAAGAGACTCTTTAAAGGTTTTGTGATGCACGTAATAAGTCCTGAGGATTCCACAGTATGGTCAGTGATGACGAAGACCTGCAGGTGGTGGGCCTACATCCAGTATGAAAAATGACTGGCTCTGTAGAACTTCCTATGATGAGTAGAGTCAGAGATTGGTTGAGATAGCAGCAGCAGTGACGGTGATGATGACGATGCATTGATGACGATGATCCCGATAAGAAGACTTGTCTAGCAGATATGTGTCGAGAAATACCTTCCTAGTTAAGAGGGAGTGTTGATGTATATGTAACTTCGGAATGTATTTCATCTATGTATTTCATATATATTTATTGTACCCTTATAAGAGATGTTTTATTCCTCTATAAGGAAGTGTCTTCATGTGTATTGACAAGTGTCGCAAGTGTGTGTACTTGCCGATGGGTTATTAGACCACCATGTGTGGGGTCGGCCCTGAAATATATATTATATTGTGGATGTACCTAGCTAGACAAGTCGGCCCCATAGTGTAACTAGGAAAACAGGTTAAGTATAAATAGAGATCGGGAGATCTCTATTTGATCACTCGAAAACTCACACTTCTCTCACTCAGAAAGTGGCGCACTAGTGAGGAGGAGGATCATATGCTACTAGGAGACTATCTCAGTGTATTTTGGTTGTACTTTGGTTGAGCCATTGCTCTCTCTATCGCTAAGGAAGTTGTGGGGTTTTTCACCTTAGGGTTTTCCCCACAGAAACTCTGTGTCTCTTGTCTCTCATGCTTTTGATTCTTGTGATACTTGTCATGCTTATTATGATTGTTATGCATTGATATATTGTACATGTTATTCTCTCAGTAAAGATCCTAGAGTATTGTGAATTAATGCTCAAAATTTAACATTTACTTGATATGACCATCTCTCCAAGTTGCTCTTAAGGTTTGTAAACTATGTTTTCTATGAGTGAAACGCCGCAAAAAGTTTGGCCATGGAATTAACTTGAAAAGGATGAGACATTGCAATGCAACCACCAATGGAATTGAAATGAGTAAAGGATCAACATAATGATTGGATGAACATTAGGAGAATGTACCACAACATCAATGCATCTAGAATAATTATAGGATCTCGAAGGATTTCAAATATGCTAAGTTTGGTAAGATTTGTATTTAATTACCACTCATAACCAATAATGTTTGTATTCAAAATAATTTACAATTACATGCTCCTAGAAAGATTGAAATGATGCAAAATTAAGGTTACATTCATGGATAATTTGATGAATTCCTCTCTATCTTATTTAATGCCGAAGATTGCACGTTTGTGTTAATTCGTCACCCATGTCAAATCCTTAGCATTTATGGGTATATTAAAAATGACGGATCAAGTTAATGTTAATCGAAAGAGAAAATCTAAATTTAGATATGGAAGCATGGAAGAGTACTTGCGACATCATAAGAAGTGTCTAAGAATACAAACAATATAAGTAAACAACACGATGTATCAACAATAAGCACCTGTATAGGGGGGGTAGCAATTAAAAACACACAATCAAAATGTGAAGACCTTTGCCATTGATGTCAAAGGGGTAGAAATGAAGACAGGGGGAGTGGAAATGGAGAAATGAATATAGGGGGAGGAAACAATAATTAATCAGAAGTCCACAGTAAGGGGAAGCACAAAAGTATAAGAGAATAATAGCAAAAGTGTCGAAGTGTGATGACAAAGGGGTGTTTCCATCAAATACAAAGGGGAATATTGTTGGACTTAATGTTGTCATTGATGTCAAACGAGAGATTGTTGAACTGAATGTTTTCATATGGGAGATTGTTGGACTGAATGTTGAGGTCGTCTATGAGAATTCTTGAAGCCAGTATATATATAACAATGTGATACATATGTCAAAGCATACACAAATAGTCATAGTGAGAACATAGTCGATATGTTGAAGCAAGTTGTGTGTCGAAGTGTTCATAGATAATTCGAAGATAGCAAGCAAGTAGTATGTCGGTCAAAGCTTGGAGCACTACTAACAAGCCGACGAAGTATTGAAGAAAGATGGGGTGTTATCCCCTAGTGGTGGTACAAATCCTTATTTTTCAGAAAGTCATTGCAGTCAATTAATTAAATTAAGTTATTTAAGCAAACATGTCGACCCTCACGTGGACATAAGAAAAGATATAAGTACACAAGGACTAATGCACTTGGTTGGTGTGGTGTGAGCATGCAGTGTGTGAGTATGATTGTGGATGGTCTGAAATTTTAATTTTTGGGGTTTTGAAGGCGAATCGATGGCTAGTTGATTCGAGGAAGAAGTGAAAGACTGCAGTTGAATTTGATGTAAGCAAAGAAATGAGTCTCATGTATAGTTTAGAAGAAGTGAAAGACCGCAACTGAATTTGAAGTAAGCATAGAAACGAGTTGCACATACAACTTGGGAGAAGTGAAATACCATAGTTGATTTTGAAGTAAGCACAGGAACAAGTCGTACATATGGTTCAAAAGAAGTGAAAGACTGCAACTAAATTTGAAGTAAGCAAAGAAACAAGTCACACATCGTAGTTGGGTAAGTTGAAGTATTTTGCAGTTCAGAAGAAGTGAAAGATCGTAGATGAATGTAAAGTAAGCACATAATCAAGGCACACGTCACAGTTGGATAAGTAGAAGGTAATGGAAGTCAAAGTAGAGTTTGTTGAAGTGCATAATTGAACTCAATTATAGGCCTCAAAGGAAAATATCGGGAGAGTCACCACTTGTAACATTTGAGGTTAAAAAAGTAAGTAATCCATCACAATGAACTTATCCTTTGAACAAAACTTGGGATTTGGACTTCATAAGAGATCCAACATTTATCTGAAAGGCATCTAGTACATATGTCTCTCCCTATCTACATGAATAATGTGGTTGTAAGACAAGAGGTATCAAGCATAGTTAGGTCTGAAGATATGTAGCAACTTCCACAATAATTAAGTAAGCTTTCTAATGAAAGAGCAACACATCGCTAACCTTCGTAATGAATCAAGGATCTTAAAGTGTGGTGAGGTAAGAGAACTAATTCTTGAAATAGGGTTGGTTTTTAAGCATCTTGTTACGTTGTGTGATTTAGGGACTCACGACACTCTTTTGGGTCATTTGGAGACCCTTTTAGAGAAGTCAATATAATTAGAGGCAATTCCATAGGATTAGAATGGGTTCAATAAATTTCACACAGCCTTGAGCCCTATAATTTTGGAGTTGATTTCAAGGCTTAAGCGACATTTTTTACCTTAAAAGTGCCTAAATATGTTCTTAAACCTAGGCATTGTTCTTCGAGTTGAGATCTTTATGAAGGCACAAAAAACGCTCAATTCCATGTTCCTATATATAAGTTATAGTCCCACAAGTTGACCATTAATGTTATACCTCAATGCCCTTGGCTATTTGGCTTTCACTCACCTTGTCTCTTCATTTTCTTGGTTTCTTGGTTGTTTAGTGTATATCCTATTTGCAAATAAATAAGGCCTTTATCCAATTATACAAGGCTTTTGGTACATGAGTGTTGCATTCATATCCTCGTGGAGATTGTGACCACCATAAATCTTAGCTAGTTTGGAATACAAATCAGCATTCATTGTTAAGTGTTTATACAATCAATTTGTTATTGTATTTAGTAGTTTGTTTTGTCACTATAACACATTCAGTCTTTATTATAAATGTGTTGCCCACCATATTCTCATTAAATCTATAATGTGTTCCATGGTAATTATGGGCTAAAGAATTAGTTCCTCAAATTATGTTTGGATATGATATTATCTACCACATATGCAATGTGGGTTAAGAATTGGAGAATTAGTTATCAAATTGTGTTTAATGGTATGGTTCTTGATTCTTTGGCTTTTCACTTGCCTTTTTTCTTCATTTTCTTGGTTGTTTAGGGCATGTTATATTTGTAAATAATTAAGTGTTTTGCCCACTTGTATGTTTTTTTTTCTATATGAGTGTTGCATTTATCTCCTTGTTGAGATTACGACCACTATATATCTTAGTCAATGTTGAATACAAATCATAGTTTATCATTTCATTGTCTTTGCTATCAATTTGTGGGTCAAACTTATTTTGTTGTTATAACACATTTAATTTCTAATCATAGTTTATCATTTTATTGTCTGTGCTATCAATTTGTGGGTCAAACTTATTTTGTTGTTATAACACATTTAATTTCTAATCATAGTTTATCATTTCATTGTATGTGCTATCAATTTGTGGGTCAAACTTATTTTGTTGTTATAACATATTTAATTTCTAGTGTAAGTTTGTTGTTCATTGGAATCTCACTAAATCCAAATCAGTGTGCCATGTGAATTAAGACCCACATAATTAATTCCTCAAATTATGTTTGATATGATCCTATCTATCACATCTATAAGGTGCATTAAGAACTAAATATTTAGTTATCAAAATTATGTTAACGGTGTGGTCTTGCATATCTCATTGCATTATGTTGAGGCTATCAAAAATAAGTGTGGTGTCCATTGGAATCCTACTAAATCCAAATCCTTGTGCCATGTGAATTAAGACCTAGAGAATTAGTTCTTTAGATTATGTTTGATATGACCTCATCTATCATTCCTACAAGGTAGGTTAAGAACTAAAGACTTAACTATCAAAATTACATTAATGATATGGTCTTTGCGTATATCATTACATTGCGCTAAGTTTGTTAAAAAATAAAATTTGTAATAATCATTAAATATGGATATCTTAATGAAAGTGTCAAACATTTATCAAAATATCCACACCATCAAAATTCTTATGCAAGAAGACTAGATATTCATAAAATATGAAACTATAAAATCTTTATTTTTTTAATGTATTTAATTAATTTATTTAAATATAAAAGAATTGGTCATTCACCCATATTATTCAAATGAGATGTGAATTTAAATCCAACTCGCTAAACATTATAATCCTTAAGT
Organism: Larix kaempferi; assembly: GCA_027924585.1. Taxonomy (NCBI): domain Eukaryota; kingdom Viridiplantae; phylum Streptophyta; class Pinopsida; order Pinales; family Pinaceae; genus Larix; species Larix kaempferi. The sequence continues at coordinate 8,679,079 of BSBM01000835.1, forward strand.
GAACTACCAATTATTACAATAATTTGCACAAACCAACACTTAACCATGATATGACTCATAAAGATATAATGTTTTTTTTTAATTTTTTTTACAATCCATGGAAACCCAAGCCACTGCACTATTTCCTCAATTGTGTGAGCCGCTCTATATGACAACTTGGATGAAACCACAAGCCGAGACCATATTTAATGTTGGATGCAAGAATGATCTGTCCAACGAGAGTAGAACTGTCACTGCGGTCATACAAGGCCTTGTTGGTAATAAACCGCCCCAGCAAAAATTTGAACCTAAACTTCCATCAGATCAATCATAAAACCTTACCACTAGCTCACACTCTCAATATCCTAATGTTATATATATAATAAGAGACCAAAAAAAATTAGCTCCTCAAATTATGTGAAAGGGTATCGCTCTTGCTTATGTGAAAGGGTATCTATAACAGGTTGGTCGCAGTACATATGACTTTTAGAAATCCAGTTTGGCAAGGAAGTTCTATATGACGAAGAGAAATAAACTGGTTTAACTATACCTGCTGATCATCTAGCTACTTATAGTGCAACCTCGAAAAAAATACCCAAGCAAGAGTGGGTCCACATGTTTATTCATACACTAAATACTATACCAAGGAATTGGTATACGTCATTGGAGCTTTGACAAGGAACTGCAGAGTGGGATACTCTAGCTATGATTTTCAAGCAGACATTTAACTATGAATATGAAATTCCAACAATAGATGTGGCTCTACAAGTCTGTAAAGTAAAAGATTTTTGAAGAAATTCTTAGACCAATGTCTAATCTGCTGCAATGGACTGCGACAATGTAACACATACAATATTAAAATAATATGAATAATACAAATAATAATATAAATAATAAAATAAAACATAATGATAATTATATTTAACTAAGGGACATAACCTTTGGTGAGTAGTCACCATATAAGCCTTATATATGCAGCTACATCCTCACTGTAAATCATCATTATTTATCTTATCAATTATATATTTGATTATTTGACCATTTATGGATCCTTTGTATTAATTGCATTGGTTATTTGTATAAGAAATGATTTTATAGTTTCATTTGGTATTAGAGATACGTTCATGATCCAGGCCTTTGGTCATATTGTGGTTTTTAACCATTATCCCAGGGTTTTTCTAAAATTGTGGTCTTTGACCAAGAAGGAAAAAAGGAAGAAGTAAAAAAAGAAGAAGAAAGAACAAGACAAAAGTAAAAGAAAAGAAAAAGAAGAAAAGGAGAAAAGTAAAAACAAAGAAGTAAAAAGAAAAGAGAATATAGAAAGAAAAAGAAAAGTAAAAAATCTATAAGTGCATAAGTCTTAAGGGTGGTTTTGTGAAAGCTAATAATAAAGTTAGAACATAAAAACTAGAAGTGCATAAGAAATCTTAAGGCTACAAAGAAGCAAGCGAGAATTGAACTTGGGTGGGGAAGGTAACAATCATTCCTCCCAACCACCCAATCCACACCATTTTTATTATCCTTCCACTCCAAAAACAATTATTATCATTATTATCATTAATAATAATAATTATATTATATTTATTAATAATATTATAATTATTAACTTTTAATAATAGTAATAATATATTGTGGGGAAAATTAATTATTGAATAGTAAAGTATATTATACAAAGATAAACATGTTGTTGGATAAGATGCATATTAAAATAGAATCTTGTGACAAAAAACAAGAACGATTCCTAAGACGTACTAAAAAATTGTCAATGACCTACTAAAACTTGAGGGAACTATTCAAGGAAAACGTATTAGCATTGTTATTTGTCCAACCATCAAGGAAAATCACATTAGAAACAACTTGGCAAATCAATTATTAGTCCCAGAATCAAGTGTGATAGAAAATAAAGATACTTATGGTGAGAAGCAATATGAAATTACGGACTTACAACTAAAAATTGATGAGTATAAGTTCACATCCCAATTCAATGTTACGACTATATACCTAAATGAATTCGACATCATTTTGGGTTCACCCTGGATGGAAACATTAGGGGTAGTCATATTAAATATGAATATTTTTTTTTTTAACGTTCTCATATAAGAAGAAGCAAGTCACGCTGCAGGACGTTACAATGAATTCAAAATCAGGAGTTGTGTCGTATGAAGACTTCAAATACATCTCGAAGGTGATCTCACAAGAACATAAAAAATAAAGACATAAGATGCAGAAATAATTTGACAAAGTCGTCATGGAAAAAGAAGAAGAGATCTCCCATCTAATAGATCATAATCAGAAACTGCTTCTTCAAATCAAGAAGGCGAAGGATAAAGCACAAGAAAATCAAAATCTAGAAGAGCAGAATCAAAATATTCAAAAGAAACTAGTAGAAAATATCAAAGAGAATGGTCACCTTAGGATGCATAAACAAGATCTAATGGATCAGATTCAAAAGCTTAAATATGATGAGAAATGTTACACCAAAATGTCGTCACCCTTGTGCAAGTATCGCAAGTGTCACAAGTGTTGCAAGTGTCGTCATCATGACCTAGTGTCGTCACCATGACTATTGCAAGTATCGTCATTATGACCAAGTGTCGTCATCATGACCGTTCTGATAATGTCATCATCTTGACCATTGTGTAAACTCTTTTCTCTGACCCCTAACCTCAATCTGGGCTAAAACACATCCAACTGAGAGATTTCCTTGCCTAGTTGATCTCTTTGAGTAGGTTGTCGCACTTCTCCTTCATCTAGAGTGCGACGTTGCATTTCTTGGTAAGCTAGGGTGAGACACTGTCACCAGTTGTCCTCAAACAAAGTGCGAAGACACCCTCTGTCACTCTGTGTCCTCTACCAAGGTGCGACGAGGTTGGTTAAAGGCTATTTTGGGGAGTCTCGAGGTATTTCTAGAAGTTTGTTGAGGTGGAGGCCTATCCCTAGGCTCTAGGTGAGGTGGCATTTCGGTTCCTAGCCTAATGCGAGGATCCCTTAACCATCTCCCCCTAATCCTCAACCTACCCTATCTCTTTATCCGTATATAAAAACCCACTCTCTCCATGGAGTGGGGGGGAGGTCTATGGTATCCTTATGCTGGTAGAATCCATATTGGTGATTGGGAAGCTTGTACTGCTTTGGAGGCTTGGCTTGGACATGTTGGATGGAGGATGGTTTGTGAGGCTTTGGTTGTAGCTTCATCCTTTCTATGTATTCCAACCTTTTAATGCAGTTAATATAATCTCTTTCCATAAATGTTGTCTCATTGATAATATTTAGAACTTTCTTCCTCAACTGTTTGTTTAGATCAGTTATTGTTTAGATATCTTGTACTACTTAGGCATAAATTAACCATACAATAATTAAGCAATCATAGATTTCAGAATAAAACAATAACCTTTTCATTAATCTGATGTGGTACTCAAGTAATCCAACCCTTAGATACTTACCAAGGACCAAGGTATATAGAATCTGCTTATGATGTAATAGAGAGGGATGTACTTAAATCACATTTACCATCTTATCTTAGGAGAGCAGGCTAATTATCTCAACCCTACTACAGATGGATTAGTCAGGGAGAGAAGTGTACCTTATGTTAAATTTTCAGAATTTACTTCAATATGATCTAGCATCTTAACTGAGAGAACAACATGTACAACAAATCTACAGCATATCAATCATGGACACAATAATGCAATCACACAAGAGACACAGAGTTTACTTGGGGAAAACCATAAAGGTGAAAAACCCCAATAACTTCCTCAGAGATAGATAGAGCAATGATACAACCAGAATACAAGAGATAGTCTTCTCCTAGCAGCAGAGCCTCCTCCTCCACAAGTGCGCAACTCTTCCAAGTGTGAGTGAGAGAATAGAATGTGTAAAATGAGAGAGACACACTCTCTATTTATACACTAACTTGACTTGACCTTTACTCAACTAGGTCGGCCTCAACTTAACCACTTAACATAATGCTGACTGGGCCGACCCCCACTAGGGTGGTCTAATAACCCTTTGACCCACATGGCCGACCCCCAATAGGGTTGTCTAATAACCCTTTGACCCACATGACTTATACAGGGCCGACCCCAACAAGGTGGTCTAATAACCCATTAAGTATAAGTTACAACACTTATAATATAAATGACGACACTTCCATATAGAGGAATAATAAAATCTCTATAGGAATACAATATACATATATGTGAAATACATTCTGAAGTTACATATACATCAACAATCCCTCTTAACTAGGATGGTATTTCTTGACACAGGTCTTCTAGCACAAGTCTTCTTCTCTGGATCATCCTCACTGGATAATCTTCATCGAGACATCATCATCGTCACTGCTGCTGCTATCTCAATCAATCTCTGAATCTACTCATCATAGGAAGTTCTACAGATCCATTCCTTTTTCATACTGGATGTAGGCCCACCACCTGCAGGTCTTCGTCATCGCTGGCCATACTGTGGAATCCTCAGGACTTATTACGTGCATCACAAAACCTCGAAAGAGAATCCCAGGCTGTTATGAGCACAATGCTCTACCTATAGGATCTCCCAGGGCCATATTATATGTGACCTCACCACAAAACCTCGCAAGAGGATCCCAGGCTATTACGAGCACACAGCTCTACCTATATGATCTCCCAGGGACAGATTATATGTGGTCACCACAAAACCTTGCAAGAGCATCCCAGGCTGTTATGAGCACACAGCTCTACCTATAGGATCTCCTAGGGACAACTTATATGTGGTCATGTTAAAACCTCGCAAGAGCATCCCAGGACTTATTACGGGCACACAGCCCAACCTATCAGATCTCCCAGGGACATATTATATGCCATAGGACAAAACCTTGAAAGAGCATCTGCTAGATATCCCAGGGCCAGATTATATGCCATAGGAAAAACCTCGAAAGACTATCTGCAGGTCTCCCAGGGCCAAATTATATGTCCTCCTAGAGCAAAACCTCGAAAGAGCATTTTCCAGATATCCCAGGGCCAAATTATATGCCATAGGCAAAACCTCGAAAGACTATCTGCAAATCTCCCAGGGCCAAATTATATGCTCATCTGCACAACCTGATCCACAGCCATAGAGTATCAACCTGATACTCACCATACATCATCCTGATGTATACATGATCATCCTGATCATCATCACTGCAACATCCTGCTGCAAGTCATCTGGAGAAACATCCTGAAGCTCGTCATCCACGATCATCATGATCATATCATGCATCTACCTGATGCATACCAAGTATCTACCTGATACATATCATCATACATGATCCACAAATACAAATACATGATCCACCTGATCATACATGATACATATCAACATACATGATCTACCTGATCATACAATGTATCCACCTGATACATATACAGATACATGATCCACCTGATCATACATGATACATATCAACATACATGATCTACCTGATCATAAAATGTATCCACCTGATACATATACAGATACATGGTCCAAGCATCCAACATGATGCATATACAAAATACATACAAATAATCCAACCGATCATATCCAGCATCCAACATGATGCGTACATACATAAATGATCCAACTGATCATATCCAGCATCCAACATGATGCATACATACATATACATATAAATGATCCAACTGATCATATCCAGCATCATCCTGATGCATATACAGAACAGTAACTGGAGCATCGTCTTGATGCTCATCATCCAGCGCTTACATCCACAGCCATGTGAAGGATCCTCCTTCCAACATTCTTGGAATGGCCTCTGCAAATGTGTCCATCACTTCATCCTCGAAGTGTCATCAATCCGAAGAACACCAAGCCTCTCTCTGAAGTACTCGAACTTCACTCTGGCTAGTGGTTTCATTAGCACATCTGCAATCTGCTCATCCGTCGCAATGTACAGGAGCTTCACAGCTCCTCTCTGCACCATATCCATGATATAGTGATATTTGATCTCTATGTGTTTCGACCTGTCATGAAACACTGGGTTCTCGGACAGCTTCACACAACTCTGGTTATCACAAAAGATACCAGTAGCATCCAATGGGAGATAAAATAACTCAGACAGTAGCTTCTGTATCCATACTGCCTCACAATTAGCTGAACAGGCTGCAACATACTCTACCTCAGTTGTACTCAGTGCTACGCAGGAATGCTTCCTGCTAAACCAAGAGATCACACCTGATCCCATATTGAAGCAACATCCAGATGTGCTCTTCCTATCTGCAGCACTGCCAACCCAATCTGAATCAACATAACCCTGCAGGTTAAACTTTTGATTCACTTCATACTTGAGCCCATAATCCACTGTACCCTTCAGGTACCTCAGAACATGCTTTACAGCAACTAGGTGAACACTCCTCGGATCCGTCAGGAACTGGCTCAATGTGTTCACCGCAAAGCAAATATATGATCTCGTGTTTGTCAGGTACATCAGGGACCCAATCATCTGACGATACATAGAGACATCAACCGGCTCAGATGAAGCATCACAAAGAAGCTTCAAATTCGATGCCATAGGTGTGGCCATGGCCTTGCACTCTACCAAGGAAGATTCAATCTGCACTCTACCACACCTCCATGCCAAAAAACAGATAGTGCATCATCCCCAAGTTCTTCATCTCGAACTCGGCAGCAAGCTTCCGCTGTGTGTCGGCAATCAATCTGTCATATCCTGTTACAAACAGGTCATCCACATACATGAGTAGAATCACAGGATTCCCTTCCTCAACCTTGTAGTAAAGGTTGGAATCCACTTCACTCTTGGTAAAGCCCAAATTGGATAGAAAGCTGTCTATCCTACCAAGTTTTGCACACATATATGACTACACCATTCAAGAAGGCTGTCTTAAAATCCATCTAGTGTATCTTCTATTTCATCACTTTTATATTTCTCTATGTTGCCATCTGCAGCATGCTTGATCTGATAGTTCCATTTGGAAGTCACAACAGACTTCCCTTCAGCTCTTGGGACTGCATCCCAAACATCGTTCTTCATGATCGATGGATCATGGCATTCTTCCCGTATCCTGGGAACTTCAATATCTTCAATAGATAATTTTGTTGCTTGAACAAATGTTGTAGTCCTTCTTTTGTAGGTGAAGGTATACTGTCTTTTCTACAAAACAAGTTAAATTGCATGATTAGAAACATCTCATAATTTTCAGACAAATTCTTACACCTAAAGAAATATGTCATATAGTCATGCAATTATCTTAGCCAATGCTTCAATACAACATTTATCCATGTTCCACAACTTTCTAGATGCCTTCCAGTCTCTACCAGAACATTGTTAAGAGTTTGCACTACTCCGAACAGGTCAGCAAAGAGGTTTCATTCTAGATAAGTAGCAATGGAATGTTATACAGTACCATAGGCCACTTACCCATGTATATTAGTAGTATAATGTTCATCAATGCAACTATTCTAATATGCATAATACAAACCTAATTCTAGGAACATAAGCATATACATCATTGAATAACATTATGTAAGAAATGACAATTCAAATACTTATCTTTGTTTGGTTGCTGGGTGGACTCCCTCTGAGTCTTTGCTTCCTTGCAGGAGCTGCTGAAGTAGCTTTTTCTACACCTTTGTGTTGTGGAATGTAGAAAGATAGTCAACTCCCTCTGAATATCTGCATCCTTGCAGAAACTACTGAAGTGTGCTCCTTTGCTTTCTTGCATGAACAACTGGAGTGTGCTCCCTCTTGATCTTTGCTTCCTGGATTACCTGTCCTTGAACTTACATCCATCCTTAATCACTATGCATGCTTATTAGTATCATCATTGTGTTATCCTTGAGGTCTCATACATAATCACACATTTATTAGTATAATCTTAATACTATAAAAACACAATAATCTTAAACATGTATAGTCATGATCATTCACAGATAATAAACATTAGTATTCAAGGTTTCAGGGAAGTCTTCTTTTACTCATGCATATTCTTATTTGATCATAGGACTCTTCTGATTAGTTAAATCATCAATGCATAAACCCATGATTACTCAAACCTATACCTTCATGATTCTTCTGGCTAAGTCATATCATCAATTATGGTAAGGAACATAATATGCATACAGCCATGACTATTCAAACCTATGACTTCATGAATAATCATTATCAACAACACAACAGTATAAGATCCTAACACAAGGTAGGATTCTAGCTTGATATAGGAAAAACATACCTGGATTAGCATGCTAGCTAGTTATGTCTAACATACCCGCATAATGTCTTCTGGTTCTCTTCAGTGACTTGTGCTAGTAACCTGCATGTCTCATAGGTTAACCATTGCAAGACCAAGTTATACATACCTCGAAAGTAGATCTTCTATGTGATCCATGACAATGGATGAATATTTGTCTTCATTTCACCATGATCATATGTTCTTGAAGTAGAAAATGATTTGTCTTTCTTGGTGTACCTTTTATGTTAGTGAACAACATAAACCTCATACAACATCACAATGCATTAGTACATTCATAAGTGTCAAAACCTTAATCAATGAATATCTTCTATTAAGGTGATACGACAAGTCTAGTAATTAATCAAGATTGTACTGTAATGATATGAAGACAAACATATGAGAAATTAACCATGAAACATACCTGTAAGCCATACCTATCAAGATTGGTTGTAATCTTCTTATGGAAGGCCTTAGCCTCATCTCCCTCTGAGACAGGAACTTCTTCACTTATGCAGGTGACCAATCCATCTTCTTCTAGGATTAATCCAATCCACTTGATTTGCAAGAACTGGACCTGGAGCTAGATTAGGTTTTGTCAAGGAAACCCCAAAAATTCAAACTTTCGAAAGGATAGAAATATGCACCTTGATGAGCTGATCAAGTTGGTATATTCAGAATTTGAAAACTGCAAAGTTTCACCCCTTGCAATTGCCTTTTAGATTTCCGGATTCACTAGGGAGGACCCTGAATTAGGGTTTGAGTTTCCTAGAGCTTCACTCAACCAAAATATTTTATTTAAATCTCTAAGCTTCGATTTTTCTAAGGAGCTTCCAGCCGTGGTCACAGATTTCCAAAATTCCAAGTTTTGCAGAAGCCCTAATTTTCCATCTTTCCGATCAAAGTCCCGAACTGGGGTTTGGTCAAGCCCGGCCTTTTGCCCAACCAAAAAATCTAATCTTGGTCTCTAAATTTCGATTTTGATGAGTAGCATCTAGCCGTTGTCTCCGATTACAAAAATTCCAACTTTCTCCGAAGCCCTAAATTCCGGAAGCCATGAATGAAGGTGCTCAAAAATAATTTTGTTTTGACAGAAATATGTAACTGATTGTTTCTGGTGTAACTCCGAACTTTTTGATCCAAAAGGTCTGAAATATTTTCTTGAAATAGCCTGACCTGTTATCTTTCCATCCCGATAGGTCTGACCTCAATTGGATTCTCTGAGAGAGATTTATTCCAAGTGTCGCAACGTGACCTGTTTATGGGATAATCCAAGAGAGCGAACTTGTACGGTTCCACATGTCACTGGTTCAACTTCAGCCTCTGAAAACTTTTCTTGAGATAGTACAATCTGTTTACTACCTGTCATTTTTTACGAAATTTTATTTGGAGCTTCCTAGCCCAAGTTAGGACCTTTTTCCCAAGGTCATCTGATTTTGACTCAGATCTAGAAGAGGCAGAAACCCTATATTGTACAGATCATAAATCACAAAGTACAATGAATTAGAGGTTTTCCTTTGGACAAAAGGTACATGGGGATCTGATATTAGATCTGTAAATGTTTCAGATCCGAAAACTTTTCCAAAATGGATTTATAGCGAAAGTGTTACGATGACTAGTTTTTGCTATATCAAGCCCTAACATCATAAGTGCAACAAGTGTCATACATGCCATATCATGCTTTCTTTCAGGCTAGCTCTGATACCATGTTAAATTTTCAGAATTTACTTCAATCTGATCTAGGATCTTAACTGAGAGAACAAGATGTACAGCAAATCTACAGCATATCAATCACGGACACAATAATGCAAGCACACAAGAGACACAGAGTTTACTTGGGGAAAACCATAAAGGTGAAAAATCCCAATAACTTCCTCAAAGATAGATAGAGCAATGATAAAACCAGAATACAAGAGATAGTCTTCTCCTAGCAGCAGAGCCTCCTCCTCCACAAGTGCGCAACTCTTCCAAGTGTGAGTGAGAGAATAGAATGTGTAAAATGAGAGAGACACACTCTCTATTTATACACTAACTTGACTTGACCTTTACTCAACTAGGTCGGCCTCAACTTAACCACTTAACATAATGCTGACTGGGCCGACCCCCACTAGGGTGGTCTAATAACCCTTTGACCCACATGGCCGACCCCCAAGAGGGTGGTCTAATAACCCTTTGACCCACATGACTTATACAGGGCCGACCCCAACAAGGTGGTCTAATAACCCATCAAGTATAAGTTATGACACTTATAATATAAATGACGACACTTCCATATAGAGGAATAATAACATCTCTATAGGAATACAATATACATATATGTGAAATACATTCTGAAGTTACATATACATCAACACCTTATTTTGACGAAAACTTTGTGTTGTTTCCATATTGTATTGACAAGTCTTGCAGCTGGAGATCTGACAACCGTGAGACTTGGAGCAACAACAAGGAGAAATATCTGCGATCTGAAAGGTATGATATCTAAGTACTCGATCTGTAACTAGATCTAGGAAACGAGTTTTGTATTCTGTTCTATTTGTTCTAGATTCACTTTAACTAGGGAGATCCGGCTCGTGTCCGCTCGAGTGGATTGTCCGTCAAACAAATTTGGAGACCATACTGGGGAATGAACATAGTTTTAGTTTTCAATTTGAATGTCATTTTCAGTTGATTGCTTTTGCAAGCCATCCATAATCTTGTTTACCTTCTAAGCCTTGTTTCACCATTAGATCTTCACTTTGAAGAGTCTATATTCCTCCCATGAGTCTGTACTCACTCTTTTCAAACCATTTCATTGCTCATTGTGTGGAGATTTGTTCATTCTTGAACTTGTATGTCACCTGTCACACCTGGTCAGTGGACTTAGAGCGACAGTGTGTCATTTTTTATCTCTATTCTTTGTCTGTTATCCTGTCGTCACAACCCCTTCATTGGTGTATTGCGACACCGTCGCACTTCCCGCATTGGTAAAATGTGATGTCGCACTGTGTACAAACACTGATTGCATCGATATTTCGAAATTGGCATACATACATCCCTTCTCCATTTTTTCTTTTGGGCTTTGGTTTGGTGTATAGACCCCTCTGTATTGCAAGATCCAGTTAGAGACCTCTCTTTGATTTGTGTGTTAGTAGTGTTTGGTTCTTTTTGGAATGGTTTTGGGTCCCATATTGGACAAGTCTGAGATTTGGTAGTGGTGGACACTTTGGTCTCCCCCACTTGAATCCACTCACCCTTGCATTCCCTCCTCTCCTTACTTGATCTAGTCATTGCGTTGGATCGGCTTCTAGACCTCATTTGCATACATTTTTTTGGTTTTGCTGGCATTCGGTTGAGTTTGGGTCTTTTGGGTTTTGGAACCATGTTTCGCCCCTTGATTCAAAACTAGTGTTTCGCTTACATTTTTTAAATGAATCCTTTAGTCGTTTGGACCCATCTCTAGGTTTTGAGATCATTTTTGGTTTGGCGTGATTGGCTTGTTTCAAATACTTGAAGAGTGTAGGATATCCATGTCTTTTTTAGCCTCTTTTTCTTGGGTTATGCATCTTGTTCCCTTTACATGCTGAGCTATCTAATGATTATTGGAAAATATTGATTCTTTGTCTCCACATTAGTTCAAAGAGAAGCTTGATTTTGTCACTCTTTTGCTATATGCATGAAATTGGAAAACATAAGTATTCTTCCTGCTTTAATTTGATCATTTGGAATTTTTTGGTCTTACACTCATAGGAAGAAGAGAAGGCTTGTTTCAGTTTTGTGTACATTTGAGTTAGATAAGACTGTTAAGTGCTTTTCTTTGTCTTGGGTTTGACTGGAAACGTTTGTGGAATCCTTCTTTCTGTAGCTTAAATGTGTCTTTTTCAAGTGTAAAAAGATAGGAAATGAGTTATAATTATTGCATTTGGTAGATTTTGAGCCTTTCTTGAGTGCCTTTGAGTTGTTTGGGTGCTTGCCATTTTTCTTTGGGAATTTCTGAATGATTAGAGTGTTCTAGATATTCTCTCACTTTTTGTACATAGATATGAAAAGCGTTTAGTTATCAAGTTCCATTTTTTATACATGCATTTGAAAATTGAAAGTGCTTCATTATTGTGTCTTATACATTGTTAAGTTTAGTTGCATCTTTTGTTTTCTTTTCGCTTTTTAGCTGATTATTGCAGAAAGTTAGAGTTATTGCACTCTAGGAAGGAATTCTTCTTTTTGCTACTACTTAAGTACTTTTGGTTTGAAAGAAAGAAAAATCTCTCCTTACTTTAAGTAGTTTTCATTGAAAAGGAAAGGAAAATGTGCATTATCATGTAGTTGAGGATTGCATTATGTTTAGATTTATGTACTCACCTCATGCATCCACCTAACCGTGCAAGATAAAATTAACGCTAGATTAGGTTAAAAACTTTTAGCAACTTGTGTGTTAAGTTAGAGACGTGTTCCAGCGTCGTTAAGCATGGCAGCTGTCGTTATTTTCCAGCATTGTATTCCGGGGGTATTGTAGTCTTCCATGTAGTTATCAGTATATCGAAGCTCTTTCACGTACCCACCAAGTCCCTTAAGTACTTGGCATATATTGAAAGGTGTTTCACGTACTCGGTAGTATCTCAGAAGATCTCTTGCCAAACGGTTGTGCATTAGACAAAACCACAATGGATTTGAGCTCCCATGTACCTTGAGTATGTCGGGAGACACCATTAGGAATCCTGAAACCATCTGAGTTATCCATTTGGTCGTCTTAACATTGCAATACACCGAGAACAACACTCGAGGAGATTACTACGCATGTACTATCCAGGTAGTCGAGTATTCAGGAAAGGGTATGGTCCTAATCCTCCTTGTTGCATTTTACTGTTGGACCCTGTGGTATATAGCAATTTGTGATGTTTTGACAATCCTGTGAGGTTCCTAACTTTCAATCCACTCCTATTCACACAGTTTGCTTGTGGATTTTAGACTTGAGTAGTGTTTGATTTGTGTGGTACTTTAGAGACTCTTAGGAAGTATAGATATGGAAGATTCTTCCGGGACTACCAATCAAGAGGCCCCTTTTCAAGGTATTCCATTTGTTATTCCCCCTTGTGGAACTGTTGGTCCTCCCTTTATGGCTACGTTGAGTCTTCCTGGATTGACGATAGGATTACCAGTATGGTTATTCTTCAATCCAGTTACACCAAGTGCACCAATTGTGTCGAACCTAGGTCCGTCACCACACGAGCATCAATCTCATGGTGACCATTCTCTTTCTTTGTCGAAATTTGAATCGGCTTCCGTCTCTTCCTCTTGTCCTACTAAAAAATCTGATGTTAGTAAGAAGGCGGAGAAGAAGAAGAATAAGAAAATGAATATTAAGAAGAAGAAGGATAAGAAAGAGACCAAGCATCAACCATCTGCCTCTGATGGTACTCATTCTATGAGAATACCTCATAAGCCCAAGTTCCCTTGCAAACTTTGCAAGGTTGATCACCTTCTCAAGGATTGTCCCGGTCTTTCCCATGTGTTAGAAGTGTGGTCTAAAAACCCCAAACCGCTTGTATCGTCAACCTCTGACCATCATGTTGATGGTACTCCCTCGACTAGTGACCCATTGGTGAAGGGTCAGAAGGGTAGAGTTGTAGACCCTTGCTGGCTATGCAAGGGCATGCATCTTACTTACCTTTGTCCAAGCATGGATGAAGCTTCATGGTGGTTGGAAGATATTACTAGTTCTCAACAGGTGCTTCCAACAAGTGAGAGTAACTTGTCCCTCGACCCCCCACTGGTTGACCAAGTGATCGATTCAGTTTCATGTGTAATTGATCCCACCCTTCCTTCTGAGAGTGAAGTGATCGAGTCGATGCCATCTCCACTTGATCCCTCTCTTTCATTGGAGAAAGTTCAGACTCAGGCAGTAACCATGACACAATCTTCATCTCATTCTTATCTTCCAAGTGAGAGTGAATTGGAAACCGCTGATGTTTTCCTAGTCAGTTCAGAATATCCTAGGAAAGGGGAAGCCCTGTTCATTCCTACAGCCCCCCCCCAAGAACTGAGGCCATTTCCTTTGATTGGAATGGTCTAACAGAATCTCATCTTCCTTTGAATATTCCTTTTCAAATATCTGTAGGAGTTTCTGATAAAGAATTTTTTCATACGATAGTTGATGAGGGAGCTTCTGTTAGTATTTTATCCTCAACTGCTTGGCAAGCTATAGGTTCTCCTCAACTTGTGTCGGTTACCGGCCAGATTTTGGATTTTAATAGAAGGCCTACTGGACCTTTAGGGATTCTCCCGTAGTTACTTGTCACGTTGAGAGGTAAAACTTCTTATGTTGATGTCATGGTTGTCCAAGGTCCTTTATATTTCAATCTACTCCTTGGACATGATTATGTCTATGCTATGAAAGTCGTAGTGTCCACACTCTTTCGAGTGATGTATTTTCCCTATTATGGGAGGATTGCGACCATTGATCAGCTTTCCTTCGTGACACCCAATCATCGCATGACTTCCACTCATCTGACTTCCCTGAATGTTCCACGTGTATTAGTGGTTTCTTCCCCTTAAGCATGAGGGGTGTATCTCCAGCCTCTGAGAAATCATGCTGGGGGCATTTACCAACCTCTGGGCATCAGGTTGGGAAGGAACCCGTCAATGGGCCTTAACCTTGAGTAGAGTTTACCTTTGGCTTCAAGCTCGTTAAAAAATCAAACCAGTAGTTATGAGCAGAGTTTACCTTTGGCTTCAAGCTCGTTAAAAAATGAAACCAGTAGTTATGAGCAGAGTTTACCATTGGCTTCAAGCTCGTTAAAAAATGAAACCAGTAGTTTGAGCACAGATTAGTCTTTGATTCCAAGCTCGTTAAAAATGGAATAGACCCCCCAAGCATAGTTCACCTTTGGTTTCAAGCTTGCATAAAAATGAGACCAGCTTCACTGAGCAGGGTTCTATTCCTGTGTCAAACTCGTTAAAAAATGAAAGAACTCATTTTCCCTTTGAGTCGAGTCTCCTCTTAGACTTAGTACCTGAACCTTCTTTTCACCCGCCTATGCCTTAGGCGAATGAAATGAAGCTTGGGGGCATGTCTTCAACCTCTGGAAGTTACGTTGAATTCAAATTGATCTCCTCTCCACACCACGTTGGAGCTAAGTCACTTACTTCTGGCAATCATGCTGGAGGCATGTACCAACCTCTAGATACCAGGTTGGAAAGAGTCCACCAATGGGAACATTTTCAAACATACTTTCTTTTTTGGTTTTCGAGCTCGCTAAGAAATGAAACAGTACCTCTAGAAATCATACTAGAATTAAGCCGTCAGTTTTTGTGCTGGGGGCAAACTTTCCAACCTCTATCCATCATGTTGGGAAGAAACCTGCCAATGGGCATTATCCCGAGCATAGTTCATTTTCTGTTACAAACTCATTAAAAAATGAAGCAGACATCATGAGCATTCTTAGAACCTATCTTCGAGCTCGTTAAAAACAGTAAGATGGCATTTGAGCTTATTTTTCACTTTTTTCGTGCTCTGGTTGAAACATGGAAAGTGGTTTGAGCTTACTTTTTACTTTTTCGTGCTCTGGTTCAAATACGAAAAAGATTCTGAGTGCTTTTGATACCATTCTCGTGCTCGTTAAAAATTTGAGTTAAAAAGGTGTGTCTAACGAGTATAGGTTTATCTCTTTATCCGGCCTCGCTAGACTATTTACGAAAAAGGAACTGTGCTGAGTTTACTTTTTCCTTTGTCGTACTCGGTCATCAACCATGACAAAGTTGTTCATGGAGTCCTTTTAAGCTCCTTTCAGACACCCTAAATAGGAAAATATTGCCAAGAAAACTTGATACTTTCACGCTTGTAAAAACATTTGAATGATCCTCTTTTTGGTAATAGTTTACCCCTTTTTCGGACCAGGAAGCACTATTTACGAAAAAAGAATACTCCAACCAACCATGGATGGAAGAGTTCTCTCGCGTTGTTTTACCCTTTTTCGGGTGAAGAGACTAACTTTACGAAAAAGGACCTTTTGGAGTCTCCTTTAGTTCTTTTCAGACTCTCGAAACATGAAATGACGCCGAGTTTTCCTTCTTTGGACTCGTTAAAATTCAAACATCGAAGGGCCCATTTTGGGACGAAGCCCTCCTCTCCCAGGTTCGGAAAACATTTGGGATTGGACTCATATGTGAGATGAGCTATAGCGAGCATCTGGTTACCCTCATCAAGCTCATCAAAAACACATGAGGCACTCATCAATCATGATAGGGAAAAAGGGAAGATTTTGTGTTACATCTTAATTACGGCAGTACATAGTCACTCTTGAACATGGCATTCATTTGCATTTGCATTCAGTACTTGGGTAATTTGTCTATCTCTGAGTCCTATCAATTCTGCGAGTCTTGTCACTCCTTTGGGTCGTCCAAATAATGCTTTCACCATCATTCGCATTGGGATTTAGTATCATTCTCGTCAGGTCAATACTGCCAAGTCATGCCATGCCCATGTTCAAGAGATGTTTCATTACTCATCATCTGTAGTCAGTATACCTTCGATCATGTTGGTCTACCTTGAGTCAATCTTGCACATTACCCTACTGTCCGATCTACACCAAACATCTGTTATCGAGTTTCATGTTGATGATGGGGGATTCATCATGGCCCTCCTTCGACGGGTTCATCCTTGTTGACTTCAAATCATCATCCGAGGATTGAACTTAGAAACCAACCAAGTACCTTGGGCCTGCATGCCTTAATGGCAGGTTACCTCGCTTTCAACATGAGTTTACCTCATTGACTCTTGATTGAAAGATTCCATTAGGCGTTCGACTTCAGCTCATTGATTCATGCTTGATGGTATGTACTATGATACCTCGGGGATCATTGACATTAATGGTGATTCCACTCACACTTGTTAACGGTATACATTAATGACCGGTAATCAAGTGGTTTCTACCATGTTCGACTCCAAAACATTTTAATCACATGGATATATTCGTATCATTGCGGGTTCATCTTGAAGACCCTGGGGAAGTTATTTTCCACTCGAGTTGCGATGGAGGTTGTTTGAGACACATAGATCCACTTTGTATTGGTCATGGCTGTGTTGTTAGTTCAAAGTTACACGGATCCACTTTTGTATTGGTCGTGGTTGTGTTATCATCTCATCATGGATCTACGATTGTGTCTAGTAGCCATGATTGTGTTCAGTCGGTCTTTACAATCATGGATCTGTAGTGTATTGGTCGACAGCCATGTTTTGGATCTCAGGATCTACGATTGTGTCTAGTAGCCATGATTGTGTTGTATGAGACTTGTGGATCTCAGGTCATTTCTGCAGCAACTCCTTCCAACCAACAAGTCCTTGCCATTTTTCTTACTACGAAGCATTTCATCTTTCTCATTCTGTCAGCTTCATGCTTTGGGGGGCATTCTGTTACACAAAAATGTCGTCACCCTTGTGCAAGTATCGCAAGTGTCGTCATCATGACCTAGTGTCATCATCATGAACGTTGCAGGTATCGTCATTATGACCAAGTGTAGTCATCATGACCGTTCTGATAATGTTGTCATCTTGACCATTGTGTAAACTCTTTGCTCTGACCCCTAACCTCATTCTGGGATAAAACACATCCAACTGAGAGATTTCCCTTCCTAGTTGACCTCTTTGAGTAGGTTATCGCACTTCTCCTTCATCTAGAGTGCGACGTTGCAGTTCTTGGTCAGCTAGGGTGATACGCTATCCCAGGTTGTCCTCAGACAAAGTGCGACGACCCCCTCTGTCACTCTGTGTCCTCTACCAGGGTGCGACGAGGTTGGTTAAAGGTTATTTTGGGGAGTCTCAAGGTTTTCTAGAAGTTTGTTGAGGTGGAGGCCTATCCCTAAGCTCTAGGTGAGGTGGCATTTCGGTTCCTAACCTAATGGGAGGATCACTTAACCATCTCCCCCTAATCCTCAACCTACCCTATCTCTTTAGCCCTATATAAACACCCACTCTCTCCATGGAGTGGGGGAGAGGTCTATGGTATCCTTATGCTAGTAGAATCCATATTGTTGATTGGGAAGCTTGTACCACTTTAGAGGCTTGGCTTGGACATGTTGGATGGAAGATGCGACGTTGAGGCTTTGGTTGTAGCTTCATCCTTTCTATGTATTCCCACCTTTTAATACAGTTAATATAATCTCTTTCCATAAATGTTGTCTCATTGATAATATTTAGAACTTTCTTCCTCAAATGTTAGTTTAGATCAGTTATTGTTTAGATATCTTGTACTGCTTGTGTTGTTTCCATATTGTCTTGACAGGTCTTGCAGCTGGAGATCTGATGACCGCGAGACTTGGAGCAATAAGGAGAAGGATCCGCGATCTGAAAGGTATGATATCTAAGTACTCGATCTGTAACTAGATCTAGGAAATGAGTTTTGTATTCTGTTTTATTTGTTCTAGATTCACTTGAACTAGGGAGACTTGGCTCGCGTCCGCTCAAGTGGATTGTCTATCAAACAAGAAATTGCATGAAGAAATGACGAAGAATCTTAAAAATGATAAAGATTTGTTGGAAAATAAGTTGGAGAAAATTTAGAAGAGGACATCCAAGCCTTTGAACCCAAAAGTACAAATTGAAGAAAAAGAAGCAAATACAAATCCAGTCATCGTCATAGTTCATAAAGTAGCCAATCTAGTAAAAAAACAAACAACAAGAACTCCTTATCGACACCCAAATTATAAAAGTTATTTTTACCAATGACATGGTCAAAATGAACACAAACAAAAGATTTATGATTTCAAAAAAGAAAGAACACAAGTTCAACAAACTAAGCGGAAAGTGAGAAGTTCCATCCAACAAAACGATCAACAAACAACTCCAATGAAGATAGATCTCGGATGGGAAACTTCAAAAACAAAGCGACATTTTTTATTTGGAATTTGTAATTCATATCGTCTCGTTTCATCAGGAGTCGCAGTTACTAACACACACAAAAATGACAGATGACATTACAAGCAAAAAAATTAGATGTAAGGCTTGTCTTCAATAATCTTTGAGGACAAAGCTTCCCTTAAGTGGAAGGAAATGTAACAAATAAAATATTAAAATAATATGAATAATATATATAATAATATAAATAATAAAATAAAACATAATGTTAATTATATTTAACTAAGGGACATAACTTTTGGTGAGTAGTCACCATATAAGCCTTATATATGTGGCTACATCCTCGTTGTAAATCATCATTATTTATCTTATCAATTATATATTCGATTATTTGACCATTTATGGATCCTTTGTATTATTTGCATTGGTTATTTGTATAAGAAACAATTTTATAGTTTCAAACAATAGAAAAAATGATGGAATGTTATAATATTATGGGAGGACAATGTGAAAATCCTCACAGCAGATCTAAGAGATGATGTATACCTCACAAGAAAGTAATTGATTAAGCAAGAAAATAGAAGAAGAGTGGTCAATGCAGTATAATGAGCAACAGAATAATAATACAGTAGAACTCGGATAGAAGCAAAAATACTTCACACACACTAATTAATTAATCACAATATGGACAAATAAATAGTACAATGCATGAGGATTCGAAAGCCTAAGGTGGCAATTCGAATTAGCCTTCATAGAGTGATCAAAGGATCACTGGAGTGTCATCGGAGCACAATTAGTAGTCTATCTCATCATCAGTGGAGTCATCAATGCTCAAGTAACTGTCAATCGTAGATCAAACTGAGTCTAACTGAGTGTGCTAGGTGTAACTGGAACTAACTGAATGAAGGATGCTTAGTGGAGGGCGCATGAGGAGCTAATTCGAGTCAGAATGGGCAGTTCAATCTCACTGGAGGTCTATCAGAGTGATACAGTCAGTTGAGAGTCATTCAAGCCTAAAATCAAGGAGAGAACTAAAGATAACTGAAGATAACTGAATGGTAGGTGAGAGAGGGTGAGTGGATTCCTTAAATCAAGGAGGAAGGGCGCACTAAGCTCTGGGAGGGATAAAACGGATATGAGAGAATCTCCCAGGGGCTGGCTAACTAAGGGCTAGGTGCTGGACTGATGACTAGGATGCATGAAAAATGCATGCAAACCCTAAAAGTGCATGCATGACTGAAAATGTAAAGGATGAAAATGCTAGTAGGACTAGGATGGAGTATAGGAATATCCTAACACCCCCCCTTAATCCATCCCGGGCCCTGGTAACTAAGACCAAAGGTCACCCAATACAATGAATAATAATAACAGTCAATAAACCAAGGAAATGGGGAAAATACCCCCCCCCTCAAAATAGACTATAAGGCACACACAAAAATAAATGCTCCAAACTCAAGCAGGTGTGATGCTTGGTCATATGTCTGGAGGTATCTTCTTCTTGGGAAGAAGTGGATCATGCTCAGAAAACATGTGCTTGTACTTTCTCTTCAGATCGAATGTGATGAGAAAAAATCCAAAAGTATGAGGATGATCCTTGAACCCGTGATTCGAATCAGCTGAGGTAGGATCAAATCTATGAATGTGCAGATAGTCTTTTGTCTTCTCCTTCGAACCATCATGGGTGAGATTATGCCAAAAATAACCATCAAATAATAATGATTGCTTGGAATCCAAATCAGCTCCAAGACTTGATAAATGGTTTCTTGAGATCTCCTTCGAACCAGCAGGGGTGAGATCAAAACCATCATATGCATGAGTAATTATCCCAAGTAGTAATTGATTAGAATCCAAATTAGATCCAAGACTTGAATCATGGTTTCTTGAGATATCCTTTGAACCATAAGAGGTGAGATCAAAACCAGTAAATGCATGAGAAATTATCCCATGCGAATGGCCATGGTTTCTTGAGATCTCCTTTGAACCAACAGGGATGAGATCAAAACCATGATGTGCATGAGAAATTATCCCAAGCGAATGGAAATGGCCATATTCTTCAATAACCTTCTGAAAGCATGGAATAATGATCATATAGTAGTAAATAAGAGGTGATTGCTTGAGGAGAGCAAATGCATTACCTCCAACAGCTGATTTGACCTCTGAAACATTCAATAGATCATGATGCAGACCAACAGACTCTGGTGCAAGAGAGGATTTAGGACCTTCTGCAATATCTAGAGTGTGAGCTGGCAAATAAAGAGAAGAAATTTGGAGCATGAGTGTAGAATCTTCAAGTTCTTCTTCTTTGTGGACAACTTCAATATGAGATGTGTTTGATACTAGTTCACGATCAATGAGATCATCAAGGAGGGCGAATGCATCGCTTTACTTTCTCTTGAAAGGGTTTGGACCAAATCCTTCATTTTGTTTGCCGAATCTTTCATCCAGATGGGCCCATAGCTCGTTTGGAGTTTCAACATCATCAATGATTTGGTACAATATGTATTCAGGCAAAGCAAGCATCATTCTTCCAAAGGCCATGTCACCTTTATTCAACCAGTCAATCTTCTCTTCAGAGGATTCGAACTCTCTTTCAAAATAACAATCAAAGAGATCATGTCTCTTCAAATATGCTATCATTTTTGGTTTCCATTCATCATATTTGAGTGGAGAAAGAGGAGGGATTTATTTTGAATACATTGAAGCTGTAGAAGACCTTCAAAAACAATAGAGAATATCTACAACTGCTACTGCTGCAAAAATGTAGAAACTGTTGCAACTGCTGCACTCGAAATCTTGTTAATAACCTATAAAAAACTCTCAGGAATGGAGATAAACAATACTCTCAACATGCTCTGATACCATGTGAAAATCCTCACAGTAGATCTAAGAGATGATGTATACCTCACAAGAAAGTAATTGATTAAGCAGGAAAATAGAAGAAGAGTGGTCAATGCAGTATAATGAGCAACATAATAATAATATAGTAGAACTCGGATAGAAGCAAAAATACTTCACACACACTAATTAATTAATCACAATATGGACAAATAAATAGTACAATGCATGAGGATTCAAATGCCTAAGGTGGAAATTCGAATTAGCCTTCGTGGAGTGATCAAAGGATCATTGAAGTGTCATCAAAGCACAACTAGTAGTCTATCTCATCATTAGTGGAGTCATCAATGCTCAAGTAACTGTCAACCGTCAGTCAAACTGAGTCTAACTGAGTGTGGTAGGTGTAACTGAGTGTAACTGGAACTAACTGAATGAAGGAGGCTCAGTGGAGGGCGCATGAGGAGCTAACTGGAGTCAGAATGGGCAGTTCAATCTCACTGGAGGTCTATCGGAGTGATACAGTCAGTTGAGAGTTAGTCAAGCCTAAAATCAAGGAGAGAACTAAAGATAACTGAAGATAATTGAATGGTAGGTGAGAGAGGGCGAGTGGCTTCCTTAAATCATGGAGGAAGGGCACACTAAGCTCTAGGAGGGCTAAAACTGATCTGAGAGAAGTTCCTGGGGGCTGGCTAACTGAGGGCTAGGTGCTGGACTGATGACTAGGATGCATGCAAACCATGCAAACCCTAAAAGTGCATGCATGACTGAAAATGTAAAGGATGAAAATGCTAGTAGGACTAGGATGGAGTATAGGAATATCCTAACAGAGAAGAGGATGATTATCCAAGAGATATACATATCCTAGAAACTAAAGGAAGACATGATTTGAAAGGACCAAAGATCTCATCTGATAGATTTCTGAAGCCATTGAAGAATAAAAAGGTGAATATTGGGTCCCCTAAAAATCCTAAGTTTGCAAACATTGGATATTACTGGGATGATGAAACAGTAGGTGACATTACTAATTTGCTACATGAGATTCAAGATTTTTTTCCTAGCAAATTTTCTGAGATGAAGGGGATGGTTGGTTACCTAGGAGAAATGAAGATCCTGTTGAAACCAAGCGCTAAGCCAATTAAGCAAAGGCGGCATAGATTGAATCCTTGGTACAGGGAGAAAGTTAGTCGAGCTAAATCGAAAGGTTGATGTAGGCATTATTGATCCTGTCAAAGAGTCGAAGTGGATTAGTCCCATGGTAGTTCAAGACAAGAAAATCGGTGAGATTCAAATTTGTGTTAATTTAAGGAAATTGAATGATGCTTGTCTACATGATCCTTTTCCAACACCATTTAGAGATGAATATCTTGAAACTGTCGGAGGTCAAGAAGCGTATTCCTTTACTGGTGTATTTTCTGGATATCATCAAATAAAGATTGCCAATGAAGATCAACACAAAACAACATTTGCGACAAAATGGGGTTGCTTTTAGTATACGGTAATGCCCTTTGGTTTGAAGAATGCTCCCGCAATCTTTTCAAGGTTAGTTGTTCCCGCTTTTAAAGAATTCATTCATAATTTTCTGGAAGTTTACTTTGATGATTGGACAATATATGGTTTTCTTAAGAATCATATTGAAAGCTTGAGGTCGATGTTAGAGCGTTGTAGACAGTACCATATTTCTTTGAATTTGAAGAAATGCATATTTTGTGCTCCATTTGGCATATTGTTGGGTAGTGTGATCTGCAAGCAATATTTGTTGGTGGATCCTGTGAAAAATTCCATTATAGTGGATCTACCTCCACCTACTTCAATTAGAAAGTTAAGGAAAAATTTGGTTCATATGGGCTATTACCGAAAATTTATCAAAGTCTATGCTCAAATTACAACCCCTTATATGGAAAAGATGCTAAATAAAGATGTGAAGTTCTAGTGGAATGAAGAGTGTTAGCAAAGCTTCGACATGTTAAAGGATAAAATGGTTATAGCACCTGTTTTGGTGTTCCCAGATTGGAAAAAAAATCTCATGTGCATGTCGATGCATCATCAATTGCTCTGGGTGCAGTTCTCGCTCAACCAGGTGAGGGTTCTATTGATCATCCTATTGCATTTGCTAGTAGAAAATTGTCAACAATGGAAAGAAATTACACAACGATATAGAGGGAAGGGCTAGCCATGTTTTATGCCTTGTAAAATTTCGGGAATTATATGTTAGGAGGACACTTTAAAATGTTTACAGATCACTCTTCTTTGAAGTACCTCGTCAACAAGCCAGTGTTGGGGGGGAATATATGTCGATGGTTATCGTTGTTTTAGGAATATGAATTTGAGATTATCGTCAAGCTAGGGAGGTTGGCTGCTGGACCTGACCATCTGTCAAGGTTTGAAGCAGGAGAAGAACCAACTAGCTTAGAAGATAACCTCCCATATGTGCAAGTCTTTTCAGTAAGAATGGTTGATGAATACTTTGAAGATATTGTGAAATTCTTGTATACAAGTTTGGCACCAAAAGGATATACAATTGCAAAAAAGAAGCAGTTGGTTGTTAAGTCTGTGGATTATCAATTGATATACGGTCAACTATATAAGTTAGGATTGGATGAGGTATTGCGTCGATGTGTTCTAGAGCACAAGTGACCAATCATCTTAACCAAGGGTCATGACGGTGTTGCGGGAGGCCATTATGCAGGTAAAGCTATAGTTCCTAAAATATTAAGAGCCATGTTGTGATGACCTACCCTCCATAAGGATTTCAAAGAGTATTGTTATAACCACGACGTATGTCAAAGGATTGGGAAGGCATCAAGGAGAGATGAAATTCCATTAGTTCTGCAAGTGACCTTGCAAACATTCAACAAATGGGCTATTGATTTTGTGGATCCAATAAATCCACCAGGAAAAAGTACTAGTGCAAGGTAAATTATTATTGCGATTGACTATCTTACCAGATGGGTTGAAGTTGCGCTAGTACAAGATTGTAGTGCTGCGACTGCTGGGAAGTTTCTCTTTGAGAATGTTGTCACCTGGTTTAGCTATCCATGAGTTTTACTAAGTGATCAGGGTGCACATTTTGTTAATAAGACTATAGAAGCAATGACATAGGAATTTCATATCTACCATAGAAAGAGTACTCCATATCATCCACATGTGAATGGGATTGTCGAAGCATTCAATAAAATTTTGGAGCATGCACTAACAAAGGTTTGCAATGTGAATCACGATGACTAGGATTTGAGAGTTCCTGCAGTTTTATGGGCTTATAAAACAACATTCAAGAAGTTGATGGGTCATATGCCCTTTAGGCTAGTGTACGGACAAGAAGTTGTGATTCCCATGGAGTATATTGTCCCAAGTTTAAGAACTGCTACTTTCACTGGTATGTATGATACTGGTGTCATCAAGGAAAGAGTGTCACGGTTATTTCAGCTAGAAGAAAACAGGTTTATCGCAAGATTCTACCAGCAAGTGCAAAAAGAAAAAAAAACCATGGCATGATTTCACATCACCGAGAATCACTTTCAGCGAGGATACTTAGTTCTTCTCTATGATAGTAAGTTTTTCAAACACCCTGGAAATTTAAGGATGCATTAGCTAAGCCCTTATGTTATTAACTATGTGATGGAGGGAGGCATAGTACAGTTGCAAAAGCTAGATGGTGAACTCCTTAATGGATTGGTAAATGGGAGTCGGTTGAAACCCTACAGGGACAACCATGCCTCTTTGCAGTCACAAAATTCCAAGTGAATGCTTGTACAAAAAAAAAATCTTGCTTTGTGTCTGTATATAGTTTTTGGAAACCCCATGTTTTATTTTGTGTCAGGTTGTTTCTGTCGATGTTTTGTTCTGTTGAAAAATTTGGAAACCCCAAGTTTTACTTTTGTGTCGGATTTTTTCCGTCGAAGTTTTCCTTTCGAAGACTTAATTTGGTTTTTGGAAACCCCAACTTATTTTCCAACTGAATCATTTTACTATAAAAGGGGGTCGGGGGTCTATCATAGTTTCCCTTGTCGAAGTCTAAAAGCATTTGTCGAAGTTGCAGTTGACATGCATTAATTGTTGCTTTTATGGTGGGCGTAGTGGTGGCGTTAGTGGGATTTTTGCATTAATTGTCGAAAATACTTAAGTGTGTGAACATATTCGCAAATACCACCATGATGATTTCCATAATCAAGTACATTCATTACACATCAAGAATTAAAGAAAGATCGCATGAGGGAATTAAGTTTAAAAGTACCTTCGTCAACCAGTCGAGATACATTGTTGTCTTGATGGGCAAGAGTATTGAGTAAACCATAGTTTGAGTGAATTACGCAGAGCACGTTTAGTATTGCAGAGTATCAATATGCATGTTGATTTATCTGCAACTAGTGAATTTCAAGGCTCTATCAAAGAAGTTAACATGCAAGGATTTGCGCTAGTTAGTCCTGAGCATCCAGAGGTTTTCTCCCCGCACATTCCAACGAATGTGACCAAGAAGTCAAGAAAATTGAACTGTAACAATATGGAGGAAAGAACGAAGGGGAGCCATGACGCTAAAACCTCTGCATCTGGGTTTGCAACTATTCTGTCAGGCTATGTTCCTCCATGAAATATGAATGTGAAACAAGTTCGGTTGTCGAAGAATGGTAGATATGAATTAGTATGAGTTCCAATTCCGAAGGGCATTATGGTCCAGGGCGACATTCTAAAAAACATCAATAAATTGTCATATGTAGAATACGACCTTACCAAATTTCCATAATTTCATTACAATAACTACATGCAAACCGTGACTGTGGTCGAAGGCACGCCGTTGGAGTTTCAACCCATGTAGTGGGTGTTGGGCTTGAAGAGAGTGAGTATTGTTTCGTTGATGCACCTGCCACACTTTAGTAGGATGGCTGAAGCCAATGCCTACGTGAAGCAATTGCTACTTTCCTACCATGGAGGGTGTATGTGGCTTGACACCAAGGTATCAGCGTACATTGACATGATAGCGAGGATTACAAGGTTGCCTAAGGCTAGGGTGGACCCTACTCAATTTTTGTGGGAAAGGAGAGAGATCGAGAATTGGCCACGACGATGAAGAACAATTACCAATTGTCGAAGAACAAAAAGGGATTTGATGTAGCATCAGTCAACAACCAGGAGGTTTGCTTCACTGCAAAGGCATTAGCGACGAAAGTATTAAGAACGGTTCGATCGAACCAGGTAACTGCGTCGGTTATTACGGTGGAAGAGCAGTGCACCGAATTAATGAAAATGAAATGGGTGAAATTTTTGTTAAACAAGTTCGTTGTTGATTGCATTGATGCCCAGGAGCATGGTACACCCTTTACTTATTCTAGGATGTTATTGTTAATTTCATTTGTAGGATGGGAGGAGCTAGAGAACTATCAAGGTATGTAGCTAATTGGTCCCTTTTATGCCTGTTGGTACATGAACTTGTGGTATTCTGACATCAAGAGAAGGAAACAAGAAAGCAATGTTACTATGTATTTGCAAAAATATGCATTGTAGTATTATGTTGTGCAGATACCGCGCACTGAAGAAGATGTTGTGGTGAAGTATCGTGGCATTGCGAGGTTCAAAGTAGGACCTCACCATATGTAAATTCAGGCGAGGTGAGACCCACATAAGCAATCACTGGCTACAGGGTTCAAGTTGGCATCAGAAGAAGTCGATGCAATCATCTAGGAGTGGCTGACAGAATTGTAGCTTCCTTTTGAACCAGAAAACATTTCACTGGATCTGCCGCAGCATGATCTACAACAGGAAGGTACCTACAGACAACAGCAAAATGCTAGTCAAAACCAAAGTATGCAAAACACCATTGATGGGGGTATGAAGGTAACCCGCCCTAGTTAGAGAATGATGACCAAGAGTCAATCCAAACTCCTACTGATCCGAATCTGTGAGAAAATCACAAGGTGGGAGCATCAACGCAAAGAGGAAAGAAGAAGAAAAAAGCACAGAGACCTAGCATAGTGCAGACCTTAACAGATGATGATGTAAACATCATATTCGACATGATGAATGAGGTTGTTGAAGAGAATCATAAGATCGCAGAGGAAAAGAGAGTTCAACTATTTAGTAGTGTGACAGACATATTGGACACACTTTGTCAAGCCATCAAGAGGATTAGCATCTTGACTCCGTAATAGGATGATGCACCGCGGGTCGAGGTTGCACATGAGGAGAAATTTCCATAGCAGTTGGATACACCACCTTCAAGTGACAAAGTAGTTAGTTTGTTGCCACGAGCATTGAGTTATGAAGAGGCGGGACCAAGTGAGCAAGTCCCTTAGTCAGGTTATGTAGAGCTGAAGTTGTCAGCATTACCATTGTTTATGTTGTATAATCTCCAAGAAAACATCGCACAAGATCTGAAAGGAAGGGAGCGGTCTATTTTTTACCTTATAAAGGGATTAGGAACCAAATAGTCGTTCTTAAGGACCAGTTCGTTGATCTTCAACAAGATAAGGAATGGCTACATCAAGAGAGGCTAAAATTCCATGAGGCTGTCGTAGTAACATGCCGAGCAGTTCCAGAGGCAGAAGTAATCGAAGAAATGGCACCTGAGGAGAAGTTGTAGTGGTTGGAAGTTGTTATTTCTGTATATAGGAAGAAGGTACAAGAATTAGAGGCCAAGTTGGTTCCAAGCACACTCCCAGAAGTGACAGAGCAAAGATGGGAAGAAGTGCAAGGAGCCATCAGAAACATTCAAGAGTCTGAGGCACATTGTATGCAGATGTACTAGCAAGTGTCACAAACATGGGATGCACTATTTGAGGATGCAGAGCTTAAGGATATAACTACTAGAATTGCCACAACAGAAGATAAGATGACAAACCTGTGGGTTTTACTAAAGACTCTACCACCAATTGAAATAATGAGGAAGGCTGCATAAAATAAAATGTTGTTGAAAGAAATCATCTAGTTGAGAGTTCAACAACGGCAGTGGTCAGAAATGGTGGAAGCGGTCCAGTCGGAGGCTGAACATGTTTTAGAATTTATTGGTGAACATCATGCACAGATTCAGATGACAATCACTCATTCTATCGAGTAGATCAAAAAGTATATCAATGTTGAGCTTGTCGAGCCAGTAAACCAGAAAAAGGAAGAATTCCAACAGTTGGTCGAGGCTGCCAAGAAAGTCCATGAGGAATTTTTGTCAAAGATGAAGGAACCTGTGGCACAATCCTGAAGTAGCTTGGGACAAGCCACATGTGAGTTTTGGGGGCCTATTGGGCCTCTTATGTTTTGGGTACCATTTTTGGTAAGACACTTTTGATGTGGACAGAACCAGAGTAAAAGTGGTTCGACGAAGTGGTCAACTCCGATGAAGCAGCTAAGAAATCAGGAAGACAGTTATTTTGATTATGTAAAAGGGTGGGGTTGAGTCAATTAGTTGGATTTTGTGCACTTAAATTAATGAGTAGTTGGTTAGTGGGGTAGTGGGAGCGGGGCAAGCTGTGTGTTCCTTATAAATATGTAATAAGAGGGAAATTTTGAGGTTGTTTGTGAATAGAAAGTTGTTTGGGGGAATTTGTTGTTATGTATCTGTATCTGGCGAACTGCTTATGTTTTGGTATGTTGAAATTGTTGTAAGAGTCGAGTCGCATGATCTGCAGGCTATGTGTGCAGATACCTTGTAATTGAGTAGAAAGGTTAGTAAGTTTGTAAAACATGAAGTGCTTATTTATTGGCTACGAGTACTCATAATTAAGAAGAAGTGCTTCCGTGTTTTTTCCCATCTTGGGTTTCCACGCTAAAATCATGGTGTTATTTGTGTGATGTTGTGATGTATTATGTGTTTATTTGCTTTGATTATCAATCACATGAATTGATGAATAATTATTCTTAAATGAAGAAATGTGTGACTGCAAAGTCTATTGCATGTCATATAATTTCCGCTTAACTTATGGGTTCCATCGAAGTGAATGGTTTTGTTGAAGTTAATGATCTTCCAAAGTTATGGGTTGTTTAATGAATG
Source organism: Larix kaempferi (assembly GCA_027924585.1). Classification (NCBI taxonomy): domain Eukaryota; kingdom Viridiplantae; phylum Streptophyta; class Pinopsida; order Pinales; family Pinaceae; genus Larix; species Larix kaempferi. The sequence goes on from BSBM01000835.1 coordinate 8,708,894, forward strand.
CGTTGTTTGTCGAGCCATTCCCCTTTTGCGTTGTAGAAACCCGGTTCCTGTAGTATCCATAGGTACCTCGGGTGAGACCTCATATGCTTCGTAGGTGTTGCTGAAAGGGATAAAACCCTTTCAAGTCGCTATCTGTGGTGTTTGTTGGTGTTGTGTTGTAAGTTTAACCCTGGTCAAAGTAGAAGTGCACCAACAAAGCAATCCAAGAAGTCAAATCCAACAAACAACTTACTTGCAAAGGGACTCTTAGAGTGAGTCATCCCTGGACCGTGGTTACCTAATGATCCTTATTTCCCTAGATGTAATAGGGTTAAGGCTCCCCAGTATAAAAAGCTCACTCTAAAAAGACTTGTCTTTTCAAAAAATCTATCTATCTTATTGATTCAGGAATCAATGCCATGTGGTGAAGAGATTATTAAGGACCTTTGAATTTTGCTACCTGATTGGGATTCTACTAATTTGGATGCATCGGGAAGGTTGGGTGAACTCATTATTGGTTGGAAAACCAGTGAGATATTATGTCAAAATAAATGGGATTTTGTGTCTAGTCTTGGAGTTGTTCTTTTTTCGAGGGAGGCCAGCCTAGCCTACCATGTTGTGAATATTTAAGGGTATTATCAGCACTAAGTTGCTTTCCAGGAATAATTATTTGACTCTGGTCTACTTGAAGGTGACGGGTTTATTCTTGCAGGGGATATGAACTTTACATTGGAAGAGGGTGAAATATGGGGACAGAAGGATAAGAAGGATCAGTTAACTGATTACTTCCTATGTAGGTTGGATGAGAATTATTTGTTTGATATTGAACCTATTTCCACCAAACCTACTAAGAGCAACAAAAGGGTGGGTTCTAAAAGGATTTCCAAAAGACTACACCGATTTCTGATAAATGAAGGGATACTTCTCTTTGGAGCATCCCTCGGGCAATGGGTTGGGGAGGGTGGAACTATGACCACTTCCCCATTTATCTAGTGATTGCTTCACCTCAATTTAAACCTCCGAGTTCTTTTAAATTCAATGCAAATTGGTTGGAATATGAGGATTTCAAACAACTTGTTAGAAATAATTGGTTTCCTCATGCTGACCTTGAATCTGTAGGTTTTCAATTTCTCCATAATTTGAAAAGAAGTAAAGGTAAATCCATAAGTTGGGTAGCTGAAAGAAAGCTCAGACTTGAACAAGAACTCAAAGGCATTAACTAGTTGTTGGATTTATTCCATGATCAGCATAAAGATGGATTAATATCTACCTGTGAACATAGGAAATAGGTCTATGAATGGGAGATAAGGCATATCAAAATCTTAGATGAAAAGGAAGTCACTTGGAAACTGAAGAGCAGGGAAATCTGGATTCAAAAAGGTAATGACAATACAATTTTTTTTCACAATTTCTTCAAACATAGACATCATACTAATTCTATTTGGAAAATTGAAGTTGAAGGGAGTGACCTAGTGATAGGTTTTCAGGACTTGGCCGCCCATGAGGTCAATCGTTTCAATCACCAGTACAAAGAATACAATAGGATTTCAGTTGCTCACATGATCAGATTTATGGGGGTTTTACCTTCTATGATTAATGAAGATCAAAACCAAGACCTTTTGGAGGAGATTAGATTGGAAGAGATCCAGGAATCTGTTCGGGCAATGCAAAAAGACAAAATCCCAAGCCCCGATAGGTGGCCTATAGAATTCTTCAGAGGATTTATGGACCTTTTTTAGCAGGACTTGTTAGAAGTTATTGAGGAGTCCAGAAGGTTTGGGAGAATAGCTGTAGCTTACAATGCAAAATTTATTGCCTTAATTCCCAAAGTGTACAATGCAATTAATTGGGACCATTATAGGCCTATCTCTTTATGAAACTATGTCTACAAGTTGATAGCCAGAGTTATAGCAAGTAGAATTAAACCTATGCTTTCTTCCTCTGCCTCTCATGAGCAATTTTCTTTTTTAAAAGATAAACACATCTATGATGTTGTTGGAACAACTTAGGAGGTATTGCATTCTGCAAAAATCAAAAGACTGCCAGTTTGTATACTTAAGATGGAATTAACAAAAGCTTATGACAAGGTAAATTCACTATTTTTAAGATTGGTCTTATTGCATGTAGGATTCAACCTTCAAACTATCAATTGGATAGTCTCGTGCATTGAATTAGTCTCCTTTTCTCTTCTTATTAATGGACCGACCTCTAGCTACTTTAGACCAGGCAGAGATCTTAGACAGGGTTATCCCTTGGTGCCTCTTATTTTTATCTTAGTCATGGAAGGGCTCAGGAGGTCTATAGCCCTTTCCAAATCCAATGGTTCTATTCATGGTATAAATGTTGTCGATAATATTTTTTATAACACACTTTCTATTTGTTGATGACATCCTTCTCTTCTTAGATGGAGCTCATGAAATTTAAAGATTTACTTAACCAATTTTCTAAAGATTCTGGTATGCCGGTGAATATAAGGAAGTTCTCCATTTTGATGATGAATCTCCCTCGGGATTCTATTGAATGGATGCTCAACTATTTTGTATTTTTTGAAGCTAGTCTTAATGATGGATTCATATATTTGGGTTTTACTTTAAAGCCTAATGACTACGCCAAAAGAGACTGGGCATGGATGATTGGACATGTTGAAGCTAGACTTAACTTTTGCTACAACAAATGGTTGTCATGGGGCGATAGACTTATTCTATTGAAAATTGTTCTTGAATCCCTCTTAGTCTACTGGAATTCCCTTACAAATGTTCCAATTGGAACTCTAGATCAGATTAGGAAATTGAGCTATCAATTCCCATGGAAAGCTAATGATGAAGATAAATCCTACGCATGGGTGGCCTGGGATAAATTGGCCCTCCCTAAATAATTGGGTAGATGGGGGTTGAAAAATCCACATTGCTTCGACAAGGCTTTGATAGCTAAAGGTATCTAGCGTATCATAAAGGGAGAAGCATTATGGAAGTGATGGCATGCAAGTACATTCTACCACTTACAATAGTGGAATGGATTAGAAAGCCTGAAAAGTGTTCTATATTTGACTCTACTATTCGGCATGTGAACCTGAAAGTGTTTGATGTCATATGTGCGGGTCTCCAATGGAAGATAGGTGATGGTAGATCGGTCCACCTAGGACAAGACCCATGGGTCCGATGCACCGAGGATTATCAGCTCCTAGGTAATATTGTGGATCATCTCTTAAGTAGGGATCTTATTTATATCTGTAATATTGCATAGGATGTCAACTTACAACACATGAATTAGAATTGGGTGAGCGCTATGGATTTGGGCTTAAATGTTGAAGGCAATATTCATTAGGACCAGTTCATTTATGATATGAGGGACTCCCATATTTTCCTATCAGACAACGATGATCAACTTGTCTGGTCAAATAATACCAATAGGGGATCCTACTCGCAAAAAATAGATTATTATGCTACGCGTGAGGAAGAAGAAGATAACATGGGACCTCAATGGTGGAATAAATCTGCATGGCAACTAAACTATCCTCTTAAGATGAATTTATTTCTAGGGTTGGTTTTACATCATGGGATCCCTATATGGGAAATGATGCTGCAGAGATATTGGATTGGGCCTAGCTGGTTGCCTCTGTGCAGGAAAAATAGTAAATTTTATGACCATTTATTCCTCCTTTGTCCATACATATCCAGAATTTGGATGCACATTTCTACGATTAAAGGGATGCATTTATTTTGGAAAGGTAATAATATACAGGACACTGTCTCTTCTTGGTTATAGAACGAATATTTCAAATAATTTCAGGCTCTCCATGTTATTCTCATCTGGTTTGTATGGATAGCTAGGAATAAGGCTATCTTTCAGGACAACCTCATTTCATCGTATTTTCTTGGTATTAAATTTCTTTCTACATTTAGTATTTTCCCACAGGCTAAAGAGAAGAGAGGGCAACGTATTGTGAGCAGGGAAACCATTAACAAGGACATGTGTTGGGATTACTTTGATGGTGCCTCACAGGGACAACCTGTTATGGTTGGAGATGGGGGAATTATTCACTTATCTAATGATAATTACCACAAATTTGTTATTGGTCTCCGCTCTAATTCCAATAATCAAGCATAACTTCTGGCGTTAAATCTTACCCTAAGGAATACCATTATTCTTGGAGTTTAGGAACTACAGGTTTTTGGTCACTCCCGTTTGGTGATCGATTAGATGAAGAAGAGGAAACATTCTATGAATATTCATCTCTCGACCATATTTGAAGAAGTGATCAGACTGGTAGATAGATTTAGGTTCATTAGCTTCCGGCACATCTCCAGAGAAAGAAATGATGCAGCTGACCAACTCTCTAAGATTTCTCTGTGACAGATTGAAGGTTCGTGTATAACATGGGAACAAGATGGTGACCATATCACTAAACACGACCCAGGTCCTTTTCTCTAAATTATTGTATTCCAGTATGGCAGCTTGATTTTTTTTACTAGAATATTTTCAATAGGCCTACCAATGCTATAACTGGTTAATGGGAGAACCATTTTTTTAAAGACGGTTGAGAACTAATCTCGGAACAACTACTATTTATTAGTAGTTGATCTGTCCATTATGGTATTTATGAATACTTTTGGAGCTATTTACAATACTAGTCTCCAATTCGAGCATCTTAAATGTTGCATTAGTGCAAACATAATGATTTTTGTAGGACTATGTATGTCACATACCCACCCATCCATCCAAGGCAAGGGAGGAATCATGCTACCAATCTATGGGGCTTTTCATAAAACTCAACCCATTCAATAGATGCATACAGTTAAAAACTAATGTGTGCAAATGTAAATCAGACAAATATGCACAGCGGAAATAAACTTATCCACACACATGTTTTCATATGCACTCAATATATCAATAACAGTCATTAATTTAACCATTGTAGAGGTAAAACACATAGGTATAAAACACTTATCTTTGTTATGCACTTGTCCCAAACAACTAGCTGTGTCGCTGCAACGTTCCACCCAACCGTAGGCTCTTCGACGGCATATACTCAGTCCGTCCGAAGGCCACCCTCGAGCTGGGCATGATTCTTACAAGGAAAAGGGGGCATTCAGCTCATACACATCCAATTAATCATTTCATTTGAGCCAAGCCAGTCCATAGTTGGGTTTATCAGGCTACATCAGAACCCTGGATGATTTCACTCAAGCTCAAGCCAAAACAATGGAGACCCATAACCCATACCCCAACATACTCTTACACACAACAACTCAAAAACTGGGCATGGATACACATTTCCATTCATGGGGTTTGCAAACAGGATGGCCATGGGTTTTACCCAAATCGTGGCTCACCCAAAACGAATTGTGGAAAGGGAAATGCATCCATAGGGAGGAAAAACGTTTTCTCCCCAACTCTCTAAGCATTTAACAACAAAGATGGTCTCTATGGAACCCCAGTTCCATTCCCCTTCTTCCCCACTGGTATACAACACAAAAACACCCTTCTCCCAGTTGAGATTGAAGGAAAACACAGACACCCATGGCTACAAAATGCCCTGGTAGTTCCAAACTCGTGAGGGAGGAAGACTAGTTGATGGGTAATGGCTTGGGGAGCAATTCATGGCTCTTTTATTGCCCAAGAATCAAAACACATTTTTCCATGCAGGGTGGCTTTCCCATACTTGAATTTGGACAGCCATACCTCCCATTCCCCAAGGCATTAACTACCTCAACCAACACTTGGGAGAAATCAATGATTGGGTACAAAAGTCAACATGGGTAGTTGAGGGTTTGATGGGTTCTCTCATTGACACTTGGCTTGACTTGATTGGCTCAAGGGTTTGAATATTTCCCTCCCAATTGCTTGTAAAAATCATGCCCCCATCTCTTGTTGCATTGCATAGCTAGTTGTGGGTATTTTATTAAAATGCATATTTACATGATATTCACAATTCCATTGTGCATGGCTAGCACGTAAACCATATGCATCAATAAATCGATGGTGGGGCCTTGGCCTTGAGCTCCTCACCATGATTTATAACAATATTACATCATTTACATTTGAATGTAATGGGGTCAAGGTGGGAATGTGACAATGTATTTGTCTTATATTGGACAAAAGAGTAGATATGACTATTTATAATCTCTACACATTGTTTTTCATTTACAATTAAATAAAATTTAATAATCAAACTAAAATCTCATATAACAACTTGCACTTTTACCAAGTGGCATATAGACTTGGTAAGTTTGAAATGCCTGTTAGATTTAGTATCTATCTACAAATAGTTCAAAGATAATAAAAAAGTTACAGCCTAGTTTTCCCTAGTTTGCTTTCTTTTTTATGTAGATAAAATAATATATATCAGTAGTAGAAAAAGTTACAGTATTTAAAAATTTGACAGCTTAATATTTAAAATTTTATGAAATTAAATATCATTTTTAATAAAAAAATATTTTATTTAAATTTTGTAGTTAAATATCATTTTTAATGCTTTACAATAATTGTCTTTAATTTAAATCTCTTACTTGACAATTTTATAAATAGATATATATCTTTTCAACAAATGAATAATTTAATAAAAAAATATGCATTCATATTCATTATCAAGATTATATCTATATTCATTAGATTATATCATAAGTCCAATTAAATATACTATATTTGTTTCTAAGGAGCAATGGATCTTAGGCAACCAAAAGTGAAGGTTAGGGTTTTGTGCTCGCCAAGAAAAGTGTGCTGGACAGAGAAGGATTAGGTAAACACAAACAATGATGTGGGAATTGTACCAGAGGTACACTTGGAGGATCATGAGGAAATAGCAAAGACATATGTAATATTTTTTAAATATATTGAGGAGGTTGCATTAAGTGAAGCCATCAACCGGACAGTGGAAGAGGTTTTGGATACATATGTTACCGTGTAAACAAATCAAGTCCTCGAAAGAAGCAATGAAGATGAAAGAAGAGATGTGAGTTCAGATTTCTCAAGGGAGGAGGTCTGCAAAAATAAAGAACATCCCGGGGGAGAGGGGATTCATGAAATAAGGGAGGATCCTTTTGAACCAGAAAGGAGTAAGCAGAAGAACTAAAATAATGCCAAACAAAGGAAAAAAAGTTGTGTAAAACTAAAATTGAACCCTATTTTGTTAGCATTGGGGGAAGACCTAAAGATGAATGACGTTGTGGAGTCCCTGGAATTTTTTTTGGTGGGAAGACTTCTAGGATCCAGAATTGGGATGACCAATTTAAAGATGTGGGTAAAGGATTATTAACTGAGAAGGGATTATTAACAACGCTTTGGTAATATGCTTCCTACCAAGGGGATGATTGGCCTTTAAATTCTCATCAGAGAAGAAAGCGTCTAAAATATTGAACAATATTTGGAAATGGAACTCTGGTGTGCTCTTTTTAAAGAGATGGGCATTTGACCCAAGGAAGGAACGATTGGAGAGAAGGGATCTGTGGGTTAAAATGCCACATCTACCACTGTAATTATGGTCCTCATACCTCTTTAAAGTAGCTAGAAATGTGTTGGGATCCTTTATTGAAGCAGAATGGTCTTTTAAGGAAATTGGTGAATACAGAGTAGCACGTATTCTAGTAGACATAGACCTGAGAGATGGACTAGCAGATAATTTAAAAATTTCTTGGGGAAGCAAGCTCTTAGTACAAGAATTGGACTATATGGGAGTCCCTTTTAAGTGTAATAGATGCCATAAGCACAGGAACATTAATGCATAATGTAAATTCCATTTCCAAAGGAAATATTGTAGGGAGAAAGAAGAGGGACATGGTCATAAACCCTTCACTAATGCTAGAAACCAGAAGGATGAGAAGGAAGATTCTGGAAAGAAATTATTTGAGGAATTAAATTTCAAGAAAAAGAATGACGAAGATAAGGAAACATTAATGTTCAAAGACAATAATATGGTTCAGGAACTCAAAGTCCCTCAAGCAATTATACAGGATCAAGAAGACAATCCTAAAATCAATCAAGGTAAGTCCTTAAAAGACCTGGCTCCTCTTTAGTTTGAAGCTTTTATAGAAACTAATAACTTAAACAATATAGGGTTTCTAAATTCCTCTCAGGGTTTTAGTTCTTTGGTTTAAGAAAAAGATTATAATAATCTAGGCTCTTTATATTTGGTTGAAGAAAAATATTATAATAATCTAGGCTCAAACCCTAGGGTCTCAAAAGGTAGTAAAATGGAGGGTTTAATGCGATGGGATTCATATAAAGGGAAAGAAGTAAAAACTCAAGAGAGAAACATGGTTTCAAACGATTTTTAAAAAAAGAAAGGGAAGTATTTCTTGCGTTCTTGAAAAGATGAAAAGGAAGATGATCTTCTTAGCCTGACGAGAGGACTGGGAAATAATGTATAAAAATTCAAGATATGAAAGGGTAGAAAACCATACCTGCATTATGCACAAGAGAAAGTTGTTTGGGAGATAACAGATGGTAACCAGAGATCATTAATTGAGGCGCTTAGAGCAATGGGATCCTCGAGGAAGGATTTTTAATGCCATCTCTCACCTTGAATTGAAGAGGTATTACTAGCACCTCTGAAAAGCTAGCTCTTAGGAACTTAGTAGAAAGAATAAAACCTAATGTCTTTTTTATTTAGGAATTAATGTGCCAAGGAGCTAAAATAGTAGAAGAATTGAAATCGTGCTTTAAGGATTGGGACTTTACCTTCATGGATACTATTGGAAAATCAAGAGGCTTTATTACGGGTTGGAACAGTCGTAAAATGAAACTTATAAAATTTTGGGCTATCATTTTGGGGCTAGGGGTTAATCTATTATGTAGCAAGTTGAAAAAATAATTTTTATTCTTGAATATATACAACCCTTATGGTGAGAGGGTTCCTTTCTGGAATTATTTACTATCTTTGTCACTGATTCAAGATTGCAAATTAATCTTGGGAGGAGACCTGAACTTTTCCATTAGACTCTTGGAAGTATGGGGTCCCAAGGCAAGACCTGATCTACTTAGGAAATTCTTTTTGAGTAAAATGGAAGAAAAAATATCGGTAGATATTACTCCCATTAAACTTAATCCTATTTGGACAAACAAGAGAACATGTCAAGAAAGAATAGCAAAAAGATTGGATCGGTTTATAGTGTTGGAGAAAATTTTGAATTTTTCAACTCAAATTTGTCAATGCATAGGTCAAGGAGGTGAGTCAGATCCTTACCCAGTAGTGTTGGATCTGGAAGGTGAAGAAATATCTAAAGTGGGACCTTTCAAATTTAATCTGACATGGATGGAAAATCAAGATTGTATCAAAGTTCTCAAAAATGGTTGGAAGATGTATGGAAGAGAAAACCCAGAATTGACAGTAATTCAACTCCTAAAAAATCTTCTGCGGGTAAAAAAATGGCGGTAGAATGGGCTTGTAAGAAAAAATCAAAGGAATGTAAAGAACTCATCTCAATTGAGCTAAAATTGGATTATCTCTTTGAAACTAAAGGTTTTTGTTATTTGAATGATGATTCTAAAAGGGAGATTACTGATCTAAAGTTTAGAAGGAAAAAAATACTACTGAATCTAGAAGCTTAATGGAGAATTAAAAGCAGGGTAGTTTGGATGAATAGGGGATATGAAAACACAAGTTTTTTTCATAGTTATGCTAATCACAGAAAATGTATAAACACTATATGGAATTTAAATAGGAAAGACGGAAGCACCATGAATAGTTTTGAAGACCTGTCAGTAGAAGGAGTAAAACATTTTGGGAACTTTTATAAAGAAAAGAGAATTTTAGTGGAAGACGCAATAAAGGTGGCATCATTATACCCAAAATTTGTAAAGGAGAATGATAATGCAAATCTCATGGAGGAAGTGACTATGGAAAAGTTGGAAGAAGCTATGTATAGCTTGCAAAAGGAGAAAATCCCAGGACCTAATGGGCTACCCATTGAATTTTTCATAGGATTAAAAGATATAGTTGAAGGGGATCTAATAAGAGTAATAGAAGAAACAAAAATTAAAGGATCCATCCTGGGGGCTTTCAACTCTACTTTCTTAGCATTAATCTCGAAGAAGGATTCTTCTGAGTCCTTCTTGAATTTTAGACCATTATCTTTCTGTAACAACATATATAAGATGGTCTAAAAAATTATCGAACGAACGATTAAGAGAATATTGGCCAACCATATATCAGAAGAACAATTTGGTTTCTTTCCTTGACACCAAATACATGAGGTTGTGGGGGTGGCTCGGGAAGGATTACACACAATAAATCTTAAAAGGTTGAAAGCAACAATGGTAAAAATCGATTTGGCCAAATCTTACAACACAATAAGCTAGACATATCTAAGGTTGATCTTAACTTAGGTGGGTATTTGTACTTCCTTTATCAGTTGGATTATGGACTGCTTGTCCTTGGTATCTTTTTCTGCTTTTATTAATGGAAAAGCCTCCCCTTTCTTCAGAGTGGGAAGAGGCCTTAGACAGGGTTGTTTGTTATCACCTTTACTCTTATTTTTGTAGTTGAAGGATTAAGTTGTGCTTTAAATCAAGCTAAATCAAATGGTAGCTTTAAGGGTATTTGCATTGGAGGTCTGATACGTCTCACACATCGGTTGTTTCTAGACGTTATATTGATATTTTGTAATGGAAAGTATGATGATGTAAAAAAGTCTTTCATATGCTTTAGGTATGTTCTGTAGTGCCACATGAATGAAATTTAACCTAGGCAAGTCACTCTTTTTAGGGAATGAGATGAAAATTGAAGATTTAGTTGTCTACAAATCCCTACTAGGTTTCAAGGAATTGGTTTTTGATGAAGGATATAAATACTTGGGATTCAACTTAAAACCATGTGAATACGAAATAAAAGACTAGAGATGGCTAATAAAAAAAGTGAAAAGAGAATTTGTAACTAGAGTGTTCACTGGCTGTCTAAAGGGGGAAGACTAACATTGATAAAGTTAGTCCTATTTGCAATACCAGTTTACTATTTTTTGGCTTGGATTCCGAAAGGGATCCTTACAAAATTATCTACTTTAAGCATCAGATTCTTTTGGACAGGGAAATCCAAAAGATAAGGTTTAGAATGGACAAAATGATGGAAAACTATATTCACTCCAAAATAATGGGGGGATGGGGTCTAAAAAATCTCACCTATTTCTCTGAAGCACTCACAACAAAGAGCACTTGGAGGCTAATCGATGAAAAGGGTCTGTGGGTAAAAGTGGTAATTTGGAAGTATATTCAGATGTTATCTCTAATTTAATGGATAAGGAAACCTTCTAAACCCATCAGAAATGTGTCAATGATTTGGAAATCGGCAATGAACTCTTTCAGAATTTTAGGAGAAGGATTAGCTTGGAAGGTTGGAAAAGGGTTAAATGTGTGTTTGGGTGAAGATCCTTGGATGGGTAGTGGAGATGGACATATTCAACCTTAGAGAATTATCCAAAAGTTGCAATAAATGGGACTATTCCCTCTCAATCATATAAAAATATTAAATCATAGGGAGTCGTGGAGCCAATACTGGAAGAATGCAGCTCGATTGGGATTCGAAGAAGAAGATAGTAGAATTTGGGATGATTACATTGGAAGAGTGAAGGCAATTTTAATTAGGATAAAAGACTGTAAAGACATTCTAATATGGAAAGGATAGGATAATGGAAAATATTTGCCAAAGGAGGGATACAAAGTTTTAATGGATAAAGCATTCCATGGTACTGAATAGAAATGGTGGTGGAAGCAGATTTGGTCTCTCAACTGCCAAATGAAGACAAAAAATTTCTTTTGGTTTATATTATCAAACAAATCTCTTACACGAGACCTTTTACAAAGAAGAAACTGGAAGGGACCAGGTAGATGCATCTTGTGCAAAGTAAATGAAGAAAACAACTTTCATATAGTAGTAGGCTGCAGGTTTACAAAACAAGTTTGGGAGGAATTAAAGACACCTACAGATATCAAAAACTACTGGACAGGTAACACAATGGAAGATTGTTTACATAGATGATGCAATAATAAAATTACTGAAGAGTTCAGGGCACTCCCTGCTATAATTCTATGGAGTGTTTGGAGGGACAAAAATAACAGTATATTTGAGGATAAAGATGTACCTGCCTTCTTACATGGGACCTTTTACAAAGAAGAAACTGGAAGGGACCAGTAAGATGCAACTTGTGCAAATTAAATGAAGAAAACAACTTTTATATAGCAGTAGGTTGAAAGTTTACAAAACGAGTTTGGGAGGAATTAAAGACACCTACAGATATAAAAAACTATTGGACAGGTAATACAGTGGAAGATTGTTTACGACAGGTAATACAGTGGGAGATTGTTTACGTAGATGATGCAATAATAAAATTACTGAATATTTCAGGGCACTCCTTGCTATAATTCTATGGAGTGTTTGGAGGGCCAAAAACAACAGTATATTTGAGGATAAAGATGTACCTGCCTTCTTTTGTGCAGCTCAAAGCATCAATACTTTATCTTTTTTCCTCAAGCAGTGAAGACAAAGAAAACCAAGTGTGTTCCCCCTTTGGAACTTGATGAGTTTCCTTATGCTTTCTTCTATGGAGTAGCACAAAATAACCAATCCAAAGCAAGAGAGATCATCACTCTATCAGAGAAAGACTCAGTAGGATTTAAAGCGGGATTGGGAAAAAGGGACATATAACTATGTAGAGATATCAACAATATGGCTTCTTCTTAAGTTGGATAAGAAATATGGAATTAAAAAGATTAAAGTGTATGGAGACTCTAAGGTGGTAATAAATTGGATGAAAAAGGAAAATATGTGCCATAACCCGCTTTTACAAGGTTTTGTAGAGGAACCAAACATAATTAGTGAATCATTTGATGAAATATCTTTTCAGCATGTGTTCAGAGAAAATAGTACAAAGGTGGATGTACTATCAAAAGAAGGCATTAATATGCAAAAAGGAGTCTGGATCATCATTCATCATGATGAATTCATACAAAATCAGTTATGAAAGATAGGTTTTTTTGTAAGTTTTTTTAAAATTCTAAAGATTACAGAGTTTGTGGTAGACTACTCTAATTGATTTTTGTAATGAGCTTGGAAGTAGAAAAATACTTTTGTAGCTAAGTTTGAACTATCTGAAGGATAAATGAAGAAACATTGATTGTTATGCCTGAATTTGATAATTTCAAGCTGGCAAAAGATGAAAGTTTAAATGCTCTAAAAAATGTAATATTTTCAATTCAATAAATTGCGAACTTTTATATATATATATATCTCTATCTAACTATTTTTTTGTTTTTTATTAGTCTTTGTTTACATTTATCATAACAATTATTACATCAAAACATCTCTACATTATTACAGGTAATACATTATTACAAGTTTCAGATTTACTTTAATTTTTAACTTTGTGTTATGTATAACTAATACATTAAAACATTTCTAATTTTGGATTGTGCATTTAGAAATTTACTATTAAATGAATTTGTATTAATAATTTTCTCTTCTCAATATAATGAAGTAGCTATTATTACATCAAAACATCTCTAAATTATTGCAAGTAATACATTATTACAAGTTTCACATTTACTTTAACTTTTAACTTGTGTTATGTATAACTAATACATTAAAACATTTCTAATTTTGGATTGTGCATTTAGAAATTTACTATTAAATGAATTTGTATTAATAATCTTCTCTTCTAAATATAATGAAGTAGCTAGAGTTGCCTTAATGTTTTTTATTAATTTTTCAATGGCTTTCTAAATTGTATGATGATCATCTTTTACATAAGATTCACGTACTACTTATATTGCTTATTACACTTCTCTATTTCAACTTTTAAAGGCATGGAGCAATAGGTGCCACTTTTATCTTACTTTTAGGCTATGCACAAATAATACACTATTACAAATTTTATAATTACATTAACTTTTAGCATTTGATTATGTATAATTAATATATTACAACATTTCTAGAAGGTGGTATAAGTAACTTTGCTACTAATTTCACTTATTCTTAATGTGTTTAAATTTATTTCACACATCAATGTGTATAGTCTTTGTCTTGAGACATGCATTGGTTATGCATCATAATTATGGTTTTGTTTGGTAGTGTATTGACACAAATGAAATAGAGTAGATCCCAAATTAACTGAACCAAAGAGATTCTCGACATTCTTCAACTTATGACCCTTAAATACAATGAAAACTTATGAAGCTTGAATTCTTCGGATAAGGGAGATTTTGGAGAAGCCACCTCTACACCATAAGGGGGCCTCTGCATTGAATTTTTCCTTAATGATTAGATGCTTGCTTTTGTCCACACCTTGCCACCCAGCATATATATATATATATGAGATGCATTTTTCAATATTCTTTGTGGGACATGGAATGACTAATTGTTCATAGGAAAGAAATATTGTACACCTAAATGAAATATGCTTGTTGTCTAATATTTGTTCCTAGGTTTTATTTTTTACTTTCAACCATATTCCCTATGGGGTGCCTTTGGTAAGATCCAACTCAATACAATTTTTATTATAAATGTATATAGTTTTATTCGAGTTCTCCTCTAACTAAAAATGATACATTTTCTTTTTTCTTTTTGTGAAATATACATTCCGGGGGAACTTCTCCTCATTCTAAAGATGATACCCAAGGTAAACCAAATTCTACATAGACTTGAAACCTTGTCTCAAAATACAAAAGTTTGAAAATTAAATTGAATAACAGATTGGTGGAAATGTCCATAACCTTAAATGTAATTCATAAAGTAGTTTCATTATTCGTAAACAAATAAAAAACAAAACAAAACTTTCTTTACCAAGAAATATCACTAATAATATATTCCAAGGAAAGCCAAAGTTACTTCGTGCAACTCTAGTGATAACTTCCCTATTAAGTAGATCATTTTTCCATCCAACATTAAGACGACCCCAACCTAAGTAGGCTTATCATACTTCTAGTGCAAATTCCAAATTCAAGAAAAAAACATTTTGATTAAAAAAATTCTCCCAACTAATTTTTTTTTTTTACATTAGTCGTTTTTAAAAATGTATTATTCATATCAAACTATGCGCCACATTTCACCTGTAAAATAGAAACTACCAGATGAATATTAATATAATAATAATAATAAATGATTTTTTAAAAATCCTATATGCATACAACATTGGTCTCTCACGAAAGTTATAAAGGTGATCAATGTATAAAGGTGATCAGTATTAATATATTATATGTATAGTTTATGTGAGACATGGTATTGGTATCATGTGTAATGTTTTACAAAAGTAAGATGGTACCACATCCATTTAAGTATTTTCTTTATAATTGATAGTTAAATTGATAAAATTTGTATTTTGAATAATATATATGTTTCATATTGATCAATAAATTTATAAAAGTTATATTTTGAATAATATATTAGTTAAATTTATAAAATTTGTATTTTGAATAATATATATATTTCATATTGATCATTAAACTTATAAAAGTTATATTTTGAATAATGTATTTGTTTTAATAGTTATTTTTATGAAATTATAGTTTTTTTAAATAATTTTATAAAACAATTAAATTTTTTTTTTTAATTCAACAAATCAAATTAAGGTTTAGTAAATATTAATAATCATTATCAACATCATCATTCATAACAATATATACTTAAAATAAGAATAATATTAATATTAATATAAACTAAAATACCATGATAAAGATATGCAGAAAACCTGTAAATCCTAATCATATTTTTAGAATAAAGTATAGTGAGTTCTTGAATGGGATGTCTCATAGTGGGGAGGCCCATGTGTCCACGCAGGAGGTGACAACTCGTGGGTCGAGAAGGCGGGTGGAAGGACCTCCTGTACCAAGGAGAAATGATCTAGTACGCCACCACAAGCATGTGATCAGGCAAGATGATGATGCAAAGCTGGAGGAGGGTGAGCTCGATGGCTCGTACAAGTAGGAATCCAAGCACACGATGAACCATAATGTTGCACTCCATGGCCCGAACTCGTAATGAAAACTTGGTACGTTCGCAACAAATTGCTATCATGGGTCAAGCAAGGATAAATCGCAAAGGGAAGGCCATGGTGTTCATGCTGTGGCCTCTCTCTCTCTCTCCAACATCTTGATTCAAATCTAGGTATCGTGGTGATAGGTACTTTGGATCCCCTTGTCCACTGCATAATGGCTTTCCATGTTCAGAAACCCCGTCCCTCTCTTATTGGCTTGATGTGAGTTTCCAAAGCCACAAACTTCTATCATGTCGAGGTCCCTAAGGAAGATCATGCAGCCATGTCTGTATTGGAAGCAAAGGTCAAATTCGCTAGGGATTTCAAGGAGGATGATGATATTGAGAAGCAAGTAAAAGGGATCATTCTGGATCTTGGTTGCACCAGAAACTATAATTCTCAATTTCATAGAACCTTGGAGCTATACTGGCACAACAAAACGATGGTAACCTTGGGTATGTTACCAAAAGATGATGATTTATGCCAGTTAAAGCAACGTATGGAAACCTTGGAGGAGCAGAATCCTTTTCTCATGGATGTGGTCACTTGGATGGCGGGAAGACTTGGAGGATCCTTTCAAACTCCTACAGCGAGTCAACCACAGGTTGATTCCTTTGCTGCTATTGTCCTACAGAATGTTGCAGGCCTCTTTTCTCTCGAGTTCCTCATGCTAATGAATATCAATATTTTTTAGTTCTTTTTTTGGAAGTTTGTTCTAGGCCTTTTTTGTGTATTTCAAAGATAGATTTAGAAGTTTTAAGAATGGACAATACAAGAGACAAATAAGGTTCCTCTTATGGCCTGATTTTCCCTTGAGGCGGGCTAGTTTTCATGTTTTTCAGACTATGGAAGAAGACTATTTAAGTAGGCGGGCTAGTTTTCATGTTTTTTCAGACTGTGGAAGAAGACTATTTAAGTAGGTCTGATATGTAGACCAACAATAATAACTTTGTATATTTTTTCAATATTAATATAGTTACTTTTTACTTAAAAAAATAAAGTATAGCGAGCATAATTATTGATATAAATGAAATTATATTTGTTTTATTAGTCCCTACTTAGCTTCGCATGGATTATAGCTATCGATCCATCGCTATAGCTATTTTGACTTCAAATAATTTCAAATTATTTTCTGTCTTAACCAAACTTGAAAATTTTCTTATTAAACTAATTTTTTTAAATATAAAAAAAGAAATTATACATTTTTAAAATTATATTAATTTATTTTTTGATTGGATAGCTACAAAGATTTGTGTGCAAATAAATTATTGAGATATAAAAATATTTAAAAATAAATATAAAAATAAAAAAACACAAATGTGCCACGTATGTACTTATTATTGTTATTGCTATAAGATACGATTAGAGATATGCAATACTTACATATTTATTACAAAATTCCAACATTTATTGTTGGAGGATTAAAATATTTATTGGATATTGATAAGCTCTGAGATATACACATATCTCCCAACTTCTATGCACATATCTACATGTGCATATCCCATACAATATATCCATTAAGAATTTAGTCAAATAAGAGTGAACATAATACTTTGCAAACTGAATACTTTGTAAGATCTTCAAGTAAGGAGTCTCAGTGGGACAAATTTTTTTTATGTGGATATGCAATGATTTGCACTGTGTGAATATGCAGTGATTGTGCTGTGTGTGAATATGCAGGAAGTTGTAGTTGAACGAAAATGGATATCAATAGTCGAGATCTTTAATCAACCATCAGTGCACACAGCACAGGTCCCTGCCAAAGAATGAAAACATAAAGAAAATCCTACAAGATAACTCCTGCACTACCCGTCCTAAGATTTCCTTGAACTTGTGTAAGATAACTCCTGCACTGTCCATCCTTCTAATATTTATTTCAACTCGTGTATGATGGTGTTGTGAAACAGGTGTGAGAGATGAGCTTCTAGGTCTTTAGGTGTGTGTTTAATAGACACTTCAGAGTGTCTTCCAGTTTCATAATAGGTCTTCAAACTACTAGACAAGGATCGATGGGTGGGTATCATCTTCTCTGCAATTGAAATCTTAAGCTCCTCCCCGACCTCCACATCCGACACCATGTAGCCAGAATGTTTCCTGAGCGCTAGCTCAATTGAAAAATTCAAACCCTTAAATTTCTCCTCTAGGGCCTACTGTGACACCACACTAGAAATATCCCCAGTCACATGAATTCCCTCGTCCCTCAAACAATTGAGGACCTTCATCCAAGCTGCTCACTCGTAATTGGCCGCAAACTGCCTCACCTTGTCCCCATTCTTCCTCAAGCAGCCATGTCCTCACAATCCTAAAAGATTCGAATCCTTGACCTTCTTGACAATGTAATGAATATTGTTCATGAGAAACAAGTAAGCTAGTGCAACATCATGGTAGCAGTTAGCTTTCAAATCTATTTTGAATAGCATAATGATAATAATCCATCTTATTTTCATATAAAGGAGGCTCGCTACCGATATTGATATGCTCTTGCACGCAAGGAGTCATCCTGGAAATAATTTAAGCATTCAATTCGCACAAAATCCGAATGAGGAATTAAGAGTAATAGGGTATGAATTCAATTAATCAATAGATAGTCTTTTACTTACTTGATGAGGGAAAGGAGCTCGTGTTCTGACGCAATAATTTCCTTTATGGAGGCGAAAATCATGTGAGAGAAGGAGGCCAACGAAGGGTAGACCATGATCTAATTTTGGTTGCGGCCTCTGGTGCTTCGAGTTTAGCTATTTCTTCAACTATTCTGGAAAATCAATTGGGAATTCGAGTGCTCATTGGCCATTAACGCAATTCCATCCAAGTCAGTTTGTTGGACTACCTGTCTTTTATGTATTTTGTTTTAGTTTGCCAATAAAATTGATCTTGGACTGCTTTACAATTTGTCTATCTTCATTTACACCGATTGTAAATGATGCGGATAAAAGACATGTGATTGAAAGAACCTTGTAAATTATAAGATACTCTACTGATAATGTAAGAATCTACCAGTTTTATCACTACTACATCATTTGAAACATGAATTTTAAGCAATTTTCGATGAATTTTCAGATTCTTTGAAGAAAACACAAAATCAAAGCAAAATTTTCGTAAACATTTCACAAGCGGTAATATTTTATTCTCAGTTGTTGTATGCCTTTTATTTTGCTCTAATTAAGTTCTACTTCAAGTGGACGTTTTTCATAGTCACAAACTGCATTAGAGGAGGAGCTAAATACCTTATGCTTGTAGATTGCTGGCATGTCCTCAACATTTTACTTGACATTCAAATGTGGAGAAGTTCCTTGAAACTTGTGTGTGGCCTGAGATGAATTAATGAAAGATAATCTAGTGGTTGTGTCATAGCATTTTTGGAGGGCGTCCATTGTAGTTGGTGTAGCATGTAATTTCATACTACTACATCGATTATCAAAGTTGTTCGTTTTGGAGCTGCAAACACAAATTGGGTAACTGGAGCTGGCTTTCCGTCGCAATTCATCCAACAATGGTGGAGTTAGGCTACAAGGGAGTTGTCACAAATCGGAAGTGACGTCCCATCCATTGTATGATTTTAGTAAGCCACGTATATCTACATTTGTTGAATTTAGCATATTGCTTAGTGGTCATGGCGAATGTCTAACACTCATTGCATAAAGTGAACAATGTAGAGTAAGTCCAATGTCAGACACTTTGTAAAAGAATCAAAGTGCCTATTGATTATTTTTATATATTGATAAATATTGTAAAAGCTTTAAAATATGACATCTTGGACCCATTCTCCTACAATCACTCCCAGCGTCTTGACTATGAATCGGTTAATGGAATTTCAAACAACTACAAGAATTTTATCATTGTGAATTGGTAAGTAAATATTTTTAATGAATCGAACTCAAAAATATACTAAAGAAATCCCACTTCTAGATTTTATTAGATTCCTTGGAGCCACAGATGGAATTTGACGGGCATATGCCCGTCATGAGGCATTTTACCCATCAAAATACGGTTAAAATTCTTAACAAACTGTATCAAATAACTAGTAAACAATTTTCTAGGACATATTTTTTATGGTTAATTATTTTTCCAAACAGACATTAATTTTTATTTATAAGCTTGTTTAGTTATGTGTATGACTATATAATTTGCTTGCATTAGGAAGCATGTTATTATATATGTAATAGTGGAGATTGAAACTCTCCCACTTGAGTGAAACTTTTCCATTTGATTGAAGAATAGGTGGGTGATTTTGCCTTCAATGGGGATGGATTTTCTTTCATTCCATTTGTTCTTCTTTCTTATATTGTCAGAGCATTGTCCCAATATGAGGTTGTTCCCTTCCTTTTAGTGCCTCTCCCTATCATTTGTGCCCTTCCTTCAGAAGATAAGTCAGTTTTCAAATTTGAAAGTGCAATTGCAAGAGAGAGGTGGGTACCATTTTAGAAGAATAAGTCGGTTTTAAACTATGTTAATGAAGGAATTAACCCAGCCACCCACCAAGCATCAATGATTTATTAGCTACCAAATTTACCAAGTATCATCAATTTATCATAGTACTGAATCTACCAAGCATCACCTGTGGGATTTCAAACATGCTTGATTTTTGGTTATGGCCCTCAGAAGCTAGAAGCACCTATTGAATTTAGATACCCATTTCTATAGACAGTTTGAAAGTGCTCTCCTCTGGCTACCACAGAATTGGAGCTACTAATTTTGATAAAATGTTATTTTCATTTTTTTACAAAATTTGATAATAATCTAAAAACAAATTTTAATGAAACTATTCTGCATTTTTTCTTAAACATGAATTTTTTTTTTTTTTTTTTTCGATATTGAGCTGGGTTAATACTTGTGACTAGACAAAGGCATGGAAACATGGTTTTGTTGTGGGAGGCTCCCAATCTCACTTTGTACACTTCCAATGCTTCCAAGTTACAATCTATAGGTCTTGTTGCTAAAATCTTTCACTTATCTATTCACATTTTTTTAAATGATTTATTTGATATATGTTAAAACTTAATAACATTTTAATACTCTTGTAGTCTTAGTAATTCGTTGAAACAATTACTTTTAATCATGGGTAAAAAAGCTTTTAAACAAGTTTGAAGTTGAAAGTGGTTTCTTCTTATCCATTTATAGCGAAGGGAAAGTGAATGGCCCAAAGAAGAATAAAGGAACCATGAACTGGTTGGTACAATTTTTGACCCTCCCCCACAAAAACACATTGAGAATTAAATTGAATCCCATGGTTGTCAATTTGAATGGAAAAAATGTATCACATCACTAGCTCTATATTAGCAAAACTTGTGCCCAAAAAATAATTTTTACCATAAGATTTGCATCATGTATAATACATAGACAACTCCACTTCCATGAAATATTTTTTGTAGCTTTGTATATGCAAGTTCACGTGCAATAATAGTTGAGGAATCCGAAATAGTCCATACATTGGAAAAACAACCTTATTAAACTTCTTTTGACAAAGAACAGGGAGAACATCAAAGTGCAATCTCAATTTCAATGTGTTTTTTTAATGAATTGCCTCTAGAAAGGGCATATTATATTTATCTCGCCTTTTAACTCAAGTCCTCTGGAATAAAATGTCACAATTTCAATTACACCATTGATGCAACATGTTAACCTTGAAAATTTTGGTATGTTGCATTACATGTGGCTAACATTAACCTCTAGAAAGGATTCTGGGTTCCACCTTTTGTTTGTTTCCTAACTTTATCACTTAATCTACTTCATATGCATAATGCCGACACATGTTACTCTTGAGTTGTCTGTGTTACTGTTAGTAGGTTTTTTTGTTCCACCCTTCCACTCTTGATTTTCAGAGTACATGATCAACGAAAAACATGGGTAAATGGTTCAATTGTTATCTTTTAATTGGAAATTAAACTCCTTAATAAAAACATATATTTTAATTGAAAATTAAAATTTCACAATTTCAATTACACCATTGATGCAACATGTTAGCCTTGCAAAATTGTATATGTTGCATTACATGTGGCCTAACATTAACCTTTAGAAAGGATTCTAGGTTCCACGCTTTGTTTGTTTCTTAATTTTATCACTTAATGTACTTCATATCCGTTTTACAAACATCGGTGATATACTGCCAACATCGCAATGTTCCTAGCTCACCGATAATATCGGCAAAAATCATCATTTTTAAAAATATTGGTAAGAATCGGCAAATATCGCCAACAATCAGGAAATATCGGCAAAAATCGAAAAATATAGCCAAAAATTGGGAAATATCGGCTAAGTAAAAAAATTAATATCTTTGTATTTTTTAATTTCACCGACATATTGTCGATGTTTGCCGACATTTTCCCCAATAAATCCGATATTTTCTTTTTGGACTCTTGACGATATATTCGCCGACACAATATTTGTAACACGGCTTCAGATGCATAATACCGACACATGTTACTTTTGAGTTGTTTATCTCACTCTTAGTAGGTTGTTTTTTTCCACCCTTTATTTTCAAAGCACATGATCAACGAAAACATGGGTAAATGAGACTATTGTTATCTTTTAATTGAAAATTAAATTCTTTAATAAACAAATTATTATTAAAGGGTATTTTTTTTAATAAAACTTCATTGTTGAAGGCTTATTATTTCACTTAAACGTTGTGTGATAGGTAAGATAAAAGTTCAGAATGTCAAAAAAATATAGTTAGAAAGGCAGAGTTGAAATGAAATTCCAACCCTGCTTGGAGCACCTCTTGGATAAATGGGTCAACAACAAAGATAAAAATGATGCTTTTGGACGAATCACTGGATTGTTGTATCATTTTTAGGAAGCCACCGAAAAATTGGAGAGACAACAATCATAATTGTCTGGTTCTGCATGCATTACCTTATTGTATATGGTGTAGTTTTTTATTAAATGAAAGTAGTTTTGCTTTTTTAGTTCTGTAACTACTCCAAACTTGATTAAAAAATTGCCTTTTTATTGGTTGTCAATAACATTGATGATTTTTTAAGATAATATTATTAAATGCAAGTTATAGATATTTTAGAAATATGTGAATATTATTAATGAATTGCAAAATTTTTCTATATGTATCATAATGTATTGTGAATATTCTAATATTAAAACACTATTTCAATTGAAAACAAATTACAGTTACAGGGCTTCAAAGTAATGTGGTGTTTAATATCAACAACACCTGCGTAATTGGTTTATCTTTATAGCACATTAATCAAACTCTGATCTTATTTTAAAGTCATTGATCATTGGTGCCAGGTGGAAGCTTCTTTAAATATGAACACTTGTTATAATGCATTTAAGGCAACTATCACTTGCGAGGAAGGAAGTATGTCCTTGGGGATTAAGAGGTGGAGCAATATTATCCATATATTCAATTCAATTTGGTTATGGAGCGTTCTACTGGTGGAAATCTTTGTTCTATTGCAATGAATCCTTTAATAATGCCTGGTATGTCTATTTTTGTTACCTCCACTTCATCCTGTTTTGAGTTTAATAAAATAATTTAGTTTGAAATGGACTCAATGGTATTAATAGTTTACTATGTCTCATTATCTCTCACTAAAACGGTTCTTTATAAGGAGATTTAAAAATTGAAATTGTATTATATATATTCTTTTGATGTGACATTAATAGGTTATTTCGAAATGGACTCAATCTTTGAGTGATTATAAGAATATGAGCTATTAGGGAGTGCCTTAATTATAAAAAATTTATGTCAATATTTTTATATATTAAATTTATAAAGTGTAAAATATGAAACATAAGTGGGTAGTATTTTACTTTTATTTTAAGTGGGTATTTAGTTTTTAAAGATTTTGTTCAATAGTTATTATTGTTATATTTTTATGTTTTTATCATACATTGATATTGATTTTAGTAAAATATATTTTTATATTATTTTGTCTTCTTTTATTCATTAGTGTTTTTAAGTTACAATTGCAATTTTGTATTATTGAAATCATTGTTTTTAAATTTTAATATTCAATACTTTCTAATATATTATATCTTGATTTTGAAATGTTTAAGGTTAATATATACAATACCATTAATTTTAAATAATTATTATTTAATTTTAAATAAAAATACATTTAACCAATAACTAATATATGGTAGGTGAAAGTGCCACGATTAAGTTATCGATAACTTGTTCTCATCTTTTTCTAGTTATATGATTCAAAATTATATCCGTAAAAAATGAGTCATTTACATATAACATTAAAATCAAATTTATTAAACAAATAATAGAAGTTAAGACATTAAAATGAGATATATCAAACAAATAATAGAAGTTAAGATATGTACTAGTCTTAGTAAAGCGCATACTTACTTTCTGGCTACACATCAATTCATGAGTACCAAGCACCTAACCCCAATACAATCATATTAACATCCATTTAATATAAGGCCAACCAAACATCAAAGCTAAAGAGATTGGTTCTTATGGAAGTATACTTAGCATTTGGAATAAAGGTATCCTCAAAGTCTTACTCCCTTTATATGAGAGAATCCTCTTGCTATGAACTTAGCCTTATGTTTCTCAACACTGTTATTCCCTATGTGCTTCACCATGCACATAAACCTATAATCAATCACTAACTTCCTTGTTAGTCTCTAATCTCTCAGAGCACATTCTTTAGGAAGGAGTTATACTCATTTTCAATGGCTTCTCACTATAATTGCTCCCTTGTTGCCTCCTTGCTCCAATGTTGGATCCTTGTATGAGGAATGATATGCATCAATAGTGGAAGATATGAGTACAACCTAACAAGGGAGACTCACTTGGAAAGAAGTCTTAAGCACTCCTACTTGCACTTGTACCTCATACTTTGTTTGGGTAAACCATTTGAATATCCTAGCTTAACTGGAATGTAAAATGGTCCTTGTACATGCACTAAAATCTTACTAATTTGAACCTAATTTTTTAAAATCTATGGATCATCCATTGGGGTTGAGATGAGAATTTGAACCAATGGATCTCGAAGTTAAATGGAGCAATAATACAATTAGCAATACATAAAAGAAAAATAATACAAGTAATGATCCAAATAATATAATCTTTATTAACAAATGAGTGTTCCAAGAGAGTACATGAATGAATACTTCATCAATGATGTACAAACCTTTATATATAGGTAACCAAGCCTAGGATTAATTACATGCATAAACATCTAGCTTCTTCCACTATTTCATATTATTTTTTGATTTTATTGTGACATATTTTTTCTTATTTAAAATTTTCAAAAATATATCAAATTCTTTTAATTTAATATAAAGCATGGAATAGCTACTTTGCAACTATTTCACGTGTTTCTTTAATTTTGAGTATTTTAAAAAATTTATAAAAAATATTTAAAAATAGCAAACATTATGTAATTGATTTTTTTTCACTGATTAAAAAAAGAATGATAGGTATTGAATTAAATGAAAAAAAGCATTAACATTGTCTATTTTATAAAGAGAGTTACGAGGATCATGAAACACAATGGCGCTTCTAATATCCATTTTTATAGTTGTGGAATGTTTCAACAATCTACCAATTCTATAACAAGATTCATTTTCTCCTAAATGGATGAAGTAAATCCTTACACACTTTCACATGATAATACACAAAAACGATAAATTCGAATGGGGTTTAAAGTATTTTTTCTAAAATTTAAACATTTAAAAAAAATAAAATTAAAATCTTTAAAACTATTTTAAAAAATCAACATAATGTAAAAAAATTAAATTTTAAAATCTTTAAAACTATTTAAAAAATCAACATAATGTAATTAATTAATTGTGTATTTATTTATTTGATCTTTTATCAATAATAGAGATTAATTAAATTAAAAGATAGCAACATTATTTTTACTGAGTTATAATGATCATGGGATACAATGGTGCTTTTGAGATCCATTTTTTCCCAAACTTACAAGATATGCTGAAATCGTTCAATACTTTATACATTTTGTAATGGCATCCCTTTTGTCCTAAAGGGACCAATTAAATCTTACAAAATTTCTAATAAAAAGAGATTCATTTAACTAGTTTTATTTTTATTTTTATATTTTTATATTTTAATAATAATAATAATAATAATATGGGGAGGCAGGTGTGGGTGGAGTGATTTTTTATTTTGGTGGAAATATAGTAAACAAATTTGCTTGGGATTAAGAACATGTTCTAATAATCAAGCAGAACATTATGCTCTGTTCCTAAGACTAAAATTGGCTTCAGAAGAAGGATGTCATCCTCTAGTTGTGATTGGGGACTCCATGATTATGTTGTCTCAGACAAGAAATCGTTAATTGATTACAGGCCCTCTAGCCTGTCGTCTACATAATCATATCTTGGGTATCCTCCTATGGTTTCAGTCAATCAATTTTTTTCATGTTAAGCGATCCTTGAATCATCTAGCAAATAACTTTGCAAATAGAGCTTCCCTTATACCTCAAGTAGGGTTAATATTAAATGGAAGACCAACTCAAAACTATTGGATTCCCTAAGGTCCAAAATATCTCTATGACATTTAAATGTTTCTTTAAGTGGAAGGTCCTTTTATTCCTCCACGACATTTGTTTCTTGGATAGTGCGGACTAGAAGTGTTTGGCCTAGTATTTTGGAGATATCAATTCTGAAGAAACAAGTTAGTGTGGACGAAGACAAAGTGTAACTAGCTCAGTGCAAGGGTCAACTCTGACGAAGTGGCCAGGAAATGAGGAAAACAGTCATATTGATTGTGTCAAAGGTCGGAAGTTGAGTTAGTTAGCTAGAATTGGTCTGCATTGTAACAATGAGTCAGTTAGGAAGTTAGTGGGTTAGTGGGAACAGGGCAAGCTTAGTGCGCCCTATAAATATGTATTAAGAAGGAAATTTTGGGGTTAATAGCGAATGTTTGAAGTATAGTTTTGTGTCATGTAATAGAGGTATTCACTGCATACGTTGAAGACAATTTTGGAGAAGTCACTGATCTACAGGCTGTGTGTGCAGGTCCATTGTATGACATGAGAAAATACCTAAAGTGCTTATTTGGTTGCGACTCTAATAAAATACAAGCACTTCCGTGGTTTTTCCCAGATGGGTTTCCACGTTAAAACATGGTGTCTTATGTGTGTTAATGTTTTATGATGTGATATGTGTTTCTTTCCTCCATTGAACTATTAATTGAATAAATGATGGAAGTAACTGCATGAAAAATGGATGTGATATATCAATCAAACACAAGTCCTGAAGTCTGTCGTAGTTATGAATCTGTCAAAGTTTTGGTTTGTCGATGCTTTGTAGGTGCAACACGGTAATGAATGTATTGTTAAGACTTAACTAAGTCATGATATCTGTCGATGTTCTGTAATTTGTCTTAATAATGAATATATTGTGTAATGAATATTCCCCTTCTATGTTGCATGAAGTCTGGTTCCTGCAATCCCTATAGATACTTCAGGTGAGACTTCATCTTCTCTATAGGTATTGTTGAAAGGGATTTAATCCCTTTCGGGCCGGTGTCTATGGATTGTGGAGTTTGTTGGTGGATTTTAAGTGTTGAACCTTGGTCGAAGTAAAGGTGTGCCAACAAATGGTTCCGTTGCCAGGACCCTAGAATTTGAGGTGAAGGGGAATGTTGTTGCATCTGACTAAGCCGAATATACAGGATTGGGTAGACCTGCAACTGGAAGAATTTGTAAGAAAGCATAACAGACACCCTCGACTCAATAATGAAGGTTGGTTAGATAAGTAGGCTTTTAATGATATTCATGAAGTATTCTTTAAAAAGTTCTCGGTGATATTGCATGAATGGTTAGCAAGGTTGACTGAACAAAAGACAAATTTCCAAGGAGATGAAACAAGATACTGGACACCTGAGCTGGTACAGTGACTGAAGGGTGTGAATAACAAAATCTCTCGCGGAGTAGACTTTTGGCTTGACAGCGTGTTGAAAGGGTACGTTACTGAATTCGCTGTTGACACTATCAATTCCTATAGTGCAACAGAATGTGAGTTCTTTGAAGGTCTATGTGGTAAGTACCTCAAGTTGTTGAACTTGTTGATAAAAAACCTTCTTTGTGAAAAAGCTGTAATGTGAATGAAATCTGATGAGTAGAGAAATTGTGCACGGTGGGCATGGGTATCGGATGGACAACAGTCTGAACAGAATTAATGGGATGAGCTGAGATGATAAGTGGAGACAAAATTGAATCAGACGAAGAGTGTGTATTTCAGTGGAGTGGAAGATGGTTTTGGACGAACAAGAGGAGGAGAACTACGACCGAGAAGAGGGGTTGCAGTGCGACTGAAAAGAGAAACTATGAATCAGTACCACAGCTTGATGAGGACTCTACTGACGAAGAGGTTGAATACCATCTCATTCTTGAGGAAGGAGAAGGATCTAAAGGACTGTCCTAGACCCAAGGTTGCGACATACCCACGACCCCGCGTACATCTCAGGAAACCAAGGTAAGACCTAATATTTCTTCGCATTTTATTCCATCTAGTTAGAGTAGTGGTGGTAATCTGAAGTGTACTTCGTCAAGTGGGAAGGCTCCGAGTAGTGGTCCATTAGTAGTAAATCAATCAAAACCCCAGAGGTCCAGAATGGTCAGGGGTGACATGAAGTTACCTATTTTTAATGGGAATGGATCAGAAGATTCAGAACAACACTGGTTTTTATGCAACATTGTATGGACTGTGAAGCAAGTCCAGGACTACAATGTCGAGTTGGCATAGTTGATCATGACTTTCTGAGGTCATGCCTTAGACTGGTTTATGAAGTTTTCTAAATTTATTGATAATCATCCTGCGAAGACCTTGGCAGAAGTCAAGGAAGGACTTAAGATTGAGTTTAAGAAGCCGAAATCTGAATCTCAATGTATTACAGAATTGAAGGAAATCAAGCAAGCATCGAATGAGTCTATCTGGGACTTCGACCAGTGCTTCAAAACGTTGATGGATCGTACAAGCTTCCCAATGAATGATATACAACATAAGGAATGGTTTATTGCTACATTGCTACCCCACATCAGAATTCCACTTATGAAACAGAAGATACGGACACAAACAGAGGCCTTGGAGCTAGCTATGAAGTTAGAATCATCACCTATTGGGGAGACTAGCGCTGGTATGGCTCAAATTCAGTCGCAGTTAGAAAACCCGTATATTCAAATTAAGGATATTAAGAAGGGAAAAGAAAAGCGTGAAGATGTTTGGTGCACTAGGTGTAAAAGAAGATGGACATTCTAAAGATCAATGTACAACGTTTCATGACTACCTTAATGGTCGCAATCCGAGTCCAATAAATTCTTTTGTATGGTGTTGAATCTATTAGACCAAGGGACATTAACCAGAATAATGCTACTTGCTACAGAAGATCATAAGTGCTCCTCGGAACTTATGGTACAAGTTCTGTAGCTCTGTGGCGCATGATGAAAATCACTATCAAGCATACCAGTTGCTCATTGAGCGGACTGCATACACATTTCTTATGAAAGGAGAGGATTCGACTGAAAGACTTGAAGCACAATTTAATTAACCTCGAGGGGAATTCATAGGTAGTGGACGAGGAGGATTTGGCCGAAGTAGAGGACAGCTCATATGTTATAATTACGGAACTCTTGGACATTATGCTAGATATTGTCCCCATCCTACTACATCTTGTACGTATTGCAGAGCACTAGATCATACCATCGAAGACTGTCCATGGCTTATAGCTAAGTGGAAAGCGAAGCAGAATCAAAATGTGCAAAATATTTCGGCGGAATTGTGACCGAGTCAACATATTGTCGTTGTTGTCACTGGGGGTGGTGTTGTGATAGGTGGAGATAAGAACAATAACAATAATATAAGGGATCCAAGATTCAGACCGATAGCTCAGGAACCAGCGTAGTTTGATGTCCAGAAAGAGAAACGTATATTCTTTGAAGCTAGGGATGAATTTCTAAAGGGCGCATCAACATCTTCCCCATCGCATGCCCATGAAGAAGGACCTATGTATGACATGCCACCTCGCTTCGACAAGTTTGCGCCAAAGAAGAATTTTGGAAAAGTAAGTGCCCTTAACACATTCCTCAGAAGTTGTTTGGATTTGGTTAAAGATGAGGATGGTCAAAGAAGTGCGATTCGAAAGAGTTGTTAATCATGTCTAGAGAAGACATAAGACTGGCCAAGAACTGCGACTTAATGCACAAATTGGTGATTATGACATGGATTTTGTCATTTTATATCTGGGTTCAAATGTAAACATATTAACTAAGCAAACATGGGAGAACATGGGTAAGCCGAAGTTAGTATGGTCACTTATATAGCTACGACTGGATAATCAACATAAAGTAATACCATTTGGGAGAATGGTTGGGGTTCATGCCAAAGTAGAAAGACTATGCACATATGCAGATTTTGAAGTGATAGAGATTGTAGACGACACCAATCCATATCCTGCACTAATGGGGATTGATTGGGCCATTCAGAATCAGATTGTCATAAACTTCAAAAAGAGATTTCTGACATTTGAAAATGAGGAAATTAGAGTTGTCACACCTTTGGATCCATTAGAAGGGAAGATATATGTAGAACCAGTCAAAGGAGAATATGATACTCAAGATCTTGATAATATCTATAATGTATCTTCAAAGCTCAATGATTATATAAATCCTACAGGAAATGATACACTCAGCTGGCGAAGTGTAAGTTCTTGTTCATATGATTTTGGTGAAGCTCTTGAAAATTGGAAGAGTAGGCTACATGAAGTCTCTATGCGAAGGTGTGCTCATGTGACAAAGTCCCTGCGATAGGTTGGAACTGAGGTATGTATTCTTCCAACGTATGAAGGTTTACATAATGTGGTTCAATTTATTGACGAATTTGAAACTCAAGTACCTGAACAAAAAAACTTATTAGCCCTGGATGTCACCCTAAAAGCAACACCGACGACATGGTGGGCTACACATAAGCACTTTGTAACTGGTTGGTCGCAGTGTATAAAATACTTAGAAATTCGGTTCGGGGTAGATATCCCATACATAGGAGAGAAATATATAGGAATTACTAGTCTTGTTGATCATGTGGCTACCTGCAGTACAATTTGAAAGAATATACCTAAGCAAGACTGGGTCCATATGTTCATCCATACCCTTGATACTATTCCGACGAATTGGTTTACGTCACTGGAGCTGCGACAAGGAACTGTAGATTGGGATTGTTTGGTTGAAAGTTTTAAACATACATTTAACTATGAGGATGAAATTCCCACAATAGATGCGGCTCTACAAATTATTAAGGCTAATGTTTTTGAATAAATCCCAGGAACAGTATCCAATTTTGCCACAATGGACCGCGGCGGTGGAGAAAATACTAGAATGTTACAATATTAGTGGTGGACCAGAAAATGACTATTCGAGGGATTTCCATATTCCAGAAAGTGAAGGAATTCGTGATTTGAAGGGACCAGAGATATCATCAAATAAGTTTCTACATCCGTTGAAAATAAAAAAGGTAAATATTGGCTCTACTAAAAATCCAAAGTTTGCAAACATAGGTTATTATTGGGATGACGAAACTGTGGGAAAAATGACTGACTTATTGCATGAGTTCCAAGATGTGTTTCCTACTAAATTTTCTGAGCTGAAAGGTATAGCCGGTGATCTAGTTGAAATGAAGATTCCCCTGAAACCAGGTGCCAATCCTGTGAAGCAACGGTCGTACAGACTAAATCCATGGTATAAGAGAAGGTGAGAGCAGAGCTTAACATAATGCTTGATGTGGGAATTATTGACCCGTGGAAGAATCTGAATGGATCAGTCCTATGGTGGTCCAAGACAAGAAGACTGGAGAGATTAGAATCTGTGTCAACTTGCGGAAGCTGAATGAATCATGTTTACACGATCCTTTTCCCACTCCTTTCACATATGAAGTGCTCGAGACTGTCGGAGGGTCGGAGGATTACTCTTTTACAGACGGATTCTCTGGATATCATCAGGTCAAAATCGCTAAGTAGGATCCTCATAAAACCACTTTTGCGAAAGAATGGGGTTGTTTTCAGTATGTGGTAATGCCCTTTGGCTTAAGAATGCTCCCACTATTTTTTCAAGAATAGTTGTCACTGCCTTCAAGGAGTTTATTCATTAGTTCCTAGAAGTATATTTTGACGATTGGACTGTCTATGAATTAATAAAGAATCATATTGACAATATGAAGCTCATGTTAGAATGGTGTCGCCAATATTAAATATCTTTAAATTTGAAGAAATGTATATTATGTGCTCCATTTGGTATATTGTTAGGCCAGCTTGTATGTAAGCAAGGTATGTTGGTCGATCCTGCAAAGATTGCTATCATTGTTGACCTCCCTCCACCTACTACAGTTTGACAGTTGAGAACAACCCTGGGTCATACAGGATATTATAGGAAGTTTATTAAAGGCCATGCCCAGATAACAATGCCAATGGAGAAGCTGCTCAAAAAGGATGCAAACTGTTAGTGGAATGAAGAATGCCAGCAGAGTCTTGATACATTGAAGGAAAAGATGGTCACAACACTTGTCTTAGTATTTCCTGACAGGAAGAAAGAATTTCATGTCCATGTTGATATGTCATCTATCGCTTTAGGGGAAATCCTTGCTCCCAAGTGAGGGGTCCATCAAACACCCTATTGCATTTTCTAGTAGAAAATTGTCCACTGCAGAACGAAATTACACTGCAACTAGGACTTGTTATGGCTTATGCATTGCAAAAATTTATACATTATTTACTGGGAGGACATTTTAAGATGTTTACTGACCACTCTGCATTGAAGCACCTGGTCAATACGCTAGTGTTTGGGGGGGATATTTTTCGGTGGCTATTGTTGTTTCAAGAATACAATTTTGAAATTATAGTTAATCCAGGGAGGTTGAATGCCGGTCCCGACCATCTGTCGAGGTTGGAAACAGGAGAAGAACCAACTAGCTTACTATACAACCTCCCCAATGCACAACTCTTTTCAGTAAGGATGGTTGATGACTACTTTTAGGATATCGTGACATTCTTGTCTATGGGAATGCCACTAGAAGGCTACATGACCATACAGAAGAAGCAGTTAGTAGTCAAGTTCGTGGATTATCAGTTGATCGTCGGTCAATTGCATAAGCTGGGACCAAATGAAGTATTGCATCACTATGTTGTGGATCATGAGAGACCAATCATATTGGTTGAGGCTCATGAAGGGGTCGTAAGAGGCCATTATGCAGGAAGATCTACAATGTAGAAGATCTTAAGAGAAAGATTATGGTGGCCGACCCTTCACAAAGATGCGAAAGAATACTACCAAATTTGCGACGTGTCTCAGAGAATAGGGAATCCTTCAAGAAGAGACAAAATGCCATTAGTACCTTAGATTACACTGCAAGCATTCGACAAGTGGGTTTTTGATTTCGTGGGACTTATTAACCCACCAAGAAAAAGGATAGGAGAAAGATATATTATAAATGCAATAGATTATCTTACACGTTGGGCTGAAGCAGCGCCAGTTCGGGATTGTACTGCTGCGAATTTTTTATTTGAGAATGGAATTACTAGGTTTGGATGTCCATGCATTCTACTAAGTGACCAAGCTACACATTTTATTAATAAGACCATCGAATCTCTTACTAAAGAATTCCAAGCTCATCATCACAAAAGTACCCCGTATCAACCGCAGGAAAATGGAACTATTGAAGCATTCAATAAAATTATGGAACACGTACTCACTAAAGTCTATAATGTGAACCGTGAAAACTGGGATTTAAGAATCCCTGCAATATTATGGGCTTATAGAACAACATGTAAACGGTTGAAAGGACAAACCCCTTTCAAGTTGGTGTACGAACAAGATGCTGTGATTCCCATGGAGTATATTGTCCCCAGTCTAAGGATTGCAGCTTTTACAGGTATGCCTGATACTAGTGCTATTGAGGAAAGGTTGACACAGTTACTTCAATTAGAGGAATACCAATTTGTCGTGGGTTTTCATCAGCAGGTGCAGAAAGACCGAGAAAAGGCATGGAAGGATCGCCACATCACTAAGAAACATTTCCAGTGAGGAGACTTAGTTCTTCTCTATGACAACAGATTCATCAAACACCCTAGTAAGTTACGGATGCACTGGCTAGGAACACATGTTATAAGTTTTATTAGATAAGGAGGCGCAATACAGTTACAAACACTAGATGGTCAAATCCTTCAAGTATTAGTGAATGGGAGTCAGTTGAATCCCTATAGGGACAGCCGTGGTGTGTTGAAGTGAAAAGAATTGATTGCAAGTTTGTACATAGAAAAAATTAAAAACATAAAAATAAAAATAAAAATAAAGAAATTTTGGAAACCCCAAGTTTTCTTTTTGTCGTAGTTATTTGTGTCGTAGATTAGTTGCGTCGCTGTACAATTATGTCGGAGCTTTACGGAAACCCCAAGTTACCATTGTGTCGAAGATATCTTATATCGGGTACTCCAGTTGAAGTCCAAAGATGTCGGTTGGAAACCTCAACTTCCTGGGATGTCGAAGCAACTATATTTTTCGAAGTTGGTAATTTGTCAAAGTAAGTCTATTAAAGTGCTTTTCCTGTTGCCTGGAAATGCCAACTTGATAATTCTGTCGAAGTTATATATTTTGATGAGTGAGTTGTTTTTTGCAATTCTATTTGTCGAAGTTCTGGAGTGACCTTACCTGTCGAAGTTGTAGTTGGGATGCATTTATTGTTTCTTTTATGATGTGTTATGCAGCGTCGCTAGTGGAATTTTCAAATTAAATGTTGAAGTGACTGACATGTGTGAAGAGATCAGTCGATGCCCTTTTCATCATTGGAGAATCTAGGACAATTAATCTATCTCTGGAATGAGATATGGATCGCATGCCAGGGATAAATTTAAAAGTTCGCTCCTCCCTCGCTCGTTCTTCATTGTGACTTTGAGCCATTGCAGTCATGATTAAGAAGATAGAGCCTAACTCTGTGCTTGAGGTTGTGAAGTTGTGCGATACCAAAATGCAGGTCAAATTATCAGCAGGAAGTGAATATCACGGATCTGTCAAAGAAGTCCCAATGTCGGGCTTTATTTCTGCCAGTTAGGAGTAGGCAGAGGTAGTTTCTTCACAAATTCCAAGGAATGTGCCTCGAAAGTCAAGAAAATCCATCCGCCCTAATCCTGAAGCAAGAATGAAGGCAGGCCATGATGCGGGAACATCTGGGGCGGGCTCTGTGACGTTCTTTCCAGAGTATGTCTCACCCCATAATGCCAGAGAAAAACCCGTGAGGCTGCAAAAGAATGCATGGTATCAAATTGATATTATTCCAATGCCGAAGGGAGTTATCATGCAGGGAGATATATTGAAGGGCATCCAGAATTTATCATATGTTGATCATGGCACCACTAAATTTGTAGAATTCAACTATACCAATTACATGTGGCATGTTGTCAGAGAAGAGGGAAATACGACTGAGTTAGAGACACAATAATGGGTTCTCGGTATGGTATGCACCGGTCTATTACCTTTATTGCACTTACCACACTTTGGTCACACTGTTGATACCAATGCGTGTGTGAAGCAACTCTAGGTATGTTTGCTTGGAGGGTGCCTTTGGTTGGAAACCAAGATATCTATTGATACGGACCTCATTTATTGTATTATGGGTTTACCTAAGGCTGGGGTAGACCCATCACAGTTCTTTGTTGGTAAAGAGCCAGATCGTGACTTGACGAAAAAGATGAAGGAAAAATACAACTTGACCAAGAGCAATCGGGGCTTTGAGGTAGCTTCTATTAGTGATCAGGTTGTTTGGTTCGCTTCCAAGCTATTAGCCACTAAGTTAGTAAGAAAGAACAGACTGAACCAGGTGACAACCTCTGTGATTGCTTCGGCACAGTAGTGTGCGATGGGCGTTTAGATGAATTGGTCGACTTTCTTGTTAAATGAGTTCCTTGCAGATGCTGTAGACGTGCAAGACAATGGCGCCCCTTTTACATATTCATGGTTATTATTAATCATCTCTTTCGTAGGTTGGGCGGAGCCTGTGAACTATCAAGGAGTGCAGCCTATCGGCCCATGTCAGGGGTCACATTATATGAATTTATCTTTCTTGGATATAAGGAGACGCCAACAAGAGAGTAATGTGTCGTTGTATATGCAGCTTGAGGCGTTGAGGTATTTTGTGGTTCAGATACCTCATATTGATGAAGCAGTGGCGGCTAAATATCATAGAGTGGCAAAGTTCAAAGCTGGGCCCCACCACATACATGTATAGGCAAGAAGGGACCCACACCAGCAGTGGTTGGTGATGGGATTCAAATTAACCAATGATGAGGTAGAACAAATGATTCACGAATGGCCACCAGAGTGGCAAGTACCTGTCAAACCTGAAACCATCTCGCTGGATCCATCACAACAGGAGAAGCAGAAAGATGGTACATCTAACCAGCAACAAAACAACCAAAACAATCAGCAAACTGAAGGGGGAGGTGATGATGCAAAAGATCAGGAATCTATCCAGACCCCCACTGATCTAGAAATAGGAGACAAGTGGAAAGGAGAAACTTCGAGACAAGGGACATAGAAGAAGCAAAAAACACAGCGCCATGATACTACCTAGGTTTTGACAAATGATGATATCAATATCATGTTCAATAGAATGATTGAAGTGGCAGATAAGAATAGAATGAAGGCGGAAAACAAGACAATCCAACTATTTAGTAGCATCACCGACGTTCTGGGGACGTTGTGTACAGAGGTAAAGAAGATCTAAATCTCGGCTCCGTCACAGAGCACATCAGTGCAGGTCAAGGTTGGGAAAGAAGAGAAAGCACAATACTAGGAAGCAGTACTTCCATCTGTGGAAGGGGTAGTAAATATTTTGCCTCAAGCAATTGCGTTTTAGGAACCAGGCAGTAGTGTCGAGCTTCCATAGTCGGGGTATGTAGACCATAGGTTACCCACATTACCCCTTTACATGTTGCATAGGATATAGGAGAGTGTTGCTAAGGAAATAAAATCAAGGGAAATCTCTCTCCTGGAAGATATGAAAGCATATAAGAACTAAGCGACGGCATTAAAGGATCTAAATGTTGAGCTTCAGCAAGACAAGGACCTACTAAGACAAGGAAAAGACAAAGTTCATCGAGTTGTCAAAGTTGTATGCCAATCAATACTGGAGGAAGAGGTTATTGAAGAAATGACAACATAAGAGATGGTATAGTGATTAGAAACGGTCATCTCTAGATATTGTCTTAAGCTACAAGAGTTAGAAGCAAATTTGGTGCCAAGCACCCATGCTGAAGTTGTTGAGCAGCGACGAGCATAGATTCAAAAGGTTGTTCAAACTATGGAAGCGACATAAGCAGAATCGATGCAAATGTATGATGTTGTGTCGCAGTCCTGGGACGTATTATTTGAGGATACTGAGTTGCAAGAGATCCAGATGCGGCTTGGGACTGCTGAGGGAAAAGTGAGTGCTTTACGGGAGTAGTTGAAGACTCTCCCCCTAGTTCAGAGAATGACCAGGGACAATGAGAGAAAACAGTTGCAATAGGAAGTTAACCAGCTGAGGTTGCAACACATGTAACCACTGAGAGAGTCCAGACGCTTTAGTCTGAGGCGCAACGCATATCATAGGAGATTGGAATTCGCCATAATTCCATCGAGTCGACAGTCACTCAGGCTGTCGAGGTGATCCAAAACCATATTACAACACATGTGGTGGAAATTGTTGGTCAGAAGAGGGAAGAAGTCTAGTAGTTGGTCGAATTTAGCAAAAGTTGTTATGCAGATTTTTTGTCGAAGCTATGGGAACCTAACTCATGGCCCTAAAGTAGCTCGGGACGAGCCACATGTGAGTGTTGGGGGCTTGTTAGGCCTAGTATTTTGGAGATATCAATTTTGAAGAAACAGGTTAGTGTAGACAAAGACAAAGTGGAACCAGCTCAGCGCAAGGGTCAACTCCAACGAAGCGGCCAGGAAATGAGGAAAACAGTCATATTGATCGTGTCAAAGGTTGGAAGTTGAGTTAGTTAGCTAGAATTGGTCAACATTGTAATAATGAGTCAATTAGGAAGTTAGTGGGTCAGTGGGAGTGGGGAAAGCTTATTATGCCTTATAAATATGTATTAAGAAGGAAATTTTGGGGTTAATAGCGAATGTTCGAAGTATATTTTTGTGCCATGTAGTAGAGGTATTCACTGCATATGTTGAAGAAAATTTTGGAGAAGTCGAGTCATTGATCTGCAGGTTGTGTGCGAAGGTCCATTGTATGACATGAGAAAATCTGTAAGTTCTACCTGAAGTTCTTATTTGGTTGCGACTCTAATAAAATACAAGCGCTCCCGTGGTTTTTCCTATATTATGGGTTTCCATGTTAAAACATGGTGTCTTATGTGTGTTAATGTTTTATGATGTGATATGTGTTTCTTTCCTCCATTGAACTATTAATTGAATAAATGATGGAGGTAACTGCATGAAGAACGGATCTGATATATCAATCAGACACAAGTTCTGAAGTCTGTCGTAGTTATGAATCTGTCAAAGTTTTGGTTTGTCGATGCTTTGTAGGTGCAACACGGTAATGAATGTATTATTTGGTGAAGACTTAACTAAGTCATGATATATGTCGATTTGTTAATCTGTCGATGTTCTGTAATGGGTTTTAATAATGAATATATTGTGCGATGAATGTTCCCCTTTTATGCTTCATGAAGTCTGGTTCCTGCAGTCCCTATAGATACTTCGGGTGAGACTTCATCTGCTCTACAGGTGTTGTCGAAAGAGATTTAATCCCTTTCGGGGCGGTGTCTGTGGATTTAATCCCTATTGCAATGAAAGTTACAAGGATCATGAGATAAATGATGTTTTTGAGATCAATTTTTCCCTAGCTTCAAAGAGTTATGGGAATGGTTCACCACTTTGAATTTTACAATGATTTTCAATTTCTCCTTCATAAACTAAATCTTTATAAAATTCCACACAATAATGCATTCAAATGACTTTTTAAGTAATTTTTGATGATGATGATGATGATGGTGATGATGATGGTGATAATGACGACGATAATATTTTCTAATAGAATAATCACAATTCACACATATAATTAGAGTAAATCCCATTTTAACATAAACCCAAATATAATGAGTGAGGCTTGAGAATGAGTATAATTTTTAAAATTAAAATCTCAAACAATTTAAAGAGAGGATAGTTGAAAATCCTAAAGTCTACATCAAAATGTTTTCTAACAGTAATAGATAGGATTTATATCCCCGGATGGGGTGGTAGCCGAACAATCAAGGCACACTAATGCTGACGAGATGGATGAAGGCCCAGTGGCGGCGCAGGTGAAAATGGAGCATTTAGTGTGTCCCCCTCCCAAGGTTTGAAGGACCATCACACAACGGTTGCATTCATTTCGCATTCATGGTAGAGGGTGAAAGGGACAGACCTCTGGAAATGACACCTGAGCATGGAGGTAAGTATTTAAACGGGTTCACATCCTTAATGCAGGTTAAACGCTTGCCAGCAGATATCTCTCTCATGTGGGACGATCTTTTTCCCTGTGAGGTTAGTTCCACTTATAGCATGACGAGAGAAAGGTAACGGGCTCCCAGCAAAAGAGGTCGTCCTGGCTAGCGGCATGGCAGAAGATCTGAAGAGGCTGGAATTGCGCATCATCTCGACTCCATGACCAAAACTCTGCCTAACATCCGCCATGAAATTTGAGGTCTAGAAGAGGACACGCAAAATCGCATAAAGGAATTGGAGTATAGGGTTCAAATTATGTCAATCAGTGTGCAAATATCGTAGATCTTTTTCATCCTCCCTCTCCACTCCTGGCCGTGGGGGTGGAGTCGGAGATGGTGAATGAAGACATGATAGAATTGGCCATGGATATTAAGCCAAAGGAGGATCAAGGTAAGGACGATCAAGCGATAACCAGTGCTGGTGCGGGAAAGAGAGACGCCCTGGAAGACGCTCAATAGAGGGAGATAAAAGAGGAGTTGCAGCTGAAAAAGAAAAGAATGGAGTCAGATAGTTCACAACATCCTCAACCATGATGGGCAACATGCATTTTCCTGGTCTAAGTAACTCGATTTTTTTTTTTTGTCTTTTTTCATCTTAAAGGATGAATTTACAATGTCCTTTCCAATCTTAGACACTCTGAATAGTTTTATGGCTTTGTATCTCTCTTATGCATGGTGCAGTATAGTCGATTTTGATATAGTAGAATCAGCAGAGACCAATGATGATTTCATTAGCCACAAGCCTGGGTGTTTTTCCATCTGGGAGGCCCAGTGCAGAATTTTTTCTGTTTTACCAGTCTTTTGTGCTTGTTTTGTGAACTATAAGCCTGGGTGTTTCTCCATCTGGGAGGTCTGGTGCAGCCTAATTTTTTCTTCCATCCTGAGTGTTGCTCCTATCGAGAGGCTTACTGCATACTTGGCTTGAGTATATATCTTTATGTAAATATTTTTTAATATTAATGTAAGTGCTAATTTATAAAAAAAAACAGATAAGATTTATATTATAAAAGTGATGTTGGAAACCAAACAACCAAGATTTGCAAAATAAACTCAAAACTGCTCTTATAAACTGAGGTAACATATATAATACAATAGATAAGATAACAATATTATATGGCATGAGGCCTTTCTACAATATTTCAAACTATATTGCCAAATAAAGTCTCTAAGTAACCATAAACACGAGAAGAACATAAGTAAATAGGTTATCCAAATTTATTCCTTGAATGGGCCTCCTCCATAGAACATTATCACACTCCATACCATGACACTCTTGGAAATTTGGTTGTTCTGATAATTCCACATTTATTTGTTTCACTATTTCTTCTTCCCCAACTTCTCTTTCAGTGAAATAGTAGATAAAATTGGGTGACCTGCAATCGTTTGTGACCCTTTGACAAACCCCAAGATGATATTACAATGTATCTCTTTGTGATTATTAAGTTTCTCACACTTCAAATTCTTCCCTTTCAAAGTTGCTTCAATTATCGCCTGCTTGTTTTATTGCTTCTCCATATGAATAATTAAGTATTCAATTGCTTACCTCATTCCCTCTAATTTTCTATTCATCCTCATATTTCTTTTACCTTAGCGATTCTATCTCCTCCACTCTGTCAAGAATTGAAGGTTGTACCATGATACAAAACGATACAAGAGACCTCAATCTAACTTGCACACTTAAGGCAAAGAATGCTCTAGAATTCAATTGGACCCCATTTACCATAAGCCAACAAATGATAAGCTCGGGCCTTTAAAACTACCTAAAACAATTTTTTGGCTGTAGTTCAAACTGCAAAATATACACCATACTAAAATAAATGCCACCTCAACAAGAGCACATACTGTGAGGGTCCTACCCTACCGCCCTACTTTATCAATGTGCAATGCCTTAAGGTCCATTAGTTAGTCCATTAGTTAGTTATTGGGTACTGCCTTAATGTAAAAGGGCCTTCCTTATTAAATAAATGCCCCTAGGTGGTTGACCTTCATTAATAGCGGGGCCAAAAGTAGTTAGGCCTTTGGATATTGAAGCATTATATATATAGTAGTAAGTTATGTAATGTAAGTAAAAAAATGTCATTGTATTTGGAGCTTTGCACTTAGAGGTTGACCCCCTGAAGAGGAAAGTGAACATAGCTATCTATTTTATCTCTTATCTCTTGTGTATTTCTATATTTTCTCTAAATTTGTAGGTTTAAGTATATTACAGGAGGTATCAAATCTCTTTCTTGGTCCAAATGGAAGAATGTTAAAAACTAGTGTTTGGCTCTTTCAAATGAGTCATCTTGGGTTTTTTGCTCCAATTTGTTTTCTGTGAAATTTCTAGGTCTAAAATTTTCAAGGTAAAGAAAGGAAATATGGAATTAACTTGTGCCAAAGTTTCAGCTTTTGATTCACTATAATTTTTTATATACACTCTTTATAAGCTTGGGTTTGTCACTAATCTAGAAGGTTCCTTCAAACAAGTCACCTTGGTAGTTTTACTCTATTTTTTTTTGTGAAGTTTTAGAGTATAATTTTTTTAGGTTATATATAGGATATATAAAAGTAACAAGTATAAAATCTTTATCTTCTGGGTCACTACACGTCTAGAGATACACTCCGTGTAAGTTAGGCATTTTGAATGGCCCAAAAACTAGCCTTAAACAAGTGTTTTGAGTAAAATTATTATATCTGAAGCTTTAGAAATCCAAATTGAGTGCCACTAGTTGTATTGTAAACAAGATGGACTAAAGCGTTTCTAGTAAAAATTTTATATTTAGAACTAAAAAATTAGACACATGGTAAGCTATACAAATTTTCCCTTTCGAGAAGGCCAAAATTGGCAAGTTTTGGGAAAATTACCCTAATTTTTTTCTTGGCACATTAGAATTTAGTATACCCTATGGAATTACAAAGTATACATATTAGGATACTACACAACAAAATTTTAGACTCAAAGGTGCAAAAATTTCAGAGTTACCAAAACTTCAAGGTGAGCTTGTAGGACCATCTCCAAACCAAGATTTTACAAGGAGGTGTGCTTATTTCAAACTTTTGGCCTCAAACCCTACCTTTAAAAGTAAGTTACTATCCAATGATTTTAGAGATATTTCTAGGGTTAGCAAGATCAAATTTAAAAAAAAAAAATAGAGATGTGTTTTGACATCTTTAAATAACACAGAGATGTGTCGTTCAATCAGTAAACCTATGGTTGGGGAAGCATACATGAAGAAAACACAAGGGTACATAAGCCACATTGTTGTGCACCCTTTTAACCTTTATTGGTACCCCTTTGAGTAGTACTGAATCAGATAACACACATATACAT
Organism: Larix kaempferi; assembly: GCA_027924585.1. Classification (NCBI taxonomy): domain Eukaryota; kingdom Viridiplantae; phylum Streptophyta; class Pinopsida; order Pinales; family Pinaceae; genus Larix; species Larix kaempferi. Next base: position 8,751,606 of record BSBM01000835.1, read on the forward strand.
AACTTCATTTCCATGTACCCTTAGGTATATCAAAGGTCCCCTAGGTATACTTTGAACCAACTTTAGATCAAATTGATCGGTCATCTTATTGCTATAGTACACCAAGCATGGTATTTTTTAATGATTCAAATATTATACCTATGTATAGTATTATAGGTGACTATTTGGATTGAAAAATTATACACAAATATATATATATATAGGTGAATATTCAATAAAAAACATATAATATACTATTAAAATTGTAATTTTTTGGCGAATTTTAGTAATTTAATCATATCTTACATAAAAATAGGTGAATTTTGAAGCTAATTGGTGATCATATTATTTTAAAAATGGCCAAAACATAGCCAATTGGTGAAATTTCTCCCTTGAAAAATACCCTAACACCGATAACAATACTTGGGGAGATCACTCTCTAGTACCTAGATAGTCGAGTAATATCGTTAAGGGCATGGTTGATCATCCTTAGTTAGTGCCCTGATATATTGGGCCAAGTACTACTATTCGACCCCACACATATATCAGAGAACTATAGCACCTTCCACTCCCTTTACCTTAGGACTTGATGGATCCCACCCATGTTGGAACCATATAAACCACCTCAAGTGAACTCCTCAAACAATATGACCAACTGCTTTACTGCCAGTAGTTTGGACAATTTGGAAGCTCAACACATAGATTTAATGGCTAGATTCAACATCTTCAATAGACCATCAACAGTTGGGATCAGACATGGGATAGGAAGTTGGAGACAAAATTAGACCACTTGGAGAAGATATGGGATGAGAATTTGACAAATTTGATAGCTAGTGGCATACATGCAGAATAACATGGTAATGCACAACATAGTGAGCAGCACTAAGAATAAACTTCTCACTTGAGGCTATCTAGACACTAGTAACCTCCTTCAAGTCCTCATAATGATAAACCGCCCTCCATGGATAATAACACCTAGAACCATTTTCTTAAAGTAGACTTGAACAAGTTTGATGGTTCTAACCCATCAGGATGGGTCACTCAAAGGGAAAATTACTTTTCCCTTCATGGTATTACTAATGAAATGATGAAACTCGGGGTGGGGGTCTTGTATTTAGATTTGAAACAATGAAAATGGTGGGAGTGACATAAAAAATCCTATGGGTGCTACATTTCTTGGAGTCTATTTGTTAAAGATCTCTTTGAGCATTATGAGGGAGATCCTCACTATTTGGGGTGGCTTATGAAGTTGCACCAAACAAGATCAGTCATAGAATTTATCATAGCCTTTGAGCAATTAGTCATCCATACAGAGAACTTAACATATTATTTGTGTAAAGAATGCTTCAATAGTGGAATCAAGGAGGTGATTCAAGCACAAATATTAATGCAGTATATTGCTACTTGGGTGGAAGCATCCCAAAGTGCTCTACAAGCAAAGACAATTATCAATTCATAAACCAACACCAACTTTCATTCCCTATTCACACCCTATAGAGTTCAACTCCTAAAGAAAAATTCCTTTTCCTCCCTTGAAAGTACAAAGGTTGTCTCCAACAAAAACGTCATACCGACAAAGATGGGGAATCTACTATAATTGTTATGAAAAGTATGCTCTGGGTCATAATGCAAAGAGCATAATTTATTTCAAACTGATGTGATTACTCCTACCCATTATGAAGACATCATTATGGAAGATACCCCTAATTCAAATACGGTTGACTAAACTTCTCCCGTGTAAGAAGAAGTGGAAACTAAAGTTTAACAAGAAGAACCACCCATCTCTCTTTATGATTTGTCTGGTATTTCAGCCACACAAACCTTGAAACTTTTTGGTTACATCAAGCATCGTAAAGTGGTAGTTTTGGTTGATAGTGATAGAACACACAATTTTATTTGTTGATGTGTGGCTGGATAACTCCATGTTTAATGCCACCTTATGCCCAAATTTCAAATTATGATAGCCCCAATGGAAGCATGATGAAATGTGGGGGGAATTATGAAAAATGTGAGGTTCCAATTGTGTGATTATCATATCAAAACTCATATGTTGAACATAGAAATGGGTAGTTTTGATATAGTTTTAGGAGCATTATGGCTACACACATTGGGGCTAGTTAGCATGGACTTCGATGAATTATACTTGATCTTTTCCTGCGACACTCATACTCACACCCTCAAAGTAATCCATGAAATCTCCTTTGAAATCATAAGTTCTCATTGGATGGAAAAATTATTCAAGAAATGCCACTCTCGAATTATTGATCACTTCTATGGCATACATGCTTTGGACAACACCACACTAGAAATTCATCTTCACTTACAAAAGATTTTGGACAAGCACCAAGAGGACTTTGAGACACCAATGGGTTTACCCCCATATAGAAGATGGCACAATCATGACATACCCTTGATTGTGGGCATTCAACCACAAAATGTACATCTGTATAGGCACTCGATTGCATAAAAAATTAAATTCGAAGGATCACACAGGTGCTACTCGAGGTGGGAATCAGTTGTCCCAACACTAGTCCATATTCATCCCCATTAATCATGGTTTTAAACAAATAAAGTAATGGACGCATGTGTCCTAATATTTTTTCCTTTGCATGGAATTAAGCAACGAAAAAAGTCTTTGTAGTTTTAAAGCATGTAATGTGCACCACTCCGGTATTAGCCATGCCTGATTTTACTAAGACCTTTGCCTTGGAATTCGATGCTTCCAGAAAATGTTTGGGTGCAATCTTAATGCAATATGGAAGACCCTTATCATTGATCAATAATTCATGGGGTAGTAGGGATTTGAATTTTTTTACCTATAAGGAATAAATGGTGGCCATCCTACATGCAATCGAAACATGGAAACATTATCTCCTTGGGCAGTGTTTCCATATAGATCACCACAACTTGAAGTAGTTTTTGGAACAACGGTTGTGATCCTCTAAGCAACATAAATGGTTCATCAAGATGCTTGCATATTATTACAATATCATCTACAAAAAGGAAATAGATAATGTTGTGATAGATGCTTTATCAAGGAAATATGAGGAAGAGGAACCCCTCTTTGACTTATCTTCTCTGGTACACGAGTGGGTAGAAAAAACACAATTAGATGTCTCTCCAATGTTAGTACATCTCATCTCATCAACCACCTTAACGAAGATCCAACATTCACCATCTATTTAATACCCCTTCACCAAAGTTTTATGGCCCATATCAGATTGTTCAAGGCATGGGTAATGTGGACTACAACTTAGCACTACAAGCACACTCCAATATCTACCCAGTATTTCATGTTTTTTGTTTGAAGAAGGGTGTGGGTCAAAATTGTCAAGTTCAAACTCCATTACCAAAACTCTTTGTAGAAAGATCCATTTGGATTCATCCTATAGTCATTTTGGCCACATGAGAGCGTCACCTACACCATTGCATAGTCAAGGAATTTCTTACCCACTAGAAGGATAAGCAGTCAGAAGATGCTACTTGGGAACAAATATCTATTTTACAGTAGTTTCCCATCTCTTGCCTTGAGGTTAAGGCTGCTTTTGAAAGGGGAGGGAATATTAAGGTGCTATCTGTTGCAGTTGCAACCACCCTCCCCATTATTTTTCTTGAAAGGCTAGGGACCCTCCTTCTGAACCCAACTTTTGCTTGATCCACTCTTTTAGTTTTTTCCAAACACTAAGTCTAGTACTGCATGAAGTTAATTGTTTCCTGGAAAGAAGGGGTACTTAGAATTTTTTCCTTTTTGGCCCTTTTTCTTTTGAAATTTTACGTTTTGGCGACCTTTGTAAAACTCTTTGAAACATCGGTGGAGTTTTCCATTTCCCACCGAAACGTCGGAGATATTTGGTTATTGCACTGAAACACCGGTGGGGTTTTGAAAAACTCCTCGAAACAGATCGGAAAAATTTTGCGTTTTGTCCCGAAACATCAGAGATCTTGTCCAAATTATGCCAAACATCAGGAACTTTGTTAAATAACGCCAAAACGCAAGTGGAAATTCTTCATCTCCTCCTATACATCGTCTCTTTTCCTGCTTGTTGTCAAAATATTGACTTAGAATTTTTGGCAAAGTCCAAGTCTCATCGAGTTTTGGAAAGGTCAACGGGGAAATGAACTAGTTTCCCTGGATTTTTTTGGTTTTATCTCTAAAGCTCACCAGCAAGCTTTAAATTTCTTTCTCAAAAACTATTTAGCGTACAATATTGTTTTCCCTCGACCCTATTGCAGCACTTTTGAATTATTTGTCGAAACGTCATTAGACATGACTTTCAGAATTTAATAGGATTCTTTGTCAAACTATATCGACAGAAGATGGGATTTAACGTCGATATGTTTCAGCGATTATATGAGTTCACTGTGTTGACGCCTGGAAAAATCCTTGCGTCGACGATAGGGATTCTTCAGCAGGTTTTGTAGCAGCACTGAATTTGTTCAATACAATGGTAAATCTTTGATTGAAATCTTGCACCTTTTCCTTTTTATCCATTCTCAGAGATAGTAATTCTTTCATGAGTGAAGCTAAAGTCCTTGGGTCACCAAATTTACTTAAGAATACCTTCTCAAAACTGTCCCAATTAGTTATAGAACCAGTTTGTAAGCTAAAAAACCAAGATGAAGCTTTAGGTTCAAATGTGTATGGAAATAATATGCATACCACATCTTCATGTTCCACATTTAAAAATTCAAATCCAAATAAAAAAAATTTAAATGATCATCAGCAGAAACTCCTTTTTAGGGATCAAATTTAGGCAACACCTGCTCTGTATGTTTGGTCAAAGCATGCAAAGCAGCGAGTAGATTTAATGGTCCTTTATCTCTCCAAGCAGGTGGTTGGTTAACGTTATGATCCTTTTTAGCAATACATGGAGGATATTATGGTGGAGAACAAGGAGGTGAGTGTGGAGGTGATTCTATGTGTTGAGAATTTATTGACTCCAGGGAAGCAGGTCTTAATTGGTTGATAGGATCTGGTATGTCTTGCAACAATAAATCCACCAATTCTTCCAATGATTCAATAAGAATAGAGTCCTTATTTTGCACAACTCTTATTCTAGGAGCTTGTCTTCTAGGTAATAATGGGACTACCAATAACCCTCCAAGATTCCTCACGTAAGATGTGGTATGTCTTCTTAAATGATCTACTTCTTGGTGAGGAAAATCATATAACTGCTCAATGTGCTCAATTTTAGAATTAAGGTTTTCTTGATAATCAACCTCAGGAATTAATTCTTCTAGTTGAGATATTTCAAACAGAGACCTAGAGAAATTTCCTTGTGAAAACAGACTTCCTCTACCAACCATACACTGGCGGCCCTCCTTCTAACACCAAGTATGTCGACGCTTGGAAAAATCCTTGCGTCGACAGTAGGGATTCTCCCATAAAGTAAGCATTTAGAGTCGCTTGTCCAACATGTTGTTGAAGATATTCTGCAGTGAGCACGCCCAGCTTTTTTATGTAAGTCATATCCTCATCCAGACTATTTCTCAATTCTGCTATACGTTGTTGTTTAGGTGTCAATTCGTCAATGGCCGTAGGGGGTGATTAGTGTTATAGCTCAGTTTTTAAACTTTTTCCTCAACCAAAAACTCCAAGAATCTAGGGTTTCAATTCCTCCTTTCGTAACCGGGTCGTGAAAAATGTGTTGTCTAGAGCTTCAGCAAGGAGGACCCTTGGTCGAAACTCGTTGAGAGAGAATGCTCTATTTGAATGCTCATACGTTGAATTATTGGTGAACACCCCAACAATAAAAGGTTCAAAATTTCCCTCCACTGATCAACTAGCATATAGTAAAGGGAGGCAATGAAAAAAATGGTGGGTTTAATAGTTTTGTGAAACTAGGGAAAAAGAAAAGTCTTTACCTAACCTCCTAACGCTCAATCATAAATGAAAAAATTCCTCAGATGAGATGGAATAACGTCCTACCTGAACCACAAGTATGCTTCCGAGCTGGTAGTCGAGCTGGAAAAATTCTCCTTCCAAGTGTCGCGAGCAAGCAAACAACATTCAATATTATACTAGTGACCTAGAATGGGATTTCCTCTTTCAAATGTAACTTTAACCCTAAGTCCTCATTAAATTACTAGTGGCAACCTATGGTACTTTCACACGTCCTTATGCAAATGATACGGCTTTTTGCTCAAAGGAAAATGAACTTATAACTTGTGGCTAACACTTCGCACTAACTTGCATTTTATATCGATGTCATATGGTGTTTTGATCCGGTATGTTTTGGGCCATAAAATTGTTTTACGTCGATTTGTTTCAGTATTCAAATGAGATATGGCGTGAAATAACAATTCTACGGGCGAAAAATTAAAATGAGATCCGACGTGTATCGGAGCAAAATGTGATTTGGCACCGACTGCTTCGGGCTAAACGATGAAAGTTATCTGATATGATTTGGGGTAAAAAATAACTAACTGCAATAAGGGACCAATCGTTTTGGTGAAAACCTTGGTTGGGCCGCGACCTTTTCAGAGAAAAACCGAATTCTCTTCTGACTGTTTCGGTGCAAAATTGAGTTTGGCGGTGACCATTTTGGCATGAAATTGAATTTTCCTCCGACCATTTCGGTGCAAAACCGAATTTTAGTCCGATTGTTTCTGTGCATAAATGGCTTTCGCTCCGACTGTTTCACTGCATTTTCAACTTTTGCTCTGAAACATAAAACTCAAAAAATTTCTAAGTGTAAAATTTTCTATGGGAATCAATTCTAAAAGAGTTTTGAAACAAAAATGGTCCAAAATCAAATATAGACTCAAGATCTGAGGAGGGGCCCTAAAATATCATAGAAATTTGGGGAAGGAGTTGCAACTACAACACATTGTTGATATGTCATCGCGAAAGATCGTGAACATCCTTCGATATGCATCACAATGAGATTGTTTTATAACTCTGAAATATTTTTTTAAAACCTTTTAAACACACTTTTCAACTGCTTGAGGTCACTTGTAAAACAAGCTAGGGATTTTAAGGGAATACCTTTTATACCCAAACCTCGTTGATCAAGCTCACGGCTTGTTCTCTTCAACATCGTTGCTTCCTCCATGCCAGCTGGAAGAGGAATATTTTCCACCTCCACTACAGACTAATCGATACGCTTATCATCTAGCTAGGTAATCAATTTTGTCTTCATCCTAGTTGTTTTATCCACCTAGCGTTCAACGTTTTGTGTCATAGAAGGTAAACATACGATTGGCTACTAGGGTAGACTGTTTTCTTTGGGTTTTTATCTTCCATTGGTTGGATAAAATCCGTTAGAACCCCAAGGATTTATCCTTTTCCATTTATACATATGTTTTTAAATCCCCAGTGTTTATTCTCTGTCAGTGAAATATTGTGAAGAGAGACACGCATAAACCCTAGTACTCAGATTTGTTTCTCAGATGCATTTTTGCTCAAATGATTCTCAAGAATTATCTAAACCCTAATTTCATAGCATGCACACTATTTTTGTTTCTTGTAAAGGGATTTTGGTTTCACAGTAATATTGAGGAGGGATCTAACGTTATTTACATTGACAGGAGATTACATATTCAAGCCTTTAGTAGCTTTGGGCATTGAATTCTTTTATAACTATTTATTGTATGCTTAAATTGTGTCTAGTTTATAATTTGAATGGAATCTATGCAACACAATGATGCTTCTCTTGCTTCATAGGATCCAAAGATGTCAAAGAGGGCTCCAAAGCATTCTGCTAAGGTGATATTGGATTAAGATGATGAAGTTTCCCCAGAAATGGCCTTAGAAATCCAATTTGACAATACTCAATCGATCACGGGAGTGGCCCCTGAGTTCAAGTGGGGTGAACTGTATCACTTGATCAAAGATAAAAATATACCCAAAGAAAACATTGAAGAGGATCTGATATATCAAAATATAAAAAATTGAGGTATTCATAAAGCTGTCGCGAGACCAGAATTGTTTCCATGCATTGAAGTGTTAGGGTGGATTCTCCCCTATGTGGATATTAAAGCTTGGATCATCGCAAGTGTTATAGGAAGAGGCTTTGCTTCATTCCAGCCAACACACATAGGAAAGGATTACAAACTCCTAGCACCAAAAGTATTTTTGAAATAAGATTGGAATAAAATCTTGAAGATATATCATGCAGAGTGTGCAAAGAAAATGTTATTGCCTGGAAAACAGTTGCGTCAAAGAAGCAGTGGAGAGTATGAGACTAAGTTCCTGAAAAATCCTTTCAAGTTTGTTGCCACTTTCTTATGTATATTATATGGAGGATCCAACTCATCCAGCTACAAAATTAGTTAGATACCTCTGTTATGTCACATCACCATGCATGGTACAGTGTTCAACTAGGCCGATATTATCTCTGAGAACATGGTGCAGGCTATCAATGATGCATAGAAAGGACTTAAATCAAAGAAGGATGAATTTCATATGTCATCCTACCTTATAGATTGTATATTGACCATGAATCATTTTCCAGGTCTTGGGTGTAGATGGAATCCTAGCGAAACTCTAGTGTACATGGCATATCAGATTCTATAGATTTAGAAACATGCAAGTTTTTACAAACAAATTTGCGAATAGTTCTTGGTCCCATTGTATAAGTTGATTTTTGAGAAAGAACCAAACTGTGTGTCAGATGAGGCCCTTACAGTGACCACACAGATAGGAAACTATTTCTTGACTCCTTAAGGTACTTATCTACGTGTCTACGGAGGTTCAAAAGGTCCATTATTAATGCCAAAGTATGTCATTGACTACATCATATTAAAGGAGAATGTGAGACAGACCTTTATAAATGGTATTGGACATTTCTTACATGAGAATAAGAAATCTTCTTATCCCGCCAATCCCACTCACAATTGGAGCATACAAATTTAATAAGGTCAAGGAAGTTGAAGAATTTGTGAAAGAGTTGGATTCTTATCATTTTGGTGAAAAGTTTTTTTTTAGAAATGATATCCATTAGAAAGTGGCTTTGCATTGCCAATAAGTTAGGATTAATTATGAATATGTGGATCAGTGCTTACGAGAGGATGAAGTGTATAGATGGGTAAAGAATATTGTAGAATTAAACAAAAGGCTCAGTAAAAGTAAAGGGACAACTTCCAGCAAGCCATCTGATACATTCCAAGAAAAAGGGCAGTAGAAGAAACTCTCTTAGCCAAAAATTCCAAGAGATTACAGGAAGAAGAAATGGCTAAGAAGGCAGAAGAAGCAAGAAAAGAGAAGGAAAGAGATGAAGAATCACAGAAAAGGGTTGAACGAGAGAAAGTTGAAAAGTTGGCTACCGAACAACAAGAGAAGAGACTACAATAAGAGGAATTGAAGAAGAAAAAATAAGAAGAAGAATTGATCAAGAAAGTTATGGAATCCCAAGATCTACAAGAAGGTGATGACAATCAAGATATGTAAATTGATAATCCAATAGATAGCAACATAGAAGTTCCTCTTGCTGGAGGACATCTTCCTTTAGTTGAACTAGGAGTTACACCATTTACACCATCTAAGTAACATGTGATTGCTAAGTTAGAAACAGTAATCTATGACCCGAAAAGAAAGACTATTATGAAGAGGACAAAAAAGTGACCTAAGGTTGCTTCTCACCCGATATTGTTACTATCCAAGAAGTCTCAGTAGTTGAGGGCACAAATAAAGATCCAAAGTTCACAGGATCTGTAAATGTAAGGTTGAACGAGAGAAAGTTGAAAAGTTGGCTGCCGAACAAGAAGAGAAGAGACTACAATAAGAGGAATTGAAGAAGAAAAAGAATTGCTCAAGAAAGTTGTGGAATCCCAAGATCTATAAGAAGGTGATGACAATCAAGAAATGTAAATTGATAATCCAACAGATAGCAACATAGAAGTTCCTCTTATTGGAGGACATCTTCCTTTAGTTGAACTGGGAGTTACACCATTTACACCATCTAAGTAACATGTGATTGCTAAGTTAGAAACAGTAATCTATGACCCGAAAAGAAAGACTATTATGAAGAGGACAAAAAAGCGACCTAAGGTTGCTTCTCACCCGATATTGTTACTATCCAAGAAGTCTCACTAGTTGAGGGCACAAATAAAGATCCAAAGTTCATAGGATCTGTAAATGTTGTTGCAGCATTAACTAATGAAGATAACATACACAAGCTAATGGAAAACATAGAAAGCAGCAAATCCAAAGTGGTCAAATTGAAAGATAATCTAGTGCAGTCTAGGGGTGAAGGGATTGAAATAATATTCCAGTGAGATGCCCTAGAGCTATAGAAAGAAGAATCCATGCAAACCATACAAATCTTAGAAGATGAAAAATACTTGCTTCATGTACATATAGTAATATTAGAAGGTGAAAAAGCGTATCTCCAATCTCAACTGAGAGGACTACAAGAGAAAGAATACTAGTGAGATCAACAGGTGGAATCTCTAACTATAGATAAAGGAGCTCTACAAGCACAAATAGCAGAGCTTAACAGAGAAAAAGAATCACTAGTGATTCAATTAAATGCAGCACAAGAACAGAAGCAAGACTTGACACCATTTTATGATCGTGCTTCTTCTCTTCAAGAACAATTGTTCCATTTTCAAGAATTGCTCACTGAATAGACTTATGAAGTACAAGGAATGGTAACTCGGCTCAAGAAAATATCTGAGGAAGCTACTTCTACTAGGTAAATATTACAGGGATCTATGACAGGATGAAGAAGGTGACTGCTTGGAGGAAAACAACCAAAGAAAACCCCCCACATTTTCCCAAAAGATCCACATTTGAACTCAAGTTGGATTTTGCAATTTTGGGCAATTGCTAGAAAGCATAAAAGAAATTATAGAATGAAATAAAAGATTCCATTTCCAAACTTGAGGACATTCACCAAATCATTACCATAGCTTTCAAAAAGTGTCATCTTCCTTCTCCTGGCTCATTCAAAAGTCCAATACCAAAAGAGAAACGACTCGTTGAATTAAGGACCATTAAGGGGAGGACATTACTGCTATCAGAAGCTTAGATGCCATCACTCCAAAATATCTATAGGAATGCATTGGGAAAGCTACACTGAAGACACAATACTTAACAAATTATCATAATGCAACAACTAAAGGATTGAATTCCATGGTTAAAGAGTTACCATTTCTTGAAGTAGCTTTGAGGTTATTAGAACCTCAACAATTAAATGCTATAGCCTATGAAAGTAGTATTTGGAATGAATATATCCAAACTCAAGAGAGCGCTCCACCCTCTTAGTGTAATATTTTATTGTATTTTAATATTTTGCTCACTTATTTTGTAATCAAAAGAGACACAAGTTTTGGAAGGAAAAGAGTCTGAGGAAGGTGAAGTGATAAGTCACCCAAGGGTTGGGATTGTAAAGATAAATAGGAGAAATTAGATGAGGAAAGGGCTTTTGCTTGCGAAAGATTGTACTAAGACTCATATGTGAGAAACTATATTTTGCTAATGACAAAGACATTTTTCTAGGTGGAAGCATACATGGGATATTGTGTTGAAGGATGGACAAATGTGCAAAACTAATTTCTTCATTTTGTTTATGGATATGCAGTAAGATCTTTCCTATTATGTTGCACTATTATAATAGTTTTGAATAATCTTGTTTTATATGAATGCAAAAATAACAATAAAATTATGTTATATGTGAGCAATGAATGTAATAAATGTTAATGCTCAAGATATCTATGCATTGGCTTTTTTTTGTGGTTATTAATACATTATTTTGAGTAGTTAGCTTCTGAAATTGTATGATGCAATTTACTATTATTGCTCCTTGCAAGGATAGGTTAGATAGGTTAGAACATTGCATTTAATCAGGACATATTCTTGGTTGAATGATAGTAAAGAGGCGATAAGACGAGAGGTAAGAACTTGTGCATCACTAAGTGAGGCCTCTTTCTATTAGTCAAACAAGCGTAGGTAGGGGCATGTGCATGTAGAATTAGTAACATGCATTGCATATAAAAATCTAAAACTGTAAATGGTGGATTGGGTCATATCTGATAAACCGATTAGAATATCATATTATAAGGTAGTCGGACCATAAACCATATAGGTTCCCTAATTCAAACAGTGAAGAGTCTAATTGGGAATTTTTATTGCGGATAACCCCTACTGTCGACGGAAGGAATTTTCCAGCTGTCAACTGATTTGGCGCTAGAAGGAGGGTAGCCAATGTATGGCTGGTAGAGGAAGTCCATTCTCTCAAGGATTTTTCTTTGGATATCCACTTGAAACATCCCAAATTGAAGGTTCATTTCAAACAATACCTGAAACTGATCATGGAACTAATTATCACGAAGACACCAACCCTAAAATTGAACATATTAAAACTTTATACTCTATACTACACCAAGAAGTTAATAATTTCAGAAGATACACTAGATATTACGTTAGAAAACATGGAGGATTACTTGTAGTTCCATCACTACCTAGACGACGTGCTCCTCGGAGAAGAGCTAAACAAAACACAGAATCTATTATGGTTTAATTATTGGAAGAGTTGGTTGATTTGTCTCTACAAGACATACTAGAACCCATTGATTAGTTAAGACCTCCTTCTCCTAAATTAGTTTCTTCTCAGCACACATAGTCACCTCCACAATCTCCACCGCATATTGGCTATATGGATCACGACATGAATCAACTACCAACTGGGAGAGCTAGGGGTCCTTTAAACTTACCTGCTCCTCTTCATGATTTGCCTAAGCATCCAGAGCAGGTTTTACCTAAATTTGATCATGGCAAAGGCATTACTGCAGACGATCATTTAAAAACCTTTTGTCTGGCTTTAAATCTCCTAAATATAGAACATGAAGATGTAGTATGTTGTTTGTTTCCTTATACTTTTGAGCCTAATGCGTCATCATAGTTTTTTAGCTTATAGGTTGGGTCAATAACTGATTGGGACAGTTTTGAGAAAGTTTTTCTATGTAAATTTGGTGAACAACGAACATTAGCATCTCTTATGAAAGGATTGTTGTCTCTTAAAATGGATAAAAGAGAGAAAGTGCAGGATTTCAATCAGATATTTACAACCATATTGAACAAGTTTAGTGCTACTTCAAAACCTGTTAAAGAATCTTTAGTTGAATATTATACTACAACACTTCATCCATCTTTATTCATGTTTGTTAAGCATTCTTACAAAAACACTCTAACAAAAAACTTTGAAGAAGCTAAAAAATTTGACACAAAATAAATATTATTGTTAAGCACGCAGTAGAAACTGAACCTAAACCTATTGCTTCCAAGAAACCTATTGATGTTCTTTTTTGCACCCCTTTAAAATTTTGCAAATTGTTGCAAATGTTCCAACTTCTTATTCATTTTATAGACTCCTCTGAGTATTATTGCTTGACTTTGACTCTAATCCTACTATGCTTGTGTCCTTTAAGCAAAAGAATCGATATAACCAAGAGCGACACCATTCGAGTTATAAAAGGGGGGACCTACTAAATAAAGGAGTTAAAGGAATGTTGTTTCGAATATATAGAAATGGTTCACATGAGTAACATATTATTTGCTTCCGTCACCCTTGGAAGTAATGTTGACTACCATTAAATTGGATATAAGTTCCCATGGGTCGAGTATTAGATAAATGCGATATGGTATCATTTGCATCCTTTAAAAGAGGTGATGTAATAGTGAACAACATGAACATAGATATGTGATCAAAGTTAAAAGGGCAGCAATTATAGTGTTGATAAATATGTTCAATTAGTTATAAATCTATACCTTGGTGATAAGCTTGTGTTATTAGATCCCTATTGTAACCTATCGAGACGTTTACACTTTGTTGTTGGACGTGAAAAGGCTTGATTAAATCCCATGCTAAAGTTTGGTTGGCTCCCAAAAACTATGATATATGAACTTGATGTGCTACATGCCATAAATAAAAGAAACGTTGTTTTAAAAATGTGCATCACCAGCTCAGAAGGTGGTGAATTTATAGCTTTGATCCCATAATATATAGCTCTACATTTGAGTGAAAGCGCATTTAATGTGTTGTTTGTCTGTCATTGATTTGGAAAGTGGAGGATGCAATGTATGGCAAGGATCACCATCCCAATTTCCGAGCTCTCCATCTCCCGGTTTATTTTATAATGGAATTTAATGATTTTAGCCATGTTTTCAGTTGGGTTAAACTTACCAAGAGAGGATCAAATTCTTTTACATTCTACTTGTTTTACCACGACATAAGTTTTACCCATCTTGTCTTATAACTGTGAAAAAAGGAGAGGAAATCAACAAGCTTGGAGAAAATTGTCTGCGGGTTAATTCAGTAATTAGTGTGGTTATTCTTATCTACATGGTATGTGAGTGACATTTGGTTTACTTGTTGTGCATGTTAAAAAATGATTGTTAGTGTCGTAACTTGTTTATTCCGCATTCGTGACAAGTCTTAATATGGGCATTGTTACGCTCAACCCTTTTCTTGTTATTCTTGACTTCGTGGTATTATAAAACCCTAAATGCTTGAACCCTATCCCTTTATTCTTGTCATCCATTGTTCTCTGTAAGCCATGGTCGCAAGTAGAGGAGTGATAAGTTTTGCACGCGATACAAGCATTATCAAACAGGAAATTTTGTTGCAGGAACAAGTTTTGAATAATATACATATATATTCATTAACGTAAGCTTAGGGTTTTCAATCTTCAAACATTTGATGCACTTGGCTCCTATCTATCGACCCTCTACTTGGCTGAATTTTGAATGACTCCAGTCTAAAAACCCTGAATGTGAAATAAGTGTCGCTGGAAATATATTTTGACAATAAAGAAGGTTCTGTCAGTTATGATTTAAATACTGAATTAAGACAAGGTAATTGTCAACTTATTCATGAGCAAGGGTTCTAGTGAAGGATTTTCAACATCACGTGCTTACACTATGGTGAATCTAAAGGGAAAATCCAACAACTCATGGTTTTGAGAATTCTCCTAATACTCTGTTTTCCCATGACACAGTTACACGGACTGGAGCTCCCCCCTCCTCATGCATTTAACCTCCATTTCAGTTTGCATTATTTAAAAGTCATCTTTTATTGGCCATCCCATTTTTTTTAATCCATGATCCCACTCTCCCGAATTCAAAGTCACTATCCCCTCATCTTCTTTTGGGTATCCCCTCTCATATATTCAATCGACTCCCATGCATTATTTCGATATCAATCCCTCATACCCTTCCTCCAAACTATTATTTGGTATCGATTCTCCAAAGAGTGTCATACTCATGATTTTAACCTTTCCTATTACCTCTCCTTTGTTCTAAGATTTTCCATGTTTGAGCTAATTTTAAGCCAAAAATTCAGTGAATATTTTACAGTTGGACTGAACCAAAAATAGAAAAGAGTGATCTACGCAATGTGCTATCGTTCTGACGTTATTATTTCGGAGAATTTTTTAAGATGTATCCTGCCTGATCCAATCAATTTTAAGGATACTTATGACATAAGTTAGAATAATTGCTCATGGGTGAAACTCGCAATCCGACACTGGCTGATCATAAAGAATGAGTGGAAAATAACTGTGTTGGATTATTATGACAAAGGGGAATGAATAATAGTCCATGTCCAATATTGCAGCGAAGAGACCTTAGCTTGCTATCAATGAATTATCACTTGCAATAATCAATTTTAATTTACAGTCGAGGTTTGAAGTGATAATTGAATGGATTCAATCTGATGGGATTTCAAATTTGCGGTCAATTGATAGCCATTTACTCACAAGCCGATACTGATGGTGGATCGCAGTTAAATAGAGACTATCATATTGCAGAGATTATCCAGGACAAGAACTATGAAGTTGTAACAATACATTTTTCATCCCAGTCAATGTTTTACTTGTTATACCATTTCCCAGTTAACACTCTTCCCTGTTACTATTTCCTTACTCCTCGTTTGTCTCCTTGTCAAGACCTTACCTACGCAATGTGATCACAGTACTTGCATGAAATGACATTGATTTTGCACTGATAGGTATTCAAGAGAATCCAGTGGTTGATTGTCACTTTTGCATAATGTTTTGTTCATAAAATTCATGTACATAAGATAAATGTTCACAAATTATGTGTTTTCAGCTATGAGTTTTCGCAGCAGGGGTTCTAGAAGGTCAATGAGAGGAAGAGGTGGCAGAGGGAAATATTTATGACAGCATGGAGCAAAAAGGAAAATAAAATTTTCAGTGCATTTTGATATAAGCTCAAATGAATTTACCCAGCTTGCAAGGACTGGTCACCTCTACCTTGGACCTCAACATGCTCCACCTTCACATATTCCAGTTCCCCCACATGTATCACAAGCTCCTTTACCCCTGCCTAATGTAGCAGAGTTGCCTAGACATTACTCAGTTCATAACTCAGATTGGAACGTTCTTCCTCCTTCCCCTCGAGCTAAAACTACAGGGTGGGGAAACCTTGAACCTAATCGACCTATGCCTTCAGCAGCCATCTCTACATCCTCTAGTCATCATGAAAAGGACCCTCATATTGCTAAAGGTCCGCCAAACTCTGCTAAACAACCTGCTAAGTTAGAGCCAGCAATCGATGATATCCCTCCTTCTCCTTCAGTCCTACCTCCAGAGCATCCCAAGGAAGAAAAATCTAAAGTTTCAGTCAATGCAGAAAGTAAGGAGGTGAATGAGGTTCCAGCTTCATCCTCAAAATTTACAGGATTTTGTCTCCCATTCAGGAATTTTATATCTAAGTTATTTGGAAAAAGGTCTTAAGTGATATTACAGTGACTATGGTTTTGATGCTCTAAACTTCATGAACTTGTTAAATTTTGATGAACAAGGTTTGCATCATATTATAAATGTGTTAAGATTTATTTTGTATGGAGCTGAGACACCTTCAAACATATTTGATTTAAAACAGGTCTATGTGGGAGTATGTGGATTGGTGATAAACAAATGGCATTTTGTGATGTTACAACTGGGTAAAATTTTAATATGAACAGGCTATATAATGTACAGGTTTCGGGAGACACAATGAATATGAAATGTTTTCATATGTTTAACTTGGATGATTAGTGGGTTCCGTCTTTTTAAATAACTATTCCTTCTATTACTATACTCTTCTAAGTTATAAATTCTAAATGACCTAGTTCTCCTTTTCCTTTCGATGGTTGCCTTTAACTAAAGTTCTACTACATGTGTCTCATCCTTGTTTTCTTAAAAAGAATGATTTAAAAGGTTTTAAATAATTAGTTATATAATTGTTTCTTGAAAAAAAAGCTATAAAGATTGGAACCATGGAGGAGAGCGGGCTATTGATCCCTATGCTATGGTACACTAAGAGTATGATTTTTTTGTTCTTTAGTTCTGCATTTTGATTATACAATATTTATAATATTTGGTATTTTTGTGATAGCAAGAGTCTTTGCTAAGTGTTAAATTTGTGACTTTGAATTAATGAATGATGTGAAAGGTATCTTCCCTACCACTTGCTAATGATATTAAAAAGGATTTTCTTGTAACTTGTTATTAATTGATAACTTTGGTTGTAGAGAATCATTCTAGTTGTGGTCGTTATTAATAGATTCTGATGGGTAGCTTTATTATTCTTTGTTTTGTATTGTGTTTATCACTACACACTGATTGAGTGGTTTGGATACATTCATTAATTGTGAAAAGACATATTCCTGGTCCAGGAATACAAATAATTATTCAAGTGTAATTTCAAGAAGTCATTAATAAAGAGAAACTCTTGGGTGCCATAATTTCTTTCTTTCTTTCTTTTGGTGTTTGTCATGCATTAATCTTGTTACAGTGAAATTGTTATTCTTTGTTTTACTTATCATATTGTATAAATGATTGTATCTACCATTTTTGTAATATATATATTTGTATGTTAATAGATTAACTGTAAATATTTGTTACCGATTACAAACCTTGTCTTAATTAGCGTGAGTTTCTTGCTATTTCTTTTATATATATATATATATATATATATATATATATATATATATATATATAATAAAGCAAAATCGGCATACCACAACTCCCTTGAGACTTATATGATGGCGGGGACTTGTGTACCTCTTGGAGGCTATAAATTAGGGTGTTCATTCCCGCTCTTCATAGTCCGTCCAACTGTACTGAGGCCCGAAATATTTCATTTGGAACATATAATTCCCAACATCAACAAAACCTTTATTGTTAACAAGACTTGCTAAAGAACAATCAACTGATTTAGAAAGTGTTGTTAAACTGGTTCAAAAATTATCAAATAAGATTGTGGACTTGGAAAAGGAGAAATGATCAAGTTACTCCACAAAGAAACCCTTTAAACCTTTCTATAAAAGAAAAGAAGAAATTCCAAAACCTCTAACAAATGAAACATATGTCCTCAACCTAAATGAAGTAGGCATGGATCATTTATGCACTTTCCATTAGGGACACCATTCAGAAAAGACTTGTCCTC
This sequence comes from Larix kaempferi, assembly GCA_027924585.1. NCBI lineage: Eukaryota > Viridiplantae > Streptophyta > Pinopsida > Pinales > Pinaceae > Larix > Larix kaempferi. The sequence goes on from BSBM01000835.1 coordinate 8,769,979, forward strand.
AATGGATTAATTCTATGGCTTTGGTGATGAATAAAATTCTAGACAAACAAATCCTAGATGAAAAGGATGAAAATGAAAAATCACAGTCAAACGAAACAAGAGAAGCAAATGAAGCAACTACACTAGTTTTATGGGACTGAGCACCGAATCTAGATTTGGAAGATGAAGAAGAAATAGCATAAATACATAATGTTCAGATCTCTCCTATTTATTATGAATTGATAAGTCAATGGCCACTGGAAGATCAAAATAAATCAGTCCCAACATGCAAAACAAGTAATTCTACTCACAAGGCTCAAAGTAAAACAATTGTTGCAACCCAACAACCCCAAAAGGTAGCAAAAACGAGATATGTTAACCCTCCGGAAGTTGCAAAAGGATTATCTTCTTCTAATCATTGAGAATCAATCCCTTCATCAAGTAACGTTGTCGTGTTTAGAAACATTACGGGAAATCATAATATGGGGTATCATGTGATTGAAGGTATTAAAAAGACTAAAGCTAACATATATTTATTTGAAATTTGTAATCTCCCGCAGCAGAGCAAAAGATTAATGGAAGCATTTGATCTCAACACAACAACAAATCACTCTATTAATAAAGACAAACAACAAGTTATCATGGAGCCATACACTGAAATTAATGAAGCTAGCATTGGTGGTAAATCTAAATCTTAGACTCCACCTTTTTTGCTCACTTTTGAAATTTTTAAAATAAATTAACTTCGCGTATTTCTTGTCAAACTATTTTTGAAAGGGTTTTCAAAGAAGATATATTTTGCAAAAGGAAGTTTTTACAAGGTATGTTTCTTCTTATTTTTTTTCAAAGGGCACATTGAAGGAGTTTTTTTGTAAGGCATTTTTGTAAAGGATTTTTTTTTGTAAGGCATTTTTGCAAGGAGTTTTTTCAAAATATTTTTTTTCTTAGACATGTTTGCAAAGTGGTTTATGCAAAGAATGATTCTTTCCAAGGAGGTTCTTTCCAAGGGTTGTATTTAAAGAGTGTTTATTCCAAAGTATTTTTGCAAAAAAAATGTATTTTTCGTTCTTATTTCTTTGAATTTTTTTTTTTCAAAGAGTTGTTTTGGTAAAGTAATTTACAAAGGGTTTTTTTCCAATATAGTATTGCACTTCTTATTTCTTTGAAATGGGTTTTTCTAATAGTTGTTTTGCTAAGGTATTTTGCAAAGGGTTTTTTTTCTAAGGTAGTTTTGCACTTCTTATTTATTTGAAAGGGGTTTTTTCAAATAGTTGTTTTGCTAAGGTATTTTGCAAAGGGTTTTTTTCCAAGGTAGTTTTGCACTTCTTATTTATTTGAAAATGGTTTTTTCAAAGAGTTGTTTACTCAAAGTATTTTTGCAAATGAGTTATTTCTTTACAAGGGTTTTTTCCAAAATATGTTTACAAATAAGTTTTTTTCCAAAGTATTTTTTCCTAGATATTTTTTCAAAGAAGTTTTTTTTTTCCAGTGGTTTTTACAAAGAATATTTATTTACAAGGTGTTCTTATTATTTTCCAATGGGTTTTTTCAAAGGTGATTTATTGTCAAAGAGTTCTTATTTCTTTCCAAGAGGGTTTTTTCAAAGAAGATTTTTGTTCAAAGAGTTTTTTCAAAGGAAATTTAATTCCAAAGAGATCTTCTTCAAAAGACTCTTACAAGATTTTTATAAGGTGAAGTAAATTTCAGTTCATGTTTTTATAAATTTCGTAAATGTTTTTAAATCTTAATTTTATTTTTTTTTACTATAAAGTGATGATTCTTTAATTTATCATCTATAGATTAAACAATCATGGGAAATAAGAGAAAACGTAAAAAAAAAGGTGATCGTAAACGTGATGATGATGCTAATAGAGAAAAACAAAAACTCAGATATATTGTAAAAAAACAAAGGGTTACCGAAACATAAGAGAGAATTATTGAAGATATAAATACAGATTTACATGATAATGTTGAGGAAATGAAAATTGAAAATAGAGTACAAGAAGAACAAATTGAAGTTGAAGAGACCATTGTTGAAGATGTAAATAGTGATTTACATGCTAATGTCAATGAAGTCAATATTGAAGATCAAGTTCAAGATCCAGAAATTGGACCTGGTATGTATATATCATATATTTTCCAAATTCATTTTTTTATAATGAATTGTATTTTTGGATATATGTTAAATTAAATTTAACTTGATGTATAGGTACTTGCACCATTGATGATGAAATGTTAGAAGACATTGATTGCGACAAATATAGAGAAAAACTACCATTACATGTTGCACGATATCGTGCTACAAAATTTTATGATAAAGTTCTCAAGGATTACTCAATAGTAGGACAAGCACAAATTTTGAGATGTTTAAGAAGTTAGAAGGTGCTACATCATTATTGGGTATTCACATGGCGACAAAAGAGTCGAAATTGAAACAAAATGTGATAGAAAATATAGGTGATGCAATAAAAATTTTTGGAAAATCTAGGAAGAAAGATATCAGTGCTGCACGCAAAGCAATTCATACAGCAATTCTTTCAGCTAGTACTAAACAAAAGCGTTTGACAAGCAAAAGCAGTTAGAACATCAAGAAAGACATTATACAAACATAGCAAATTCAAAATGCAAATAGATGAAAATAATGAACTTGCTTACTGGGCAATTATTTGTAGACAACCTTACAAAGATAGAATGGAAGCAGGTGTTAAAGATATTGTACGGGAATATTGGTTGGAACATGCTCGAGTTTCACCAAATTCAAGAGATGTGATACACAAAAGAATATCACGAAATCTATATGAAAGCCAACCGAAACATATAATGGACATGAAATAAGTACAATTGTTCAATAAATTCAAGGAAAATCATCGTGGAATTAATATATCAATCACTACATTTGTACAACAAAAACCATGGTATGTTAGACCTATTACTATATGTGACACTTGTTGTTGTCGTTATCATGTGCAATTTCAGTTATATTATGACACGTTTCTTGAATTTGGTAAAAGGTTTTGGACAAATTCACCACCTTGGCCCACAATACGTTAATCCATATCTCAAACTCTATGTGAGAGAAATCACAATGAAGTATTTTATAATAATAAATGTGTCAATGGAAAACATTGTCATCGTTGTGGAAATCTGGTGTTATTCCATAATAAATATCCTATCGATAATGATCAATCGTTGTCAAATGTAAATGTTGATTGGAGGAGATACGAATACATCAATTATACTACAAGTTCTAGTGATTCACATTCCAAAATAATTGATTTGCTAGAATATAAGATATGCATGACAGATTTTCTCAAAAAATTTGAAAGTGAAATTTATAAATACACCCAGCATTCACATAGAGCACGATGGCAAGATCTTCAATTCAAATAGTCTCGTGAAATTTTTCCACCCGGAATAATTTTGCCCGTGGTTGATTTTGTTGAAAACTATGCATTTGCTGCACAAAAAGAGATACAGAGTGAATACTATCACTCTGACCAAGTTTCGATATTTGTCCATGTTGTATATAGACATTCTCAACAGGATGTTGATAGCATTGAAAGCACATGTGACAATCGAGATGTGATTAAAGAATATCACTTGTATATCAGCGATGATACACACGATACACATTTTGTTCAACATTGTATAGAAAATATTTTCTATGATTCACTAAAAAAATGTGAAGTTAAATTCAATGAACATTGGATATGGTCTGATGGATGTGTGGGTCAATTTAAATCTTCATGATCATTTTTTTGGTTATGTCGACTTCATAAAGCGTTGAACATTAAGCATCGCTAGAATTTCTTTGAAACTGGACATGGAAAAGGTGAACATGATGGTGCAGGAGCATGCGTAAAAAGAGCACTTCGAAGATGGCAAATGAACTATTCTTCTGCACGATTTCATTCAGCTGCAGAGGTTGTCTAATGGTGTCAATTAAATCTAAGCCATGATTATAATCAACAATCAAAAGATGTGCGCAGGTATGTACACTATTTTTTTAATTTATATTATTTCTTGAAATTTAAAAAAATGTACACTAACATTTAAGTACATGTACACTAACATTAAAAGTTGTTCTTTGTGATTTATCATTTATCGTGTAGGTTTTTTTGGCTTGTTGGGGTCTAAGATATAAATAGATCAATACCATATGACACTAGCACCATACATGGGACTAGAGATCTTCACTCTATTCAAACAAAATCATTCCAAAACGTGTTTGCATTTGACAATAGAAAGCAATCGTGCTTTTGTCATATTTGCACTGAAAATGTTGAATCTACAGAAGTTTGTGAAAACATAACAAACAACTACGTAAAAGCTTGGAAACACACAGAGATTAATCCAAAAGGAAAAATGCCACTAGTAAGTGTAGAAGAATTAGAATCAGAAGAAATAGCAATATCATCTGATGGCGATAGAATTTCAGATCTTGTTAGAGAAGGTAATGAACTTACTTGACTTTTAAGTTGATTGTTCATTCTTTTCCATCACCTTATGTGTATAGTCAATTTAATTGATTTAAAAACACTAACACCAATTGTAATTTGCGTAGGATATGTTTTCGCTGTGATTGCACCTTTAGACAACAACGAAAATGTGAAATATTATTTGATGCGATGTACTGAAGGAAAGATGAAGTTATTGGAGGACTACAATGACAACGGATTTACATACGAGAGAGGATCCATCATTTTAAAATGGTATTTTTTTCAACAGAATCATGTGACTAAAAATTATGTCTACTTTCAATATTATGAACACGATGTTATATGTTGTCAGCAGAGTCATTTAGTATGTGCATCTCAAATAAGGTTGGTACAATTTCCATAAAAAAAATAGTTAAAAACCAAAAAATGGAAACTGTCCATATGTGACCATGAACGAATAATTGAAGATGGCATTCCATTGCGATGTTTTTAACTATATATCAAAAATGAATTGATCTATGTTTTTGTCCATATCAATTGTTGTGTACAATATATTTTTTGTCCATGTCACAAATGTTGTGTACAATATATTTTTTTCATTGAATTGTATGACTATGATCTTGAATGAGAATTAGAATAAGAGTTTAAATGGTTGTATTTTAACATGCTTAAAAATGAATTAAAAAATTATTTGGTAATGAAATTTTTAATAAAAATTGAAAAAAATTCAAAAATGTTGTATTTCAGCTATATGGAATCTTTGTCTTCAATTTGTAATTTTGTGATATAAAGTATTTTATTCGGGTCCCCATATGTCTATTAGACCACTTAAGGGATGAGATAACGAATGTGGCTATCCCCACACTCCGCCCCGAATTTTTAATTTGATTGATTGATGCCAATAGGAAATCATCGAGAAACCTATTAGATTTTGTATTCATCTAATCCATTGAACATGTTTCTCTAATGTACTTCGCCATAAATATGATCCATGAGTTTTTTAAAACAAGTTGTTAATCTATATGGTTTTTAAATAAATGATTGTTGCACAAAGATAATATATCTCTTACATGTAAGTTCACATAACTGAAATCATGGCAAATGGAGATAACGATCATTTGATTTTTAATCACAAACAAGGATTCATGGATTGTGAATCTTATGCTAAATTAGAGCAATGATTATTTACAACAAACCGATAAAAAGTCATCGAATTGTTGTCTAAAATTCATTGCTCTAACTTAGCATAAACTTCACAATCCGGGAATCCTCACTAGTGATTAAAAAACAAAAAATCATTTATCCCCATTTTCCATGATTTCAGCAGCATCTAGAAATTCACCAACTACAAAATACCTAAACAATGAACATATAAGAAACATTAGTTAAAATTTGAAATTTACATATGCAACATCATATCGATCAAACGACCAAAAGATTGAAACTTTTATCAAACAATTCATAGATTTTTATTTATAACATTAGAAATTGAACCTATTAAAATTTCATATTTCTATCAAAAATTCCTATCATTCCTCACATTCATTCATTTTAAAGATTCATATCAGGTACAACATTCTTAAACTTCCTAAAACTTTGGTAACAAATTCATTTCTTAACATTTTAAACTTTGGTAATATCCATTTCTTAACATTTTAAACATTCTTGACACTTCCCATTCATTCTTATGATTCAACACTTTCTCAACATTCATTCTTTCCATAACATTCATTCTCAAAATAACATTGAACATTTTTAACAAATTCAACATTTCCTAACTTTAAATTACACCTATCAAATGTTTCAAACATTCATTTTTAACATTTTAAACATTCAAGTGACTTGATTCCAATTCATTCTTAGGATTCAACACTTTCCCAACATTCATTATTACCATAACATTCATTCTCAACATAACATTCATTTTTAACATTCAGCATTTCAACTTTACATTGCACCTATATCAAAAATTTCAAACATGTTCATTCTTAACATTTTAAACATTCTTAACACCTCCCATTCATTCTTTCCCAACATTCATTCTTACCATAACATTCATTCTCAACATTCAACATTTCCTAACTTTAGATTGCACCTATCAAAAGTTGCAAACATTCATTCTTAACATTTTAAACATTCATGCAAAACATATTCTAAACATTTTACCAAGTGACAAATATGCTAAATAATTAACATGTACTCATATATAATCCAATAAAAAAGTTCATGAACATGTGAAGTCAATGTACATATGTATAATAAAAAAAAATACTCTTGATGTGCAAAACAACTACAATATATATATATATCAACAAAAACAAGAAAGTTTGGACCACTATCCATAAGTCTGGACCACTATCTTCCACTAGGGCCTTCCCTTGGACTCAACTCGGCCTGCAACATGTATAAAAACAAATTATGAATATCATAAATTATTTAAACAATTTTAAACTAAATTCAAAAAATTAAAATATGAAACTTATATATGAAATAACAATTCAATTATTAAAAAAGTTGTACATCAAATTCTCTGAATGCATGTCCACCACTTTCTTCCACTGGAGTCTTCCCTTTGGCTCCAAAGGATCTAAGAGAGCCAAGCTGCAACATGTACAAAAGCAATTTATGAATCCAATAAAGTATTTAAACAATTTTAAAATAAATCCAAAAATATAAAATATTAAACTTATATCAGAGATCAATTCAAGTTAAACAAAATTACCTCGGTGCCAATATCCGTATTCATCAAAGAACCTACATTTGCACCCCCAATTTCCATATGGTCTCTCCCCTAAAATTTAAATTTTGTTAATAAATAAAACATAGTGGAAGCAAAAAATAAATTAAGCAATTAACTTAACCAAAACAAAAAAATTAAAATCATTAGCTCACAAGAGATGATAAATCATCTAAAAATTTTGATTTTAAAGAAATCTGCATGGATAAGTCAAATTAACAATAAGATACATTGATATTTATTAAAATTCAAAAATAAAGATAAAATATCAAGTTCAAGCATAAATATTATAATAAATATACCTCTCCAAGACGCTCTTCATTTTGACTAGTGGAGACTCGAAAATTATGTGCATTCAACATTCTAGAAAACTGCAAACAAAATACATTTGCTTAATGTACTTATTACTATGTAACAAAAAATTGAATTCAAAATGAATAAAAGATCAAATAGATTGTCATAGCATAATCAACAAACCTCTCCCATACTTGATGTGTCATTAGATAACACATCTGAAGCTATGTCGCGACAAGACTTGGCATAAGCCCTGAGATCGTCGATACTCAATCCATCTACCTCATCATTCGTCTTGTAAACAAACTTTTGATGAATAGTAGCACGATCCCTCTCTCGACCCAATCCCACTTCTACTCCAATAAGAGATGACGCTAAACCATGACCAACAAAATCCCTTACGGTTGTCCCAAGTTGGGATGTGGGCTCCATCTCCGATCTTAATGCCACAACCTTGGGTGGGTGATGTATCTCGGGTGGAGGTCGAAGAGTTGTAGGGTCTCTAAGAGCACCTTTTCGATTATATATTTGACCCTTTCCAACTCCATAAAATTCAGAAGGAATATCAGTATAGTTTGGCTTCATACCTTAAAAAAACTCTGCATAGAAAAATCTAGCAAAATAATTAGGAACCTCATCGTTCCATGGTAATCGACCATAAGATGCAAGGAACCGATCATATATTAGATGTGCAATTAGAGGATGCTTGAAATATTGCACTTTCAACATTTTTCGCTTAAGGCCTTCTTTGAAATTAAACATTGAATTGGCCTGTTCTTTGGTCACTCTCTCCTTCACAACCTCCCACTTGTCTGGACCCATAACTTGTTTCCTTTGCCTTTGCATCAAATGAACAAAACCATTCGTAGTTGGTCTGAGTTCCTCATATGCATCAATAAAATTTTGCAATGACCCCAAAACAATCTCTAGACTTTGTTTGCTCTCTGGAGGGAGATCCAAAGTAGAAAGGTCATTGTTCAACTTGTCGTAGTGGGATCTACAACTTTCAAGGATAGTTTGTTGCATAACACCTTCCCATGGAAGCTCATCAGGTAAATCAGACGGATAAGTTGATATGGGTGTACAACCCTCAGCTAGTGGAACATATGTCGTCCTAGCTCTAGGAGGATCTTCAGGACCCTGCTCTGCACCCGCACCTATTCCATCATCTATAATCCTATCTTGATCTTCCTCCTGCTCTGTCGAATTACGCATATCTTCTGAATCTCGCTCTGCTTCAAATATAGCTGAATTCAAGTGTTAACCTTGTCCAAAAATTTGAAACAAACAAAAATACAAATTATACATGTATTGAAACATTAATGTTCATACCGACAGAAGGTTGAGATCAATGCTCTCCCACGGAAGATAAAGGGGAATCATTTGTACCCCTATCACCTTGTTGGTGATCGAATGACTGTGACCCATACAGTAAACTCGAACCCCGAGGTGAATTCGACAAACTTTGATTACCAATTGGGACACCAACTCCCGATGAATGTGATGACCTCCTACGCTTTCGCTTCAAAGACTCCACTCTTTCCATTTGATATGATATCTAAATTTACACAAATGTCAACTCATAACATATTGAATTTCTACATGTTAATTCTACAGACTTAAAGACATATTTGATAAAGAACTACATACCAAATGTAGGGGTGTCTCAAGTTGTATAAGTGATTTTTTTTTTTGTAAGTCCCTCTTTCTTTCCTAACTCTAGCATAATTAATTAACTGAAATTCCCACCATCACTACTATTGCAACATAAAGATCTATTTAATAATCATTTCATAATCAGATATAAGATATAATGCAGTTAATTGAAGTAGTATAGTAACCTTACAAATTTTTCATCCATCACATATGATTCTATTATATATATCAATAAACAAACATCACACGAAATATATATATATATATATATCCACTTATTATAAGAATCGTACTTTATTTATAAGAAAGAAAAATAATGAAGGATTTACAACACTATATGACTCTTTATATGTTTTTCAACTCTGTTGAAAACGCTAGCAGTAATGATGTCTTTCCATGTAGAATAATAGTTGTTACATTGATATCTTTTACGGTTTAACTAAATCTAATTTTATATGTTCTGCTATCACTTTTCTTTATCAATAGTTAGCCATGTATACAGTATTTGTGATAGATTTGTCCAAAGATTCTTCTCCTCACAAGGTGTGGGCAAGAAGCATCCAAGGATCCTAAAAGGATCGGAGTCAGTAACATCTGTTAAAATTCAATATGCTAAGACAAAAAATAGCAGCATTACATTCCATTTCACAATAATAGCATATACAGGATCACTGAAGAAACAACAAGCATAGCATAAACACAAGAGACAGAGATTTATCCTGGGAAACCCTCATGGGGTAGAAAACCCAGCAAAGCTTCCTCAATATAGATGACCAGCAATATACAAAGATGAAACCCTGAGACATGATCTCCTCCTCCACAATATCAGACCTCTCCTCCACAAGTGCGCTATCCTCAAGTGAGTGAATGTGTATAATGAGGAACACACCTCCTCTATTTATACACTACTCTGATATGTATTTTACACAAGTACATGTAGGCTCGTATTTAACCATTAGGTTAAATACCCCATTATAACTGACTGGGCCGACCCCTCTAGGGTGGTCTAATAACCCTTTGACCCACATAACACATACAGGGCCGACCCCCACTAGGGAAGTCTAATAACCCAAGTTACCACATTCCGACGGAGGAATAAACATCTCCGGATATACAATAAGATCTTCACGGAGGAATGAATCATCTCCGGAATAATAAAGTACAAATATAATATTCTTTGAAGTTACAATATCTCAACACTCCCCCTTAACGAGAAGGATATTATAACAGCATCTGTACGAGCAAGGAGTCATCAACATCATACATGATACATCTATAAATCATTGGAAGCTTTCTCAACATCATCAGTAACTCAACCAGTTACTGGAATATCTTCAATACTGGAACATCAACATCTTCAGTACTGAGTCTTTATCTTCTGCAGCACTCAAACAGCTACAGCAACATCAATATCTGAATCCTCACGATTGTCAGCATCGCCATCACACGATCATCAACATCGTCATCACATGATCAGCAGCATCGTCATCTCACGATCATCAGCATCGTCATCTCACGATCATCAGCATCGTCATATCATCTCGATCTACAGCATCTGGATCATCTCGATCTACAGCATCTGGATCATCACGATCTACAACATCTGGATCATCTGGATCATCTCGATCTATAACATCTGGATCATCTCGATCTACAGCATCTGGATCATCTCATCTACAGCATCTGGATCATCTCGATCTACAGCATCTGGATCATCTCGATCTACAGCATCTGGATCATCTCGATCTACACCATCTGGATCATCTCGATCTACAGCATCTGGATCATCACGATCTACAGCATCTGGATCATCTCGATCTACAGCATCTGGATCATCTCGATCTACAGCATCTGGATCATCTCGATCTACAACATAAGTATCCTCAACCATACAAGTACATTAATCAATACATGTATCATCAAAAGTATGTATTCTCACCAATACATCTATCATCAAAACATGTATTCTCACTAATACATCTATCATCAAAAGCATGTATTCTCACTAATACATCTATCATCAAAAGCATGTATTCTCACTAATACATCTATCATCAAAAGCATGTATTCTCACTAATACATCTATCAATACAAGTATCCACACTGATACAAGTATACACAACAACATCATACCCTGCAACACACATGATCCAATTACGGGATGGTCAATCCCTCTCACTTTAGGACATAGGTCCAAGGATGATACAATCCTGATCCACTTATGGGATGATCAATCCCTCTCAATTTAAGACATCTCTCATGTCTATGGATGATGCAATCCAGATCAACTTACAGGATGATCAATCCTTATCCTTTTAAGACACCTCACCATGTCTAAGGATGATGCAATCCCGAATCAACTTACAGGATGATTAGTCCTTATCACTTTAAGACACCTTACCATGTCTAGGGACGATGCAATCCCAATCTACTTACAAGATGATTAGTCCTTATCACTTTAAGACACCTCACCATGTCTAGGGATGATGCAATCCCAATCTACTTACAGGATGATTAGTCCTTATCAGTTTAAGACACCTCACCATGTCTAGGGACGATGCAATCCCAATCTACTTACAGGATGATTAGTCCTTATCACTTTAAGACACCTCACCATGTCTAGGGATGATGCAATCCTGAATCAACTTACAGGATGATTAGTCCTTATCACTTTAAGACACCTTACCATGTCTAGGGACGATGCAATCCCAATCTACTTACAAGATGATTAGTCCTTATCACTTTAAGACACCTCACCATGTCTAGGGATGATGCAATCCCAATCTAATTACAGGATGATTAGTCCTTATCACTTTAAGACACCTCACCATGTCTAGGGATGATGCAATCCTAATCTACTTACAGGATGATTAGTCCTTATCACTTTAAGACACCTCACCATGTCTAGGGATGATGCAATCCCAATCTACTTACAGGATGATTAGTCCTTATCACTTTAAGACACCTCACCATGTCTAGGGACGATGCAATCCCAATCTACTTACAGGATGATTAGTCCTTATCACTTTAAGACACTTCACCATGTCTAGGGACGATGCAATCCCAATCTACTTACAGGAGGATTAGTCCTTATCACTTTAAGACACCTCACCATGTCTAGGGACGATGCAATCCCAATCTACTTACAGGATGATTAGTCCTTATCACTTTAAGACAAGTCTCATGTCTAGGGACGATGCAATCCCATCACGTACATTTTGAACCCAGTTCATGGACGATGCAGTCCTCACGTACATTTTGAACCCAGTTCATGGACGATGCAGTCCTCACGTACATTTTGAACCCAGTTCATGGACGATGCAGTCCTCACGTACATTTTGAACCCAGTTCATGGACGATGCAGTCCTCACGTACATTTTGAACCCAGTTCATGGACGATGCAGTCCTCACGTACATTTTGAACCCAGTTCATGGACGATGCAGTCCTCACGTACATTTTGAACCCAGTTCATGGACGATGCAGTCCTCACGTACATTTTGAACCCAGTTCATGGACGATGCAGTCCTCACGTACATTTTGAACCCAGTTCATGGACGATGCAGTCCTCACGTACATTTTGAACCCAGTTCATGGACGATGCAGTCCTCACGTACATTTTGAACCCAGTTCATGGACGATGCAGTCCTCACGTACATTTTGAACCCAGTTCATGGACGATGCAGTCCTCACGTACATTTTGAACCCAGTTCATGGACGATGCAGTCCTCACGTACATTTTGAACCCAGTTCATGGACGATGCAGTCCTCACGTACATTTTGAACCCAGTTCATGGACGATGCAGTCCTCACGTACATTTTGAACCCAGTTCATGGACGATGCAGTCCTCACGTACATTTTGAACCCAGTTCATGGACGATGCAGTCCTCACGTACATTTTGAACTAGTGGTTCCGGGATGATGCAATCCCCATCACTTTATTCTCGAAGACCATACGTCTACGGATCAATTCAGGGACCAAGGTCCGGGGATGATACAATCCCCACTTCTCGGAGACCTTACGTCTACGGCTCTCTTTAGGACTGAAAGTCCAGGGATGATCCAATCCCCTCAACTGTCCACTAAGGACTTCATTCTCGGAGACCTCACGTCTACGGCTCTCTTTAGGACTGAAAGTCCAGGGATGATCCAATCCCTTCAACTGTCCACTAAGGACTTCATTCTCGGAGACCTCACGTCTACGGCTCTCTTTAGGACTGAAAGTCCAGGGATGATCCAATCCCCTTAACTGTCCACTAAGGACTTCATTCTCGGAGACCTTACGTCTACGGCTCTCTTTAGGACTGAAAGTCCAGGGATGATCCAATCCCCTTAACTGTCCACTAAGGACTTCATTCTCGGAGACCTTACGTCTACGGCTCTCTTTAGGACTGGTGTTCAAGGATGATACAATCCCCACATGTATTCTCATCAATATACTATTGATCCTGGGAACCCATACAGAACCTGATTCACACTTCTTCTTTAATTGCACCATTAAGAGAATGGTCTTATCTAGCCACTTGGAGCAAACATCTCATCATGATTCTCTTCCTCTTTCTAAGAGAATCTTCTAGCCACAAGCCTTCTATATTTTGTTTGATTTGTAAATCTTCTTGTTGAATATCCATCACTTGTTCGGTGTTCATTATTCTTCATGATCTTTCCTACAAAACAAAATTAAGTACATGATTAGTAATCCTTCATAATCATGAAATCATGATAACCTATTATGCATACATATATCATTTACATAGTTATGCAACTATCTTGACCAATACTTTGGCACAACACTTTCCCATATCCTGTATGCATACAGTGGCTATCTAGATGCCTTCCATCTCTACCGGAACATACTATCGAGAGTGTGCACAGCTCTCAGCATGTCAGCAAAGAGGTTTCATTCTAGACAAGCAACAATGGAATGTTTGTCCAACTTACCAATCATATGCATATTAGTAGTATAATGTTCAATGCTCTATGAATGTTTGCACTCAGCATGATATGTTCTAGGAATACAAATATGCATACAAGAAATATCATTTACTATTTCAAATAACAACTCAAACACTTATCTTTTATGTTTGTGTGGTTGCCTCCCGCTTGATCTTCTATATGTCCTTTGAACTTCTATTCATTCTGTACCACTGTGCATGCTCAAGTGTGCACTAGTGTCATCCTCATGATCTCATACACAAACATTCATTCATTAGTATATTCTCAAAACATTCTAATTCTAAATAATCTTGAATATGTATAGTCATGATCATTAGTATTCAGGGTTTCAAGTAAGTCTTCTTTTACTCATGCATATTCTTGTTTGATCATAGTACTCTTCTGGTTAATTAAATCATGCATAAACCCTTGATTACTAACTTTATGAATAAGCATAACCAATCATATCAAGTATACTTATATAAGGGATCCTAACACAAGGTAAGATTCATGGGAAACATACCTGGATTAGTATACCTACTTGGTTATGTACAACATACCTAAACAATCTCTTCAATGATTTAGAGATCCTGAGCTAGAACCTGCATGTCTCATAGGTTAAGCATAATATAACAAAGTCATACATACCTCGTAAGTAGAACAAAGATTATGGATGAGTCTTTGTCTTCATGTTTTCATGGTCATGGAGCCTGATTTGTCTTTTGTGATGTACCTGTATCTTGTTAGCAGACAACATCAACCTCACACAACATTATAATGCATTAGTACAATCATAAGTGTCAACACCCTAACCAATGAATATCTTCTATCATGCATTCATAATTTTGTTAAGGTGATACAACAAATCTAAAATCAAGATTGTACTAACCGTAATAACATGAAGACAAACATACCATAAACTTAATCATGGACAAGTATCGAAACATACCTCGATGAGTCATACCTGTCGAGATCGCTTGTATTCTTCTTATGTAAGGCCTTAGGAACTTCTTCACTTATGCAGGTGACCAATCCATCTTCTTCTAGGATTAACCCAATCCACTTGATTTGCAAGAACTGGACCTGGAGCTGGATATGGCTTTGTCAGAGAAACCCAAAAAATTCAAACTTTGAATTTCAAACTTCCGAAAGGATAGAAATATGCGCCTTGATGAGCTGATCAAACTGGTATATTCAGAATTTGAAAACTGCAAAGTTTTACTCCTCAATTTTGCCTTTGAAACTTTCGGATTCACTGGACGTGACCCTGAACTGGGGTTTGATGAAGCCCACTCTTTTTCCCCATCAAAAGGTTTGATCCAAAGCTCTAAGCTTCTATTTTTTTGAGGAGCTTCCAGCCGTGGTCACAGATTTCAAAAATTCCCATTTTTACAGAAGCCCTAATTTTCCACTTTTCTGATCAAAGTCCCGAACTAGGGTCTAATCAAGCCCGGCCTTCTGCCCAACCAAAAATTCTGATCTTGGTCTCTAAATTTCTATTTTGATGAGTAGCATCCAGCCGTGGTCTCCGATTACAAAAATTCCAACTTTCTTCAAAGCCCTAAATTCCGGAAGCCATGAATGAAGGTACCAAAAAATAATTCTGTTTTGACAGAAATATGTACATGATTGTTTCTGGTGTAAATCTGAAATTTTTGATCCACAGGGTCTGAAAAAGTTTTCTGAGATAGCCTGACCTGTTATCTTTCCATCCTGACAGGTCTGACCTCAATTGGATGTTCTGAGAGAGAGTTATGCCAAATGTCGCAACGTGACCTGTTTTGGGAAAATACAGGAGAGCGAACTTATACGGCGTGCCACGTGTCACTGTTTGACCTTCGGCCTCTAAAAATTTTTTCTGAGATAGCTCGGCCTGTTATATTTCCATCCTGACAGGTCTGACCTCAATTGGATTCTCTGAGAGAGAGTTATGTCAAGTGTCGCAACGTGACCTGTTTATGGGATAATACAGGCGAGCGAACTTGTACGGCGTGCCACGTGTCATTGGTTCAACTTCGGCCTCTGAAAACGTTTTCTGAGATAGTACAGTCTGTGTACTACTTGTCACTTTTCACGAAATTTCATTTGGAGCTTCCTAGCCCAAGTTATGACCTTTTTCCCAAGGTCACCTGATTTTGACTCAGATCTGGAAGAGGCAGAAACCCTATATTGTACAGATCATAAATCACAAAGTACAACGAATTAGAGGTTGTCCTTTGGACACAAGCTACCTGGAGATTTTAGCTTCGTCCTGTAACAATTGCAGATCCGAAAACTTCGCCAAAACGGATTTATAGCGAAAGTGCTACGATGACTGGTTTTTGCTATGTAAAACCCTAACCTTCAAATTGTCGTAAGTAAAGCAAGTGTCTTTAGTGCCATACCTTGTTTTCCTTCAGGTTAGCTCTGATACCATGTTAAAATTCAATATGCTAAGACAGAAAATAGCAGCATTACATTCCATTTCACAATAATAGCATATACAGGATCACTGAAGAAACAACAAGCATAGCATAAACACAAGAGACAGAGATTTATCCTGGGAAACCCTCATGGGGTAGAAAACCCAGCAAAGCTTCCTCAATATAGATGACCAGCAATATACAAAGATGAAACCCTGAGACATGATCTCCTCCTCCACAATATCAGACCTCTCCTCCACAAGTGCGCTATCCTCAAGTGAGTGAATGTGTATAATGAGGAACACACCTCCTCTATTTATACACTACTCTGATATGTATTTTACACAAGTACATGTAGGCTCGTATTTAACCATTAGGTTAAATACCCCATTATAACTGACTGGGCCGACCCCTCTAGGGTGGTCTAATAACCCTTTGACCCACATAACACATACAGGGCCGACCCCCACTAGGGAAGTCTAATAACCCAAGTTACCACATTCCGACGGAGGAATAAACATCTCCGGATATACAATAAGATCTTCACGGAGGAATGAATCATCTCCGGAATAATAAAGTACAAATATAATATTCTTTGAAGTTACAATATCTCAACAACATCAGGTTTAGGACTCAGCTTGGAATCAATGATAAAGCCTAGATATGAAATAGAATCCTGCAAAAAAAAGGTTTTTTTTTTTATCTTAGCTTTTAATTGGTGTTATTGGAGGTTATCCAAAATGGTCTACATATGTTGAAGTGTTGAAACAGTTCCTTCCAACTTTTGTTATATCTTAGGATATCATCTAGATAAGCAATTACAATTTTTCAAAGATGTATATGAAGCCTGCCATTGCTGAGTTACATGTTTGTGGAGCATTAGTCGATTCAAAAGGCACTCTCACCCACCCATAAAAGCTACGTTTTGTTTTGAAAGCATTGTTTGAAACGTCTAATGATTAATTTGGTCTCAATGATATCTTCAAGCAACATGAACATAGTTGAAAAACTCTGTGTTCATGAACAGAGTTTAAAAACTATGTGTTCATTAACAGAGTTTAAAAACTCTGTTCATGAATAGAGTTTTTAAACTCTGTTCATGAACACAGAGTTGAAAAAATCTGTTCATGAACAAAGTTTAAAAACTCTGTGTTCATGAATAGAGTTTAAAAATTCTATGTTCATGAACAAAGTTTAAAAACTCAGTGTTCATGAATAGAGTTTTTCAACTCTGTTCATGAACAGAGTTTTTAAAATCTGTTCATGAACAGAGTTGAAAAACTCAGTTCATGAATAGGAACATAAAATTTAATGTAAAAAAAATTAAACAATCTGATTTTAATTTTGAATGCAAATATATTTTTATTAATTTTTTTAAATAAAAACCTATCATCTAAATGCTTAATCAAATATCTCAAAATCTTAAACATTATTTCAATGACAACTATATTTATTGACAATCCAAAAATTTGAGAAAGGGGGCATACCTGTAAACCAAACTCATAGTCAACTGATTGTTGAACTAGACATGAACACCAACGCCGCACTGGAGACGACCACCAAATCGCCGAATGAAATTTTTTTTCTATAAACATCAACAAATTGTATTAGCAACAAAAAACTATAAAAATACGAAAACGAAACCAAAACGAAACAACTTAACGTCAAAACATACCTGAGAAAATGACAAATTATCAACTCCGCGCCGAACACAAGAACACCAATGCCACACCGAAGACAACCACCAACTCGCCAAATGAATTGACCTGCACACATTACCACATTTTCAACACACATTAAAAAACGAATTCATAAGCATACATTAAAAAAACAAATTGGAAAAAACTAAAAAACAAAAATGTAAACGAAACATCTAGACGAATTCTTACCTCAACACAGAAGCTGTTAACTCCACGTGGATCCGACAGGGAGCGACTGTCCAATGGAAAACGATGAGTTCAGGCTGGCAGGCTCATCGACTGGAAAACGGCAAGTTGGAGTTGGCAGATAGTGGGCTCGTCGACGAACGCAGGGTTGGGATGCTGTGGCTTATGGCGAGGCGAGGAGTGGTGAGAAGGCGTGGTGAGAAGCCCTATCATGCAGGGTAGCGAGAAGGCGTGTAAGCTCGAACACGGGTGGCGAGAAGGAAAACATGCAGGGTGGAGAGCTCGTTGACGACCGTAGCACATCTCAACTGTGGGTCCACAAGCGGGGTCCAGAAAAATGCCAGCAAAGAATTCCAAACAGCGGACGAGGCCGGGCTTTTATGCAGGAAATGTGTTTGGTCGAACAATTATTCGGCCGAATACTTTTTGGCCGAATACTTATTCGGCTGAATACTGATTTGGCCGAACAATTATTCGGCCGAATAATTGTTCGGCCAAACAATTATTCGGCCGAATAAACTAACGCACCCAGAAATTTTTCCCGGCCGACAGTGCCTCGCACACACTTCGAGGGTCCTCGTTAATCTAAACGGAGAACCGTTACTGGTTATTCGGCTGAATAACTAATTAGTTATTCGACCGAATAATGACAGTTATTGCTGAATAACATTTGTTATTCGACCAAATAACATTTGTTATTTGGCCGAATAACTTTTATTAATCGGCCGAATAACCTCCGCTAAGTCTTTTTTACACTTGTTTCTCATGGAACTATTACCCACCTTCATGTTTTCACCCAATTATAATGTGAACAATTGTTTGGTAGATTCTGGAGTTTCATCTAATGTTATGCTATTGTCAAATTGCAAAAAGATTAATGGACATCCCATCCCTTCTCCCTCTAGGATTATTCAACTTGATAGATCGTATGTCAAAGTAGTGGGAGAAGTGCAGAATGTCCTAATCAGGCTGGTTGTTGATCAAAGAGTCCGTAAATTTATTGATATTGTTGTGGTGGATATACCAGAAGCTTATGGTTTATTGTTAAGTAGATATTGGTCAAGTAAATTGAATGGATATCTTGCTATTGACTGGTCTCACTTGTGGTTTCCATACCAAAAGAATCAAAACCAGATTAAGGTACTTAGGGAACCACATATGAAGTTTTATGTCACCAAATTGGAAGTAAGGAATGAACCGGTTAATTTTGCACATTCAATATTTGGAAATTATTTTCTAGAAACTAAACCTGGAAGTTATCCATCTGAAACTACTTGTCATGAGTATGACACAAATTCCGATCTCCTTCAAATCTCATGGGCCAATGATAATGAATGTAACATAGTAGAACTAGTTACTAATGTAGTTGTAGATACTAACTCCGATAGGGTAGGATTTAATTTTTGGACTTTGCAGTTTGATGGCTCCAAGACATAGGAGGGAGCAAGGGAAGGTTTGTGTCCTTGTAGATCCTCATGGAAAAAGAAATTTTCTTTCATGTAGATTAGAATTTGATTGCACCAATAACACTGCTGAGTATGAGGCTTTGATCCAAGGAATCAAAAAGGCCATTGAATTGAATGTTTTTTGTGACTCTGAAATAATTGTTAGGAAAATTAGAAATACTATTCATTGTTTGTCTCCCCGCCTAAACTGATACCAGGCAGAGGTAGGGAATTTAATTTCAAGTTTTGATGCCTTTAATATTGATTCCATTCCTAGATCTAAGAATATCGTTCTTGATTTATTAGCCACTACTATTTCTCGTTTAGTTCCTCTTAATGATAAATTTTCTATTGAAGTGATTTTCAAACCATCTGTCCCAGCTAATGTGACCAATTGGAGAGTCTTTGATGATGATAGACAGATAATTGATTTTTTGACTGATGAAGATACATTTACTTTGACTTGCAGCATAAGTTCAGAAAACCAGCAAATGTTAAAACTAACAGCACTTCCATGCAATATGAGTTGGTGAATTTGGGAACTGAAAAGGAACCAAATTATGTCAATCTTGAAACATGTTGTTCACCCGGTGAAAGGAACAAGTTTATCAAATTATTTCAACAATATAAGGACGTATTTGCTTGGACTAATGATGAATTAAAAACATATGATACTAGCATTATACAACATGTTATTCCTATCAAATAGGGGGCTAAACCATTTCAACAAAAACTACGGAAAGTGCATCCTACACTGGAACCCCTCATTCAGAAGGAATTAAAGAAGTTGTTGGATGCTAAAATCATTTTCAAAGTTAGACATTCAAAATGGGTAGCAAATCTAGTGCCAGTACGTAAGAAATCCAGAGAAATAAGGTTATGTGAGGATTTTTGGAACTTGAATAGAGCATATGACAAGGACGATTATCCTGTTCCACCAATGGAATAGATACTACAACTTGTTTCGGGTTCAAAAATGTTCTCCTTATTAGATGCATTTTCTGGATATAATCAAGTATTGGTGGCTGAAGAAGATCGCATCAAGACCACATTCTGCATGAAATGGGGAATGTTTGCATATAAAAGAATGCATTTTGGCCTAATGAATGTTGGAGCCACATTCCAAAGGGTCATGGGCATTGCTTTTTGAGGATTGATTGGCCACAATGTAGTTGCTTACTTGGATGATGTCACGGTTTTCTCCAAGAAGAGGGAAGACCATGTTTATCATTTAAAATAGATTTTTGATCGATGTAGAAAATATGGTATTTCCATTATCCCTAAGAAAAGTGTAATTTTTGTTTTGGAAGGGAGGTTATTGGGACACATTATTTCAAAAAGGGGGATCTCAGTTGACTTTGAAAGAATACAAGCTATACTGCAAATTCCCATGCCCCATAATAAGAAAGTTATGCAATCATTCATGGGAAAAATAAACTTTGTTCGAAGATTTGTATCGGATTTCACACAACTTGTAAAACCTTTACAACAAATGGTTAAACAAGACATGCAATTTAAGTAGGATGAGGTAGAAAAGAACACCTTTAGAGATATAAAAACCACAATTTCTCATGCATCATCCTTAAGCAGTCTAGATTTTGAAAAAGAATATACATTATTTATACATTTGTGTCCGATCATTCCCTTACGACAGTGCTCACTCAAAAAGGAGAGCAAGGGGATGAGTATTCGATAACATTTGTGAACTATGGATTACAAGGGGCTGAATTAAATTATCCGAACATTGACAAGCAAGCTTACGATGTATTCAAAGTTGTAAAACAATTCATACCCTATATTCTAAAAAATAGGGCTAAGGTCATAGTACCTCACCGGGCTGTCAGATCATTATTTTTACAGAAAGAATTAGGAGAAAGACGCGGGAATTGGGTCACTACAATACAAGAGTATGGATTGGAATTCAAGCCTGCTACCATTGTCAAGGGCTAGGGATTATGCAAATTGATTACTGAAAATCCAACAGAAGAAACTAATGGATGGGATAATGAAGCAGAATTGAATTTACTTGAAGTTTGTTCCATTCATACTACCTCTAATTCTTGGTACCATGATTTAGTATATTATTTACAGCATGGGTATGCTCCAGAGCATTTGAATTCAAAGTAAAGAAGAGCTCTCCAGTTGAAATCAACAGCATATCAAATCATCAATGGAGTGATGTTCCGAAAGAATTATGACGGAGTATTTCTCAGATTCTTAGAAAAATAAGAGGCAGATAAGGTATTGAAAGAATTGCATGAAGGGCCTACTGGAGGCCATTATTCTGGAGATACTATTGCTAATAAGATCCTCAGTGCAAGGTATTATTGGCCCACTGTTTTCAAAGATGATCATGCATATGCCCAGAAGTGTGTTGTGTGTCAAAAAAGTGCCGACAGACTAGATAAACCAACGACACCATTGCAGCTAGTAGTGAATTCAGAACCATTCAAGCAGTGGGGCTTGGATATTATTGGAGAAAATAATCTGAACTCCTCATTACAACATCGATATATTCTCACAGCTAGATATTATTTCACATGCTGGACTAAAGTTGTTCCTCTGTGAAAAGTCAATGAAGATGTTGTCATCAAATTTCTGCAAGAAAACATCATAACCAGGTTTGGGGTTCCAATTTCCCTAGTTTTTTATAACGCTTCATATTTCTCTTCCCTAAAATTGAGCAAATTTGTTGTAGAAAAGAGAATTAAATCGAATTATTCTTCTAATTTTTATCCACGAGGGAATGGGTTAGCAAAATCTACAAACAAGAACCCAATATAGATACTCAACAAAACTATAATTGAGAACCAAAGAAATTGGCATGTTGCTCTTCCAATTGCTTTATGGGCTAGTAGGGTCACTCCAACTATCCCAAACCTCTAGAGGATCCAACAGTCACATCATGCAAGAAAGAATTAATACCCTGCTTAAACTTGAAGAAGAAAGAGAAAAGGCTATAAACAAGTTTACCTCACATCAATGCAATGTAAAGAGGTGGTTTGATAGCAAAAGGGCAGGAAATAAAGAGTTTGATGTAGGTGACCTAGCCTTAAAGAGGGATAAACCCCATGAAGAAAAGGGAAAGCATACCAAATTCCAAAATTTATGGCTTGGCCCTTACACTATTGCTGAAAAAAATTGGTCTTGGAACTTATAGATTACATAATTTAGAAGGGGAAGTGGAAACTCTTCCTATAAACAACCAATCTTTAAAGCAATACTTTTCTTAGTTTTAGGAAAACCACTTTGTACATAAATAAATCTATCCTTGTTGTTGTTACTTTGTTTTAGCCTAGTTGTTATTTTATTAAAACCAATTGTTTATTTCGTTGATTTTTGAACCTTTGAATAAAAGTCGGTCCAACAATTAAAGTGTTGAATGGGAAGCTATAATCTTATTATTTATGCAATACCTCTTTAGTTGATTGATCCCTTGGAATTTTAGGTAGCATGAGAAGTATTTTGAAGAGTTAAATTTTTTTCTTATTGAAAAGAGTCAATGGTGCAGTTTCGAGCACTATCATTCTAAGGATTTCAACCTTTCTATCTTTATCTTATTATTCTGTTGGTCAGGAAACTTATCACATGATCTCTTTCAAATTAAATGAACTGAATCCTATATATTTTGTTGGGATAAAGACTTCTCAATTACTATCTTGAGGCTCCACTCATCTAAACATATAAATGACCTTGTTTTGAATTTGTTTGCTATGGCCAACCCATGGAAAGGAAGCGAAATCTTGCATATGTTTGGAAAATCAAAATGATCCTATACCAAAATATTAATGCCCAAAAAGACCAAAATAAAGTCAGTTATTCCCCAGTGTAAACATCCACAAAGATTAAAGTTGGATACTTGAAGAATAAAAAAAAGACATGAATATACAAAATCAGATGTTCAACAAAGACCAAGAGGATACTTCCAATAACGTTCAAAGAAGTCTCTTCTCTGTCCGTAGGTATGACAAGTTCAATAAAATACTCACCACCCACACAAAAGGACATTATGGATGGAAGAGCCTAGAATTTCACCTCTGAAGATCAAGGGGAACTATATATCAAAGGTGATAAAGCATCAAAGAATGTTAATGCATACAAAAAATGCATTTGGTATAGTAATGAGGAACAAATGTTTACCTATGCCAGGTTTTACTACTTTCCCTGTGGTGTCTTACCTGGTTGCAGCAGAAAGACATGTTTGGTAAATGAACCTCATAAATTCGCCTCGAGAGACTGGCTATGAAGTCCCAACTAAGCTACCCTATCCCTTAAATCCCTAATAATAATAATTGGTCAATGTGATGTTTATCTCGATTCAAAACTAGAGTCATTCTCAGCATAAGACAGATCAATGATGTCATGACTCTTGTAATTAGAATTTACATATAAGTAGAAGTAATTTTTTACCCCACCTCAAATAATCTTTCACTAAAGAGTACTTTATATTCTCAGAGATCAAAGTTCTCCCAGTTAGTCTCCAAGTGTTGCAGTTGCAACCACCCTCCCCAGTATTTTTCTTGAAAGGATGGGGCCCCTCCTTCTGAACCCAACTTTTGCCTGATCCACTCTTTTAGTTTTTTCCATAAACTAAGTCCAGTATTGCATGAAATTAATTGTTTCCTAGAAAGAAGTGGTACTTATACATTTTTCCTTTTTGACCCTTTTTCATTTGAAATTTAACATTTCGATGACTTTTGTAAAACTCTCTGAAACATTGGTGGAGTTTTCCATTTTCCGTCGGAACGTCAGAGAGATTTGATTATCACGCTGAAACACTGGTGGGGTTTTGAAAAACTCCCCGAAATGGGTTGGAAAATTTTTGCGTTTTGTCCCAAAACGTTGGAGAGCTTGTCCAAATTATGCCAAAACCTCAGAAACTTTGTTAAATAACACTGAAACACCGATGGAAATTCTTCATCTCCTCCAATACGTTATCTCTTTTCCTACTTTTTGTTGAACTATTGACTTAGAATTTTGGGGAAAGGCCAAGTCTCATTGAGTTTTGGAAACGTCAATGGGGAAATGAACTAGTTTCGTGGGATTTTTTTGGTTTTATCTCCGAATGTCATTGGCAAGATTTACATTTCTTTCTCTGAAATTATTGGGCATAGAATTTTTTTTCCCCTGACCCTGTCGCAACACTTTTGAATTCTCTATCAAAATGTCATTAGACCTAACTTTCAGAGTTTAACTGGATTCTTTGTGGAACTATATCGCTGGAAGATGGGATTTAATGCTGGTATGTTTTGGCGATTATATGAGTTCATTGTTGATATGTCGTCACGAAAGATTGTGAACATCCTACGATATGCATCGAGGTGAGATTGTTTTATAACTCTGAAATAAAAAAATTTAAACATTTTAAACGTACTTTTCAACTGTTTGAGGTCACTTGTAAAACAAGCTAGGGTTTTTAAGGGAATTCCTTTTATACCTAAACCCTGTTGATCAAGCTCACACCCTATTCTATTCAACATCATTTCTTCCTCTGCGCCACCTGGAAGAGGAATCTCTGCTAGCTCGATTGCAGACTAATCGATATGCTTGTCATCTATCCCGGTAAGCAATTTTGTCTTCATCTTGGTTGTTTCCACCCAGCATTCAAGGTTTTGTGTCATAGAAGGTAAACATATCATTTGTTGCTAGGGTAGACCATTTTCTTTGAGTTTTGCTCTTCCATTGGCTGGATAAAATACATTAGAACCCCAAGGTTTTAGCTTTTTCTATTTATACATATGTTTTAAAATCCCTAATGTTTATTCTTTGTCACTGAAATACTATGAAGAAAGAAGCGCTTAAATCCTAGTACTCATATATGTTTCTCATATGCATTTTTGCTCAAAGGATTCTCAAGAATTATCTAAACCCTAATTTCATATCACACACACTGTTTGTGTTTCTTGTAAAGGGATTTTGGTTCCACAATAATCTTGAGGAGGGATCTAACATTATTTGCATTGACAAGAGATTACATATTCAATCTTTTAGTAGCTTTGTGCATTGAATTATTTTACAACTATTTCTTGTATGCTTAAATTGTGTCTAGTTTATAATTTCAATGGAATCTATGCAAGACAATGATGCTTCTCTTGGTTCACGGGATCCAGAGATGTCAGGCTCCAAAGTGCTCTTCTAAGGTGAGAGTGGATTCAAATGATGAAGCTACCCCATAAATGGCCTTAGAAATCCAATTTGACGATACTCAATCAATCACAGGAGTGGCCCCTGAGTTCAAGTGGGGTGAATTGTATCACTTGATCAATGATCAACATATACTAGAAGCAACCATTGAATATAATATGATATATCAAAATATCAAAAAGTCACGTATTCATAAAGCTGTTGTGTGACCAACATTGTTTCCATGCACTGAAGTGATAAGGTGTATTCTCCCCTATGTTGATATTAAAGCTCGGATCATCATGAGTGCTACAGGAAGATGCTTTGCTTCATTCCAACCAACACACATAGGAAAGGCTTACAAACTCTTAGCACCAAAAGTATTTTTGACATAAGATTGGATTAAAATCTTGAATATAGATCATGTAGAGTGTGCAAAGAAGATGTTATTTCCTGGAAAAAAGTTGCGTCAAAGAAGTAGTGGAGAGTATGAGACTAAGTTCCTGAAAAATCCTTTCAAGATTACTGCCACTTTCTTATGTAGATTATATGCAAGATCCAACTCAGCTAACTACAAACTCTGTTGGAAATATTTTTTATATCACATTACCATGTATGGTATAGTGTGCAACTGGGCCGATATTATCTCTGAGAACATGGTGCAGGCTATCGACGATGCACATAAAGGAATTAAAGCAAAGAAGTTTGAATTTCATATGTCATCCTACCTTATAGATTTGATTTTGACCATGAAGCATTTTCCAGGTATTGGGTGCAGATGGAATCCTAGAGAAACTCTAGTGTACATGGCATATTATATTCTATGGATTTAGAAACATGCAAGTTTTTACAAACAAATTTGCGAAGAGTTATTGGTCCCATTGTATAAGTTTATTTTTTAGAAAGAACCAAACAGTATGTCAGATGAGGCCCTTACAGTGGCCACACAATTAGGAGACTATTTATTGACTCTTGAGGGTACTTATCTACATGTCTACAGAGGTTCAAAAGGCCGATGTCAAAGTATGTCACTGACTACATCATATTAAAGGAGATGTGAGACAAAACTTTATAAATGGTATTGTACATTTCTTACATAAGAATAAGAAATATTCTTGGCCCCCACTCCCACTCACAATTGGAGCATACAAATTTAATAAGGTCAAGGAAGATGAAGAATTTGTGAAGGAGTTGGATTCTTATCATTTCAGTGAAAATATTTTTGTCAGAAATGATATCCATCAGAAAGTGGCTTTGCATTTCCAATCAGTTAGGATTAATTATGAATATATGGATCAGTTCTTACAAGAGGAGGAAGTGTATAGACAGGTAAAAAATATTGTAGAATTAAACAAAAGGATAGACAAAAGGAAAGGGACAAGTTCGAGCAATCCATATGATACATCAACACAAGAAGATCTAGAGGAAACTGCAATAAAAAGGGTAGTAGAAGAAACTCGCTTAGCCGAAAATGCCGAGATATTACAGGAAGAAGAAATGGCTAAGAAGGAAGAAGAAGAAAAAAGAGAGAAGGAGAGAGATGAAGAATCACAGAAAAAGGATGAACAACAGAAAGTTGAAAAGTTGGATGCCAAACAAGAAGAGAAGAGACTCCAAGAAGATAGATTCAAGAAGAAAAAAGAAGAAGAAGAATTGATCAAGAAAGCTGCAGAATCCCAAGATCTACAAGATGGTGATGGCAATCAAGATATGGAAATTGATAATCCAACTGATAGCAACACATAAGTTTCTCTTATCAGAGGAAATATTCCTCTAGTTAAATTGGGACTTACACCATTTACACCATCTAAGCAACATGTGGTTGCTAAGTTGGAAACAATAGTCTATGACCCGAAAAGAAAGACTATTATGAAGAGGATGGAAAAGAGAATCAAGGTTTCTTTGCAACCCAATATTGTTACTATCCCAGAAGTACTAGTAGTTGAGGGCACAAATATAGATCCAAATTTCACAACATTTGTAAATGTTGTTGCAGCATTAGCTAATGAAGATAACATACACAAGCTAATGGAAAACATAGAAAGCAGCAAAGCCACAATGGTCAAATTGAAAGATAATATAGTGCAGGCTAGGAGTGAAGGGATTGAAATAAGATGCCAATGACATGCCCTGGAGCTATAGAAAGAAGAAGCCATGCAAAACATACAAAGCTTAGAAGATGAAAAAGACTTGCTTAATGTACATATAGTAATATTAGAAGGTGAAAAAGAAGATCTCCAATCTCAACTAAGAGGACTGCAAGAGAAATAAAACCAACGGGATCAACAATGGAATCTTTGACTATAGACAAAGGATATCTACAAGCACAAATAGCGGAGCTTAACAAAGAAAAGGAATCATTGGTGATTCAATTAAATACTACACAAGAACAAAAGTAAGACTTGACACCATTTTATGACTGTGCTTCTTCTCTTCGGGAACAACTGTTCCATTCTCAAGAATTACTCACTGAACAGACTTATGAAGTACAAAGAATGGTAACTCGGCTCAAGAAAATATCCAAGGAAGCCACTTCTACTAGGAAAAAGATAACATGGATCTACGACGGGATGAATAAGATGACTGCTTGGAGGAAAAAAACCAAAGAAATCCCTCCACATTTCCCCAAAAGATCCACAGTTGAACTCAAGTTGGATTTTGAAATTATGGATAGTTGCCAGAAAGCAGAAAAGAAATTGTAGAGTGAAATAAAAGATTCCATTTCCAAATGTGAGGACATTCACTAAATAATTACCAGAGCTTTCGAAAAGTGCTAAGTGTCTCCTGCCTTCTCTTGGCTCATTCGAAGTCTAGTACCAAAAGAGCAATGGCTCGCTGAATTAAGGACCATTAAGGAGGAGGACATTGCTGCTATCAGAATCTTAGATACCATCACTCTAGAAGATATACAGGAACACATTGTGAAAGCTACGTTGAAGACACAATACTTAGCAAATGTTCATAATGCAACAACTAAAGGATTAAATGCCATAGTAAAAGAGTTACCATGTCATGAAGTATCTTTGAAGTTATTAGAACCTTAACAATTAAATGGTATATCCTATGAAAGTAGTCTTTGGAATGAATATATCCAAACTCAAGAGAGCACTCCACCCTCTTAGTGTAAAATTTTATTGCATTTTAATATTTTTTTCACTTATTTTGTAATCAAAAGAGACAAAAGTTTTGTAAGGCAAAGAGTCTATGGACGGTGAAGTGATAAGTGACCCAAGAGTTGGGATTGTAAAGATAAATAAGAGAAATTAGATGAGGGAAGGGCTTTTGCTTGTGAAAGATTGTACTAAAACTCATATGTGAGAAACTATTTTCTCCTAATGACAAAGACATTTTTCTAGGTGGAAGCATACATGGGATATTATGTTGAAGCCTGTCGACAAATGTGCAGAACTAATTTCATAATTTTGTTTATGTATATGCAATAAGATATTTCCTATTCTGTTGGACTATTCTAATAGTTTTGAATCATCTTGTTGTATATGAATGCAAAAATACAATTTTCTATGTTATATGTGAGCAATGAATGTAATAAATGTTAATGCTCAAGCTATCTGTGCATTGGCTTTATTTTGTGGTTGTTAATACATTATTTTCAATAGTTAGCTTCTGAAATTGTATGATGCAGTTTACTGTTATTGATCCTTCTTAAAATTTGCTCCTTGCAAGGATAGGTCAAATATGTTAGAGCATTGCATTTAATTAGGGCATATTCTTGGTTGACTGATAGTAAAGAGGCGATAAGACGAGAGGGAAGAACCTACGCATCGCCAAGTGAGGCCTCTTTCTACTAGTCAAACAAGTGTATGTAGAAGCATGTTCATGTACAATTAGTAACCTGCATTGCATATGAAACTCTAAGTAGAATTAGAAACCTGCATTGCATAAAAAACTCAAAATATCTAAATGGTGGATTGAGCCGTATCCAATAAACCAATCACAAGATAATATTATATGGTAGTCAGACTGTAAACCAAACGGGTTCCCTAATCCAAATAGTGAAGAGTCTAATTGGGACTTTTCATTGGGGAGAAACCCTAGTGTCGACGCAAGGAGTTTTCCAGGCATCAACACTACGCTAACCCCCCCAAACTTTATCAATGTACAAGGCCATAAGACCCATTAGTTAGTTAGTGGGTAGTGACTTAATGTAAAAGGACATTCCTGATTGAATAAGGTCCCTTAGGTGGTTGACCCTCATTAATAGTAGGACTACAAGTAATTAGTCCGTTGGTTATTTAAGCACTATATATAGAGTAGTAACTTTTGAAATGTGAGTTAATAATTGTCATTGTATTCAAATATTTTCTCTTGGAGGTTTCCCTCCTCGAAGAGGCAAGTGAATATAGCTATCTATTTTATCTCTTATCTCTTGTATTTTTCTATCGTTTTTCTGAATTTTTTGGTTTAAGTATTATTACACATACCATACCTTTGTCAATATCAGGACCTTTAGACCACACCAATGAATAATTATGGGTAGCTAAAGGTTTGAACCTACTCTTGTTACTGCTCCCAATGCCCTATCACAATGGTTCACTCTATATATAAACATTCAAACCATCCCAACCTTGGCCTTCGCCAACCTTGTCCTATCATAAATTTCAAGTGAAAAATTCCACTTTTGCTAAAGAGTTGTCACATTGGGGGTTTTAATTCCTCCATGATATGAATGTTATAACAAAGAATAAAGGACAAGATGGCACAAGGGAGATAAAGTTCTCCCTCACACAAACTTTTAATTGTGAAGAGACCCGCATGTGTATCCATGCTATGATGATGCCAAGGGTTCCTTTGTTGGCTATTTCAAAATTAATATGGTTAATGTGCCTTGAGATATTGATATTGTGCATCATAATTCTTCTAGGGGATATAAGACCTATTAGGGGGGTTCCCCTTACCCAAGTATACAACCTTGATTTCCTTACAATTAGCTAGTCCATTATTGATTCTTTAGACATGAAAGAACTTGACATCATTTAGCCTTTCCAGATTCTTGAGTTCTCTTTAAAAGGTTTTGTGGAACAAAGTACCCTCCTTAAGCATCCTCTTTCGCACTTGATTGATAAAGAAGACACAATATTCTAGCATCATGACCTTTGTTCTCCATGATATTTTGAATTTTTACTGCATTATGAATTTGAAACCGAAATTCATAACGTAGTATATATGCAAAAGATCATGGAGAATTTAGAGAACTGTGAAAGCTTGAATCATCTTATGACCTTTGTTACTTGGTAGACCTAAAATAACATTGTTCCAAGGTACATGGCATATATTTATTCATGATTATTTGAGGCTATTCCCAACCCCCATGAGAATCTTCTTTCTATATTTCCTTTAGGTCATATGAGAACCTATCTTACTCCTTCTATCCCTAATAAACATTTCAAAAGGTTAAGCATAATGTAACTAATTGTTTATATTTTAAAGTGATTTTTGTAATAGTAATGGGTATTGAACTAAACTTAAGGGTGCTTATTGTTTAAAGTGATTTTTTTAATAGCAACATGTACGGAATTAAATGATAATGGCAATGATATTAACCACAATGCAAAGAGAGAGTTGCAAAGATTGAGTAAATCCTTCCAAAGCTTCCACACAACAAGACACAAAAGTAAGACATTAAAATTATTTTTTTAGTATATTTTTGGAGCATCTTGTCATTATAAATGCACAACAAAACCCAAGGCATGTGAAACTAGGCATTGTGGATTGTTGTAAATCATATCACATCATTCAATCTCCTCCCAAACATCATATAATGCTTTGATTCGTAAATTAATGCACCATATCATAATAGTTTTCTTAGTTTCTAAATTTATTTTATGTATCAAGGTGTGTAGTCTTGAGAAATGCACTGCCTATGCATTAGAATTATGGTTTTGTTTGATAGTGCATTGAATGACATAGATGAAATGAATTGGTAACATATGCATCAAATAAATATGAAATCACTACCCTAGTTGATGAGCTACCTTACATTGGATAATTTTACTTATAATATGTATGCACTACAATTTTTATGGTGGATATAGTACTTAAATTCAATGCATCGACGTCAGTTGCCTTGCTACTTATGGAAATGCATTCATATTTTCTAAACACGCTAATTATTAGTGCATTTCATTTATGGCAATGCACTGTGAAAATATGGCATGTTGGGTTCTAATACCTATTACAATGATTATGCATAATGATTCTTATAGTTAAACACAATTAAACAATAGCACACTACACATTCACTTAATACACATAAATTACCCTAGAAACCTTCTACCAATAAAAACCAACAAACTGGTGAGTTTCACCGCTCATCTATTAGCAACAATCTTAACCAAGATTTAGAACAATGATTTACTAGATTGCAATAACTCAAGCATGAATTCAGTACCATCTACTTCTTCACTCAAGTACAGTACATTGTGGGGAACCTCTAGCAATTAAATGATGAAAATGCACTATATATCAAAAATGGTAGAACACAGAAGAGATTTATTGATAGCAGGCCACTTCGAGGGGACAACCTCCTTTGAGAAAGCTCAATAAAAATAACTTGTGGATGCCTTCATTGGCCTCAACACGTACTTATATACTAAGTCTAAGCTAAACAACTATTACTCCCCATGAATGTGGGATAATACAATATAATCACGGGACGACTTACAAAGCATATGCATCCAACAACAATATACTAACAATGTCGGATAATACAATATACTAACAAAGTAAAGAGAAGGTTTGACACTGGTTCCTAACATCCCCTCCCCCTTAGAAAAAGCTTTGTCCTCAAAGCTTTAGATGTGAAAATTGTTGCTGAATCTGAAGGAGTGGTTCCCATGTAGCATCCTCTAGTTGCATTCCATGCCACTGAATTAATATTTCTGTGATGGATCGAGAGCAAAGCTGACGAGTGCGCCTATTGAGGATGTCCTCCGACTCCAAAATGATGAATCCTTCATTATCTAGTTCTAGTAAAATAGTTTGTTCTTTGATGTTGGTGCCAAGAACTTTCTTTAGACAAGAGACATGAAATAATGGATGAATGTAGGAAGGAGGAAGTTCCAATTTATAAGCAACAGACCCAATCTTCTGAAGAACCTTATATGGCCCATAGAACTTTGGAGCGAGCTTATGACGCCCTTTTAGTTTCAGGGAGGATTGCTTGTAAGGTTGTAGACGAAGAAAAACCATATCACCTGCTTGAAAGTGCGCTCAGAATGGTGCCGATCAGCTTGTTGTTTCATTCGATTTCTTTCCATGTGAAGATTGTCCTGCAAAATGCGAATATTTTGATTTCAAGTTCGAAGAATCGTGTCAAATTCCTGACCAAGTGAACTGCTGGGGGTGTATGGAAGAAGTACTGGATTCATTTTAGATGTAGTGTAGTAGGAGGTATTGTAGCACCATTCAGCGAGAGGGAGCCACTTTTCCCACTGATGTTGTTGTTTGGAGGTGAAGCAATGAAGAGAAGTTTCCAAAAAATTGTTGATAACTTCAGTCTGACCATCTGTTTGTGGGTGATACCCTGAAATCATATTCATTTTGGTGCCATTGTGGAGAAATAGTTATGTCCAAAAATGACTGGTGAAAGTTGCATCGCAATCTGAGACAATGGAAGAAGGGATTCCATGAAGATGAAAGATCTAGTCCAGGAAAATCTGTGCGACTGAGGAGGCGGTATAGGGATTGTTGAGGGAACAAAAATGACTATATTTGGAGAGGCAATCAACCACACCCAAAATCAGTGTCTTCCCTCCAGATTTAGGGAGCCCTTCAATGAAATCCATAGAAATATCTCTCCAAATCCATGTAGCGATGGGAAAGGGTTCAAGCAATCCTCGAAGGAGTGTCGTTTCACCCTTGTTGCAATTGTAAGTATCACATTCAGCCACCATCTATTGAATTGTCCTTTTCATTCCCTTCCAAAAGAAGTTACGTCATGCCCGATCATACGTTTTGAGGAACCCAGAGTGCCCTATCAATAGAGAAGCATGGAGTTCATAGAAGATAGGTTATTGAAGATATGTGCTCTGGGGAAGCACAAGAAAACCCTTGTATCTCAGGGAAGCACCATCCCAAGAGTAATGTGGTACAACATAAGAGTTTTTGGCAAATCGTTGGATGATTTGAGATATTGAGGAGTTATAGACATAGCCTTGATGAACATATTGCAACCAATTTGGAACAGGAATAGAAATAGTTGAAAGAGAAACTTGGTCATCAAATGTGCAAGAAACTTAGGATCCGCCACAAGATTGTCCTTACCCTTCTTGTAAGTGATCTTATAGTCATAACCCATGAATTTGCTAACCCATTTTTGTTGTGCTTGGGAGGAGACCCGTTGTTCTAGGAAATATTTTAGACTCTGGTGTTCAGTCTTGATGCAGAAATGATTCCCTAATAGGTATGGTTTCCACTTATGTACTGCATGCAAAATAACCATCATTTCCTTCTCATATGTAGAGGTGACTAAGTTCTTACCGGAAATGGCCTTGGTGGTGAACGCAATGGGATGTTCATCTTGAAGGAGAGGATCTATCTTTCAGGTGTTTACAACAATTCCACAAAACTTCAAAGCTTTATTATGCCAGTGTTACATTACAGACTCATGTGTGGATCGGCTTCGGAGGGCGAAGCTCATCACCACAAACACAAACTTAGACTGAGTGCCTAGACACAATGTCGCTGGCCCATTTACCGTTCAGAACCTTGCAGAGCGATGAACCTACTTGGAGGCTTCCTGGGGATCCAGTGATATGCCTACTAGCACACCTTACAAACTTGACATTTTTACAGAGGTCGAACCTTGGTCTTTTGATGCTGTATTATACCATGAGGGAAATCAGCAGAGCATACAAACTTCGGCTCTGGACAGACTCTCTATGACTTATAGAGCTCTCAACTACTGGACCAGCTCGGCTCTAGACTCCTATGTTGCAGAGCTCTTAACGAGATCAATGCACTAGACTCGAATGACCAAATGAACTCCGGGACCTTTCTTTTATAGCATGCTAGCCGGTCTACTGGTTACAGAAAATAGGCACCATTCAGTCATAAAGGAGGGAATCCGGGGTAATGGTGGGATCACACCATTATTATCTCATCCCTTAAAGGCGGTGCCATATGGGGACCCAGATCAACAGACATGACAACTGGCCGACAACTATGGCCTACAAAGGAATCTGTCAAAACAACATGACCGACATATAGGTCCCAAAAGTAGGGGAATCAATCCCGACAAATACAACTGTGGAGCTACTGTTACCGTCCCACCACGACTTTAATTATTGAAAGAAAATAAATATTTACATTTAATCATCACCTGATCTACAAATGCAGAAGAGTTCCAGATTACCCCGAGGACCTACTGGCTGACCTCCACAGGCACAGTCAAACGCATCCTCTGCATAGAGGCATTCTTCTAACTCTCGTTGTTCAAGGAGAGAGTCAATATCTTGGGAATCATACGGCATTCAGGAGGAGGATATAACCAGGTGCTAAAGCACTGCTCAATATCAGTTCCATGCAGCACTTCATTTTTCTCAAAAACAAATTCACTGGAAAACATAGACTCAACTCGAAAGTCTAAGGGCAGGGTTCTTCGGTGAATCTTGGTGTCGATGTGGTTCCCTTTGTGGTCACGTTTGATATATTTCTGTGTGACATGAACCGTGTGTTCTAGCAGACTATAACGGCCTCCATGATGCCGCAGCAAAAATTTAAACCATAAATTATTTTGATCTGCTACCTGTATATCAGCTTCCATGTGCAAAATAAAATTTGCACGACGATTAACCCAATCAAGTCTGGGACAGAATTTATCCAAAAGGATCTCAGTCCATCCAGACCACTTCTTATTCCTGAGGTTTCCAGGTTCTGCATAGATGACAATGGCTGTTTGTTCTCTGCAAAACTGCAGAATCAAATTGTAGGAGGTCCAGGTTAGGTTTCCCTCACCTATTTCCACATACCACATTGGACCTTCTTTTTCATCGTTGCAGTCAACCCACAACTCTTGGCACCTTCTCAATTTGTCTTGGGCCTGAGTAAATCCACGGAAAGCAGCACGTTCCCATCGTTCCATAATGTGCAGTTTACAGGGATTCATCTGTATCTGCTTTATCAAAGTCAGATTGAGATATTTCTCAGCTGCATGACGATCAACATAGTCCAGAATCTCTCTTCTATCATTGGGGGGCAAACTTTCATCCCAGGGCTTCATGAATAATGCGTTTCAGTGCTCGAACCTAACATAATCGGGCTTTGAATATTCTGCTGGAGTTGGGATTTTTCCCTTATCTTCTGTTTGACCTAAGGAACTTGAACCAACATAAAAAATTTTCAAACTGACTGCTTCTTTCTGCTGCACAGCCTCACGAGTAAGCATGTCAGCAAGACAATTAAGATAACCTGGCTTATAAATAATTTCATAATCAAAATTTGAAAGCCAGATAAACCATTTGAGGATTCTGCTACTATTCTCTACCATTAAGTTTTCATTCTTAAATATTCCTGGCATTATTTTTAAATCTGTTCTAATGACAAACTTTACAGGCTTTAAAAACAAGATGAAATGTTCAATAGTTTTCTTCACCACAAGAATCTCTTTATGACTACTTGGATAATTAAGCTCAACAGCTTTGAAGGAACCTGATCCGTAGCCTCATATATTCTCTCTTCCATCAATCTTTTCTAACAAAACACCACCCCAGGTAGTGTTTGAAGCATCAGTTTCAATTATTAGCTGACCAGTTCCCTGTGGCAGATGGAGGGCTGGTAATTCTTTAACTTTGGCCTTTATTGCTTGAACTTCCAAAGTCATTTGATTTGACCAAGCAACAGGATTCTTTTTCAATCTTTGTTGTAGACAATGGATGTCTGTTGCTTGTCCTCTATAGAAGGGCCTTATGTAATTCAGACTTCCAAGAAATCTCTGAAGCTATGTCTTATGCAAAATCTTATTTGGAAAATGCTCAAAAGATTGCAACACATGTTGCTGCAAAATTACTTGTCCTTTCTTGATATGAAAACCAAGGAAATCCATTTCGGTTTTCCCTATTTCCATTTTTGACTCAGATAGGACCAAAACATGTTTGAAAACAAGATCATAGAAATACTGAAGATGCTTAAGATGATCTTGAAGATTCTTTGAGCAAATTAAAATATCATCAACAAAGACAACAAGCCAAGGGATATCTCTGAAGATATCCTCCATCCTTTTCCGAAACTCAAATGGAGCGTTATTTATTCCGAAAGGAAGAACCTTCCACTGGTATTGTCCATGAGGGACAACAGAGGATGTTTTGAAGCGATCCTTTGCTTCAATCCCAATTTGATAGAACCCACATTTAAGATCGAACTTGCTGAACACAGTGCAACCAACAATTTTTTGCAGCAAGCTAGCTTTATCGGGAAATGGGTATCTAACCTTTTGTAAGACAACATTGAGAGGTTTGAAGTTGACTACCAAGCGAGGATTTCCTCTCTTCTGCTCAGAATGTTTATTCACAACAAAATCTCTACATGCCCACGGACTCTTGGATGGCTTGATCAAGCCTTTTTGTAACAACTCTTGAATTTCTTTTGAACAAAATTCTCTTTCTGAGGGACCATTAACCGAGCTGAAGCTTTCATGGGATTTATTTTTTGAAGCGGGTCAAAAGGTAGAGAAAAAGAATATTTCTCTCGAGTCCAAAATGCATTAGGACTCTCTGAACAACAATCCTTTTTTATTTTTTCTTTTATTTCAGACAAAGCTTTATCTCCATGGATTTCTGCATATGCTATGCAGCGATCCATTTTATTTAAATCCACTGACTTGATAGGACTGACTGACTGAACCGAAATGGGTTTACACTTATTTACAAGACTGAAACTTAAAGGCAACTGGACTGACTATCTAAAGACTGTACAAGAAAAAACCATTTTGTTTGTATCAACAGAGAATGGACTTACTTTCTGTAGAAACTCTGAACCTAATACATAGTCTTCCTTTAAGACAACTAATCTAAACAAAGATAAATCACTCTTAATACCAAAAAGCTGTATAGGAAAATGCTTAACCTTTCCAGACAATGACATAGGGGAACCTTCAATGGCAGAGCCAAACTCTCGACTCTTTTCCCAATAAAATTGCGGAATGGCATTTCCTCTTGCAAGGTTAAACTGACACCCGGAATCAATTAAACATTGTACAGAATAAGCTTTAAACTCTGGAGGACAGAACTGCAAAGATATGAACAATTTGAGACCAGATAGAGCACCTAACAGATTAGTACTCTGAGATTGCGGAGACTGCAGAGGAGTTGACGAAGGTGACTCTTCTTTAGCTTAAGGATTAAAACAAGCTCTTTCTATTTGGTTAGACAGTTCCTCATCTGAGGACTGATCTTTCTCAAGGACCAAAGCAGATATTATATTTTTCAAATCATCTATTTCCTTGATCAGTAATTTGAGCTTATCTTGCTTTTCTCTAAGATGGAGTCTTTTCTTTGTCTCTTCTATGGGATTGTCTATCCTCATGGATACCAGGATAATCTTGGTAGATTTCAATAGGATTATAATGGGCAGACGAAGTGTGAGAAGAGATTGGCTTTTTACCTTTGTCATATTTCAATGTTTCAAGCTGTTTTTGTAGTCTAGTCTTTTCTTCTCTTAATTCAGTTATCTAATGGTGTCTATACACTGGGATAAGAGAAAGCTGAAGATCAATGTTAGCAATCTATTTTTCTAGTTGATGGGAAGATGATCTAGATGAAGATCTGGAAAACATATATAATGAGAAATCAAAATCAGGTAGACTACTACACCCCCCTAAATGTGGGTCCGAACTGGAATCCGACTCAGAGGAAGATCTGGAGGAAGGAGGATCACATTTAGCTATGGTAGGAGGCTCAAAGTTAGAATCTATACAAGAATTAGAAGAATCAGTATCATAATCAGGAAGATAGACTATTTCCCTAGAGGGTTTGGGAGAATTTACAGTAACTTCAAATAAATCCCACCAAGCGGGATCCAAACCAGTACACAAAGCAGCAAGCCGAGGTCTGGACTTTCTTTCTGGCGATTTAGTCGCCCAATGATCTGATTTCCCACAAATAAAACAAAAAATTTTCTTTCCTTTCTCAGTCCGACGCTTCACATAGCGTTTGGCTTTATATTTGGACTTGTAAGGTTTATCATATCTGTGCTTCTTATATTTGTGCTTTGATTTGTGGTGGTAGGGCTTATCCAGGTGATACCTTGGTTTTGATGAGTAGAAGCCCTTCTTCTTATTCTTACACTTGCAAGAAGAATGATCAAGATGTCCTCGGTTGTGTGCTCCACAACCCCAATCGGGCATTCCTACAACATCTTTGCAGAATGACGCAGAATTCATCTTTTGATGTCTTTTAAAATCTTTGCTCACTCTTTTCTCCAGGCAATGTTCTTGTCATGTCTCCATACTGTAAGCATGAAGTTGAGCAAGCGAAAAACTTCTCAACTCTACCTTTTTATCTTTAAGTGCCTGTTCTACAGCATCAGACACATGTCCTAGATAGCTTCTAAGGTAATGTTTTAGATATGCAGGGTTACCAGATTTCCCTGATGAAATTAGAAGCTTTTGCATATAACAAAAATACTCTTCACTCTTGCTTAAATCACAAAGATGAGCAGACATAAATAATGAAGCAAGGTGATCATAATCTTCTCACTCTTCAGGGCCATAAAATTCTCTACCTAGGGCACTCAGAATTTTCTCATCTGCATCATCAGCCGCAAGCATCTCATTTCTTGTTTCATGTGGCAACCATCGCCACCATTCATATGCTAAACCCGAAAGACCTTCTATGAGTTGGGTTCCTAGCATTTGCCCTGTGATATTTGGGTCCTGTTGTTTTTTATATAGAGTCCACTGAGCAAGCATTTGGATTGCATTTCTGATATCTTCCCTGGATTGACATTGTATATTCAATACAGGTTGCTCAGGAATTTGGGAGATTATATCATTCATTGAATTGATACCAAAGTGCAATACTTTGGCAGGAGTGGCTGAAGCAGAGGTAACATCTGGCATGTGGGTGTCAAAGCGGGGAGGAGGTAACTGTCTTCTTTGGTTAGAGGATCCTTCATCATTTAATGCATTTAAGCTAACCAAATATTTATGATCTAAAGCAGGTTTGAATCCTTTGAATTCTTTGATCCATTCTTCAATATTCTCCTTAACTGCATCACTTTGACCAAAATCCCATTCTGGTGTTTTGTCTTCAGGCAGAACACTGAACTGACCTAAAGAATGACTTTTACTGTGTCCTTTTGCAGCTGCTCTTAGCACATGGTCGGGAACCACATACTATTTTTCTTAAGATTCTTTTTTTTACTCCAGAGATCTTCAAGGACAACTATTCTTCGTTCAAGCTTTTGGGAGGCCTGACCTATGGCCATACAGATTTCTGTGGAATCATGAAGTAATTGATCTAGCAGTTCTAGCTTTGTTTCAATTTTCACTAGATGCTCTTGTTGATCTGCACACTACTTTTTTAGGATCGGAAGATCACTAGCCTCCTTCCTCCAGCTCTTCCTCTGAGTCTGATTCCAGTTTTTATCCACATTTAGGGGGGTGTAGTAGTCTACCTAATTTTGATTTCTCATTATATATGTTTTCCAGATCTCCATCTAGATCATCTTCCCATCAACTATAAAAACAGATTGCTGACATTGATCTCCAGCTTTCTCTTATCCCAGTGTACAGACACCATGAGAGAACTGAATTAAGAGAAGAAAAGACCAAACTGCAAAAACAGCTTGAAACATTGAAATCTGACAAAGGTAAAAATCCAATCTCTTCTCACACTTCATCTACCCATTATAATCCTGCTGAAATCTACCAAGATTATCCAGGTAGCCATGAGGATAGATAATCCCATAGAAGAGACAAAGAAAAGATGTTGAGACTCCAGCTTAGAGAAAAGCAAGATAAGCTCAAATTACTGATCAAGGAAATAGATGATTTGAAAAATATAATATATGCTTTGGTCCTTGAGAAAGATCAGTCCTCAGATGAGGAACTGTCTAACCAAATAGAAATAGCTTGTTTTAATCCTGAAGCTAAAGAAGAGTCACCTTCGTCAACTCCTCCGCAGTCTCCGCAATCTCAGAGTACTAATCTGTTAGGTGCTCTATCTTGTCCCAAATTGTTCATATCTTTGTAGTTCTTTCCTCCAGAGTTTAAAGCTTATTTTGTACAATGTTTAATTGATTCCGGGTGTCAGTTTAACCTTGCAAGAGGAAATGCCATTCCGCAGTTTTATTGGGAAAAGAGTCGAGAGTTTGCCTCTGCTATTGAAGGTTCCCCTGCGTCATTGTTTGGAAAGCTTAAGCATTTTCCTGTACATCTTTTTGGTATTAAGAGTGATTTATCTTTGTTTAGGTTAGATGTCTTAAAGGAAGACTGTGTATTAGGTTCAGAGTTTCTGTAGAAAGTAAGTCCATTCTCTGTTGATACAAACAAAATGGATTTTGCTTGTACATTCTTTGGACAGTCAGTCCAGTTTCCTTTAAGTTTCAGTCTTGTAAATAAGTGTAAACCCATTCCGTTTCAGTTAGTCAATCCTATCAAGTCGGTGGATTTAAATAAAATGGATCATTGCATAGCATCTGCAGAAATCCATGGAGATAAAGCTTTGTCTGAAATAAAAGAAAAAATAAAAAAGGATTGTTGTTCAGAGAGTCCTAATGCATTTTGGACTCGAGAGAAATATTTTTTTTCTCTGTCTTTTGAACCGCTTCAAAAAATAAATCCCATGAAAGCTTCAGCTTGGTTAATGAGTCCCTTAGAAAGAGAATTTTGTTCAAATGAAATTCAAGAGTTGTTGCAAAAAGGCTTGATCGAGCCATCCAAGAGTCTGTGGGCATGTAGAGCTTTTGTTGTGAATAAACATTCTGAGCAGAAGAGAGGAAAGCCTCACTTGGTAGTCAACTTCAAACCTCTCAATGCTGTCTTACAAAAGGTTAGATACCCATTACCTAATAAAGCTAGCTTGCTGTAGAAAATTGTTGGTGGCACTGTGTTCAGCAAGTTCGATCTTAAATCTGGGTTCTATCAAATTGGGATTGAAGCAAAGGATCGCTTCAAAATAGCCTTTGTTTTCCCTCATGGACAATACCAGTAGAAGGTTATGCCTTTCGGAATAAATAATGCTCCATCTGAGTTTCAGAAAAGTATGGAGGATATCTTCAGAGATATCCCTTGGCTTGTTGTCTTTATTGATGATATTTTAATTTTCATAAAGAATCTTCAGGATCATCTGAAGCATCTTCAATATTTCTATGATCTTTTTTTCAAACATGTTTTGGTCCTATCTAAGTCAAAAATGGAAATAGGGAAAACCGAAATGGATTTCCTTGGTTTTCATATCAAGAAAGGACAAGTAATTTTGCAGCAACATGTGTTGCAATCTTTTGAGCATTTTCCAGATAAGATTTTGGATAAGACACAACTTCAGAGATTTCTGGGAAGTTTGAATTACATAAGGCCCTTCTACAAAGGACAAGCAACAGACATCCATTATCTGCAACAAAGATTGAAAAAGAATCCTGTTGCTTGGTCAAATGAAATGAATTTGGTAGTTCAAGCAATAAAGGCCAAAGTTAAAGAATTACTAGCCCTCCATTTGCCACAGGGAACTGGTCAGCTAATAATTGAAACTGATGCTTCAAACACTACCTAGGGTGGTGTTCTGTTAGAAAAGATTGATGGTAGAGAGAATATATGTGGCTATGGATTAGGTTCCTTCAAAGCTACTGAGCTTAATTATCCAAGTAGTCATAAAGAGATTCTTGTGGTGAAGAAAAATGGTTAGCATTTCATCTTGTTTTTAAAGCCTGTAAAGTTTGTCAGTAGAAAATATTTAGAAATAATGCCAGGAATATTTAAGAATGAAAACTTAATGGTAGAGAACAGTAGCAGAATCCTCAAATGGTTTATCTGGCTTTCAAATTTTGATTATGAAATTATTTATAAGCCAGGTTATCTTAATTGTCTTGTTGACATGCTTACTCGTGAGACTGTGCAGCAGAAAGAAGCAGTCAGTTTGAAAATGATTTATGTTGGTTCATGTTCCTCAGGTCAGAAAGAAGATAAGGGAAAAAGCCCAGCACCAGCAGAATATGCAAAGCCCGACTATGTTAGGTTCGAGCCCTGAAACGAATTATTCATGAAGCCCTAGGATGAAAA
Source organism: Larix kaempferi (assembly GCA_027924585.1). Lineage (NCBI taxonomy): Eukaryota > Viridiplantae > Streptophyta > Pinopsida > Pinales > Pinaceae > Larix > Larix kaempferi. Next base: position 8,813,107 of record BSBM01000835.1, read on the forward strand.
TTTGTCCGCCAGTGACAGAAGAGAGCTTCTGGACTATGCTGATCGTCATGCAGCTGAGAAATATCTCAGTCTGACTTTGATAAAGCAGATACAAATGAATCCCTGTAAACTGCACATTATGGAACAATGGGAACGTACTGCTTTCTATGGATTTTCTCAGGCCCACGACAAATTGAGAAGGTGCCGAGAGTTGTGGGTTGACTGCAACGATGAAAAAGAAGGTCCAATGTGGTATGTGGACATAGGTGAGGGAAACATAACCTGGACCTCCTACAATTTGATTATGGAGTTTTGCAGAGAACAAACAGCCATTGTCATCTGTGCAGACCCTGGAAACCTCAGGAATAAGAAGTGGTCTGGATGGACTGAGATCCTTTTGGATAAATTCTGTCCCAGACTTGATTGGGTTAATCGTCGTGCAAATTTTATTTTGCACATGGAAGCTGATATGCAGGTAGCAGATCAAAATAATTTATGGTTTAAATTTTTGCTGCAGCATCATGGAGGCCGTTACAGTCCGCTAGAACACATGGTTCATGTCACGCAGAAATATATCAAATGTGACCACAAAGGGAACTGCATCGACACCAAGATTCACCGAAGAACCCTGCCCTTAGACTTTCGAGTTGAGTCTATGTTTGCCAATGAAATTTATTGGTGAGAAAAATGAAGTGCTGCATGGATCTGATATTGAGTAGTGCTTCAGCACCTGGTTATATCCTCCTCCTGAGTATAAAGAAGATGCTATTGTGCTGGATGATTCCCAAGATATTGACTCTCTCCTTGAACAACGAGAGTTAGAAGAATGCCTCTATGCAGAGGATGGGTTTGACTGTGCCTATGGAGGCCAGCCAGTAGGTCCTCAGGGTAATCCGGAACTGTTCTGCGTTTGCAGATCAGGTGATGATTAAATGTAAATATTTATTTTCTTTCAATAATTGAAGCCGTGGTGGGCCGGTAATAGTAGCTCCACAATTGTATTTGTTGGGATTGATTCCCTTGCTTTTGGGCCCTGTTTTTTTGACAGATTCCTTTGTAGGCCATAGTTGTTGGCCACTTGTCATGTCTGTCGGTCCGGGTCCCCATATGGTGCTGCCTTTAAGGGATCATATAATAATGGTGCGATCCCATCATTACCCTGGATTCCCTCCTTTATGACCGAATGGTGCCTGTTTTCTGTAACCGGTAGACCGTCTTGCATGCTATAAAAGAAAGGTCCCAGAGTTCATTTGGTCATTCGAGTCTAGTGCATTGATCTAGTTAAGAGCTCTGCAACTTAGGAGTCTAGAGTCGAGCTGGTCCAGTAGTTGGAAGCTATGCGAGTCATAGAGAGTCTGTCCATAGCTGAAGGTTGTATGCTCTACTGATTTCCCTCGTGGAATAATACAGCATCAAAAGACCAAGGTTCGACCTCTGTAAAAATGTCGAGTCTGTAAGGTGTGTTAGTAGGCATATCACTGGATACCCAGGAAGCCTCCAAGTAGGTTCATCGCTCTATGAGGTTCTGAAGGGTAAATGGGCCAGCGACATTGTGTCTAGGCACTCAGTCAGAGTTTGTGTTTGTGGTGATGAGCTTCGCCCTTCGAAGCCGATCCACACATGAGTCTGTAATGTAATATTGGCATAATAAAGCTTTGAAGTTTTGTGGAATTGCTGTAAACACCTGAAAGATAGATCCTGGAGCATATTGGTATCAGAGCCAGAGAAATTTGTGTCGACTATTCTGGTATATCTATTTCATATATCTGATGAATGCTTTAACTCTCTGTTAAATCTGCTGCAATATCATTGTTTCTGTCTGTTGTTTGATTTATTTGCATTCTACAATAGTATTCTGTAGGCGGTGGAAGTGACCGTTGAGTGGATTGTTGGGTCATTGAGAGTGTAAGAGTTGTCCAAAATCAAAGTAGCAGTAAGGCCCGTTGGGATAGGGGAGTAAGTCTACAGAGTTGCCGGAGACTAATTTAGAGTCTGCACTCACTCTCATTTAAAAATGGACCCTTCAATGGATACTATTGAGCAGACACATTTAGAATGTGATTCATCTAATGACATAGAAGTAAGCCTAGCAGAACGTAGGCAATCCTCATTCAATCCTTCTTCATCAGATTCCTCTTATATATCTATCTTTGATCATAACCCTTCTGAAAATTGGAAATTACCTCAAATACTTCCTAAAGAAGTATACAGACTTCCATGGTGGAATGTCACGGCCAAGACCCATATCCGAGTATCAAGTATAGATGTTTCTTTTACTGATAAGCAAGAACCTGTACATATAAACTTGCTTGATAAATGTCAAATAGACTAGGCTATTTCTCAGAAATATAAATATGCTCACTTTGGAGCAATTAAATTAGGCCTTGGTCCTTTAGTTCATCCGCGTCTTACTGTTTCGTCCCTCTGTTGCATTGTAGATACTAGCCATAGAAAGTTTTCAGATGCCGTTATTGGAGGTTTTACTGCCCCACTTCATGATGGTCCTGCTTTTGGTACAATCTATCCGAAGTTTTTGGTAAGTTTAAACGACCCTCATATCTATAATCTGTTGAAAGCATATATCCTGCCTAAAGGTTTTGACATGGAGATTGGTTCTCACATCATCCAACTAAAAGGTGGAGTCTGTGTTAGATTCGGAAATGATACCCTTCCTCAGTTGCTAACTCATGTCCATCCGAGTTCCGTAGACACAAGCGTGGTGGAAACAGAGAAATACCGATCCATAAATGCCACACCTATCACTTTCAATTGGACTGGTATCAATTATCCTCAATCTTGGGAAATGAAATATTCTGAGTTAAGGAACAAAGAAAGAGTTGCTGCCTCTTTCACCTCACAACCACTTATCTTTGATGAAGCCTCAAGTTCCTTTCGTGTACCCCAAGAATGGCCTACACAAAGATTCAATCCTCCATTGATAAAATATGCTTCTATCTCCTCCTACAATAACGCCAGATTACAAGCCTTGTCCAACCAAGCTAGTAAAGCTTCTGCATCTGAGTTTTCCACTCCTGTAAATGAGTCTTCTTCTGATCAAACTTCTTTTTCTGGTTTATCCAACTTTGAGCATAGAGGCCAGCATGCTCTCTATCAAGCATGTCAAAAAATCAAACAAAAATTGATTCACCAACAAAAACAGAAACAGAAAGAACTACCTTCCCTAGGTGTGTTTTCGGTCTTACCTTCCATAGGAATGTTTTCCCTACCTCGTGAACACTCAAGTATAGAGGTAGTAAATGGAGGTCAAAAGTCTTTTGTTCTTGGAAGAAATCTACCTGAGTCTAGGTTTAGACAATACTCACAAGATGGCCAGACCAAAAGAGAATTCTTACCCTGCAAATCTTCCAGTCATGATCAGGCTATTTCTGAAGAAATAAAGCTTGCAAATTGGGGAAATTTGCAACAAGTCCACACTGCTAGAAATCTAGACGACATGGCTAGCGATCTTCTTATCCTGAAAAAGCAGTGTGCAGATCAGCAAGAGCATCTAGTGAAAATTGAAACAGAGCTAGGACTGCTAGATCACTTGCTTCATGATTCCACAGAAATCCGTATGGCCATAGGTCAAGCCTCCCAAAAGCTTGAATGAAGAATAGCTGTCCTTGAAGATGTCTGGAGTAAAATAGAGAATCTTAAGAAAAAAAAGTATGTGGTTCTCGACCATGTGCTAAAAGCAGCTGCAAAAGGACACAATAAAAGCCATTCTTTAGGTCAGTTCAGTGTTCTTCCTAAAGACGAAAGACCAGAATGGGATTCTGGTCAAAGTGATGCAGTTAAGGAGAATATTGAAGAATGGATCAAAGAATTCAAAGGTTTCAAACCTGCTTTAGATCCTAAATATTTGGTTAGCTTAAATGCATTAAATGATGAAGGATCCTCTAACCAAAGAAGACAGTTACCTCCTACCTGCTTTGACACCCACATGCTAGATGCTACCTCTGCTTCAGCCGCTCCTGCCAAAGTATTTCACTTTGGTATCAATTCAATGAATGATATAATCTCCCAAATTCCTGAGCAACCTGCATTGAATATACAATGTCAATCCAGGGAAGATATCAGAAATGCAATCCAAATGCTTGCTCAGTGGACTCTATATAAAAAACAACAGGACCCAAATCTCACAGGGCAAATGCTAGGAACCCAGCTCATAGCAGGTCTTTTGGGTTTAGCATATGAATGGTGGCGATGGTTGCCACAGGAAACAAGAAATGAGATTCTTGCTGCTGATGATGCAAATAAGCAAATTCTGAGTGCCCTAGGTAGAGAATTTTATGGCCCTGAAGAGGGAGAAGATTATGATCACCTTGCTTCATTATTTATGTCTGCTCGTCTTTGTGATTTAAGCAAGAGTGAAGAGTATTTTTGTTATATGCAAAAGCTTCTAATTTCATCAGGGAAATCTGGTAACCCTGCGTATCTAAAACATTACCTTAGAAGCTATCCAGGACATGTGCCTGATGCTGTAGAACAAGCACTAAAAGGTACAAAGGTAGAGTTGAGAAGTTTGTCGCTTGCTCAACTTCATGCTCACATTATGGAGACATGGAAAGAACATTGCCTGGAGAAAAGAGTGAGCAAAGATTTTAAAAGACATCAGAAGATGTATTCTGCGTCATTTTGCAAAGATGTTGCAGGAATGCCCACTTGGGGGTGTGGAGCACACAACCGAGGACATCTTGATCATTCTTCTTGCAAGTGTAAGAAGAAGAAGAAGGGCTTCTACTCATCAGAACCAAGGTATCACCTAGATAAGCCCTACCACCACAAATCAAAGCACATCTATAAGAAGCACAGATATGATAAACCTTACAAGTCCAAATATAAAGCCAAATTCTATGTGAAGCATCGGACTGAGAAAGGAAAGAAAAATGTCCGTTTTATTTGTGGGAAATCAGATCATTGGGCGGCTAAATGCCCAGAAAGAAAGTCCAGACCTCGGCTTGCTACTTTGTGTACTGGTTTGTATCCCGCTTGGTGGGATTTATTTGAAGTTACTGTAAATTCTCCCAAACCCTCTAGGGAAGTAGTCTATCTTCCTGATTATGATACTGATTCTTCTGATTCTTGTACAGATTCTGACTTTGAGCCTCCTATCTTACCTAAATGTGATACTCCTTCCTCCAGCTCTTCCTCTGAGTCTGATTCCAGTTCGGATCCACATTTAGGGGGGTGTAGTAGTCTGCCTGATTTTGATTTCTCATTATATATGTTTTCTAGATCTCCATCTAGATCATCTTCCCATCAACTAGAAAAATAGATTGCTGACATTGATCTCTAGCTTTCTCTTATCCCAGTGTATAGACACCATGAGAGAACTTAATTAAGAGAAGAAAAGACCAGACTGCAAAAACAGCTTGAAACATTGAAATTTGACAAAGGTAAAAAGCTAGTCTCTTCTCGCACTTCGTCTGTGCATTATAATCCTGCTGAAATCTACCAAGATTATCCAGGTAGCCATGAGGATAGACAATCCCATAGAAGAGACAAAGAAAAACTGTTGAGACTCCAGCTTAGAGAAAATCAAGATAAGCTCAAATTACTGATCAAGGAAATAGATGATTTGAAAAATATAATATCTGCTTTGGTCCTTGAGAAAGATTAGTCCTTAGATGAGGAACTGTCTAACCAAATAGAAAGAGCTTGTTTTAATCCTGAAGCTAAAGAAGAGTCACCTTCGTCAACTCCTCCATAGTCTCTGCAATCTCAGAGTACTAATCTGTTAGGTGCTCTATCTGGTCCCAAATTGTTCATATCTTTGCAGTTCTATCCTACAGAGTTTAAAGCTTATTCTGTACAATGTTTAACTGATTCCGGGTGTCAGTTTAACCTTGCAAGAGGAAATGCCATTCCGTAGTTTTATTGGGAAAAGAGTCGAGAGTTTGGCTTTGCCTTTGAAGGTTCCCCTGTGTCATTGTCTTGAAAGGTTAAGCATTTTCCTGTATAGCTTTTTGGTATTAAGAGTGATTTATCTTTGTTTAGATTAGATGTCTTAAAGGAAGACTGTGTATTAGGTTCAGAGTTTCTACAGAAAGTAAGTCCATTCTCCGTTGATACAAACAAAATGGTTTTTGCTTGTACAATCTTTGGACAATTAATCCAGTTGCCTTTAAGTTTCAGTCTTGTAAATAAGTGTAAAGCCATTCCGGTTCAGTCAGTCAGTCCTGTCAAGTCGGTGGATTTAAATAAAATGGATCGCTGCATAGCATATGCAGAAATCCATGGAGATAAAGCTTTGTCTGAAATAAAAGAAAAAATAAAAAAGGATTGCTGTTCAGAGAGTCCTAATGCATTTTTGACTGGAGAGAAATATTTTGTTTCTCTGCCTTTTGACCTGCTTCAAAAAATAAAGCCCATGAAAGCTTCAGCTCGGTTAATGAGTCCCTCAGAAAGAGAATTTTGTTCAAAAGAAATTCAAGAGTTGTTGCAAAAAGGCTTGATCGAGCCATCCAAGAGTCCGTGGGCATGTAGAGCTTTTGTTGCGAATAAACATTCTGAGCAGAAGAGAGAAAAGCCTCGCTTGGTAGTCAACTTCAAACCTCTCAATGTTGTCTTACAAAAGGTTAGATACCCATTGCCCAATAAAGCTAGCTTCCTGCAGAAAATTGTTGGTTGCACTGTGTTCAGCAAGTTCGATGTTAAATCTGGGTTCTATCAAATTGGGATTGAAGCAAAGGATCGCTTCAAAACATCCTTTGTTTTCCCTCATGGACAATACCAATGGAAGGTTATGCCTTTTGAAATAAATAACTCTCCATCTGAGTTTCAGAAAAGGATGGAGGATATCTTCAGAGATATCCCTTGGCTTGTTGTCTTTATTGATGATATTTTAATTTGCTCAAAGAATCTTCAAGATCATCTTAAGCATCTTCAGTATTTCTATGATCTTGTTTTCAAACACGGTTTGGTCCTATCTAAGTCAAAAATGGAAATAGGGAAAACCGTAATGGATTTCCTTGGTTTTCATATCAAGAAAGGACAAGCAATTTTGCAGCAACATGTGTTGACATCTTTTGAGCATTTTCCAGATAAGATTTTGGATAAGACACAGCTTCAGAGATTTATGGGAAGTATTAATTACATAAGGCCCTTCTACAGAGGACAAGCAACAGACATCCATTGTCTGCAACAAAGATTGAAAAAGAATCCTGTTGCTTGGTCAAATGAAATGAATTTGGCAGTTCAAGCAATAAAGGCCAAAGTTAAAGAATTACCAGCCCTCCATCTGCCACAGGGAATTGGTCAGCTAATAATTGAAACTCATGCTTCAAAGACTACCTGGGGTGGTGTTCTGTAAGAAAAGATTGATGGCAGAGAGAATATATGTGGCTACGGATCAGGTTCCTTCAAAGCTGCTGAGCTTAATTATCCAAGTGATCATAAAGAGATTCTTGCGGTGAAGAAAACTGTTCAGCATTTCATCTTGTTTTTAAATCCTGTAAAGTTTGTCATTAGAACAGATTTAAAAATAATGCCAGGAATATTTAAGAATGAAAACTTAATGGCAGAGAACAGTAGCAGAATCCTCAAATGGTTTATCTGGCTTTCAAATTTTGATTATGAAACTATTTATAAGCTAGGTTATCTTAATTGTCTTGCTGACATGCTTACTCGTGAGACTGTGCAGCAGAAAGAAGAAGTCTGTTTGAAATTTTTTTCTATTGGTTCAAGTTCCTCAGGTTAGAAAAAGGGCAAAAGCCCAGCACCAACAGAATATTCAGAGACCGACTATGTTAGGTTCGAGCCCTGAAACGCATTATTCATGAAGCCCTAGGATGAAAGTTTTCCCCCAGTGACAGAAGAGAGCTTCTGGACTATGCTGATCGTCATGCAGCTGAGAAATATTTCAGTCTGACTTTGATAAAGCAAATACAGATGAATCCCTGTAAACTGCACATTATGGAACGATGGGAACGTACTACTTTCCGTGGATTTACTCAGGCCCAAGACAAATTGAGAAGGTGTTGTGGGTTGACTGCAACGATGAAAAAGAAGGTCCAATGTGGTATGTGGACATAGGTGAGGGAAACCTAACCTGGACCTCCTACAATTTGACTCTGCAGTTTTGCAGATAACAAACAGCCATTTTCATCTGTGCAGACCTTGGAAACCTCAGGAATAAGAAGTGGTCTGGATGGACTGAGATCCTTTTGGATAAATTCTATCCCAGACTTGATTAGGTTAATCGACGTGCAAATTTTATTTTGCACATGGAAGCTGATATGCAAGTAGCGGATCAAAATAATTTATGGTTTAAATTTTTACTGCGGCATCATGGAGGCCATTACAATCCGCTAGAACACACGGTTCATGTTACGCAGAAATATATCAAACGTGACCACAAAGGGAACCGCATCAACACCAAGATTCATCGAAGAACCCTGCCCTTAGACTTTCAAGTTGAGTCTCTGTTTGCCAGTGAATTTATTGGTGAGAAAAATGAAGTGTTTGATGGATATGATATTAAGTAGTGCTTCAACACCTGGTTATATCCACCTCTAGTGTGTCAACAGCTTTTTTTTGTCTCTTCTATGGGATTGTCTATCCTCATGGCTACCTGGATAATCTTCGTAGATTTCAGTAGGATTATAATGGGTAGACGAAGTGTGAGAAGAGATTGGCTTTTTACCTTTGTCAGATTTCAGTGTTTCAAGCTGTTTTTGCAGTCTGGTCTTTTCTTCTCTTAATTCAGTTCTCTCATGGTGTATGTACACTGGGATAAGAGAAAGCTGGAGATCAATGTTAGCAATCTATTTTTCTAGTTGATGGGAAGATGATCTAGATGGAGATCTGGAAAACATATATAATGAGAAATCAAAATCAGGCAGATTACTACACCCCCCTAAATGTGGATCCGAACTGGAATCAGACTCAGAGGAAGAGCTGGAGGAAGGAGGATCACATTTAGCTAAGATAGGAGGCTCAAAGTCAGAATCTGTACAAGAATCAGAAGAATCAGTATCATAATCAGGAAGATAGACTACTTCCCCAGAGGGTTTGGGAGAATTTACAGTAACTTCAAATAAATCCCACCAAGTGGGATGCAAACCAGTGCACAAAGAAGCAAGCCAAGGTCTGGACTTTCTTTTTGGGCATTTAGCCGCCTAATGATCTGATTTCCCACAAATAAAATAGACATTTTTCTTTCCTTTCTCAATCCGACACTTCACATAGCGTTTGGCTTTATATTTGGACTTGTAAGGTTTATTATATTTGTGCTTCTTATATCTGTGATTTGATTTGTGGTGGTAGGGCTTATCCAGGTGATACCTTGGTTCTGATGAGTAGAAGCCCTTGTTCTTCTTCTTACACTTGCAAGAAGAATGATCAAGATGTCCTCGGTTGTGTTCTCCACAGCCCCAATCGAGCATTCCTGCAACATCTTTGCATAATGACGCAGAATACATCTTCTGATGTCTTTTAAAATCTTTGCTCACTCTTTTCTCCAGGCAATGTTCTTTCCATGTCTCCATAATGTGAGCATGAAGTTGAGCAAACGACAAACTTCTCAACTCTACCTTTTTATCTTTCAGTGCTTGTTCTATAGCATTAGGCACATGTCCTGGATAGCTTCTAAGGTAATGTTTTAGATATGCAGGGTTACCAGATTTCCCTGATGAAATTAGAAGCTTTTGCATATAACAAAAATACTCTTCACTCTTGTTTAAATCACAAAGACGAGCAGACATAAATAATGAAGCAAGGTGATCATAATCTTCTCCCTCTTCAGGGCCATAAAATTCTCTACCTAGGGCACTCAGAATTTGCTCATCTGCATCATCAACAGCAAGCATCTAATTTCTTGTTTCTTGTGGCAACCATCGCCAACATTCATATGCTAAACCCGAAAGACCTGCTATGAGCTGGGTTCCTAGCATTTTCCCTGTGAGATTTGGGTCCTATTATTTTTTATACAGAGTCCACTGAGCAAGCATTTGGATTGCATTTCTGATATCTTCCTTGGATTGACATTGTATATTCAATACAGGTTGCTCAGGCATTTGGGAAATTATATCATTCATTGAATTGATACCAAAGTGAAATACTTTGGCAGGAGCGGCTGAAGCAGAGGTAGCATCTGGCATGTGGGTGTCAAAGCGGGGAGGAGGTAACTGTCTTCTTTGGTTAGAGGATCCTTCATCATTTAATGCATTTAAGCTAACAAAATATTTATGATCTAAAGCAGGTTTGAAACCTTTGAATTCTTTGATCCATTCTTCAATATTCTCCTTAACTGCATCACTTTGACCAAAATCCCATTCTGGTCTTTTGTCTTCAGGCAGAACACTGAACTGACCTAAAGAATGGCTTTTACTGTGTCCTTTTGCAGCTGCTTTTAGCACATGGTTGGGAACCACATACTATTTTTTCTTAAGATTCTCTGTTTTACTCCAGAGATCTTCAAGGACAGCTATTCTTCATTCAAGCTTTTGGGAGGCTTGACCTATGGCCATACGGATTTATGTGGAATCATGAAGTAAGTGATCTAGCAGTTCTAGCTTTGTTTCAATTTTCACTAGATGCACTTGTTGATCTTCACACTGCTTTTTCAGGATCAGAAGATCGCTAGCCATGTCGTCTAGATTTCTAGCAGTGTGGACTTGTTGCAAATTTCCCCAATTTGCAAGCTTTATTTCTTCAAAAACAGTCTGATCATGACTGGAAGATTTGCAGGGTAAGAATTCTCTTTTGGTCTGGCCATCTTGTGAGTATTGTCTAAACCCAGACTCAGGTAGATTTCTTCCAAGAACAAAAGACTTTTGACCTCCATTTACTACCTCTATACTTGAGTTTTCAGGAGGTAGGGAAAACATTCCTATGGAAGGTAAGACCGAAAACATACCTAGGGAAGGTATTTCTTTCTATTTCTGTTTTTGTTGGTGAATGAATTTTTGTTCGATTTTTTGACATGCTTGATAGGAAGCATGCTGGCCTCTATGCTCAAAGTTAGATAAACCAGAAAAAGAAGTTTGATCAGAAGAAGACTCATTTACAGGAGTAGAAAACTCAGATGTAGAAGCTTTACTAGCTTGGTTGGACAAGGCTTGTAATCTGGCGTTATTGTAGGAGGAGATAGAAGCAGATTTTATCAATGGAGGATTGAATCTCTGTGTCGGCAATTCTTGGGGTACACTAAAGGAACTTGAGGCTTCATCAAAGATAAGTGGTTGTGAGGTAAAAGAATCAACAACTCTTTCTTTGTTCCTTAACTCAGAATATTTCATGTCCCAATATTGAGGATAATTGATACCAGTCCAATTGAAAGTGATAGGTGTGGCATTTCTGGATCGGGATTTCTCCGTTTCCACCATGCTGGTGTCTACAGAACTCTGATGGACATGAGTTCGCAACTGAGGAAGGGTATCATTTTCGAATCTAACATAGACTCCACCTTTTATTTGGATGATTCGAGAACCAGTTTCCATGTCAAAGCCTTTAGGCAGGATATATGCTTTCAATAGATTATAGATATGAGGGTCGTCTAAAATTACCGAAAAATTTAGATAGACTGTACCAAAAGCAGGACCATCATGAATTGGGGCAGTAAAACCTCCAATAACGACATCTGAAAACTTTCTATGGTGAGTATCTACAATGCAATAGAGGGACGAAACAATAAGACGCGGACGAACTAAAGGACCAAGGCCTAATTTAATTGCTCCAAAGTGAGCATATTTATATTTCTGAGAAATAGCCCAGTCTATTTGACATTTATCAAGCAAGTTTATATGTACAGGTTCTTGCTTATCAGTAAAAGAAACATCTATACTTGATACTCGGATATGGGTCACAGCCGTGACATTCCACCATGGAAGTCTGTATACTTCTTGAGGAAGTATTTGAGGTAATTGCCAATTTTCAGAAGGGTTATGATCAAAGATAGATATATAAGAGGAATCTGATGAAGAAGGATTGAATGAGGATTGCCTGCGTTCTGCTAGGCTTACTTCTGTGTCATTAGATGAATCACATTCTAAATGTGTCTGCTCAATAGTATCCATTGAAGGGTCCATTTTTAAATTAGAGTGAGTGTAGACTCTAAATTAGTCTCCGACAACTCTATAGACTTACTCCCCTATCCCAACGGGCCTTACTGCTACTCTGACTTCGGAAAACTCTTACACTTTCAATGACCCAACAATCCACTCAACGGTCATTTCCACTGCCTAAAGAATACTATTGTAGAATGCAAATAAATCAAACAACAGACAAAAACAATGATATTGTAGCAGATTTAATAGACAGTTAAAGCATTCATCAGATATATGAAATAGATATACCAGAATAGTCGACACAAATTTCTCTGGCTCTGATACCAATACGCTCTAGGATCTATCTTTCAGGTGTTTACAGCAATTCCACAAAACTTCAAAGCTTTATTATGCCGGGGCTTGGAAAAAATCGGGCATAGCTAGAATAGGTGTTGTACACATAGCTTGTTTCAGTTTGTCAAATGCACACTTAGTAGCATGTGTCCATGTTAAAGCATCATTTTTCAAGAGAGCAGTTAATGGAGTTGTAGTATTCGCATAATCCTTGACGAAATTGCTGTAGTATCCAGCCAATTCCACTAGTTCAGTAAAGACACATGCATATCTATCCAAAATTTGTTGTAGATCCAAAGGAGTAGTGGAGACCGTTGATGGTTGCATATGAATGGAATGGAGTTGATCGATGACACCATGTGAATTCTTCTTAAGGATATTTTCCAAGCGATGTGAACTGATGATGCTGAGAGACCCTTGTTGTAAGCCCTTCAATGTGTGTTTTTTCCCATTAACTGAAAATTGCATCCAAAGTTTAGAAAAATCCCATAAGATGGGTCCAAGTGTGTAACCATTGAGTGCCCAAAACAATATCAAGGGCAAGTCAAACATGTCGGAGCGCGGGTTATAATCAACAATAGAGATACGCACATTACGATGCTTCCCCTTGCAAGGTAAGGTGCCCCCATTGGCAATCATGGCTTCAAAGATGGAGCAAGGATGGACAAAACAATAATCCTGTTTGGTGCTCCGAGGGTTAATAAAGTTATGAGTGCTACTGTAATACCCCAATTTTGATCCTTATGGTATATTAGCTTTTATGTAAATATTGTGTACATGCGATGTATGTCTTCCTAACATGGAGCTCAAGGCCAAGGCCTCGCTAGTGTATGCTCGTATTTTATTTAAAAGGCAAGTATTTGATATTTTATTACCTATGAGATATTAAGCCATGAAATATTGTAATTGATGTAAATATTAATATTTCAATAAAATCCCAAAACTAGCTATGGAAGCAACTAATGAGAAGGAGCCATGTGTATCCACTAGGGAGTGGTGAGGGGGTTGTGGGATTTAACCATAGGATTCCAAATGTCATTTTGAGAACCCATTTGACTTTCCTTGCTAACATTTAATTCAGTTTTAAGAAAGTTGTTGAGAAATCAGTCCATGGCTTCAATGGAGCATGGGCAGCCTATAAATTCGTATGGCAGGTATGGGCTCTATTTTCCTTGACCCACAAGTCACTCTACCTCATGGGAATTCATTTTTTCTCATTCCCATTCCATTGTGGAATATCCGAGCTTTATTTTTCATCGATTACGCATGCCCAACAGTGAGAAAAACCAGAAATCGCAACTTTGCAAGAACCCACGTTTTGAAGTGCCATAAACGCCCATAATTTGGTATTGACAGTGAAATCCAATGGGGGATCCATAGATATAAACCTTGGGGCAAAATTGAGAGTATTAGATACCCCAAAATCCATTGGAAAACCCAGTTTTTATAGCCCAGAAATCCAGTGACGGGATTGAGTTATTTGATGACAAAATTGTTAGAAATCCAAGTGTGAATGATTGAACAGAGGTTGGCTTTGCTTGATAAACCCAGTGAAGGCTGGAATCTCAAGGAATTAGCAGCTGGACCTTTCTATGCACACCTTGAATAGCACTGGAGGGAAGGGATGCCTGAGGGACTGTGCAGAAGAGAAGGGGACCTTCCTTGTGTTGGGTGAGGTAGGTATTGTGGGTTCCCTGATTGTTGAGTTCATTTGAGATGCATGTAGCTCTGTGGTTGAGCTCCCTGGCTTAGCATCCTCCTCCTTTGCTTATTGCATGCTTGATAAACCCAACTGTGTGTTGGCTTAGTATGATTGTTTGAGTGAAACCATGGCTGTGAGTGAGCATGTTTAGTTCCTCCTTAGTGGATACACAACCCAGCTCGGGGGTGATCTCTCAACTGAAGGAATATAGGCTGGATAGAGATCTATGGTTGGGTGGAACGTTGCTCTCACATAGCTAGTTGTTTGGACAACTTCATCTCAAAGATAAGTGTTCTTTGTGGTTTAAATTATATGCATTCTGTGTTCTGCAATGTGTTAATTATGAATGATAATTATTCATGTTAATGGATTGAAATGATTATCTTAATATGGTCGATATAAAATCTGTGCATAGCATTGGAATGTGATTGATTCTCTACATGTTGAATCATCCTCTGCTTGTGATAGATATTTTGATGCATTACCGTTTATGTGTGTGTAAATATGTTTTAATTCCATTGTGTAATTTCAGTATGCATTTTATTTAAATGGTAAAGTTTCGTCTTATGGCTTTGGGGAAGAATCAGAAACCCCCATATTATAGTCATGTTCCCTCTGTGGTTTGGAATGATGGGAGGGGACATGACAACTACTAGAATCAATGAGTATTGTAAGAGGGAGATTCTTGAAATAACCCTTGACCCGCATTGTTTGTGGGGTGGTGAATCTAGCTAAATCATGGAGAGATATCGTTGGATGGTCGTCTTGAGAAGGAGGGTCAACAGGCGGTTGTTGAATGTCGACCTGATCATCTACTTTATCTTGAGCTTCTTCACAAATTTCAGTTGCAGGCGGAGAATCCGCATCCAAGAGATAGAGCTTTTTCTCAACACATCTATGTCCTCGAGTGAATTTCTCATCACAATTATAACAAAGCCCTTTTTCTCTATGTGCCTGCATCTCTGCTTCAGACAAATGCTTGATAGGAGTTTCTCTAGGAGCTAGTGTGATGGGTGGTCATTGGGAAACCATATTTCTGAATGGAATAAAAGTGGACTTGGAGTGTTGTTGGGTTGTGATCTTGTCCTCCGCCAACTTATCCAACCCTAGGACTTCCATCATTGTGTTGGTATAGAACATTTTATCCTCAGATAGGATTGCATCCTTCAGACCACTGACAAAACAATTCATGTAGAATTCATCAGACAATCCTTCTGTGTGATTGGCTAGTTTCTCAAATTCTGTCTGATACTCTCTCACAGTGCCATTTTGGAGAAGTTTAGTGAGTGCTCCTGTGAAATCATCAAAAGCACTAGGGCCAAATCGTTGCAAAAGGATTTGGCAAAAATATGTCCATTTTGGCTCTGCATGAGCCTTGATGTACCAACAGAACCATTGAAGGGCTTCATGTTCCAAATGAAAGGATGCAAGTGGAACTTTATTGACATCAAAAGTATTATGTAGACTGAAATATTGTTCTTCTCGGTATATCCATCCAGTCATATCATCACCATTGAAGCGAGGAAAATCAAGCTTCAGCCCATGAAAAGTGTTCGAAGAAGAGAACCCAATGTCTGTAAAATATTCTGGTTGTCGTCTATTGTTCATGGCTAAAGGCTGAAGATGGAGGCCAAGAATTGTTTCATCCAGATCTTGGAGTTTGGTCTTGAGGGCTGTAAGTTCTTCCTCCATGTTTTTTTCTCCTGCACGTGTGACAACCATAACCAGGATTTTTTTTTTTTTGGGGGGGGGAATGGTTAGAAAAACAAAAACAAAAACATCTTTAGTAAAGGAAAATTTGGATTTGGGAAAAGCTCTGATGGGTAATTGGGGTTTGACTATGATTTGAACATTTTCTAATGGACAGGGAAACATAAAATGAGGATTTCAGAGGCGGGGTGAAAGAATGGGAAAATTTTTCTAAGAGGGACAAAGAAGCAGAAATAGGAAATGAACATTGTGGCAAAATTTGAAGGCGATTGGGTGAAAATCGAAGAAGTTATGGCAAACCCTAAAAATAGACATATGTGGGATTTCTGGCTTCGGGAAGTGGAATTTGGGATAGGGTGCTCAGGAAGGAAATATGCATAATGTAATTGCAGGGGTTCCAGTGAATTTTCAAGGGAAATAGAGTTAAAACAAAGAAGATATGACAAAAAAATAAAATTTTGTACTTTTTATTTTTATTTTATTTATTTATTTGTTTTTCTGGAATTGATATGCAATGGCTCAGAATTGATCTGCAATCTGCTATTTATCATCTATCAATAGATATGGACCCTATGTATGCTCGGCTTCCTAAAGGTTCATGGGATTCACTCGGATACCAATGTTGTCTAATGGCTTGCGTATTGGGGCAGTACCCCTCACTCCATGGCTCAGGGAAAACTAATAACCGCTTTACCACAAACGACAACTCTTAGTTTACCTCATGGGTGGGAACTAGTCAATCAGGTAGGGGTTGTTGCCCTTTTCGCTGGCAGGTCTGCTCAATGGGCCAACTACTTCGGGGTTCCTGTGGTACTTCTCACAATGAATTTTAGGGCTATGCCTAGGTACTTCCCGCAGTTAAGCGGATGGGGATTATTCTCAGCTCCGAACCTACAATTGAAAGGGACATTACATATGAAAATAAAAAGAACTACTGTAATAATCATAGCGCCTGGAAGCTACTGGGAAAAAAAATTGGCAGAAATTCCACCTAGCGAACCCAAGAAAATGCTCTAATACGAGATGTGGGGAACCTCCAGCAATTAAATGATGAAAATGCATGATATATCAGAAATAGCAGAACACATAAGAGATTTATTGATCGCAAGCCACTTCGAGGGGGAAACCTCCTTTGAGCAAGCTCAATACAAATAACTCATGGATGCCTCCATTGGCCTCAACACGTACTTATATACTAAGTCTAAGCTAAACAACTATTACTCCTCATGAATGTGGGATAATACAATGTACTCACGGGATGACTTACAAAGAATATGCATCTAACAACAATATACTAACAATGTGGGATATTACAATATACTAACAAAGTAAAGAGAAGGGTTGACATGGGTTTCTAACATACACATAGCCTATTTCATTACATATATGTATATATGTAACATACACACTAGCTCATGATACCTGAGTTAGTGACAAATAACTACCCATTAATGGTGATCCATAACTTCGTAATTGAATACAATTTTTTCTGTTATAGTTGACTTGATGAGTCAACCTTAGTCAACCACCCGTTGAGCTTCTTGTCATCCAAGTGTTCATCGAATTTCTGCCCACTTTATGCTCATCGAATTCTGGTCAACTAATCATGGTAATGGCGATCCATAACTTCCTAACTGAATACATTTTTTATGTTACAACTGACTTCATAAGTTGACCTTAGTCAACCACCTGTTGAGCTTCTTGTCATCCAAGTTTTCATTGAATTCCTACCCACTTTATGCTCATCAAATTCCGGTCAACTAATCATGGTCATCGACCAATCAACTATTTTAGTTGACTAGTTGACTAGGCTTCCACTATATTTCGACTTCAAATCCAATCAACTTGTTAACTAGTTGACTATCGACTTCATCGTCGATTTCCATGCAAAGAATATAACACACCCAACATTCTCCCACTTGTTTTTTTCTTTGCATTAATAGGATATTAAGAACTTTAGTTCACTTAAGCACAGCTGACAAGTCCATTGATTCCCTACACCAAGTAAACATCTCAGTGCTCACATATTTAGTCAATGAGTTATTAATGTTCTTTGAAGTGTCTACATTTTCTAGTAACACTTTCTAGTTCTCCACCATGTCTCTCATGAAGTGGTACTACACATCAATATGCTTTGTCTTTAAATGATATGTTGGGTTCTTTTCCAAGAAGTTTTCACTTTGACTGTCACAATCCAATCTAACAGTATGTTGTTTGAACGCAACCTCTTAATACAATCTCTGCAACCAAACTGCCTCTTTACTTGCATGAGTGGCTACCATGTATTCATCCTTGGTAGTCAACAACGCAATGATCAACTTCCTCCTACTCATCGGACTAACTGCTTCATCAAATAACTTGAAAACATATCCATTGGTTAAGCATTTACATTCAATATCTCTTACCTAGTCGTAGTTGACAAAACCATGTACAATTATTTTCTTGTTGATTTTAGGTTTCCCTTGATAGCATATTGCATAATGCATCGTGCCATACAAATAACTAAATACTCTCTTGGCCATGATCTAGTTCTCCTTTACCGGTTTCGACATGTACCTGCTCAATACTCCCATTGTGTGGGCAATATCAGGTCAAGTATAGACCATAGCATGTGTCATACTACCTACTGCACTTGCATAGGGCACATGTGCCATGTACTCTATTTCTTCTTGTGTCTTTGGACATTGTTCAACAAATAAATTAAATCCTATATGAATAGGGACCTTAACTGGTTTGCATTAATGCATGTTGAAGTGTTTTAGAATGGTAACAACATATTTACTTAAGTTTAAACCAAAGACTTATATATGCTCAATCTCTCTTTATTTCCATTCCAAGAATGAAATGAGTTGCATCGAGATCCTTCATGTCAAACTTGGAGAGAATCTACAACTTCACATCCTTGATCAAATCGATTGACATACAAAATTACATATATAAAATGATCACTGACTTTCTTTCCATACACACAGTGATCATCCTGACTTCTCACAAACCCCTGCTGCTATATATACACATCAAAATTCTGGTACCACATCCTGGGTGATTGCTTTTAACCATAGAGAGACTTCTTGATCTAGCGAACCATCTCCTCCTCTCCTTTTACTATAAATCCCTCAAGTTGCTTCATATAAATTTCAAGGTCACCATGAAGAAATGTTTTCTTTATGTCCATCTGTTCTATCTCAAGATCACATGTTGCAGCTAAAGACATTAGTACCCTAATGGAAGTTAACTTTGCAACAGGAGAAAAAATCTCACCAAAGTCAACTCCCTCTACTTGGGAATATCCCTTTGTTACCAATCAAAGCTTGTGTTTCTCAAATTGTCTTGATTCATTCATCTTTTTCTTGAATAACCACTTATTGTCGATGATTTTCCTTCCATATGGAAATGTGACCAAATCCCATGTTTCCTTCCATTTGGCAATGTGACCAAATCCCATGTTTCATTCTTCCTCAAGGATTCCATTTTCTCCTTCATGGCATCTTCTAGATTTTACCCTATGTTGAGTTGAACACTTCTTTGAATGACTTGGGATCACCTTCTACAGAATATAATGCAAATGCGGAGTGAAAATCAGGTGGAATATACCTTTCATGTTGTTTCTTTGCTCGACCAGACCTCTTGATGACCAAAGTCTGTTGTTCCACCTCTTCGTCGGATTTAGTCGACTCATATGAATCTAGATTTTTGTTGTGCATTTGAAACTCTAGCTTTTCTAATTCCTTTTCTTTTTTGACATCTTCAACCCTATAAATACCCCTAAACTTTCCGTAGATCAAATATCTACTATAAACTGTCTTCCTTGTAACCAAGTTCCACAACTTATACCCTTTCACTCCATCCTTGGACCCAATGAATATGCATTTCTCAAACTTGTTGTCAAGTTTGTTTCTTTTCTCCTTAGGTATATGCACAAAGCACTAAAACAATTTACCCTTTCAGGGGCGGTTTTGACTTGAGGTGGTCTTGGTAAAACCGCCCCCAAAAGGTTTTTTGGGGATTTAGGGGTGGCTCTTAAAAACTACCTCCAAAAGTTTTCAAATTTTACCTATGGGGGGGTCTTTCAAAAGCCGCCCCCAAAAGTCAAATTCTTAGGATTTTTGGACGCGGTTTTTGAAACCCCCCCCCCCCCCCCCCCCCCCCGCCCCCAAAAGGTGTTTTTGAAGGCGGTTGTTTAGAAGCCCCCCCCAAAAGTCCAATTCTCAAGACTTTTGGGGGTGGTTCTAAAAAGACCCCCCCTAAATATTTTTTTGAAGGCGGTTATTTAAACCCCCCCCCCCAAAAGTCATAAGAACACCATTATGGGTGGTCGTTTTAGAACCTCCCTCAAAAGTCATGGGAATTCTCATGACTTTTAGGGGGTTTTTAAATAACCGCCTTCAAAAACACCTGTAGGGGGGGTTTTTAAATAACCGCCTTCAAAAACACCTTTAGGGGGGGTCTTTTTAGAACCTCCCCCAAAATTCCTCATTATTAATTTCTTGGTTGATATTTCATGTAGTGAACAAATTACTTAGTTGATAGATTATATAGTGAACAAATTAATTGGTAATGACTAACACATATTAATGATTTTTGCATTGTATACAAAGAATGCATTGAGTACTTTGAACTTGATGGATAAATAGCTCAAGTGGTTGAGTGCATTGAGCTTCATTCATGAGGGAGTGATGAGAACTTGCAAATGCTTTTTGCCTGAATCGGCTAGCTCAAGTGTTTGGGTGTTTGAACTTAGTGTAGGGCTTGCTTGAGTGGTTGAGTGCTTTGAGCTTCGAGCATGAGGTTGGGACGAGATGTTTCAAACAAGTTTGAGCCTGATAGGATAGCTAGAATGGTTGGGTGGTTTGAGCTTCATCGACATAGTGATTTATTCTTGTAACAAACAGGTACTCCTTCTAGTCAAATGTTTAGCAATATTTTGACAACTAGAGAGAAATTTTCTGCAAGATTAGACAACTCCCTTCATATAGGGCTACCTTGAGTGGTAAAGTGCTTTGAGCTTCATGTGTGAGGGTGGAACACGATGTTCTAATCATTTAATTTGAACCCATTAGGCAAACTCCAATGGTTGAATGCACCTCAATTTTGGGTGTACATGACCTCAAGGTTGGACGCTATCTTCATCAAATTCACTTTAAGAAGGTATATACTTGAATGGAATGGGACTTTATTTTAGTAATGTTAAAAATAAGTAGCATTCAACTCCTTCATAGAAGAAGTGGAATCATTGTTTATTGAAGCCTATGCTTGTGTATTGTTTTGATCTATCATGTAAGTGTTCCCATTAGACCTACCCTATATGTCCTAGCGTTTGAATCATTCGGTTATCTATAATTATGCAACACGGAGGTCCAGTTGGGGCACATAAAATGTAATCCCCTTATATGCCTCTATGTGTGGTATTGTGGAATGGTGATTATGATGATGATTATTTTCTTACCAATATGCTGGACCAAACACCAAATGCAAGCATATCGATAGCTACAAGTGGCTTTTTTTAGGCCAATTATTTAGTCCTATATAAACAAAAACAATTGTTGAAGATCCAAAGAAAATACCTTAGATCCCCAACTACATTAGTTAGTAGAGTATTTTGTTGGACCCCTACATAATGAGAATGAAAACGATTTGTTTTTCATTTGCCTAACTATCGTGCTTGCAACGTGATGATGATAGGCCTCCTTAGATGGCTAGCTAATAATTTTATGAAAGGTGTGAATGTAGGTGTTATTGGCCTTTTTCTACAATGTAAATGCCATGTTAATTACCAACATTGGTACATTGGTCCACCTGGTGTTTTCAACATATGTAGGAAACCACTTAGTATTTAATCCACCCAATCATCATGATTGAAACATGATGATCATAAGCATCTTCATCAAATTTACTAATAGGTTAATGAAAAGATAGAACATGAATGGTGTAATATATTGGTGAAAGGGTGGGCCATAAACACCATTGACCTTTCACTATGATATAAACTTGCAAGTTTCTAACATTGGCATTTTCCATTTGAAGGAAACCTCATAATCCATTTAGTGATGGTTGAGGAAGATCCTTAGTTGGTGGCTAGCTCATGTTAACAAATGAAACACCTTATGTTTCTTCCAATATCTTTTTAAGCTACTTTATTGCATGTGTTTGATGGATGTTTTGGCATGAGTTAATTAATATACTTCAACAATGTTCGTTTCCATTGCAAGCATGATCCACATTATTTTTTAAATAATATACTTAGGTCGTGGCCGCATGTATTAAATATAAAAATGTGTAAATAAGTAGGGTTTGTACTTTTATTTTTGAATGATATTTTCAAGTCAGAGCATGGGTATGAGACTATGTCAAAGTGAATTGTAATTTTAGGTTTGAATGACATTTCTAATTCAAGTCATGGGTATGAGATTGTGTTGGAGTTCTTTGAATGGGGGTATCTACCAATAATGAGTTGACTTTGACTTAGGTTGATTTGGTCAACTATGTGTTATGAAAGCAAAATAAAATCATATCCATATGTAGGGATAAGGTTGTTTCTTCTTTATACTTATTAACAACAAAAAATATAATATTTTTTTATTACTAAGCAGTAAGAATAAAATTTGACACATCCAAGAATCTAACCAACAAGAATAGACTTTTAGAGCCTTTTAGTTTATTGAAATTGTAAAAGGTGTAAACTACATAACTTTGACATCTCAAGAAAAACCATAATAAAAAAGGACATAGATAACTAATAGGAAAGGTTAAAAGTTGGTCACAATGGACATGCATGAGTTGGGTCAAGTCCAATACCAAGACACTTCTAAGATGAAACATCGTGCAATTTCTAAATAATATATAAATACTTGCAATTTTTGCTGAGATAGCACTTGGAAACAAGCAACAAACCCTCATGCCTTGGCTACAAGCAGTAAAATTCAGTTTTGTGGAGTACTTGAGTATGTATCAAATTTATAGTACCATTAGATGAATTAAATAACTTTAGAAAGTAATTTGCTCCTCATTTGGTGTTGTCTTTGGCATGTTTGATCTCTCATGTAGCTTCATACTTGGAACTATACTAAATAACACTCCAACTGTGCATATTAATAGCTTAATGGTGATTCCTCTTTGTTTTTGGGATTTAGTGATACATATAATTATATCAGCATGAATAACTGATCCATTCCTAGCTTCATGCAAGCCTAGATTGAATGGCCGAGTGATACTAAATGATGCTTTTAGGGATTCAAGGCTAATAAATATGTAGACAACTCCAAACAAAAGCCATAACTTCTCAAGGGGATCCTTGGCCTTAGAATAAGGATATGGGTGGAATTTGTAAGGTTTTAAGGACTAGGTATTGGTCTTGGGGCCCTAGACATGGACAAGGGAGGAAAGTTGAACTTTATATCCTAAATGAACTATCTAGGAATCTATGGTCAAGAAATACACTTCAAATGAGTATATAAGACCATTTGAGGGTATCCTTGACATATGAGTTGAGATACCAATTCCATTAGGAGGAACTGAGCAATAGCATTTAGGGATCAAGGAAATGAACAAGGCGTTAGTTGATCACATAACATTGATCTAGGACATATTAAGTATTCTAGTGGAAATATAGACACCATTAATAGGTTTTGATGAGCTTAAGGGATGGGCCTCAAAACACTAGACATGGTTTGAGGAGGAAGACCAACATCTCATGCCTAGAATACATCTATGGATTACAGACCATGCATAAGTTACAATACCACCACATAATCATTAAGATAACTTGTCCATTAAGAAATATTCATTATGGGATTCAAAACCCTCAATGTCGTCCACTTAGCAATCAATCCAAGGTTTCTTCAAAGTAATGAAACCATGTCCATAAAATAATCTTTATTAATCCATCACCAAAGGTAGATTAACCTCAAAATAAGCATAAATAGTGGTGAAAGCGACTTTTTAAATGTCAACTAGATATAAAAAAAATCCTTTAAAGAGGGGATTCTTAATTATAATAACTAGTGATCACAAGGGGATGTCCCAAAATCCCCCTTTCAAGGTTACGTTGGATTCATAAAAATGCTCCAAAGTGGGCATACTTAGGATTAACCCCTTCCAAAATATGGATTGATGCTCGACACATGGAATATAGTCCCAAGAATATTGATTCCTTGAGCTAAAACACATGATCTCTCAAGGGGATATTTGACCTCAAAATGGTGATGTGGACACCATTATGATTTTCTTAGCACAAGGTATTGTTCATAAGGCATTGAGCATGGCGGATGGAGGAAACCTATGCCTTAGACCCTAAAGGGCTATTTTGTGCTTCCAATGCTAATAAAAATGCCTTGAACAAACACAAATGGCCTCTCAAGGGGATCCTTCACCTTCAATCCAGAGCATATTGGAACCATTATGGTATTTTGAGAACTATGTGTAAGTATTGAGGGATAAACCAAGATAGAGTGATGAAACATTAGCCTTAGTCCTAAAATGTATCCTTTGAAACTCAAGGGCCATGAATAAACTCTTAACCTACCACACTAGGGATGGATCTTATAACAAAATGGTCGGGGAAGGAATTGAAAGAAGTATACCTTAACATAATATTATTGAGGT
The DNA here is from genome assembly GCA_027924585.1 of Larix kaempferi. Lineage (NCBI taxonomy): Eukaryota > Viridiplantae > Streptophyta > Pinopsida > Pinales > Pinaceae > Larix > Larix kaempferi. The sequence goes on from BSBM01000835.1 coordinate 8,837,443, forward strand.
AATGGGCAATGATAAAGGCCATGAACCATAACATATGCCCTTTAAAGTTGATATTTGGCATAAAATTTGGATATGGGAACAATCAAGAGTTTTTGCATAGTGGGATAGATCTCAAGGCCTTGGCAAGAGTCATAGGAGGAAAGCAAGAGCCTTATGTAGGCGTCCCAATGCCTTGGTAATGAAATTGTATGGAAAGAGACCATGACTTTAGCCCTAAAGAAACCATTAATGAATCCAAATCCACTGAGGAAAATTATGTATCTAGGTTTATGGTCTTGGACATGGTCAATGGAAGAGAATTAAATATTACTCCCTAAATGAATCTTCTAGTCATGCAGGGTTAAGAAGGTTTCCTCCACCAACCAAACATGGCATGTTCAAAGTATCATTAGCCTATTATTGAGGATGTTGGTGTCACTAGGTTTTTTTGAGTGGTATGTACATGTCTCGAGGCCTTATGAGTGATGTTCTAGGGAAGCAGACCATGTATAGTTTATCCCTAAATAAATCATTGAGGCATCCAAATCCATGAATAATCTTCAAAAAACCATGCACGACTTCGTAGGGGCATCCATTGTACTATGTATCTAGGTCTTACAGCCTTGGGGCCTTCGACATGGTTAATAGAGGAGACTTGAACCTTCACCCCTGAAGGAAGCTTCTAGCCATCCAAGGATAATAAAGTTTCCTCCACCAACTACACACTAACGCATAAAACCCTTAACACTTAACCCCTTTACCTCTAATCCCTCTAATCCCTCAACCCCTAATCCTTGAGTCCTAGTTATTAACCCCTAACATCTTAAACCCTAATCCTATAACCATGGATCCTAAATCCATTAACCCTTGACGCTCCTAACCCTTAAATTCCTAACCCCTAATTATGCCCTACCCACCTAAGTCCTTAATACCTAGTCCCCTTAATCCCTAAGCCACTAATCCCTTAACCCCTAAAGCCTCTAACCCATATAGGTATAACCCCTTAATTAACCCCTATCCCACAAGTCCTTAACCTCTAAGCCCCTAATCCCTTAATCCTTTAACATCGAAGCCCATCTTACACCTAGCTTCATAAACCTTTACCACTAAACACTAAATTAGATCACCCTAACCCCTAAATCCCCTAACTCCTTAGAGGCATTTGGGCCTATGAGCTTTTAATTCCTTAAAAATAGTATGGTGTTTCTATGTTAGTTATGGTAATTATAACTTGCTCTATCTGACTACGTTCTTAGAAGTAGTATTATGAAGATGTGTTTTTCTAGCAATCCTTAAATGATGCTTGGAATAGGCAATTTAAGTCGTTAGCCATAGGGATACTTTTCTAATAGAAAATCTTCCTCATCAAGGCTTGCCATCATCCTACACATATGTGATATTGTGCACCATATGGTGGCATATTAACTTGAGTGACCTGCTACTACTAAAGCTAAAGTTGTAGAAATCTTTTTAACCAAACTCTACACATGTTAAATATCCTCACATAGCAAAATTGTTATACCTCATGAGCCCGTGCGATTTTGGGGAAATTACAAAATTGTTATACCTAATGAGCTTGCACAATTTTGGGGAAACTATTTTTCATTGCAACAGGGAGAGCTCATTTTGCATTGCGGGGAGAATTCATTGGGGAAATAGTTTTTCATTGCAGGGAGAGTGAGTTCATTTTTCATTGCTGACATAGTTCAATGAAGGGATATCGACCATATTTCCCGCTTGTAAACCTCATGAAATATATCATAGAGATGGAGCTTTGTTGCCCTTATTTTTGATAGCCATGGCTATGAATGTCATACATTGTTATTCAGAGGTTGTAAGGTGTGTACATGAATGGCAAGGAGCCTAGATCTCTAACGAGAAAAAATTCCTACTCCAAACAAAATGCATAATATATCTTCATAAATCTATGAAATGCACAAAAATAAAGTGAGGTTGCAAGGACTTTTATCACTAACCACATCAACAAAGTCATATAACGTGGGCATTAACCACCAGATTGACATTGGAATTGATATATCTAATTGATTCAAATTGTTATTCATGCTCGAGAGCCATGAAGAAAGCAACATAAAAACTCATTTTACAAAATATCTATATATATATGTATTTATATATTAATACAATATAGGAAAATCAATTTTGAGAAAATAAACTTTAGGCCCAAATTTTAACCATCAATCAATTTTTTTCCAATCTCGCAAAGATGTTCAATGTTGGTATTGTTATCTGTCTCATAAATTCCTTTTACAGACTATTGGCTATTACATTTCCCGTACACAACCAACTAATTATGTTTTGATTCGGTTTCTGAAGATCTCCAATCCATTGGCTTTCCATGGAATCTCTATCACCATTCTCACAAAAAAATCTCATTCCGCTCCCCTGCAACATCTCTTACATTGAGCAAAAACGGAGTCCCTAGACATTTGGCCTCTCTACATCCCCTAGCCTCCGATCAAATGTAAATGGAAGAAAATGGTTCCTGGAAATGCGTCTTGCTACTCGTCTACTCGTTCTGATTACTAGTATACCCAATGAAGCAGTGGATCCAACAGCAGAAGTCACGTCCAGTGTGCATCATTAGCGACTTAACTCGGCTGGACTCAAAAAATATCTGCCAAACTAGGGATCCCCAGAGCCATTTTCCACACTTTCAATGCATTCGAAACCTGCGTAGACAATTTCCTATGGACGCAGAGGCCACATCTTGGGTTCAAGAGCGATGACGAGTATTATTTAATGGCCGACCTTTTTATTAGACTTATTATTTTCAGTTTTCCACGCATCATAGAAATATTTACAACCATGTTCATGTTCAAGGAGGGATTTGAACCCGAGTCTCTTAGTTAACACAAGCCATATCATCTCGCAAAAAACTAGAGGGAGGGAGCAAGGTGCACATATTGTCTAAAGGCCTCATCTTATTTCACCTACCATTGTTTTCTCCTTGTTTGAAATGAAGGAGAGATTACCCAGAGGCCCGAGCGCAATTTGGTATAGGTTCGAATCACACCTTGGTATGCTCTAATTACTGCAATTTTGTTCTTGTTGTTTTTGCACATTGTTGTTTACATGCTTTGAGATTTTATTCCCCATCCTTGCAGAAAACTAGAGGGAGGGAGAAAGGTGCACATGCTGTCTAAAGGCATCAACTTCTTTCACCTTCCATTGTTGCCATATCATTTTAAATGAAGGAGAGAGTACCCACAGGCCCGAGCGCAATTTGGTACAGGTTCGAATCACACCTTGGTATGCTCTTATTACTGCAATTTTGTTCCTATTGTTTTTGCACATTGTTGTTTACATTCTCTGAGATTTTATTCCCCGTGAGTCTTTGGCGGCCTTTTATTTGCTTGGTTAGGAAGCATAGAGCCCCCCTTATTTTTGTCTCTAACATACATCAATAATGCATGAGGTAGAGAGGCAGGCAGGTAGAATAGTGTTTTACAAGGGTTTTGTCTTTCCTTGCTTGCTGCTACAATCTTTTTTGGCTTGTGTGATCACTACAACATTTCTCTCCTTGGATGGGAGGGCTCTTCTTGAGTTGAAGAAATCGATAAGTCATTATCCTGTTGGAGTTTTGTCTGATTGGAATGAAAATGATAGCTTCCCTTGCTCATGGAGTGGGATTACATGTGATGGCTTAAGCAAAGTTGTGGGCCTCAATATTAGCAGTAGGTTGGATTGCCAAACAGGGGATTTTCCTCTACCATATTTGAAGTGTAGGATGGGAATAACAACCATACGAAGCCCTGCTATGGGTATTTTCACTTTGCCGCATCTAGAATAGAACTTTTAACAAGATGTTTGGGGACTGGGATTTTGCCAGAATTGATTCCTCCAGCTGCCTTGTCTTCTACTTCATCACGTTGTGTTAAAAAGGGGAGCATTTTGCATTCTTCAGATGGTTACCAAGGAGAAAATCGGGTGGCTTGCAGACTTAAAGGTAAATTGTCTCCATTTGTTAGAAATTTGACAGAGTTACAGATTTTATTGTTTCCTTACAATGCAATCTTTGGAGAGATTCCAAGAGACATCCACCAATTTTATCATTTCCTTACAGTGCAATCTCTGAGAGATTCCAAGAGAGACTAATTACTACTAAGATTTAGTTTACAAGTAAAACTTGGAACCCTGTGTAGGCCCTATGTAAAAGATTGATGTATGAGATAGAAGTACTAAATTATTCAAATGCTTAGAAGTTGAGGTTTCCTTGTTGCATGAAGGTTATTGTCTCTGAATGATTTATTGTTTTCTTGAATATCTTTCATTATCTTATAGTATAGTTTTTGCTCTCCTTTTATTTTTTTTTTCAGTTCAAGTATGTTAGATATGAAGCTAGAAGTTTGTTGATACATACAGGATCATATTTTTTTCTTTTATAGAAGCAGGCTCAGGTGCAATTTTTTGGACCTACAGAAAGGAAATTTTATGTGTTTAAACAGAAAACATCAATGTGTAAGTGTTTAAACATCAATTTGTAAGTGTACCACTTGTTATGCAAGATTGCATTCATTCTCAATTATTAGTAAAGAATTTAATAGCGTTGTCTTCTATTAATGATAATTACGTAGGTTATTACACAATAGTAAACTTTGGGGGACTTGAATATGTGAGAACTCATCTAGGTGCATCTGCAACCCTAGATATGGAGTAAGCACTCTTTGGTATTGAAATGTTTGAAGATAGACTATGAAAGATACTTTTGAAGTGGTAAATGATCAATTCATAGCCCAAAAGGGGTTTTCCTCTTTCTGAAGTTGCCTCACTCCATAATGGCACTTCTTTTCATCTAATTAATCCTATTGAGTCTTAAGTCAATGGAACTACCTATTTAAATCCCAGTTATTGCTTTCTAAGCATGTTTATTGGTGCTTTGGCCATTGTTAGTATGGCACATCATGATTAGGATGTGATTAGGCCTTATTATATTCACACATTTATAGTCAGATGAAAATAAAGTTACATTTTGTTTTGCCTCTCGGGAAGTGCCAAAGCTTCTCTTTCATAACATTGAAAAAGAGGACATAAAATAACCTCCTAACCTTATTAAAAAAGTCCGATGTAACATCATAGCGGATCATAAGATTCTGTTTACATTTTCTTCTTAAAAATTACATTACTGTTCTCTGATTTAACTAATAAAGTTCCAAAAAAATAGCTAGGACCAAGAAGCAGCATGTACAAAACAGCTCATCCTCATATGGATTAGACATTAAAGTTGCATCATCCGAAGAAGGATCTTGTGATAGCTTGCATTGTAGTTCCATCCCTTAACTCTTCAGAGATGATGCATCTCATAGCAACCTGTAATCCTGCTTGGAGAGTATATCTGCTTGATGATTTAGGTCACTATAGACGTGTGTAGGAGCCATAGGAGGATTTATCAGTCATCTCCATGACTTGCTTAAACACGGGCTCCGACTATAAGGTCTTGATTTTTCCCATTTACCCATTTTGTAACCAAGTGTCCCCATATATCTGAATGTTCTTGATATCTCTTTCAGTGACTAGCCTTATTAATACCAAGAGTGAATTGATTTATGCCCAACTGATTGTTCCAGGATCCATAGCTGTTTTATTCTCCTCAAAATGACTATCTAAAATATATAGCACTTCTGCAATACAACCTAAAATATATAGCACTTCTGTAATACCACATATACGTGGAACTCCCTAGAAAGCTCCACCAAAGAAGCCCCAGCACTTTGTTTTGTCAATATCCAACTCTGATACCATTCTTGGAGTCTTCATTTTTCTAGTTTCTCATAGGCCTTCATAGGATAATCTGACTTGATGGCTTACATGAAAGGACGGGATTTCTTTATCTTGGAAAGTCGAGTTTCTTGCTAGCTAAACAGCTCAGAAGATCACAAAGGGAAGTGCCCTATGCTTCTTTAAAGAGTTGTCATCCCACTACTGTTTAAAACAGTCCTTGCCATGATTCTCTCCCTCTAGAAAGTGAAAGAGCTTCCTTCCAACTAAATTTGTGAAGGGACAATGTACCAAAATGTGGTCTACTGTCTCTACATCTTCTTTACATAAAATGCAATGTGCATCTTCCAGAAGCCTGCCAAGACCTTCTCTACATGGAGTCCCAAGTCTAGATTTCTTCTTCAAAGCTAATCAGAACAGTTTTGTTCTAAGTTGTGCTTTTACTTTTCATAACTCCTCCACCCCCAATTGTTGTTTTCAATACCAGTAACAGCTTGGTAATTACCCACACTTAATATTGCAGTTGACTGATTGACAAACTTAACACCGGCACCCATATGTCCCTACTTTTTGCTCGGACAATAGGAGAGTGACAGAGTCCCTCTCTTTGAACATATGATTAAGTAATAGGGTTTGTAGGTGTAAGTGTTGCAATTTTGGAAGTTGTTTTTTCCATACCATGGGTTGGGTACTATATTAGGAAACTAAAATTCCATGGAAAAGGGAAAAAACTTTGTTTGAAATTTTTTCAATTGATCCATCACCCATCCTTCAGAAGCACTTCAATAATCCACCCCAAACCAGAAATATAGAAGCAATGGGTGAAGTATTCGCTGAGCATGGATAATGTGTTCACATGAAAGGTCGGTTCACAAAGATCATGCAAAAAACAATGTCAGTTCCAAAGCTGTCTAGTCCAAGTAAATTCCAGAAATAGTTTTCAATTTTTAGTTGGAAAATCTCAGAGCTCAAATGTAACTTGATGCTTATTAGGCTCATGCTTTCTAACTGTGGTTTGAGAGGCTTGTGCATAATCATCTAGTGTAGCATAAAAATCACATTTTGTGAGACAGGCCCGTTGAGTGAACCTAATAAAGATCATGAATTGATGGATCAATTGAAAATTTTTCAAACAAAGCTTTTTCCCTTTTCCATGGAATTTCAGTTTCCTAATATAGTACCCAACCCATGATATGGCAAAAACAACTTCCAAAATTGCAACACTTACACCTACAAACCCTATTACTTAATCATGTGTTCAAAGAGAGGGACTCTCCTATTGTCCAAGCAAAAAGTAGGGACATAAGGGTGTCGGTGTTAACTTTGTCAATCAGTCAACTGCAATATTAAGTGTGGGTAATTACCAAGCTGTTACTGGTATTGAAAACAACAGTTTCTAGTCAAGAGTCCAAACTTTTATTTAATTTTAAGCTGTAAAGCATCTTTGCAAGCTTTAGCAGTTGAATTTCTAATCCTATACAAGCATTGCAGCCCCATCTTCTAGACTGATATAATAGTTGCAAGGTAAATGTAACATCCATGGTGTAGTGTTGGTTCATAAATCCAACCACTCTTCTAAAATACTCTAGGGATGATATATTTATCACCTTCACTGCACTCTATTCCATGAAGTGTGTCCTTTTTGGTTTCCCTGCTTCTCTTGTCACTTCAAAACTCCTAACTAATGGACCTTCTAAATTGTTATACATGCTCAGGCTTCCTTTCCTCGAATTTCAAAAGCCTTTGATGAACCCCATTTTTGCAGTGGAGACCTCAAGTAGTGTCAGACAGAGTTATGGGAACTCGGAAATATATTTAATTTCAATTTGTCCTAGCCCTTAGACAAAGTGCCAAAGACATAATATGTTGAGCAAGAGAGATTGGTATTGATGGTTTATAGCCTTATTCATATTGCAGCTAGATGATCAATACATATTATAAAACATACCTAAATAGAGCTAAGTTACCAAGATAGGGATACGGATATGGATACAGATTCGGATCCGGATCTGAATACGGATTCGCCGGATTTTTTAAAACCTAGGATCCGGATATGGTGGGGAAATGACAAGTACAAAAAAATATAGAAATATTTTTATAATAAATTAAAAATAGAGTGAAGAAACAAAACTATTCAGGAAAAACAAGGGTAGAACTATAAGTTATTGCCAAAAAAGAGAGTTCATGTACCATAACTGATAATTTGATGAGTTGTAGCCATGATTGATATTGATAATTTTAAAAACCATTTCAGCATGAAATTGAAGTGGGGCATAACAATTTTTTTTGTGAGCCACATTCACATGTCCCTATCAATAGGGAATAAAGTGGTTTTCTTGCAGGTTATGGCAAGACTACATAAAAGTGCAGGACCAACACACTACCTAATTTAAGTAAATGACCATTACTTCCAAGTTCCAACACCACCTTTATGGTCACAAACACAATCATACAAAATATCCTCACCAAAGACCAAACAAAACATGTTAGTTCTTCTACCAAACTGGTCCTGCTGTGCCCAGACAAACTTCTTGTACCTTGCACTCGTGCCCCATACATATTTCCTGTACCTGTAACTATCCTCAACACCCTACACCTTTCTTCTGCATTTGTATTTTGTACATGATTCCCATGCCCTGTATTGTCCACAATACCCTACAAGGCTGCACATTTTTCAGTGTACCCCACAACAATATCCATTCCTCGTACCAGCCATTGTACATCAACACTTTTCTCTATAAGACAATCAATCATGACTTGGCCAGAATTCAATATATCCACTAGTGGACTAAACAATGATTGTTCCTCCTGTGATGTATATATCATTAGATCAGTGTTATCCTTATCATCTTGACATCTTCACTTTATCCTCAGTTCTTGTTCATGAACCTCAGGAGCGAGGCACAACATTGTTTCCCATCATTGCCTCCTATGTGAGGTCAACAAATTCTGCAAATGCTCCCCATGTTTGTTGTGTGTCTTCAGTCAATTTTTTCTTAGAGTTCTATTTATATACAACCTAGCTTACTAACCAATGCATAGGTGCCTTTTCATAATGCATAGAATGTGTTTCCTAATGCTATTTAACTCACCCATTTACTTTATGCAAACTAATCAATAACCCTGATGCCATCTTTTCTGCAATAATTTAGCAAATAGACTTCTGTCTATAGCCCCAATTTGAAAAGTACAGAGTCCAGATTCACTACAGGACAACCCGACACAATCCTACCAACCTAACCATCCAAAAATTATCAATAAACATCCTCATATACTGCATTAAAAGTGTGTGCAACAAGTTTATGATAAACTTCAATGGTGATATGCTCTCTCTGGTGGTTTAAAAAAACAGGGCCCAAAATAACAATGTTTAGTCCTTAAAAATGTTGATAAGTTCCCTCAAACAGTACCATATAAGCCATAGTAAATTTGAAGTTCCTCATGCACATGCCCACACAAATATAACACCCTTTAAAAGAATCCATTTGCCCCATTACAGATCATGTGACCAAGTGTTGACTATGAAAGGAGGTGAGATTAAGAATAAACTGCAATAATGATGTTTCAAAAACACTTCCATATGTCCAAAAAATCCACTTCATAAACATGAAATGGCTGTTATATAGATATAGACCTTAAAAATATAGCTCCATTTAAAAAAAAATGTCAAACATGTATAACATAAATAGCAGGCAAACTTGAAAATAAAAGTGCAATACAATTTGATTTCATCAACTTTAGGACTTTTAAAAATAATTGTGAAATGCTACTCAGTGAATTGTTCTTCTACAGGGAATGCAAATCAACTCATGGCTTCATGAATCAGGCTACATTAGACCAAGGAAATGGATTGCTGTCAGAATGACTCAACAAGTCCTTCACATCACCACTTGATCGAATGTGCGTAAGGAATGGATTGAAACCAAACCATAGGAAATACACTCTACTATCACATCTCTACAATTAATTTCATGTAGCTTGTAACTTGAAAGTAATACGAACTGATGAAGCTACAGACTTCATGAATCCACAAAATGCTGAGATTGATCTATCTTCAGTGCGGAGAGCATCGGCTTCATGCCACTATAGGTGAAGGAGATAGATCACAGGATTAAGCTCTACAATAGCTTCTACTTGAATTCCTACAGTTGAACCTAGAACATGAAGATGCATATTCGAGAAGAATTCAAGAATCCACAGCTGCTACTTCTCTGCATATTCAAGATACCATTCAAAAACTTAGGTCCCAGGTGCCATCTGTTGAAATTGCTCCTGTTATTCAAACTTTATTCATTATTCTAAGGTGAGTTGCTAAATTGTTTTTCCTCTATTGGCTTCTTGTATATAGGAAATTTGGTGTTGCTAAATACTTAAATTCTACTTTGTAGATTTACAGCAAGATTGAAAAATGACTTTACTTTGTTCCATTTGAATCATATTTTGGTTGACATTTCTGATTTGATCTTGAATTTGTTGTCAGGAATTTCATGGACCATCCAAATGAAACCAAATTCAAATGCTTACGCAAGGTAATTTGTTAAAAACTAGCTCCAAATATTTGGTTTGTCGCTTCTAGATTATAACTAATTAACAATAAAAAGTGATACACATTAGTTCCAAGTTTTCTTCAAAATGGTGCAGGCTAATCCTATATTTCAGTGATCCATTGCAAAGTAAGAAGGCAATGATCTACAGATGACAATGCAGTATATAGTACTTCTTTTCTTCTTCAAAATAATGGTTGTTTTATATTATCAAAATAGCAGTTCATGTCTAGATTTAGCAGAAAGGAAGAACAAATCCACAAAACTACTAAGCGTTCAAAGCCAGACCTGCTCATAAATTTGCATATTTACACTTACATTTTGGTTGAACAAAAAGGAAATTATACAAAACAATAATCTAACATAAATTTGAGGCCTTGAACGGACACCATCAACAGATTCCACCTAGGTTCCCAAACTAGATTCTTCAGTAGTATCAACAGTATGTTGAGGGAGGCTTGGAACGATAGAGTCAGCAGAATGTTTGGGCAGGCCAAGAGAAGCTGGTAGTAGCTCTTTAGGAGGCAGGTTTACATGACTAGAGATACACACCAGTATAGAAACCATGGCATCTAGAGAGGCTTCAGGCTCTAAGTTATTCATCCTCATGGTCTACAATGGAAACCAATCAACATCTTGGAAATAAAAATTTAGAATAGGTTTGGGTCTTTTAGATTGAGCAAACTTGCAGCAAGGTCATTCTAATAAGGAATGGACTATTGCTGGAACCACAGTCCGGCGTCACTATGTCCTAGATAGCGAGAGTTGGCAGTCAGAAATTCCAAGGTCGGAAAGTCATGGGCATCTGGAATCTCACCAAGGGCCTTTTTCTATTTCATTGTGTTGACAAAAGGCATTATAATGAAGTTCCAAGCTGGGGGCCATCGATGTATTTTCAGGGACATTGACTTTACTAGTGGAAGGTAGAATTTGACAAACATATCTCCCTACTACATAATTTGGGTACAGTTCTAGTTTTCGCTGCAATTTTAGCTATTACTAGTAACTCACTGAGCCAAACATCACATTTGTTTGCTAGAAACAACAAAATATGTTTGCTCCCTGCCCAGCTCCACAAATCTGCATCCAAATTAATTTATCCCAAAACCTCAATGAGTGTTAGATATAATGGCCAAATTACTTACTTGGGCATTTTTTCATTACACTTTACTATCCAGTTATGTTATATAGCCATGTCATAATGTATACTAATTTTAAGGTATTAATTACTGTAAATGTGTTTGGGGAGTTGCATAACATACTCAATGTATGTCTCCCGTCTAATAAATATGACAATTTGGCAAGCCTTTTAATAAAGCAATTACATCTTCTACCTCATTTTCTAGCTTGTATTATTCCCTACATATTTCCGTGGTTCTCTGACGTGGTATCAAAGCCACAAAGACGTGCATCTGAGGATGAAATGTGAAGACACCAAGGTACTGCAGCACATAGAGACAACACATGGTCATGTCACGGAACTTGATGTTGGGCATAAAGGGAAAGCCGAATTAAGCAAAAATAAGTTTTTTATCGGAGAATTAATGATTATACTACTTAAACATGAACTTAGGAGTTAATATTATTTTGTAATGCAAAGAGAGAGTGCCATGATAATTGAAAAATAATGGCACATAAGAGATTATGTTGGGTAAGAGGTAAGGCTAGTAATCTTAGTTTGTAGAGATCATAGTCATTTAAACCCACTTGATGGCTTTCTTGCGATGAGGCAGATAAATCATATTGATAGCTTCAGCTCTCACTGGATCAACCATATCTCCTTTGGAAAAAAATCACAATAAAACTTGAATAGGCAGTTTACAGTAGATTGCATACAGAGACAATGTTGAACAATGTGAAAGATTTGAATTCCTGTTCAAGTGGAGTTTTATTGCTCACCTATCTTGGGATAGAATTATGACATTATTCTTAAATAATATATTGCATATCAAATCAGAACTGCATTACAATAGGATGAATACTATTTGTAATTGGTTATTATGAATATACGAAATTGGATGCTTTGCAAATAATTATTTTATGAGCTTTCTATTAGGCATTTTCATGGAAATATAATGAAATTTGTCTGATGTGTTCCAGTCCCCCAGAACTTTAGACTATTGGAAGAACATGAGAGGGGAGAGAAAGGTATAGGTGATGGAACTATAATTTATGGGATGGATGATGGAGATGACATATGCATGTGCTCCTGGACTGGCACTATTATTGGGCCTCATAAGGTATGATATATTTCCTTTTTCATGTTCATTCCACTGAGATCACATTTATTTGAAATTTGAACTAGGACACGGTACTAGCTATTGTGAGTACATATATTCTAGTTCTTGTAGTCATAGTTACTGTGTAAAAGGTCAGATGCATCTCCTGACAGTGTTGATTTCTGTGCATGAAGGTCGGATCTATCAAGTGAAACTATTTTGTGACAAGGAATATCCTGAAATTCCTCCAACTGCAAGGTTTTACTTCCGGATAAACATGATGTGTGAATCAGGAAACTCGGGTGGTAAGAATGGGCTCTAATTTTAAGAAACTTGGGTTTTGTAGTTTTGGAATTTTTAGTTTCGAACATGATAGTTGCAAATACTATTTGACTTTTATGAACTGCAAGCTCTTTTCCTAGTTTGACTTGTCCAACCAGTTAAGGTTCCAAATCTCAGGAGGGAGTGTTCTATTAATGTTTTGGATATTGGAATTGTCTTGGCTTATTCTTGGACATGAAATATTAAATATATAAGATTATCACACACTTTCTTTCTCAACCAATACATGTTTCCTATCAGCAAGATTTTACAAGTAGTTCCATCTTTCCTTGGGATTTTCAGTTGGGAACACTTTATTGGTCCAATTTTTTTCATTTTTGTTTCTGCTTGTCAAATTTTCTTGCTCTCACCTTTTAAAATATAAACATTGCAAGTAGAACTGATACTCTTTTAAATGCTAGGAAATTGGTGGCATGAATATACAATGGAATATATTTTGAAGTAGTTAAAGAAAGAAATGACATTTTCTCAAAACTGAAAACTGCCACAACCTACAGAAGGTACCTTCTTCTATAAAGTGTTTCGTTACTATTATTGTGGGCATTTTGAGTTGCTTTGGAACTTGATGAAGAATTTGTGGATCAATTGGACATCATTTTAACGTAAACTGACTTTTTTCATAAATCTCAAAGTTATGGATGTCCTGGACATCAAACCTTATTGTAGACTTGTTACTTTTTAACTAACTATTAAATCTAGTCGGTTGTCTATATTTGCAGTTGACTCAATGGAATAAAGAGACATTATATTATGTTATTATTTTCTTCTAAAATTCAAACGTGGTGTTTAAACAATGCTAAAGATATGCTGAAGAGATCATTCTTGAAATTGATCTTTAAAAATGCTGATGATATTCAAAATGGAGCCATTGGTTGGGAACTAGCTCTTGTCACCACTTCAAGCTCTAATTCTAGTGTGCAAGCATAAAGTAAATCGGTAATACTAACTTTCTATATAGTTTGTTGTTCCTCGTGTTGATAGGATTGTGGGCAAGTCCTTCGAGAAGTTGGAGAGCTACCTTATGCATTTATTGAGCCAGAGGCATATTTATTTATAGATTAGTGCATTGGCTTGATGGATAGTGTTCATTTGAATGTAATCTTTGTTGTGTTTTTCCCAATTTTTAAAAAAAAATTTAGGTGCCTTGAAAATAGATATGAGCATGTAGGTAGCTGATGAGTGATTTTAAGCATGGTTGTATTTGGAAATATAAATTAAATTTTAAGCATGGTTGTATTTAGATCTTATTGGCTTTTATCAGAATTACAAATGATGCAATCTTGGTGTTAATATTTCTCATTTCCCCAATTCTTAAAGGGTTCTAGCTCAATGGAAGAGCGTCGCCTACCTTACAAGCAGGAGGTTGGTGGTTCGATTCCTCCATGCCCTAATGATATTGCAATATTGGTATTTTTAATAAAATATATTTTATTATGATTTATTATGGCTATAGAGAGAGCTTCAAACCGTTTTTGTATGTTGCTACAATGGGGGTTCTAAACTGCCTTCATATGTCACTACGAGGGGGGTTCAAAACTGTCTTTATATGTTACAATGGGGGGGGTTCAAAACCCCTCCTGTAGATTTATATGAAAGGGGTTCATAACCGCCCCCAAAGGGTTTGTAAGATGGAGTTTTAGGGGGGGTTTCAAACCACCCCTGTAAGTGTCTACGAGGGGAGTTTCAAAATGCCTCCAGAGGCCTCTACAAGGGGGGTTCAAAACCGCCCCTATAAGCCTCTACGAGGGGGTTCTAAACTGCCCCTATAGGCCTTTACAAGGGGGGTTCCAAACTGCCCCTATAGGACTCAACGAGGGGGGTTCACAACTGCCCCTATAGGCCTCTACGAGGGGGGTTTGAAACCGCCCCTATAGTCCTCTATGAGGGGGGTTCCAAACCACCCCTATAGGTTTGTATGAGGAGGCTTATGAGGGGGGTTCACAACTATCCTCATAGGTCTCTATGAAGGGGGTTCAAAACCACCCCCATAGGTCTCTATGAAGGGATCTACGAGGGGGATTTAAAACTACCTCCATAGACCTCTACGAGGGGGGTTTAAAACTGCCTCCATAGACCTCTACGAGGGGGGTCACAAACCACCCCCAAAAGTCACTTTTGGGGGCTGTTCCAATCTCGTAAAAAACCACCCTTAAAGGGAAAAAAATTTAACATCGGTGCCTTTAGGGGTGGTTTTGCCAAAACCGCCCCCAAAGCCAAAACCCCCCTCGTAGGTCACTT